>CM039673.1:495671208-497043769 GCA_022496015.1 Hordeum marinum
CGATTGGTGGCGACGGCGTGGCGAATGATGGTCGGAGGTGGTGGCTACGGTCGACGGCGACTTCCGGTGGTGGTGGAACTCCGACGAGCAATCGACGGCGTCTCGGCGAGAGAGAGAAGGGGGCTCGGGGGGAAATGGATGCGGGGCAGTGGGGCTCTTATATAGGCGCTCGGGGGGTGCGGGGAGGAGAGAGGGGAGAGATCCGGTGAGGGGGGGAGCGACCGGCGTCGGGTCCGGCGCGCGCGGGGGAGGGAGAAGACGACCGTTCGAAGCAACGGTCGGTCGGGGGTGGGGTCCAGCGTCAGAGAGAGAGAGGGGAGTGAATGCGCTCGGTCGGCCGACCGGTAACGGTTTCGGCTTTTAAAGCCGGTGGGTCGGCCCGTTTAATACCGGAAACGGTTACCGTTTCTTTTTAATAATTTCCAGAGACATTCAAAAGCTTTTAAAGCATTCAAATCGTTTGTAAATATAGGGGTATTATATATCAAAATTAACAGAATACTAAATGCTATTTAATGAACATTTCTATTCTGTCATTTGAACACTTTGAAAAAAATATTATTTCAGAAATGTCCTAATTGTTTTTAAACCCTTTTTGCAAATATTTTCAAAATAACTCCTGGTTATTTTTGTTCAAATAATTCACCAATTTGACCCTGGTGTGGAGTGTCATGTTCCTCCTCTCTTATTTTGAACATTTAACCAAAATTTCAAATAGAGGAAGCAACATAGGGAAAAGTAGAAGGGGACTTTCTGAAAACCAGAAAAGGCATTTCAACTATTTCATACAATCAAGCAATGATGATAATAGATGCATAGCTATATTCATAACATTCCAAAATGGAATTTTGGAATGTTACATTTCTGCAGCAGATTTAGAGCAATATGTCGTCCCAAGATTCTGATGGGGAGAGCTTCATATCACATTATCTTGCCAATCCCAAGCTCTATGGAGACTTGGACCCTTATGGATTGTTCTCATAGGAGGAACAAGAAGGCAAGTACGACGAAGAAAGCTCGGATGAGGAAGAGGCCTCCCTACTTCAGCCAGGATATATGCACGTGGAGTTTAGGAAATCAAGCCTCCCAAACACAAGGCGAAAACCCAAGGTTCTATTTATCCCTTCTCATTTCCTGCAGGAGAGCAAGGAAGAATTATGTCAATGGATATTGAAGCTCGAGCAGGAAGTGGACGATTTGAGAGAACATAATTTTATGCTTAGGAGGAAACTAGAAAGGCTTCCAACCCCATCAACAACTCCCACATCATCACCTCCGAAGCCAGACAACTAAACACATGTGTATGGGCACTCCCCTTGGCTTGTGCCAAGCCTGGGGGAGATACCCCGATATTGTATCACCATCACATCTTTTGGTTTTATTTTTATTTTCATCATCTTTTCTTAGTTCAATCATTTTGGTTATATCTTGATCTAGTAGAATAAAGTTTTTGTGTGATCTAGTTTTGAGTCTTTGCTTTATGATTCCCCCTATGTAAGCAAGTCGGTGAGTTATATAATGAAAAGTGCTTTTGAGTTGAGGGCCTTTCTTGGTATGATTTGAATCTTGAGAAAGATGAAGTAGAAAGAAGTGTGGAATAAAAGCAAAGAGCACATATGAAAATCTTATGGGGAGTGATGACTTCACGTATAAAAGTATGTCGATTGAAACCTATTATGGGTTGACAAACATAGTTGTTGGTCATTGGGATAATTAAAAGGAAGTGATAAAGAAAGAGAGGTTCACATAGAAATATATTATCTTGGACATCTATTATGATTGTGAGCACTCATTAAAATATTATATGTTAAGAAGTTGATGTTGGACAAGGAAGACAACATAATGGTTTATGTTTGCTTATTTCCGAATAGAAGTTATATTGTTATAGATCCCTCAACATGTGTCGCTTGCATCCACCTCATATCAGCCTAAACTTCCGCACCAAGTAGAGATACTACTTGTGCATCCAAACACCCTTAACCTAGTTTTGCCATGAGAGTCCACCATACCTACCTAAGGATACAATAAGATCCTTCAAGTAAATTGTCATCGGTGCAAGCAATAAAAATTGCTCTCTAAATGTGTGTGATCTATTAGTGTGAGGAAAATAAACTTTATATGAACTTGTGATAGGGAAGACATAAAAGCGACGGATTGCATAATAAAGTTCTCTATCACAAGGGGCAATATAAAGTGACGTTCTTTTGCATTAATATATTGTGCATGCAATTATAAAATCGCATGACAACCTTTGCTTCCCTCTACGAAGGGCCTATCTGTTACTTTTATTTTCTAGTACTTACCTTCATGCAAGAGTCGTGGTGATCTCAATCACCTTCGTTATTTTCGCCTTTATCTTCTGGCAAGTGACACATGTTGGGGAATGATCTAGGCACATATATCCACACAGAAGTGGGTGAGCATGAGTTATTACTGTTAACGTTACCCTTGAGGTAAATAGTTGGGAGGCAACACTATAAGCCCCTATCTTTCTCTATGTCCGATTGAAACTTTGAACTCATAGGTACCTCGTGAGTGTTAGCAATTTTGAAAGACTAAAAGATGATTGAGTATGTGGGTTTTCTTTATAAGCTCTTATATTGACTCTTTCCCACGTTATAATGAATTGAAATTGCTTCAATGACTGAGATCATAGTATGTCAGTTCTCAATAGAGTTCTTGAGTCATGCTTTGCCATTGTGAATGAATAGTTACTTTGGCATAAGTAATTATATGTCAATAGATGTTGTTGTTCTAAAGATGATCATGATGCCTTCATGTCTGTATTTTATTTTATCAACACTTGTATCTCTAAACATGTGGGCATATTTATTGATTTCGGCTTCCGCTTAAGGACAAGCGAGGTCTAAGCTTCGGGGAGTTGATACGTCCATTTTGCATCATGATTTTATATTGATCTGTATTGCATTATGGGATGTTATTACACATTTTGGTACAATACTTATGCCTTTTCTCTCTTATTTTACAAGGTCTACATGAAGCGGGAGAATGCCGCCAGCTGGAATTGTTGACTGGTAAAGGAGCAAATCTGAGATGCCTATTCTGCGGAACTCCAAAAGTCTTGAAAATCTATGGAGAATTATTTTGGAATATATAAAAAATACTGGGCGAAAGAAATACATCAGGAGGCCCACCAGGAAGCCACAAGCCTGTTGGTCGTCCCCCTGGTCGCGGCTAGCGAGCTTGTGGCCCACCTGGCATCCCTCCGGTGCCCATCTTCTGCTATATGGAGGGTTTTGTCGAGGAAAAAATCATAAGAGACCTTTCAGGACGAAGTGTCGTCGTCTCGAGGTGGAACTTGGGCAGAACCAATCTAGAGCTCTGGCAGGGTGATCCTGCTGGTGAAACTTCCCTCCGGGAGGGGGAAATCGAAGCCCTCGTCATCACCAACGATCCTCTCACCGAGAGGGGGTCAATCTCCACCAACATCTTCATCAGCACCATCTCCTCTCCAAACCCTAGTTCATCTCTTGTATCAGATCTTTGTCTCAAAACCTCAGATTGGTACATGTGGGTTGCTAGTAGTGTTGATTACTCCTTGTAGTTGATGCTAGTTGGTTTACTTGGTGGAAGATTATATGTTCGGATCCTTGATCATCACTTATACTCCTCTGATTATGAACATGAATATGTTTTGTGAGTAGTTATGTTTGTTCCTCAGGACATGTGATAAGTCTTGTTATAAGTAATCATATGAATTTGGTATTCATTAGATATTTTGATGAGATGTATATTGTCTCTCCTCTAGTGGTGTTATGTGAATGTCTAATACATAACACTTCACCATTGTTTGGGCCTAGAGGGAGGCATTGGTAAGTAATAAGTAGATGATGGGTTGCTAGAGTGACAGAAGCTTAAACCCTAGTTTATGCGTTGCTTCGTAAGGGGCTGATTTGGATCCACATGTTTCATGCTATGGTTACATTTATCTTAATTCTTATTTCATAGTTGCGGATTCTTATGGGAGGGGTTAATCATAAGTGGGAGGCTTGTCCAAGTAAGGACAGCACCCAAGCACCGGTCCACCCAGATATCAAATTATCAAAGTAGCGAACGTGAATCAAGTGAGCATGATGAAAACTAACTTGACATAAATTCCCATGTGTCCTCGGGAGCGCTTTGCTTTATATAAGAGTTTGTCCATGCTTTTCCTTTGCTATAAAAAGGATTGTGCCACCTTGCTGCAACTTTGTTACAATTTTTACTTGCTAACCAGCACGAATTATCTTATCACAAAACTATCTATTACCGATAATTTCAGTGCTTACAGAGAATACCTTACTAAGAACCGCTTGTCATTTCCTTCTGCTCCTTGTTGGGTTCGACACTCCTACTTATCGAAAGGACTACGATAGATCCCCTATACTTGTGGGTCATCATTCAGCCGCGTGCACCACGACATACCAGATGTTCATCCTGCCGCTGTTATCAGCGCGTTCCATCAGAACGTGTGCATCCGCAGTATGTGGGAAGAGCTGGCGATGAACAAGGTCAAGGATGTTGCTGAGCTCTATGCTCTAGCACATAAGTGTGCTCGGGCTGAAGAAGGGAGGAGACTCCCCGGCAAGGATGCTAGCGCAGGGGTCGACTCTGAGGATGAAGACACCGCCACCCCGGCAAGGAAGGGCCGGCGGCGTAACAAGAAACGCAAGGGCAAGGCCGTGCTTGCCGTCATGCGGTCTAGTGACCCCGGTACTGCCAAGAAGAGCAAGGTTGACGACCCTGGCAAGGACGTTGTCGGGTGCGTCTCCTGCTAGGCTATGGCGGCTACCGACAAGCTAGAAGGCTCCGTCAAGCAGTATTGGAAGATCCATCGCACCAAGGGCCACGATCTACAGGACTGCCAGCAAGTTGAGCAGCTTGTCGAGAAACAAAAATATGAATACGAGAGGCGAGACAAGGAGAAGGGCCAAGATGGTGCAGAGGGGTCCGGCAAGAAGCGTGTTGGCCGAGGAGGTCGCCGCGGCAAGCCCAAGCAACAAAAAGACCGCCCCGCTCGTGGCCGTGACAAGCAAGAGGATGATGGTGACTCCAGAAAGGACAACAAGTCCAGCGAGCATGAGTTCCAGAAGGCTATTGATATGTTGTGCATCGAGAGAGGTGCCTCGTCGCATTCCTCTCATCGCCAACTTAAACAGTGCGCGCGCAAGGTTAATGCGGGAGAGCCCTCTATCGGTGCCTAGAGACCTCTGAAGTGGTCCAACACTCCTATCATTTTTGATGCAGAGGATCACCCTGATCGCACAACTGCGGTCGGGTGCCTGCCATTGTTGGTTTTGTTGGGAGACGTAGTAGTAAATAAAAAAAATCCTACGTGTCACCAAGATCAATCTATGGAGAAACCATCAACAAGGAAAGGGGAGTGCATCTTCATACCTTTGAAGATCACAAAGCGGAAGCGTTACTAGAATCCGGTTCGTGGAGTCGTACTCGCAGCGATTTAGATCGCGGTGGATTCCGATCTAAGTGCCGAACAACGGCGCCTCCACGTTCAACACACATGCAGCCCGGTGATGTCTCCTACGCTTTGATCCAGCAAGGAAGAAGAAGAGGTTGAGGGAGAGCTCCGGCATCATGACGATGTGGTGACAGTCGAGTTGCATGGTACTCCGGCAGGGCCTCGCTAAGCACTACGGAGGACTAGGAGGAGAAGGGGTAGGGTTGCGTCGAGAGGGAGACAAATTTGTGTGTTGGCAGCCCCCAAAACCCCCACTATATATAGGAGGAGGAGGAGGGAGGGTGCAGCCCCTAGGGTTCCCACCCTAGGGCTGCATCCAGCCCTAGATGGGACTTGGGGCGGCGGCCAAGGGAGGGGAGAGGTGGTGCGGCTGCCCTGGGCGCCCTAGGGTGGGCCTAGGGCCCATCTAGGCCTAGGGTTTGCCCCCTCTCTCCATTGCTGCGCCTTGGGCCAGGTGGCAGGTGCACCAGCCCACCTAGGGGCTGGTTCCCTCCCACTCTTGGCCCATGTAGCCTCCCGGGGCTGGTGGCCCCTCCCAGTGGACCCCCGGAACCCTTCCGGTGGTCCCGGTACATTATCGACGGTGCCCAAAACACTTCCGGTGACCAAAACCTCACTTCCTATATATGAATCTTCTCCTCCGGACCATTTCGGAACTCCTCATGGCGTCTAGGATCTCATCCGAGACTCCGATCAACCTTCGGTAACCACATACATAATTTCCCTATAACCCTAGAGTCATCGAACCTTAAGTGTGTAGACCCTACGGGTTCGGGAGGCACTTAGACATGACTGAGACACCTCTCCGGTCAATAACCAATAGTGGGATCTAGATACCCATGTTGGCTCCCACATAATCCACGATGATCTCAACGGATGAACCACGATGTCGGGGATTTAATCAATCCCGTATACAATTCCCTTTGTCTACCAGTATGATACTTGCCCGATTTTCGATCGTCGCTATCCCTATACCTTGTTCAATCTCGCTACCAGCAAGTCTCTTTACTCATTCTGCAACACATCATCCCGTGGCTAACTGCTTAGTCACATTGAGCTCATTATGATGATGTCTTACCGACTAGGCCCAGAGATACCTCTCCATCACACGGAGTGACAAATCCCAGTCTCGATTCGTGCCAACCCAATAGATACGTTTGAGGATACCCGTAGTATACCTTTATAGCCACCCAGTTACGTTGTGACGTTTGGCACACCCAAAGTATTCCTATGGTATTCGGGAGTTGCACAATCTCATGGTCTAAGTAAATGATACTTGACATTAGAAAATCTTTAGCAGACGAACTACATGATCTTGTGCTATGCTTAGGATTGGGTCTTGTCCATCACATCATTCTCCTAATGATGTGGTCCCGTTATCAATGACATCCAATGTCCATGGTAGTGAAACTGTGACCATCTATTGATCAACGAGCTAGTCAACTAGAGGCTCACTAGGGACATGTTGTGGTCTATGTATTCACACATGCATTACGGTATCCGGCTAATACAATTATAGCATGAACAATAGACAATTATCATGAACAAGGAAATACAATAATAACCATTTTATTATTGCCTCTAGAGCATGTTTCCAATAGTCTCCCACTTGCACTAGAGTCAATAATCTAGTTACATTGTGATGTATCGAACACCCATAGAGTGCTGGTGTTGATCATGTTTCGCTCGTGAGAGAGGTTTAGTCAACGGATCTGCGATATTCAGATCTGTATGTACTTTAGAAATATCTATATCTTCTTCCTTAATGTAATCATGAATGGAGTTGAAGCGCCGTTTGATGTGTCTTGTCTTCTTGTGAAACCTGGGCTCCTTGGCAAGGGCAATATCTCCAGTGTTGTCATAGAATTGAGTCATCGGGCCTGACGCATTAGGAATCATTCCTAGGTCGGTGATGAACTCCTTCAGCTAGACTCCTTCCTTTGCTGTTTCCGAAGCAGCTATATACTCCGCTTCACATGGAGATGCCGCCATAACGCTTTGCTTGCTAATGCACCAGCTGGCTCCCCCTCCGATCAAAATATACACGTATCCGATTTGTGACTTCGAGTCATCTGGATCTTTGTTGAAGCTAGCATCGTTGTAACCCTTTACGACGAGCTCTTCGGCACCTCCATAAACGAGAAACATGTCCTTGGTCCTTTTCAGGTACTTTAGGATATTCTTGAATGTTGTCCAGTGTTCCGCTCCAGGATCACTTTGGTACCTCCCTACCAAACTTATGGCAAGGTTCACATTAGGTCTGGTACACAACATGGCATACATAATAGAGCCTATGGCTGAAGCATAGGGGATGACACTCATCTTTTCTCTATCATTTTTCATGGTCGGGCATTGACTCGTACTCAATCTCACACCCCGTAACATAGGCAAGAACCCCTTCTTGGACTGATCCATATTGAACTTCTTCAATATCTTTTCAAGGTATGTGCTTTGTGAAAGACCTATGAGGCATTTCGATCTATCTCTATAGATCTTGATGCCTAATATGTAAGCAGCTTCTCCAAGTTCCTTCATTGAAAAGCACTTATTCAAGTAGGCCTTTATGCTTTCCAAAAGTTCTATATCATTTCCCATCAACAAAATGTCATCCACATATAATATGAGAAATGCTACAGAGCACACACTCACTTTCTCGTAGATACAAGATTCTCCATAAACTTGTATAAACCCAAACGCTTTAATCACCTCATTAAAGCGAATGTTCCAACTCCGAGATGCTTGCACCAGCCCATAGATGGAGCACTGAAGCTTGCATACTTTGTTAGCATCTTTAGGATCGACAAAACCTTCCGGCTACATCATATACAGTTCTTCCTTAAGGAAACCATTAAGGAATGCCGTTTTGACGTCCATTCGCCAGATTTCATAATCATAAAATGCGGCAATTGCTAAGATGATTTGGAAGGACTTCAGCATCACCATGGGTGAGAAAGTCTCATCATAGTCAACTCCTTGAACTTGTCGATAACCCTTAGTGACAAGCCGAGCCTTATAGACGGTCACATTACCATCCGCGTCAGTCTTCTTATTAAAGATCCATTTATTTTCTATGGCTCGCTTATCATCAGGCAAGTCCACCAAAGTCCATACTTTGTTCTCATACATGGATCCTATCTTGGATTTCATGGCTTCAAGCCATTTGTTGGAATCCGAGCCCGCCATCGCTTCTTCATAGTTCGAAGGTTCACCGTTGTCCAACAACATGATCTCCAGGACAGGGTAGTCGTACCACTCTGGTCCGGAATGTGTCCTAGTGAACCTTCGAATAGCAACTTGATATGAAGTTTCATGATCATCATCATTCACTTCATCTCCAGCCGGTGCAGGCTCCACAGAAACAACTTCCTGTGTTGCACTACTCTCCGGTTTGAGTGAAGGTACAGTTACCTCATCAAGTTCTATTTTCCTCCCACTTACTTCGTTCGAGAGAAACTCTTTCTCTAGAAAGGGTCCATTCTTGGCAAAAAAGACTCTGCCTTCAGATCTGAGGTAGAAGGTATAACCAACAGTTTCTTTGGGGTATCCTATGAAGACGCACTTTTCTGATTTTGGTTCGAGCTTCTCAGGTTGAAGTTTCTTTACATGAACATCGCATCCCCAAACTTTTAGAAACGACATCTTAGGTTTCTTTCCAAACCATAATTCATATGGTGTTGTCTCAATGGATTTAGACGGATCCCTATTAAAAGTGAATGTGGCAGTCTCTAATGCATATCCCCAAAATGATAGCGGTTAGTCGGTAAGATACATCATAGATCGCATCATATCCAATAGAGTGCGATTACGATGTTCAGACACACCAATTCGCTGAGGTGTGCCAGGCGGCGTGAGTTGTGAAACAATTGCAAATTTCCTTAGGTGCATGCCAAACTCGTGACTTAAATATTCTCCGCCACGATCAGATCGTAGGCACTTTATTTTCCTGTCACGTTGATTCTCTACCTCACTCTGAAATTCCTTGAACTTGTCAAAGGTTTCATATTTGTGTTTCATTAAGTAGACATACCCATATCTGCTCAAATCATTAGTGAGGGTGAGAACATAACGGTAGCCACTGTGAGCCTTGATGCTTATTGGACTGCATACATCGGTATGTATTATCTCCAACAAGTCAGTTGCTCGCTCCATTGTTCCGGAGAACGGAGTCTTGGTCATCTTGGGCATGAGGCATGGTTCGCACGTGTCAAATTCAAAATCAAGAGACTCCAAAAGTCCATCAGCATGGAGTTTCTTCATGCGTTTGACACCAATATGACCAAGGCGGCAGTGCCACATGTAAGTGGGACTATCGTTATCAACCTTACATCTTTTGGTACTCACACTATGGACATGTGTAACATCACGTTCGAGATTCATCAAAAATAAACCATTGACCAGCGGGGCATGACCATAAAACATTTCTCTCATATAAATAGAACAACCACTATTCTTAGATTTAAAAGAGTAGCCATCTCGTATCAAGCGAGAGCCAGATACAATGTTCATGCTCAAAGCTGGTACTAAATAACAATTATTAAGGTTTAAAACTAATCCCGAAGGTAGATGTAGAGGTAGCGTGCCGACGGTGATCACATCGACCTCGGAACCATTCCCGACACGCATCGTCACCTCGTCCTTTGCCAGTCTCCGCTTATTCCGCAGCTCCTACTTGGAGTTAAAAATGTGAGCAACTACACCGGTATAAAATACCCAAGAGCTACTACGAGCGCTGGTACGGTACACATCAATAACAAGTATATCACATATTCCTTTAACATTGCCGGCCTTCTTATCCGCTAAGTACTTGGGGCAGTTCCGCTTCCAGTGACCGGTACCCTTGCAATAAAAGCACTCAATCTCAGGCTTGGGTCCATTCTTGTTCTTCTTCCTGGCAACATGCTTACCGGGTGCGGCAACTGCTTTGCCATCCTTCTTGAAGTTCTTCTTACCCTTGCCTTTCTTGAAACTAGTGGTCTTATTGACCATCAACACTTGATGCTCCTTTTGGATCTTGACCTCCGCTGATTTCAGCATCGAGTACAACTCAGGAATGGACTTCTCCATACCCTACATGTTGTATTTCATCACAAAGCTCTTGTAGCTAGGTGGAAGCGACTTAAGGATTCTATCAATAACCGAGTCATCCGAAAGATTAACTCCCAGCTGAGACAAGCGGTTGTGCAACCTAGACATTTTGAGTATGTGCTCACTGACAGAACTATTTTCCTCCATCTTACAACTGAAGAACTTGTCAGAGACATCATATCTCTCGACCCGGGCATGAGCTTGGAAAACCAGTTTCATCTCTTGGAACATCTCATATGGTCCGTGTTGCTCAAAACGCTTTTGGAGCTCCGGTTCTAAGTTGTAAAGCATGCTGCACTGAACCAGGGAGTAATCATCACAACGCGACTGTCAGGCGTTCATAATGTCTTGATTTGCGGGGAAAACGGGTGCGTCACCTAGCGGTGCATTGAGGACATACAATATCTTGTAAGCTATGAGAATGATCCTCAAGCTACGGACCCAGTCCGCATAGTTGCTTCCATCATCTTTCAACTTGGTTTTCTCTAGGAACGCGTTGAAGTTGAGGGAAACATTAGTGTTGGCCATTGGATCTACAATATAGATTGTAAAGACAATTTTAGACTAAGTTCATGGTAATTAAGTTCACATAATCAAATTATTTAATGAACTCCCACTTAGATAGACATCTCTCTAGTCATCCAAGACACATGATCCACATCAACTAGCATGTGTCCGATCATCACGTGAGACAGACTAGTCGTCAATGGTGAACATCTCCATGTTGATCGTATCTTCTATACGACTCATGTTCGACCTTTCAGTCTCCCGTGTTCCGAGGCCATACCTGTACATGCTAGGCTCGTCAAGTCAACCTAAGTGTATTGCATGTGTAAATATGGCTTACACCCGTTGTATGCGAATGTTAGAACCTATCACACTCGATCATCACGTGGTGCTTCGGAACAACGAACCTTGGCAACTGTGCATAGTTAGGCTGAACACATTTCTTGAAATTTTAGTGAGATATCATCTTATTTAGCTACCGTCGTTCTAAGAAAATAAGATGTAAACATGATAAACATCACATGCAATCAATATAGTGACATGATATGGCCAATATCATCTTGCTCCTTTGATCTCCATCTTCGGGGCACCATGATCATCACTGTCACCGGCACGACAGCATGATCTCCATCATCATGATCTCCATCATCGTGTCTTCATGAAGTTGTCTCGACAACAATTACTTCTACTACTATGGCTAACGATTAGCAATAAAGTAAAGTAATTACATGGCGCTTATGATTGACATGCAGGCCATACAATAAATTAAGACAACTCCTATGGCTCCTGCCGGTTGTCATACTCATCGACATGCAAGTTGTGTATCCTATTACAAGAACATGATCAATCTCATACATCACATATATCACATCACATTCTTTGGCCATATCACATCACACGGCATATGCTGCAAAAACAAGTTAGACGTCCTCTAATGTGTTGTTGCAAGTTTTATGTGGCTGCTATAGGTTTCTAGCAAGAACATTTCTTACCTACACAAAAACCACAACATGATATGCCAATTTATATTTACCCTTGATAAGGACCCTTTTCATCGAATCCGGTCCGACTAGAGTGGGAGACGGACACCCACTAGCCACCGTATGCAACTAGTGCATGTCAGGCGGTGGAACCAGTCTCCCGTAAGCGTACGTGTAAAGTCGGTCAGGGCCGCTTCATCCCACAATACCGCCGAATCAAGATAAGACTAGGAACGGCAAGACAATTGACAAAATTGATGCCCACAACACCTTTTGTTCTACTCGTGCATAGATTCTATGCATCGACCTATCTCATGATGCCATTGTTGGTAGACGTAGTAGTAAATCAAAAAAATTCCTACGTGTCACCAAGATCAACCTATGGAGAAACCAGCAACGAGCAAAGGGGAGTGCATATTTATACCTTTGAAGATCGCAAAGCGGAAGAGTTACTAGAATGCGGTTGGTGGAGTCGTACTCACTGTGATTCAGATCGTGGTGGATTCCGATCTAAGTGTCGAACAACGGCGCCTCTGCGTTCAACACACGTGCAGCCCAGTGATGTCTCCTACGCCTTGATCCAGCAAGGAGGAAGGAGAGGTTGAGGGAGAGCTCCGGCAGCACGACGGCATGGTGATGGTGGAGCTGCGTGGTACTCCGGCAGGGCTTCGCCAAGCACTACGGAGGACGAGGAGGAGAAGGGGTAGGGCTGCGCCGAGAGGGAGAGAAACTTGTGTGTTGGCAGCCCCCAAACCCCCCACTATATATAGGAGGAGGAGGAGGGAGGGCGCAGCCCCTAGGGTTCCCACCCTAGGGCTGCAGCCGGCCCTAGATGGGACATGGGGCGGTGACCAAGGGAGGGGAGAGGTGGTGCGACAGCCCTAGGCACCCTAGGGTGGGCCTAGGGCCCATCTAGGCCTAGGGTTTGCCTCCGTCTCTCCTTTGCTGCGCCTTGGGCCAGGTGGGAGGCGCACCAACCCACCTAGGGGATGGTTCCCTCCCACTCTTGGCCCATGTAGCTTCTCGGGGCTGGTGGCCCCTCCCGATGGACCCCTGGAACCCTTCTGGTGGTCCCGGTACATTACCGACGGTGCCTGAAACACTTCAGGTGACCAAAACCTCACTTCCTATATATGAATCTTTACATCCGGACCATTCCGGAACTCCTCGTGACGTCTAGGATCTCATCTGGGATTCTGAACAACCTTCGGTAACCATGTACATAATTTCCCTATAAACCTAACATCATCGAACCTTAAGTGTGTAGACCCTATGGGTTCGGGAGGCATGTAGACATGACCGAGACACCTCTCCAGTCAATAACGAACAGCGGGATCTAGATACCCATGTTGGCTCCCACAAGCTGCACGATGATCTCATCGGATGAACCACGATGTCGGGGATTCAATCAATCCCGTATACAATTCCCTTTGTCTACCGGTATGATACTTGCCCGAGATTCGATCGTTGGTATCCCTATACCTTGTTCAATCTCGTTACTGGGAAGTCTCTTTACTCGTTCGGCAACACATCATCACATGGCTAACTCCTTAGTCACATTGAGCTCATTATGATGATGTCTTACCGAGTGGTCCCAGAGATACCTCTCCATCACACGGAGTGACAAATCCCAGTCTCGACTCGTGCCAACCCAACAGATACTTTCAGGGATACCCGTGGTATACCTTTATAGCCACCCAGTTACGGTGTGACGTTTGGCACACCCAAAGTATTACTATGGTATCCGGGAGTTGCACAATCTCATGGTCTAAGGAAATGATACTTAACATTAGAAAAGCTTTAGCAGACGAACTACACGATCTTGTGCTATGCTTAGGATTGGGTCTTGTCCATCACATCATTCTCCTAATGATGTGATACCATTATCAATGACATCCAATGTCCATGGTCATGAAACCATGACCATCTATTGATCAACGAGCTAGCCAACTAGAGGCTCACTAGGGACATGGTGTGGTCTATGTATTCACACATGCATTACGGTTTCTGATTAATACAATTATAGCATGAACAATAGACAATTATCATGAACAAGGAAATACAATAATAACCATTTTATTATTGCCTCTAGGGCATATTTCCAACAGGTTTTGCCAACAATTCGCAACCTCAAGGTGACAAAGATGCTAGTCGATAGTGGGGCCAGCCTGAACCTGATCTCGCCTGATGTCATCAAGAGGCTGCAAATTCCTGATAAAGATCTCGAGGCCAGACGCGCTTTCCAAGGGGTCAATTTAGGGTGGACTCAGCCCAAGGGCAAGATCACGCTGCCGGTGACGTTTGGCAGTGATATCAATTTTAGGACACAGAAGATCATTTTTTACATCACCAAGATATCATTGTCATACAACAATATCCTTGGTCACCCGGCGCTGGCCAAGTTCATGGCAGCCACCCACTTCGCTTACAATGTGCTGAAGATGCCCGGGCCAATGAGCATCATCACGATCAACTCTAACAAGAAAGGCGCACTTATCTACGCCAACCAACTCTACTGAGAGGCAGTTGCAGCACCAGCCGTCAAGGCACTTGCTCCTGTCGTTGAAGCTCCCTGGGGGAAGAAGACTAGCAAGGCCTCTGGCACACATTCCGGCAAGCGCGCCTCCTTGGGGTGCTGCGCTCCCGTTGACAATGTGCCAGAGAGCTCCACCAGCAAGAGCAAGAAGTCCAAGGTAGTTCCACCAGAGAGCAAGAAGGTGCCCGCCAAGGAGGATGGTATGGGAGGAACTTTCACCATAAGTTCCACCCTTGACAACAAATAGGAAAGCACGCTCGTCTTCTTCCTTTGGGCGAATGTCGATGTGTTTGCATGGCAACCATCTGATATCCCCGGTGTTCCCAGGAAGGTGATTGAGCACCACCTTGCCATCTGTCCACACGCACGGCCCATCAAGCAAAAGGTCAGGAATCAAGCTTTGGAGCGGCAACAGATTATTGCCAAAGAGATCAAGAAATTAGAAGTGGTCAGCTTGATCAGAGGAGTACTTCATCCAACATGGTTGGCCAATCATGTTGTAGTGCGCAAGGTGAATGGAAAATGGAGGCTATGCATTGACTTCACAGACATTAACAAAGCCTGCCCCAAAGATCATTTTCCCTTGCCGTGCATCGACCAGATTGTGGACTCCACTGCCGACTGCGACTTGTTGTCTTTCCTTGATGCCTATTTAGGTTATCATCAGATTTTCATGGCCAAGGAATACGAGGAGAAGACCGCATTTATCACCCTATGTGGTACGTATTGCTTTTTGTGTATGCCTTTCAGGTTGAAAAGTGCTAGTTCTACATTTGCAAGAGCGGTCTAGATTGGTTTTTGAACCCCAACTACATAGAAATATGGAGGCCTATATGGATGACATAGTGGTCAAAACCAAGGACAAGGCTACGCTCATATCAGACCTAGAAGAAACATTTGCAAATCTACGCAAGATCAACATGAAGCTCAACCCTAAGAAGTGCGTGGTCGGCGTCCCATCCGGCAAGCTCCTCGGGTTCTTTGTATCTCAACATGGAATTGAAGCGAATCCCAACAAGATCAAAGTGATTTTTGCAAATTGAAGCACCAAGACGTGTCAAGGATGCGCGTCGTCATGCCGACTACGTTGCTGCTCTGAGTAGGTTCATCTCAAAATCTGATGAGCACGCCCTGCCCTTTTTCAAAATCTTGAAGAAGGCAGGTTCGATGAAATGGACTCCGGAAGCGGAGGCAGCGCTGCAAGATTTGAAGAAGTACCTCTCCTCTCTGCCAGTCTTAGTCGCGCCAAAGCCACAAGAGTTGTTGCTTATATATCTAGCGGCAACAAATCAAGTGGTGAGTGTTGCACTAGTGGCTGAAAGAGAAGTTGAAGGAGCAGCAGCAGTGGCAGGACCGCCAAGCGACAAGCCAGGACAGTCCTCGACAGGGTCTAGTGTTGGCAAGGAATGATCTGTGCAATTGAATGAGACAATTCAAAAGAATAAGGTGGTGCAGCACCCAGTCTATTTTTTCAGCTCCCTTTTGCAAGGGGCTACGTCAAGATATTCTGGCATGCAAAAGTTGCTCTTCGGCCTCCTTATGGCCTCGAGTAAGTTGCGCCATTATTTCCAAGCACATGAGATCACCGTCGTCACTGGCTTCCCATTACAGTGGATTTTGTGGAACCCGGAAACTACCGGCAGGATTGTGGAGTGGGCTTTGGAACTGTCAAGCTTTGGTCTAAACTTTGAAAGCACTTCAACCATCTAGAGCAAAGCCTTGGTGGAGTTCATTGTAGAATGGACCCCAACGCCACATGAAGAAGTTCCAGAGTCAACCCTCCTCGACAAGGAAACAAATCAAGAGTGGATCGTGTATTTTGATGGAGCTTTCTCGCTGCAAGGCGCCGGTGCCGGAGTGCTGCTTGTCGGACCCATCGGAGAGCACCTCAAATATGTGGTTCAGATGCACTTTCCCCGGGAGAGATCAACGAACAATACTGCTGAGTATGAGGGGCTGCTTGCGGGTCTCAGGATCGTGGCAGACCTTGGGATCAAGAACCTTATTGGCAGGGGTGATTCTCAGCTTGTCGTCAGGCAAGTGAATAAAGATTATCCGAGTCCATTGATGGAAGATTATGTAGATGAAGTGAGGAGGTTGGAAGAACGTTTTGACGGCCTGCAAATGGAGCACGTTCCGCGTGCAGAGAATAGCATTGCTGATGGCCTATCAAAATGTCCTGCCCTTAAGTTACCTGTGGAACCAGGAACTTTTGTGCTCCGATTGACTCAACCATTCGTGACACCGTCGATTGGACAAGAGAAAATTAGAAAGTTGATTTCTGGCAAGTATCTCTTGGTAGAGCTCCCAGAAGCCACAGGCGAGGAGGTTGTCGGGGACAATGTCGGGCTTGCCGGTGAGCATCGTGCTCCGGCAGAGCCTCAGGCTCTTGCCATGGGATCACACACTCCCGCCAGGCCTACCGGAGTGCAACGGGATCCGGCAGGGACTTGAGCCATTTCCGTTGAAACAAATACTCCCCGGCAGAGGATATGCCTTTAGTCCTTGTTGTCGAGCCCCAGGCTCCAGCATGGGCACAACACATCGTCCATTTCCTTCAGACAGGAGAACTCCCTGAGGAACAGGAAGAGGCAGAGAAAGTAGCCCACCGGTCTAATATGTACCAGTTCGTGGACAACGTCCTATTCAGAAAGAGATCGAATGGTGTGAAACTCAAGTGCATTTCTCGGGAGGATGGACTGCAGCTGTTGGTAGAGATACATGGAGGCATATGTGGTTCCCACATAGGTTCAAGAGAACTTGCCGGTAAAGCATTCCGGCATGGTTTGTTTTGGCCCAGTGCCCTCCAGGATGCAACTGCGCCAGTAACCAAATGTGAAGCGTGCCAGTTTCATTCGAAGAAATTGCATCAGTCATCTCAAGCCCTTTAGACAATCCCTCTCTCCTGGCCATTTTCGGTCTGGGGGCTCGACATCTTGGGCCCCTTTCCCCACGCTGCCAGGGGCTTTGAGTACTTGTATGTTGCAACCGACAAGTTCACAAAGTGGCTAGAACTAGAAGCAATGAGGAACGTGACAACACAGTTAGCCTTCAAGTTCTTCAAAGGACTAGTCTGCCGCTTTGGTGTTCCCAACAGGATCATCAGTGACAATGGCACATAGTTCACGAGCTGCACCTTCATGCAATATGTCCAAGACCTTGGTAGCAAAATCTTTTTTGCTTCCGTTGCCCACCCAAGGAGCAACGGCCAAGCGGAAAGGGATAATGCTGAAGTGTTGTGAGGCCTCAAGACAAGAACTTTCGACAAGCTGCACAAGTGCGGAACGCAGTGGATTGATGAGTTGCCGGTGGTTCTTTGGTCAATCAGAACGACACCAAATCAAGCTACCGTCTAGACACCCTTCTCCCTCGTATATGGGGCAGAAGCAGTTCTCCCCATGGAACTCATATACGGGTCACCTCGAGTGCTCGCTTATGATGAGCTCGAGTAAGAGCAGTTGCGGCAAGATGACGTGACGCTCCTTGAGGAAGACCGTCTTTAGGCTACTGTGAGAGTTGCACGCTACCAACAAGCTTTGCGTTGCTATCATAGCCGCAAAGGTAATGCCCAAAGTCTTGAGGAAGGCGACATTGTTCTTCGGCACGTTCAGTCTGCCAAGAATTCCAACAAGTTGACGCCGAAGTGGGAAGGCCCTTATCGGGTAGTAATAGTCACCAGGCCTGGCGCAGTCCGCCTGGAGACTGAAGATGCCATCCCAGTGAGCAACTCCTGGAATATCGAACATCTTCGCAAGTTCTACCCATGAGGCGCAGTTGTCGGGCCCCCCGGCAACCACCTTTTGTACAAGTCTTGCCGCTGAAGCATGTAATCCTTAGTACAAAGCCAGGAGCAGACCCTATGCGTAGTTGAATAAACATAAGTGTTCCGCAAATCTTGTTGATTCTCATGTTTATTTGCGTGCATGTTTGTCTGAGATATTGCATTGCACTTACTCCCGGCAAGAGCTAACGGACCGCCAAGGTTCCACATCCATATTTTCTCTTCTTTATTTTTGTCAAAGGACTGAAGGTTACCCTGTGTGCAGTTTTGCCGGGGTGAATGGTGGTATGGATACCTACGGGAAACATTCAAAAAAAAATCTCTTGCCGGAAGGAGTACGTCAACGAAAAGATAAGTTGCAAAACCCCAAGTGAATTCTTGATGTCAAGTTATTTTCCTTGGACGATTTCGACATCTATATGGAAAACCTGCACGCACGAGAACCTTGCCGTGATTGGCTATTCCCTTACTCTATTTCAGGTCCGCTCAATGGCTTAAGTGGTGGCGCCCGCACTCTTGCTTCGTTTCAAGTCTGCTCAACGATTCAAGGGTTGCGCTCGCGCCCTTATTCTGTTTTGAGCACGATCAGCAGCTTAAGCAGCCACGCCAGGGACACCAAGGTATCTTGCCTGCAGTGGCCGCTAGCATGCTGCTAAGGACCCGTTCCTCAAAGCGCTCATGGTAGGGCTACACACGCCGGCAAGATTCTTCCGAAAGGCGTAGGGGAAGTTCCATACAAAGAAACAGTCTAACAAGGAAGATAGTATACAGTTATCCAAAATAGGGTAAAATTTACATGAGATGTCGCATTTTTCTAAGTACATCTTTATTTGACTTTCTCCCATAGGGGAGATTACAAGAAGGAAAATATGTAAAGAGGAGGCAGACTACAAGAAGAAAAAGATGGCGAGAGGCCCCCGACAGAGGCCGAGCCTGACCCCTCTGGACCAGCACTGCACGGAGGGGCAGGGTTCCAGAGGGGAAGGCGAGAGGCTGGCCCCTCCTCGACCAGCCTTGTGCATTGGAGAGGGCCAACGCGGGCGAAAAGGAGGATGGACCCCAGAACCGAAACCCACGGGCCTGCCAGAAGACCCAGCTGGAAGATGAGGCAGCGCCCGGGACAAAGGTCCCCGGCAAGATTGTCTTCCCACGAGGGGGAGAGGTGTGAGGCTGGCGGTGATGGTGCGGCCGATTGTCAGTCCTAGCTCAGGTCGTCAGGCTTCGACTTGATGGCTCGAAGACCGGACTCATCGTCGTCGTCTTTGCCACTATCCTCCTCATCACTCTCGCTCGAGGAGGACCTTTCGGTGCCGCTCAAGCTCTCTTCGCAGCAGTTGAGACGGACGCCTGAGTACCCATAAATCTTAACGGAGAGCAGATTGGCCTCCGTCATTTTAAAATGAACGACATGCCCTTCCTCGAGGTTGTGGGCGCGGGCGAAGGTCTACCAGCCGCGCTTGAGGAACATGACGTGACTCACCGGGTACTCGACGTCCACCTGCGTCGCGCCATTGCAACAACCGTGCGCTCGTAACCACAGGACGAGCGGCTCGTTGGCCTCCATTGCCCTGGCGAAAGGGCGAGGGAGGCGCAGATGGCTCCGGATGGGGCCAGCCAGTTCGAGGACGAACTCTAGCACCGTCCAATCGGCGTGGGTCTCCTCAAGGAAGAGGCCAGACGTCGGAGGAGGAGGAGGTGGGGAGGCGCTCCGACTTCCCCAACCTCGGCCTCCACGACGACCATGACACCTTGCGCCCCTTCCACCACGTGTGCTCGGGATACCCTCCGCCTCTGTGGCTAAAGCGATGGCATGATCCCGACGAGAGGTCCTCCTTGGATCCAAGGATGGTGGCCGCCCTCGCCCCCTGTTCATGGCTAAGGGCGAGCGCCACTCGAAGGTTGGGAAGACATGGAAGGGCAAGCAATGGAGGTTCACACTCGGAGGAGAAAGGAAGGATGGATGGGCACCGCCCTCGCTACCCCTCAAATTATAGGGGGAAGTGCGAGGGCTGGCTCTCCCCCGCTCCAAGGGTTGCTGCCCACCTCCTCCAATAGCGACGCCCTCGATCACGGGGCGAACAACAACCTCCCCATTGCTCCAATCTATTGCGTTGTAGTTACTCCCTTTCCCAGGACTTTAAGTCACAGCCGCCCGTTGCTAGCTTCCCGCTATGCATGCGGCACACGTGGCGGAAACGACCTCACACGGTAATTGAAAATTTGACGGCCGCGCCACGCACGTATCCCACGTCTCGCATTCAATGGGCGTCGTGGGGAGGCGCGGTAAGTGCAATGATCACAACCACAAGGCCCTGCCACGCGTGCTCGTGCACTGTTTGGGCCTATCCCAACAACGCCTCGCACCGTGTGTGGCCCAGGCCCGGGGGCTCGTATTGGTGCACTAGAGTTTTGGGCTCTCCAGTGCCCCTTACTCGTGCACGGGCAGTAGTAGCCACCCTGGCGACGTGACCCGACAGGGAGCTGCGAGGTACAAGTGTAGGAGAATCAAGACCCCTGGCAAGACCTTGCTGGGATGGCCATCAAACCATCAGGCAAGGCAAAGCCCCAGCAAGACCCGGCAAGGCGAAGACCCGGCAAGGCAAAGCCCTCGCAAGGCCCTGCCAGCACACAGGCTAGGTGTCGCCCCGCCTGGGCACGTGTCGTGGCGCCGACGATGGAGGGGCAAAGCAGTGCCGATGGGACGGGCTCATGTCCCGTCCCGTAGACAGTCAGACATGCCTGACGGTGCATTAAATGCACCTGTCCTACTCCGTCAGTGTTAGGTATGATAACACTATAGCTCTATACACCCCGTGTACGGTACGCCACTGTTGGGATCCCCTTCTAGAGTATAAAACGAGGCCCAGGGCGATACGGTAGAGGACTCTTGGCTTTTCGACATTTCAACCTGCTAGCTCAGACATGTGTCAACTAATCATAGCGCTCCTATAGATGGAACCCTGAAAATACCCACAATACAACCAAGCAAGAGTAAGGTTTTACGCATCTTTGCGGCCCGAACCTGGGTAAAATCCCCACGCTGTATTCATCAAATCTGCTCTTTGCGTGAGCCTTCTTCCCCGCCAAATTGTAAAGGGGTCTCTCCGATCCCATAGGTGTTCGTACCCCATGACACGGTAGCATCTGGGTTCCGCAAAATCCGCTGCAACGGGAAGCAAGTGACAACGGTGACCTCATGTGCCTGGAAGTAAAGGCACAACTTCCTCGAGGCCATAAGGGGGCCGTAGAGCAACTTTTGCATGCCAGAATATCTTGACCTAGCCCCCTACAAAAGGGAGCTAACAAAAAGCATTGACTAGGCACGGCACCATCTTCTTCTTCTAAATTGTTTCATTCGACTGCGCAGTTCCTGGCTTGTCGGCACCAGACTCTGCCGGGGAATATCCTGGCTTGTCGCTTGGCGGTCCCGTCGGTGCCGCTGTTTCTTGATACATACATTTTGCATCATTCTATTATATTGATATTTATTTCCTTATGGGCTGTTATTACACATTTTGAAACAATACTTTTGCCTTTTCTCTCTTATTTTACAAGGTTTACATGAAGAGGGAGAATGCCGGCAACTGGAGTTCTAGACTGGAAAAGGAGCAAATCTAAGATACCTATTCTGCACAACTCCAAAAGTCCTGAAAATCTATGGAAAATTATTTTGGAATATATAAAAATACTGGGCGCAAGCAATACATCAGGGGCCCACCAGGCAGCCACATGCCTGGAGGGCACGCCCTACCCCCCTGGGTGCGCCCCTAAGGCTTATGGCCCACCTGGCAGCCCTTCAATGTCCATCTTCTGCTATATTGAGGGTTTCGACCTAGAAAAATCAGAAGAGAGCTTTCGAGACGAAGCACCGCTGTCTCGAGGCGGAACTTCGACAGAACCAATCTAGAGCTCCGACAGGGTTGTTCTGTCGGGGAAACTTCCCTCTGGGAGGGGGAAATCGAAGCCATCGTCATCACCAACGACCCTCTCATCGAGAGGGGGTCAATCTCCATCAACATCTTCATCAGCATCATCTCCTCTCCAAACCCTAGTTCATCTCTTGTATCCGATCTTTGTCTCAAACCTCATATTGGTACTTGTGGGTTGCTAGTAGTGTTCAATACTCCTTGTAGTTGATGCTAGTTCGTTTACTTGGTGGAAGATCATATGTTCAGATCCTTGATTATCATTAATACTCCTATGATTATGAACATGAATATGCTTTGTGAGTAGTTCATTTTGTTCCAGAGGACATGGGATAAGTCTTGTTATAAGTAATCATGTGAATTTGGTATTCGTTTGATATTTTGATGAGATGTATGTTGTCTCTCCTCTAGTGGTGTCATGTGAACGTAGACTACATGACACTTCACCATTGTTTGGGTCTAGAGGAAGGCATTGGGAAGTAATAAGTAGATGATGGGTTGCTAGAGTGCCAGAAGCTTAAACCCTAGTTTATGTGTTGCTTCGTAAGGGGCTGATTTGGATCCACATGTGTCATGCTATGGTTAGATTTATCTTAATTCTTCTTTCATAGTTGCAGATGCTTGCGAGAGGGGTTAATCATAAGTGGGAGGCTTGTCCAAGTAAGGGCAGCACCCAAGCACCGGTCCACCCACATATCAAATTATCAAAGTAACGAACGTGAATCATATATACATGATGAAAACTAGCTTGACAAAAATTTCCATGTGTCCTCAGGAGCGCCTTGCTTTATATAAGAGTTTGTTCAGGCTTGTCCTTTGCTATAAAAAGGATTGGGCTACCTTGCTGCACCTTTGTTACAATTGTTACTTATTATCCATTACGAATTATCTTATCACAAAACTATTTGTTACCGACAATTTCAGTGCTTGCAGAGAATACCTTACTGAGAACCGCTTACCATTTCCTCCTGCTCCTCGTTGGGTTCGACACTCTTACTTACCGAAAGGACTAGAATAGATCCCCTATACTTGTGGGTCATCAAGACTCTTTTATGGCGCTGTTGCCGGGGAGTGAAGCGCCTTTGGTGAGTGGAACTCGGTAAGAAAAAATTATATAGTGTGCTGAAATTTACTGTCACTTGTTAGTAAGGAAAATAATCCTTTGAGGGGCTTGTTTGGGGTATATTCACCTCGACCAGAAGCACAAAGAGTCACTCCTCAATCTGCTGCACCTACTAAAAATATTTATTATGGAATTCCTTCGGGTTTGATAGAGAAACTGCTAGCTAATCCTTATGTAGGAGATGGAACACTACATCCTGATTTGCATCTAATCTATGTGGATGAAGTTTGTAGATTATTTAAGCTTGCAGGTTTGCCCAAGGATGTTGTCAAGAAGAAGGTCTTTCCTTTATCTTTGAAGGAGAAGGCATTGGCATGGTGCAGGCTATGTGATGATATTGGATCATGGAACTACAACCGATTGAAATTGGAATTTCATCAGAAGTTTTATCCTATGCATCTAGTTCATCATGATCGGAATTATATTTACAATTTTTGGCCTCTTGAAGGAGAAAGAATCACTCAAGCTTGGGGGAGGCTTAAGTCAATGCTATATTCATGCCCCAACCACGAGCTCTCAAGAGCATTATTATTCAAAAAAATTATGCTCGGCTTTCTCATAATGATCGATCCATGCTCGATACTTCTTGCTCTGGTTCTTTTATGAAGAAAGATATTGAATTCAAATGGGACTTATTGGAAAGAATTAAACACAACTCTGAAGATTGGGAACTCGATCAAGGTAAGGAGTCAGATATAAATCTTAAGTTTGATTGTGTTAAATCCTTTATAGGCACTAATGCTTTTCGTGAATTTGGCATCAAATATGGACTTGACTCTAAGGTAGTAGCTTCTTTATGTGAATCTTTTGCTACTCATGTTGATCTCCCTAAGGAGAAGAGGTTTAAATATCATCCTCCTGTTGAACTAAAAGTAGTTGAACCTATTAAAGCCGAAGAGGAAACTATTACTTATAATGTTGATCCTGTTATTCCTACTGCATACATTGAGAAACCACCCTTCCCAATTAGGATAAAGGAACATGCTAAAGCTTCAACTGTGGTTCGTAAGAGTCGTATTAGAACACGTACACCCCCTGAACAAATTAAAGTTGAACCTAGTGTTGCTTGATATGTCTCCGTCGTATCTATATTTTTTTGCTTGTTCCATGCTATTATAGTATCATTCTTGGATGTTTTACAATCATTTCACCACAACTTTATATTAGTTTTGGGACTAACCTATTAACCCAGAGCCTAGTGCCAGTTTCTGTTTTTTTCCTTGCTTTTTAGTTTTACAGAAAAGGAATATCAAACGGAGTCCAAACGGAATAAAAATTTACAGTGATTTTTATGGACCAGAAGACACCCACGGAGCTTGGAGATGAAGCCAGAAGATTCCCGAGGAGGCCACAAGCCTCGAGGGCACGGCCAACCCCCTGGGCGCGCCCACTAGGCTTATGGGCCCCTCGGGAGTCCACCGACATCCCTCTCAGCTCTATAAATCCTCAAATATTCCAGAAAACCCAACGTAGAACCTAGATCAGGAGTTCCGCCGCCGCACGCCTCCAGAGCCACGAAACCCAATCAGGAGCCCGTTTTGGCACCCTGTCAGAGGGGGAAACCATCACCAGAGGCCATATTCATCATCCCGACGCTCTCCATGATGAGGAGGAAGTAGTTCACCCTCCGGGCTGAGGGTATGTACCAGTAGCTATGTGTTTGATCTATCTCTCGTGTTCTTGAGATGACAGATCTTGATGTACTGTGAGCTTTATTGATATAGATGAATCATATGGAGTTTTCCCCTCTCTATCTTGTTGTGATGAATTGAGTTTTCCCTTTGAAGTTTTCTTACCGGAATGAGTTTTTAAGGATTTGAGAACACTTTGTGTATGTCTTGCGATGGGATTTCCGTGGTGACAATGGGATGTTCTATTGATCCACTTGATGTATGTTTTGGTGATCAACTTGTGGGTTCCGTGACCTTGGGAATCTGTGCATACGTGTTGGCACATGTTTTTGTCTTGACTTTCCGGTAGAAACTTTGGGGCACTCCATGAAGTTCTTTGTGTTGTATTGAACATGATGAATCTGAAATTATGTGATGCATATCGTATAATCAAGCCCATGGGTACTTGTGGTGACATTGGAGTATCTAGGTGACATTAGGGTTTTGGTTGATGCGTATCTTAAGGTGTTATTTTAGTACGAACTCTAGGGATCTTTGTGACACTTATAGGGATAGCTCATAAGATTGATAGGAAAAGATAACTTTGAGATGGTTTCGTACCCTACAATAATTTCTTTGTCAGTTCTCCACTATTTGTGACTTTGGAGTGAACTCTTTGTCGCACTTGAGGGAAAATTGCCACTGTCCTACAAAACTCTGCTCTTGGAGGCCCAACACGAGTCTACAAGAAGAAGGTTGTGTGGTAGACATCAAGCTCTTTTCTGGCGTCGTCGCCGGGGAGGTGAGTGCTTGAAGGTATATCCTTAGATCTTGCAATCGAATCTTTTTGTTTCTTGTTTTTCACTAGTTTGGTTATAAAAGAAAACGACAACAAAATGGAATTGAGGTTGCCTCATATGCTTCATCTTTATAATGTGTTTCGTGAAAATGATGGAAAGGAAAATTGTGCTCAAGTGTTAGAAGAAGAAGTTATTAAAATGTTTGGCACTAAATCTTTGAATGATTAGCATGATTGCAATGTTGTCAGTATGAATTCTTTGAATATCCATAGTACTAATGATGATTGCACTAGTCATGATAAAAAGATTTCTTATAAGCATGCCAATTTTTGTGGAGTGCATAGAGTTTGTGTAGACATGCCTAAAAGGGAATATAGATTTTGTAAGAGGCACAAGTATTTAGAAACTAAATGTTTGCAAGAGAGGCTATATGCTTGTGCTGAAAGACTTAATATTTCTAGCCGTCCTTGTGAACTTTGCAATGAACGTGGTCATTATAATTTCCAATGTGAATTCTTTCATGATCGAATTGTGTCCAAAAATTGTGATAACCTCATTACCCATGAGCATCATAATGAACTTAGTCTATTTTGGGGTATGAAGAAATGAAACATGAAACTAAGGATGTTCCAGCATGGGCTCTCATGAAAACAATTGATTTTTATCTAAGTGACATATATATGTATTGCGTGGTAAATTGCATTGAGAATCCTTATATTGCCAATTACTTAAAGACAAGGAAACAAATAGAAGATGAAGAGAATACTAATGAAGGGGAAGAGGTTTCCCAATATCCTCCTATTTTTTCTTATGATAAATCAGTTAATGAGGAGAAGCTTTTTATTCAACCAACCTCTTCAAAAAGAAGTTTGGAGGAATTAAATAAAGCCACACATAATGTGGTGAATAAGAAGAAAATAAGGAAAAGTAAAGGTAAAGAGGTATCTCTCCCAAACAATGTTTCTCCCATTATAGATAGGCCTCATGAGAATGAATCGAAAATAGTTGTGGAAGATGATACACTTGAGGATGATTTTGTTATGCCTATTGCTTGTTGTGATAATTATGATTGGTAAGATAATGATACTTCTTATAATCTTGAAAATATTTATGGCACCAACTTGGAGGATGATGATGATAATTGCTATACTATTGGTGCTATTCATACCATTAATGATGAGAGTGATTATGTTTATGATATACAAAGCCACAAGCTTGGGGATGCTATGTTTGATGAAAATGACATGTTTGAGAATTTATTTGCTGCAATTAATGTTTGTACCAAGCTTGGGGATGATATGCTTAATTAAGATGATCTTTTTATTCCCCCTACTTTGAATGGTCAAATTTTTTATAATGATTGCATGCCTCCTACTTATGATGATTATTGTGATGATACTTATGCAATGAAAAAGAGTGATGATTACTATTATGATACTTGCCATAATTATGAATATCCTTTTGATAAATATTACTCTTTTAGTGTGGAACCAATTTGTAATATTCAAGTCTTTTATGATACTCCCACTATTACTCATGAGAAGAAGTTTGCTTATGTGGAGAGTAGTAAAATTTCTATGTTTGTAGATCATGAAAAGAATGATTTATGTGCTGGTTACATTGAGGAATTCCTTCATTATGCTACTGAAAATTATTATGAGGGAGGAACATATGCTTATAGGAATTGCAAAAAATATCAAGTTTCCTCTCTATGTGTTCAAATTCTTGAAGTTATGCTTGTTTTGCATTCCTATGCTAGATGATTCTTGTTCCCGTAAATTGTTTGCTCACAAAATCCCTATGAATAGGAAGTTGTTTAGACTTAAATGTGCTTGTCATGAGATTCATGATGCTCTTTTGCATGTTTCAACTACTATTCCTATGTGAGCATCATTGAAATCATCATGCCTAGCTAAAATGCATTAAAGAAAAGCACTTGTTGGAAGACAACCCAACACTTTTAATTTATGTTTTTGTGTGTTCACATGATTAATATAGAGTATTAATTATGTTTTGTGTCTTTTATTCCAATAAAGTGCCAAGTAAAGCCTTTGGGATAGTATGGAAACTTGTTTGTTTGATTCTGTGCAAAAACAGAAAGTTTTGCATCCAGTATATGAATTATCTGATTTTACAGGAGTGTCAAAAAATTAGGAAATTTTTACACAAACTTTATATGAAAATTCCTTTAGATTTACCAATGTTTAAGAATTTTTAGAGTAAGGTAAGTTTTGTGATCATTCAGATCTTTACAGACTGTTCTGTTTTTGACAGATTCTGTTTTGCATGCTTAGTTTGCTTGTTTCAAGTGTTCCTATAGCTTATATTGAGTAATATAAATTGTGAGAATGATGTAATACAGTAGGTATCATGTGGTAACAATTATGATCTTGTATTGACAATACCTAAGTGAATGATCTATATTTACTACACTAACCCATCTTACGAAGTTCCGTTAAGTTTTGTGTGATTGAAGTTTTCATGTTTTGGGTGAGACACCGATATGAGGAGAATAAGGAGTGACAAGAACCTAAGCTTGGGGATTAACAAGGCACCCCCAAGGTAATATTAAAGGAAGACTCAAGCTTATAAGCTTGGGGATGCCCCGGAAGGCATCCCCTCTTTCGTCGTCAACACTATCGGTATATCTTACTTGGAGCTATATTTTTATTCGTCACATAATATGTGTTTTGCTTGGAGCATCATTATATTCTGTTATTTTATGTTAGGTGTTATTTATAATCAAGGTTTTCAATAAAAAGTTCCAAGAATTGCCTTAGGATGCTTGCATTGCATGTTTTGATATGTGCTGGGTAAAAACAAAAACTTCTGCTGTAGTGTTTGAATTTTAATATTTTACTGAAACGTGGAAAGTTTTTTGAAATTTTTACATAGTGTTGTAATATAACGTTCATAGCATGTCCTAATGTTTCATAATTTTGTGAGTTACATAAGTACATTGTTTTCATAAATTTCTACAGACTATTCTATTTAGACAGATTACTGTCATAGTTTTGTTATCTACTTATCCTATAGTTTCCATAGCCTATGTTGGTAGATAAAAATTGAGAAAATAATATTATACAGTACCTAATGTTTGAAAATTATTATGCAACTTGTCTTGGCAGTACATAAAGAGTTGGTTTATTATTATGTGTACTAACCTATCTCGCGAGTTCTTTTTAAGTTTTGTGTGGATGAAGTTTTTGAGAATAGGTGATACCGGGATATGAGAGGATTGAAGGAGATACAAAAGCTCAAGCTTGGGGATGCCCAAGGCACCCCAAGTAAATATTTCAAGAAGTCTCAAGCATCTAAGCTTGGGGATGCTACGCATCCCACCTCTCTTCATCAACAATTATCGGTTAGCCTATGTTGAGCCTAAAAATTTTATTCGTTCACATGATATGTGCTATTCTTGGAGTGCTATTTTTCTTTTGCTCGATGTTTAATAAAATACTCAGAGCTGAAAATATTTATTTATGGAGATAGAGTCCTCACATATGTACTTAAATCATTTGACTACTCATTGATCTTCACTTATATCTTTTGAGAGTAGCTTGTAATTTGCTCATGTACTTCACTTAAATTTGTTTGAGCTTGCCAAAAGGAAATAGCAATATATGAAACTAGTACCAAAGTTATATATATCCAAGGAGGATGTAATAAAAACTTTCATGAAGAACATTGGACAAATTAAATTTGATTCCTTGTAATAGTTTTAAAACATGATGATAGTAATATGCGAGTCATGTTAGTGAGTAATTATGCTTAGTAGGAATATTGGTGTTAAGGTTTGTGATTCCCTATGCATGCATGAAAGTCAATAGTTATGCAATGACATTATATCCTACTTCTGGTGCATTATTCGGTGTTAGTTATGACTCAATGCTCACTTATGAGATTTTTCGTTCCTCGGTTTGGTTGCTTCCCAATATATTTGCTAGCCTTCATTTGTACTAAGTAGAAATACTAATCGTGCATCCAAAATCCTTAAACCAAGTTTTACCTTATGAGTCCACCATACCTACTTATATGCGGTATTTCCTTGCCGTTCCAAGCAAATTTGTATGTGCCATCTCTAAATTTTCAAAATAAATTTTCTCTTTTGTGTGACTGTATCGCTCATGAAACGATGGGGAGTGTCCAATTTTTTCCATGCTAGGTGTGTTATTCTCACGATATGTGTTGATTCACTATCATTCACGAGAAAGTGGCTGGTAATAGGGATTCCCAGTCCCAAAATCAAAGAAAAAATGCAAATAATTAAACAAAACTCCCCCAGGAATGTTGTTGGTATGGACGGTACCCGTGGATTCGGCTCGCCATGGAGTGTGATTGATTGGTGGAGGGGCGTAAAACCTTTACTATTCTGCTTGGGAAGCACCTATAATGTATCTAGCATGGAAAGTATTGTGAGCTACTTCGTCATTTTCATTGACAGGAAAAGCATGCCACTCAAAATATTTTTCTCTCTCAATACAAACCTTGAGCTCTGGCACCTCTACAAATCCCTACTTCCCTCTGCAAAGGGCCTATCTATTTACTTTATGTAACTTTTATTTTTGCTTTGAGTCTCCATCTTCTCTTACAAGCACCAACTAGGGGGCATTATGATCATACTTGAGCATTGGGCATAGCTAATATTTGAGTGTGTTTCATGAATGGATCAATGATTGAGCATGATGGGCTAGGGATAACTTTCTTTAATGTTGATATTTTGAAAGACATGATTGTTTGTTCACATGATTGAGTATTGAAGTCATTATGTTAAAACTAGACTATTGCTTTGAATCATTTACAAGTCCAAATGTCCATGTTATACAAAGAAGAAAAGAATATGATGAACATGTTAGGCAGCATTCCACATCAAAAATTCTGTTTTATCATTTACCTACTCGAGGACGAGCAAGAATTAAGCTTGGGGATGCTGATACGTCTCCGTCATATCTATAATTTTTGCTTTTCGATGCTATTATATTATCATTCTTGGATGTTTTACAATCATTTCACCACAACTTTATATTATTTTGGGGACTAACCTATAACCTAGAGCCTAGTGCCAGTTTCTGTTTTTTCCTTGTTTTTGAGTTATACAGAAAAGGAATATCAAACGGAGTCCAAACGGAATAAAAATTTATGGTGATTTTTTATGGACCAGAAGACACCCATGGAGCTTGGAGATGAAGCCAGAAGATTCCCGAGGAGGCAACAAGCCTCAGGGGTGCGGCCACCCCCTGGGCGCGCCCACTAGGCTTGTGGGGCCCTCGGGAGTCCACTGACCTCCCTCTTAGCTCTATAAATCCTAAAATTTCCAAAAAAACCAACACAGAACCAAGATCGGGAGTTCCGCTGTCGCAAGCCTCTAGAGCCACGAAAAACCAATCGGGAGCCCATTCCGGCACCCTACCGAAGGGGGAAACCATCACTAGAGGCCATCTTCATCATCCCGATGCTCTCCATGATGAGGAGGGAGTAGTTCACCCTCGGGGCTGAGGGTATGTGCTAGTAGCTATGTGTTTGATCTCTCTCTCATGTTCTTGAGATGACACAATCTTGATGTACCGCGATCTTTATGTTGGGGAACGTCGCATGGGAAACAAAAAATTTCCTACGCACACGCAAACCTATCCATGGTGATGAGCATCTACGAGAGGGAGAGTGGATCTACATACCCTTGTAGATCGCTAAGCGGGAAGCGTTAAGAAACGCGGTTGGTGTAGTCGAACATCTTCGCGATCCAAATCGCCGAGCGTCCCGCGATCCAATCACGAACCGTCCCGCGAACACATCATGATCCGTCCCGTGAACTCATCACGATCCGTCTCACGATCTTGATCACGATCTGTCCTGCGAACTCATCACGATACGTTCCGTGATCACATCACGAACCGTCTCGCGATCTCGATCACGGTCCTTCCGATCTAGCGCCGAACGGACGGCACCTCCGCGTTCAGCACACGTGCAGCTTGATGACGATCTCCACCGTCTAGATCCAGTGAGAGGGGTGGAGAGGAGAGAGAGTTCACCGGCAGCGTGACGGCGCTCCGGTGATGGTGGTGGAGCAATTCCGGCAGGGCTTCGCCTAAGCGCTGCGGAACTACGATCTAGAGGAGAAACTATGCACCGGTGGAACGGGTAGCACGTGGCCGGAAATTCTGTCCAAAAACCACCCAATCCACTAGTATATATAGGAGGAGAGGAGAGGAGAGGCATCCAAGGCCTTTGGGTCGGCCGAAATAGGAGGTGGGAGCAATCCTACTTCACCTCCAATCCTAGTTGGAGTAGGATTGCCTCTTATTGGCTGATTTTCCACTTTTTGCTTTAGGACTTTCTCTCCTGTGCCATGGGCCTTTGCGGCTGTTTTCCCAGCCCACTAAGGGCTGGTTATTATTCTCCTACAGCCCATGGACCTCTTGGGGTCGAAATACCCCTCCCGGAGGTCTCCCGGTACACTACCGGCACTCCCGGTACACTACCGGCACTCCCGGTACACTACCGATGAGCCCGAAACTTTTCCGGAAACCAAACTGGGACTTCCTATATATGAATCTTTACCTCCGTACCATTCCGGAGCTCCTCGGTGACATCCGGGATCTCATCCGGGACTCCGAACAACCTTCGGTCACCACCATACATAACTCTACACTACCAAAACGTCACCAAACCTTAAGTGTGCAGACCCTGCGGGTTCGAGAACTATGTAGACATGACCGAGACACCTCTACGGTCAATAACCAATGGCGGGACCTGGACGTCCACATTGGTTCCTACATATTCTACGAAGATCTTTATCGGTCGAACCTCTATGTCAAGGATTCAGTTAATCCCGTATAACGTTCCCTTTGTTCTTCGGTATGTTACTTGCCCGAGATTCGATCGTCGGTATCTCCATACCTAGTTCAACCTCGTTACCGGCAAGTCTCTTTACTCGTTCTGTAATACAAGATCCCGCAACTAAAAATTAGTCACATTGCTTGCAAGGCTTATTGTGATGTTGCATTACCAAGTGGGCCCTGTAATACCTCTCGTTCTGTAATACCTCTCCGTCACACGGAGTAACAAATCCCAGTCTCGATCCATGCCAACTCAACAGACACCCTCGAAGATACCTGTAGAGCACCTTTATAGTCACCCAGTTACGTTGCGACGTTTGATACACACAAGGCACTCCTCCGATATCCGTGAGTTGCATGATCTCATGGTCATAGGAACATATACTTGACATGCAGAAAACAGTAGCAATAAACTGACACGATCATATGCTATGTTTGTAGTTTGGGTCTTGTCCACCACATCATTCTCCTAATGATGTGATCCCGTTATCAAATGACATCTCATGTCCATGGCTAGGAAACCTTAACCATCTTTTGAACAACGAGCTAGTCTACTAGAGGCATACTAGGGACATGGTTTTGTCTATGTATCCACACATGCATTTAAGTCTCCGATCAATAAATTATAGCATGGATAATAAACGATTATCATGAACAAGGAAATATGATAATGACTAATTTATTTTTGCCTCTAGGGCATATTTCCAACAGTCTCCCACTTGCACTAGAGTCAATAATCTAGTTCACATCACCATGTGATTCGCATTGTTATGAATCTAACACCCAATGATTTTTGGGGCTCGATAATGCTTTGCATGTGAGAGAGGTCTTATAGTCAACGGGTCTGCGATATTCAGATCCGTGTGTACTTTGCAAATTTCTATGTCAAACCGAAAACATTGCTACCACACTCCACTTGGTACTATTCCAAATGGCTGCTCCACTATACGTATCCAGATTGCTACTACGAGTCATCCTGATTGGTGTTAAAGCTTGCATCAACGTAACTCTTTACGGCGAACTCTTTATCACCTCCATAATCGAGAAACATCTCCTTAGTCTTTTAGTTACTAAGGACAATCTTGACCGCTGTCCAGTGCTCCATTCCAGGATCACTTTGAAACCTTCCAGCCATACTTATGGCAAGGCTGGCATCGGGTCTTGTGCACAGCATTGCATACATGATAGAGCCTATGGCTGAAGCATAGGTGATGACACTCATCCTTTTTCTATCTTGTGCAGTCACTGGGCATTGAGTCATACTCAATTTTATACCTTACAAATCAGGCGAGAACTCTTTCTCTGACTGATCCATTTTGAACTCTTTCAAAATCTTGTCATGGTACGTGCTCATTGAAAGTCTCGTCAGGTATCTTGATCTATCTCTATAGATCTTGATGCTCAACAATTAGGTAGCTTTATCCAGGTCTTCCTTTGAAAAATCACTTTTCAAACAACCATTTATGCTTCCCAGAAATCCTACATTATTTCTGATCAACAATATGTCATCCACATATACTTATCAGAAATTCTATAGTGCTCCCACTCACTTTATTGCAAATACAAGTTTCTCGTAAACTTTGTATAAACATCAAAACTTTGATCACCTCATCAAAGTGTATATTCCAACTCCGAGATGCTTGCTTCAGTCCATGGAAGGATCACCGAAGCTTGCACACCTTTTAGCATCCTTAGGCCTGACAAAACCTTCTAGTTGTATCACATACAACCTTTCCTCAAGTAAACCGTTAAGGAAACGATGTTTTGACATCCATCTGCCAGATTTCATAATTGAAAACACAGCAACTGCTACATAATTCCAACAGACTTTAGCACCACTACGAGTGAGAAAGTCTCATCGTAGTCAACTCCTTGAACTTGTCACAAACATCTTTGCAACATGTCGAGCTTTACAAATAGTGACATTCACCATCAGTGTCTGTCTTCATTTTAAAGATCCATTTGTACTCAACGACCTGCCGTCCAACGAGCAAGTCTACCAAAGTCTACACTTGGTTTCCATATATGGATCCTATCTCGGATTTCATGGCCTCCAACCATTTGTCGGAATCCGGGCCCATCATCGCTTCTCCATAGCTCGTAGGTTCATCGTTGTCCAACAACATGATCTCCAAGACAGAGTTGTCGTACCACTCAGGAGCACTACACATCCTTGTCGACCTACGAAGTTCAATAGTAACTTGATCCTGAAGCTTCATGATCATCATCATTAACTTCCTCTTCATTTAACGTAGGCTTCACAGAAACATCTTTCTGCACTACGCTACTCTCTGGTTGAACAAAGGTTTAACAACCTCATCAAGTTCTATCTTCCTCCCGCTCAATTCTTTCGAGAGAAACATTTCCTCGAGAAAGGATCCGTTTAAGCAACAAACACTTTGCACTAGGATCTGAGATTGAAGGTTCACCCAACTGATCTTAGGGTATTCTATGAAGATGCATTTGTCCGCCTTGGGTTCGACCTCATTAGGTGAAAACATTTTCCACACAAGTGTCGCAGCCCCAAATATTAAGAAATGACAGCTTAGGTTTCTATCAAACCATAATTCACACGGTGTCATCTCAACGGATTTAGATGATGCCGTATTTAAAGTGAATGTAGTTGTCCCTAATGCATAACCCCAAAATTACAGTAGTAAAACGATAAGAGACATCACAGTATGCACCATATCCAATAGAGCATGACTATGATGTTCGGACACACCATCACACTATGGTGTTCCAGGTGGCGTTTAGTTGTGAAACAACTTTCACATTGTCTTAAGTTGTATGCCAAACTCGTGACTCAGATATTCACCTCCACGATCATATCGCAGTCATTTTTATCTTCTTGTCACGATGATCTTTAAACTTCACTCTGAATTTGCTTGAACCTTTCAAACGATTCAGACTTGTGTTTCATTAAGTAAATATACACTATATCTACTCAAATCATCAGTGAAGGTAAGAAAATAACGATTCCACTGCATGCTACAAGACTCACTAGATTGCATACATCAACATGTATCATTTCCAATGAATCACTTGCCCGCTCCATCCAACGGGGTCCTTTAGTCATCTTGCCCAAGAGGCATGGTTCGCATGTCTCAACCGATTCGAAATCGAATGAGTCCAAATATCCATCACCATGGAGTGTCTTCATGCGCTTTATACCAATATGACATTTTGCGGCAGTGCCACAAGTATGTGGTACTATCATTATTTAACTTTGTATCTTTTGACATCAATGTTATGAACAAGTGTATTACTACGATCAAGATTTCAACAAACCATTCTCATTGGGTGCATGACCATTGAAGGTATTATTCATGTAAACAGCATAACTATTATTCTCTGACTTAAATGAATAACCGTATTGCAACAAACATGATCTAATCATGTTCATGCTCAACGCAAAACACCAAATAACATTTCTTTAGGTTCGTCACTAATCCTGAAGGTAGAGAGAGCGTGCGATGTTGATCACATCAACCTTGGAAATATTTCCAACACACATCGTCACCTCAACCTTAGCTAGTTCTCCGTTTATTCCGTAGCTTTTATTTCAAGTTACTAACATTTAGCAACCGAACCGGTATCCAATACCCAGGTGCTACTAGGAGTACTAGCAAGGTACACATCAATAACTCGTATATCAAATATACTTCTGTCGATGTTGCCAACCTTCTTATCTACCAAGTATCTAGGGTTGTTCTGCTTCAGCGACCTCTCACCTCATAATAGAAGCACTTAGTCTCGGGTTTGAGTTCAACTTTGGGTTGCTTCACTGGAGCAGCAACTGACTTGCTATCCATGAAGTTTCCCTCCTTGCTCTTGCCCTTTTCGAAACTAGTGGTTTGATTAACCATCAACACTTGACGCTCCTTCTTGATTTCTACCTTCGCGGTGTCAAACATCGCGAACAGCTCAGGGATCAATACTTCTATCCCTGGTGTATTATAGTTCATCACTAAGTTCTAGTAGCTTTAGTGACAGTGACTTGGAGAACTATATCAATCACTATCTTATCTGGAAGATCAACTCCCACTTGATTCAAGCGATTGTAGTACCCAGACAATCTGAGTACATGCTCAACGATTGAGCTATTCTCCTTCATCTTACAGGCAAAGAATCTTGTTGGAGATCTCATATCTTGCAACACAGGCACGAGCCTGAGATCACAATCTCTGCTCCTAGAACATCTCATATGTTCCGTGACGTTCAAAAACGTTTCGGAGCCTCAATTCTAAGTCGTAATGCATGACGCACTAAACTATCAAGTAGTCACCGAAACGTGCCTGTCAGATGTTCACAACATCTATAGACGACGCTAGAGGGGGTGGCGCACCGAGCGGTGCATTAAGGACATAAGCCTTCTGTGCAGCAAAGAGGACAATCCTCAGATCACAGACCCAGTCCGCAATATTGCTACCATCATCTTTCAATACTATTTCTCTAGGAACATATAAAACTACAAGGGAGCTACAGCGTGAGCTAGTAATCTACAACATAATTTGCAAAGACACTTTGACTATGTTCATGATAATGAGTTCAATTAATCATATTACCTAAGAACTCCCACTCAAATTGACATCCCTCCGATCATTCGAGTGATACATGATCCAAATTCACCAACTCAAGTCCGATCATCACGTGAGTTGAGGTGGCTGCAATGGTGAACATCATTATGTTGATCATATCTACTATATGACTCATGTTCGACCTTTCGGTCTCTTGTGTTCCGAGGCCATGTCTGTACATGCTAGGCTCGTCAAGTTTAACCCGAGTGTTCTGCGCGTGCAAATCTGGCTTCCACCCGTTGTATGTGAACGTAGAGTCTATCACACCCGATCATCACGTGGTGTCTCAACACGACGAACTTTCGCAACGGTGCACACTCGGGGAGAACACAATTTATCTTGAAATTAAGTGAGGGATCACCTTATAATGCTACCGCCATCCTAAGCAAAACAAGGTGCATAAAAAGGATTAACATCACATGCAAATCATAAGTGACATGATATGGCCATGAACTTGTGCTTTTGATCTCCATCTAGAAAGCACCGGCATGATCTCCATCGTCACCGGCACGACACATGATCTCCATCATCTTGATCTCCATCAATGTGTCGCCATCGGGGTTGTCACGCCCTACATGCTTCTACTACTATTGCTACAGTAGCGATAAAGTAAAGCATTCCATAGAGCTTAATGATTGACACGCAAGTCATACAATAATTAAAGACAACCCTATGGCTCCTGCCAGTTGCCGTATTCAATGACATGCAAGTCGTGAAATTCTATACATCACATGATCATGTCATACATCACATATATCTCATCATGTAATTGGCTATATCACATCACAACATACCCTGCAAAAACAAGTTAGACGTCCTCTAATTGTTGTTGCATATTTTATGTGGCTGCTACGGGTATCTAGCAAGAACAATTCTCACCTACGCATAAACCACAACGGTGATACATAGATTGCTTTTCAACCTTCTCAAGGACCGCCTTTGTCGGATCCGATCCAACTAAAGTGAGAGAAACTGTCACCCGCAAGCCATCTAAGCAACAAGTTGCGTCGAGGGAACCGGTCTCTCGTAAGCGTACGAGTAATGTTGGTCCGGGCCGCTTCATCTCACAATCCCGCTGAACCAAAATCCGACCAAGGGAGGAAGCAATCTAAGCATCAACGCCCACAAACCTTTTGTGTTCTACTCGAGATCTCATCGAACCATCAACCTAGCTCTGATACCAATGTTGGGGAACGTCGCATGGGAAACAAAAATTTTCCTACGCACACGCAAACCTATCCATGGTGATGAGCATCTACGAGAGGGAGAGTGGATCCACATACCCTTGTAGATCGCTAAGTGGGAAGCGTTAAGAAACGCGGTTGGTGTAGTCGAACATCTTCGCGATCCAAATCGTCGAGCATCCCGCGATCCAATCACGAACCGTCCCGCGAACACATCATGATCCGTCCCGTGAACTCATCACGATCCGTCTCACGATCTTGATCACGATCTGTCCCGCGAACTCATCACGATCCGTTCCGTGATCACATCACGAACCGTCTCGCGATCTCGATCACGGTCCTTCCGATCTAGCGCCGAACGGACGGCACCTCCGCGTTCAGCACACGTGCAGCTTGATGACGATCTCCACCGTCTCGAGCCAGAGAGAGGGGGTGGATAGGAGAGAGAGTTCACCGGCAGCGTGACGGTGCTCCGGTGATGGTGGTGGAGCAATTCCGGCAGGGCTTCGCCTAAGCGCTGCGGAACTACGATCTAGAGGAGAAACTATGCACCGGTGGAACGGGTAGCACGTGGCCGGAAATTCTGTCCAAAAACCACCCAATCCACTAGTATATATAGGAGGAGAGGAGTGGAGAGGCAGCCAAGGCCTTTGGGTCGGCCGAAATAGGAGGTGGGAGCAATCCTACTTCACCTCCAATCCTAGTTGGAGTAGGATTGCCTCCTATTGGCTGATTTTCCACTTTTTGCTTTAGGACTTTCTCTCCTGTGCCATGGGCCTTTGTGGCTGTTTTCCCAGCCCACTAAGGGCTGGTTATTATTCTCCTACAGCCCATGGACCTCTTGGGGTCGAAATACCCCTCCCGGAGGTCTCCCAGTACACTACCGGCACTCCCGGTACACTACCGATGAGCCCGAAACTTTTCCGGAAACCAAACTGGGACTTCCTATATATGAATCTTTACCTCCGGACCATTCCGGAGATCCTCGTGACGTCTGGGATCTCATCCGGGACTCCGAACAACCTTCGGTCACCACCATACATAACTCTACACTACCAAAACGTCACCAAACCTTAAGTGTGCAGACCCTGCGGGTTCGAGAACTATGTAGACATGACCGAGACACCTCTACGGTCAATAACCAATGGAGGGACCTGGACGTCCACATTGGTTCCTACATATTCTACGAAGATCTTTATTGGTCGAACCTCTATGTCAAGGATTCAGTTAATCCCGTATAACGTTCCCTTTGTTCTTCGGTATGTTACTTGCCCGAGATTCGATCGTCGGTATCTCCATACCTAGTTCAACCTCGTTACCGGCAAGTCTCTTTACTCGTTCTGTAATACAAGATCCCGCAACTAACAATTAGTCACATTGCTTGCAAGGCTTATTGTGATGTTGCATTACCGAGTGGGCCCTGAGATACCTCTCCGTCACACGAAGTAACAAATGCCAATCTCGATCCATGCCAACTCAACAGACACCCTTGAAGATACCTGTAGAGCACCTTTATAGTCACCCAGTTATGTTGCGATGTTTGATACACACAAGGCACTCCTCCGATATCCGTGAGTTGCATGATCTCATGGTCATAGGAACATATACTTGACATGCAGAAAACAGTAGCAATAAACTGACACGATCATATGCTATGTTTGTAGTTTGTGTCTTGTCCACCACATCATTCTCCTAATGATGTGATCCCGTTATCAAATGACATCTCATGTCCATGGCTAGGAAACCTTAACCATCTTTTGATCAACGAGCTAGTCTACTAGAGGCATACTAGGGACATGGTTTTGTCTATGTATCCACACATGCATTTAAGTCTCCGATCAATACAATTATAGCATGGATAATAAACGATTATCATGAACAAGGAAATATGATAATAACTAATTTATTATTGCCTCTAGGGCATATTTCCAACACTTTATTGATATAGATGAATCATATGGAATTTTCCCCTCTCTATCTTGTTGTGATGAATTGAGTTTTCCCTTTGAAGTTTTCTTATCGGATTGAGTCTTTAAGGATTTGAGAACACTTGATGTATGTCTTGTGATGGGATATCCATGGTGACAATGGGATGTTCTATTGATCCACTTGATGTATGTTTTGGTGATCAACTTGCGGGTTTCGTGACCTTGGGAATCTATGCATAGGGGTTGGCACACGTTTTTGTCTTGACTTTCCGGTAGAAACTTTGGGGCACTCCATGAAGTTCTTTGTGTTGGATTGAACATGATGAATCTGAAATTATGTGATGCATATCTTATAATCAAGCCCATGGGTACTTGTGGTGACATTGGAGTATCTAGGTGACATTAGGCTTTTGGTTGATGTGTATATTAAGGTGTTATTTTAGTACGAACTCAAGGGCTGTTTGTGACACTTATAAGGATAGCTCATAAGATTGATCGGAAAACATAACTTTGAGGTGGTTTCATACCCTACAATAATTTCTTCGTTAGTTCTCCACTATTCATGACTTTGGAGTGGACTCTTTGTCACACGAGAGGTACTTACATATGATTCAACTATGTCAATATTGTTGAAAGAAATTGCACTAGTGAAAGTATGGACCCTAGGCCTTGATTCCAAGCATTTATACAACGTTTTGCTCGCTGTTTACTATTTGTTACCTTGCTCTTTTTATATTTTTACATTACAAAAACCTATATCTACCATCCATATTGCACTTGTATCACCATCTCTTTGCTGAAATAGTGCACCTATACAATTTATCATTGTATTGGGTGTGTTGGGGACACAAGAGACTCTTTGTTATTTGGTTGCAGGGTTGTTTGAGAGAGACCATCTTGATCCTACACCTCCCATGGATTGATAAACCTTAGGTCATCCACTTGAGGGAAAATTGTCACTATCCTACAAAACTCTGCGCTTGGAGGCCCAACACGAGTCTACAAGAAGAAGGTTGTGTAGTAGACATCATTTCTATGGTTAAAGATCTCTTGGTTGATAATATTGATGGGCATGTTATTCATTTCTATGATGAAGCGGCAAGAATCGCTAGACCTAATACTAAGAGTAAACATAGACCAGTTGCTGACATGCCTATTGTTTCTGTTAAAATAGAAGATCATTGTTATCATGGCTTGTGTGATATGGGTGCTAGCGTAAGTGCAATTCCCTTTTCATTATATAAAGAAATCGTGCATGATATTGCACTAGTTAAACTAGAGGAAGTTGATGTTACTATTAATCTTGTTAATAGAGACACTATTGCACCGATGGGGATTGTTAGAGATGATGAAGTCTTGTGTGGGAAAATAAAATATCCTAGTGATTTATAGTTCTTGGTTCCCCACAAGATGACTTTTGTCCCATTATATTTGGCAGACCCTTCTTGAATACTGCTAATGCTAGGATTGATTGTGAGAAAGAAACAGTTACTCTGAGTTTTGGGGATGTGTCTCATGAGTTCAATTTCTCTAAATTTCGTAGACAACCCCATGACAAAGAATTGCCTAGTATTGATGAAATTATTGGTCTTGCTTCTATTGTTGTACCTCCTACTGATCATTTAGAACAATATTTGCTAGACCATGAAAATGATATGCATTTGAATGAGAGGAATGAAATAGATGAAATTTTCTTTGATCAGCAGCCTATTCCGAAACACAACTTACCTGTTGAATTACTTGGGGATCCTCCTCCACCCAAGGGTGATCCCGTGTTTGAGCTCAAACAATTACCCGATACGTTGAAATATGCTTATCTTGATGAAAACGGGATATATCCTGTTATTATTAGTGCTAACCTTTCAGAGCATGAAGAAAAAAGATTATTGAAAACTCTTAGGAAGCACAGTGCTGCTATTGGTTAAACTCTTGATGATCTTAAGGGCATTAGTCCCCCTCTATGTCAGCATAAAATTAATATGGAGCCTGATGCCAAACTAGTTATCGAACACCAATGACTATTGAACCCCAAGATGAAATAAGTGGTAGGAAAAGAAATACTAAAGCTTCTGGAGGCAGGTATAGTTCATCATGTTGCTGATAGTAGATGGGTTAGTCCCGTCCATTGTGTCCCTAAGAAGGGAGGTATTACCATTGTTCCTAATGATAAAAATGAACTGATCCCGCAAAGAATTGTTACAGGTTGTAGATTGGAAATTTATTTTAGGAAATTAAATAAAGCTACTAAGAAAGATCATTACCCTCTACCTTTTATTGACCAAATGCTATAAAGACTATCCAAACATACTCATTTTTGCTTTCTAGATGGTTACTCTGGTTTCTCGCAAATACCTGTATCGAGCCAGGATCAAGAAAAAATAACTTTTACTTGCCCTTTCGGTACCTTTGCTTATAGACATATGACTTTTGGTTTATGCAATGCACCTGCTACCTTTCAAACATGTATGATGGCTATATTCTTTGACTTTTGTGAAAAGATTCTTGAGGTTTTCATGGATGATTTTTTTGTTTACGGAACATTGTTTGATGATTGTTTGAGCAACCATGACCGAATTTTGCAGAGATGTGAAGAAACTAATCTTGTCTTGAATTGGGAAAAGTGCCACTTTATGGTTAATGAAGGTATTGTCTTGGGGCACAAGATCTCCAAAAGAGATATTGAAGTTCATAAAGCTAAAGTTGATGCTATTGAAAAAATGTCATGCCCTGCGGATATCAAAGGTATAAGAAGTTTCCTTGGTCATGTTGGTTTCTATAGGAGGTTTATCAAAGATTTCTCTAAGATTTAGAGGCCTCTCACAAATCTTTTGCAAAAAGATGTTCCATTTGTTTTTGATGATGATTGTGTAGAAGCATTTGAAATTCTTAAGAATGCAATGATTACTGCACCTGTTGTTCAACCACCCAACTGGAACCTACCCTTTGAAATTATGTGTGACGCTAGTGATTATGTTTTTAGTGCTATTCTAGGACAAAGAGTCGATAAGAAATTAAATGTTATCCATTATGCTAGTAAAACTCTAGACAGTGCTCAAAGAAACTATGCTACTACTGAAAAAGAATTTTTAGCAGTCGTGTTTGCTTGTGATAAATTTAGACCTTATATTGTTGATTCCAAAGTTATTGTTCACACCGATTATGCTGCTATTAAGTACCTTATGGAGAAGAAAGATGCTAAACCTAGACTTATTAGGTGGGTCCTTCGGCTACAAGAATTTGATTTGCATATCATTGATAGAAAGGGTGTTGATAACCCTGTGGCAGATAACTTGTCTAGATTAGAAAATGTTCTTGATGACCCACTACCTATTGATCGTAGCTTTCCTGATGAACAATTAGCTGTCATAAATGCTTCACACAATGCTCCATGGTATGCTGATTATGTCAATTACATTGTTGCTAAATTTATACCGCCTACTTTCACATACCAACAAAAGAAAAAAATTCTTCTATGATTTAAGGCATTACTTTTGGGATGATCCACACCTTTATAAAGAAGGAGTAGATGGTATTATTAGACGTTGAGCATGAATAGGAACAGATCTTATGCAAGTGCCACTCCGAAGCCTATGGAGGACACCATGTTGGAGATAGAACTACACATAAGGTACTAAAATCTGGGTTTTATTGGCCTACTCTCTTCAAGGATGCTCATAAGTTTGTCTTGTCCTATGATGAATGTCAAAGAATTGGTAACATTAGTAGACGTCAGGAAATGCCTATGAATTATTCTCTTGTTATTGAACCATTTGATGTTTGGGGTTTTGATTATATGGGGCCTTTTCCACAATCTAACGGGTATACTCATATTCTAGTTGTTGTTGATTATGTTACTAAGTGGGTAGAAACTATTCCAACTAGTAGCGTCGATCATAACACTTCTATTAAAATGCTTAAAAAAGTTATTTTCCCTAGATTTGGAGTCCCTATATATTTGACGACTGATGGTGGTTCACACCTTATTCATGGTGTTTTCCGTAAATTTCTCGCTAAATACGATGTTAATCATAGAATTGCATCCTTATCATCCTCAGTCTAGTGGTCAAGTATAATTGAGCAATAGAGAAATTAAATTGATTTTACAAAAGACTGTTAATAAATCTAGGAAGAATTGGTCTAAGAAACTTGATGATGCATTGTGGGCTTATAGAACTGCTTGCAAAAACCCTATGGGTATGTCTCCGTATAAGATGGTTTATGGTAAAGCATGTCACTTACCTCTAGAGCTAGAACATAAAGCTTATTGGGCAATCAAAGAGCTCAATTATGATTTCAAACTTGTTGGGAGAAGAGGTTATTTGACATCAGCTCACTTGACGAATGGAGAGCCCAAGCCTATGGGAATTCCAAGTTGTTTAAAGAAAAGGTTAATAGATGGCATGATATGAGGATACAAAAGCGTGAATTTAATGTAGGTGATCATGTCTTGCTATACAATTCTCGTTTAGGATTTTTTTGCAGGAAAACTTCTCTTTAAATGGGAAGGTCATTACGTTATCGAGGAGGTATACCGTTTCGGTGCCATCAAGATTAACAACGCCGAAGGCACAAACCCGAAGGTGGTGAACGTTCAAAGAATCAAACATTATATCTCAGGTACTCCATAAATGTTGAAACCAATATCATCAATACCATAACTCCGGAGGAGTACATTAGGGAGACTTACCAGAACATTTCAGACTCCGAAAAGCAATATGTATGTGGTACAGTAAGTAAATAGACTCCAAAACTTTTTCAATGGCAATTTTTATCTGTATTGGAATATTTAAAAAATTATGAAAATTTATAATATGAATAGTGCACGAGAAGGCAACAAGCCTGGAGGCGCGCCTTACCCCCCTGGGCACGCCCCTGTGGCTTGTGGCCACCTCGCGCACCTTCCGGACTCCGTTTTCTTGTGGTATACTCCTTCGGGTCGGTAAAAATTCATTATATAATCTCCTAAAGGTCTTGACTCTCGTATCACGCCAATACCTCCTGTTTTCTCTTTGGGATATTTCTACAGCAGATTTAGAGCAAGATGTCTTCGCACGAGTCAGTCAGGAAGAACTACTTTGGGCAGGCTACAGAAGAAGAGATGGAGGCCAATTTGAAAAGGATAGATGCCATGGAGGAATACCAAGAAGTTACCTCTCATCTACAACCTGGATCCATGGTGGAAGAACTTCAGAGCTCAGCAATTCCGAATTCGGTTAACCCTTCCAATACTAAATTTCTTACTTTTGAAAAAATGAAAAGGAGTTTTGCTTCTTCTGGTTAAGGTCTCTCTAACTATCTCTGGAAAACTTCAGAAGAAAATAATGGATCTTAGACAGCAAAATAACAAGCTTGAGGAGGAGAATCGCATTCTGAAGGGCATCATCACCAAGTATATAGCATCACCACCTCCGAAGCAAGACAACTAAAAACATGGGTATGGGCACTCCCCTTGGCTTGCGCCAAGATTGGGGGAGGTGCCCCGGTATCGTATCACCATCACATCTTTTATTTTTTTATCATCTTTTCTTAGTTCAATCCTTTTGGCTTTATCTTGATCTAGTAGAATGAAGTTTTCGTGTGATCTAGTTTTGAGTTTTTGCTTTATGATTCCTCCTATGTAAGCAAGTCCGTGAGTTATATAATAAAAAGTACTTTTGAGTTGAGGGCTTTGCTTATTTGGTATGATCTTCGTCTTGAGAAAGATGAAGTAGAAAGGAGTATAGAATAAAAGAAAGAGTATATATGATGATCTTATGAGGAGTGATGACTTCACATATAAGAAGTATGTCTATTGAAACCTGTTGTGGGTTGACAAACATAGTTGTTGGTCACTGGGGCAATTAAAAGGAAGTAATAAAGAAAGAGAAGTTCACATACAAATATATTATCTTGGACATCTTTTATTATTGTGAGCACTCATTAAAATATTATATGTTAAGAAGTTGATGTTGGACAAGGAAGACAACATAATGGTTTATGTTTGCTTATTTTCGAATAGAAGTTATATTGTTATTGATCCCTCAACATTTGTTGCTTGCTTCCACCTCATATCGGCCAAAACTTCCGCACCAAGTAGAGATACTACTTGTGCATCCAAACACCCTTAACCCAGTTTGGCCATGAGAGTCCACCATACCTACCTAAGGATTGAATAAGATCCTTCAAGTAAGTTGTGATCGGTGCAAGCAATAAAAACTGCTCTCTAAATATGTGTGATCTATTAGTGTGAGGAAAAAAACTTTATACGAACTTGTGATAGGAAAGAAATAAAAGCGACGGACTGCATAATAAAGTTCTCTATCACAAGGGGCAATATAAAGTGACGTTCTTTTGCATTAAGGGATTGTGCATCCAACTATAAAAGCACATGACAACCTTTGCTTCCCTCTGCGAAGGGCATACCTGTTACTTTTATTTTCAAGTACTTACCTTTATGCAAGAGTCTCGTGATCTCCATCACTTTCTTTATTTCCCCTTTATCTTCTGGAAAGTGTCATGTGTTGGGAAATGATCTAGACATATATATCCACTCAGAAGTGGACGAGCATGAGTTATTATTGTTGACATTACCCTTGAGGTAAATAGTTTGGAGGCAGCACTATAAGCCCCTATCTTTCTCTATGTCCGATTGAAGCTTTGACCTCATAAGTACCTCGTGAGTGTTAGCAATTGTGAAAGACTAAAAGATGATTGAGTATGTGGATTTGCTTTATAAGCTCTTATATTGAATCTTTCCTACGTTATGATAAATTGGAATTGTTTCAATGACTGAGATCATAGTTTGTCGGTTCTCAGTAGAGTTCTTGATTCATACTTTACCATTGTGAATGAATTGTTACTTTAGCATAAGAAAATTATATGTCAATATATGTTGCTGTTCTAAAGATGATCATGATGCCTTCACGTCCGTATTTTATTTTATCGACACCTCTATCTCTAAACATGTGGGCATATTTAACGATTTCGGCTTTCGCTTGAGGACAAGCGAGGTCTAAGCTTGGGGGAGTTGATACGTCCATTTTGCATCATGGTTTTATATTGATATTTATTGCATTATGGGCTGTTATTACACATTTTGGAACAATACTTATGCCTTTTCTCTCTTATTTTACAAGGTTTACCTGAAGAGGGAGAATGCGGGCAACTGGAGTTCTAGACTAGAAAAGGAGCAAATCTGAGATACCTATTATGCACAACTCCAAAAGTCCTGAAAATCTAAGGAGAATCATTTGGAATATATATAAAATATTGGGCGAAATAAATACATCAGGGGGCCCACCAGGCAGCCGCAAGCCTGGAGGGCACACCCTACCCCCCTAGGCGCGCCCTTGAGGCTTGTGGCCCACCTAGCATCCCTCCGATGCCCATCTTATGCTATATTGAGGGTTTCAACCTGGAAAAAATCAGAAGAGAGATTTCGGGACGAAGTGCCGCCATCTTGAGGCGGAACTTGAACGGAACCAATCTAGAGCTCCGATAGGGTTGTTCTGCCGGGGAAACTTCCCTCCGGGAGGGGAAACGAAGCCATCGTCATCACCAACGATCCTCTCATCGAGAGGGGGTCAATCTCCATCAACATCTTCATCAGCACCATCTCCTCTCCAAACCCTAGTTCATCTCTTGTATCCGATCTTTGTCTCAAACCTCATATTGGTACCTATGGGTTGCTAGTAGTGTTGATTACTCCTTGTAGTTGATGCTAGTTGGTTTACTTGGTGGAAGATCATATGTTCAGATCCTTTATTATCATTAATACTCCTATGAATATGAACATGAATATGCTTTGTGAGTAGTTACGTTTGTTCCTGGGGACATGGGATAAGTCTAGTTATAAGTAATCAAGTGAATTTGGTATTCGTTCGATATTTTGATGAGATGTATGTTGTCTCTCCTCTAGTGGTGTCATATGAATGTCCTGTTGGGGAACGTTGCATGGGAAACAAAAAAATTCCAACGCACACGCAGATCTATCCATGGTGATGAGCATCTATGAGAGGGAGAGTGGATATACATACCCTTGTAGATCGCTAAGCGGGAAGCGTTAAGAAACGCGGTTGGTGTAGTCGAACATCTTCGCGATCCAAATCGCCGAGCGTCCCGCGATCTCATCACGATCCGTCCCGTGAACTCATCACGTCCGTCCCGAAAACTCATAACGATCCGTTTCGTGATCTTGATCACGATCCGTCCCGCAAAATCATCACTATCTGTCCCATGAACTCATCACGATCCGTCCCGCAAACTCGTCACGAACCGTCTCACGATCTTGATCATGGTCCTTCCTATCTAGCGCCGAATGGACGGCACCTCCGCGTTCAGCACACGTGCAGCTTGATGACGATCTCCACCGTCTTGATCCAACAAGAGGAAGTGGAGAGAAACAAGAGTTCACCAGCAGCGTGACGGTGCTCCGGCGATGGTGGTGGAGCAATTCTGGCAGGGCTTCGCCTAAGCATTGCGGAAATCCGATCTAGAGGAGAAACTATGCACTAGAGATTAGGGTTGCACGTGGCTGGAAAAACTAGTGCAAAACCCTAGAAATCCACTAGTATATATATATAGGAGGGAGGGAGGAGGAGAGGCAGACTTGCCTCTAAGCCTTGGAGGCTTCGGCCGAAGTGGGAGGTGGAGGAGGACTCTCCTCCTCCACTCCTAGTAGGACTAGGATTCCTCCTTTTTGCCCTTTTTTCCACCTTTTTCCTTTGGGTTTATTTCTTCCAGCCACATGGTCCTATTGTGGTTTTTCCACCAGCCCACTAAGGGCTGGTTATTCCTTTCTCACAGCCCATGAAGCCTCTTGGGTCGAAATACCCCTTCCGGAGGTCTCCCGGTACACTACCGGCATTCCCGGTACACTATCGATAAGCCCGGAACTTTTCCGGCGACCAAAACAGGACTTCCTATATATGAATCTTTACCTCCGGACCATTCCAGAGCTCCTCGTGACGTCCGGGATATCATTTAGGACTCCGAAAAAACTTCGGTAACCACCATACATAACTCTATACTACCAAAACGTCACCAAACCTTAAGTGTGCAGACCCTGCGAGTTTGAGAACTATGTAGACATGACCAAGACACCTCTATGGTCAATAACCAATGGCGGGACCTGGATGTCTACATTGGTTCCTACATATTCTATGAAGATCTTTATCGGTTGAACCTCTATGTCAAGGATTCAGTTAATCCTGTATGATGTTTCCTTTGTTCTTCGGTATGTTACTTGCCCGAGATTCGATCGTCGGTATATCCATACCTAGTTCAACCTCGTTACCGGAAAGTATCTTTACTCTTTCCGTAATACAAGATCCCGTGACTAACACTTAGTCACATTGTTTGCAAGGCTTGTTGAAATGTTGTATTACCGAGTGCGCCCTAAGATACCTCTCCGTCACACGGAGTAACAAATCCTAGTCTTGATCCATGCCAACTCAACAGACACCCTCTGAGATACCTGTAGAGCACCTTTATAGTCACCCAGTTACGTTGCGACGTTTGATACACACAAGGCACTCCTCCGATGTCCGTGAGTTGCATGATCTCATGGTCATAGGAACATACACTTGACATGCAGAAAACAGTAGCAATAAACTGACACGATCATATGCTACGTTTGTAGTTTGGGTCTTGTCCATCCCATCATTCTCCTAATGATGTGATCCCATAATCAAATGACATCTCATGTCAATGGCTAGGAAACCTTAACCATCTTTGATCAACGAGCTAGTCTATTAGAGGCATACTAGGGACATGGTTTTGTCTATGTATCCACACATGCATCTAAGTCTCTAATTAATACAATTATAGCATGGATAATAAACGATTATCATGAACAAGGAAATATGATAATAACTAATTTATTATTGCCTCTACAACATATTTCCAAAAGTCTCCCACTTGCACTAGAGTCAATAATCTAGTTCACATCACCATGTGATTTGCATTGTTATGAATCTAACACCCAATGAGTTCTGGGGCTCGATCATGCTTTGCATGTGAGAGAGGTCTTATAGTCAACGGGTCTGCGACATTCAGATCCGTGTGTACTTTGCAAATTTCCTTGTCAAACCGTAAACACTGCTACCACACTCCACTTGGTACTATTCCAAATGGCTACTCCACTATACGTATCCAGATTGCTACTACGAGTCATCCGGATTGGTGTTAAAGCTTGCATCGACGTGACTCTTTACGATGAACTCTTTATCACCTCCATAATCGAGAAACATCTCCTTAGTCTTTTAGTTACTAAGGATAATCTTGACCATTGTCCAGTGCTCCATTCCAATATCACTTTGAAACCTTCCGGCCATACTTATGGCAAGGCTGACATCGGGTCTTGTGCAGAGCATTGCATACATGATAGAGCCTATGGTTGAAGCATAGGGGATGACACTCATCTTTTCTCTATCTTCTGCAGTCACTGGGCATTGAGTCTTACTCAACTTTATACCTTACAAATCAGGCGAGAACTCTTTCTCTAACTAATCCATTTTGAACACTTTCAAAATCTTGTCAAGGTATGTACTCATTGAAAGTCTCATCAAGTATCTTGATCTATCTCTATAGATCTTGATGCTCAACAATTAGGTAGCTTTATCCAGGTCTTCCTTTGAAAAACTCTTTTCAAACAACCCTTTATGCTTTCCAAAAAAATTATATCATTTCCGATCAACAATATGTCAACCACATATGCTTATCAGAAACTCTACAGTGCTCCCACTCACTTTATTGTAAATACAACTTTCTCGTAAACTTTGTATAGACTCAAAAACTTTGATCTCCTCATCAAGTGTATATTCCAACTCCGAGATGCCTGCTTCAGTTCATAGAAGAATCACCGAAGCTTGCACACCTTTTAGCATCCTTAGGACTGACAAAACTTTTTGGTTGTATCTCATACAACCTTTCCTTAAGGAAGGAAACGATGTTTTGGCATCCATCTGCCAGATTTCATAATTGAAAAATGCAACAACTGCTAACATAATTCCAACAGACTTTAGCATCGCTACGAGTGAGAAAGTCTCATCGCAGTCAACTCCTTGAACTTGTCGTAACCTACTTTGCGACAAGTCGAGCTTTATAAATGGTGACATTCACCATCAGCGTCTGTCTTCATTTTATAGATCCATTTGTACTCAACGACCTGCAGTCCAACGAGCAAGTCTACCAAAGTCTATACTTGGTTTTCATATATGGATCCTTTCTCGGATTTCATGGCCTCTAACCATTTGTCGGAATTCTGGCCCATCATCGCTTCTCCACAGCTCGTAGGTTCATTGTTGTCCAACAACATGACCTCCAAGACAAGGTTGTCATACCGCTCACGAGCAGTACACATCCTTGTCGACCTACGAGGTTCGATAGTAACTTGATCTGAAGCTTCATGATCATCATCATTTACTTCCCCATCAACTGACATAGGTTCCACAGAAACATCTTTCTGCGCTGCGCTACTCTCTGGTTGAAACAAAGGTTCAACAACCTCATCAAGTTCTATCATCCTCCCACTCAATTCTTTCGAGTGAAACTTTTTCTCGGGAAAGGACCCGTTTTAGCAACAAACACTTTATGCTTGGATCTGAGATAGAAGGTTCACCCAACTGTTCTTAGGGTATTCTACGAAGATGCATTTGTACGCTTTGGGTTCGAGCTCATTAGGTGAAAACATTTTCCACACAAGCGTCGCATCCCCAAACATCAAAAATGATAGCTTAGGTTTCTATCAAACCATAATTCACACGGTGTCATCTCAATGGATTTAGATGGTGCCCTATTTCAAGTGAATGTAGTTGTCTCTAACGCACAACCCCAAAATTATTGTAGCAAAACGATAAGAGTCATAATAACATGCGCCATATCCAATAGAGCATGACTATGACGTTCGACATACCATCACACTATGGTGTTCCAGGTGACGTGTGTTGTGAAACAACTTTCACATTGTCTAAGGTTGTATGCCAAACTCGTAACTCAGGTATTCACCTCCACGATCATATCGCAGATATTTTTATCTTCTTGTCACGATGATCTTAAACTTCACTCTGAATTTGCTTGAACTTTTCAAACGATTTAGACTTGTATTTCATTAAGTAAACATACACTATATCTACCCAAATCATCAGTGAAGGTAAGAAAATAACGATATCCACTGCATGCTACAAGACTCATTGGATTGCATACATCAACATGTATCATTTCCAATAAATCACTTGCCCACTCCGTCAAACCAGAAAATGGGGTCCTTAGTCATCTTTGACCAAGAGGCATGGTTCGCATGTCTCAACCGATTCGAAATCGAAAGAGTCCAAAGATCCATCAGCATGGAGTTTCTTCATGCGTTTTATACCAATATGAAATTTAGCGACAGTGTCACAAGTATGTGGTACTATCATTATTAACTGTGCATCTTTTGGCATCAATGTTATGAACATGTGTATTACTACGATCAAGATTCAACAAACCATTCTCACTGGGTGCATGACCATTGAAGGTATTATTCATGTAAACAGAATAACCATTATTCTCTAACTTAAGTGAATAACCGTGTTGTAATAAACACGATCTAATCACGTTCATGCTCAACGCAAAACACCAAATAACACTTATTTAGGTTTGTTACTAATCCCGAAGGTAGAGAGAGCATGTGATGTCGATCACATCCACCTTGGAAACACTTCCAACACACATCGTCACCTCACCCTTAGCTAGTTCTCCGTTTATTCCGTAGCTTTTATTTCGAGTTACTAACATTTAGTGACCGAACCGGTATCCAATACCCAGGTGCTACTAGGAGTACTAGCAAGGTACACATCAATAACACGTATATCAAATATACTTCTGTTGACGTTGCCAGCTTTCTTATCTACCAAGTATCTAGGGTTGTTCCGCTTCAGCGACCGCTCTCCTCATAATCGAACCACTTAGTCTCGGGTTTGAGTTCAACTTTGGGTTGCTTCACTGGAGCAGCAACTGACTTGCCATCCATGAAGTTTCCCTCCTTGCTCTTCTCGAAACTAGTGGTTTTACTAACCATCAACACTTGACGCTCCTTCTTGATTTCTACCTTCACGGTGTCAAACATCGCAAACAGCTCAGGGATCATTATTTCTATCCCTGGCATTTTATAGTTCATCACCAAGTTCTATTAGCTTAGTGATAGTGACTTGGAGAACTATATCAATCACTATCTTATCTGGAATATCAACTCCCACTCGATTCAAGCGATTGTAGCACCCAGACAATCTGAGCACATGCTCAACGATTGAGCTATTCTCCTTCATCTTGCAGGCAAAGAATCTTGTTGGAGATCTCAGATCTCACAACATGGGCACGAGCCTGAGATCCTAATTTCAGCTCTTAGAATATCTCATATGTTCTGTGACGTTCACAACGTTTCGGAGCCTCAATTCTAAGTCGTAATGCATGACGCCCTAAACTATCAAGTAGTCATCAGAACGTGCCTGTCAGATGTTCACAACATCTACAAATGACGCTAGAGGGGTTGGCGCACCGAGCGGTGCATTAAGGACATAAGCCTTCTGTCCAGCAATGAGGACAATCCTCAGATCATGGACCCAGTCCGCAATATTGCTACCAACATCTTTCAACTCTATTTCTCTAGGAACATATAAAATTCAAGGGAGCTACAGCGTGAGCTAGTAATCTACAACACAGTTTTGCAAAGACACTACTGACTATGTTCCTGATAATGAGTTCAATTAATCATATTACTTAAGAACTCCCACTCAAATTGACATCCCTCCGGTCATCCGAGTGATACATGATCCAAATTCACCAACTCAAGTCCGATCATCACGTGAGTTGAGGTGGTTACAATGGTGAACATCATCATGTTGATCATATCTACTATATGACTCATGTTCGACCTTTCGGTCTCTTGTGTTCCGAGGCCATGTCTGTACATGCTAGGCTCGTCAAGTTTAACCCGAGTGTTTTGCGCGTGCAACACTGGCTTGCACCCATTGTATGTGAACGTAGAGTCTATCACACCCGATCATCATGTGGTGTCTCAACACGACGAACTTTCGCAACGGTGCACACTCGGGGAGAACACAATTTATCTTGAAATTTAAGTGAGGGATCACCTTATAATGCTACTGTCGTACTAAGCAAAACAAGGTGCATAAAAGGATTAACATCACATGCAATTCATAAGTGACATGATATGGCCATGAACTTGTGCTTTTGTTCTCCATCATGAAATCACCGGCATGATCTCCATCGTCACCGGCATAACACTATGATCTCCATGATCTTGATCTCCATCAACGTGTCGCCATCGGGGTTGTCGCGCCCACCATGCTTCTACTACTATTGCTACCGTTTAGCGATAAAGTAAAGCATTACATAGCGCTTAATGATTGACACGCAGGTCATACAATAATTAAAGACAACCCTATGGCTCCTGCCGGTTGCCGTACTCATCGACATGCAAGTCATGAAATTCTATACATCACATGATCATCTCATACATCACATATATCACATCATGTAATTGGCCATATCACCTCACAACATACCCTGCAAAAACAAGTTAGACGTCCTCTAATGGTTGTTGCATGTTTTACGTGGCTGCTACGGGTTTCTAGCAAGAACGATTCTCATCTACGCAAAAACCACAACGGTGATACACTAGTTGATTTTCAACCTTCTCAAGGACCGCCTTTGTCGAATCCGATCCAACTAAAGTGAGAGAAACTGGCACCCGCAAGCCATCTATGCAACAAGTTGCGGTCGAGGGAACCGGTCTCTCGTAAGCGTACGAGTAATGTTGGTCCGGGCCGCTTCATCTCACAATACCGCTGAACCAAAATCCAACCAAGGAAGGAATCAATCTAAGCATCAACGCCCACAAACCTTTTGTGTTCTACTCGAGATCTCATCTACACATAGACCTAGCTCATGATGCCACTGTTGGGGAACGTTGCATGGGAAACAAAAAAATTCCTACGCACACACAGATCTATCCATGGTGATGAGCATCTACGAGAGGGAGAGTGGATCTACATACCCTTGTAGATCGCTAAGCGGGAAGCGTTTAGAAAAATGGTTGGTGTAGTCGAACATCTTCGCGATCCAAATCGCCGAGCGTCCCGCGATCTCATCACGATCCGTCTCATGAACTCATCATGATCTGTCCCGCGAACTCATCACGATCCATTTCGTGATCTTGATCATGATCCATCCCGCGAACTCATCATGATCCGTCCCGCGAACTCATCACGATCCGTCCCGTGAACTCGTCATGAACCGTCTCACGATCTTGATCACGGTCCTTCTGATCTAGCGCCGAACGGACGGCACCTCCGCGTTCAGCACACGTGCAGCTTGACGACGATCTCCACCATCTTGATCCATCAAGAGGAAGTGGAGAGGAAGAAGAGTTCACCGGCAGCGTGAAGGCGCTCCGGCGATGGTGGTGGAGCAATTCCGGCAGGGCTTCGCCTAAGCACTGCGGAAATCCGATCTAGAGGAGAAACTATGCACTAGAGATTAGGGTTGCACGTGGCTGGAAAGACTAGTGCAAAACCCTAGAAATCCACTAGTATATATAGGAGGGAGGGAGGAGGAGAGGCAGCCTTGCCTCCAAGCCTTGGTGGCTTCGGCCGAAGTGGGAGGTGGAGGAGGACTCTCCTCCTCCACTCCTAGTAGGACTAGGATTCCTCCTTTTTGCCCTTTTTTCCACCTTTTTCCTTTGGGTTTCTTTCTTCCAGCCACATGGTCCTATTGTGGTTTTTCCACCAGCCCACTAAGGGCTGGTTATTACTTTCCCACAGCCCATGAAGCCTCTTGGGTCTAAATACCCCTCCCGGAGGTCTCCCGGTACACTACCGGCACTCCCGGTACACTATCGATAAGCCCGGAACTTTTTCGGCGACCAAAACAGGACTTCCTATATATGAATCTTTACCTCCGGACCATTCCAGAGCTCCTCGTGACGTCCGGGATCTCATTCAGGACTCCGAACAAACTTCGGTAACCACCATACATAACTCTATACTACCGAAATGTCACCAAACCTTAAGTGTGCAGACCCTGCGAGTTTGAGAACTATGTAGACATGACCAAGACACCTCTACGGTCAATAACCAATGGCGGGACCTGGATGTCCACATTGGTTCCTACATATTCTACGAAGATCTTTATCGGTTGAACCTCTATGTAAGGGATTCAGTTAATCCCGTATGATGTTCCCTTTGTTCTTTGGTATGTTACTTGCCCGAGATTCGATCGTCGGTATATCCATACCTAGTTCAACCTCGTTACCGGCAAGTCTCTTTACTCGTTCCGTAATACAAGATCCCATGACTAACACTTAGTCACATTGCTTGCAAGGCTTGTTGTGATGTTGTATTACCGAGTGGGCCCTGAGATACCTCTCCGTCACACGGAGTAACAAATCCCAGTCTTGATCCATGCCAACTCAACAGACACCCTCGGAGATACCTGTTGAGCACCTTTATAGTCACCCAGTTACGTTGTGACGTTTGATACACACAAGGCACTCCTCCGATGTCCGTGAGTTGCATGATCTCATGGTCATAGGAACATATACTTGACATGCAGAAAACAGTATCAATAAACTGACACGATCATATGCTACGTTTGTAGTTTGGGTCTTGTCCATCCCATCATTCTCCTAATGATGTGATCCCGTTATCAAATGACATCTCATGTCAATGGCTAGGAAACCTTAACCATCTTTGATCAATGAGCTAGTCTATTAGAGGCATACTAGGGACATGGTTTTGTCTATGTATCCACACATGCATCTAAGTCTCCGATTAATACAATTATAGCATGGATAATAAACGATTATCATGAACAAGGAAATATGATAATAACTAATTTATTATTGCCTCTAGGGCATATTTCCAACACGTAGACTACATGACACTTCACCATTGTTTGGGCCTAGAGGAAGGCATTGGGAAGTAATAAGTAGATGATGGGTTGCTAGAGTGACAGAAGCTTAAATCCTAGTTTATGCGTTGCTTCATAAGGGGCTGATTTGGATCCACATGTTTCATGCTATGGTTAGATTTATCTTAATTATTATTTCGTAGTTGCGGATGCTTGCAGGAGGGGTTAATCATAAGTGGGAGGCTTGTCCAAGTAAGGACAGCACCCAAGCACCGGTCCACCCACATATCATATTATCAAAGTAACGAACGTGAATCATATCTACATGATGAAAACTAGCTTGATAGAAATTTCCATGTGTCCTCGGGGGTGCCTTGCTTTATATAAGAGTTTGTTCAGGCTTGTCCTTTGCTATTAAAAGGATTGGGACACCTTGTTGCACCTTTGTTATAATTGTTACCCATTACAAATTAGCTTATCACAAAACTATTTGTTACCGACAATTTCAGTGCTTACAGAGAATACCTTATTGAGTACCGCTTATCATTTCCTTCTGCTCCTCGTTGGGTTCGACACTCTTACTTATCTAAAGGACTACGATAGATCCCCTATACTTGTGGGTCATCATTTCTTTATCAACTTCTCTTTCAGCCACTAACACAGCATTCACCACTTGATTTGTTGCCGCTAGATATAGCAGCAACGGCTCTTGAGGTTTTGGCGTGACTAGGACAGGTGGAGAGGAGAGGTACTTCTTCAAGTCCGGCAGCGCTGCCTCCGCTTTCGGAGTCCATTTCATCGGACCCGCCTTCTTCAAGATTTTGAAAAAGGGCAGGGCGCACTCAGCAGATTTTGAAATGAACCTACTCAGAGCGGCAACATAGCCGGCAAGATGACGCACATCCTTGAGACATTTTGGTGCTTCAATTTGCTTAATTGCTTTGATCTTGTCGGGATTTGCTTCAATTCCATGTAGAGATACAAAGAACCCGAGAAACTTGTCGGATGGGACACTTCTCAGGGTTGAGCTTCAAGTTGATCTTGCGCAGATTCGCAAATGTTTCTTCTAGGTCTGATATGAGCATAGCCTTGTCCTTGGTTTTGACCACTATGTCATCTATATAAGCCACCATATTTCTATGTACCTATGGCTCAAAACCAATCTGGACCGCTCTTGCAAATGTAGAACCGGCACTTTTCAACCCAAAAGGCATACGCAAAAAGCAATACGTACCACATGGGTGACAAATGCGGTCTTCTCTTTGTTTTCCTTGGCCATGAAAATCTGATGATAACCTGAATAGGCATCCAGGAAAGACAACAAGTTGCAGCCAGCGGTGGAGTCCACAATCTGGTCGATGCGCGGCAAGGGAAAAGGATCTTTGGGGTAGGCCTTATTGATATCTATGTAGTAAATGCATAACCTCCATTTCCCATTCGCCTTGCGCACTACAACTGGATTGGCCAACCATGTTGGATGAAGTCCTCCTCTAACCAAGCCAGTCGCTTCTAATTTCTTTATTTCTTTAGCAATAAATTGTTGCCGCTCCAAAGACTGCTTCTTGACCTTTTGCTTGACGGGCCGCGCGTGTGGACAGACGGCAAGGTGGCGCTCAATCACCTTCCTAGGAACACCGGGGATATCAGATGGTTGCCATGCAAACACATCGACATAGGAAGGCGATGAGCGTGCTTTCCTATTTGTCGTCAAGGGTGGAACTTATGATAAACGTTCCTCCCGTACCATCCTCCTTGGTAGGCACCTTCTTAGTCTCTGGTGGAGCTGTCTTGGACTTCTTGCTCTTGCTGGTGGAACTCTCTGGCACGTCCCCAACAGAAGCGCAGCACTCCGAAGAGGTGCGCTTGCCGGAGTCTGTGCGAGAGGTTTTGCCGGGCTTCTTCCTCCAGGGTGTTTCGGTGGCAAAAGCAAGTGCTTTGGTGGCAGATGCTGCAACTGCCTCCCGGTAGAGTTCATCGGCGCAGACAAGCGTGTTCTTCTTGTCAGACTTGACAGTGATGACGCTCATCAGCCTGGGCATCTTCAACACATTGTAGGCATAGTGCGCCGCCGCCATGAACTTGGCTAATGCTGGACGGCCAAGGATCCCATTGTATGGCAACGGAATTTTGGCGACGTCGAAAACAACCTTCTCCATCCTGAAGTTCAGATCGCTACCAAATGTTACCGGAAGCGTGTTCTTTCCCTTGGGCTGGCTCCTTCCTGGATTGCCGCCTGAAATGAGCCTGTTTCCTAGAGATCTCCATCAGGAATTTGCAATCTCTTGATCACCTTGGGCGAGATCAAGTTCAAGCCGGCCCCACCGTCAACTAACATTTTTGTCACTTTGAGGTTGCGAATCGTTGGTGAGACCAACAATGGCAAACACCCAACCGCAGTTACGCGATTAGGGTGATCCTCAACGTCGAAAATGATAGGCATGTTGGACCATTTCAAAGGCTTCCGGACGCCGATAGATGGCTCAGTCACATTAACCTCACGCGCCCATTGCTTAAGTTAGCGGTGGGAAGAATGCAACGAGGCACCTCCGTCGATGCACATGGCATCTATAGCTCTCTATAATTCTTGCTCGCTGGACTCGTCGTCCTCTTCAACATCATCATCACCCCCTCTTACTTGTTGCAGCCATGAGCGGGCCAGACTTCTATTGCTTGGCCTTGTCGCGGCAACCTCCACGGCCACTGCGCTTCTTGCCGAACCCCTCCGCACCATCCTGGCCATTCTCCTTGTCTCGCCTCTCGTATTCGGATTTTTGCTTGTCGGCAAGTTGCTCAACTTGCCGGAAGTCCTGGAGATCATGGCCTTTGGTGCGATGGATCTTGCAATACTGCTTGATGGAGCCTTCCGGCTTGTCGACAGCCGCCAAAGCCTGACAGGAGACGCACCCGGCAACATCTTTGTCGGGGTCATCACCCTTGGCCTTCTTGGCAATGTCGGGGTTGTCGGATCCCTCGACGGCAAGCATGGCCTTGCCCTTGCACTTATTGTTATGTCGTCGGCCCTTCTTTGCCGGGGCGGCGGTGTCCTCATCCTTAGAGTCGATCCCTATGCCAGCGTCCTCGCCGGGGAGCCTCCTCCCTTCCTCAGCCCGAGCACACTTATCCGCCAGAGCATAGATCTCGGCAACATCCCTGACCTTGTTCATCGCCATCTCTTCCTGCATCCTGTGGTTGCACTCATTCTGATGGAACGCGCTGATAACAGCGTCAGGATGAACGTCTGGTATGTTGTGGCGTATGCGGCTGAACCTCTGGATGTACTTGCGCAAAGTCTCGCCCTCCTTCTGCGGGATGAGATATAAATCACTTTCCTGGCCAGGAGCTTGATGACCTTCGATAAAGGCACCAACAAACTCATGGCATAGATCTTCCCAGGAAGAAATGGATCCTTCCGGCAAGTGGATCAACCACGACCTGATGTTGGGCTTAAGCACCAACGAGAAGTAGTTGGCGAGTATCTTGTCGTCACGAGCCCTGGCAGCCTGCACCGCAATGATGCAGATGCTCAACAACTCCAACGGGTGAGTCTTGCCGTCATATTTCTCCGGGACCTCTGTCTTGAACTTTCGGGAGTTGGGCCACTGGACTCGCCGCAGCTCACGGGTAAACACTAGGAAACCCACCTCGTAAGGTAGGCTGACAGGATACCCGGGCATGGATTTGTCTAGAGTGGATCCCGCACGCTAATCAGATTGATGACACGCCTCCCGCCGCTGCTCAATCGTAGTTCAAACGTCTTCTTTGCTTCATTCCCAAAGAACCCGACGCTGATCACGGCAAGTCAGTGGGTGAGACGACACCGTCGAGTAACCATCCCAAGCGTCAGTCCGTCGAGTCAGTGACTGCTACCTCTTGAGCATGTGTTGGTTTTCCCTTGAAGAGGAAAGGGTGATGCAGCAAAGTAGATAAGTATTTCCCTTAGTTGTTGAGAACCAAGGTATCAATCCAATAGGAGGAACAAGCAAGTTACCAATGGATGTACCTACACAAATAATCAAACTCTTGCACCCAACGCTATAAAGGGGTTGTCAATCCCTTCATCGTTATTTGCAAGGATTAGATCTGATAGAGATAGATGTAAACAAGAACGGAAAGTAAAGGTAAATAAATTGCAGAAAAGTATTTTTGGTATTTTTGGTTTATAGATTGAAAGTAAATTATGGAAAGTAGACCCGGGGGCCATAGGTTTCACTAGAGGCTTCTCTCAAGATGGCAAGTATTACGGTGGGTGAACAAATTACTGTCGAGCAATTGATAGAAAAGCGAATAAATATGAAGATATCCAAGCAATGATTATGCATATAGGCATCACGTCTGTGTCAAGTAGACCGAAACAATTCTGCATCTACTACTATTACTCCACACATCGACCGACTCCTGCCTGCATCTAGAGTATTAAGTTCATGAAGAACAGAGTAACGCATTAGGTAAGATGACATCATGTAGAGGGATAAACTCAAGCAATATGATGAAAACCCCATCTTTTTATCCTTGATGGCAACAATACAATACGTGCCTGGCTACCCCTACTCTGCCACTGGGTGAGGACACCGCAGGATTGAACCCAAAACTAAGCACTTCTCCCATTACAAGAATTACCAATCTAGTTGGCCAAACCAAATCAATAACTCGAAGTGACTTGCAAAGATATGAAATCATGCATATAAGAATTGAGAAAAGACTCAAATAATATTCATAGATAATCTTAACATAAACCGACAATTCATGGGATCTTGACAAACACACCGCAAAGGAGTATTACATCGGATAGATCTCCATGAAGATCATGAAGAACATGGTATTGAAGAGCAAAGAGAGAGAAGAAGCCATCTAGCTACTAGCTATGGACCCAAAGGTCTGTGGTGAAATACTCACGCATCATTGGAGGGGCAATGGAGTTGATGTAGATGCCCTCCATGATCGAATCCCCCTCCGGCAGATTACCGGAAAAGGCTCCAAGATTGGATCTCTCGGGAACGGAGGCTTCCGGCGGCGGAAAAGTGTTTTTGTTGATCTCCTTGGTATATGGGGAATATTTGTGAATTCATAGGTAGGGTTAGGAGAGCTACCATGGTCCCATAAGCCTAGGGGCGTGCCCTACCCCCTAGGCACGCCCCTATGGCTTGTGGGCACACGACAGCTCTCCCAACTGCATCTCCAATTCTCCTGGGTTGCTTCTCGTCCAAGAAAAATCATTCCGAAGATTTTATTCTGTTTGGACTCCATTTAATATTCCTTATCTGCAATGCTCAAAAACAAGGAAAAACATAAAGTGGCACTAGGCTCTAGATTAATAAGTTAGTCCCAAAAATAATATAAAATAGCATATTAATGCATATAAAACATCCAAAACAGATAACATAATAGCATGGAACAATCAAAAATAATAGATACGTTGGAGACCTATCAAGCATCCCCAAGCTTAATTCCTGCTTGTCCTTGAGTAGGTAAATGATAAAAACGAATTTTTTGATGTGGAATGCTACCTAACATATTTATCCATGTAATATTCTTTATTGTGGCATGAATATTCAGATCCGTAAGATTCAAAACAATAGTCTAATATTGACATAAAAACAGTAATACTTTGAGCACACCAACAAGGCAATCATGTCCTTTCGAAATAACATGCCCTTAGAAAGTTATCCCTACAAAATCATATGGTCTGGCTATGCTCCATATTCCCCACACAAAGTATCTAAATCATGCACAACCCCGATGAACAAGTCAAGCAATTGTTTCACCTTTTGGTGTTCCCAAACCTTTTCAACTCTCATGCAATACATGAGCGTGATCCATGGATATAGCACTATAGGTGGAATAGAATATGGTGGAGCTTGAAAGGAAAAAAGGGAGAAGATAGTCTCACATCAACTAGGCGTATCAATGGGCTATGGAGATGTCCATCGATAGATATTAATGTGAGTGAGTAGGTATTGCCATGCAACAAATGCACTTAGAGCTATAAGTGTATGAAAGCTCAAAAAATAAAAATAAGTGGTCATGCAAGAAATTCCACTAGTTATATGAAAGTGACAAAATAGGAGACTCTCTATCAAGAAGATCATGGTGCTACCTTGAATCACAAGTGTGGAAAAAGATAGTAGCAATTGTCCCTTCTCTCTTTCTCTCATTTATTTTTATTTTTTGGTGGGCAACTTTGCCTGCTTTTTTTATTTGGGCTTCACTGGCCTCTTTTAATTTTTTGTAAAGTCTGGATACTCATCCCAACTTGTGAGGGAGTCATGGCTTCCATCATCCTTTTCTCACATGGGACAATGCTCTAACAATGAAAATCATCACACTTTTATTTATTTACAACTCAAAAAGAAAATTAAAACTCGATACCTAGAACAAAATATGACTCTATATGCAGGATGAAAGTGATGGTGCATGTCATGAAAAACGGAACGGTGGAAGTTGCATGGCAATATATCTCGGAATGGCTATAGAAATGCCATAATAGGTAGGTATGGTGGCTGTTTTGAGGAAAATATATGGTGGCTGTTTTGAGGAAGGTGGGTTTGATGTACCGGCGAAAGTTGCATGGTACTAGAGAGGCTAGCAAAGGTGGAAGGGTGAGAGTGCGTATAATCCAGGGACTCAACATTAGTCATAAAGAACTCACATACTTATTGCAAAAGTCTATTAGTTATCAAACAAAGCATTAGACGCATGCTCCTAGGGGAGAGGTTGGTAGGAGTTAATCATCGCGCGCTCCCGACCTCACACAAACGTTGACAATCATTAAACAAATCATGCTCCGACTTCGTTACATAACGGTTCACCATACGTGCATGCTACGGGAATCACAAACTTCAACGCAAGTATCTCTTCGAATTCACAACTACTCACTAGCATGACTCTCATATTACCATCTCTATTATCTCAAAACTATATGCAAGGAATCAAACTTCTCATAGTGTTCAATGCACTTAATATGAAAGTTTTTATTATATCCCTCTTGGATGCCCATTATATTAGGACTAAAATCATAATCTAAACAAATTACCATGTTGTTTTTAAGAAACTCTCAAATTAATATAAGTGAGGTACGAGAGTTCAACAATTTCTATAAAATATAACACCACCATGCTCTAAAAAGATATAAGTGAAGCACTAGAGCAACATTGCCGAACTCAAAAGATATAAGTGAAGCACATAGAGTATTCTAATAAATTCACGATTCAGCATGTCCCTCTCAAAAATGTGTGTATAGCAAGTATGATTGTGGCAAACTAAAAAGCAAAGACTCATATCATACGCTCCAAGCAAAACACATATCATGTGGTGAATAAAAATATAGCCTCAAGTAAATTTACCGATGGATTGAAGACGAAAGAGAGGATGCCTTCCAGGGCATCCCCAAGCATAGGATTTTTCGTATACTTGAATATGGATTGGCGTGTCTTGGGCATCCCCAAGCTTAGGCTCTTGCCACTCTTTATCCCATAGTCCATCAAACCTTCACCCAAAACTTGAAAACTTCACAACACAAAACTCATGAGATCTGTTAGTATAAGAAAAATAAATCACCACTTAGTTGCTGTTGTGAACTCATTCTTTATTTATATTTGTGTAATACCTACTGTATTCTAACTTCTCCATGGCTTATACCCCCCGATACAACCCATAGATGCATCAAATTAAGCAAATAACACAAAGAAAACAGAATTTGTCAAAAACAGAACAGTTTGTAGCAATCTGTAGACTTCGAATACTTATGTACCTCTAACAATTCTGAAAAATTATTACAATCAGGAAATTTGTATATCAATCTAGTGTAAAAATTCGGATCAAAATCATATCGCGAAAAAATTAGAAAATTTCTGGATTGAGCGCAAAAGTTTCTGTTTTTCAGCAAGATCAAATCAACAACTACCATAGATCACCCCAAAGGTTTTACTTGGCTTAAAGACTAATTTAAACAAGAAAACACAATTATTAAAGAAGTAATAACGTGAAAACACACAGCAAAACAGAAAACAAAATAGAAAGCAAAATAAAATTGGGTTGCCTCCCAACAAGCGCTATTGTTTAACACCCCTAGCTAGGCAAAACGCAATAGATCTAGGTATTGTCATCTTTGGTATGCAATCCATAAGTAGATCTCATAATAGATTCATAAGGTTATTTTATTTTCTTTCTAGGAAAGTGTTCCATGCCTTTCCTTAATGGGAATTGGAATCTAATATTTTCTTCCTTCATATCAATAATTGCACCAATCGTTCTAAGGAAAGGTCTACCAAGAATAATAGGACATGTAGGATTACAATCTATATCAAGAACAATGAAATCTATGGGCACATAATTCCTATTTGCAACAATAAGAACATCATTAATCCTTCCCATAGGTTTCTTTATAGTGGAATCCGCAAGATGCAAATTTAAGGAACAATCATCAAATTCACGGAAACCTAGCACATCACATAGAGTTTTTGGAATCGTGGAAACGCTAGCACCCAAATCACACAAAGCATGGCACTCATAATCTTTAATTTGAATCTTAGTAGTAGTTTCCCACTCATCATAAAGCTTTCTAGGTATGGAAACTTCCAACTCAAGTTTTTCTTCAAAAGATTTCATCGTAGCATCAACAATATGTTTAGTAAAAGCTTTGTTTTGATTATAAGCATGCGGAGAATTCAACATGGATTGAAACAAGGAAATACAATCAATCAAAGAGCAACTTTAATAATTTAAGTCCTTGAAATCCAAAAGAGTGGGTTCATTGCTATTTAAAGTTTAGACCTCTTCAATCCCACTTTTATTAATCTTAGCATTAAGATTTATAAACTCCGAATCATGGGGACGCCTTTTAACTAAAGTTGACTCATATCAAGTCCCATCTTTATCAAGATTAACATTATAAAACAAAGATTCAATAGGAGTCACATCAATCACTTTAAGATCTTCATCAATATTATCATGAGAACACACCTTTTCAAGCCATTCACGCTTAGCACGTGTTCTAGCGGTTCTTTCCTTACACTCATCAATAGAAATTCTCATAGATTTTAAGGAATCATTAATATCATGCTTGGGCATAATAGATCTAATTTTCAAAGAATCAATCTCAAGAGAAATTCTATCAACGTTCCTAGCTAAATCATCAATTTTGAGCAATTTTTCTTCAATCGTTGCATTCAAACCCTTTTGCGAACTAAGAAATTCCTTAATATTATTCTCAAGATCAGAGGTCATATTATTATAATTTCCATAAGAATTTCTATAGTAAATACCATAATTATTAGAGGAATTACTAGGAAACGGCCTAGCATTGAAATTACCTCTATACGCCTTATTACCAAAATTGTTCCTACCAACAAAATTCACATACATAGATTCATTATTATTTCCAATTAAAGAATACAAAGGCATATAATTAGTATCAATAGGAGCACTCTTACTAGCAAACAATTTCATCAATTCATCCATCTTTTCACTCAAAGTATTAATCTCTTCGACAGCATGCACCTTTTTACTAGTAGGAGATCTTTCGGTATGCCATTGACAGTAATTTGCCATAATATTATCTAGGAGTTTAGTATCTTATCCTAATGTGATTTCCATAAAAGTACCACCCGCGGCGGAATCTAAGAGATTCCTAGAAGCAAAATTCAATCCAGCATAAAAAAATTGTATAATCATCCATAAACTCAAACCATCCACGGGGCAATTTTTAATCATTAATTTCATCCTCTCCCAAGATTGTGCAACATGCTCATGATCAAGTTGCTTAAAATTCATTATAGTGTTCCTAAGGGAGATGATCTTAGCGGGCGGAAAGTACTTGAAATAAAAGCATCTTTACACTTATTCCATGAATCAATACTATTTTTAGGCAAAGATGAAAACCAAGTTTTAGCACGATCTCGTAGTGAGAACGGAAATAGCTTCAATTTAAGAATATAATTATCCACATCTTTCTTCTTTTGCATATCAAACAACTCAACGAAAGTATTTAGATGGGATGCGGCATCTTCATTAGCAAGGCCAAAAAATTGTTCTTTCATAACAAGATGTAGCAAAGCAACATTAATTTCATAAGATTCTGCACTAGTGGCGGGAGCAATTGGAGTACTAATAAAATCATTATTATTAGTATTGGAAAAGTCACACGACTTTGTATTTTCAGACATCGTGAGAAAGCAAGCAATCAAGCACACAAGCAAACGAAAGAAGGGCGAATAAAAAGGCAAATCTTTTTGTATTTTCTGAAAAATCGTTTCAGAAGTGGGGGAGAGGAAAACGAGAGGAAAAAGGCAAATAAAGTAAATTAAAGAGATGTGTTTGTGATGGGTACTTGGTGGTCTTGATGTGTATCCTCCCCGGCAATGGCACCAAAAACCCTTCTTGCTACCTCTTGAGCATGCGTTGGTTTTCCCTTGAAGAGGAAAGGGTGATGCAGCGAAGTAGATAAGTATTTACCTCAGTTGTTGATAACCAAGGTATCAATCCAATAGGAGGAACAAGAAAGTTACCAATGGATGTACCTACACAAATAATCAAACTCTTGCACCCAACAGTATAAAGGGGTTGTCAATCCCTTCACGGTTATTTGCAAGGATTAGATCTGATAGAGATAGATGTAAATGAGAATGGAAAGTAAAGGTAAATAAATTGCAGCAAAGTATTTTTGGTTTATAGATTTGAAAGTAAATTATGGAAAGTAGACCCGAGGGCCATAGGTTTCACTAGAGGCTTCTCTCATGATGGCAAGTATTACGGTGGGTGAACAAATTACTGTCGAGCAATTGATAGACAAGCGAATAATTATGAAGGTATCCAAGGCAATGATTATGCATATAGGCATCACATCCGTGTCAAGTAGACCGAAACGATTCTACATCTACTCCTATTACTCCACACATCGACCGACTCCTGCCTACATCTAGAGTATTAAGTTCATGAAGAACAGAGTAACGCATTAGGTAATATGACATCATGTAGAGGGATAAACTCAAGCAATATGATGAAAACCCCATATTTTTATCCTTGATGGCAACAATACAATACATGCCTCGCTACCCCTACTATGTCACTGGGTGAGGACACCGCAAGATTGAACCCAAAACTAAGCACTTCTCCCATTGCAAGAATTACCAATCTAGTTGGCCAAACCAAATCAATAACTCGAAGAGACTTGAAAAGATATGAAATCATGCATATAAGAATTCATAAAAGACTCAAATAATATTCATAGATAATCTAAACATAAACCAACAATTCATCGGATCTCGACAAACACACCGCAAAAGAGTATTACATCAGATAGATCTCCATGAAAATCATGAAGAACATGGTATTGAAGAGCAAAGAGAGAGAAGAAGCCATCTAGCTACTAGCTATGGACCCGAAGGTCTGTGGTGAACTACTCACGCATCATCGGAGGGGCAATGGAGTTGATGTAGATGCCCTCCGTGATCGAATCCCCCTCCGGCAGATTACCGGAAAAGGCTCCAAGATTGGATCTCTCGGGAATGGAGGCTTCTGGCGGCAGAAAAGTGTTTTCGTGGCTCTCCTTGGTATATGGGGAATATTTGTGAATTTATAGGTCGAGAAATAGGGTTAGGAGAGCTGTCGTGGGCCCACAAGTCTGGGGGGCGTGCCCCTGTGGCTTGTGCCCACACGATGGCTCTCCCGACTTCATCTCCAAATCTCCTAGGTTGCTTCTGGTCCATGAAAAATTATTCCGAAGATTTTATTCCGTTTGGACTCCGTTTAATATTCCTTATCTGCAATTCTCAAAAACAAGGAAAAAACATAAATTTTCACTAGGCTCTAGATTAATAAGTTAGTCCCAAACATAATATAAAATAGCATATTAATGCATATAAAACATCCAAAACAAATAATATAATAGCATGGAACAATCAAAAATTATAGATACGTTGGAGACGTATCAGTGACCGGTGTTGTTGCTGTGGAGGAGAGTGCACCGTGGTCGCACTGCCTCCGGCCTTCTCGCCACTGGTGCGAACCGGCTCGATGGACCGAAACTTGTCAGCGAGGCTGAGGAGGCTCTGAATGGTGGCTCTCCACTCGTTGAGCTTCTCCGCAGCAGGAGGGAAGTTCAGGAGTAGTTGTGCCCGTGCCATTGCTTCTTCCGACGTGGTCGGCAGCGAACGACGCGACGAACGTGAGGTGCTTTGACTCCTAACCGTATTAGAAGGAGCTCCATCGAGGTCCTGCAATTGCACGCCAGTCCCACTAGCATGTTGGTGTGCATGCTGGTCTCGCGCATCTTAGGAATGATGCGCGAGAGCTTTTCCGTGGGGACGTTGAGAATCACCGACACCGCGGCGCTGCTCTTCGCGTGCGTCCTAGGAAGGTCACGGCGTACGCGCCGGCGTGGGTGTCTTGGAAGGTGCCCTTCCGTCCTCGGAGTTCACCGTACCGCTCGCAAGCGATGCAGCCCCGTCTTGAGGCCCAGCGCTGCGGGGGTTCCCTCCGTCGCCGTGAGCGCTTCCGCGGCGAGCGTCGCCACTTCCTTGTCCTTGTTCATCGAAGCGCCGCGTGGGCATAGGGTCTCCGCTCCCTCCCCCCGCGCCCACTCCGTCGCCCGCTTGGGTGGCTACGGGCGCGACGGACATGGAGGGTCCCACCACCGTGAAACCGTTCTTCTTGGGAGCCATGGCAATGTATATGGCGAAGGAACTGACGCGCTGGTCATTGGACTAGGTTTACGCAGCCAACCCACCTACCTGGCATGCCAAATATGTCATGGGGGACGAACACCTATGGGATCGGGCGGACCCCTTTCGGTTCGGCAAGGAGATGGGTGTGCGCAAAGAGCAGGACGAACGAACAACGCGGGGGGATTTTACCCAGGTTCGAGCCGCAAAGATGCGTAAAACCCTACTCCTGCTTGGTTGTATTGGATGAGTTCTAGCTCAGGTTCTGGGGGCGCTACAGTACACAGTTGCTGCTCATGCAGAATGGGCAAGATAAGATCCAAAAGTCCAAAAGTCCAAAAGTCCAAAAAGAGTTTTCCTACCGTAACGCCTTGGGCCACCTTTTATATGACTAAGGGGATCCCAACAGCGGTCTACAGTATGTACACGAGGTGTATAGAGCTACATTGCTATCATACCTAACTCTGACGGTGTAAGACAAGCGCATTTAATGCTTCGTTTGGTGCCTCTTGTCGACGGGACGGGACAGGACCCTGTCCCATCGACACCGCTTAGCCCCTCCATCACCGGCGCCTCGACACGTGCCAAGGTGGGTGGACACCTAGCCCCTGCGCTGGCACGGTCTTGTCGGGGCTTCGCCTTGCCGGGGCTCCGTAGGCTATCCCGGCAAGATCATGCCGGGGTCCCAGCCTTCGGTCTTCGGTCTGTTGGCTTGAATGCCTTCTCGATGTTGTTGTATTTGTTCCCAGTTGCTCCCTGGTAGGCCTTGTCGCTGGTGTGTCTATGACTATCCGTGCACAAGTATGAGGTACTAAAAAGCCCATACTTTAGTACACCGACAAGGGGAGAGGGGGCCGGCCCCCCGAGATCCATCTAGAGGGAGTGGCGGCGGCCAAGGGGGGAGCTTGCCCCCCAAGTTGGTGCGAGGCGCCCCCACCCCTTAGGGTTCCCAACCCTAGGCTCCTTGGGACCTTGGGGAGCACACCATCCCACTAGGAGGCCGGTTCCCACCCATATTCAGCCCACGTGGTCCTCCGGGGCAGGTGGCCCCTCCCGATGAACCCCCGAAACCCTTTTGGTGGTCCCGGTACAATACCGATAAACCCCAAAACCTTTCCGGTGACTGAAACTGGACTTCCCATGTGTAAATCTTCACCTCCGGACTATTTCAGTAACCACATACAATTCCCATTACAACTCTAGTGTCACCGAACCTTAAGTGTGTAGACCCTACGGGTTCGGGAACTATGCAGACATGACCGAGACACCACTCTGGACAATAACCAAAAGAGGGATCTGAATATCCATATTGGCTCCCACATGTTCCACGATGATCTCATCGGATGAACCACGATGTCGGGGATTCAATTAATCCTGTATACAATTCCCTCTGCCCATCGGTATGTTACTTGCCCGAGATTCGATCATCGGTATCCCTATACCTTGTTCATTCTCGTTACCGACAAGTCTCTTTACTCATTTTGTAACACATGATCCCGTGACTAACTTCTTAGTCACATTGAGCACATTATGATGATCTATTACCGAGTGGGCCCAGAGATACCTCTTGGTCACACGGAGTGACAAATCACAGTCTCGATTCGTGCCAACCCAACAGACACTTTCAGAGACACCTGTAGTGCACCTTTATAGTCACCCAGTTACGTTGTGACGTTTGATACACCCAAAGTATTCCTACGGTATCTGGGAGTTGCACAATCTCATGGTCTAAGGAAATGATACTTGACATTAGAAAATCTCTAGGAGACGAACTACACGATCTTGTGCTATGCTTAGGATTGGGTCTTGTCCATCACATCATTCTCCTAATGATGTGATCCCGTTATCAACAAACTAGGGACACGGTGTGGTCTATGCATTCACACATGTATTACGGTTTCCGGTTAATACAATTATAGCATGAACAATAGACAATTATCATGAACAATAAAATATAATAATAACCATTTTATTATTGCCTCTAGGGCATATTTCCAACACTGAGCAGGAAGATAGGATTGAGCTGGTCAGGGACATGAAAATGAGGTTGCCCCGCAAACTTATCATAGACACCTTCCTTGTAGCGGCTTGGAGCCTCTGGAAAGAACGCAACAACCATCATTTCAGGAAAGTGACCCCGTCTGTGGAATCTTGGGAATGGAGGTTTAGGACTAATTTTTCAAATCTTAGCTTTTGGCTCCCACACGTTAAACAACACTTTGTAACCTCGATCCTTAGCTCCATCACTCAGATAGCTAGGTGGTGGTGAGTAGCACTCTAATATCACCCATTTTTTCTACCACATAGATGTTGTATCATATGTAACACCTCTTATATGATAATACAAATGCAGTAGGAGGCTTTCGTACCGTTTCACAGTCAAAAAAATTGTTTTGAAATTTGAAAAAATGTTCCCGTTTCAAGAAATTTTCATGATTCTCAAAAAATGTTCTTGTTTTTCGAAAATGTTAATAGTTTTTCAAAAAATTCTTCAAAAATCTGGAAAGTGTTTGTGTTTCGTAGAACATTCATTTAAAAAATGAATTTGAAATTCCTTAAATAATTCGGATCTACGCAGCGTGTTGGTTCTTTATTTTTTGATGCTATCGTATTCTCAGGTACGACAGCTAGCTCAACTGGTAGTAGCAGGTCATCTATAGCACTCGATCATGTTCGAATCCCCGCAACATCGATTGTTTTTCACCACACTGTGCGTTCGATGTCGTTCTCGATTTTCATGGGTCGGCCTAGTCTTTGAGTTGCCAATGCAAAACGGCAACTCTTTGCCGCAAAGAGCAGCCTATGGGAGGTCCCCTACTTCCCTAAAACAATTTTGAGGACCGGACCGAAGGCCATAAGTTTTATGGACAACCATGACTCCTAAAATAATTGTGTTCCTCGTAATATATCAAAGCCTATCACCCAGAGGTCTATCAGATCACACAACTTCCTATCAACATCATGTGTGGCCTAGGTAATTGTATGTCTCCAATTATGCCAATAGATCGAACATCTCCAATCACTAAATTACCAAGGGTAAATTAAACACAAAGAATACACAAATAAATGATGCATATCAAATAATTTCTTACTGGTCGATCGATCCATAACCAACAATTACTCAAATAACATCACATATAAAGGGGGGTCTAATATTTATTACAACTTACCATGATCTGGGGGAACAAGAACATATGGTGGTGATGGCGGTGATTGTGGCGACGCTGGTGATGGTGATGGGATGGCGGCGGCGGCCCTCCTCCGACGATGGCTCCTTTCTGGTCTTTTCTCCAAGGTTGCAATGATGGAGGTGGAGGTTTGGCACTATCCCCAAGCACTTCTTGATGTGGACGGTGGGTGGATGTGAAGAGATGGGAATTGTGAAGACTTGTTGTGGCGGCTAGGGTTGGAGGTGTTTATATAAGAGCTCTCACAAAGCCTTCTCCATCGATGTATCATCTCTCCTTGATCCAAGCTTTGTAGGCGAGGCCAATCCTTTACCAAAAGACCCCTTGATGGCAAAGGAAGTCTTAGGAACAAATGATGGTAAAGGTTCTTAGCCTTGGTACGAGCAACCACTCTAGTACCAAAGGTCATTGAATGACGTGTCTTCTTCGATAAAACGGATATCATTTCTTGGCCTCATTGGAATCATACGAACAACACCAATGTACATGTTGCCTTAGATATTAATTTAGAGTACTTTGGAAAATTGATTTTTTTCACTCTTCGAAATGCCCCAAGTCTGGTGCCTGGATGTCCTTCGTTTGATTTACTTTCATCGTGTTAAGTGCATGGGAGTTTCATATCACCTACAAAACACACAAAGACAAATAAAAATATATTTGTGCAATGATCATGGTGAAAAGGGTAAATATTGTAATTCATGCATATGAGCATGTAATTGGCTCAATGGGACATGATATACAGAGCGGGAGGCCTTCCCATCTGTGGTGAAGGTGAAGGAGTCGAAGGTTAGGCTCTCACCAAGTGGGAGGCCGCCGAAGGCCAGAGAAGATTTGGCGTGAGATTGGTCTCCAGTCGGCTCTTCTCATACCTAGCACGCCAATTGATGGAGCGGTAGGGTGCCGAGTGTGGCCAAATGTACCAAAACAGAGCTTGCACGCACAAGTTACCCAGGTTCGGGCCTATGGTGAGGAGTAATACCCTACATCATGATTGTTATTGTTATTCATGGTCAATATACCTGACGTGAGGGATTACGATGGAGTTAGATGGCTACCGAGAGTTAGTTCTACCAAAGTAGATGATCTCCCAAAGCCCCTTTGCCTCCCCTTATATACAAGGTGGAAGCTAGGGTTTTACATAGACGGAGAGAGCGAGCGAGAGAGAGATACGATCTACGCCACCTCAGTGTAGACTTGGAGGCTAAGATGGTCTCAGGGGTACTCGTGGGCCACCTAGGACCTCCCTCCATCTTGTTCTCCTTAGTAGGCTTCATGGGCCCCCCTGTCATCTTGGTTGTCAGGCTCACTTGGGGAGGCCACCCCCAGTGCGTGGCACCGTCAATAATATGCAATAGATGAGCTATAAAAATAAGTAAAATATAGAGCCATAAGCTTCACTACAAGGAATACTTCATATCGGGACCCAACATACCATGAAGGTTTATTTGGCGTGGCTTTTAGATGAACATAAATTTATTTTGCGCATAGTGAATGTTGTGGAGGAAGCTTATGACTACTTCAAGCTAAGGAAGGATTGTTGCGGGCAACTTTCATTCTCTTCTCTGCAGAAATGCATGCCTACTCTCAGGATGGTTGCGTATGGTAAGGCCGAAAGGTCCATCGATGCTGAAATCCGGATGAGAGAGACCACAAGCCTGAATATCACGGTGCAATTTACATGTACCATGGTGAAGGTGTCTGGAGCAGAGTACCCGAGAGAACCACCTGTCGAGAACACAAAAAATTTGATGGTGATTGGAGCGACCAGAGGTTTTCCAAGTATGATCAATTTAGTTGATTGCATGCATTGACAATGAAAGAATTTCCCCAAAGGTTTACGCATGCAGTACCTAGTCACACCAGCGAGGCCACCATCATACTTGATGCAGTGGCATCGAAGAACTTGTGAATGGCCATGCTTTCTTTGGCACGCTTGGTTTTAACAATGACATTAATATACTCCAACGATATCCTTTATTCAAGAGAGATTGATGTGGAGGATCTGACGTGAAACTATTGTTAGGGAACATCACATGGGAAACAAAAAAATCCTACGCTCAAGCAAGACCTATCCATGGTGATGAACATCTACGAGAGGGAGAGTGGACCTACATACCCTTGTAGATCGCTAAGCGGGAAGCGTTAAGAAACGCGGTTGGTGTAGTTGAACGTCTTCGCGATCCAAATCACTGAGCGTCCCGCGATCTCATCACGATTCGTCCTGCGATCCAATCACGATCTGTCCCGCGAACTCATCATGATCCGTCCCGCGATCTCATCACGATCCGTCTCGCAATCTTGATCACGGTCCTTCCGATCTAGCGCCGAACGGACGACACCTCCGCATTCAGCACACATATAGCTCGATGACGATCTCCACCTTCTTGATCCAGCAAGAGGGAGGGGAGAGGTAGAAGAGTTCTCCGGCAGCGTGACGGCGCTCCGGCGATGGTGGTGGAGCTATTCCGGCAGGGCTTCGCCTAAGCACTGCAGAAATCCGATCTAGAGGAGAAACTATGCACTGGAGGAACGGGTGGCACGTGGCTGAAAATCTAGTGCCAAAACCCTAAAATCCTCTAGTATATATAGGAGGAGAGGAGCAGGAGGCTTGGCTCCCAAGGAGCCAGCCCTTGGGTCGGCCGAACCAAGGAGGAGAGGAGGAATCCTCCTCCAATCCTAGTAGGACTAGGACTCCTCCTTATTTTGGTCTTTTTGCATGGGCCTTGTGTGGGACTTCCACCAGCCCACTAAGGGCTAGCATTCACTCTCCCACAGCCCATGTAGCCTCTTGGGTCGAAATACCCCTCCCGATGGTCTCTCGGTACACTATCGGCACTCTCGGTACACTACCGATGAGCCCGGAACTTTTTCGGTGACCAAAATAGGACTTCCTATATATCAATCTTTACCTCCGGACCATTCCGGAGCTCCTCATGACGTCCGGGATCTCATCTGGGACTCTGAATAACCTTCGGTAACCACCATACATAACTCTATACTATAGAAACGTCACCGAACCTTAAGTGTGCAGACCCTGCGGGTTCAAGAACTATGTAGACATGTCCGAGACACCTCTACGATCAATAACCAATAGCGGGACCTGGATGCCCATATTGGTTCCTACATATTCTACGAAGATATTTATCGGTCGAACCTCTATGTCAAGGATTCAGTTAATCCCGTATGATGTTCCCTTTGTTCTTCGGTATGTTACTTGCCCGAGATTCGATCGTCGGTATCTTCATACCTAGTTCAACCTCATTACCGACAAGTCTCTTTAATCGTTCTGTAACACAAGATCTCGTGACTAACACTTGGTCACATTGCTTGCAAGGCTTATTGTGATGTTGTATTACCGAGTGGGCCCTGAGATACCTCTCCGTTACACGGAGTAACAAATCCCAGTCTTGATCCATGCCAACCCAACAGACACCCTCGGAGATACCTGTAGAGCACCTTTATAGTCACCCAGTTACGTTGCGACGTTTGATACACACAAGGTACTCCTCCGGTGTCAGTGAGTTGCATGATCTCATGGTCATAGGAACATATACTTGACATGCAGAAAACAGTAGCAATAAACTGGCACGATCACATGCTACATTTGTAGTTTGGGTCTTGTCCATCACATCATTGTCCTAATGATGTGATCCCGTTACCAAATGACATCTCATGTCCATGACTAGGAAACCATAGCCATCTTTGATCAACGAGCTAGTCTATTAGAGGCATACTAGGGACATGGTTTTGTCTATGTATCCACACATACATCTAAGTCTCCGATCAATACAATTATAGCATGGATAATAAACGATTATCATGAACAAGGAAATATGATAATAACTAATTTATTATTGCCTCTAGGGCATATTTCCAACAACTATATCATACGTAGGGACAACTAAAACATGGGGTACTACCTTGCTGATGGTATCTATCCTCAATGGGGTGGCCTTTGCAAAGACTATATCTAATCCCCATAGTAGGAAACAATGTCTCTTTGCAAAATGCAAGAAGATGCTAGAAAGGATGTGGATAGAGAATTTGGAGTACTCCAAAATTGTTGGAGTATTGTTTATGGGGCTGCAATGATGTGTTAACTAGAGATACTTTGGCAGATCATGACACCTACGCGAGATGATTGTGGCGGTTGATGGTAAAGAGGCAGCTCACACGCATGCTTTTAAGAAGTCCGGAGTTCAGGTCCGCCTCTGGAAACAAGAGGCGGAGGTTGTCAACTTGGGATATCGATAACTTTGATATCAACATGTGCACATTCAACTTCTCAATGAGCGTGTGGAGCATATGTGAATTCACACTGAAAATCAATGAACTATGTAGTTTATGTTTCAATTAAGCATTACGAACAAGTTTATTTTTGAATGTATTTTAATATATAAATTATTATAATTTGTGTGCCCTATTCATTGTTTTGTATGTTGTGATCGACGTGCACGTGGTTACATGAATTTGTGGTTTCAAAAATATGGGTTGTGGTTACGAATAAGAACATTTGAGGGATGCGTCTACACACATATATGGGTCGGATCTGCTTGGTCCTCTCCGTCTGCATATGGGTCTAGATTTTTCCGGTTGGATTGTAGATGCTCTAAGAGCAACTCTAACAGCTCTATTGAAAATCTTTCGTAAACCTGGTTTCTTTGGCTTCCCATAAAAGTTAGGGAAAGTTGCCCCGGAGCAACTTTTATCAGTTCCACTAAACTTCTTCCACTAAATCCATTTTTATTTTTTAATTTAAAAAGTTATAATTTCTGAGGACCCGTCAGTCACGCGTGACGGCGGGCGATGAGGTGGCCGCCGACAAGGGGTGGCGAGAGGCGGTTCGTTGGCCGTCGGAGAGGGGTGGCACGAGCCGGTGCGTTGGCCACCGGCACAAGGCCGGTGGCGGCAAGGGCACAAGACTATGTGATGGCGACGTCCCCATGGGAGCGCGCGAGGCGATGTGATGGTGCGCGGCGACGACAAGGCGCGTGGGCGCAACATGGTGGGAACGAGACGGCCAGCATGGCTGAGCATCGGTGACGGTGACGTCCCGACACGGTTTTGACAGGACGCGTGGTAAAGTTTTAGGTGGTTACTAGAACATCAAAAAGACACAGGAAGATGATTTTTCCGTAAAGCCATGGATAAAAAAGTCACTTCTAAGCGATCCTTTAAAGCTGTAGACACTTCACATGGAATGTTGAGGAGTATTTTTTTTTTTTTGCCCAGCTTTCTGTAAATAGCGTTTATTTTAGAGGAAGAGGAGTTGTCGAAGCTGCTTTAAGCACGACGGGGAAGTTCTAGTCTTATAGTAGATCCCTTCTTTGTAGAAACATTTTATTTATTTTCTGGTGTGCACTTTCTTTTAACGAATTCTGGTCTACACCTGCTCCATTTCATACCTGGAAGGCGAAATAAATTAGGACGGAGGAGCCGTGTGCCCTTCTCCAACCTTTTTTTTTTTTTTTTGAAGTCACCCCTTCTCCAACCTTCGGTGCGAAGGAAGCATCCGCACTTGCGGTTGGCATCCGGAGCATGACGCCAAGTCGTCGCCAAGCAGACGGAGACCCACCACCGTCCCTCACGCGGTTAAGCCCCTATATAAACCCTCTCGCTATTCGCTTAATCCCACCCAAATCCCCCTCCCAAAACAAACGGCATAAACCACGGCCTTGACCCACTCCGTCTTCGCTGCCCCACTTCCAGTCCACTCCCCTTCCTTCCCCTCCAGCGAAGGCACCGGATGGCGGCGTCCCCCACCCCCGGCGGCGGCGTCGGGACCATCCTCGCCGCCGGCGACAGGGACTACCTCGTCCGCAACTCCGGCGAGCAGGTCTGCACCGTCCCCCCCCCCCCCCCCCCCCTCTCTCTCTCCCGCATGCTCTTCCCGTGCGATCTCGCGATTAGCCCCTTCCCCTTGGCTCGATGCTGGCCGCATCGCGCGCCATGCGTGCTTGTCTAGCGTTTCTCCTGTTTATTTCGCTTGATTGGTCGATTTAGAGTCCCAGCTGTATTCATCAACTGCTAGTGCAAACAAGATGAGATGGTCTCTCTTTTTTAAAAGATAGAAAAATTCTATTGAATAAATAATACTGGAGTGGACAACTCGGCCTGATCGAGGTCGATTGATTATCAGATGATACCTTGTGCTTGTATTGGTGCCTTGGTCTTATGTGATTGGCTTGAAACAGCTGCGCTATGGCCAACGACTCGTCTATCTTATTTTTCTATGTCGATCTAGACTCCAAAGTTGACTCGCTTTATCTAAAAGTAATACTCCATCTGTCACAAAACTGTAAGGTGTATCATGATCTGTCAAAACAATTACTAGGAAATTTTGCCAACAAAGTATTTGGTTTATGCGAAACAAAGTCGCAATCATAAGCAAGTAAATTTCAGTTGAAATTTAATGTCATCTGTTTTATGTCACATATATCACATATTTAACAAACTAATTGTTGGCCAATGCCTTTCCATAATGATTCAGCATACGCCTTCCATTCTGGGATGGAGAGACTGGCATGTTTTCCTTCTATGGATAGAGATTTGGTGTATATGTAATGGTCTTTCGGGAATAGTTTAGTTCAGTTTTTGTCTTGTGTTGTGAGTGATTGCTAGCAATTTTGTCACCATAATCCCGATTTGAAAATGGAGGCCGGTTATGATATTTCATAGGAAGTACATTAAATTCATCACAAAAGTGATGCAAAGTGGTCAAGGTTGTAGGGGAGGAGTTACATTGGTGGACCCTCAATTTTGTTATCATTAGGCGGTGTACATCAGATTCTTCAAATTTGTGTAAGCAAAAGCAAAGAAAGACAGTTACATGATTCGAATGGAAACATGTGTAATTAACTTGTTCTCACGGACCAGACTGTAGTAGCTGAACCTGAACCGCTCTGTAACTGTTCCTTTTGTCATCTTTCAGGTGAAGATCAGCAGCATTGAGGGAGACACTGTGGCTCTGTATTTCTCGGCCTCATGGTGCCCGCCATGCCGGCGGTTTACGCCAAAGCTTATTGAAGCATACAAAGAACTTACCTCACAAGGCAAGAGCTTTGAGGTGGTCTTTGTTTCAGGCGACCAAGATGAGGAAGCATTCAATGCCTATTTTGCAAAGATGCCGTGGTTGGCAGTTCCTTTCTCTGACTCTGAAGGCCGTAATAGCCTTAATGAGCGGTTTGAGGTCAATGGTATTCCACACCTTGTTTTCCTTGATGCAAAAACTGGTGAAGTTCTTACTGATGAAGGAGTTGAGTATGTGAGTGAATATGGTATAGAAGCTTATCCTTTTACAGCCGAGAGGATCAATGAATTGAAGGAACAAGAAAAGGCTGCTAAGGATAATCAAACTATTCATAGTGTGCTTGGTACACCAAATCGTGACTACGTAATTTCAAACATGGGGGAGAAGGTAACTGATCAACCACAGTCCTTTTATTGTCTATTCACACTTTTACAGATCTAGACATTCTTATGATCTAATTTGTGATGTTACTTGTACCCAGGTACCCATCATTGGTCTTGAGGGGAAGTATGTCGGTATATGCTTTGTAGTCAATGGCTATCCTCCAGTTGAGGAATTTATCTCAGTGCTTGCCAAGATATATGCGAAACTCAAAGAAGTGGGGGAGAAGTTTGAAGTTGTAGCTGTATCCTTGGACAGTGACGAGGAATCATTCAATAAGAGTTTTTCAAGCATGCCTTGGCTCGCCATTCCTCAGGGGGACAAGATGTGTCAGAAGCTTGTCAGTTACTTTGAGCTTAGTGATCTTCCTACACTAGTGCTGATTGGTCCTGATGGGAAGACAGTGAGCAGCAATGTTGCTGACATAATTAATGAGCATGGTTTGGATGCATGGGAGGGGTTCCCCTTCAATGCAGAGAAGCTGGAAATTCTAGCTGAGAAGGCAAAGGCTAAAGCAGCGTCACAGACGTTGGAGTCCCTTCTGGTTACTGGTGATTTAGACTTTGTCATCGGGAAAGATGGAGCAAAGGTATGTGACCAATTTCTGTTTGAAGTATCTAGAATATTGCATCGGAGTAAATTAACCGTGTTGATCTGAATGTTGACCGTCATGCACAATTTTAAAGAGTATAAATATCCATTTTTTGTTAGTTGAATTCGTGATAAATGTTCTCACTCCTGGCCATCTTATTTATGTTACGGTTTGTATTATGTTGACATTTAGACCCTCCATATCATGTTGAATTCATGGTCAACAATCTCATCTCTCTACTTGCCTGGACATCTTATTTACGTCAAGAGCTCTATTTGGTGGAGATTTAGACCCACCATGTCATGCTCACCACGATCTTACAATTTCTAGCTAGCACTACGAAATTGAATGCATACTTGTTGCAACTAGTTGCTGCACCTCTAGTTTGTTCATCTCAATTTGTCCAAAAAAGTTGAAAAACAATCATATGTGTTCTTTAGATCAAAAGAAACAAATCATAGATAAAGTGTCCAGATTTCTGAGCCATACAAAAAGGACAGATTTGAAGGACCAGTTTAGGAACGGTTGCACAAATTAGAATGGACAAACTATTTTGCTAGGATCCAGGAACAAAGGAAATGATAGAGAGCCATTTATCAGGTAGCCTAAATGTATATGATATATTGATATGTCACTACTATTCTTGAATCATTGACGATGAGAATATACTAGTAATTTCAGAATGAGCATATGGTTGAAGTGTTCTACACTTCTGATGTGTTATCTAAGATTGTGATAAGTATGGGAAGACTGAAATATACTTTGTAATGTATTGTGTCAGGTTCCTGTAGCAGAACTTGTTGGGAAGACTGTCCTCCTCTACTTTTCAGCTAAATGGTGTGGGCCATGCAGAGCCTTCCTGCCTACACTTGTAGATGTTTACAACAAGATTAAGGAGAAGTACAGTGATTTCGAGATCGTCTTCATCTCCAGCGACAAGGACCAGAGCTCATTCGATGATTTCTTCTCTGGCATGCCATGGCTCGCCATCCCCTTGGAAGATGAAAGGAAGGCGGACCTGAAAAAGAGGTTTAAAATCCGTGGAATCCCTTCTCTCGTCGCCATTGGTCCCGATGGGAAGACGGTCAACATGGATGCGAAGACTTCGCTGGCGGTCCATGGCGCCGACGTGTTTCCGTTCACGGACGAGAGGATCCAGGAGTTGGAGAAGAAGATCGACGAGATGGCAAAGGGGTGGCCTGAGAAGCTGAAGCACGAGCTGCACGAGCACGAGCTCGTGCTGACGCGCCGCCGCAGGCCGTACGGCTGCGACGGGTGCGATGAGATGGGCAACTCCTGGTCCTACAACTGCGCCGAGTGTGACTTCGATCTGCACACCAAGTGCGCGCTGGGTGAGGATGAGAAGAAGGGAGAGGAGGTGAAGGGGCAGGAGGATGCTGCTGCCCCAGCTGGGTACGTGTGCGAGGGAGACGTCTGCAGGAAGGCCTAGGTAGCGTTGTGTGTGTGTTCATTGCCAGCTGAAGCGTGTGTGAATCATGTGCTGTGTGGTGTGATGATAAATAAATCTTTGCATCCGATGGCTTTGCTTGGGAGGTATTACTTGTCCTGGTGACATTTATGTGTAAAATCGTCTAAGTATATGGTTTCAGATACTTTGGTTTTTTGCATTTGCTCTTTTTATCTTTGGGTTTTGTTTCTGTTAGTTCACCCAGCAAGCCGAGAGATCACTGTCCCAGTTACCCCTGCTCCCAGTCCTTCACCCGTCCACTGTTTCTCTGATGATATTCTGGAAATTTCAGAAGTTGTTTGTAAATTATAGAGAAAGCTTCCAAAATTTGACGATGAACATTTTGGATATTCGAACTTTCAAATTCTCATCTCGAAAAACCATGAAATTTAAGAAGACAGAGGCATAGTACATCGGGTCTATTTCATGGGTTGTGTGACGTAGTTCCATCTTGCTTATGGCGTGGTGCGGACCAGTTCTTTTGGCGGCTTAAAATAAGCCGCCTTCTTTTCAGCTTTTCTCATAAGTCGCGTGTCTCATTGAATGAGGCTGGTTATAAGATAACTGGTTTAGAAGTCTTAACAAATTTAGATATAAACTAGGGAGAAGCAGTTTATTTTTTAACCCGTCCAGAAAAACTATCATTAAGCAGCCTAGTACTGTTTCGTGTGCCAGTTTTTTCTTTGTGGTTTTCCTTATCTTTTTTCCACTGCTTCTGTCGGGTTTTTTTTCTTGTTTTCTTTTTTTGTGGTTTCTTCGTTTCTTTCTTCTGTTTTCGTAGGTTTTTTTATATTTCCCCTTTATTTATTTATTTATTCAGTTTTCTTTGTTTCTTTCATTGGTTTCATTGGTTTTGTTTGTTTTTATTTCTTTTTTAACACATGTTTACATTTTTCATACACAATGCACATTTTTTGTATAAATAAAGAACTTTTTTAGACATGTTTAATTTTCTTGACATGATTAATGTGTTTTGAAACATATGTTTTGATGTCTATTTCTTCGCACCCATTTTATATTTTTGGTATGTGTCGTGGATTTGTCATGGCAGATGTCCGGATGAACGGACTTAGGTTCGAGGCAGAAGCGTAACTATGTGGCGGCTTGAAGGGGTTGGTCGGAATCGAGAGACGCAGAGTTTACCCAGGTTCGGCCCCTTCGATGAAGGTAAAAGCCTACATCATGTTTGTCTGGTATTGATGATGAAGGAGATCTCTCGGTTACAAGGGTGTTGTTTGCTACACTAATCATGAGAGCCTCTAATCAGTCTATCTCTAATCTCTTGTGTCTGTCTAAACTTGGGACTTGTGAACTTGTCCCTCTAGGGGTCCTCTATCCCTCATTATATAAGTGGAGAGGGCAGGTTTACAAATAGAGTTCTACTAGGAGTAGGATTAGGACTAGTCTCTTTAGAATCCTATTCCGGGTCTTGTTTCCTTCGGCAGGTAGTCTCTTTCTCTTTGGGCCTTCTCTTGTGAACCGCCTGGCGTCGACTTACATACCGGGTGTTGGGCCTGGTCGTCCTGTGACCCGCCTACCGGATCATTAATAAAATGTCATGTATTTGACCGGGTCTCCTGTGAGTCGCCAAGCCGGGTCATACCGCGGGGTATATCCCCGACATTAGCCCCCAGGTTAGCTTGAATTTATTCATGCTAAGCTCCTGAAATAAGAGTAACAAATATGTTAAGTGGCCGGCTTAAAAAATGGCTCCTCAGAAATCCGGGTCTTTTCTGTATATGAATGAGTCGTCTTGATAATCATCTTGCTTGTCAATGTCCTTTGAAAAATACTGAGAATAGAACACCCATATGCCATTGAGTCGGCTTCAATACTCTTGGCGGGTCATTTCCGCCGGGTCATAATCATTGATGATGCCGGGTCATTATCGTTGGTGACGCCGGGTCAAATAACTAGAATCCATCCGACTTGATAAACATATTGGGATGAAAATCCATCTGATGCAAAACCGGACTTCCATTGTTATGAAGCAGGGCAGCTTATATAAAATCTGGCGGGTTATGATCTTTTGATAACACCGGGTCATGAATGTTTGGTGATGTCGGGTCTAACAACTGAACTCCATAATTAACATCTTGAACATTCTCCTCAAAGTTTTTGATATGTCCATATTACCTATAGCCCCCAAGCTCCGAGATTATCCATGATAACTTGATGCTTTGCAAATAACATTTTGGACTGTGTAGCCCCTAAGTGCCGGGTTGTCCTGCCTGCAGCAGGATGGGACTTGTAATTACCTTATACCTTATAAAGCTTCGGCGGGTGTAGGCCCCAAGGGCCGGCTCATCAGAATGTGATGCGCCGGTTCTATAATTTGAACTTCTTAATCTTTCAAACAGCTGAGTACTGTAGCCCCCAAGTGCCGGGTCGCACGCCTGCAGCGACTTGGGACTTTAGAAAATTTGAACTGAGCGGTGTAGCCCCCAAGTGTTGGGTCAATAAGAATTACTGGACTGGGACTTTAGAGAAATATAAAAAGGCCGTCTCATCTCCTTGAGACAACATGGTCTTGTTGATGATGTAATGATTTGAAAACTGGCTTGCATTAGCCCCCAAGTGTCGTGGTGCGTGCTTGCAGCGACATGGGACTTGCATATTTGATACAAACTGAACTTGAATAATGTAGCCCCCAAGTGTCGGGTCGTCTGCCTACGGCGACTTGGGACTATGTAACAATAATATGACTCACCACAAATTGTTGAATGAATCCTTGACCATGGTTGTAATATAACATGGAATGAATATCCTAAAATATTTCTTTGTCTTTGACATGAAATCCCTGCTCGTGGTTGCGGTGCAACCCGACAAATATATATTTGATAAATCCATGAGTGTTGTAGATTACTACAGAGCACAATTGAAGAAATCCGAGAACCGTTCAATTAGATGACACGACATTATATCTGACAGGGCGGCTCTTGAAAAATAATAAATTCTCCGAGCTGGCTTGAAAACCCAATCATTTAGTACTAGTTATGATAAACCATGAAGATCCAGCCAGGTTGGCTATTAAAGATCCATTTGCTCTTGCAGAATACTTAACGCCGGCTCATCTTAAGAGATAATACCTGCAAAAATAAACAAGACAGGATATATTCTACATTGTTGTGAGGGCGGCTTGAAGAAGCACAACCCGGAGATGTTATATCTTTCATAACATTGCTCCTTCTTTCATAATCTTGCTCTGACCCGGCTTGATAAGCCGGCATGACATGTGAATATGATGCAATGTATGATGCAATGTTGACTTGTCAACATTTTTGGCTTAAGAGCCGGCTGTTAGGGTTAGATAAGCTACACTCGGAGGGTGGGAAGCCCCCTTCGACAACCAAGTTGACTTGTCAACTTTTTTGGCATAAGAGCCGGCTGTTAGGGTTAGATAAGCTACACCCGGAGATGGGAAGCCCCCTTCGATAGCTATGTTGACTTGTCAACATTTTTGGCTTGAGAGCCGGTTGTTAGGGTTAGATAAGCTACACCCGGAGGTGGGAAGCCCCCTTCGATAACCAAGTTGACTTGTCAACTTTTTTGGCTTAAGAGCCGGCTGTTAGGGTTAGATAAGATACACCCGGAGGTGGGAAGCCTCCTTCGACAGCTATGTTGACTTGTCAACATTTTTGGCTTGAGAGCCGGTTGTTAGGGTTAGATAAGCTACACCCGGAGGTGGGAACCCCCTTCGACAACCAAGTTGACTTGTCAACTTTTTTGGCTTAAGAGCCGACTGTTAGGGTTAGATAAGCTACACCCGAAGGGTGGGAAGCCCCCTTCGATAGCCAAATTGACTTGTCAACTTTTTTATATCATCTTGTAAGTCGCCATCTTGTAAGTCGCCATCTTGTAATGAAAAAAATGGCAGAAGCCTCCAAATGACTTTATGATGATCCAATGAATCCGGGCACCCATGTTTGAATGATGCATCACGGCGGTTCGTCCTCTTGGGCAACTTTTAATCTTCCGCCAAAAATGTAGTAGCCACCAAGATCGGGTTAGCTTTTCTTGCAAAGACCCGGGGTTCTCTTTGAAAAACGACCAAATGTGTCTCACCAGCCCCCAAGTCTTAAGTTGACTTGAAGAGGCGGCTTGAGAATCTCCACTGGAAGTTGAGATTGGCCGTGGCGGGTTATAGATGATCCTGTATGAGTTTTCAATAACCCGGTCAATGGTTCGTCCCGGCTTGATGTTGAAGTTTAACCAAACTGCAGTGACAGCGACTTGCACGCCCGTCCGTTTGAGTGGCTTGTATAGACGAACAATGCCCGATATGTTGAGGTAGAATCAGACTGTGGGCGGCATCTTGCGCTCGTCCGTTGGGCGATATAGGCGAGTCCGACACTATTATGCCAATGTAGATTGGACCGTAGGGCGGCAATTTAGAACCGTCCATTGGGCGGCTTGTACTGGTGTATGCAGCCATTGGCGTGTTGATGTAGACGTAGAAACCAGTCGCGGCATTGTAAACCGGTGTTATTGTGAAAGACGCCACGACGTTTGTAAGCCGGCGTAGCCATGAGAAACGGCCACGACGTTGTAAGCCGGTGCAGTCGTGAGAGACGGCCGCGCTGTTGTAAGCCGGTGCGGACGGCGAATCGGTCGTGGCGTTGTTGGTGAAAAAACATACTGTGGCTATGGCGACTTGCCGCGTCCATTGGGCGGCTCATACTAGCGGGTGAGCGCGCGGTATCGGCGAGTTGATGTAAACTGTCCGCGGGGGCAACGACTCACGCGCATCTCTTGAGCAACGCGGTATGCTAGTGTGCGCTTAAACTCCGCGATATAATGCCACATGAATAATTATCCTGATGACGATTTTGTCCAAATTCATCCATTGTTGATGACATACACCCTCCCTCTCTCTCTTTGGCCCCCACTTCTTATCCATCCAAACGGTTGATGTCCACAACGCAGCGGTGGGAGGTGGGGCGAGGGGAAAATGGTGCGGGGCGGTGTGCGGCTACGGCGGCTTGGAGCGCCGGCCCGCGGCCAAAGGACGAGGCCGCGGCGGCGGCTTAGCCACGGCAATGGCGGGGCGTAGCCAGGGCCACGGCCAGGGCGCGTGACGGCGTGAGGGCGGGTTGAGGCGGCGGCTGCGCAAGGTGGCAGCAGGAGCGGCTAGGTGCAGCAGCAATTGGCGGACGTGCAGGCCGGGGCAGGGCTGGCTCGAACGTGAAAACGGCGGAGTACTCCGGCCTGGAGCTAGGTGGAGGCTGTGGTGGTTAGGCCTGGCAGAACTAGCTATGCACATGCACCCGCAGGATCGAGGCAGAGTCAGCCGGTCGCAGGGGCGAGGCGGAGCCACGATGGCGTGCTGGTAGTGTGATTGGTGGGGAGACGGACACGACGTGGCGGCTCGAACAGGGTAGCGACCGCAAGGGGCACGTGGAGGCTCAGCGGCAGGCCAGCTCGATGAGTATGGTGAAACGGTCATGGCAGAGGCGCAGCGGCGAAGCCGGCTCGAGGTGGCCTGAGGCGAGGTGCAGCGAGGGTGATGCCGCGGCGGCGCGAGCCATGGCGTGCTCCTCCTCGGCCACAGCGGCTTGGACATGGGCGCGGGCGTGCCGATATGTCAGCGCAACAGCGGGAGCCGGTGTCGTGACGGAATCGAGGCCGCAGCGGTGCTGATGGGGCGGAGCGGCGCGTGATGGGGCGGTGGCTAGAGTGGTGTGGACGAGGCGCACGCAGGGCAGAGTGGAGGCAAAGTGCACGCATGGGTGAGGAGCCGCGGCGGCGAGCGGAGGCCGCTGCATCGCGGAGGTGGAGACTGAGTCGGTGGCTGACTGATTCTCTTTCTTCTGTTAATAAAACGCCATATCCTAGCCCGAGTGGTATTTTGATTGATTTGACCTTCCTAAGCACCTACGAGCTGAAACCTTCACACGAGGACAACGCAATATAGTAGCTAAGTACTTGGATTGCCACCCATACTCTATCGTTGCACGTGAAAGCCTGATGACATGTTTTGTTCATTCTTTTTCCTCCCGGAAACTGATCCAGTGATAGACTATTTTTCTTCAAAGAGATTTCACATAATAGCCTGCCAAATCTTATGATGATGATAACTTCAACAGTGGTGCCGCCCTGACACCGATTCTGAATTTAGACAGCCTGAGATACGACGACATTGCTGGCACATGCATCCATCTCGTGCTCAAACCTTCTATTGATCTGATTGCTAGTACTCCATGCAGGCAAAAATAACTTTCTCTACTGTTGATGAACTTCCAAACTGGCGCATCAAAAATCTCCATGCGGTTGGTTACAGCTTGAATCAATACTGTTTTTTATCCGAGCTGAGAAGTTGTTCCCTTCTTTCGGAATGACGGCAGCGAAACAGACCACAACCCTAATTCTCTTGAACTCGATCTAATCACAAAACTTCTTGATCCCTAAAGTGCTCCCTCCAAGAACACACCATCACCATGCCCGCCCCACAGTGGACGTCAACTGTCGTGAATTTATCACGACAGATGTCCGGGTGAACGGACTTAGGTTCGAGGCAGAAGCACAACTATGTGGCGGCTTGAAGGGGTTGGTCGGAATCAAGAGACGCGGAGTTTACCCAGGTTCGGCCCCTCCGATGGAGGTAAAAGGCTACATCCTGCTTGTCTGGTATTGATGATAAATGAGACCTCTCGGTTACAAGGGTGTTGTTTGCTACCTCTAATCATGAGAGCCTCAAATCTGTCTATCTCTAATCTCTTGTGTCTGTCTAAACTTGTGGACTTGTGAACTTGTCCCTCTAGGGGTGCTCTACCCCTTATTATATAAGTGGAGAGGGTAGGTTTATAAATAGAGTCCTACTAAGAATAGGATTAGGACTAGTCTCTTTAGAATCCTATTGCGCGTCTTGTTTCCTTCGACAGGTAGTCTCTTTTTCTTTGGGCCTTCTTTTGTGAGCTGCCTGGCGTCGGCTTACACGCTGGGTGTTGGGCCTGGTCGTCCTGCGACCCGCCTGTCGGGTCATTAATAAAATGTCATGTCTTTGACCGGATCTCCTGCGAGTCGCCAGGCCGGGTCATACCGCGAGGTATATCCCCGACAGTATGCATTTAAAACATTTTTACAGAAGTTCAATATTGTAAGTAAATTATTAACATTTCCTCAAGCACATGTTTTTTAACATTTTTAATGCGAATTAAACAATTTTTTAATACACATTAAATATTTTTCAAACTATGTGAATATTATTTTTAAATGTCAAAAACATATTTTTGAAACTCATAACATTTATTAAAATATATATTTTGAATGGTATGAAACAATTTTCTTAATTACACAAACAAAATGCAGCTTGTTTTTTAAGCCGTCCAAAAGAATTGTCCTTAAGCCACCTAGTACTGCTTTGTTTGCGAGTTTTTTTCTTGGTGGTTTTCCTTATCTTTTTCACTGTTTGTGTTGGTTTTTTTCTTGTTTTTTCGTTTTCCCTTTTTGAGGTTTCTTCGTTTCTTTCTTCTGTTTTCTTAGTTTTTTTATTTCCCCTTTATTTATTTATTTTTCAGTTTTGTTTGTTATTTTCATTGGTTTTGTTTGTTTTCCAACACTTGCCTACATTTTTCATACATAATGTACATTTTTTGTATACATAAAGAATATTTTTATACACGTTTAATATTTTTAAACATGATTAATATGTTTTCAAACTTATGTTTTGATGTCTATTTTTTCGCACACATTTTGCATCTTTTATGTACATCCAAAACATTGTTTATATAAGTTCTATATTTTTCAAATACATGATTAACATTTCCTCAAGCACATGTTTCTGAACTTTTTTTGAATACGAGTTAAACATTTTTCAAATACGCGGTGGAACAGTTTTTGATGATACAAAATCTATTTTTCAAACTATATGAATATTATTTTTAAATGTCACAAACATATTTTTGAAACTCATAACATTGTTTAAAATGTTTTTTAAATGGCATGAAATAGTGTTAATTACATGAACATTTACTTGACGTGCACAAGAGATGGATGACTATATGATGCTCAAGTGGCATCATGTCATCGAGGCCATCATCATTGCCGCTCATGCCAACCAAATAAACCCGAGGAACATCTCGCCATCAAGGCGTCCGTCAAAGCTACTTGCGCCGGGCACTTCGTGCGGGCTATGTATGTGGTCAACAAAGAAAGTGAAGAGGTTTTGAGGCCTCACTCGATGTTCACGGCCCAGATTCCTTCGATGAAGAAGACACTCCTAAGGGCAAGGCTCACACCGACGATGTTGAGTCCTTGGGCTCCGACAAGGGGAAGGATGTTCTCGCCATCAAGGCGTCCGTCAAAGTTACTTGCGTCGGGCACTTCACGCGGGCTATGTATGTGGCCAAACAAAGAAAGTGAAGAGGTTTTAAGTCCTCACTCAATGTTCACGGCCCAGATTCCTCCGATGAAGAAGACACTCCTAAGGGCAAGGCTCACACCGACGATGTTGAGGCCTTGGGCTCCGGCAAGGGGAAGGATGTTCTCATCATCTTCTTACCTAACCATACCTGTTGTTTTAGTTGAAATAAGCACTAGTTTGGGTTACCACATGAAATATGTGGTAAACAACTAACATTATTCAAAAAAAAAGAAGCACCAGTTTGGGTTAACCAAGCTCTAGTTAAACTTTACTTATGCATTATTTAATTTAATTATGCAATACTTCGTTAATTATGATTTATGAGCAGCTGTGTTTGTTTGAACACTATGTTAAATAGTACTATGCAATGTTTAGTGAAGTTCAAATCATATTTAAAAGTTGGGACCATCGATCCATCAATTAACTGAAAAATTAGTTGCATCAGTCACTTTCATTCAGGGGTATCCGATCTTTATCCAACTACTAAAAATAGGCCTGTCGCTGTTCATCTTCTACCTCCACCTTTTCCACCTCGCACAACTGTCGGCCATCCTAGGCCTAACCACCTGGTTTCGCCCCCTGCGGCTGATAGCTAGAGCCGCATTTCCGCTCCGCCCTCCCCTCTATCTCCCCCCACCATGGTGCTGGCCGCAGCCCCGACCATTCCTCTAAGCCTCGCCACACCAAAAAACTCTAGCGATCCCTTGCGCTCCCACCTCTGAAGATAGATAACGGAGCCATCACTTCCCCCGAAGATAGATTGTGGGACTGTCTTCTCCAACGAGTTCTTCACCGAAGGTAGAAGGTGACTAACGCGTGAATTTTTTTCAGGTGCCCGAGAAGTAGCAAAACCGTAAAATATCCGTGTGATTGCAACGGTTGTGCAAAATTATATTTCGAAAGTTACATTCAGGAGAAGGATTAGGTGCAAGAAGATTTCACTCCTTGTTCACAGCGGCTGAGCGGCCTCCAAAGATCCCAGCCGTTCAGCGTTCTCCGCCTCTCAGGATAAATCACGGCCGTCCTACGGCTAGGCGACTGGAGGAAAGCATTCGAAAAAAAGAAGAAGAGGCATGGAACGTGTAGCTCCGCCTAAACGGTGCCCATTTTCAGCATACTTGGAAGTTATCGAAGGCACAGACACAGTGCAGGCGCGCCCGGTCCATGTCACGCGGCACGTATTCCCGGTGCGCTGGCGCGCGTGTATCACTCACCCCCGACGCCGCTCTGCGCGCCGACTCGATCCCAGCGTGGATCGGTCGGTGGCCGCAGCCGTAGTCAACCAAAAAATTTGCACGACGTCACTATAGCCGCGCCCACCTCTTTCATCAAGCTGCCACAGTCCGTCACGCACACGGTGACAGTTCGTGAATGCCGCGAAGCGCAAAGGAGACCACGCACAGCATGCACGGATCGCGTCGGTTCTGTCGTACCACAAACAAAAGGAAAAAGGCCACATGTAGGCCTGCCTTCAAGCCCGCAAAGCACCCCGCGGATCAAATCGTGCTTTTCTGCCACACAACACAGGACGGGACGGGACATGGTTGGTGGCTCCCTCCAAACGTAACGTCGCCCGCGCCCTTTGGTCTCCGCATGTAAAGGCACGCATACATTCGAAAGCAATCGAACATGGGGCGGGGGACGCATGCATGGCACCGGCAGCAGAAGGTGCACAACACTTATCAGCATTTGCTGCCCGTGTCCTCCCGTGTCAGGACTCAGGACGTGAAATGCAGCGTCCCAAGCTTCAAATGCCTGTACGTTGGCCCATAAACAATGCGAAGGTAAATAATCTAAAAAAACAACCAATGCAAGGTAAATTTGCCTCACTAGATTCGTGTGCGTAGGCGCGGAAGCAATTGGTTCGCGCCACGGGAGAGCCGTGCAAGTCAAAGTTCCCGCGGAGGCCCGCGTTCCGGGTCCGCCCGCTCCACGTCCCGCTGCCCGCCCGGCCCCGCGGGGCCACCCAGCGCGCGCGCCCCACGTGTCAGAGATCCCCGCCGTCCACCCTCCCCTGCCTCGGGCCGGATCGCGGCCGTCCAGCGGCCAGCCAACGGCGCGGATGCTTCCTTCCCCACCGCCGGGCGGATCCACCAGCCGCGCAGCGGAAAAAAAATCTCCTCTCCCCACTCCTCGGCTGCCGTGCGCTCTCGGGGACGGGGACGGGGACCGGATCCGACTGGCAGAGCCCACCACCGATTCCGGCACCGGCGGCCATGGCCTCCGCGCTCATCGCCGGCCGCCGCGCGCAGGGCCACTGGGGGGACAATCGCGGCCCGCTCGCCCCCGCCCCGAGCCCTAACCCCGGCCATCGCGCCCTCCCGCCCGCCGACAGCTCGAGGACGCAGCACCTGCTGGCCTCGCCGGGGGTCGGCTACGTCACGTTCCGCCCGTCGGGGCTGACGCACCGCGAGGCCGGCGCTCTCCGGGAGCGGCTCGCGGGCGAGCTCGGCCAGGTCCGCGCCCTCCTCTCCCGCATCGACGCGTGGCAGCAGGAGCTGGAGCAGCAGCCGCCGCGGCGGAGCCAGCCGAGGGAGGACGGCCTCCCCGCGCCTCCGCCGAAGCTGCGGGCGGCGATGCGGAAGCGGTGCGCGCAGATCCTCGCCAAGCTGCGCAAGGACAAGCGGAGCATCTGGTTCAACGCGCCCGTGGAGGTCGAGACCCTGGGCCTCCATGACTACCACGCCGTCATCCAGAGTCCCATGGACCTCGGCACCGTCAAGGCCAACCTCGCCGCCAGGAACTACCCCTCGCACGACGCCTTCGCCGCCGACGTCCGCCTCACCTTCTCCAACGCGCTGCGGTACAACCCGGCCGGCCACACCGTCCACACCTTCGCCGGCGACCTCCTCACCTCGTTCGAGAAGATGTATGCAGCGGCTGTCTCCTGGTTCGAGGAGGAATGCAGGCGCCTCCCACCACCGGTGCCGGTGCCGGTGCCAGTGCCAGTGTCAGTGCCAGCGGAACTGCCACCTCCGGTGGTCCCACCCCCAGCACAGGTCAAGCCGAGGGCGGTGAGGATGCCGAAACCCAAGGCGAGGGAGCTGAACAAGAGGCAGATGAGCTTGGAGGAGAAGAACATGCTCAGGGCGGGGCTGGAGAGCTTGCCTGAAGAGAAGATGCATAATGTGCTGCAGATTGTGCGCAAGAGGAATGTCAATAACCCGGAGCTGCTTGGGGATGAGATTGAGCTGGACATTGATGAAATGGACATCGAGACGCAGTGGGAGCTTGATCGATTCGTCAACAACTTCAACAAGGCGCTCAAAAAGAGCCAACGAGCTGCAATGATAAATGGGGACATTGCTGATGTCAACAATGCTTATGGAGCTGGAGCAGTGAATGGTGCTGTGCCTATTTTGGTTGACATTGTTGATGTGGTAATGGTTGTAGAGAGAACAACATTCTAGTTTGCAGTTAGTGGATATGCAAATTGGACTCTCACGGGTGTTGTTTGTTTTGTTATTTACAGGAGAGCGCGAATCCTGAGAACACTGTAGTATCTGAGCAGGTGGATGAGTATATAGATATTGATGATGAGATGCCAACCGCAACTTACCAATCAGTGGAGATCGAGAAGGGCGCTGAGGCCACGAGTGTCTCCGGTGGTTCAGGAAGTGGTTCTTCATCATCCAGTGGTACTGTCGAACCTACTGTTTATTATTTTCCTTTTTGAGAAACATCGTTTATTCTTGTGAATTAAACTTGCTACAATGTTTCCCATTTGACTTTCTTTACAGGTTCAGGGTCGGTGAGCTCAGGGGACAGCGCCTCAGAAGCTGGCGATGCTCGTTCTCTCGTTTAGAGGAGGTTGTTCTAACAGTAGGATTTGATTAGGTGGAGGATGTGAGTACTTATTTCTGGGATGTTCATGTCTGCTTGGATTTAGTTAACTTAGTTCCTAGTGGATGGCTGGCTTTGTGGGTAATCTGATAGCTCAGCTCGACTATGTCTATAGAAGTGAAAAGTGGAGGGTACCGAGTCATGTTGTAGTTCATCTGGCCTTCTATCTGAAGGTGGCTTTTGTATTGATGTGTTTTCTCTAGCACTTCTGTTGTGTACTTAATGCTTATGGGTGACATAAGTATGGCATCAGAGTAAGAAAATGTTGAAATCATGGTTTTCATCTTTGTCTCGTGACTTACATTGATATGAGAATGGTTTAATCTTTCTCAGAGGTATATGAACGATAATAATTTCAGTAGCCATGCAAACCTGAGTTGATTTGGACTCTTTTGTCCTGGTGACGCTGCTTGCCTTTTCTGAAATTGTACCCTTGATTTTAGTTAGAGTATGTATTATTATTAACTGGCTTGTTATTACTGGGTAAGAGAACTTCCTGTTGTTGTAAGCTTTTCCTAACATTTAACTGGAGTGCCAGTAAAACGTGTTTGGTATGCTGGTGCAAATTTCAGTTAATTTTACATTCAAATATTTCTGAGTTCCTTAGCTTGTGTTTGCCAGTGCAGCAAATTTGCCCCTTGCGAATGTTCTTCTTTTCTTTGCAGGGATTGCTATGGTTCATCAAGCGCTTACATGATTGAAATGTTCAACAAGGCGCTCAAAAAGAGCCGAAGAGCCGTGATGATGAATGGGACATTGCTGAGGTCAACGATGCTGTTGGAGCTGAAGCTGTGAATGGTGTTGTGCCTACATTGGTTGACAATGCTGATGTGGTATTGGCCGTAGAGGAAACAACATGTGCTGTTCTTATGTGCAGTTAGTGGGTATGCAAATTGGACTCCCACGGGTGTTGTTTGTTTTGTTATTTACAGGAGAGTGAGAATCCTGAGAACACTGTAGTGTCTGAGCAAGTTTTTTTTTTCTTTCGAAAAGGAGGATTACCCCTGGCTTCTGCATAGTGTCTTAGCAAGTGGATGAGTATGTAAATATTGATGATGAGATGCCAAACACAACTTACCAATCAGTGGAGATCGAGAAGGGTGCTGAGGCCACAAGTGTCTCTGGTGGTTTTGGTCGTGGTTCTTCATCATCCAGTGGTACTGTCGAACTCACTGTCTATTCTTTCCCTTTTTGACACATTTATTATTCATGAACTAAACTTCCTACATTGTTTCTCATTTGACTTTGTTTACAGGTTCATGATCAGGGAGTTCATGGACAGCACCTCAGAAGCTGGCAATGCTCGTTCTCTGGTCTAGAGGAGGTTATTCTAACAGTAGGATTTGAGTAGGTGGATGATGTGATTACTTATTTCTGGGATGTGCATGTTGTCTTGGGTTTCGTTAACTTAGTTCCTAATGGATGTCTGGCTCTGTGGGTAATTTCATTGCTCAGCTCGACTAGGTCTATACAAGTGAAAAGTGGAGGGTACCAAGGCATGTGGTTAACCTCCTTTTCTAGAAAAAAACCCCCGAGGCATGTGGTAGTTCATCTGTCCTTCTGATCTGACGGTGGCTTTTATATTGATGTGTTTTCTCTAGCACATCTATCATGTACTAGTTGTATATATGCTTATGGGTGACGTAACTATGGCATCGGAATAAGAAAAATATTGAAATCATGTCTACCCTCTTTGTTTGGTGATGCACTATATGGATATGAGAATGGCATATGTATGATATAAATTTCAGTAGCCATGCAAACATGAGTTGAATGCGAATTTCCATCCCGTACTGTTGCTCCATTTTCTAAGATTATACCCACCTTTGATTTCAACAGGTGTCGAACTATATTAGTGTTATCAGATACGTCAAGCTTAAACTGGCCTGCTATTATCCTGTAACTTGATAATTTACTATTCCTACAGGCTTTTCTTGATTATAACCGCAGGAATGTCAGTACCTTGTGCAGGTGAGCTGTTACAATTTTGGGAAATTAGATTGTCTATGTTTGTCACTGTTAACACATTTTGTGCTTGTTAATGTTGAGCAATTGCTTAATGGTGGAAATGATTGATGCAGTTTCAATGCTAGTGTGAGATAAGGTGATAAGTTTCCTCTCCACGGATTGAAACGATGGGTTGGTGCTTGTTCTTCTCTGGTCTAATCGTGCACTAGGGTAACTAATCCTGGCTTTTACTTTCTTATTTTTTTATGAGAAATGTATATGTGTCGCACATTTGCGACCTTGGCTCCAGCAAGCTTCAGGTTAAGCTTGAAGAAAACAACCACCACAATTCCGCAAAGGAAACAACACCTGACATAGTGATTCCAGATCAGGAGCAAAATTGTGTGAAGACCCAAGAACAGTTTGATAATTTGAAGCACCACGAAGATAAACAAAAGAAGGTGAAGAAATGAACTTCGGTATACCAAGATAGCATATTACACACATGTTGTCATGTCTGCATCAAACATATAAGAACGAAGGAAACTACCCCTTCCGTCCCATAATGTAAGATATTTTTTGAAACTACGTTATTGTCAAAAAAGTCTTATATTATGGGATGGAGGGGCTAGTAATCATCGACGGCAAACTCTCCAAACATGATGGCAAGCCAGGGCAGCTGTCTACGCTCAAATACCTCAGTCTGCCAAGGAATTGCAAGCCTTCTACTGCAGTGAGGAATTCACAGTTGCATACATCCAAATGACGGAGGCTGCCAAGGGATTGCAAGCCCTCTAGTCTGCTGAGCGATTCACAGGATGTAATCGTCAACTCTTCCAGTGTTGTGCAAGAGTGCAGCTGTAGAGATTGCAAACCTGGGCTGCCGTATGCCTCCAACCTTTTAAGGCTGGTGATACATCTAGGGAAGCAAGGTTGCAGCGTTTCTTGGGAATAGTAACCGATGTAAAGATCCTGAAGTGACTCCGGGATGAGCCATCTTCCGTTCGACTGGTCATCTATTCCCTCTTTATGCACCAAAGACGAGAACAGGTCGGGGCAGTCCGAAATGGTTAGCTCCTCAAGGGAGGTAAATTCAGACAAGCATTCCTTGGCCCCGATAAGTGTTAGGCGGGGGCAAAGCTGAATAGCTATCTTCTTGAGAGAGGAGACGAGATTTGAAGGAATGTGCAAGAGTCCATCTCGAGCTAACCAGGTCAATGCGTCATCTTGATTTCCTGATGATGAGTCCTCCTTGGATGACATAAGATCTGATAGACTGCTTTCTTCCTCTTCCGTCGGTAACAATACTGTTGTTATATGTTCACAATAGTCCAAACGCAATTCCTTAGGCCCGGTGCATGTTGTAGCATCACAGATAGCCACTTACCCGCAATTCCACATGACGAAATACTGAGACTTTCAAGGGAGGGGAAGGCCCAGCAATTCGCAGCTATCACTTCTTGAAGGATATGCTCTGGTATAACATCTGAAGAGAAAAGTTGTTTGCACTTACATATTTCCAAACTCTTTAGAGAGACGAGATGGCTAAAACTTTGGAACGAAAAAGAACTAAGATTTTGGCAGCCCACTATTCTCAGCGATTTGAGGTTTCTCAGATTACGGAACACCAAAACTTTGCCATCCAGTATCCTCAACTGATCAGAAGATTCATCAATATCGCTGCTCTCCGTATGAGTATACCCAATACGTAACTTCTCACTGGATGACCCCTTCATACTCGGAAGTGTTGAAACTCGAGTGATGAGTAACTCAGAAAACGTGGTAGAGGGTGGAAGAGGCTTCAACACTTCCAATTGAGGGCAATCACACAGAATTAGTTTCCTAAGACCATGCAACCATGACTCCTGTTCATTTTCGGATTCATCATTGTTCTCAAGCAGATCAAAAACCTTCAGTGCTCGACACTTCTCAATCTGCAGTACCCTTAAGCTAGAGCTCAGACCCTCCACAGAAATGCTGGAGCATCTCACTAACTTTGGCATTTTAGTTAAAACTAGCTCCTCCAGTGAAGGAATCAATACTTCTATTATTTCCTGCATGCTGCTCAACTTCAGCTTTGTAAGAAATGGAAGACTTTCCAGTGATGGAAGTATTCTCCATCCTCGACAACCATCAAGGTGAAGCGTCTGTAAGGAGGTAACTGAGATATTGTTGGCAAGCCAAGTTGGTGAAGTAATAGCATTATACCCAGATATTTGTAGATGCTTTAAATCCATATGTGGTTCAAGACTCTCAAGCACTTCTCTTGCCGTGTTCACAGAAGATTCAGATCTAGTGCCACTGACATATTCATTCTCTGACAAGGTATCTTTCCAGGACAAGTGAAGCTCTTCTAAGTGTTTTTTGTTTCTTAGTCCTGCCCCATAAGCCTCCTCATGAGTTTTAACATTATCAAGTTGAGAGACCCCAAGTTGAACAAGCTCGTTCATGTATTTGAGTTGTGTTATCTCAAAGCCACTAGAAATTTGAACCTGAAAATCATGTAGCTCCTGAAGAGATGTCATGTTACCAATGCTAGCAATGGAAGAGCACACTCCCTTTTCTGCAATAAGATGGCGCAGGCTAACAAGATTATTAATACCATTAGGTACGATAGGGCCAGAATACGAGACAATATCCAACACTTGAATATGAGAAAACCTGCTGAAAACTTGGGCTAGAGCCCCATCCTTCTCACGAGTCTTAAATTTTAAATAGCGAAGATGTGCAGTATTTACCAAACAACACAAGAAGGAATTAATCTCCGCGGATGTTGCAGACATTTGCAGCAGGCGTAAATTCTGTGCATTTTGGAATACATGTTGGAACATTTGGAAGAAGAAATAGTCATATTGCCCAATTAATACCAATGTCCTCAATTTTTTTATGGATGTAACTATAGTTTGCAATCTTTGCTCAAATTTCTCATTTCGAGGGATGTGCCCATGTACATCTTTCTTGTATGCCGAATCAGTAACTATGGATAAATGGTGCACAGTTGGGAACATCGTATTGCACTCTAGACCATCTACAGTTGCACACTCAGTTCTTGAGAGAATCGTCAACAAATCATGCATAAGATCACATATGACATAGCATGTTTGACAATTTAGCTGATTCAGTGAAGATGCCTCTTCTATTACAACTTTCTGAAAGAAGCCCATGTTTGTTAAATCATCCAAATATTCCCATCCTATCACCTCCATTCTCTTACTTAAATTGGTGCAATTCACAAATCCCTGAGAAATCCAAATATATACCAAATCCTTACCAAGAAACTGATAATTGTAAGGAAATATAGAACAATATGACAAGCACTGTTGTAAATTGTACGGCAACTCATCATAGCTAATCTTCAAAGCAGACATGATGCCTGCACTAAGTCTCAACGATTTCCAGTTTTCTTTCTTGAGAATGTTAGTCCAATGATCAACGGTATGATGCTCATTTAATAGCCCCCCTGCAGTTACTGCTGCTAATGGGTTGCACTTTAACTTTTCTACCATTTGGTGTGCAATTGCGGTAAGATTTCCAAGACATTCATAGTTTCCATCACGAAATGCGCATGATTTGAACAATAACCAAAAGTCATCATTTTCCAAACCATCTAACTTAATTGGGCCAACCGTTCCAATCATTTTTGCAACAGACAATTTCCTAGTTGTGACAAGAATCACATTGCCGTTAGTACCATCAGGCTTAAAAGGAGCCAACAATTGGTTCCATCGGCGGTCGTTCTTGTCATTCCAGACGTCATCTAAAATAAGTAAAACCCTCTTAGATTTGACATGACTTTTCAAGATCTCCTGAAGCTTCACAAAGCAGTCTATTCCTTCATATTTTTCTGGAGAAACAAAACTCAACATCTCCCTTATGAGCCTCATTGCGTCAAAGTTGCGAGACACCCAAACCCATATCCTATGGTGAAATTGACGTTCCACGTCTGGATCATTGTATACAAGTTGAGCAAGAGTTGTCTTTCCAATGCCTGCAATGCCTACAATAGGCACAGCAGTTACATTGTCAGATCTGTTTTCTGTCATTATCAAATTCATGATGCAACTCTTTTCTGCAACTCTCCCATAAACTTTCATTGGGAGAAGACTTGATGTTCTTAGGTGCTGATCTGAGTTTGTAATCCGGTGGTGATGTGAACATGAAGGAAAGTCCGATCCATGTAGCTTGAGAATCTCACTCACTTCCCCTCGGATGAATTGCAACTGACTAGCTATTCTTTTTATCTTGTTGGATAACTCGGCCTTATCCCAAGGGGAGACTGTGTTATCCGCAATTATTCGTGCGAACTCATCCACTCTACCTTTTCTGGTAGATGAGTCGCCAATTAGGATTGGCGTCACATGTGCATGAGCATCACCAGTGCTGCAATAACAAAAGGATGGTGAATTAATTGGCTTTTAGAACCATAGTGAGACTCTTAATTAAATGATTTAAAACATGTATCGATGCAAGGTATAGGTTGTTTAGCTACCTTGATAGGTTCGGCGGATGCTCATTTGGTCCAGGCTTGTCCTTGCAGATCTTGTAATGGTTGAGCATACATGCTGTCCCGCTCTTGGGTCCACACTTGATCTGAGTGGGACAGTATTTACATCTTGCTTTGATAGGCTTTTCGTTTTCTTCTTCTATGACATCAAAATTTTCCCATGCCATGGACCGTCGTCTCTTTCCTTTTCTCCTTGATGAGCTATCAATTACATTAGGCTCACTGGTGCTGCGCAAGAGAAGGATGGGGTGGGTGGGTGGGTATTAGTATCACAATGGCCCCAAGCAGATGCATGTAAACGATTTGTAAAATGCATTTGGTATGCCCGATCGAGCTTTGAAAGAATTTGGTACCTTGAAGGGTTTGGTGGATGTGCTCCAAGAGGTTTCTTGGTACAAGTCACAGAATGCTCATTCTCCAAATGTTTTTTCATAGACGACGTCCCGTTGGTCTTCGTGTCGCAGTTAAACTCATTGCCACAGTGTCTACATACTGCTTTGACGGGTTTTCCGTTTTCTTTTTCTGTGATCGTGAAGTGTTCCCATACCATGGAACGTAATTTGCCAACACCGTCACTAGCATCGCACCTCGATGTCTCGTCTACTCGCTCAACTCCATGCATACCTCCGGGCTCATCATCCCTTGTAATTGTAACTGTGCCTGAACGAAATATCGAACATAAATTAAATTATGGTCGCCCTTGATCAGATAATACAAATTTCATTTTCTTAAGCAAAATACGGAGTAGTTAGCAGTTTAATACGCTTGTACTGAATATACACGCAGTAAAGTGCGTACCTCCTTGGACAGAAAAGTTGGAAGGAATTAGCACGCTCGAATCTGCAGGGGCAGGCAGCCGGGCAGTCGGCGTACCTCCTTGCACTTGCTCCTGGAGCCTGTAGTAGTCCAGCTCGTCGACCAGATCGTCGGCTTCATAGAGCCGCTCCTCGAGAAGAGCAAAAGATTCATCCAGCGACTCGTCCCTGATCCCTCTACCCTTCACAGCAGAGACCACCATCTTCACTCTCTTGATCTCCGACTTGAGCTTCTCGACATCATCGGCAAGCCCGACTTGCCGAATCCACGCATCGAGCTTATCGATCAGGAGGGTTGCAAGGATGGTCTGCACCAGCCATGCAATCGCGGCCTCCATCAGATCTGGCACGAGCAGTCCTTGCGATGGTCAATGGAGGAAGATACAAGGATGTGAGATGTGAGGGAGGGGAGCAGCCGAGTGGAGAAGAAACAATATACAAAGCGCCGAATGCGGTAGGAAAGAATCTCGGTGGACGCGGGGAAGTTCTTTTTCTTCTTTTTTTGAGACAATACGCGGGGAAGTAAACACACGCTTTCAGTCGATCGTGGACCATGCAAAGCTGTATGGGCTGCGTGGGTTAGGCCTGGTGATACCCAGAGGTTTGGGCCAGGCTAGTTATGTTGCTTTAATTGATTGGTTGCTGCAAGTTTGGCCCATAAGCTAAGTGAAGTGGATCAGCTCGAGAACACTGTTTCCCTCAAAAAAAAAAAAAAAGCTCGAGAACACTGCACCACTGGCTGGTGGAGTGCCGGACGAACTTTGTTCCTCTCTCTGCTTCGGCTACAGCTGATGTATTCGTATAGAAAAACAGAAGACCACATTGCTAACAATTTCACACACACACACACACACACACATAGATACGGTAAAAGAAAGCACAACAGGACACCCATCCTCCGTTATACATCAAATAATTACAGCGTAATAATTCTGAAAAAATAAAACAAATAATTACAGCGTAATAACCCAAATCTCATCTGCACGAACATACTGTACATATTACAGGTGGAAGGAAATGAAACATAGAGCTCAAACATCTCGCACAGGACACAACTGACACATAGAAACAGATTACAGCAAACGTGGAAAGGCGGGATCAACTATTTGGTGTTCAGAATGACAAAGCCTCCAAGTGCAACCACGAAGACGATGGGCAGGAGGCCCAGCCACATGATCGTCTTCCAGACGGCACGCCGCCCGACCACATCGCCTGACACCCAGAAGCCGGCCGACGCCTCAATGAGCCCGAAGATCACCACCCCGATGAGGATGCCGTAGTACAAGAAGAAGGGTGCTCTGCCATGGTGGAGAAATATACCTCCCGGCGCTCTGGAGATGATGAGGCAGAGCGCTGCGGCTGCTTCGAGGACGCCACAGGAGATCAGCTCACCCGGCAGCATCTCCGCGTCGCGGCAGGCGCCAGAGATCAACGAGGCGAGGGAATCCATGGCACGTCCCGTGTGTGCTGTGGAGCTATGAGCGAGCTTGGTTTGAGGTTTAGAGCTAGGAAAAGGTGGGGATTATATAGGGAGCAAGACACGCGACAAAGTGGAGAGATTTCAAACCCACTAGAAACCAGAACCGAAACCGAAAGAACCGAACTAAGCCATTTGGTTTACCTTCCCAGAGTGACACAGGCCACAGGGTACTGGGTACTCTCAACCCTGTGCACCCCCTATCATCCGCGTACTTAAGTAACCAAAACGACTGAGAAACCTTCGTGATCGCCCTGTCACATTCCTTAGATTGTTTTTTGTGAATTAGTAGATTATTCTTTAGGAACTGCCATTTCTTACTCTTCCAAAAATTATTTCTCACCTGATCGAGTTGCGTATCACCAAAATTACCAGTGTACAAATACGTTTATAGAATTTTATACATTACTAAGATGTTCACATCTCTACTCTCTAGATCAAAGTTGCTGCCCGGAATTGCTATTTCTTAGTTGTTTTAAACATTATTTCTCAATCTATCAAGTTGGGTACCATCAAGACTACAATTGTGCAAATAGGTTAATGCAACTTTTAGGTATTAAAATGTGTGCAATTTTTATCTTGATATCAACTTGCTAATGTTCTCTAAACTATGCGACTGCTCACTTAATATTTAAATAAATATTAGTTGCTCAAGGTCTCGACTTACAAACAAGTATTATTCGGTTGATTGCAACTTTTCAAGGAGTACATTTTCCTGAAATAAACACAAGTTCATTGTAAGATCACTATAAATGTAGATGCTTGGAAGTGAAAGGCGACCAAGTAAATTATTCTATATTATGGGACGGATGAAGAAAGAGATTACCTGTTTATCAACTGTCCACTTCTTCGAGATACTCCGATCGACGACTGAGACGTGCGATCGGTTTATCCCTTCTACGAACGAACGCAACAACAAAACTAGGGTTACGAGGCGACCGACGCCAGGTTTCCCTACATCAAGGACGCGCTCCCCGTATCCCACCGGCGCTTGCCAGCGGCGGGAACGGAGCAACTCCAGCTGGCCCTGCTACGATGGCTGGCCGGGACGATGGGAACCGCCACATGCCTCCCACCGCGGCTAACAACAGTGCCGTGCGGGGAGGGGATGAACAACCGACGAATGACCGCGGTGCTCTACTAGGCCGTGGCGGACGCGGGGGCCAACCGGCTGCCGGATGTGTAGGTCCTGGAGCGGGCCGAGCTGATGGCGGTCGTGGCGGCTTCGGGTCGGCCGCGGTGACGGACAGAACCAAGGACGTGGCAACTTCGGGGCTGGTCGTGGCGGTGGTGATGGCGGGTTCAGAGGAAAACGCCCTAACTGGAATCAATGGGCCGATGACAGAGGAGGTGCTACACGCGCTAGCTGGTACGGTGGAGAGGGCCGGGGATACGACGCGAACCAGTGGCACCGAAACTTTCATCCGCCAAGTGGAGATTTTGTTGAGGGTGCCTCAGGTCCGGCTCCACGACACCTTGGGGCCCGCGAAGGGGTGGCCGGGGTTACGGTCGTAAAACACCACTCCGGCAACATTGGCAACAAACAGAGACGAATAAGGTGACAGACGGAGGAACAACTGCAGAGGCCTCGACTTCCGTTGCGGTGTTGCCAGAGGAACCAACGGCGGTTAAGGCGTTGGCAGTGGTGACAGTGCCAACTAACGCCATGCTTGACGACAGTGGCAAGGATAAGACTAACGCTACACGTGCTAATAAGGCAGCCCGCAAAAAAGAGAAAATGAGTTGTTTTCGATGCGGGGTGTCTGGTCATTTTGTGATGGATTGTAAGGCACTGCTATGTGATATATGTTTGAAACCAGAGCATACTGCAACCGCGTGTCCGTTGCTATCGGCACCCAAACCTATGGTCAACATATATGGACTCTATCACAACAAGCTTTTGTTATTCAAGACTCCACGATCAGAAAGAGTCCAAGTTCCATCTCGTCTGGAGAGCACGAGAACGGGCTTGGTTAAGGTTTTGCATGACTCGCTAACTAAGGAACACGTGTCTCAGCAGCTACGCAGACTTGTGTCTGAAACTTATCATTGGGAACCAATCAGAGTGGATGAAAAGGTGTTTCGAGTTGACTTTCCAAGGAGACAGGATCTTGTGCGCTTGTTGAAGTTCGGGGTCAGCAAGGTGCCAGGCACCAATTTTATGCTTGAGTTCAAGGAGAGCAAGAAAACTGAGCCAAATGGATTCCCTTTAGAGCAGGCTTGGATCAGAATTTCTGGTGTCCCAGAGACACTTCTTAATGACTTTCTTATAGTTTGGAGCCTCGGATCGCTGATTGGAAAAATTGAGAAGGTCAATATGCCTTTTACACGGAAAAACGGGATTGCGAGATTGCTTGTTGGGTTTTGTACCTGGAGCATGTGCCTGACTTTGTGCCATGGGCATATGATGGCATGCACTATGATCTCGAGGTGGAGGTCAAGGAGCCTCTTCCACAGGTGAATGGTAATGATCAAGATGTTGATATGACGGATGATGGTGATGGGAGTGGAAATGGGAACCTTGGTGATGGTGCTGATGCGTCTTCTAACAAAGGGGCCAACGGGAACCTTGGTGATGGTGCTGATACGTCTTCGAACAAGGGCCAAACTCCTACACCAGCAGATACAGCTAACAACAATGGGAAGGCACCGCTAGCATCATCGATGGCATCTCTTCGCTTTGGATCATTCGAGGCTATGTCCGCACCAGGTCGCATCCGGTTCGACAGGGTGACTGCTGTTGATATTAAAACTCACAGCAACACGAGAGTTGAGAAGCCGAGGAAGGCTGTTAGCTATCCACAATTGGCATCACCGGTGCTACAACTGGTTGCAGGCGATGGCACAGCTAGCCCAGGACAGGAGATCCGATGTCCAGAATCCCCATCACCACATGTACATCACCCGAGAGTGGTCACAGCCGAGGGCTTTGGGTAGGAGGCCACGAGGCTCTCTCCTAGTCAACCAGCGGTGCCGACTGGTGGGGCTGCGACATACTCCGGAGGGGCGGGGCCCGATTAGATTGGCTTGGACGAACGCTAGCTACTTTCTTGGGCGGTTACGAGCGGTGGATGTCCGGCATCTCACACCGGAGAGGCGGGAGATGGAAGCTACGAGCAGGAGGCTCACCAGTTACCATCTTTCACGCCGAATCACTTGGCTACCGGAGATGATTGGAGTGAGGGACACATGCAGGAGAACCGTGCTTCCTCACCAATACCGATATATCCGATCCGACCGTTTATGGAGGGACTTCATCAACAGACTACCGAGCCGGAGGCGGTCATGACTGACTCCACGGGAGCCCAGACACATCCGGCTATTGCTGTCCGGAACGAGGCTGGAGGACGAAGCCCAACGAAGATATCCATGGCCGACATTATCAAGTTTGGAGGGATATCATATCCTATCTATTCGGAATGGAGATTCAGTCACCGTATCCAGGGACAGCCGGACGCTGATGAGGGCCGCAAAACTACGTGATGTCCAAGGAAACACAGGTATGTCTGTTAATACAAGTTGTTCCATCCTGCATTTTTCTAAGAATGAAATAGTAGAAAATGCAAGCAACATAGGAATATCACTTGGTACTAATAAGAAAGAGATTGCTAAGTCTATTAATGACATTCTAGACCTAGAAGCGGATAGGGCCATTGAAATAGTACAAAACTTAGCGGCAATTAAACAAACGAATGATTTAGAGATTAATAAGCTGGGAGTCACAGCATTACAAAGTTTATGTGAAGATTTAGTACCCGAAGAGGGGGTGGAGAGAGATGAGGGAGACGAGGGATTGGAGGGGTATATGACTCCTCCGATGCCCGACAGTCTTCCTAATAGAGCACTTAGTCTAGACAAGCCCGAGGAGAGGCAGGATAAACCTAAGAAACCTTGGAAGAGGAAGGTTTATCCAGTCTCAGTGGTGCGGAGGAGTGCGAGGGCCAAGCAAAAGAAAAAAAATTCCATGATGAATTCTGAAAGGAATCTTTTGGAACAAGAGGGGTCTAGCGTACTTGGCTAAAATAAGATATTCCTTAGAGAAACATCGGTAGAACAGAAACTTGATTTCATGGTCTTGCAAGAGACGGGCAAAGATAACTTTAAGCCACAATTCCTCAATACCATTTTAGGTGGGGTGGATTTTGATTGGCATTGCCTACCACCTAGGGGAAGATCCGGAGGGATCCTATTGGGGGTTAAGTGTGAAACATTAGAGGTGGTGAATGTGGTATACGGTGAGTTCACTGTCAAATTTCGTGTTCAATCGAAAGCTGACGGTTTTATGTGGGCTTTGGTCGCTGTATATGGGGCGGCGCGACCTGAGATTAAACCTGACTTTCTCACAGATCTGGTGAGAATTTGTTGGAATGAGACACTACCCATGTTGATCGGGGGAGATTTTAGTATAATAAGGCGACAGGAGGAGAAAAACAATGACAATTTTGATGGAAGATGGTCATTTATGTTTAACGCGATTATTGAGAGCCTTGACCTAAAGGAAATTGATCTCATCGGTAGACAATTCACATGGGAAAATACTTTACCCGTACCAACATACGAGAAGTTGGACCGTGTCCTGACTAACATGGACTGGAAACAGAAATTCCCATTGGTCACGATGCACGCCTTGCAAAGGGCCATTTCAGATCATACACCACTATTGATTGACTCTGGAGAAGCCAACCATAGAGGTAACCGAAATATATTCTCTTCCAAAATGAGCTGGTTCGAGAGAGAAGGATTTATGGATCTTGTTGCTACAGAATGGGCAAGAGAAACTGGGGGGGACATCTACTATGGAAAGGTGGCAGAACAAAATCAGACACTTGCACCAGTTCTTGAGAGGCTGGGCCAAAAACCAAAGCGGCATTTACAAAGTGGAAAAAGAGAGGCTTATTCAGCTCATTAATGAGTTGGATGTCAAAGCTGAATCCACAATTTGTAATATGGCTATCAGGAATATTAAGATAGAAGCTGAAAAGAAATGACAAACTCTTCTGAGAGAGGAGGAAATGAAGTGGGCACTTCGGGCAAAGGTTACGAAGGTGGTCCATGGAGATGATAATACTCAATTCTTCCATATGATTGCAAACAACAAACATAGGAAGAAAAAAATATTTCAGCTTGAACAGGATGAGGGTACAATAGTATGGCATGCAAATATAAAAATTTACATAACGGAGTATTATAAGAAACTTTTTGGTGCACTTAAAGAGAATTTTGTCACTCTCGATGAAAGCATCACGGCCGATATACCTCAGATTAATCAAGATGAGAATGAGGTACTGGTTGCTCCGTTCGTTGAAAAAGAGGTGTTTGACGCAATAGCACAAATGAAACAAAACAAGGCACCATGACTGGATGGGTTTTCGGCGAAATTTTATAAAAAGTGCTAGCACATCATAAAAGGTGATCTTATGCCTATGTTCCCGGACTTGTTCAATGGGCATTTACACTTGTTTCACCTTAACTTTGGAACAATAACATTGTGGCCAAAAAAGGTGGAGGCTATTCGCATTGAGCAGTTTAGACCGATATGTCTGCTTAATGTCAATTTTAAAATCTTTACAAAAGTGGGCACAAATAGGTTGACACAGATTGCACATTCAGTTGTCCAACCCACTCTGTCGTGGTTTTGTCACGACAGATGTCAGAGGACTTAGATTTGAGGCCATCGCTAGGGTGATGGACTCAAAGGGGTTGATCGGCATGAAGGACACGAGTTTACCCAGGTTCGGCCCCTCAAGTAGAGGTAAAAGCCTACGTCCTGCTTGTGCTTGTATTGCTTGGAATCTCGATTACAAGGGAGCGGAATCGCTTGACCTAGCTCTCGATTAGTTAGTTCTTGTCTAAGTCGCCCCGAGTCTTGCCTTTATATAGGAGGTCAAAACCACGGGTCATACAAGTCATAACTGACTCGCACAATGTGTCTGAGTCTATCTCTACATTGTCTTGCCTTCCTGAGCAAGCTGTCTTCGGGCGGCTCACCCGCCCGGGTCTTCATACCTTCTCTGTCCGGGCCACGTCTTGGCCCATCTTGGCCCATCTTGGCAAGCCACCCAACGTCTTGGGCTTGAGTCTTCAAGGCCCATCCTTGGGTTGGTGTATGAGCCGCCTGGTGTGACCCAGAGCCTCTAGGGCGGGTCTCACCGCGGGGTTATATCCCCAACATTAGGCCCCAGGTTGATTTGAGCTTGCTCATTTCAGCCTCCTTCTTAACTGGCGGCGAGTCTCGCTTATGTAACCTAAAAGTAAGACAAAAATGACCCTCCGTGGCATCATATCAAATATGTGAGAAAGATCCTTTGACGACCATAACGAATCTTTCCCTTATTAAATGGATGGCCCGAGAATCGAGGCATCCGCCTCGGTCAATCAATATCAGTTGTCTGGATTCTCGCGCCTGTTTCCACCTTTTGCCTATTAAATAGGACCGCGAGGAGCGGATTTCATTTCCTTCTCCACTTCTCACTTCTTCTTCTTCCTCCCGCCGCCGCCGCTCCAGCGTATCTTGCTTCAGCGAAGCTTCTGCACCGACGTCACGTCGGGCCGCTGCATCGACCTGATCGTACCAGAGATTCCCCCGCGTCCATCGCATCCCTTGCGGTAAGTTCTTCTCCTTCCATAGATCCGAAGTTTCGGTAGGGTTTCATGGAGTCCTCCGCCCGCCTAGAACACGAACTTCTTCGCAATGGTAGATAATGCCTACATAAGCGGACAATATATTGCCTTCCTTTTCATTGCGGCGCACCGTAGGAGAATGACAATAGCATCGCGCGGATCTGTAGTTGCTTCGTTAGCTATCTTCACGAACGTCACTGGTTCGACTGTTCATCACTGAGTCTAGGTTAAACTTGATTTCCCTCTGTTTTGTAGATCTATAACTACATATGTAGTTTGTAAAACTTCTTTTCCACACTTAGTGAAATTTTGCTTCGTCTTCTCGTAGACTTGACCCGCCAGCGAAATTCCAGCTCTCGCCAAACATCTCTTGGCGGCTTCACTTTATAGAACCTTGAACCTTTTAGCCGCCCTTAGCCGCCTGGCATCTTCTGACCCGCCGCACATTGTTACTTTGCGCAGTATCAAGTCGCCGCCATGTCTCGTGCATCCAGTTCATGCAATTGGGTCGGCTCCGCTACCACTGAAGAGTTCCTGATGGATTTTGTAAACGCGGGTACCTTACCTGCCAAGGATGTCATCCATTGGCAGGTTCCGGGTAATGAGCTAAAGCCCGTTCCTTAGGAGGGTGAGGTAGTTGTGTTTTCAGATCATCTCGAGTGCGGGTTTGTTCCCCCCGGCTCAAAATTCTTTCGGGACGTTCTTCACTTCTTCAAGCTGTGCCCTCAAGACCCCGCTCCCAATTCCATCTCCAACATATGCAACTCCAAGTACTTAGTGAAGTCTACTTGCAAACAGAGCCATCCGTTGGTCTATTTCGTGAGTTTTTTTTATGCAAACCGCCAGACAGAGGTGAAGGCCGGCCCAAGCTTAGAGCTTGGCGGGATTTCCATGCAGAGGCGCCAGGACATAACCTTTCCGGCTGTTCAGATGCCGGGTCATCCTAAAGACTGGAACAAGACTTGGTTTTACTGCAAAGACACCTCCCTAGAAGGAGAGCATCCCTTGCCATGTTATCGTCCATCCCGACTCAAAACAACCTCTGAGCTTCCTGGCCGGCTGTCAACCACTGAGTGGGCGAAGCACGCTCCGGCTCACGCAAAAATTAAAGCCCTTATGGCCAATGGACTGGATTTGATCCGCTGCTGGATTTCTTGGAGGATCATGCCTTTGAGCCGGCGCAGTCACCTCATGTGCGAATATACAGGCCAGTCTGATGACCCCCTCTGCTTTAACTGGACAACATTATCAGAGGATGATATTGTGGCTGCCATCAGGAGTCTTGTTCACAAATCTTCAGGAGCTTGCAGTGCCATTGGGCTGGCACCTTTCTGTGCCGCAAACCCGACCCCAGATGTAAGGGCGACTCTCGATGTCCTTATCTCTGTTTTAACTTACAATTTGTAACCTCTTAAATTTTTGCCGGCTTGTACTCTCAGGCAAGCTCCGGCTTCTGGAAAAAGAAGTACGTTCCTCCTCCGAAGAAGTCAAAGAAGAAAACTGACGACCGGAAGAAGAAACCTGCACCTCAAGAACAGCCCGAGGAACAACCGAAAACTGACGACTCAGAGGTAGAGCCTGATTCTTTTGGCCGTCTCTTTATGCACCTTATTAACAATAATTATTCACAGGACAAAACGGAAACAAGCCACGCCAACGTTTCTGAGGTAACTTATGTTTCATCCGACTCAAAACATCTTGTTCCACAGAAGATATGACAGGTCATCCGGAAGTCCCACTTTCTCATCCTCTTGTTTACTTAGAACCCCATTTTCTTTTGAAAAAGCAACAACAAACCTCCCGACGCCAGACTGGAGCACCAGATCTAACGATCTCATGGCCGGATTATCTCCGACTCAGTGGAAGCGGCCTACTGAGGTACCTGTTCAACCTGACTTACTTGTCCATCTTGTTTTTTGCAATTCGACATTGTCTTATATTGTCTTAACTGTTTTTTAGGACTCACCCCCTTCATCCGGCGACTCTACCAGAACTGCTCTGCCGCCTCTGAAGATTAACCCAGAGTATGTGTCCTTTATACTTATGCTCAAACTTGTATATAAAGTTCTAACCACGACCTCCTGCGTTTTTCAGGGCCCAAGCAAAATGAAGGAAGACCAGCTGGTCTATCCTTGGCCACAAAACTCCAGAACCGGAGCCTGCCAAACCGGATTCTCCTGTGCCGCATGTTGACCCCTCGACAACTTCCAAGGAGGCACCTGAAGAAGCTCATCATTCTGCCGAACTAGCGGCCGACGATATGATCCCCGAGAGTCCTCCAAGGGCCCATTCCAAACCGTCGAGCCCTTCAAAGGCTGCCGATGAATTAACTATTCCGGATGTCTTTGTTACCGGTACAGGCTTCCAAACTCCTCCGGCTCGTGTTTTGGCAAAACATACTGAGAGGGCCTAAGCTTCAGAGAAGACGGACTTTGAATTCACCGCGCTGGAAAAGTTAACAGCCGACGAGCTACACGCCAGCTATTTAAATCGCCTCTCCATCATCCAGGATATGGAACTCAAGTTCGTAAACTTAATGAAGAAGAAATATGAGGTACTCATACTCTGCTACCTTCTACCCTTACTTATCCCCCAAGGGTCGGCTTAGTATTGGCTAATGATAAGCCGGGTCTTCAAATCTTGTTTAGAAGTAGAAATAGCTAGCCTGTAGGCCTATAAAGAGTCATCCGTAGCCCCCAAGGGCCGGCTCAATTTTGATGATATTGAGTTGGAGCTTCAAATGTAAATAACCTTAGAAGCCAAAGTGTAGCCCCCAAGGGCCGGCTCAATTTTGACGAAGTTGAGTCGGATCTTCAATAAAGATGTTTGAAAAGCCATATGTAGCTCCCAAGGGCCGGGTCAATCTTTGGTAAAGTTGAGTCGGAACTTCAATGCAGACAGCTTGAAGAGCCTTGTGTATCCCCCAAGTTCCAGATTAACTTTGATGAAGATGAGCCGGGACTGCATTGTAGTGTTTGGAGAACAAATAGACATTAGCCCCCAAGTGTCAAACATATTGCTTGCAATCTGCTTGAGACTTGTATAACATAGTTTTAACCTTCCTCAACTTATGATATACTATTATGGCAACTTAATCCTCATCTTGCTTTCAATATGTTACAGGAAGCTTTAACTGAGGCCGGCTCTGAATTAGCCGTCTTGAAAGGCCAGCTAGCCACTCAACAAGCCGCCTGAAGCGAAGCCGACGAGAAGTGCGGGCTCCTTGCCGAAGAATTGACAAAGATTAAGTCTGATTTGACGCCTTCAAAAAATTAGCTAAAACGGAACAAGCCGCCCTGGCTCAAAGAGCAGACGACGCTGACCAGTGGCTCGTGATCGTATCAGACGAGCTGAAGTGTTTGAAGCGCCATATCGGGAAGATGTCAGTCGCCATATTTGGTAAGTATTTGAATACTTAGCAAAAGATTTCGTATGAATACTTATACTAACGACTTATAACCAAAAATCTGGCCTATGTAGGTCCAAGGAGCCGTCAACTTGCCTCTGACAGTCTGCTACCTCTGAAGGCTGTCTATACTTTGACAGAGCAGCTATACCGCAGAGCCGTCTGCACGATCAAGGCGGTGCTTTTCAAGGATAATCTCCCGCCGACTATGAAGGGGGTTATAGAACTACTCTCCACCCTGCCGAAACAAATCGTAGAGCTGAAGAAATTAGCCGCCCGACAGGAAGCCATCACAGCCATAAGCCGGGCGTTGGCCTTTGCTCCGGTATTGACCCCTGAAGACATGATGGACAGGTTCCCCTCCAAGAAAGATGATGGCTCAAAGTTTATGGAAGCTGACTACACACAGTGTGTGAAGGCTTCCAAAGTCCTCGCTTCCGTGTTGGCAGAGGAAGTAAACTTATCAACATACCAGGCGGCTTACAGCGCCGATCAGAAGAGAATCTGCGACCCCCTCTTTGAAGCCAAGGACCTGATGCCTTCCCGTGTAATCACCTCTTTGCTTCTGAACTTGACTCGTCCCCCTTATTTGAAGAGGGAAACTTTTCAGCTTTAACCCACTGCAACTGGGACGTGGACAATCTTCAAATCATGGAGGCCGAAGACTCGGAGCAGGATGACCCGCCGGCCAACTGATGAATTTGGTGATGCCGTGGATAAGCCGACTTTATGACCTGCCATGAGAGGTGTAAAAAACTTTGAATCATTTTTGAGCTCTACAAAGAGCATCTGTAATAGGCTTGTAGTAAACTGTGCCTTTGCCTGAACTATGCCATCATGCACATGTTGAATTGTCCGGCTTAATATATGTCGTCTTCCTTGCACTTTCATACTGGATGCTTTGCCGGCTCTTGGCGGTTTAATTAACCTACAAGAATAGATATATCTTCACATTTTTAGGAGGACGACTTAAAATAGCATAACCCAAAGATGCTGTATCTTTCCTAACTTGTTTTTCAAAATAGCTCATGTGCCGGTTCTACTGGGTTGACTCGCCACTTTAAAATCCTTAACAATACATGGTCTCTATGGAGGTTGGTCGCTAAGTTTTTGAACCGCCTCAGGGTTTCTAAGCGAGATTAACTGAAAGGAAGTGTGACAACCCAGAAGAGACACGACAGGGCATGAGTACCCTGATAGCCCAAAAACTGCCTCTCATGTGACATAAATCCGTCGTTTAAACCTTAAACAGTACATGGTCCTCAAGGATTAACTCTCTAAGAGTACAAATGGGCCACATAGCGGAGAGTCGGCAGTAAGTGGGACAGTTTATCCTTGCTTTCCGTAAGCCGACCCTCACGTGACAAGAGCCGCCGTTTTAACCTTGACCAGTACAGGGTCTCTATGGAGATTGGCCGTCAATTGCTTTGAACCGGCTCAGGGTCTTTAGGCGGGATTAACTGGTAAGAGTTCAGCGGGTCACCTATCGGAGTAGCATCAGCTTACAGGTAGGTTTAACCCTGTTTGCCTTTAAGAGCCGATTAAGAGGGTGTGTAAGCTACACCCGGTGGGTGGGAAGTCCCCAAGTGACCTTTGTTGACGGAATCAACTGTTTGGCTTAAGAGCCGACCGACAGGGTTTGATAAGCTACACCCGGAGGGTGGGAAGCCCCCTGGACGATCATGTTGATGGAGTCAACTTTTTGGCTTGAGAGCCGACCGATAGGGTTTGATAAGCTACACCCAGAGGGTGGGAAGCCCCCTGGACAATCATGTTGATGGAGTCAACTTTTTGGCTTGAGAGCCAACCGATAGGGTTTGATAAGCTACACCCGGAGGGTGGGAAGCCCCCTGGACGATCAAGTGTTTGCACATATTGAGATATGCGAAACGGCAGAGGCCCCGGCTTGCAGGGATGCCAACTTTTATTCATATATAAATATGATATGTAAAATGATAGTGTACAATGTCGAGTCTCAACAACTTAGGTATAGTAAGGCCATAGATGCGCTATATTCCATGGCTGGCGGGTCTCCTGCCCTGAGGTATCTGAATTGTCTTAGATGTAAATGAGGTAATAGGACCCGTTGTTGAGATTTCTGCTGACCATGAAAGGTCCTTCCCATGAAGGAGACAACTTATGCATATTTGTCTAGTCTTGGATCAGTCGCAACACTAAGTCACCTTCTTGAAACGTTTGGCTCTTGACTCTGCGGCTATGATAGCGGCACAGGTCTTGTTGATAAATCGCCGAACGAGCCGCCGCCAGATCACGTTCCTCCTCTAGGGCATCCAGCGCGTCTTGACGCGCCGTATCACTGTCCGTCTCAATGTAAGCCACCACTCGTGGCGAGTCATAATGGATGTCACTTGGTAACACGGCCTCTGCACCGTAAACCATGAAGAAAGGTGTATAACCCATTGATGTGTTGGCGGTAGTCCTGATGCTCCATAAGACGGACGGAAACTCCTCCACCCAACAACCTGACGTTCGCTGTAGTGGAACCATAAGCTGGGGTTTGATACCTCTTAGGATTTCTTGGTTAGCACGCTCCGCCTGACCGTTGGACTGTGGATGAGCAAGCGCGGAAACATCAAGCCGGATGTGCTCAATGTCGCAGAACGTTTTCATGGCCCCCTGCTACTTCTTGAGCTTGCGTTGGTTTTTCCCTTGAAGAGGAAAGGGTGATGCAGCAAAGTAGAGATAAGTATTTCCCTTAGTTTGAGAACCAAGGTATCAATCCAGTAGGAGTATCAAGATGAGGCACCAAGGCACCTGCGCAAAAATAAACAAACTTGCACCCAACGCGATAAAGGGGTTGTCAATCCCTTTACGATTACTTGCAAGGTGAGATCTGATAGTGATAATAGGTAAATATAAATAAAAGTGCAGCGAGGTATTTTTGGTATTTTTGTATGTAGATCTGAATATATAATGTGTAAAATAGACCTGGGGGCCATAGTGTTCACTAGAGGCTTCTCTCATGATAGCAAGTATTACGGTGGGTGAACAAATTACTGTCGAGCAATTGATAGAATCGCGCAAAGTCATGATGATATCTAAGGCAATGATCATACATATGGGCATCATGTCCGAGACAAGTAGACCGATACTTTCTGCATCTACTACTATTACTCCACACATCGACCGCTATCCAGCATGCATCTAGTGTATTAAGTTCGTAACAAACAGAGTAACGTCTTAAGAAAGATGACATGATGTAGAGGGATAAATTCATGCAATATGATATAAACCCCATCTTTTTACCCTTGATGGAAACAACACGATGCGTGCCTCGCTACCCCTTCTGTCACTAGGTGAGGACACCGCACGGTATGAACCCAAAACCAAGCACTTCTCCCATTGCAAGAATTATAGATCAAGTTGGCCAAACGAAACCCATAATTCGAAGAGACTTACAAGGATACAAAATAATGCATATAAGAAATCAGAGGAGACTCAAATAATATTCATAGATAATCTGATCATAAATCCACAATTCATCGGATCTCGACAAACACACCGCAAAAGAAAGTTACATCGGATAGATCTCCATGAAGATGATGAAGAACTTTGTATTGAAGATCAAAGAGAGAGAAGAAGCCATCTAGCTACTAGCTATGGACCCGAAGGTCTGTGGTGAACTACTCACGCATCATCGGAGAGGCAATGGTGTTGATGAAGAAGCCCTCCGTGTCCGAATCCCCCTCCGGCAGGGCTCCAAAATGGTCCCCAGATTGGATCTCGCAGAAACAGAGGCTTGCGGCGGTGTGTTTTCGTGGATCTCTCGGTTGATTCTGGGATTTTAGGGAATTTATAGGCGAAAGAGGTAGGACAAAAGCGGCATGAAGGGCCCACGAGCTTGCTAGGTGCGCCCACCCCCCTAGGGCGCGCCTAGAGGGGCTCATGGCCTCCTCCGTGCCCCTCTGCCTTGGTTCTCAAGTCTTCTGGATCCCTCCTATCGCGGAAAAAATCATCCCGAAGGTTTTATTCTATTTGGACTCCATTTAATATTCTTATCTGAAAAAGGTCAAAAACACAGAAAAAACAGAAACTGGCACTGGGCACTAAGTTAATAAGTTAGTCCCAAAAATGATATAAAATAGCATATAAATGCATATAAAACATACCAAGTTGATAATATAATAGCATGGAACAATAAAAAATTATAGATACGTTGGAGACGTATCACACCCTGGATAGGTTCGTACCATTGTCCGTGATGATACTGTGAGGGTAACCAAAACGGTAGATCAACTTTTTAACAAACTGAACCGCCATAGCCGCGTCGCACTTGCTAACCAGCCCAGCCTCTACCCATTTGGTAAACTTGTCAACCGCCACCAAGAGGGGGGTCTTTTTGTCCTTGGATCTCTTGAAAGGTCCAACCATATCGAGCCCCCAGACTGCAAATGGCCAAGTGATTGGAATCATGCGCAATTCCTGAGCCGGAACATGAGCACGCCGGCCAAACTTTTGACGACCGTCGCACTTGCGGACCAGATCCTCTGCATCCTTGTGAGCCGTCAACTAGAAGAAACCGTACCTAAAAGCCTTGGCCACCAGAGATTTTGAGCCAACGTGATGTCCACAATCACCAGCATGAATTTCATTCAAGATTTCCTTACCCTCCTCCCGTGAGACACAACGTTGAAACACGCCGATGACGCTGCACTTATGTAACTCGCCATTGACTATTGTCATGGACTTAGACCGTCTGGTGATCTGTCTGGCCAGATTTTCATCATCGGGTAACTCGCCACGAGTCAAGTACGCCAAGTAGGGCACAATCCAATCCGGAATAGCATGCAGAGCCGCCACCAGCTCTCCCTCCGGGTCAGGAATAGCTAAGTCTTCCTCTAAAGGCAACTTAACCGACGGGTGATGTAAGATATCCAAAAAATGTTAGGCGACACCGGCTTTCGTTGAGAGCCTAACCTTGACAGGGCGTCAGCCGTCTCATTCCTGAAATGATCAATATGATCCACCTGATAACCCTTGAAGTGACCGGCAATGACATCCACCGCCTGACGATAAGCCGCCATCTGCGGATCCTTGGAATCCCAAATGCCTGAAATTTGCCGATCCACAAGATCTGAGTCGCCGAAGCATCTTACCCGGCTTAAGTTCATCTCCTTAGCCACCCTAGGCCATGAAGCAGGGCTTCATTCTCAGTTGCATTGTTAGTACACGGGAACATCAGTCGTAGCACATAACAGAACTTGTCACCTTTGGGGGAGGTTAAGACAACTCTTGCCTCTGATCCTTCCAGCTGCCTAGACCCATCAAAGTGTATTGTCCAGTATGTGTTATCCAACTTTTCTTCAGACGCCTGACACTTTGTCCAGTGTTTTATGAAAATCCACAAGGGCTTGAGACTTGACAGCTGTACGTTGTACGTATTTCAGATTGAGAGGTCCCAGCTCCAATGCCCACTTAGCAATCCTGCCAGTGGCTTCTCTGTTTTGAATTATATCTCCCAACGGGGCAGAGATGACCACGGTGATCTGGTGCCCTAAGAAATAGTGCTTCAACTTGCGGTTGGCCATGAACACCCCATATACCAGCTTTTGCCAATGTGGATATCTCTGCTTGGACTCTGTCAGGACCTCACTGATATAATAAACCGACCTCTGAAACGGATATTCCTTCCCTGCCTCCTTGCGCTCGACCACGATCGCAGCATTGACAACCCTAGTTTTAGCCGCCACATACAAGAGCAAGGGTTCTTTCTTAGCCGGAGCGGCTAAGACCTGTGGCTGGGTGAGCTGCTTCTTGAGCGCCTCAAACGCTTCACCCGCCGCCATACTCTAGACAAATTTGTCTGTCTTTTTCATCATTTGATATAAAGGGATGACTTTCTCACCAAGGCGTCTTATAAACCGGCTCAACGCGGCGATTCGTCCTGCCAGGCATTGAACATCATTGATGCATGCCGGCTCAGCCAAAGAGGTGATAGCCTTGATCTTATCCGGGTTAGCTTGAATGCCATGCTCAGAGACCAGAAATCCCAAGAGTTTGCCTGCCGGAACACCAAAGACACACTTCGCCGGGTTAAGCATCATCTTATAGATCCGCAGATTGTTGAAGGTCTCCTTCAGGTCGTCCAGCAGAGTCTCCTTCTTACTTGACTTGATCACAATGTCATCCACATATGCGTGAACGTTACGCCCAATTTGGCTATGAAGAAAATTCTGCACACAACGCTGGTAAGTCGCCTGGGCACTCTTGAGACCAAAAGGCATAGACACATAGCAGAAGGCACCAAAAGGCGTGATGAAAGCCGTCTTCTCTTGGTCCTTGACTGCCATCTTGATCTGATGATATCCAGAACACGCATCTAGGAAACATAAACTCTCACAACCCGTTGTAGCATCGATGATCTGATCAATGCGAGGGAGAGAAAAGGGATCAGCCGGACAAGCCTTGTTCAGATCCGTGTAATCTACACACATACGCCATGTGCCGTTCTTCTTGAGCATGAGCACTGGGTTAGCAAGCCACTCCGAGTGAAGAACCTCAACGATGAAACCCGTCGCCAAGAGCCGGGCGACCTCTTCCCTGATGGCCTCACGCCTCTCCTCATTGAACCGCCGTAGAAATTGCTTGATAGGCTTAAACTTAGGATCCACATTAAGGTGGTTCTCAGCGAACTCTCTCGGTACACTCGGCATGTTAGAAGGTTTCCATGCGAAGATGTCCCAATTCTCACGGATGAATTTGATGAGCGTGCTTTCCTATTTGGGATCCATATTGTCCCCAATAGTGAACTGTTGAGGTGAGTCGCCCGGAGTGAAATCCACCAACTTGGTATCATCCGCCGAAAATTTCAGGGGCGGCTCAACCTCTGTGGTAGGCTTTTTCAGCAGAGTCATGTCCTCCGGGTCAACATTTTCTTTATAGAACTTGAGCTCTGCCTCAGCACAACTTGATTCCGTGTAAGCCGCATCTCCTTCCTCGCAATCAATAGCCGTATTCCGATCACCATGAACAGTAATCATCCCTTTCAACCCGGGCATCTTGAGCTACAAATAGACATAGTAGGGCCTAGCCATGAACTTGGCGTAAGCCGAGCGCCCAAACAAGGCATGATAGGGGCTCTTGATTTTGACCAGTTCAAACCACAAGGACTCTACCCTGTAGTTGTACTCGTCACCGAAGGCAACTTCCAAGGAGATCCTACCCAGGGGGTAAGCTGATTTGCCAGGCACCACACCATGAAAGACTGTCGAGGAGGGCTTAAGGTCTGTATCAAGCAGCTTCATCTGCCGAAAGGTGTCATAGTACATGATATTGATGCTACTGCCACCATCCATAAGTACCTTATTCAACATATATCTTCCCACTTGGGGGGACGACCACAAGGGCTAGCCGCCCCGGGTCATCAACACGCGACGGGTGATCCTCCCGGCTCCACGTGATGTCATACTCAGACCACTTCAAGTATCACGGTAGAGCCGGCGCGATCGCATTAACCGCCCGTTTGCGCACTTTCTGATCCCGCTTGTTAAGGCTAGTTGTAAAAACATGATACTGGCCCGAACTGAGCTGCTTTGGATTACTCTGATATCCAGACTGATTATTCTATTGCTAATGATGGCCACCAGAGTGCTGATGATGTCCTCCTTGATTGCCCTGGCCATGATGACCGGAACCTGAGCTGCCAGACCCAAACCCGGCTCCTGACCCGCCGGGCGGGCCACCACCATCGTTGTTATGTTCTCGCATGCTGTGGTCCTTGAACTTCTGCATGATGTGGCAATTGCCCCACATGTGACCCGCCGGTCTGTCGGGCCGGCTGTGCTCCGGACAAGGTTTGTTGAGCATCTCCTCTAAGTTGAAAGCAGTTTTACCCTTGTTAAAAGGTGGTATAAACTTCCCATTGCCCTTAGGTCGATTGTGACCGGTGCTGGCATTGGCCACCAATTCTGACCCGCCATCCAGGTTCTTCCTCTTGCTTTGGTTATCGCTGCCTGTCGCACCCTTGCCGTGGTTATTCTTTTTACCCTGACCAGTTTTCTCCTCATCAGAGCCCGGATCCTTCGTGTTATCAGAGTTGGCATACTTTGTGAGAGCCACCATGAGTTCTCCCATGTCCTGACACGTGCATTTGAGTCGGACGAGCTCCTTCTTCAGAGGGACGAAATGATAGTTCTTCTCCAAGATCAGCACCGCTTGAGCCGCCGTGATCTGTTCAGATGAGTGGGTGATAGTCGACACTCACCGGACCTAATGATGAGACGACTCATTCTCCTGTTGAACATAGTGATCCAGATCCACAATCGTCATAGGCTTCTTGCAAGTTCCTTGAAAGTTTTTGATGAACCTTGCTTTCAGCTCAGCCCATGAGTTGACGGTATTGGGTGGCAAACCCTTCAACAACGTGCGAGCCGGACCTTCCAACATCATGATAAAGTATTTGGCACAGACCGCATCACTGACATCCAACATTTCCATAGCTAGCTCATAACTTTCAATCTAGGCCTTTGGGGAAAGTCTGCAGTGTACTTCGGGACCTTACGAGGGCCTTTGAAATCCTTCGGCAGACGCTCGTTCCATAGAGCCAGCACCAAGCACGAGACTCCCATGGCCCTGGTGTCTACTCCCGCTCCAACTGAGGCGGAATGCGCGGGCTCTTGATGAGCCGCCGCTGCCAGAGCCGTTGCCTCTTGCTGTACTCTCGCTCGGTCTGCTAGCGCCTGCGCCTCCAGAGCCGTTTGATTATCTCGCAGTAGCTCCTAGTGTCTACCACTGCTAGAACCCACCGGTGACTCATAGCGCCGGCTGTAGCTGCGACTGGGGAGGGGGGTTGAATGCACACGGCTCCGGCTGTAAGTATACTTCTCTTGCTGGGCCATCGCCGTTTGAAGGTATCCAAGGGAGTTCCGCACCTCTTCTGCAAAGGGCGCCTCATCAGGAATAGGGATTGTTTCAAGCAGGGTTGCTGTGGCCACCATGTTCTCTGCCGGGTTTGAGTAGTGACCCATCGGCATCGGAAAAGCCGTTGGTGAGGCCTGGTTTCGTCGAGGCGGGTTAAGCTGTTGCCGAGCCGCTGGCCGACTTCCAGCCGCGTCCATTGTTCGTCCCGTTCCTAGCGAGTTAAAAAGTTTCCTGGCCTCGTATTGTTCTGGTAAGCGGGACTGATGTCTCATCCACTGCACCGCAGCTGCCGACTTTTGCTCTAGCTCAAGGCGGAAAGCATCTATCCTAAGGCGCTCTGCCTCCGCATCCATTTGAGCCTTTAACTCGCCAATCCCCTATTGGACCTCCACCATCCGGTCCTTAAGCCTCGTGATCTCCAAGTTCCGGGCCACTTGATTATCCGGTGAGACTTCAGTCGCCATCAGGGTTGTGAGATCATTCATTAGATCCAGAAGAACCTGAGCCAACGGAGGCGGGTCAGCCCCCATGTTTGCGGCTCCAGCGTCTGTGCTTCTCGTGCTCGACGCTGACCCTGCCATGAACACGGCCGCATGGATCGGCAACTTGTGATCCTCCAGCTCAGATTGCTCCGACTCGGGGTAAAGCTCATCGTAGCCCCCGAGCCTGCCATTGTGAAGCGGGTAGATTGATTCCGCTTCTCCGCTCGAAGACCCATCCTCTGAATAGACGAGAGTCTCCTATGACATAGAAGCCTCAAGAACTAGCCCTTGAGTGTAGCCCACGAAGACATGCTTCTGGCCCGGGTTAGCACGGGCGGGTCGCACGTGTTGGGTGGGTTGCATGCGCCGAGCCGGCTCGACGATGTTGGTGCAGACGTCTGGCCTGGGCGTAGATCCGTCAACCTTGCCGATGAAGACGTGGATTCCGTTGAAGGGAACCCGAAATCCATATTCGACAGAGTCGGCCTCAGGTCCCCACCCGGCGTCGTCGATGTAGAGCCGGCCACGGCGACTTTTGCTCATCCTTCCGACCACGTATCCCTCGAACCCTGGGAGATAGCCCTTTGATAACTCAACACCATCGAGCGCTAGCCCCATGGTGGGCGTCAACTATCGTGGTTTTGTCACGATAGATGTCTGGGGACTTAGATTTGAGGCCATCGCTAGGGTGATGAACTCAAAGGGGTTGATCGGGACGAAGGACACAAGTTTACCCAGCTTTGGTCCCTCAAGTAGAGGTAAAAGCCTACGTCCTTCTTGTGCTTGTATTGCTTGGAATCTCGATTACAAGGGAGCAGAATCGCTTGACCTATCTCTCGATTAATAAGTTCCTGTCTAAGTCGCCCCAGGTCTCGCCTTTATATAGGAGGTCAAGACCATGGGTCATACAAGTCGTAACCAACTCTCACAACGTGTCCGAGTCTATCTCTACATTGTCTTGCCTTCCTGAGCAAGCTGTCTCCGGGTGGCTCATATGCCCGGGTCTTCATACCTTCTCCGTCCGGGCCACGTCTTGGCCCATCTTGGCAAGCCTCCCAACGTCTTGGGCTTGAGTCTTCAAGGCCCATCCTTGGGCTGGTGTATGAGCCGCCTGGTGTGACCCGGAGCCTCTGGGGCAGGTCTCACCGCATGGTTATATCCCCAACACACTTAGACAACTTTCATGCCTGGAAGACATATTCTCGAAGGGGTGATCGTCCTACATGAAACATTACATGAAATCCATACACATAAACTAGATGGGGTTATCTTTAAGGTGGACTTCAAGAAGGCATATGATAAGGTCAAATGGCCATTTCTCCAACAAGCCTTGCGTATGAAGGGGTTTACCGACTCATGGAGGGATCAGGTGAATGCTTTCATTCAAAAAGGTAGCGTGGGAATTAAAGTTAACGATGACATAGGTCATTACTTTCGGACACATAAAGGACTGAGACAAGGCGACTCCATGTCCCCCATACTGTTCAGTATAGTTGCGGATATGTTGGGGGGGGGGTCCTAATTGGACGAGCCAAAGAGGATGGCCAAGTAGGTGGACTAGTCCCACACTTAGTTGAGGGGGAGTATCCATACTACAATATACAGACGACACAATCCTTTTCATGGAACATGATTTACATAAAGCTAGAAATATGAAGCTTGTGCTATGCCTATTTGAACAATTGTGTCTGGACTTAAGATAAATTTTAACAAAAGCGAATTGTTCTATTTTGGAAGAGCCAAGGAAGAACAAGATGCGTACATGCAACTATTTGGTTGTGAAATGGGATCACTACCATTTAGCTACCTCGGGATTCCTATTCACTATAGACGGTTGACGAATAGGGAGTGTAAGTGCATTGAAGATAGATTTGAAAAAAGACTAGGATGTTGGAAGGGCAAGCTTATGTCTTATGGAGGCTGACTTGTTTTTATAAACTCGGTATTAACAAGTGTGCCGATGTTTCTTTATCCTTCTTTGAAGTACCTGTTGGAGTACGGAAAGGATTGGACTTTTATCGATCTCGTTTCTTCTGGCAAAGTGATGGGGCTAAGAAGAAATATAGATTAACCAAATGAGATATAATATGCAGACTTAAAGATCAAGGGGGGGGGGTTAGGAGTTAAAACTTAGAGGCTAAGAATGATGCCTATTTAGCAAGTGGCTTTACATGTTATCTATAGAGACCGATGTAATGTGGATACAAATTTTGAGAAATAAGTATTTACAGTCTAAGGCTCTGGCTTAGGTTACAGTTAGACAAAATGACTCACCGTTTTGGAAAGGGTTAATGAAGATGAAAGTAACCTTCTTCTAGTGGGTCAAGTTTCTGGTTGGTAATGGCACCGAGACCAGATTCTGGGAAGACACATGGTTGGGGTAGACGCCTCTAGCTTTACAGTATCCTACTTTATATAATATTGCACAACGTAGGGAAGATTATGTTGCTACGATACTACAGTCCGTACCTCTCAACATCCAATTTAGGCGATCTCTAGTGGGAGAACGTTGGGATTCATGGGTACACCTAGTCAGGCGGTTGATGGATGTTCAGCTCTCTGATGAGCCAGATTGAATTCACTGGAAATTAGTCACGAGTGGATCCTTTTCAGTGAAGTCGATGTATTTGGACCTAATTAACTCTGGACCCCTGGCGAGATCTATGCATATTTGAAACATTAAAGTTCCTCTTAGGATTAAAATATTTATGTGATTTGTTTAAAAAGGAGTGATACTAACCAAAGACAATATGATAAAACGAAATTGGATTGGATGTGCCAAATGTTGCTATTGCGATCATAATGATCAATAAGTCACCTCTTCTTAGAATGCCCATTGGCAAAACTTTTATGGCGCACTATTCATATAGCCTTTAATATTCACCCTCCAATGAACATTGACAGGCTTTTCGGAACATGGCTCTACGGAGTTGACGGCACAATAGCTAATCACATTCGCATTGGAATAAGTGCTCAACTTTGGGCTATTTGGAATACTAGAAATGATATATTTTTCAATGGCAAGAACCTTAACAATTTTTTGCAGGTCATATACAGATCCACTGCTTGGATCCGTACGTGGTCGTTACTCAATCATGCGGATCCCAGGGAGCTTATGGATATTGGGTGCAACCGGCAGAAGACGATCGCACGGACTATCTTCAGCCGGTTTGAAGACGAGCTGTTAACAGGCTAGGTGTATAGGCATCGTAGCCTTTTAATATCGTCGGATGTGGCAGTCTTTTTTCATCTTTCCTTTTTTATTATTATGGCTCAGACTGTGAGACCTTGTCGAACCTAAGACTTTGTTTGCTTCCGGTTTAATAATATGGTTGTATGCATCGACCGATGCAGAGGCCGGGGGCTCTGTTCCTTCCTTTCAAAAAATAAATAAAAAATCAACAGTCCACTTTTAAATATTTCGTGACATTTCTAATTCTTTACCTAACTGTTCTCGTTTGCAAGGCACTGCTCATCATAAATAATATACAATATGAATTAAATATTACACTTAACTTGCTCTTCCACTATGTAAAGAAACATTGCACCTAAATTGTAGACCTACGAGTGCAATATTAGAAGCAGGCCTGACATTGATTTATTAAACTAAACAAATCACATGTTATAAGCATAAGAAAATCTCAAGCCCTATATATCAAACATAGTGTATAACATGATAAACTAAGAGGCATTACCTAAATAATTCAGACATATGCACATCCCAAGAGCAAGAACATGAATAATTTCTTTCATTAAAGAAATGCCACCTAACAGGAAGAGAACGTCCACAATTGTATATTTAGTCGTAGGCTTGTAGATTAAGTCTCATTCTTTTTTTAGGAGAAGGATGTTTCATTCATTTGCTAGGAGGCATTCAACGACAACGACCTGCAGGGTTGGAAGCTGGAACCAGAACGGAACCGAATGAAACCAAAGCCGATGATGTGCTCGGGAATTGTTTCTGGTTATGGCGCTTGCGAAAGATTTTTTTTAACACAGTATAGACGCAAACGTTCATATATACGTGCATATACCCATCCCTATGAACGCACACATGCACACCTTATCCCTATGAGCACCTTCGAGAGATTGAGCCGACATATCATTTTGAGATTTACGAAGTCACCATAGGCGCCTCGTCGTAGACGGAAACGTCTCCTTCCACTGAATGTGCATCGTCGAAAATCCTGAAATAAATTCAGGAATAAGGCGAGCACCAAGACTTAAACCCTGGTAGGCTGGTGATACCACTGTCGCTCTAACCATCCAACCACAGGTTGGTTCGCTGCACTTACCAAAGATGATTGGTAGAAAGCGTGCCACTGGAGATACAAAAGTCAACAACACCTTCATGCTGCACGCTGCGTGTTTAGTGGTGGCATAGTAAGATATATAGATAGATATACAAGAGTATCTACAACCATCAACCGGACCCCTCATACTCGTCTTAAACGTTCGGTCAGACAGTTCGGTCATGAAAATTTGATCAGATGGACGTCTCGAACGGGCCTCAAACGTCTAGATCAACCGGCATCACTCATATCCAGCCTAAATATGAGGCGGATATGGAACCGTCCGGACACGCCCGCCCCGTCGGCCTGACGATGGGGTCTCACACGGACACACTGGAAATCCGACGGCCTGACGGACGCCTCGCCCGTCGCTGCGTTGTGAACGCCGCGTGGCACCGCTCCGTCTCGCCGTCTGACAAAATTCGGCTTTCAAGTCGGTCAGTGTCTGATGACCCACAAGTATAGGGCATCAATCGTAGTCCTTTCGATAAGTAAGAGTGTCAAACTCAACGAGGATCTAGAGGAAATGACAAGCGGTTTTCAGCAAGGTAATTTCTACAAGCACTGAAATTGTAGGTAACAGATAGTTTGATAGCAAGATAATTGATAACGACCAAGTAACGGTAACGATAAATAAAGTACAGCAAGGTAGCTCAATCCTTTTGCGGCAAAGGACAGGCCACAACAGTCTCTTATTTTAAGCAAAGTGTTCTTGAGGGTACACAGGTATTTTATCTAGTTACTTTTATCATGTTGGTTTGATAATTTCATATGTGGGTGGACCGGTGCTTGGGTGTTGTTCTTATCTGAACAAACCTTCCACTTATGATTAACCCCCTCGCAAGCATTCGCAAATACGAAAAAAGTATTAAGATAAAATCTAACCATAACATTAAACGTTTGGATCCAAATCAACCACTTATGAAGTAGCGCATAAATTAGGGTTTAAGCTTCTGTCACTCTAGCAACCTATCATCTAATAACTACTCCACAATGCATTTTCGTAGGTCCAAAAATGCTGAAGTGTCATGTAGTCGGCGTTCACATGACACCACTAAGGGAATCACAATATACATATCATGAAAATATCAAACACATACCAAATTCACATGATTACCTGCAACATAACTTGTACCGTGACCTCATGAACAAAGGTAACTACTCACAAATAATATTCATACTCAAGATCAGAGGGATATTAAATAACATAATTGATCTGAACATATAATCGTCCACTAAATAAATCATATAGTAATCAACTACAAGATGTAATCAACACTACTAGTCACCCACATGTACCAATCTGAGGTTCTGGTACAAAGATTAAAAACAAGAGATGAACTAGGATTTGAGAGGAGATGGTGTTGTTGAACATGTTGATGAATATTGGCCTCCCAAAGATGAGAGGGGTGTTGGTGATGACAATGGCTTCGATTTTCCCCTCCGGGAGGGAAGTTCCCCCAGCGGAATCGCTTCGCCGGAGGGCAAAAGTGCTCCTGGCCACGTTTCACCTCGAGACGGCGGCATTCCGTCCCGAAAGTCCCCTCCTTATTTTTTCTAGGTCAAAAGACCTTAAGTACTGGAAGATTGGCACCAGAGGTGGGGTGGGGTGGGCTGGCCACAACCCACCAAGGCACGCCAGGCCTTGTGGTCACATGTGCCCCTCCTTTGGTAGTTATTTGCTCCAGTATTTTTTTTATATTCCAAGATAATTATCTGTGAAGTTTCAGCTTATTTGGAGATGTGCATAATATGTATATCTGTTATGCTTTTTCAGGTCGAGAATTCCAGTTGTCGGCATTCTCCTTCTTTACGTAGACCTTGCATATTATGAGAGAAAAGATATTAGAATCACTCCATAAAGCATTATTATGCATAAAACATTATAAATAAAAGTAGGAAATCATGATGCAAAATTGACCTATCAATTCCCCCAAGCTTAGACCTCGCTTGTCCTCAAGTGAAAGCCGATATCGAAAAACATATCCACATGGTTTGAGAGAGAGGTGTCAATAAAAACAAAATACGGACATAGTAGCATCATGCTTATTATCATAGCAGCAACAAACTTTGTCATAGTACCTTTTCATATAACTATTATTATATAACTTCATCATAAAACTTCTCATGAACAAGTAACAATTCATCACAACATAGAAGTATAAAGCATAAACCTTATTGAAAACTAACAAACTATGTTCTCAGTCAACTTTGCAACTACAATTCATTATATTTTCAGGAAGGGTCTCGGATGGGAGCCTTTTGGCAAGTGCGCATACTCAACCATCATTTAGTCTTCTATGATTTATAACACTCACAACATACCCATGAGCAAAAAGTTTCAATCGGACACATATAAAGATATGGGCTTATAGTTTCGCCTCCCAACGTATTCACCTCAAGGGTGATGTCAACAATAATAACTCATGCTCACTCATATCCAACTGGATATATGTGCCTGGATCTTTCCTCACCACATGATGCTTGCAAAAATATAAAAAATGAAAAGGAGTAAGGAAGAATACTTTGACTCTGGCATAAAAGTAAATACATAAAAGTAAAAGATAGACCCTTCGCAGAGGGAAGCAGAGGTTGTCATGTGCTTTTTAGTTTGTATGCTAAATTCCTTAATGCAAAAGAACATCATGTTATATTGCCCCTTATGATAGCAACCTTTATTATGCAGTCCATCGCTTTTATTACTTTGTCATCATAAGTTCGTACAACGCTGAATTTTATCTTACACTAATTGATCAAACACATTTAGAAGCAATTTGTATTGCCTTAGTGCACCGATGACAACTTACTTGAAGGATCTTACTCGATGCGTAGGTAAGTATGGTGGACTCACAAAACATGAGTTTGGGTTTAGTGTTTTTTGATGCACAAGTAGTATCTCTACTTTGTGCAGAATTTTTGGCTAGTAAAGATATTGAGAAAGCACCACATGTTGAAGGATCTATGACAATATAACTTCTATGTGAATATGAACAAACATAACTCATTACGTTGTCTTCCTTGTCCAACATCAACAATTTTGCCATATAATATTTAATGGGGGCTCACAATCATAAAAGATGTCCAAGATAGTGTATTTGCATGTGAATCTTCTCTTCCCTTGTTAATTCTTTCATAAATTGCATCATTGAGCAATGCTATGTTTGTCAATATCCAATAAATTTTACCATTTATACTTTTCCTTATGTGATGTTATCACTTACCATAATATTAGCATATGACCCTTTTCATTTATTTCCTATTTATTTTGATTGCAACAAGAATGTAAAGAAGCAAAAGCTGAAACTAAACTTTATTATATAACTCTCACTCATGTACATAGATAGATATATCACGAAACTAGCACTCGAAAATAGATCATACTAAACTTTTATTCAACTAAATGAAGAAAGAGCTAAGGATCGGACTAAAATAGGTAAAGGTAAATAAAAGTGATGGTGATATGGTACCAGGGCATCTCCCCCAAGCTTGGCTTAAGCCAAGGGGAGTGCCCATAGCCGTGTACTCAAGTCTCCTTTGGTGGTGAAGATGATGAAGGTGGTGGTGATGAAGTGGTAAGTTTGTCCTTCGGCTTCCAGGGCAAGGGTTCACCATCGAAAGATGATGCGCTAGTCTCCCTAGTCCGGCAACTGGCAGCTAAACTCATACCTTTAAATCTTGCTTCATACTCAAAAACTTGGTTTTAAAGATCATTGATTTGACTTTGCAGAAAATTGATTTGCTCGTTGAAGGTGAAGACGATGTCCTCCATGGAGCGACCATCCACCATGTGATCACGGGTGAATTCTGTGATCATGGAGTGATTGCAGTAAGTCCATGCTCCACCATCCCTTGGCACTTGAAGATGTCTTGTTCCATCGCCTCGAGCCTAGCCTCCATGCTTCTCGTCCTCTTGGGCCCCTGTACATCTTAGATGTGGATCACCCCTCACGCATCTCAATGGCTTGAGGGTGCTTCATCACCTCCGGCAAGTATGGGTTGATGAACTTCTCAAAAAACTTGTCCTTGGAGGAGCTTGGTGGAGCCATGGAGATCTAGATCTCACGAGAAAACATCACGAAACAAGAACAAAGAATTTTTCTGTGATGCGGTGGTCGAAACAATCAGGGGGTATATATAAAGATTTTTTATCCCGGGAAGCAAGAATATGGAATGTAAACGGAGTCGGGAAGGTGTCTGAGGTGGGCACAACCCGCCAGGGCGCGCTAGAGAGGGCAGGCGCGCCCTGGTGTATCGTGCTCACATCAGTTGCTTTCCTACTTGTTTCTTATTTTCCTAATTTTTGTAATATCCCAAAACTGACAGAAAATATTATTGCGGATTTTTCGGAGTCTGTTTACTTACCGTATCACGTACATCCTCTTTTTTAGAATTCTGGAGTGTTCTAGAAGGTTTCTTTTATGTGTTCCTCCAGTGTCATGGTTTGGATATTATTGTTGGAAATATGCCCTAGAGGCAATAATAAATTGGTTATTAATATATTTCCTTGTTCGTGATAATTGTCTATTGTTCATGCTATAATTGTATTAATCGGAAACCGTAATACATGTGTGAATACATAGACCACACCATGTCCCTAGTGAGCCTCTAGTTGACTAGCTCGTTGATCAATAGATGGCCATGGTTTCCTGACCATGAACATTGAATGCCATTGATAACGGGATCACATCATTAGGAGAATGATGTGATGGACAAGACCCAATCCTAAGCATAACACAAGATCGTGTAGTTCGTATGCTAGAGATTTTCTATTGTCAAGTATCATTTCCTTAGACCATGAGATTGTGCAACTCCTGGATACCGTACGAAGGCTTTCGGTGTATCAAATGTCACAACGTAACTGGGTGACTATAAATGTGCACTACAGGTATGTCCGAAAGTTTCTGTTGGGTTGGCACGAATCGAGACTAGGATTTGTCACTCCATGTGACGGAGAGGTATCTCTAGGCCCACTCGGTAATACATCATCATAATGTGCTCAATGTGACTAAGGAGTTAGTCACGTGTTCATGTGTTACCGAACGAGTAAAGAGACTTGCTTGTAATGAGATTGAACAAGGTATAGGGATACTGACGATCTAATATTGGGCAAGTAACATACCGATGGACAAAGGGAATTGTATACAAGATTAATTGAATCCCTGACGTCGTGGTTCATCCGATGAGATAATCGTGGAACATGTGGGAGCCAATATGGGTATCTAGATCCCGCTACTGTTTATTGGTCGGAGAGGTGTCTCGGTCATGTCTGCATGGTTCCTGAACCCGTAGGGTCTACACACATAAGGTTCGGTGACGCTAGAGTTGCAATGGGAATTGTATGTGGTTACCGAAAGTTTTTTGGAGTCTCGGATGAGATCCCAGATGTCACGAGGAGTTTTGGAATGGTCCGGATGTTAAGATTTATATATGGGAAGTCATATTTTGGCCACCGGAAACTATTCAGGATTTTCCGGTATTATACCGAGAAGGTTCTAGAAGGTTCCGGAGTGGGGACCACCTGCATGGAGGGCCCCACGTGAACGTGGGTAGTGGGGGCAAGTCCCCACACCCCTAGTCAAGACGCACTAAGACCTCCCCTTATAAGGAATAAGATCATATCGCGAAGGGATAAGATCAAGATCCCTAAAAAGGGGGGGATAACAATCGGTGGGGAAGGGAAATGATGAGATTTTTTTCCTCCCAACTTTGCCAATGCCCCAATGGACTTGGAGGGCAAGAAACCAGCCCCCTCCACCCCTATATATAGTGGGGAGGCACATGGGAGCTGCACCCCTTGCCCCTGGCGCAACCCTTCCCTCTCATACACCTCCTCCTCCTCCGTAGTGCTTGGCGAAGCTCTGCTGGAGAACCACGAGCACCACCGCCACCACGCCGTCGTGGTGACGGAGCTCTCTCTCAACTTATGCTTCCCTCTTGCTGGATCAAGAAGGAGGAGATGTCCCCGGTCTGTACGTGTGTCAAACGCGGAGGCGCCGTCCGTTCGGTGCTTGGATCGGATCTTCCGCGATTTGAATCACCGTGAGTACGACTCCATCAACCGCGTTCTTTGCAATGCTTCCACCTAGCGATCTTCAAGGGTATGAAGATGCACTCCCTCTATCTCGTAGCTAGCATCTCCTAGATTGATCTTGGTGACACGTAGGCTTTTTTTGAATTATTACTACGTTCCCCAAAAGTGGTATCAGAGCTAGGTCTATGCGTAGATTCTATGCACGAGTAGAACACAAGTATTTGTGGGTGATGATTTGGTCAATTTGCTTGCCGTTACTACTCCTATCTTGATTCGGCGACATTGTGGGATGAACCGGCCCAGACCGACTTTACACGTACGCTTACGTGAGACTGGTTCCACCGCCTGACATGCACTTGTTGCATAAGGTGGCTAGCGGGTGTGTGTCTCTCCCACTTTAGTCGGATCGGATTCGATGAAGAGGGTCCTTATGAAGGGTAAATAGAAATTGGCATATGACCGTTGTGGCTTTTGCGTAGGTAAGAAACATTCTTGCTAGAAACCCATAGCAGCCATGTAAAACTTGCAACAACAATTAGAGGACGTCTAACTTGTTTTTGCAGGGTATGCCATGTGATGTGATGCCAAAAGGATGTGATGAAATACATGTGATGTATCAGATTGATCATGTTCTTGTAACAGGAATCACGAATTTCATGTCGATGAGTATGACAACCGGCAGGAGCCATAGGAGTTGTCTTAATTTATTGTATGACCTTTGTGTCAATCAAAAACACCATGTAATTACTTTACTTTATTGCTAACCGTTAGCCATTGTAGTAGAAGTAATAGTTGGCGAGACAACTTCATGAAGACGCGATGATGGAGATCATGGTGTCGTGCCGGTGATGATGGTGATCGTGCCGTGCCCCGAAGATGGAGATCAATGGCGCAAGATGATATTGTCCATATCATGTCACTTTATGATTTGCATATGATGTTTATCATGTTTTTACATCTTATTTGCTTAGAACGACGGTAGCATGAATAAGCTTTTACCAGTCAATCTCGCTTTAGAGACCCTGAGCCGGTTCACAGAGTTGACGGCCAATCTCGCTTTAGAGACCCTGAACTGGTACGATGCAAAATTGGCTTTATGCCTAGTTTGAGTACATTAAGCGCTGTTGTTGATGGAGGCTTCTTACCTTTGGTATAGCTTAACAAAATCCCCTAAGACAATAGCGTGTACATCAAATTCCAGTTGCTTGTCAACTGCGGCCATCGAAGGGGGCTTCTTACCGATGGGTATCGCTTATCTCACCCTAATGGTCGGCTTTATGCCACTTCTGGTTACTTATTAACCGCGGTTGTCGAAGGGGGCTTCTTACCGACGGGTTCGCTTATCTGACCCTAACAACCGGCGTTTACGAAAAAAATAGTTGCGGAAGGAGGCTTCTTGCCCTTAGGAATAGCTTACATAAACCCTTCACGCAGTCGGCTAGTACAATTGCTAGTCGCGGCTGTCGATTGGATGCTTCTTGCCATAAGGTATAGCTTATATAAAACCATCGGCAACCGGCCCCATACAACATTGGCTTATTGGAGGAGGCTTCTTGCCTTCGGGTATAGCTTACATCACCCTCCAACAGCAGGCTTTTTGAGCTGCGGTTGTTAGTAGAGGCTTCTTACTTTTGGTATAGCTTACATAAACCTATTAACAGCCGGTATTGGAATACAATGGATAAGTATTTACTATTAAAAGGAGGCTTTTTACCATCATGGTACAGCTTACACCCTTCATACAGCCGGTTGTAGGCCGTTTTCAAGTTCCCAACAGTCATCGTTGCTGCATAGAGGCTTCCTACCGTCAGGTATAGCTTACTTTATCCTATGACAGCCGGCTCTTCCATAGCAAATCATTATAAGAGAAGAAGTCATACTACTCTAGTTGATGGAGTAAATTTCCCGGGTCTAATGACTCCGGGTGAAGGACAGACGTCTTAGAAAGATTACGTGTTGGTTTATCAACAACCGCGTTTTTGTTCATGGAGGCTTATTACCAACGGAGGTGTTATCCGGTTCTAAAAGAGCTTTCAAGGCTTACAAGTGCCTCTCATGAATCGTTGGCAGATCTATCAAAGATGGAAGTAAAGTGCTGAGACAGAAGGTTGAAAGCAATATGAGATAAACAGCCAGCAAAGGTTTTCTAAGATATTATAAAGCTGTTACAAAAGACATTCTCAGAGGGAACAAATGATGTTTCTAACAAGTTTTAACATGCCATTGGCGGGTAATTACAAGAGCTGCTCTTGCTCTGAATATTATAAAGTTCTGTCACTCGGCCGGCTCACCCTGCTCCGGATCTCCTGTGGTTTGGATCTGAAGGTTGCCGAGTTCCCAGTTGCAGTTAGATACGGCAGCAAAAGTCCCTTCAAAGAAAGTGGAGATGTCAAGCTCACCAGGGAAAAGATCGTTGCTTCGGGCGGGTGTTAAGTCTTTACACTCATAAAGAGGCCCGCGGATCCATTTGTCTTCCTGATCGTATGCTGCTTGGTAGGTCTTGAGGTCCGCCTCTGCTTTATCAGCCATGACATATGCCAAGTAGCGAGAGTCCTTGACGACTTTGAAGTAGTCGGCTTCAGAAAATTCTGAGCCATCAAATTTTTTCGAAGGGTACCCGCCCATCATTTCGGCTGCTGTGAGATCCGGCGCGAAGGCCATAGCCCGGCTCAAGCCCGCGACAGCTCCAGAGCGGAAAGCTGACCTCTTTAGCTCTTGTATTTGCTTAGGCACAGTTAAGAACAACTCTAATACCCTTTTCAGGGCCTTGGGAATCTTTTCTTTGTACTGTATGCTCTTGATGGTAAATATTGCACCGCAATACAGTTGTTCTGTGAAGGTGTACATGGCCTTCAAAGACAGGATGCTGTCATCTCCAAGTTGCCGACTCAAAGGACCTACATGAACCGGAAGAGACATGTGAGTCGTCAGTTGTTTCATGAAAGATGATAAGTAAGGAGTACGGTACGATTGAATTACCAAATAAGGCGGCCGACATCTTGGCAATGTGCCGTTTGAGCCCTTGAAGTTCCTCAGCAATGGCGATGAGCCGCTGATCGGCGTCATCTGCCCGTTTTGTTAGCGCGACTTTCTTCGACTCTGCTGCCTCTTTTAATGATGTTAGCTCGGCGGTGACTTTTGATATTTCTTCAGCTAAGAGCCGGCATCTCTCGTCAGCAAGGCTTCGTGCTTCTTGTTGAGCTGCCAAGTTGGTTTTAAGATCCGCCAGCCGAGAGCCGGCGGTGTTCCGAGCGTCTTGTGCATAGTAAAACAAAGTATAAGCTGTTACAACAATAAGATTGTTCATATACATAAGGATTCACAGTTCAAATTCTACAAGTCTCAAACAGATTGCAAGCAATATATTTTACACTTGGGGGCTAATGTATATTTCATCTGTTCAAAGTCTACAGTTTCGGCTCATCTTCTTAGAAATTGACCCGGAACTTGGGGGCTACACATTGGCTCTTTTCTGATCGCAAAAGACCCGACTCAAGTAAATTTTGAGCCGGCCCTTGGGGGCTACACTACGTTTTTATCCAAACTATGAGAGACCCGACTCAAATAACATTTGAGCCGGCCCTTGGGGGCTACATTTGGCAGTATACACGTATTGATAGTATCTAAAGCACAAGTGTTTTCTACATAACCTTCGAAGGAAGACCCGAATTCAATTCCATGTTAAATTAAATCCAGCCCTTGGGGGCTGGGGAAGGTTATGGTCGAAGAAAGGTAACATACCTCATATTTTGCCTTCATCATGGCGACTAGCCGGAGTTCCAAGTCTCGGCTGGTATTGACTCGGTTCATGTAGCCGGAGTGGAGTTCTTCGGCCATCATCTTATTGTACGACGAGTCAAATTCAAGTTTCTGTGAGGCTTCAGAAGGCTCAGTATGCCGGGTTAAGACATGTGCTGGTGAAGAAGGCTTCTGGGCAGACCCGGTGATGATGACATCTGGAGTCGAGTTTTGGCGGGTGTAATCGGCCTTGAAGGAGCAGCTGGGGAGTGTTCCATGATAACATCATCTGCTGCCGGCTCAGTGGAGGCCGCTGGTGGAGCTACCTCTTCTGCTGGAGTTTCCTCCGGCTGTCCAAGATCCGGTTGAGCCGGGGCCGGCTGTTCAGGCTCTTGATTGTCAAGGACAGGGTCAGAAGAAGGTTGGTTGGTCTTGCAGCGTTTCGCTTGAGCACTGCAAAGGGAAGGATCATCATTCAAAGGAGACTAGTATTTCATCAAAGACATCCGGATATTTTGATACTTACAGAGGATTAATCTTTGGTGGAGGTATGACTGATGCAGAAGAGTCACCGGAAGAGGGTGTCTTTTGAAAAAAGCAAGACACGGAAATGATAAGACGCTGAAACATGAAGCAAAACGAAAAAGGGAAGTACAAATACTAACCTCTGCAGGCCGCTTCTTAGGAGCCGGCGAGTTTGGTAGTCCCGAGGCAAGCTCTGTAGAGCTGGCGCTCCGGGTCTGACGTCGTTCAGATTGCTGTTGCTTTTTTAAAAGGAAATCAGGAGCCAGATGAGCGAGAGGGTGAGATAGAGGAAATTTTCTAATGACCCGCCGCGGCTTTCGGAAGACATATTCTGAGTCGGAGTACATGCAAGTTACCTCAGGAGCGTTGGCGTGGCTGGTTTCTACTTCGTCCTGTGAGACACGGAAAAACATTAATAAGGAGCCGGCAAGACAAATAATCAGATAAATAAAGTTACAGTTCTTACCTCCGACTCTAAGGAGGCCGGGTGTTCGAGCCAGTCCTCTTGAGGAGCTGCCTTTCTTTGTTTCTTGGTGGTGGCTTTCTTTTTGGTTGCCTTTGGAGGGGGAACGCATTCCTTCTTCCAGAAGTCGGAGTCAGCCTGTGCAAATTGAGCCGGAGGAAGGATGTCAAGCTTTGAAAAGGAGTATGTAAACATATAACAGACTGAAGAAAGACCAAAATACTTACAGGAGGTGATGGGTTGGTCGCGCAGAAGGGTGCTAGGCCGATGGTGCTGCAAGAGCCGGAGGTCTCGTGCACCAGACTTCGGACGGTCATACAGATGTCGTCCTCAGTCAAAGTGGTGGCGCTGAAGCATAGCTCGCTATCATATTTTCCTGGATATTCATACATGAGCCGGTTCCGGCGACTCAAAGGCATGATCCGCCACTCCACCCAGCAGCGGATAAGGTCAGTTCCAATGAGGCCATTGGCCAGGAGAGCTTTTACTCTGGTGTGAGTCTTCTCATATCTAGCCTGGTCGGCAGCTGAGAGCCGGTCAGGCAGTGAGGTATCGGTCGAGAGCCGGGCAGGACGATAACCCGGCGGACGGTGTTCTGTGTCAGGAGATGTGTCTTTGCAATAGAACCACGTTTTGTTCCAATCCTTTGGGTGGCTGGGCATCTGAATAGCCGGAAAGGTGATGCCCCTCCGGCGCTGGATGGTGATCCCTCCGAGTTCCAGACTTGGCCCGCTCTTGTATTCAGTCTGGCGGTTGGCATAGAAAAACTCTCGAAAGAATCCGACTGATGGCCTTGATTGAAGATACGCCTCACAGAGGACTTGAAAATGGTAAATATTTGATACAGAATTCGGCGCCAGGTCTTGGGGATGCAGCTTGTACAAATGGAGGATGTCCCGGAAGAACTTTGACCCGGGTGGCACGAATCCCCGATCGATATGATCCGTAAAGACTACAACCTCCCCTTTCTTTGGTGCGGGGCGGGTCTCATCACCCGGAACCCGCCAGTTGATCACTTCCTTCGGAGGAAGGGTGCCAGCAGCTACTAAATCAGACAGATATTCTTCAGTCACGCAGGAGCCGACCCAATTGCAGGAATTGGTGGCGCGTGTCATTTTGGCGGCTTAAGAGTACTGGGCAAAAGGAAATAATAACTAGTCAAACAAGAGCAGATAGCAATAGTGGTTTACAACTTACAGGGTTCTAAAAATTAAAGCCTTGAAAGGCCCGGCTGATAACAGCCGGAGGGAATCTAGCGGCTTACAATAGACAGATGAGCCGGAAGTCAATCAAGACCCGGACAAACAGGTTTCACAACTGTCTTCAAATACTGTGGATCTACCGAAGCAGAGGAAAGAGTTCTATGTCGACCTAGATGAAGAACAGTGAAAAACGAAAAATCGGCCTACAACCCTAACCGCCTGCGCATTGCGCGCGGACAGACCACGTTCGACAGCGTCGGTGACGACGCGACCTAAAGGACGCACAACAGGGGTCAAGGCTTGGCCGTGCGGCCGCGCCGGCGGTCGGAAACACGCGACGGAGTCCGTCAGAGAAAACCCTATCTTTCTACCGATCTAAGCTACGGGAAGAGAGGCGTACCGGAGTGGAGACGGCGACGGACGATACTCTGGTCCCAACGGGTTGATGCAGCGACCAAGTGTTGACGACGAACGAGCGGTGGCGCCGGAGCGGAGCGGACGAGCTCGGGCGACGGACGGCGGCAGGAAGAAGAAGAAGGGGCGCACGAGCGGGAATGAGCCATTTTGACCCGTGCGGGTCCTATTTAACAGGTGAGCGGTGCGGAATCCCAGGCGTCAACACCGGTCTTGCCGAAACGGACGCCTCGATTCCCGGTGAGCAGTTAAATGCAAAAGATTTGGTGATACGTCAATGTATCTGTGACGTCACGCCGAGTCATCTATGGTGACTCTCAGACAATCACAAGAGACGGATGAAATGAGCTGGCTCACTTCAACCTGGGGCCTAATGTTGGGGATATAACCCCGTGATATGACCCGGCTAGAAAGTTCCGGTTGATAACATTGGTTATGAGACGGCCCATGAAGGCATGGGTCAACTGAAGGCCCAAGATGATCGACGGCTCTTGATGTGGGCCGGACAGCGGAGACCCGGATGTGCAAGACCTTCCAAAGGATAACTTGGATAGGAAGATAGAGGTAGACTCGGAGATGTAAACGTGATCCGGTTCTACAGTTGTAAGACCCGACGGTTCTGACCTCTTATATAAAGGCAGAGTCGGGGCGGCTTAGAGGTAGGTTATCGAAAACTAGGTCAAGCTTCTAGCCCCTTGTAATCGATACAACAAGCAATAACAACACAAGCAGAACGTAGGCTTTTACCTTGACTTGAGGGGCCGAACCTGGGTAAACTCGTGTCCTTAGTCTCGATCAACCCCTTTGAGTCCACTGCCATGGCGATGGCTCCGAACTCAAGTCTGGTAACCCGGACATCTGCCGTGACAAAACCACGACAGTCGGTGATGAACACCTTCATCCAGACTCCTTCCTTTGCTGCTTCCAATGAAGCTATGTACTCCGCTTCACATGTAGATGCCGCCACGACGCTTTGCTTGCTGCTGCACCAACTGACTGCCCCTCTGTTCAAAATATACATTTATTTGGTTTGTGACTTCGAGTCATCCGGACCTGTGTCGAAGCTAGCATCGATGTAACCCTTTACGACGAGCTCTTTGGCACCTCCATATATGAGAAACATGTCCTTTGTCCTTTTCAGGTACTTCAAGATATTCTCGACCGCTGTCCAGTGTTCCGCTCCGGGATCACTTTGGTACCTCCCTACCCTACTTGTGGCAAGGTTCGCATTAGGTCTAGTACATAGCATGTCATACATAATAGAGCCTATGGCCGAAGCATAGGGGATGACACTCATCTCTTCTCTATCCTTTGCCGTGGTCGGGCATTGAGTCATACTCAATCTCACACCCTGTAACACAGGCAAGAACCCCTTGGACCGATCCATATTGAACTTCTTTAATATCTTATCAAGGTATGTGCTTTGTGAAAGACCTATGAGGCGTCTCGATCTATCTCTATAGATCTTGATGCCTAATATGTAAGCAGCTTCTCCAAGGTACTTCATTGAAAACACTTATTCAAGTAGGCCTTTACGCTTTACAAAAGTTCTATATCATTTCCCATCAACAATATGTCATCCACATATAATATGAGAAATGCTACAGAGCTCCCACTCACTTTCTTGTAAATACAGGGTTCTCCATAAACCTGTATAAACCCAAACGCTTTAATCACCTCATTAAAGCGAATGTTCCAACTCCGAGATGCTTGCACCAGCCCATAGATGGACCGCTAGAGCTTGCATACCTTGTTAGCATATTTAGGATCGACAAAACCTTCCAGTTGCATCATATACATTTCTTCCTTAAGAAAGCCATTGAGGAATGCCGTTTTGACATCCATTTGCCAGATCTCATAATCATAAAATGCGTCAATTGCCAACATGATTCAAACGGACTACAACATCGCTACGGGTGAGAAAGTCTCATCGTACTCAACTCCTTGAACTTGTCGATAACCCCTAGCGACAAGCCAAGCTTTATAGATGGTCACATTACCATCTGCGTCAGTCTTCTTCTTAAAGATCCATTTATTTTCTATGGCTCTTATCATCAAGCAAGTCCACCAAAGTCCACACTTTGTTATCATACATGGATCCTATCTCGGATTTCATGGCTTCAAGCCATTTGTTGGAATCTGGGCCCACCATCGCTTCTTCATAGTTCGAAGGTTCACCGTTGTCCAACAACATGATCTCCAGGACAGGGTTGCCGTACCACTCTGGTGCGGAACGTGCCCTATTGGACCTTCGAATAGCAACATGATCTGAAGCTTCATGATCATCATCATTAACTTCCACTCCAGCCGGTGCAGGCTCCACAGAAACAACTTCCCGTGCTACGCTACTCTCCGGTTCGAGTGGAGGTACAATTACCTCATCAAGTTCTATTTTCCTCCCACTTACTTCTTTCAAGGGAAACTCTTTCTCTAGAAAGGATCCATTCTTGTCAATAAAGACTTTGCCTTCGGATCTAAGGTAGAAGGTATACCCTATAGTTTCTTTGGGGTATCATATGAAGACACACTTATTTGCTTTGGTTTCGAGCTTCTCAGGTTGAAGTTTCTTCACATAAGCATCGCATCCCCAAACTTTCAGAAATGACAACTTAGATTTCTTTCGAAACCATAATTCATACGGTGTCGTCTCAACAGATTTAGATGATGCCCTATTTAAAGTGAATGCGGCAGTCCCTAATGCATATCCCCAAAATGATAGCAGTAAGTCGGTAAGAGACATCATAGATCGCACCATATCCAATAGAGTGCAATTACGACGTTCACACACACCATTTCGCTGAGGTGTGCTAGGCGGTGTGAGTTGTGAAACGATTCCACATTTCCTTAGGTGCGTGCCAAACTCGTGACTTAAATATTCTCCGCCACGATCACATCGTAGGCACTTTATTTTCCTGTCACGTTGATTCTCTACCTCACTCTGAAAATCCTTGAACCTTTCAAAGGTTTCAGACTTGTGTTTCATTAAGTAGACATACCCATATCTACTCAAGTCATCAGTGAGGGTGAGAACATAACGGTAGCCACCGCGAGCCTCGATGCTCATTGGACCGCATACATCGGTATGTATTTTTTCCAACAAGTCAGTTGCTCGCTCCATTGTTCCGGAGAACAGAGTCTTGGTCATCTTGCCCATGAGGCATGGTTCGCACGTGTCAAATGATTCAAAATCCAGATACTCCAAAAGTCCATCAGCATGGAGTTTCTTCATGCGTTTGAAACCAATACGACCAAGGCGGCAGTGCCACATGTAAGTGGGACTACCGTTATCAATTTTACATCTTTTCGTACTCACACTATGGACATGTGTAACATCACATTCGAGATTCATCAAAAATAAACCATTGACCAACGGGGCATGACCATAAAAAATTTCTCTCATATAAATAGAACAACCATTATTCTCAGATTTAAATGAGTAGCCATCTCGCATCAAACGAGATCCAGATACAATGTTCATGCTCAAAGATGGTACTAAATAACAATTATTGAGGTTTCAAACTAATCCCGAAGGTAGATGTAGAGGTAGCATGCCGACGGCGATCACATCAACCTTGGAACCATTCCCGACGCGCATCGTCACCTTGTCCTTTGCCAGTCTTTCCTTATTCCGCAGCTCCTTCTTAGAGTTACAAATGTGAGCAACTGCACCGGTATCAAATACCCAGGAGCTACTACGAGCGCTGGTAAGGTACGGATCAATAACAAGTATATCACATATACCTTTAACGTTGTCGGCCTTCTTATCCGCTAAGTACTTGGGGCAGTTCCTCTTCCAGTGACCGGTACCCTTGCAATAAAAGCACTCAGTCTCAGGCTTGGGTCCATTATTGTTCTTCTTCCCGGCAACTTGCTTACCGAGCGTGGCAACTGCTTTGCCGTCCTTCTTGAAGTTCTTCTTACCCTTGCCTTTGTTGAAACTAGTGGTCTTATTGACCATCAAATCTTGATGCTCCTTTTTGATCTCGACCTCCGCTGATTTTGGCATCGAGTACAACTCAGGAATGGACTTCTCCATCCCTTGCATGTTGAAGTTCATCACACAGCTCTTGTATCTAGGTGGAAACAACTGGAGGATTCTGTCAATGACCGATTCATCCGGCAGATTAACTCCCAGCTGAGTCAATTGGTTGTGCAACCCAGACATTTTTAGTATGTGCTCATTGACAGAACTATTTGCCACCATCTTACAACTAAAGAACTTGTCGGAGACGTCATGTCTCTTGACCCGCGCGTGAGCTTGGAAAACCAGTTTCAGCTCTCGGAACATCTCATATGCTTCGTGTTGCTCAAAACTCTTTTGGAGCCCCGGTTCTAAACTGTAAAGCATGCCGCACTGAACTAGGGAGTAATCATCACAGCGTGACTGCCAAGCGTTCGTAACATCTTGATCCACTGGGAAAATGGGTGGGTCACCCAGCGGTAAATCAAGGACATACAATCTCTTGGAAGCTATGAGGATGATCCTCAAGCTACGGACCCAGTCTACATAGTTGCTTCCATCGTCTTTCAGCTTGGTTTTCTCTAGGAATGCATTGAAGTTGAGGGTGACATTAGCGTTGGCCATTGGATCTACAATATAGATTGTAAAGACAATTTTAGACTAAGTTCATGATAATTAAGTTCACATAATCAAATTATTTAATGAACTCCCACTTAGATAGACATCTCTCTAGTCATCCAAGTTATACATGATCCATGTCAACTAGCCCGTGTCCGATCATCATGTGAGACGGACTAGTCATCCATGGTGAACGTCTCCATGTAGATCGTATCTTCTATACGACTCATGTTCGACCTTTCGGTCTCCCATGTTCCGAGGCCATGTATGTACATGCTAGGCTCGTCAAGTCAACCTAAGTGTGTTGCGTGTGTAAATCTGGCTTACACCCGTTGTATGCAAACGTTAGAACCTATCACACCCGATCATCATGTGGTGTGACACGTCTCCAACGTATCTACTTTTCCAAACTCTTTTGCCCTTGTTTTGGACTCTAATTTGCATGATTTGAATGAAACTAACCCGGACTGACGCTGTTTTCAACAGAACTGCCATGGTGTTGTTTTTGTGCAGAAATAAAAGTTCTCGAAATGACCTGAAAATTGACGAGGATTTTTTGTGGAATATATAAAAAATACCGGAGAAAGAATCAACCGAGGAGGAGCAGCCAATGGGCCACGAGCCGAGGAAGCACGGGCCCCCCTGGCCGTGCCTAGCAGGCTCGTGGGGCCCACGTGGCTCCTCCGACCTCCTCTCCAGTTCCATATAACCCTATTCATCCCATAAAAATCAAGGAGAAGAAATAATCGCGTTTTACGATACGGAGCCGCCGCCACCACCTATTCTTCCTCCGGAGGGCAGATCTGGAGTCTGTTTTGGGCTCCGGAGAGTGGAAATCAAAGCCATCGTCATCATCAACCATTCTCCATCGCCAATTTCATGATGCTCTTCATTGTTCATGAGTAATCTTATCGTAGGCTTGCTGGACGATGATGAGTTGGATGAGATCTATCATGTAATCCAGTTAGTTTTGATGGGGTTTGATCCCTAGTATCCACTATGTTCTAAGATTGATGTTGCTACTACTTTGCTATGCTTAATGCTTGTCACTAGGCCCCGAGTGCCATGATTTCAAATCCGAACCTATTATGTTTTCATGAATATATGAGTGTTCTTGATCCTATTTTGCAAGTTGTAGTCACCTACTATGTGTTATGACCCGGCAACCCCGGAGTGACAATAGCCGGAACCACTGCCGGAGATGACCATAGTATGAGGATTCCATGTATTCACCATGTGTTAATGCTTTGTTCCGGTACTCTATTAAAAGGAGACCTTAATATCCCTTAGTTTCCATTAGGACCCCGCTGCCACGGGAGGGACGTACGAAAGATGTCATGCAAGTTCTTTTCCCTAAGCACGTATGACTATATACGGAATACATGACTACATTACATTGATGAACTGGAGCTAGTTACATATCACCCTATGTTATAACTTATACATGATGAACAGCATCCGGCATAATCATCCATCACCGATCCAATGCCTACGAGCTTTTCCTATACTCGTCCTTGCTTACTTACTTTTCCACTACTGTTGTCACACTTGCTATACCAATCACTACTGCTACTGTCAGTACTGTTACTGCTACTATCATATTACTTTGCTACTAAAACTTTGCTGCATATACTAAATCTTTCAGGTGTGGTTGAATTGACAACTCAACTGCTAATACTTGAGAATATTCTTTGGCTCCCCTTGTGTCGAATCAATAAATTTGGGTTGAATACTATACCCTCGAAAACTGTTGCGATCCCCTATACTTGTGGATTATCAAGACCTTTTTCTGGCGCCATTGCCGGGGTCATAGCTCTATTCTCTGAGTCACTTGGGATTTATATCTATTGATCACTATGAAGAATTTGCGAGATCCAAAAACAAAAGTTCTGCCCTCAACTACGAGGACAGATAAGGAACTGCTATCTAGCTCTGCACTTGATTCACCTTCTGTTATGAGTAAATTTGCGACACCGCCACCTGCTATTAATTCTGATATGTCGCCTGTGCTTGATGATGCTACTTCTACTATACATGATAATTATGATGATGCTTTGCTTTATAAGGATATGCCACTTGGTGAATTTCTTGATGCACAAATTGCTAGAGTTACTACTGAATCAAATGATACTTCTGAAACTGATGAAACTATTGAAATAGAACCTGCTATTACACCTGTTAGACCTAGACCTCCTAAATATGAATTGCCTAATATACCTAAGGGTTATGTTATGGAAGGAGAGGTAGCTGAAGACTTTCTTGCTTGTAAGGATAGCTATGATCTTGAGAAATTATTATGCAAGTGGAAAGAAAAATCTCTGAATGCTAGAATGAAATATGATCCTAAGTTTGCTACTTCATCTATCTTTATTACTGATAAGGATTATGAGTTCTCTATCGATCTTGAGTTAATCACTTTGGTTGAATCTGATCCTTTTCATGGTTATGAATCTAAAACTGTTGTAGCACATCTTACTAAACTGAATGATATTGCCACCCTATTCACTAATGAGGAAAAAATTCACTATTACTATATCCTTAAGTTGTTTCCTTTCTCACTAAAGGGTGATGCTAAAACTTGGTTGACTTCTCTTGCTCCTGGTTGTGTGCGTAGTCCCTAGGATATGGTATACTACTTCTGTGAGAAATATTTTCCTACCCATAAGACACAAGATTCCTTGTAGGATATATATAACTTTGTGCAAATTGAAGAAGAGAGTCTCCCACAAGCTTGGGGGAGGCTTGTCCAGTTACTTAATGCTTTGCCTGATCACCCTCTTAAGAAAAACTGAAATACTTGATATCTTTTATAATGGACTAACCAATGCTTCTAGGGACCACCTAGATAGTTGTGCTAGCTGTGTTTTCAGGGAACGAACTGTGGAACAAGATGAAATTCTATTGAATAATATCTTGAGCAATGATAATGCTTGGACTATTCCCGAACCACCTCCGAAGCCAACTCCAAAGAAAAGAGGTATTCTATTCCTCAGTCCTAAAGATATGCAAGAAGCAAAGAAATCTATGCGAGAGAAAGGTATTAAATCTGAAGATGTTAAGAATCTACCACCTATTGAAGAGATACATGGTCTTGATAACCGAACAAAGGTAGAAGAGATACATGGTCTGGAAACCCGACACGGGTAGTAGAGGTAAATTCTCTTCGTAGATTCAATGAGAGTGATATTCCTTATGATAAACCTGCTAGCTTATGCTTAGATGAATTTGATAATTTTGTTGCCAAACAACAAAGTTTTAATGATTATGTTAGCAGATAACTTGAACAAAATGCTCGTATGATTAATCATATAAGTGCTTGTGTGGATAGAAATGTTAATGATCTTAAGCTTATTAGTAAACATGCTTCTATAGTCACCACTCAAGTAGAGCAAGTACTTAAGGCTCAAAATGACTTGCTTAATGAATTGAATGATAATTCTGTTAAATTTATTACTAGAGGTGGTAGAATGACTCAGGAACCTTTGTATCCTGAGGGCCATCCTAAGAGAATTGAGCAAGATTCTCAAGGAATTAATACTGATGCACCTAGTTATCCTGGTAATAGGAAGAAAAAGAAAGATGATAGGAACTTGCATGCTAGTAAACCTGTTGCTGTTACACCTGAGAATCCAAATGATATATCTATTTCTGATGATGAGACACGATCTGGTGATGAACATGAGCCTAATGATAATATTGATAATGATGTTCATATTGATGCTCAACCTAGTAATGATAATGATGTGGAGATTGAACCTGCTATTGAACCTGATAACCCACAACCTAGGAACAAAAGATATGATAAGAGTGATTTTATTGCTAGGAAGCACAGTAAAGAAAGAGAACCATGGGTTCAGAAACCCATGCCCTTTCCTCCTAAGCCATCCTAGAAAAAGGATGACGAGGATTTTAAGCGCTTTGTTGAAATGATTAGACCTATCTTTTTGCAAATGCGTCTGACTGATATGCTTAAAATGTCTCCTTATGCTAAATACATGAAAGATATTGTGACAAATAAAAGAAAGATACCTGATGTTGAGATTTCCACCATGCTTGCTAATTACACGTTTAAGGGTGGGACTCCTAAGAAACTAGGTAATCCCGGAGTACCCACTATACCTTGCTCCATTAAAGGAAATTATGTTAGAACTGCTTTATGTGATCTTGGAACCGGTGTTAGTGTTATACCTTTCTCTTTATATCGTAGACTTGAATTGGATAAATTAACACCTACTGAAATTTCTTTGCAAATGGCTGATAAATCAACTGCTTTACCTATCGACATTTGCGAGGATGTGCCTGTTGTGGTTGCAAATGTTACTACCTTAACAGACTTTGTTATTCTTGATATTTCCGAGGATGATGCCATGGCAATCATCCTTGGAAGACCCTTTTTAAACACTGCAGGAGCTGTTATTGATTGCAACAAAGGCAATGCCACTTTCCATGTTGATGGTAATGAGCACACGGTGCACTTTCCGAAGAAACAATATTGGGTTTATTGCATAAATTCTATTGAAAAAACTTCATCTATTATCATTGGAAGCTTTGAATTCCCTATACCTACTGTTAAGATGAGATATGATATACTTATTGTTGGGGATATGCACATCCCCATTGAAGTAACTTAGTGATTTTTCGAAAATTCTCCAATTTCATGTGATTCAAAAAAAGTTTGTCAAGGAGACTTGATCAACCTCATTGATGGATTTCTTTTGATGACCATGGGATGGATGAATCTAGAAGTCATAATCTTCTGTTCCCAACTTTTACTTTCTGTTATTTAGTAGAAAGATAATAAAAATAGCATTATTTTCCTGATTTCAACATTATCCGTCCAATAAAAATGACCTGAAAATAAAAGTTCTTCAAATGCCCTGAAATTCAAGTATGATTTTTTCTTGAATATATAAGAATTTTTGAGACAAATAACAACCGGAGGGGATGCACCAGTGGGTCACGAGCCCAGGAGGCGTGGCCACCCCCCTGGCCGCGCCTGGCAGGCTCGTGGGGCCCATGTGGCCCCCCTCCACTTATTCCAGCCCCCATCTCCTTCTTCCACCTCCAGAAAAAATCATTCCACAGCTCAAACCCGTGTTCTTGCTCATTTTGCTGCGTTTTTCGATCTCCTTGTGCAAAGCTCCATTCACCAAACTGTTTTAGGGAATTGTTCCTTGGTATGTGACTCCTCCATTGGTCCAATCAGTTTTTGTTCTAGTGCTTTATTCATTGCATATTATTGCTGCCTTGGTGACCCTGTTCTTGAGCTTTGCATGTTAATTTTATTTTGTCCCAAGAAGTTTTGATGCAAGATATGGCCTCTAGGCACTTGTAGGAGTAGTTGCTATGAGTTTTGTTAAGTTTTGTTCACTTTTATTTTGCGTCACTAAAAATTTCAGAATTTTTTAGAGGAATAAAAGGGAACCATGAGGAGGTTTCTAAGGGGCTCTTCGAGCCGTAATCCCAAGGAAGATGAAAATGAGAAGAAGAAACCCAAGTATCCGATCCCCCGAGTTGTAGAAGTTCGAGCATGCGAGTGGCCAAGCGATATGTTCTTGCATGCTGTCTGTATTCATGAGGATTTTTATTACTTGGTGGAGATCGCTGGCCTTACCGCATTTGTTGAAGATAAGTGTCCACAATACCTCCTCCTCACTAACACTTTCGTGCAAAGATTTAATTTCTATCCGAGGAAGAGTCCTCCTATGGTTGAGTTCAAGTTATATGATATCCCCCTGCGCATGTCACTTCAGGATTTTTGCAATGTTTGCAAGTTACCTTATGTTGGGGATATTCATGAACCTCGTCCACGGGACTTGGAGGCTTTCATTGATACTATTGGCGTAGGGGAGGAAAGAGGGGTGTCTGGTGCCAGAATTGCCAGCGTGCATTTTCCTTTGCTTCGTTATTTCTCTTTATTTGTGGGAAAATGCTTGATTGGCCATGGAAAGGCCGGGGTATCAGTTCCCCAGATCTTGCAGTCCTACGCTCAGCTTTACATAATGATAGAACTTATAGTTTGGGCGCTATTGTTGCCCAACGGTTGAACACGAACCGTTCCAAGGGCGCGGTATACGGAGGTATCTATGCTACTCGTCTAGCTAATCATTTTGGGATACCTGCTAGGCTGCATGAGGAGGGAGAGATGCTTCTTCCAGAGAGATATTTAGATTATGATAGCATGGTTCGCCATGACTTTATTGATAAAAATGATAATGAGAGGTTAATTTATAACTTGGTATTTAGCCAGGGTACTCGTGAGGTCATTACCCTGCCTGCTCCTTCTTTGTTCAATCTTCATTCAGGCAGGTACATCATTATGCCCTCAGACATCTACGCACACTAGGGCATGGCGCCACCTCAGGCGCCCGAGCCCGAGCCACCAGTCGAGTACCAGACGCCAGTTTATCAGTGGGACCCGGAGGAGCTCACCCAGCAGTGGCACCCTCAGTACACTCCGGAGTACCCAGGAGCTGGTTACTTTCCTCCTTGGGAATAGACCAACTTAGTCTAAAAGCCTAAGCTTGGGGGAGTACGTGTTTCTCACCGACTTTATATTCATGTTCACACATTCACTTTGATAGTCGATGTTCACACTTTTTCATTATATCATCCATGCTAGTTTATTTTATTTTCTCGCATTCGTCTTGTGTGTTTGATTAACTTGAGAAAATCCAAAAACAAATTAAAAATGAGAAAAAAAAACTTGTCGCTCTCATATGCATTATTGTTTATCCGTCAAAGAACCATATTACCTTGTCTTCTCGTCTGAGTTTGCTTGCAGATTCCAGCTTAGTCCAATGCACGAACACTCTTATTATTCACATCATTTGGCCGTGCAAGTGAAAGGCAATAATGACGATATATGATGAAGTGACTGAGACTGGAAAAGCTGGTGCGAACTCGACCTATTTTGTTTTTGTAAATATGACTAGCTCATCGTTCCTAATTCAACATTGTTATGAGAGAAACATGTTTGCAATGACAACTTAGAGATCATAGTTTCTTATGCCATGCTTAATCAGCTAGGAGCTTATAATGGTTTGTCTTGGATGCCAACATGAATTTTAAAATGATTGTGATGTAGTATGATATGATGGTATCCTCCTTTGAATGATTCAACTGGCTTGACTTGGCACATGTTCACGCATGTAGTTGAAACAAAATCAACATAGCCTCCACGATATTCATGTTCATGGTGATTTATATCCTACTCATACTTGCACTCAATGCTGGTTAATCTCAATGCATGTTTATGACTGTTATCGCTCTCTAGTTGGTCGCTCCCCAGTCTTTTGCTAGCCTTCACTTGTACTAAGCAGGAATACTGCTTGTGCATCCACTTCCATAAACCCAAAGTTGTCCCATATGAGTCCACCATACCTACCTATATGCGGTATCTACCTGCCGTTCCAAGTAAATTTGCATGTGCCATTCTCTAAACCTTCGAATAATAATTTGTTTTGTATGCCCGAACCGCTCATGTTGTGACAAGGGGCGGTCAGTATCTTCCATGCTAGGCGTGTTATCCTCGATATGTGTTTATTCACTGTCACTCATGAGAAAGGGGCCGGTAATCGGAATGCCCAGTTCCATGCTCAAATCAAATAAAAATATAATTTCAAACAAAACTCCCCCTGGGTTGTTGTTGGTATGGACGGCACTCGAGGATTCGGCTAGTCGTGGAGTGTGATTGATCGGTGGTGGGGGTGTCAAAACTTTACTATTCTGTTAGGGAACCACCTATAATACGTGTAGCATGGAAGATGGTGAAAACTCTTTGTTATCGCATTGACAATGAAAGCATGCCACCCCAAAAATCATCTATCTCTGTTTTAAAAAGCTTGAGATCTAGCACCTCTGCGAATCAATGCTTCCCTCTGCGAAGGGCCTATCTATTTACATTTCTGTTGAGTCATCCTCTTCTTATCAAAACCACCAGCTAGAGAGCACCTCCATCATTTGTATGCTTTGTTATTAATTGATATTGAGTATGATTATGACTGGATCTTCTTTACCATACAACTTCTAGTCAGCCCTTGGTCTTTGAAGGTGCTCTGCATTTATGTTTTGCGGTATCAGAAAGGGCTAGCGAGATACCATCTATTCATATTGTATCATGATTGTTTTTGATTGAAGTGTTGACGTTTGAAACTTATTATTATTGCTCGCTAGTTGATTATGCCATTGATATGAGTATACCGAGAGACTTGAATGTCATTGCTTATGTGGTTAGCTCATGATCTTGCTGAAAATCTGAATATGAGTTAGACATAATTATAACAACAAGATCAAACAGAGTTCGTAAAAGTTTTTCTTTTGTCTCTTTCAGTTTATCAACTGAATTGCTTGAGGACAAGCAAGGCTTTAAGCTTGGGGGAGTTGATACGTCTCCAACGTATCTACTTTTCCAAACTCTTTTGCCCTTGTTTTGGACTCTAATTTGCATGATTTGAATGAAACTAACCCGGACTGACGCTGTTTTGAGCAGAACTACCATGGTGTTGTTTTTGTGCAGAAATAAAAGTTCTCGGAATGACCTGAAAATTGACGAGGATTTTTTGTGGAATATATAAAAAATATCGGAGAAAGAATCAACCGAGGAGGAGCAGCCAGTGGGCCACGAGACCAGGAGGCGCGGGCCCCCTGGCCACGCCTGGCAGGCTCGTGGGGACCACGTGGCTCCTCCGACCTCCTCTCTAGTTCCATATAGCCCTATTCGTCCCAGAAAAAATCAAGGAGAAGAAATAATCACGTTTATGATACGGAGCCACCGCCACCACCTGTTCTTCCTCTGGAGGGCAGATCTGGAGTCTGTTTTGGGCTCCGGAGAGTGGAAATCGAAGCCATCATCATCATCAACCATCCTCCATCACCAATTTCATGATTCTCTTCATCGTTCGTGAGTAATCTTATCATAGGCTTGCTGGACGGTGATGAGTTGGATGAGATCTATCATGTCATCGAGTTAGTTTTGATGGGGTTTGATCCCTAGTATCCACTATGTTCTAAGATTGATGTTGCTACTACTTTGCTATGCTTAATGCTTGTTAGTTGTCACTAGGGCCTGAGTGCCATGATTTCAGGTCTGAACCTATTATGTTTCCATAAATATATGAGTGTTCTTGATCCTATTTTGCAAGTTGTAGTCACCTACTATGTGTTATGACCTGGCAACCCCGGAGTGACAATAGGCGGAACCACTCCCGGAGATGACCATAGTATGAGGATTCCATGTATTCATCATGTGTTAATGCTTTGTTCCGGTACTCTATTAAAAGGAGACCTTAATATCCCTTAGTTTTTATTAGGACCCCGCTGCCACGGGAGGGATGGACGAAAGATGTCATGCAAGTTCTTTTCCCTAAGCACGTATGACTATATACGGAATACATGCCTACATTACATTGATGAACTGGAGTTAGTTACATATCACCCTATGTTATAACTTATACATGATGAATATCATCCGACATAATCATCCATCACCGATCCAAAGGCTACGAGATTTTCCTATACCGATCCTTGCTTAGTTACTTTTCCACTACTGCTGTCACACTTGCTATACCAATCACTACTGCTACTGTCAATACTGTTACTGCTACTATCATATCACTTTGCTACTAAAACTTTGCTGCAGATACTAAATCTTTCAGGTGTGGTTGAATTGACAACTCAACTGCTAATACTCGAGAATATTCTTTGGCTCCCCTTGTGTCGAAACAATAAATTTGGGTTGAATACTATACCCTCGAAAACTGTTGTGATCCCCTATACTTGTGGGTTATCTTGGTGCTTCGAAACAACGATCCTTAGCAATGGTGCACAATTAGGGTGAACACATTTCTTGAAATTTAAGTGAGAGATCATCTTATCTAGCTACTATCGTTCTAAGCAAATAAGATTTAAACATGATAAACATCACATGCAATCAATATAGTGACATGATATGGCCAATATCATCTTTCTCGTTTGATCTCCATCTTCGGGGCACCATGATCATCATTGTCACCGGCATGACACCATGATCTCCATCATCATGATCTCCATCATCGTGTCTTCATGAAGTTGTCTCGCCAACTATTACTTCTACTACCATGGCTAACGATTAGCAATAAAGTAAAGTAATTACATGGCGTTTGTGATTGACACGCAAGTCATAGAATAAATTAAGACAACTCCTATGGCTCCTGCCGGTTGTCATACTCATCGACATGCAAGTCGTAAATCCTATTACAAGAACATGATCAATCTCATACATCACAATGCATCACATCACATCCTTTGGCCATATCACATCACAAGGCATATGCTGCAAAAACAAGTTAGACGTCCTCTAATTTGTAGTTGCAAGTTTTTACGTGGCTGCTATAGGTTTCTAGCAAGAACGTTTCTTACCTAAGCCAAAACCACAACGTGATATTCCAATTGCTATTTACCCTTCATAAGGACCCTTTTCATTGAATCCAACCTGACTAAGGTGGGAGAGACAGACACCCGCTAGCCACCTTATGCAACAAGTGCATGTCAGGCGGTGGAACCGGTCTCACGTAAGCGTACGTGCAAAGTTTGTCCGGGCCGCTTCATCCCACAATACTGCTGAATCAAGATAAGACTAGTAAAGGTAAGAAAATTAACAAGATCGACGCCCACAACAACTTGTGTTCTACTCATGCATAGATTCTACGCATAGACCTAGCTCGTGATGCCACTGTTGGGAGACGTAGTAGTAAATCAATTTTTTTCCTACGTGTTCACCAAGATCCATCTATGGAGAAACCAGCAACAAGTGGGGAGAGTGCATCTTCATAACTTTGAAGATCGCAAAGCGGAAGTGTTACTAGAACGCGGTTGGTGGAGTCATACTCGCAGCGATTCAGATCACAGTGGAATCTGATCTAAGCGCCGATCAACGGCGCCTCCGCGTTCAACACACGTGCAGCTCGGTGACGTCTCCTACGCCTTGATCCAGCAAGGAGGAAGGAGAGTTTGAGGGAGAGCTCTGGCAGCACGACAACATGGTGACCGTGGAGCTGCGTGGTACTCCAGCAGGCCTTCACCAAGCGCTACGAAGAACGAGGAAGAGGAAGGGTAGGACTGCGTCAAGAGAGGACGAACTCGTGTGTCTGGCAGCCCCCAAAACCCCACATATATATAGGGGAGGAGGAGGGGTGCGTCATCCCTAGGGTTCCCTCCTCAGGTCCGGCAGCCAACCCTAGAGTGATCTAGGGTGGCGACCAAGAGAGGGAGTGGGAGGGGCGGTGCCCTAGGTGGGCCTAGGGCCCATCTGCCCCTAGGGTTTGCCCCCTCCCACCTGTGTTGCGCCTTGGGCCCTTGTGGGGGAGCACCATCCCACCTAGGGGCTCGTTCCCTCCCAGTTGCAGCCCATGCAGCCCTCCGGTGCATGTGGCCCTACTTGGTGGACCCCGGAACCCTTCCGATGGTCCCGGTACGTTACCGGTGACGCCCGAAACATTTCCGGTGACCAAAACCTCAATTCCTATATATGAATTTTTACCTCCGGACCATTTCGTAACTCCTCATGATGTCCAAGATCTCATACGGGACTCCGCACAACCTTTGGTAACCACGTACACTATTTCCCTATAACCCTAGCGTCATCGAACCTTAAGTGTGTAGACTCTACGGGTTCGGGAGACACGTAGACATGACCGAGACACCTCTCCGGTCAATAACCAACAGTGGGATCTAGATACCCATGTTGGCTCCCACATGCTCCACGACGATCTCATCACATGAACCACGATGTCGGGGATTCTTTCCCTTTGTCTACCGGTATGATACTTGCCCGAGATTCGATCGTCGGTATCCCAATACCTTGACAAATCCCAGTCTCGATTCGTGCCAACCCAACACACACTTTTGAAGATACCCATAGTGTAATTTTATAGCCACCCAGTTACGTTGTGATGTTTGGCACACCCAAAGTATTCCTACGGTATCTGGGAGTTACACAATCTCATGGTCTAAGGAAATGATACTTGACATTATAAAAGCTTTAGCAGACGGACTACACGATCTTGCGCTATGCTTAGGATTGGGTCTTGTCCACCACATCATTCTCCTAATGATGTGATCCCGTTATCAATGACATCCAATGTCCATGGTCATGAAACCGTGACCATCTATTGATCAACGATCTAGCCAACTAGAGGCTCACTAGGGACATATTGTGGTCTATGTATTCACACATCCATTACGGTTTCTGGTTAATACAATTGTAGCATGAACAATAGACAATTATCATGAACAAGGAAATACAATAATAACCATTTTATTATTGCCTCTAGGGAATATTTCCAACACACTTAGCATTTTTACCTAGCTTAGCTAAAAAATGGCATAATTACGTAAGTAACCTCGTTAGAAGAAGAAGAAGATAAAGAAGAGGAGAAAAAGAAAGAGAAGAAAAATTCTTCTTCTTCTTCTAACTCTCTTCTTTCCCAATTTGCAGATTTGCTTTAGATCACAGAAGCTTGCGTTCATGGAGTCTACTCTTCTCCTAGTCCTTCCTTTTTGTTTTGGTTTTGTAGGATGAACAATGTGAAACTTGCTACCTATATATGTATGTATGTATGAAACCATTGTATGCTTGTTGTTGGATATATGTTGGCTATATATATATGTTGGATATGGACTTTTGAGTTGGTATGTATATGTGTTGGATGATCATATCCATATGGCAGGGATATGTATGGTTGTTGAAAGTATTTTCAAATGTATGTATGTATGTATGTGTATATATATATATATATATATATATTTGTGAAATTGATTGAATTTAAGAAAAAACAGAAACTTTGCCGTCGGCCAGCAGACGGCAAAGCTGCCACGTGGCAGCTACCTGTGCAACCTGATGTGGCACTGGGAAGGCCTATGTGGTTGCTTTGCCGTCTGCTGGCAGACGGCAAAGAACTTTGCATCTTTGCCGTCCGCCAGCAGATGGCAAAGCACGTCGTTAACCCCTTAACAGACTTAAGCTGCCACATGTGCCGTCCACGCCCTTTGCCGTCTGCTCGCTGACGACAAAGACTTTTACATCTTTGACATCAGCCAACAGACGACAAAGTGCCCTTTACCGTAGCTTATTCAGCCGGATGTGTTGCCGTCTGCTGGCTGACGGCAAAGACCTTTGTCGTCCACCGTGCATGCCTTTACCATCAGCCATGGTTGACGGCAAAGTTCCTGATTCCAGTAGTGATCAGTGATGAACCTAAATAAATGTTGTTTGGTGTTTGCGTTGAGCATGAACGTGATTAGATCATGTTTATTGCAATACGCTTATTCATTTAAATTGGAGAATAATGGTTATTCTGTTTACAAGAATAATACCTTCAATTGTCATGCACCCAATGGGAATGGTTTATTGAATCTTGATCGTAGTAATACACATGTTCATAACATTGATGTCAAAAGATACAAAGTTAATAATGATAGTACCACATACTTGTGGCACTACTGCTAAATGTCATATTGGTATAAATCGCATGAAGAAACTCCATACTGATGGATCTTTGGACTCATTCGATTTCGAATCGGTGGAGACATGCGGACCATGCCTCATTTGAAAGATGACTAAAACCCCATTTTCTGGCTTGATGAACCGGGCAAGTGACTTATTGGAAATGATACATGTTGATGTATGCGGTCCAATGAGTGTTGTAGCGTGCGGTGGATATTGTTATTTTCTTACCTTCACTGATGATTTGAGTGGATATATATGGGTATATATACTTAATGAAACACAAGTCTGAATCGTTTGAAAAGTTCAAGCAAATTCAGAGTGAAGTTCAAGATCATCGTGACAAGAAGAGAAAATTTTCTACGATATGATCGTGGAGGTGAATATCTGAGTCATGATTTTGGTATGCAACTTAAGACAATGTGTAAAGTGTTTCACAGTTCACACCGCCTGGAACACCATAGTGTGATGGTGTGTCCGAACGTCATACTCGTGCTCTATTGGATATGGTGCGTACTACGATGTCTCTTATCGATTTACCACTATCGCTTTGGGGTTACGCATTGGAGACAACTACATTCACTTTAAAAGGGGCACCATCTAAGTCCGTTGAGATGACACGGTATGAATTTTGGTTTGGCAGAAACCTAAGCTGTCATTTCTTAATGTTTGGGGCTGCGACACTTATGTGAAAAAAGGGTTTTCACCTAATAAGCTAAAACCCAAAGCGGACAAATGCATCTTCATAGAATAACCCAACGTAATAGTTGGATGAACCTCCTATGTTAGATCCAAGCACAAAATGTTTGTTGCTAAAACGGGTCCTTTCTTTAGAAAGAGTTTCACTCGAAAGAATTTAGTGGGAGGAAGATAGAACTTGATAAGGTTGTTGATCCTTTGTTTCAACCACATAGTAGCATAGCACAGAAAGATGTTTCTGTGGAACCTACGACAGTTGAAGAGGAAGTTAATGATGATGATCATGAAGCTTCAGATCAAGTTACTATAGAACCTCGTAGGTCGACAATGATGTGTACTGCTCCTGAGTGGCACGACAACCCTGTCTTAGAGGTCATGTTGTTGGACAACGATGAACCTACGAACTATGGAGAAGGGATGATAGGCCCGGATTCCAACAAATGGTTAGAGGCCATGAAATCCGAGAAAGGATCCATGTATGAAAACCAAGTATGGACTTTGGTAGACTTGCCCGTTAAATGGCAGGTCGTTGAGTACAAATGGACCTTTAAGATGAAGACAGGCGCTGGTGGTGAATATCTCCATTTATAAATCTCGACTTGTCGCAAAGAAGTTTCCGCCAAGTTCAAGGAGTTGACTATGATGAGACTTCCTCACCTATAGCAATGCTAAAAGTATATTGGAATTATGTTAGTAGTTACTACATTTTTCAATTATGAAATCTGGAAGATGGATGCAAAAACATCATTTCCTTAACGGTTTACTTGAGGAAAGGTTGTATGTGATAAAACCAAAAGGTTTTTGTCAGTCCTAAGGATGCTAAAAGGTGTGCAAGCTCCAGCAATCCTTCTATGGGCCGGAGCAAGCATCTCAGAGTTGGGATATACGCTTTGATGAGGTGATCAATGTTTTTGGGTTTATACAAAGTTTACGACAAACTTGTATTTACAAGAAAGTGAGTGGGAGCTCTATAGAATTTCTGATAAGTATATGTGGTTGACATATTATTGATCGGAAATGATGTAGAATTTCTGTAAAGCATAAATAGTTGTTTGAAAAGAGTTTTTCAAAGGAAGACCTGGATAAACCTACCTAATTGTTGGGCATCAAGATCTATAGAGATAGATCAAGATGCTTGATGAGACTTTCAATGAGTACATACCTAGACAAGATTTTGAAAGAGTTCAAAATGGATTAGTCAAAGAAGGAGTTCTTGCCTGGTTTGTAAGATGTGGAGTTGAGTGAGAGACAAAGCTCGACCACGGCAAAAGAAAGAGTAAGGACGAAAGTCGTCCTATATGCCTTATCTATAGGATCTATATAGTATGACATGCTGTGTACCGCACATGTGTGTGCCTTGCCATGGGTATGTCAAGGGGTACAAGAGTGATCCAGGACTAGATCACTAGACAGCGGTTAAGATTATCCTTGGTAACTAGAGGACTAAGGAAATATTTCTCAGTTATGGAGGTGATAAAGAGTTTGTCGTATAGGGTTACGTCGATGCAAGCTTTAACACCAATCCGGATGACTCTGAGTAGCAATCCGGATATGTATAGTGGAGTAGCCATTTGGAATATCTCCAAATGGAGCGTGGTAGCAGTGTCTACAACATGACACAGAGATTTGCAAAGTACACACGGATCTGAATGTCGCAGACCCGTTGACTAAAACCTCTTTCCCATGAAAAGCATGATCGAACCCTAGAACTCATTTGGTGTTAGATTCATAACAATGTAAATCACATGGTGATGTGAACTAGATTATTGACTCTAGTGCAAGTGAGAGACTGTTGGAAATATGCCATAGAGGCAATAATAATTTTATTATTATTATATTTCTTTGTTCATGATAACTGTCTATTGTTCATGCTATAATTGTATTAACCGGAACCATATTACATGTGTGAATACATAGACCACACCATGTCCCTAGTGAGCCTCTAGTTGACTAGCTCGTTGATCAATAGATGGTCATGGTTTCCTGATGATGGACATCGGATTTCATTGATAATGGGATCACATCATTAGGAGAATGATGTGATGGACAAGACGCAATCCTAAGCATAGCACAAGATCGTGTAGTTCGTCTGCTAGAGATTTTCTATTTTCAAGTATCATTCCCTTAGACCATGAGATTGTGCAACTCCCGGATACCGTAGGAAAGCTTTGGGTGTATAAAATGTCACAACGTAACTCGGTGACTATAACGGTGCACTACAGGTATCTCCGAAAGTGTCTGTTGGGTTGGCACGAATAGAGACTAGGATTTGTCACTCCGTGTGACGGAAGGTATCTCTGGGCCCACTCGGTAATACATCATCATAATGAGCTCAATGTGACTAAGGAGTTAGTCACGGGTTCACGTGTTACGGAACGAGTAAAGAGACTTGCCGGTAATGAGATTGAACAAGGTATAGGGATACCAACGATCGAATCTCGGGCAAGTTACATACCGATGGACAAAGGGAATTGTATACGGGATTAATTGAATCCCCGACATCGTGGTTCATCCGATGAGATCATCGTGGAACATGTGGGAGCCAATATGGGTATCTAGATCACGCTATTGGTTATTGGTCGGAGAGGTGTCTCGGTCATGTCTGCATGGTTCTCAAACCCGTAGGGTCTACACACTTAAGGTTTGGCGACGCTAGAGTTGTAATGGGAATTGTATGTGGTTACTGAAATTTTTTTGGAGTCCCAAATGAGATCCCGGATGTCATGAGGAGTTCAGGAATGGTCCCTATGGAAAGATTTATATATGGGAAGTCCTATTTTGGCCACCAAAAACTGTTCGGGATTTTTCCGGATTGTACCGAGAAGGTTTTAGAAGGTTCCAGAGTGGGGCCCACCTACATGGAGGGCCCCACATGAACGTGGGTAGTGGGGGCAAGGCCCCACACCCCTGGTCAAGGCGCACTAAGATATCCCCTTAGAAGGAATAAGATCATATCCCGAAGGGATAAGATCAAGATCCCTAAAAAGGGGGATACCAATCGGTGGGGAAGGGAAATGATGAGATTTCTTTCCTGCCGCCTTTTTCAATGCCCCAATGGACTTGGAGGGAAAGAAACCAGCCCCCTCCACCCCTATATATAGTGGGGAGGCGCATGCGAGCTGCCCCCCTTGCCCCTGGCGCAACCCTTCCCCTCCTACACCTCCTCCTCCGTAGTGCTTGGCGAAGCTCTGTCGGAGAACCACGAGCTCCACCGCCGACACGCCGTCGTGCTGCCAGAGCTCTCCCTTAACTTCTCCTTCCCCCTTGCTAGATCAACAAGGAGGAGACGTCCCCGGTCTGTACGTGTGTTAAACACGCAGGCGTCGTGCATTCGGTGCTTGGATCAGATCTTCCGCGATTTGAATCGCCGGGTGTATGAGTCCATCAACCGTGTTCTTTCAAACGCTTCTGCTTAGCGATCTTCAAGGGTATAAAGATGCACTCCCTCTCTCTCATTGCTAGCATATCCTAGATTGATCTTGGTGACACGTAGGATTTTTTTGAATTATTATTATGTTCCCCAACAATTATTGCTTTCAACATTAATAGGCGTACATGAGATATAGTGTTTAATTCTTTTTTCCATTGACCACCTTCGGGTTAGTACCTTTGTCATTATTCATCTTGATATCTCCAGAACGATAAACCTCTTCGATAATATATGGTCCTTCCCATTTAGAAAGAAGCTTTCCTGCAAAAAACTAAAACGAGAGTTGTACAAAAGAACATATTCTCCAACTTTGAATTCCCGCTTTTGGATTATTATGTCATGACATCTTTTAACTTTTTATTTGAATAGTTTGGCATTTTTGTAAGCTTGGTTTTCCATTCATCTAGTGAGATAATATCAAATAACCTCTTCTCACCGACAAGTTTAAAATCATAATTGAGTTCTTTAATTGCCCAAAATGCTTTTTGTTCTAACTCTAGAGGAAAATGATAAGCTTTTCCATTTACGATTTTGTATGGAGACATACCCATAGGATTTTTATAAGTTGTTCTATAGGCCCAAAGTGCATCATCTACTTTCTTAGACCAATTCTTTCGATACCTATTGACAGTTCTTTGTAATATTAATTTTATTTCTCCATTTCTAAGTTCAACTTGACCACTAGATTGTGGATGATAGGGTGATGCAATTCTATGGTTAACATCATATTTAGCAAGCATCTTACGGAAAGCACCATGAATAAAGTCTGAGCAACCATCAGCCATTAAATATGTAGGGACTCTAAACCTCAGGAAGATAACTTCTTTAAGCATTTTAATGGACGTGTTATGATCAACACTGCTAGTTGGAATAGCTTCTACCCACTTAGTGACATAATCAACAACAACCAAAATATGAGTATACCCATTAGAGGAAGGAAAAGGTCCCATATAATCAAAACCCCAAACATGAAATGGTTCAACAACAAGTGAATAATTCATAGGCATTTTCTGACGCTTACCGATCCTACAATTCTTTGACATTCGTAACAAGACAAGACAAGACAAACTTATGGGCATCCTTGAAGAGAGTAGGCTAATAAAAACCAGATTGCAATACCTTGTGAGCAGTTCTATCTCTCGTATGATGTCCGCCATAAGCTTCAGAATGACATTTCCGTAGGATTTGTTCATGTTCATGCTTAGGTACACAATGTATAATAATACCATCTACCCCTTCTTTATAAAGATGTTGGTCATCCCAAAAGTAATGTCTTAAATCATAGAAGAATTTTTTGTTGGTATGTGAAACTAGGTGGTATATATTTATCAACAATGTAGTTAGCACAATCAACATACCAAGGACTGTCTTGAGAAATATTTATTGCATCTAAATGTTCATTAGGAAAACTATCATCAATATGTAGCGGGTCATCAAGAATATTTTCTAACCTAGACAAGTTATCAGCTACGGGGTTCTCAACTCCCTTCCTATCGGCGATATGTAAATCAAATTCTTGAAGCAAGATAACCCACCTAATGAGTCTAGGTTTAGCATCTTTCTTTTCCATAAGTTATTTTATAGTAGCATGATCAGTGTGAACAATAACTTTGGAATCAACAATGTAGGATCTCTTATCACAAGCAAACACAACTGCTAAAAATTCTTTTTTAGTAGTAGCATAATTTCTTTGGGCACTGTCTAGAGTTTTGCTACCATAATGGATAACATTGAATTTCTTATCAACTATTTGTCCTAGAACAACACCAACAACATAATCACAAGCATCACACATAATTTCAAAAGGCAAGTTCCAATCAGGTGGTTGAACAACAGGTGCAGACGTTAAGGCTTTCTTGAGTGTTTCAAAGGATTCTACACAATCATCATATTAAACAAATGGAATATCCTTTTGTACAAGATTAGTAAGAGGCCTAGCAATTTTAGAGAAGTCTTTAATAAACGTTCTATAGAAACCAGCATGACCAGGGAAACTCTGAATACCTTTAATATCTTTAGGACATGGCATTTTCTCAATTGCATCAACTTTAGCTTTATCCACCTCAATACCACATTCAAATATTTTATGTCCCAAGACAATACCTTCATTAACCATAAAGTGGTACTTCTCCCAATTCAAAACGAGATTAGTTTGTTCACATCTTTGCAAAACTCGATCAAGTTTGCTTAAGCAATCATCAAAAGAAGTTCCGTAAATGGAAAAATCATCCATTAAAACCTCCATGATCGTTTCAAAAAAAATCAGAGCATAGGTTCCAATATGACAAGTACAGGTATTTGAGAGAAGCCATAATATCCATCCAGAACACAAAAGTGTGTGTTCTTAGATAATCTTTCTAACATTTGATCAATCAAAGACAGAGGGTAATGATCTTTTCTAGTAGCTTTATTTAATTTTCTAAAATCACTTACCATACTATAGCCAGTGAAAATTCTTTGTGGGATAAGTTCATTTTTATATTTCAGTTCTTACCACTTCTTTCATCTTGGCATTCAATCTTCATTGGTGATCAACAACGGCTTTAGCATCAGGTTCCGTATTAATCTTGTGCTTACATAGTGTGCGACTAATGCCCTTAAGATCATCAAGAGTATATCCAATAGCAGCCCGGTGCTTCCTAGGAATTTTTAATAATCTTTCTTCTTCATGTTCTGAAAGTTAGCACTAATAATAACATGATATATCTTTTTCTCATCAAGATAAGGATACTTCAAAGTATCAGGCAATTGTTTTAATTCCAACACAGGATCACCTTTAGGTGGAGGAGGATCTCCTAGAGTTTCAATAGGAAAATTGTGTTTTAGGATAGGTTGTTGTTCAATTTTTTATCTATTTCATTTCTTTCATGCAACTGCATATCATTTTCATGGTCAAGCAATAATTGTTCCAGTGGATCAGTAGGAGGTACGGTAATAGAAGAAAGACCAATTATTTCATACTTACTAGATAATTCTTTATTACGAGGTTGTCTACTAAACTTGGAAAAATTAAATTCATGAGACACATCACCAAAATTAACACTTACGGTTTCTCTCTTGCAATCTATCTTAGCATTGACGGTATTAAATAAAGGTCTACCAAAGATAATGGGACAAAAGTCATCTTGTGTGGAACCAAGAACTAGAAAATCAATAGGATATTTTATTTTCCCACACAAGACTTCAACATCTCTAAAAATCCCAAGTGGGGTGTCTCTATTAGCAAGTTTAATAGTAACATCAATGTCTTCTTTTTTAGCAGGTGCTATATCATTCATAATTTTTTGGTATAAGGTAAAAGGAATAGAACTCACACTATCACCCATATCACATAAACCATGATAGCAATGATTTCCTATTTTACTGAGACAACAGGCATGCCAACTATGGGTCTATGGTTATCTTTTTCACTGGGTTTGGCAATTCTGGCAGCTTCATCACAGAAGTAAATAACATGCCTATCAATAATATCTACAAATTAACCATAGCAACACTAGGTTCTACCTTAATTTGTTCAGGGGGCTTAGGTGCTTTAATATTACTTTTGCGAACCACAGTTGATACCTTAGCATGTTTCTTTATCCTAACAGGGACAACTTGTTTTTCAATATAAGTAGTAGGCACAAGTGGATCAACATTGTAAATGATAGTTTCATCTTTAGCTTTTACCGGTTCTTTAATTTCTTCTTTAATAGGGGAATGATATTTATATCACTTATCCTTAGGGAGGTTAACATGAGTAGCAAATGATTCATAGCAAGAGGGTACTATCTCAGAGTCAAGTCCATATTTCGTGCTAAACTTGTGAAAAGCATCGGTATTCATAAAAGATTTAACACAAATAAACTTAATCTTAATACCTGACTCATTACCTTCGCCGAGTTCCCAATGTTCAGACTTGCATTTAATTCTTTCTAAGATATCGCACTTGAATTCAATAGTCTTCTTTGTAAAAGAACTAGTATAAGAAGTATCAAGCATGGATCGATCATTTTGAGAAAGCTGAGCATAAAAATTCCAAATAATAATTTATCTCAGGAGCTCATGATTGGGGCATGAATATAACATTGAATTAATCCTCCCCCAAGCTAGAGCGACGCTTTCTCCTTGAAGAGGCGAAAAGTTATATATAGATATATAATTCCGATCACGATGAACTAGATGCATAGGATAAAACTTTTGGTGGAATTCTAATTGCAATTGATTCCAGTTCCATGATCAAATATGATCACATAGCCTATACCATGTCAATAATGTTCCCTTCAAATATAAAGGGAAAAACTTCTTCCTAACTTCATCTCCGGATAAACCTGCAAGCTTAAACAATTCACAAACTTCATCCACATGTATTAGATGCATATTAGAATGTTCAGTTCCATCTTCTGTATAAGGACTATCTAGGAGTTGTTCTACCATACCAAAAGAAATTTCATAACCAATAGTTTAAGTAGATGTAGTAGGTTGAGGGGCAACTAATTGTGGTTCCGGTCAAGGTGATGAAACCCCGAACATACCCCTCAAATGATTGTTTTCCATAGTGGCAAGTGACGATAAATTTTAGCATGTTGTATACGTTTTTCCTTACCGATTTCCACTTAACAAGAGCGCTTCACTCCATGGCAACATCACCAGAAAAGATTGTAGGATTGAAAGTAGGTCTAGAGGGGGGTGATTAGACTACTTGACCAATTAAAAGTTTTGCCTATACCAAGTTTTAGGGTTGACAGTTTTTAGCATTCCATGGCAAGTCAAGTACACCCTACACATGCAAGTCTAAGAGTATATAGCAGCGGAAAGTAACAACAAGCATGCATAGAAGGGATAGGGTAAGAAGATCAAACGCAATTATAGACACAATGATTTTTCCCGTGGTTCTGATAGGTGGCGCTATCGTACATCCATGTTTATGGAGTCTTCAACCCACGGAGGGTAACGATCGCGAGAGTCCACGGAGGGCTCCACCCAAAAGGGTCCACGAAGTAGCAACCTTGACTATTCCATACGACTTCCGTCCACGAAGGACTAGCCTCAGTATGGGTAGATCTTCGCGAAGTAGGCGATCTCCTTGCCCTTACAAACTTCTTGGTTAACTCCACAACACGAAGTAGGAGGCTCCCAAGCGACACCTAACCGATCTAGGAGGCACCACCCTCCAAAAGGTAATAGGCTTGGTAATGACGATGAACTCCTTGCTCTTGTTCTTCAAGATGATATACTCCTCAACACACAATCTCTCTCTCATAGGTTTGGCTTGGTAGAAGAGATGAGATTGGTGGAAAGCTACTTGGGGAGGCTAGAAATCAAGATCCATATGATTGGAGTGGAAGATCTTGACCTCAACACAAGGGTAGGTGGTTCTTTCTCAGAAAATCCGATAGGATAGGTATGGAATAGTTCTGAGTGCTTCTCTTTCGAGTAGGTGGTGGTGACGGGGTATATATAGGCATCCCAAAAATACAACCGTTACACACAAAATGACCAAGTCGGTGACACCGATGTGTTAATCTTGGTGGTACCGAAGTGACCAAAAGGTGGCAACTTTGGAATCTCAGTAAAGCTGATATAAGAAACTCGGTTGCACCGATAAGGTGACCAACGGTCAGATTTCCAATCTCGGTGACGCTGATCCAACATTCTCAGTGGGACCGAAAATGTGAATTTGCGTAACAGAAAGTTGGCAACCTAAACTCGGTGGCACCGGTATGGAATCGGTTGCACCGAAGTGTCTAGGGTTTGGCTTGAGTCTGTCTGGGTTCCGGAATTGGTGGCACTGAAGTGGCAAAGTTGGTTGCACCAATTTTGAGTGTTGGTTATAGAACAAACTTTGGTGGGAGAGTTTTTGGATGTTTTTGGTGACTATCACTTGTGCATGTTTGTTCACCAACAAAACCTTACCCCCTTTTAATAGTATTGGCTTTCCTATGACTCAAAGTGATTTCTCACAAATATAAAATGTAGAGTCCTCTTGCTTGAAGCTTGGCCAACCTATTTCCTTGAATCTTGGGGTTTCCCCACAATCTCCTTTTGCCAATCCTATCATTGAACATTTCCTGAAATATACTTGGTGGAAACATTAGTTCAATGACTTATATGTTGTTATTAATTGCCAAAACCACCAAGGGAGCAAATGTGCTTTCAATCTCCCCCTTTTTGGTAATTGATGACAACATATAGATCAAAGCTTTGACATATGATAAATTCAGTGAATATAATTGTCGCTTTGAGAGGTATGTGATAAGCAAGAGCTCCCCCTAAATTTGTGCATTATTTTGAATTTGTGTTTGAATGCAAATGCACAATTGATTAGGCATATGGGGCACTTCTTCCATGTCACATACAACTTGGTGGTGTGTGAGAATAATTAGAATGAATAACAACGCACAACACAATCAAACAAAGGTGAATGATCATATCATGAGCATTAAGATGATAGGAAATAGTCGCATCACCCATAACATAGTAGCATAACACAAACACAAAAGTATCTCACATCACACCAAAGAACCAAATGTTTTTGAAAAGCAAATAGAAACCAAATCGCTCTCTCGCTCGAAGCCTAAAGATCTATATACACTTCTCCCCCTTTGGCAACAAGTTACCAAAAAGTTGAAAGGCATATGTCTAAGTGTTCTTGGGCATATCTCCTCCGGTTGTTGATGAAGGAGTCGAGATGACAGCGTCGGCGAAGATCTCTGCAGATGTCGTGGATGGAGCTGGAGTGGTCACTGATGGAGCTGAAGTTGATGGAGCTGATGGAGCTGTTGGAGCTGACACTATGGCTCATCTGGCCTGAGTAGTGAACTGAGTGCCTGGCCCTAGAGGTGATTCATCCTCATCATCATCATCATCCTCATCATCTGAAGAAGAAGAGACCCGAGGGATGTTCACGGAGTCAACTTCATGCTGAAGTTCTGTGACTATCTTTGCCAGCCCGTCCACCTTATCAATAAGGGTCTTGATTCTGGTCTCAAAGATTCTAACAAGACTGTTTTGGTTGTCCAGAATCCCCTTAATGTCCTTTTGTATGCCCTCGACTCATGCAATATATAGATCCATTTGCTCGTTTTTGGATCATGGGACTTGAGCACTAGCAGCTCTCACTGCCTCTGCTTCTTCCTGAGCTACAATAGAAGTGGAATGATCAGCATCCATCACCACGACGTTGTCCTCTAGATCTGGCTGTAGGGGAAAATGTGGGTGATCTAGGGCAAATATGTGCTGGTCTTAGGCATAGCATCAAACATCAACTTCTTTGCCTTCTTCTTGGGAGGAGCCTTTGTAACTAGCTCAACCTCCTCTTCCTCAGCAGCAGCTGCTTCTGGATCCTCAAACATGGAGGTAGGCCTACCAGTTACATGGATGATCCTCTTCCTGGCCTTTTTCTCTCCTGCCTTCTTAGGCATATATCTCTTGGGGATCTCAACAGACATTGTTGCTCTGGCAGTCTCATGAGCCTTGAAGGTAGAAGTTGGTGCATAAACTTTGCTGAAAACTCTTCTAGAGGAAGTGGCTTCAGTTGCATCTTTCATGGCAGTCTTCTCTTGCTTCTTAGCAAGAATCTCCTCAGGCACAAAGTCTGAATCCTCTTCATCTGAGTACAACCTCTTCCTGGTTCTGGTGGTAGCCTTGGGCAACCCATGTGAGCTGGGGGTGCCTGTGTCTAAGAATGAACTGGGCTCTGGGCTTGTCCCTGAACTCATGTCTGCTCTCTGCTCTGACCTATTCTGACTGTCTTCTGAACCTGACATGCTAACCCTGTTAATAGAGTGTAGATGAGCAGAAGGAGATGAGTCATCACAAAATGAGGCTGTTTCTGAAAATTTAGCAATTAGTTTTTTAAAAGTTTTGCAATCTGTCACATACATATCGGTACAGCCGAAATGAAATTTTCGGTGGGGCCGAGACAGACCAACTCCTTAATAGGAACTTGGCAGCCTTTTCGGTAGGACCGAAAAGAGCCACTCGGTTCCACGGAGTCAGTTCTCAGCAACCCAGAAAAGTATATCGGTGAGACCGATATTTCCGTTTTGGTTCCACCGAGATGTATCGATGGACATCAAAACCCTAGATAAATTCATCTAACTCGAGATTTTGCAGATTTGATTGGATGAATATATGAGAAAGGGGTGGCTTATAGAGAAAAATAGGTCCAATGCGCAAGAATCAGAATGGGAGCACACTAGAGATCGAATCCATACCCTATCTTGGTGCGGATCCTCTACGTCGGCGACGTTGGTGAAGATTACATCGGCAGTGGTGATTCCCAGCGGCGGAGGAGCTCGAGAAGTCAAGGGCGATGACCAGGGGTCTTGGGGTGGAAACTTAGGGTTCTGAGGCGCGATGTTGAAGATAGAAATTTCAAAGCATCGGGGTCCCCAACATATATACCCTTTACTGTCGATGATACCGATTTTATGTTTTCGGTGTCACCGGGTTTCACAACTGTCAGCTGACAGGGAAACTCGGTGTAACCGAGAATATGAAATCGGTGTTACCGAGATTACAAAACCAGATCAACCCTAGGCATTCGGTGATACCAAGTTTTTGGAATTGGTTCCACCGAGTTGCACTTGGGAGGTTTTAATGGTCAATCCTTGTCGATACGGAACTCCGAGTGCTCCACACACAGAGGGATCGAAAATCACTTGTTCATATTTTGTGATGCAGCATGAATGGAATAGGAGGTGAGAAAGCATAGATAGCTAAAGAGTGGTCCTAGGCATTCTTGTCCATCCAATTGTCAAAAGATAAATCAAAGCCAAATAGAAACAATTGGATGTCCTCGAATGAGAAAATAAATGCAGATCAAAATGCTCACACAATAAGATGTCAAAGGAAATCATGACGAACATGTACAAACACTCTAGCATCTAACAAGCACTTGGGCGATGACAAAGTCATCTATATATGAGTATTTGACTTAGGAGCCAAGTAAGAGTACTTGATCATAGGTCATACTCATCGTTTAAGCACAAGTGGGGTTACCACTTTTACATAAAGCATTTGATGTTGTCACATACTAAGAGATGCTTTTTACTCAAGTCTTAGAGTAAAGATCCCCCTTAATGTGGCATCCCCCCATAAGAGGGATAAACTAACCTTGGGTTTTGTCGATGAAGACTTCATGTTGGTGAGATAGTTGTGGATGCTCAATGTTGATGAACATCACCAAGAGTTGGGAGCATCCTTGTTGTTTCCTTACTCTACTCACCTACATGGGTTAGTCCCAACATACAAACGACAAATACAAGGATATCTATGGACATGGAGTGAAAAGCATGTGTTATTATGTCCATTGATTTGTTTATTACCTTGTCCCTTGCTTACCTTTGAGGGAATGTGTGACTCCTTGAACTATTGCATTGAGTTGATGTTGAGTGAAAAAAGTCCTTGCCAATAATGAATGTGAGTGAATTTCATTGGTGGCATCACCCCTCAAGAACTTACTAGTTCTTCTTCTTGGGAAACCACATCAAGTTGATGGGGATCCTTTGTGTTGAAGTGTCCTTTTGTAGTAGTTGAGCTTGAAGTAGCCTTGGGAATCCACTCCACCAAAGCTAGGGGTTCATCTTCATATGAGTCAATGTACTCTTGAAGCTTGTTCTTGCCCTTCAGTTTGTGGTATTGTGGTGGAAGGTCATCTTGAGTGTTTGTTCCCTTGAGAAGAGCATTTTCATACTTCTCCTTTTGAGGAACAAACTTGGTCTTGGGATATTGACCTTCTTCCCACTAAACTCCATTAGCGTTGAAGTAGCCAACACCACGATTCTTCCGGTATCCTCCATGCTTGCATATAATTTCCTCAAATTGCTTACATCCGACAAGACTCTTGTAGATACCCTTTTTTATAATTCCTTTCAATAAAGCATTTTCTTGCTCAAGTGTAACTTGGCTAAGAGAATCATCATTAGTGGAATCAATAGAACTACTAGAAGCAACATCATTGGGTTTAGCATTTTTATTGTTGCTACTAGATGAAGAACCTTTCTTGCCTTTGTTACTAGATTTCTTAGTTTTAATTTGAGGCATGAAAGTAGACAACAGTAGTCGTTTTTCTAGATAAGATGAGGTCTTCTTTCGGAGATCATCATTGATAGCTTTGAGAAACTCATGCTCTTGCTCCAAGTTGAGCTTCTCGAAGCGTAGCTTCTCATGAGTTATCACAATCTCTCTATGATCTTCGAGAGTAGATTCATGAGCTAACTAAAGAGTGTTTAGTTCTTTAGTTACTTGTTCTATTTTCATATTATCATCATCAAATGACTTATCTTGACTAGCATGAGAATTATCAAGTTCATTTTGATCAATATCACTAGTTTTATCACAAAGCAAGTCATCATCACAAAGTAAATCATCTTCATCACTATCAAAATCAAGATATTGGGGGTGTGATACCTTGGGGCCTTTAGCCATGAAGCAAGTTCCACTCCCTTCATTTGGTGAATCAAATAGATCATAGGAGTTGGTAGTCACTAGAGCAATTCCGGCAACACCTTCATCTTGACTATAGTCGGAGTCGGTGTGATAGCTTATCTCATAGTGGTTGTCAGAGTCGGAGCCGGAAACCCATTCACCAACATGAGCTTGATGTTTTGTTCTTGTGTAGCTCTTGGTGTGCTTGTCCTCCTTCTCCGAATCTCTACTTCTCCTTGAGTGTCTTCGTTCATAACGATCATCTCTACTCCTTCTCTCTCTTTGTGGTGATTCATTCCTTGAGCTTCGTCTTCGAGGTGACTCTTATCTATTTTGTAGGGATCCGTGCACTCATTTGAGTAGTGTCCGGGCTTCCCACAATTGTAGCAATTGCGGTCATGACTTGACGAATGCTTCTCTTCATATCTTGAGTTGGAGTTTCTTTCTTTGCTTCTATTCTTGTAGAACTTGTTGAATTTCTCGACCATGAGGCTTATCTCTTCATTGGTGACAAGGTTGTTGCTTGAAGTTGCGGGAGAATCACTTGTGGCTTTGTAAGCACCGCTAGACTTGTGATGAAGCTCTTCTTTATCTTTGAGTGTCATCTCATGAGCAACAATCCTTCCAATGACTTCCGTAGGTTTGAGATCTTTGTAGTTTGGCATCATTTGGATTAATGTGCACACGGCGTTGTATCTTTCATCCAAAGCACTAAGTATCTTCTTGATGATGAATTTGTCGGTCATTTCTTCGCTTCCTAAGCTGGCAATCTCATTGGTGATGAGAGCTAGCCTAGAGTACATCTCTGCGACTCCTTCACCACCCTTCATCTTGAACTTGTCAAGCTGACCTTGAAGAACATCTAACTTGGATTCTCTCACGGACTCGGTTCCTTCGTGCATATCAATCGAAGTATCCCAAATCTCTTTTGCATTCTCAAGATGGCTGATTTTGTTGAATTCTTTGGGGCGTAGGCAGTTGAAGACAATGTCGCATGCTTGAGCATTGAATTGCAACATCTTCAATTCATCCGCGGTCGCTTCACGACTCGGTTCCCGTCCATCCACAAAGAACTCACCATGCAAGCCAACACGAATAATAGCCGAAGCGGTGGGGTTATGACCAAGAATATGCATTTTCATTTTATGCATCCAGCTAGCAAAATTTGCGCCATCAAAGTATGGACCTCTACGGTGATAACTTCCCTCACTAGACGCCATACTTATCCTAGGTTGTAAGACCTAAGCAATGGAGACCAATGCTCTGATACCACTTGTAGGATCTAAAGTAGGTCTAGAGGGGGGGGGGTGATTAGACTACTTGACCAATTAAAAGTCTTGCCTAAACCAAGTTTTACGGTTGACAGTTTTTAGCATTTCATGGCAAGTCAAGTACACGATACACATGCAAGTCTAAGAGTATATAGCAGCCGAAAGTAACAACAAGCATGTATAGAAGGGATAGGGTAAGAAGGTCAAACGCAATTGTAGATACGATGATTTTTCCCATGGTTCCGATAGGTGGCGCTATCGTACATGCATGTTTATGGAGTATTCAACACACGGAGGGTAACGGTCGCGAGAGTCCACGGAGGGCTCCACCCAAAAGGGTTCACGAAGTAGCAACCTTGACTATTACATACGGCTTCCATCCACGAAGGACTAGCCTCACTATGGGTAGATCTTCACTAAGTAGGCGATCTCCTTGCCCTTACAAACTTCTTGGTTCAGTCCACAACACGAAGTAGGAGGCTCCCAAGCGACACCTAACCAATCTAGAAGGCACCACCCTCCAAAAGGTAATAGGCTCGATAATGACGATGAACTCCTTGCTCTTGTGCTTCAAGATGATAGACTCCTCAGCACACAATCTCTATCTCACAGGTTTGGCTTGGTAGAAGAGATGGGATTGGTGGAAAGCTACTTGGGGAGGCTTGAAATCAAGATCCATATGATTGGAGTGGAAGATCTTGACCTCAACACAAGGGTAGGTGGTTCTCTCTCAAAAAATCTGATAGGATAAGTACGGAATAGTTCTGAGTGCTTCTCTTTCGAGTAGGTGGTGGTGAAGGGGTATATATAGGCATCCCCAAAAATACAACCGTTACACAACATGACCAAGTCGGTGACACCGATGTGTTAATCTCGATGGTACCGAAGTGACCAAAAGGTGGCAACTTTTGAATCTCGGTAAAGCCGGTATAGGAAACTCGGTTGCACCGATAAGGTGACCAACGGTCGAATTTCCAATCTCGGTGACGCCGATCCAACATTCTCGGTGGGACCGAAAATGTGAATTTGTGTACCAGAAAGTTGGCAACCTAAACTCGATGGCACCGGTATGGAATCGGTTGCACCGAAGTGGATAGGGTTTGGCTTGAGTCTGTCTAGGTTCTGGAATCGGTGGCACCGAAGTGGGAAAGTTGGTTGCACCAATTTTGAGTGTTGGGTATAGAAAAAACTTTGGTGGGAGAGTTTGTGGATGTTTTTGGCGACTATCACTTGTGCACGTTTGAGCATATTGTTCACCAACAAAACCTTAACCCGTTTTAATAGTATCAGCTTTCCTATGACTCAAAGTGATTTCTCACAAATATGAAATGTAGAGTCCTCGTGCTTGAAGCTTGGCCAACCTATTTCCTTGAATATTGGGGTTTCTCCACAATCTCCTTTTGCCAATCCTATCATTGAACATTTCCTGAAATATACTTGGTGGAAACATTAGTTCAATGACTTCTATGTTGTTATTAATTACCAAAACCACCAAGGGAGCAAATGTGCTTTCAAAGATTCTTGATGACCCACAAGTATAGGTGTTCAATCATAGTCCTTTCGATAAGTAGAGTGTCAAGACCAACTAGGAGCAGAAGGACATGACAAGCGGTTTTCAGCAAGGTAATTTCTGCAAGCACTGAAATTGTAGGTAATAGATAGTTTGATAGCAAGATAATTGGTAACGAGCAAGTAACGATAATAGTAAATAAAGTGCACAAGGTAGACCAATCCTTCTGTGGCAAAGGACAGGACAGAACAACCTCTCATAATAAGGAAAGTCTTCTTGAGGGTACACGAGAATTGCATCTAGTCACTTTTATCATGTTGGATTGATTTGCATTTGCTACTCTGATAACTTTATATGTGGGTGGACCGGTGCTTGGGTGTTCCCTTACTTGGACAAACCTCCCACTTATGACTAACCCCTCGCAAGCATCCGCAACTACGAGAAAAGTATTAAGATAAAATCTAACCACAACATTAAACGTTTGGATCCAAATCAACCCCTTACGAAGTAGCGCGTAATCTAGGGTTTAAGCTTCTGTCACTCTAGCAACCCATCATCTAATAACTAGCCCACAATGCATTCCCTTAGGTCCCAAGATGGTGAAGTGTCGTGTAGTTGACGTTCACATGACACCACTAAGGGAATCACAACATACATATCAAATTCACATGATTATTTGCAACATGACTTTTTCGTGGCTTCAAGAACAAAGGTAACTACTCACAAATAATATTCATGCTCAAGATTAGAGGGGTATTAGATGGCATAAGGGATCTAAACATATAATCTTCCACCAAATAAACTATATTGTAATCAACTACAAGTTGTAATCAACACTACTAGTCACCCATAGGTACCAATCTGAGGTTTCAGTACAAAGATTGAACACAAGAGATGAACTAGGGTATGAGAGAATATGGTGTTGTTGAAGATGTTGATGAATATTGGCCTCCCAAAGATGAGAGGGGTGATGTTGATAACGATGGTTTCGATTCCCCCCCCCGGGAGGGAAGTTCCCCCGGCGGAATCACTCCGTCGGAGGGCAAAAGTTCTCCTGCCCAAGTTCCTCCTCGATACGACGGTGTTCCATCTTGAAAGTCCTACTTTTTTTTCTAGGTCAAAAGACCTTAAGTACAAGAAGATGGGTATCGGAGATGGGCTGGGCTAGCTCAGCCCACCAGGGTGCGCCTCGGTGGCCTGGCGCGCCCTGGTGTCTTGTGGTCACCAGGTGGCCCCCCTCCAGTAGTTATTTGCTCAGTATCTCTGATATGCCTTTTCAGGTCCAGAATTCCAGCTGCCCGTATTCTCCCTCTTTGTGTAAACGTTGCATATTATGAGAGAAAAAGCATTAGAATCACCTCTAAAGCACTATTATGCATAAAAGTATTATAAATAACAATAGGAAATCATGATGCAAAATGAACGTATCAGTGTCCTCTAGCCCTAGCACATCCACCTCCTCCCTCTGTGCGCCACCACCCGAGCTCGTCTCCCAAGCGCTCTGGCAAGCCAGAAAGACTCCAATGCCGTAGCTTGGATATCATCCCGGGACTGGCAGAGAGAGAGCCACACATCTATCTCCTCCTCGTTCGCGTAGGGGACGAGGTCCCAGTAGATGGATTTGGAGTTGTAGGACTCAGATCTGCTGCTCGCCATGCCAAAAATGGCGAGGGATCACCGAAGTGGAGCTGGGCAGAGCGGAGTGAAATTGGAGTGAAGTGGCAAATGGCCAGGTTTGGTCCGAGGTTCGCATCTGTCTAGGCAACCCCAACTCCACCCTACAATGGGATTTGGTTGAGGGGTACCGCACAACTCACATGTTTATGGAGAGGGAGGAGGGTCTGATTGTAGACGCTCTAAGCACGGAAATGTCGAACAAACCTTGTTTCACTCTATGTTTTTGTTGGAAGCATCTAAGTCTCACTTTTAGGGAAAAAAACAAATGTTGCCTCACCTCAATCAAGGAGGCCATGCAATGGGTGAGTTATTAATTGTTACATTCACTAGTTTCATTGCTTCATTTCTATTTTTTTTAATTTATTTAGATTTCAAAATATTATACATATATATATATATATATTGAAATTCTTTTACTTGATTTTTAAAATTATTCAGCACATTCTAAAATTATCCATGAAATGTTAAGTGTTTGTGTAATTTTCAAAATTGTTCATACCAATCAAGAACATTTTCGTGATTTTAAAAAATGACGCACGTTACCAAAAATTGTATATATGTATTTTTCATAAAATACAGAAACGTGTCGCATGATTTGTGGAAAATGTCCATACAATTGAAAAATGATGAAATTTATAAAATATTCACATGTTTATCAAATGTGTTCATGACATTTAAGAAATGTAAAATTTTTGTAGCATAATATTGAAAAATGTACACACATTTGAAAGTATATTCATGACATTTAAAAAAAGTTCAACATGTTTTTAAGAGATGTGATTTTGGTACATGTTCAACATGTATTCGAATAAATGTTCAATGTATCTACAAATGGTTTGGCGTTAATATGATAAATGTTTCATGTGTATTTTAAAAATATTATATGTTATTCATAAAAATGACAATGTTTTTTTGAAAAGGAAATAAAGGAAAAGAAATGGAAGAAAAAAAATGAAAATATAAGACAAAAAGGAGGGGGGGGGGACAAAATAAAAACTGATAAATCAGTAAAAAAACATAGATATAAATGATTAAGAAAAACAACCAAAACCGCACGGAAGATTCCTAAAGCCAACAGTGCGCTCTTCCTCTATTGGGTCGTGGACGCTACGAAATCCCTATATGTGAGCGCAATTTGATCCTAAAAAAATAAAAAAAATACAAGCGTAATTTCCATCTTGCAGTAAGAGGGACATAGTCTTTGTGATTTAGGCTAGTACAACTGATGTATATTTGTTTGTATTAAGGGGAGACCATTCGCAAAAATTAAAAATAGAAAAAATAACAGGGGACACCACATTACTTACAATTTCAAATGTATGGAAGGCACAACAGAACATCCATCTTCCGTTGTCCATCGATCCACAAGGGCACAAACAAACAGTACTAAGTGGAAGGAAAAGAAACCATGCCTACGTACACACACAAGGTACAACTGAGACAGATGAACAGAGTAAGTACAACAGTAATCAGTACTAGGCGGGGATCAACTATTTCACATTCAGAATGGCAAATCCTACAAGTGCAGCCACCAAGACAATGGGCAGGAGGCCCAGCCAGAGCATCGTCTTCCCGGCGGCACGTCGTCCGACCACGTCCCCTGACACCCAGAAGCCGGCCGACGCCTGGAGGAGCCCGAAGACGAACACGGCGACGAGGATGCCGTAGTACAAGAAGAAGGGTGCTTTCCCGTGGTGGAGAAATATACCTCCGGGCGACCTGGATATGAGGAGGCAGAGCGCCGCGGCTGCTTCGACGACGCCGCAGGAGATGAGAGCAGCCGGCAGCTTCTCCGCGTTGTTACATGCGGCGGAAATCAAGGCGACGAGGTTGATCAAGGCGGCGAGGGACTCCATTGTTCTTCTCTTGGGTGTGGTGTTTGTTGGGGAAATGGGTTTGTGTTTGAGGTTTAGAGCTCGTTGATGGCGAAGGATTTATATAAGCATGGAATTGAGACGCGCAAAGTGGCCTGTGACTTCTGCAGCCAAGGTGGCCTGTGACTTCTGGGTGTTGGCTGTGACTTCTTAGTGGCCTGTTGGAAAAACCGAATCAAGGAGTTGGCTGCAGAAGGAGTTGGCTGCAGAAGGAGTTTACAGAAGTTTATTATAAAAATCAAGGAGTTGGCTGCAGAAGGAGTTTACAGAAGTTTATTATAAAAATCAAGGAGTTGGCTGCAGAAGGAGTTGGCTGCAGAAGGAGTTTACAGAAGTTTATTATAAAAATCAAGGAGTTGGCTGCAGAAGGAGTTGGCTGCAGAAGGAGTTTACAAAAGTTTATTATAAATCACAGAAGGAGTTTACAGAAGTTTACAACAGGTTGCCCTTGATTCGGTTGCAGAAGTCAACAGGTTGCCCTTGATTCAGTTTATAAACGGGTTGCCCTTGATTCAGTTTACAAAAGTTGACTTCTGCAACCGAATCAACAAAAGTTTACAAAAGTTGACTTCGGTTTGACCTTCTTACCCTAGCACATGACATGTTGTAGAGCTTGAGCTTAAACAAAGCTTGAGAGCATATGGCATCGTTTACTGCTCTAGTAAACAATCTCCTAGCTATACCGTGCAAGCAACACTGCAATAGCACGTACCAAATACTTCGTTGTGTACTAATTTACCATGTGTTTTGGTTGTTTACTCCATGAAACTTTATTACTACTAGCTCATTTTTAGTGTAGTACTAGATGAATAACTATGTTCCTTCTTAGATTTTCCTTTCGGAAATGCTTACTTCTTAGTCGTTTTTGAAGAAATATCACCAAGACTGCAAGTGCACAAATACGCTTAGAAAGTCTAATAATAAGATTCATTCCACTTTTTTGCAAATAAAAGAAAAGATTCATTCCACGACCCAAACTGATCTTGGTTGTTTTACTCCAGAGGGATTGCGACAACGACAACGACAACGACCTGGCCGTGTCAGATGCCCGAACCACAACCGAGCCGACTCAAACCAGAACCGATCAAGGGCATATTTGGTTTATGGCTCCATTGCGCATTTTCGCGTTGCCGTGATATATAAGATGTCATGTTGCATCATTGGCATAAATATCAACTCTACCTGGAAGTTAAGCAAGCTAAGGACATCATTTCTAATAAATATTCATTTTAAAAATCCACCTACATCACCATAGCCGGAAAAAAAATCACCTCCAAACACGCCTCAACCACCATTGCCGAAGCCAACCCCCCCCCCCCCCAATGTCGAATCCAACACCATGCAAGTAATTATGTGCTACTATTTAGGTCACAAAAATCATCAAGTATATGTTCTTAAACTTGAACTCACACATCAAGATATGCATATACTCATCGAAAAGGATCATCCCTTATTGAAGAGGAAAGTTGATAGTTCAACCTTATTGAAAATAAAACTTATAACCTAATCTTGCAATCAAGTCGGGGAGATCCAGGCACTAAGCGTTTCATGCTCACTCCTGAAAACCTTGGAAGGCAGCGCATATGTTGTTAAGTTTATTGTTCATCTCCTCGATCACGGCTTGCTAATCATCCGCAACCTGGGTCAAAAACTCAAGTTACATAGCGTTTTTGTTGAGAGTATCAATCATAAGCCCGAGCTTATGAAAAAAAGCCATCTACTCTTGCCTCCAAATCTTTACTCATCAACCAATAAGAATCAATCGCACCTCCGACCACATTCACACAAGCCTTTGAAACCTTCTCCAATTCTCGAATTTTTTCCTTCATCTCCTCTGGGGTTGGTGACTTCTTTCCCCACTAAGCTTGAGGAGGCCCTGGAGGAAGTAATGGAATAGATCCGCGGATATTGAATTGATAAGAATTAGGAGGGTACCCATCTTGAGTAGTGTTGTCATATCCCTCTCTTGATTGTTCTTCCTTCTTGATCTCCACCACCTCAACTTTCTCCTCCAGCTCTTTCTGACGTGGTTCCTCATTTAGGTTTAGATTCCTCAAGTCTTCCCATCCCAACGATACAATATCATCCAAGTTGGGGAAGGGGATGATGCGAGCACAGGTGGATGAGGTCTTATTGCTCATGGCGGGGACCTGCAACTTGAAAGTTTTTTGGTGGAGATGGTAAGCAAAGGAGAAGTTAGATCAGATGGTTTAAGGCTCAAAGACGTTCGCTTTCCCTCCTTATAATGGCCAAGATTGCAGATAATCACGAGATAAAGGATAAAAAGTTAGTTAGAAAGAAATCAAAACGAAATTGGGAAAGAATCGCATAAACGGACTGTCGTGGGAGTAATGTCGACAGTAGTACTGGGGGTACGAATGAGTAGGGCGAAGCCTAGCTATGGAGTAAGTGTCACACTCGGAATTTATGAGTTCGGACCCCACTCGGAAGTGGTAAAAGTCCTACATCCGAGCTAGGGGGCTAAGTGTTTGCTTGGTGTAGGTATCTGATTACAGGGAGTTCATAAACCTTGCTCCGGTGTCGGGGGTGGCTTATATAAAGTGGGTCTCCACCAGTCGAGTGCCATCACTAGGGTCATTAATGCTAGTAACTGCATGAGTTACCGGAAACTGCTAAGTTAACTACAGTCGTTATAGGTAACGTGGTCTTTATAGTACTTAAGGCATATTAAGTCCCTCGAACATTGCAGCTCCCACGTCGCTCACACTTCCTCCCGTCCGAGTACTAGGGAGGCGACGAGTGGTTGATGACGTCTGAGTGACTTCCAAGATCCGAGTGCATCTTTTACATTCGTTCGAGTGTCAAGGTAAGTCAGGGACTTCCATGACCTTGTAGGACCTCAATAGTGTCCTAGATTAGAGGTACATGACCCTCCCTAGGGTAGGTGACCTCCTTAGTAGCCCCCGAATCGGTTGAGTCTTGGGGGGGGGGGGCGAGTGGACAACATGTCATGATGCTGGCTACGTCTCTAGAATGTTTTGAAATGAGTCGGGTTGTTTCCCAGTCGGTATTTGAGCGGCAACGGATTCAAGGTTTAATATCTTTCGAGTGACCCGAATAGTCTTGACCGCTCAAGCGACTCGACTCGATGTAGATCAGCTCTCAGGAGAGATACTCCTTAGGCTTGGAGATGCCATTATTAGAGCTTTTCTCTGGTCTTCATTCGGATATTCTGGAAGTGGCTAAATACTTACTTGAGTGCTTGACAAGATTTTATCCACTCGGTGAATGTTTGACTAGTCTTTGTCCACTCGGTAAATTTCGACACGTCGGGACGAACCGGTGATCACGGAGTCCACTCGAATTGTGGCACCGCGAAATCTCCGGCGATTCCAAAATCGTGGGAAAGCACGCGCATGCGATCGTGACGGTTGTGTCACGATTGTCAGGGAGGTGGCTGTGGCGCCTTGATTTCTGTGCCGAGAATGTCGCCATGTGTCCATGCTTCCTTGTCCCGAATATTTAGTAGATATGCGCGCTTCCATTGATTGTGCGATCTCGACAGATTTGACAGCCGGGAATCCACCGAGCTAGGGTATAAAAAAGAGACTGGGGGAGGTAAGGAAAAAACTTTCTCTTCTCCACCTCCTCATCCCCTCTTCCGCTCAACTAAGAGCCTCGCTAGTGCCACTGACTCGCCGATTCGCCGCCTATTCTCATCGAAGATGCCGAGGAGCGCCACCGCGAAGGCCGAGAAGGCAAAGAAGACTTCACGTGATTCCTCCTTGAGCACGGGCGCACAGGCTGGCTTCGTCCCGGGCGACTGGCTGGCGTCCCGAATCACCGCCAGCTGGTTGAGGGACCTAGAGAGCCAAGGGCTCCTCGCCCCGGGGAGTTGGAGACTGCCGGAGAAGGGAGAGGTCGAGCCCGCACCGCACGGATGTGAGCGGCTACTCCTCACCACTCACCGCGATCGGGGTTTTTCACTGCCACCGCACCCTTTCTTTCGGGTGTTTTCGAAATTTTTCGGGGCACAACTCCACCATCTTCCTCCCAATTCCATCACATATTTAGCTGGCTTCGTTTATCTCTGTGAGAATTTCCTCAGTTGCCACCCGCACTAGTTTTTTTTCAAACAACTGTTTACATGCCGAGTGATGACTGTGAAGAAGCCCGCTTTGTCAGAGGAGAAGACGAATGTAGTTCAGCTGTGCGGGGGTCTGGGTATCCAGTTGAGGGGTAAAGGTAGTTTCCTTGTGATAAATTTCCTTGAGACGGTTAAGGGCTGGCAGTCCAGGTGGTTTTACTACAAGGACGTTCCAGTCGGGGATGGTCAGTCGGGCCTCCCTCTGTATACCACCGAACACATTCGGCGGCTCCCAAAGTTGAACGTGTCCAAGGAGGAGAAGGTTGATGTAGGTCTGCTTGTGTTTGCACTGGTGGACCTAGTGAATCAAGGCGTCAATGGCCTGGATCTGCTCGAGGTCTTCTTCCAGAGAAGAATCAAGCCACTGTAGGCCAGGGGCCATCCCATGTGGCAGTGTCAGGTCCGAGTGACACCACTCGCACGCACCTAGAGGAGCTCAGCACAGAGGCCATGGCAAACAAGCTGAAGGCCATAACTCCAGCTCGGGACAACCCCTGAGGATCGAGATGCGTGCCCTCATACTCGGCCAACCATCCGCCGAGTGAGGTAAACACCGAATGCCACCGGTATTTCCGAGTGATGTAGTTTTCTTTTGATGAATACTGATCATCGTAGTTTCCATCTTGACAGGGTTACACGGACATGGTGAACTTGATAGCCGCAAGCGATAATGTGACCGTAGACGTGGCCACCGACAATGAGCGCCATGGTGACTCAAATGACGAAGAAGAATACGAAGACGACAACAACGGCGAAGAGGATGAGAAGGACTCAGAATTAGGGGATGAGGCGGAGTCTTCTCCTTCGAAGGAGATGCTCCCCGAGTCCCGTTCGAAGGCTCGTTAGGACCCTGGAGTCCATGGAGGCCGCACGGGAGGCCCAGACGCCGCCAAGCCTTCCGCAAGTATTCCTCCTACTCGGACTTCGAAGCGTGGGCATAGTGAGCCCGCTGCATCTCTAGAGAAGAATGCAAAACAGGCAAAGATCTCAACTAGCAAACCCCAGAAGACAGCTCTGCCCAAGACTAAGATGAACGTGCTGGTGGACTACGCGTAAGTTCCCTTGTACCGATTGACGCTTCGAGTAATTGACCGAATGTGATAAACAATCTGAGTGATGTTCCTGCAGGGCTTCACTTCGTCTGCCTCGCTAGGGAAGGACAAGGCCAAGGTCAACGCTATGACTTCAAAAGGTAACACTCGGTTTTGCCCATTCATGAACTATGAGTTCTTTGTCTCCCCTCTTGACTTACTTCCGAATGATCATCAAATGCTTGTAGAGCCGCGTGAGGTGATTCAGATTGATGCGGACGACCAGGTTGACCTTCCTAATACCGCCAGCGACGCGAACGTCGTGATGCAAGACACCTTGACTGCCTAGGAGCCACCTCTAGCCCGAGGGACTTTGTCGAGAACAGGACCCACACTCGGAACACCTCCTCCAACTCCCCATGTGACTGGTGTCATCGGACTGCAGCGTATCCCGGAGGACCAGGTGGGAGCGAGCAAGCAGGCGTTGATCCAACTAAGGTTGATGAACGGCAAGATGAACGAGGCTCGCAATGCTGGCGAGGTTTGTGAGAAGACTATCCAAGTAAGTACTCCCGTAAGTACCTTCTCTAGACAGAATTTTTGTGTTCAAGATGTTTTTAGTCACTTAGAATCCCGAGTGAGTTTATAGACTCTCGAGTGGGTTTACGTCAGGAGTACACCCACTGGGTATTTAGTGTTAAACCAGAATGATGAGATACTTGTCAAAGAGGATGCAGTGATGGTCCATGGACCAAAGCCCCTCAATGTTGACCGTCGGGGTGAAGAACCTGTAGTTCTCTAGTGGGAGCACGCCGAGCGCACCCACTGGGTGTAGTCCCCGAGGCTACCGTCGACTGAAGGAGTCGGCGGCAGTCTCAGAATCCGAACATTAGGTTGTTGAATCCGAATGATGAGATACTTGTCGAAGAGGATGCGGTGATGGTCCATGGACCAAAGCCTCTCGACGTTGACCATCGGGGTGTAGAACATGTAGTTTTCCAGTGGGAGCGCATTGAGCGCACCCACTGGGTGCAGTCCCCAAGGCTGCTGTCGACTGAAGCAGTCAGCGACAGTCCCAAAATCTGAATGAACTTGATGCTGAAGAAATAATCCGAATGATGAGATACTTGTCAAAGAGGATGTGGTGATGGTCAATGGGACAGAGCCTCTCGACATTAACCGTCGGGGTGTAGAACCTACAGTTCTCTAGTGCGAGCATGCTGAGCGCACCCACTGGGTGTAGTCCCCGAGGTTACTGTTAACTGAAGCAGTCGTCAACAGTCTCAAAATCCAAATGAACTTGATTCTGAAGGCACAATCCAAATTATGAGATACTTGTCGAAGAGGATGCGGTGAGGGTCCATGGACCAGAGACTCTCGACGTTGACCGTCGGGGTGTAGAACCTGTACTTTTCCAGTGGAATCGCGCTTAGTGACCCACTGGGTGTAGTTCCCGAGGCTGCTGTCGGCTGAAGTAGTCGGCGACAGTCTCAAAATCCAAATGCATCTTAAATTCAACATCGCATCTGATCGCCATCCCTGATATGCTTTTATTGTTGTTGTTGCTTGTAGGGCGTGTGCGAGCTTGGGTCTCGCTAAAACACCCTTGAGAAGGAGGTGCGGGACCTGCGTAGTATCCTCGAAACTGAGAAGACCAAGAGTATCTATTTGGAGCAAGAGAAACTGACACTCGGAGGTAACCAGATTTTGACCGACTACTTTGAGTTTGATCTTTTTCCCTGTCCGACTGAAAGTACTTGACCTGGCTTGAGACCGTGTCGGTATTTCCTTGGTTTATCCTGGCCAAGCTGGCGAGCCAACCATTCATCCTGAATATTGTGCCGGAAGAAGGCTATTGCCTCGGCATCCGGGCAGTTAACAATCTGGTTTTTCTTGGTCAAGAACCGATTGCAAAATTGTTACGCGGACTCTCCTGGTTGTTGGACGACATTGCTTAGGTCGGAGGAGTTAGGTGACCGGACATAGGTGTCCTAGAAGTTAGATCGGAATGCATCCTCTAGATCTTCCCAACACCCGATGCAGTTTTTGGGGAGGCTGTTTAACCAGTGCCTAGCTGGCACCTTGAGTTTTAGGGGTAGATATTTGATGGCGTGGAGATGATCTCCTCGCGCCAATTTGATGTGGAGGAGGAAATCCTCAATCCATACGGTTGGGTCAGTTGTCTCATCGTACTGTTCTACGTTCACGGGTTTAAACCCCTCCGGGAACTGATGCTGCATCACCTCGTCCATGAAGCACAGTGGGTGGGCAGCGCCTCTGACCTGAGCTATGTCGTGCCAGCAATCGGCGTCTGTTCTAGCCCGGTTTTGTTCCTGGCCTCTATTGTTGCGGTCGAGCCAGGGTCAGTACCCGTCCCGTCTATCGGGTGAGTACCCTCTGGATCCATAGATGGATCTTGTACGACCTGCTCTGTAGTCCAGGTCACTGATGTCTACTACGCAACCTTATCCTTGTAGACGTTGTTGGGCCTCCAAGTGCAGAGGTTTGTAGGACAGTAGCAATTTTCCCTCAAGTGGGTGACCTAAGGTTTATCAATCCGCAGGAGGCATAGGATGAAGATGGTATCTCTCAAGCAACCCCGCAACCAAATAACAAAGAGTCTCTTTCCCCAACACACCCAATACAATGGTAAGTTGTATAGGTGCACTAGTTCAGCGAAGAGATGGTGATACAAGTGCAATATGGATGGTAGATATAGGTTTTTGTAATCTGAAAATATAAAAAAGCAAGGTAATTAATAGTAAAAGTGAGCATGAACGGTATTGCAATGCTTGGAAACAAGGCCTATGGTTCATACTTTCACTAGTGGAAGTTATCTCGACAATGATAACATAATTGGATCATATAACTATCCCTCAACGTGCAACAAAGAGTCACTCCAAAGTAACTAATAGTGGAGAACAAACGAAGAGATTATTGTCGGGTACGAAACCACCACAAAGTTATTCTTTCAGATTGATCTATTCAAGAGTCTGTAGTAAAATAACACGAAGCTATTCTTTCCGTTCAATCTATCCTAGAGTTCATACTAGAATAACACCTTAAGACACATATCAACCAAAACCCTAATGTCACCTAGATACTCCATTGTCACCTCAAGTATCCGTGGTCATGATTATACCATATGCATCACACAATCTCAGAATCATCTATTCAACCAACACATGGAACTTCAAAGAGTGCCCCAAAGTTTCTACCGGAGAGTCAAAACATGTGCCAACCCCTATGCATAGGTTCCCAAGGTCACGAAACCCGCAAGTTGATCACCAAAACATACATCAAGTACTCACATGAATATGCCATTGTCACCATAGATAGACACGTGCAAGACATACATCAAGTGTTCTTAAAGACTCAATCTGATAAGATAACTTCAAAGGGAAAATTCAATTCATTACAAGAAGGGAGAGGGGGAAGAACATCATAAGATCCAAATATAGTAGCAAAGCCCGCGGTGCATAGAGATCAAGACATCTCAAGAACACGAGAGAGAGAGATAAAAAACATAGCTACTGGTACATACTGTTGGGGATATAACCCCGTGGTATGACCCGTAATGGAGACTCTGGATCATGTTATTAACTCATGAGCCGGCCCAAAGATAAGCCACTGGCTGGAGGCCCAAGGATATAGGCGGCTCATAGACATGGACCGGATGATGGCCTGGAAGAGGAAGACCCGGACGTGTAAGACATCCTGAAGATAACTTGGACAGGGAAATAGAGTCATACTCAGAGATGTAATATGGCACGGTTTGTATGATTGTAAGACCCGATGGTCCTGACCTCCTATATAAAGGCAGACCCGGGGCGACTTAGAGGAGAGGTTATTGAGAACTAGATCAAGCTTCTAGCCCCTTGTAATCGATACAACAGGCAATACAACACCAAGCAGGACGTAGGCTTTTACCTCGACTTGAGGGGCCGAACCTGGGTAAACTCGTGTCTCTTGTCCCGATCAACCCCTTTGAGTCCACTACAATGGCGATGGCTCCGAACTCAAGTTCGGCAAACCGGACATCTGCCATGATAAATCCACGACAGTTGGCACCCACCGTGGGGCTAGCGCTTGGTAGTGTTGAGTTATCAAAGGGATCTCTCCCAGGGCTCAAGGGATACGTGGTTGGAAGGATGAGCAAGAGTCGCCGCGGCCGGCTCTACATCGACGACGCCGGCTGGGGGCTTGACACTGCCTCTATGGAGTATGGGTTCCGGGTCCCGTTTGGTGGAATCCAGGTTTTCATCGGAAGGGTTGATGGATCTGCACTCGGGCCGGACGTTTGCACCAACATCATCGAGCCGGCTCGGCGGCTGCACCCCACACACAAGGCATGCCCAACCCGTGCTACTCCGGGTCCGAAGCATGTTTTTGTAGGTTTTACGCAAGGTATGGATTGTTGGGGAACGTTGCATGGGAAAAAAAAATTCCTACGCACACGAAGATCTATCCATGGTGATGAGCATCTACGAGAGGGAGAGTGGATCTACGTACCCTTGTAGATCGCTAAGCGGGAAGCGTTAAGTAACGTGGTTGGTGTAGTCGAACGTCTTCGCGATCCAAATCGCCATGCGTCCCGCGATCCAATCACGATCTGTCCCGAGATCTAATCACGATCCGTCCCACAAGCTTGATCACGATCCGTCCCACGAACTTGATCACAATCCTTTCGATCTAGCACCGAACGGACGACACCTCCGCGTTCAGCACACGTACAACTTCATGACGATCTCCGTCGTATTGATCCAGCAAGAGAGAGCAGAGAGGTAGAAGAGTTTGCCAGCAGCGTGACGGCGCTCCAGCGATGGTGGTGGAGCAATTCTGGCAGGGCTTCTCCTAAGCACTGCAGAAATCCGATCTAGAGGAGAAACTATGCACTAGAGATTAGGGTTTGCACGTGGCTGAAAATCAAGTGCCAAACCCCTAGAAATCCACTAGTATATATAGGAGGAGAGGAGGACAGGAGGCAACTTGGCCTCCAAGCCTCCTAGGCTTCGGCCGAACAAGGAGTGGAGGAGTCCACCTCCTCCACTCCTAGTAGGATTAGGATTCACCTTTTTTTTCCTTTTTGCCTTTTTCCACCTTTTTCCTTTTGGGTTTTCTTCTCCAGCCACATGGGCATTGTGTGGGAGTTCCACCATCCCACTAAGGGCTGATATTCACTCCCTCACAGTCCATGAAGCCTCTTGGGTCGAAATACCCCTCCCGGAGGTCTCCCGGTACACTACCGGCACTCCTGGTACACTACCGATAAGCCCGAAACTTTTCCGGCGACCAAAACAGGACTTCCTATATATATAAATCTTTACCCTGGGACCATTTCGGAGCTCCTCGTGATGTCCAGGATCTCATCCGGGACTCCGAACAAACTTCGGTCACCACCATACATAACTCTACACTACCGAAACGTCACCAAACCTTAAGTGTGCAGACCTTGCGGGTTCGAGAACTATGTAGACATGACCGAGACACCTCTACGGTCAATAACCAATGGCAGGACCTGGATGTCCACATTGGTTCCTACATATTCTACGAAGATCTTAATCGGTCGATCCTCTATGTCAAGGATTCAGTTAATCCCGTATGATGTTCCCTTTGTTCTTCGGTATGTTACTTGCCCGAGATTCGATCGTCGGTATCTCTATACCTAGTTCAACCTCGTTACTGGCAAGTCTCTTTACTCGTTCCGTAATACAAGATCCCGCAACTAACAATTAGTCCCATTGCTTGCAAGGCTCATTGTGATGTTGTATTACCGAGTGGGCCCCGAGATACCTCTCCGTCACACGGAGTAACAAATCCCAGTCTCGATCCATGCCAACTCAACAGACACCATCGGAGATACCTGTAGAGCACCTTTATAGTCACCCAGTTACGTTGCGACGTTTGATACAGACAAGGCACTCTTTCGATATCCATGAGTTGCATGATCTCATGGTCATAGGAACATATACTTGACATGCAGAAAACAGTAGCAATAAGCTGAGACGATCATATGCTACGTTTATAGTTTTGGTCTTGTCCATCACATCCTTCTCCTAATGACGTGATCCCATTATCAAATGACATCACATTTCAATGGCTAGGAAACCTTGACCATCTTTGATTAACGAGCTAGTTCACTAGAGGCATACTAGGGACAAAGTGTTGTCTATTTACCCACACATGCAATGTGTTTCCATTCAATACAATTATAGCATGGATAATAAACGATTATCATGACCAAGGAAATATAATAATAAACACTTTATTTATTGCCTCTAGGGAATATTTCCAACAGTCTCCCACTTGCACCAGAGTCAATAATCTAGTTCACATCACTATGTGATTTACATGGTAATGAATCGAACACCCATGCAGTTCTGGTGTTGATCATGTTTAGCCCTTGGAAGAGGTTTAGTCAACGGGTCTGCATCATTCAGATCCGTGTGCACTTTGCAAATATTTATGTCCTTCTCCTTGATGTAATACCGGATGGAGTTGAAGCGTCGCTTTATGTGTCTGGTCCTCTTGTGAAACCTTGGTTCCTTGGCTAGAGCAATGGCACCAGTGTTGTCACAAAACATGTTCATTGGATTCAGTGCACTAGGCACTACTCCAAGATCTGTCATGAACTGCTTCATCCAGACACCTTCCTTCGCCGCCTCCGAGGCTGCGATGTACTCCGCTTCGCACATAGAATCAGCTACCACGCTTTGCTTGGAACTGCACCAGCTTACTGCTCCCCCGTTAAGAATAAATACATATCCGGTTTGCGACTTAGAGTCATCCGGATCAGTGTCAAAGCTTGCATCGACATAACCCTTTACGACGAGCTCTTCATCACCTCCATAAATGAGAAACATTTCCTTAGTCCTTTTCAGGTACTTAAGGATATTCTTGACCGCTTGCCAGTGCTCCATTCCAGGATCACTTTGAAACCTTCCGGACATACTTATGGCAAGGCTGAAATCGGGTCTTGTGCATATCATTGCATACATGATAAAGCCTATGGCTGAAGCATAGGGGATGACGCTCATCTTTTCTTTATCTTCTGCAGTCACTCGGCACTGAGTCTTACTCAACTTCACACCTTGTAACACAGGCAAGAACCCCTTCTTGGACTGATCCATTTTGAACTTCTTCAAAACTTTATCAAGGTATGTGCTCTGTGAAAGTGCTATTAAGCTCCTCGATCTATCTCTATAGATCTTAATGCCTAATATGAAAGCAGCTTCTCCTAGGTCCTTTATTGAAAAACTCTTATTCAAATATTCCTTCACGCTTTCCAGCATTTCTATATTGTTTCCAATCAACAATATGTCATCCACATATAATACTAGAAACGCCATAGAGCTCCCACTCACTTTCTTGTAAATACAAGCTTCTCCATAAACTTGTATAAACTCAAACGCTTTGATCACCTCATCAAATCGTTTATTCCAACTCTGAGATGCTTGCACGAGTCCAAAAATGGATCGCTGGAGTTTGCAAACTTTGTCAGCATTCTCTGGATCGACAAAACCTTCGGGTTGCATCATATACAACTCTTCCTCAAGGAAACCGTTGAGGAATGCCGTTTTGACATCCATCTGCCAAAGTTCATAGTCGAAATAAGCAGCTATTGCCAACATGATTCTGACAGACTTAAGCATTGCTACGGGTGAGAAAGTCTCATCGTAGTCAACTCCTTGAACTTGTGAAAAACCCTTTGCCACAAGTCGAGCTTTATAGACGGTGATATTACCGTCCGCGTCCGCCTTCTTCTTAAAGATCCATTTGTTCTGAATGGCCTTTCGCCCTTCATGTAATACTTCCAAAGTCCATACTTTGTTTTCATACATGGATCCCATCTCGGATTTCATGGCCTCTAACCATTTCTCGGAATCCGGGCCCATCACTGCTCCTCCATAGCTCGTAGGTTCATTGTTGTCTAACAACATGACCTCCAAGATAGGGTTGCCGTACCACTCAGGAGTAGTACGCGCCCTTGTCGACCTACGAGGTTCAATAGAAGCTTGATCCGAAGCTTCATGATCATCATCATTAACTTCCTCTTCTACCATCGTAGGCTCCACAGAAACATCTTTCTGCGCTATGCTACTTTCTGGTTGAAGTAAAGGTTCAATAACCTTATCAAGCTCTATTTTCCTCCCACTCAATTCTTTCGAGAGAAACTCTTTCTCAAGAAATGTTCCGTTCTTAGCGACAAACACTTTGCCTTCGGATCTGAGATAGAAGGTATACCCGACTGTCTCTTTCGGGTATCCTATGAAGACGCATTTCTCCGCTTTGGGTTCCAGCTTTTCAGGCCGAAGCTTTTTGACATAAGCATCCATCCCCAAACTTTAAGAAACGACAACTTTGGTCTTTTGCCAAACCACAGTTCATATGGTGTCGTCTCAACGGATTTTGATGGTGCCCTATTTAAAGTGAATGCAGCTGTCTCTAATGCATAACCCCAAAACGATAGTGGCAAATCAGCAAGAGACATCATAGAACGCACCATATCCAATAAGGTTCGATTACGACGTTCGGACACACTATTACGCTGTGGTGTTCCGGGCGGTGTCAACTGAGAAACAATTCCACATTGTCTTAAGTGACTGCCAAACTCATAACTCAATATTCACCTCCTCGATCAGATCGCGGGAATTTAATCGTCTTGTTACGATGATTCTCAACTTCACTCTGAAATTGCTTGAACTTTTCAAACATTTCAGACTTGTGTTTCACTAAGTAAATATACCCATATCTACTTAAGTCATCAGTGAAGGTGAGAAAATAACGATATCCACCGCGCGCTGCAACATTCATTGGACCGCACACATCAGTATGTATGATTTCCAATAAGTCACTTGCCCGTTCCATTATTCCAGAGAACGGCGTTTTAGTCATCTTGCCCATGAGGCATGGTTCACATGTGTCAAGTGATTCAAAATCAAGTGACTCCAAAAGTCCATCAGCATGGAGCTTCCTCATGCGTTTTACACCAATATGACCTAAACGGTAGTGCCACAAGAAAGTGGTACTATCATTATCAACTCTACATCTTTCGGCATCAATATTATGAACATGTGTATCATCACTATCAAGATTCAATATGAATAAACCCCTAACATTGGGTGCATGACCATAGAAGATATTACTCATATAAATAGAACAACCTTTATCCTCTGATTTAAATGAGTAACCGACTCACAATAAACAAGATCTAGATATAATGTTCATGCTTAACGCAGGCACTAAATAACAATTATTCAGGTTCATCACTAATACCGACGGTAATCGAAGAGAGAGCATGCCGACGGCGATCACATCAACCTTGGAACCATTTGCCACGGGCATCGTCACTTCGTCCTTCGCCAGCCTTCGTTTATTCCGTAGTTCCTGCTTTAAGTTGCAAATGTGAGCAACCGAACCGGTATCAAATACCCAGGCACTACTGCGAGAGCTAGTAAGGTATACATCAATAACATTTATATCATATATACCTTGTTTGTCGTTGGCCGCCTTCTTGTCAGCCAGGTACTTGGGGCAGTTCCGCTTCCAGTGACCAGTTCCTTTGCAATGAAAGCACTCAGTTTCTGGCTTAGGTCCATGCTTAGGCTTCTTTGTAGGAGTAGCACTTGCTTTGCCATCCTTCTTGGTTTTACCCTTCTTGCCTTTGCCCTTGCCATTTTTCTTGAAACTAGTGGTTTTATTGACCATCAACACTTGATGTTCTTTTTGGATTTCAGACTCAGCGACTTTCAGCATCGCAAACAGCTCGGCGACTGACTTGTTCATCCCATGCATGTTATAGTTCATCACAAAGCTCTTGTAACTAGGTGGCAGTGATTGAAGAACTCTATTAGTGATCGCCTCTGGCGGAAGGGCAATTCCCAACTCAGCTAGACGGTTTGAATACCCAGACATTCTGAGTATATGCTCACTGATAGACCCGTTCTCCTCCATCTTGCAAGCATAGAACTTATCGGAGGTCTCATACCTCTCGATCCGGGCATTCTTCTGAAAGATAAACTTCAACTCCTGGAACATCTCATATGCTCCATGACGTTCAAAACGTCTTTGAAGTCCCGGTTCTAAGCCATACAATATTGCACTCTGAACTATTGAGTAGTCTCCAGCACGAGCCTCCCAAACATTCTTAACGTCTTCGGAGGTCATGTCTTCTGGTTGGTCACCAAGAGGTGGATCAAGGACATATTGTTTCTGGGAAGCCGTGAGGATAATCCTCAGATTACGGGCCCAATCAACAAAGTTACTTCCATCATCTTTCAACTTAGCTTTCTCTAGGAACGCATTAAAATTAAGGGGTGCTACCGCGCGAGCCATTGATCTACAACATAAATATGCAAAGGTTACTTAGACTATTGTTCAAGATAATGAGTTTAGTTACTAAAATTACTAAAGCTCCCACTCAAATTGACATCCCTCAGGTCATCTGAGTGTCACGTGATCCAAATTCACCAACTCAAGTCCGATCATCACGTGAGTTAAGGTGGCTTCAATGGTGAACATCATTATGTTGATCATATCTACTATATGACTCATGTTCGACCTTTCGGTCTCTTCTGTTTCGAGGCCATGTCTGTACATGCTAGGCTCGTCAAGTTTAACCTGAGTGTTCTGCACGTGCAAAACTGGCTTGCACCCGTTTTATGTGAACGTAGAGTCTATCACACCCGATCATCACGTGGTGTCTCGACACGACAAACTTTCGCAACGGTGCACACTCGGGGAGAACACAATTTATCTTGAAATTATGTGAGGGATCACCTTATAATGCTACCGTCGTTCTAAGAAAAACAAGGTGCATAAAAAGATTAACATCACATGCAAATCATAAGTGACATGATATGGCCATGATCTTGTGCTTATGATCTCCATCATGAAAGCACCGGCATGATCTCCGTCGTCACCGGCACGGCACCATGATCTCCATCATCTTGATCTCCATCAACGTGTCGCCATCGGGGTTGTTGCGCCCAACATGCTTCTCCTACTATTGCTACCGTAGCGATAAAGTAAAGTATTACATAACGCTTAATGATTGACACGCAGGTCATACAATAATTAAAGACAACCCTATGGCTCCTACCAGTTGCCGTACTCATCGACATGCAAGTCGTGATAATCTATACATCACATGTTCATCTCATACATCACATATATCACATCGTGTAATTGGCCATATCATATCACAACATACCCTGCAAAAACAAGTTAGACGTCCTCTAATTGTTGTTGCATGTTTTATGTGGCTGCTACGGGTATCTAGCAAGAACAATTCTCATCTACGCAAAAACCACAATGGTGATACACTAGTTGCTTTTCAACCTTCTCAAGGACCGCCTTTGTCGGATCCAATCCAACTAAAGTGAGAGAAACTGTCACCCACAAGCCATCTATGCAACAAGTTGCGGTTGAGGGAACCGGTCTCTCATAAACGTACGAGTAATGTTGGTCCGGGCCGCTTCATCTTACAATACCGCTAAATCAAAATCCGACCAAGGTAGGAAGCAATCTAAGCACCAACGCCTACAAACCTTTTGTGTTCTACTTGAGATCTCATCGACACATAGACCTAGCTCATGATGCCCTTGTTGGGGAACGTTCCATGGGAAACAAAAAATTTCCTACGCACACGAAGATCTATCCATGGTGATGAGCATCTACGAGAGGGAGAGAGGATCTACGTACCCTTGTAGATCGCTAAGCGGGAAACGTTAAGTAACGCGGTTGGTGTAGTCGAACGTCTTCGCGATCCAAATCGCCGTGTGTCCCGCGATCCAATCACGATCCGTCCCGCGATCTAATCACGATCCGTCCCGCGAGCTTGATCACGATCCGTCCCACGAACTTGATCACGATCCTTCCGATCTAGCGCCGAACGGACGGCACCTCCGCGTTCAGCACACGTATAGCTTGATGACGATCTCCACCGTATTGATCCAGCAAGAGAGAGCGGAGAGGTAGAAGAGTTCATCGATAGCGTGACGGTGCTCCGGCGATGGTGGTGGAGCATTTCCGGCAGGGCTTCGCCTAAGCACTGCAGAAATCCGATCTAGAGGAGAAACATGCACTAGAGATTAGGCTTTGCACGTGGCTGAAAATCAAGTGCCAAAACCCTAGAAATCCACTAGTATATATAGGAGGAGAGGACGAGAGGAAGCAACTTGGCCTCCAAGCCTCCTAGGCTTCGGCCGAAATCCTCCACTCCTAGTAGGATTAGGATTCACCTTTTTTTTCCTTTTTACCTTTTTCCACCTTTTTCCTTTTGGGTTTTCTTGTCCAGCCACATGGGCCTCGTGTGGGAGTTCCACCAGCCCACTAAGGGCTGATATTCACTCTCTCACAGCCCATGAAACCTCTTGGGTCGAAATACCCCTCCCGGAGGTCTCCCGGTACACTACCGATAAGCCCGAAACTTTTCCGGCGACCAAAACAGGACTTCCTATATATAAATCTTTACCTTCGGACCATTCCGGAGCTGCTCATGACGTCCAGGAACTCATCCGGGGCTCCGAACAAACTTCGGTCACCACCATACATAACTCTACGCTACCGAAACGTCACCAAACCTTAAGTGTGCAGACCCTGCGGGTTCGAGAACTATGTAGACATGACCGAGACACCTCTACGGTCAATAACCAATGGCGGGACCTGGATGTCCACATTGGTTCCTACATATTCTATGAAGATCTTAATCGGTCACACCTCTATGTCAAGGATTCAGTTAATCCCGTATGATGTTCCCTTTGTTCTTGGGTATGTTACTTGCCCGAGATTCGATCGTCGGTATCTCTATACCTAGTTCAACCTCGTTACCGGCAAGTCTCTTTACTCGTTCCGCAATACAAGATCCCGCAACTAACAATTAGTCACATTTCTTGCAAGGCTCATTGTGATGTTGTATTACCGAGTGGGCCCCGAGATACCTCTCCGTCACACGGAGTAACAAATCCCAGTCTCGATCCATGCCAACTCAACAGACACCATCGGAGATACCTGTAGAGCACCTTTATAGTCACCCAGTTACGTTGCGACGTTTGATACACACAAGGCACTCTTTCGATATCCGTGAGTTGCATGATCTCATGGTCATAGGAACATATACTTGACATGCAGAAAACAGTAGCAATAAACTGACACGATCATATGCTATGTTTATAGTTTGGGTCTTGTCCATCACATCATTCTCCTAATGACGTGATCCCGTTATCAAATGACATCACATGTCAATGGCTAGCAAACCTTGACCATCTTTGATTAACGAGCTAGTTCACTAGAGGCATACTAGGGACAAAGTGTTGTCTATTTACCCACACATGCAATGTGTTTCCATTCAATAGAATTATAGCATGGATAATAAACGATTATCATGAACAAGGAAATATAATAATAAACACTTTATTTATTGCCTCTAGGGCATATTGCCAACATGGATCTGGAGGCTTCCGGATCTTAGGGAACTCTCGTTTGCTCAGAAGATGAGTCCTCAAGTGGGGAAACAAAATCGGTGTACCGGCTCGGCAATGGTGGCCTTGGGGGCTACGACGCCCGCCCCGAGTCAGACCAGTCCGGATCAGATGAGCTTGAATCAGCCCAGTTGCCAATTCACGTCGCGGTGTTCATGGCGGGGCCAGGGGCGGCCGGATCAGGGGATAACCCACCTCCGCCGCCGCCGTCGCCGGCTCAGGTTATTGTGGAGTTTATGGACGAGCTCGAGGCTTTGATGGCTACGGAGATTACGCCATACAATCAAGCAGCTCGGAACCTAGAGATTGCAAGGATCAAAGGTAGGATGGCAGAGGAATGTCAGAGGATAGCTGAGTTGAAGGACCAGAAGGAAGCAGAAGCGGCACGTCTCCAGACCGACGCTTTTCGTTTGGGGTTAGAACAGGTATCAGCAGCGGCTGTACACCATAGGAGGCACCAATCTGATCTACTAGAGCGTTATGAAGCAAGGAATCTTTTCAACACCGCCGGCTCGGGGAGAGCGACAGCCGCCCCTGAGCCAGGGCGAGCGGCGGCTCATGCGACCCGGCACGATCAAACTCCTCCACTCGGAGCGTTCGCGATGCCAGTGGGTCATTACTCCAACCCGACCGAGAATATGGTGGCCGTGACCACCCGGCTTGGGACAATTCCTATCCCAGAGGAGGCGCCCTTTGCAGAAGAGGTGCGGAATGCTATTGCATATTTACAGACGGCCGTAGCTCAGCAGGAGAAATACACTCATAGCCGGAGCCGGGTTCGTTCTACCCCTCTCCATAGTCGAAGTTTCAGCAGGCGCTATGAGTCGCCAGCGGCTTCCAGCAGTAGCCCGCGTCATAGGCCAGAAGGTGAGCAAGCGGCTTTGGACGCACAAGCCCTCGTGGATAGAGCAAGGAATAGGCGGGAAGAAGAGCCGGCAATGATTCATCCGGAGCCTGGGCATTCTTTGTCAGTAGGAGCTGGAACCACTGGTAGTGCTAGGGCCGTGGGAGTTCCATGCTTAACTCCGGCTCTGAGAAGTGAAAGGTTACCCAAGGATTTCAAGGGGCCTCCAAAGGTGCCGAATTACACAGCGGATCTGCCTCCAAAGGCTTGGGTGGAGAGTTATGAACTAGCTATGGAGATGTTGGACGTCAGTGAGGCGGTGTGTGCTAAATATTTCATCACGATGCTCGAAGGCCCGGCTCGTACATGGCTCAAGGGCTTGCCACCCAACACGATCAATTCTTGGGCCGAGTTAAGGGCGAAGTTTATTAAGAATTTCTAAGGGACCTGCAAGCAGCCTATGATCATCCTAGACTTGGATCATTGTGTTCAGCAGGAGCATGAGTCGGCCCATCATTGGGTCCGACGGGTGTCGACTATCATTCACTCTTCAGAGCAGATCACGGCGGCTTAGGCAGTGCTTATTCTGGAGAAAAACTGTCATTTTGTTCCATTAAAGCAGAAACTCGGTCGGCTCAAGCGTACCTGTCAGGATATGGGAGAGCTCATGACAGCCCTGACGAAGTATGCCAATTCAGATAACACCAAAGATCCGGGTTCGGATAAGGAGAAGGCTAATCAAGGGAAGAAGAATGAACAAGGCAAAAAATTTGTGAACAATGGGAATCAAAATCAGAACAAGCGGAGAAACCCGGATGGCGGGTCAGAGCTAGTAGCAAATACTAACACGGGGAAAAACCATCCTAAGGGGAATGGAAGGTTCAAACCGTTTCCCCAGAGGAACCGGACTCCTTTTAATTTGGATGAAGTACTTAGGAAACCTTGTCCAGAGCACGTCACCCCAGAGAGGCCGGCGCTGCATGCGTGGGATGACTGTTTTATTATGCAGAGGTTCAAAAACCAACGTCCGCCACAACACAATAACCAGGGCGGTGGCCCGCCTGGCGGCTCAGGACCTGGCGGCTCAGGACCTAGCGGATCAGGGGACGGATTCATTGCCAGCGGCTCAGGAGCCGGACATCCGGGTCAGAATAATCAAGGGGGACACCAACAGCATCCTGGCAATAACAACAATAACCAGCAACAGCAGCAATGCAACCAGTGCGACTATCAAAGCAACCCGAAACAGCTTAGTTCAGGACAGTATCACGTTTTCACTACGGGTCACAGCAAACGAGACCAAAAGTTCTGGAAACGGGCGGTTAATACGGTTGAACCAGCTCTCCCCCGGTACTTACCATGGTCTGAATACAGCATAACATGGAGTCGAGAGGACCACCCACCGCGGGTAGATGACCCAGGCCGGCTAGCTTTGGTTGTGGCCCCTCAAATAAATGGTTATGGGGTGAATAAGGTGATCATGGACGGAGGCATCAACATTAACATCTTATATTATGACACCTTCCGGCGGATGAAACAGCTTGACAAGGATCTTAAACCTTCTTCCACTATCTTCCATGGTGTGGTCCGGGGTAAGTCGGCGTATCCGGTGGGCAGAATTTCTTTGGAGGTAGCTTTTGGTGATGAGTATGACTACAGGGTGGAATCATACGGGAGGCCGGCTTACGCCAAATTTATGGCTAGGCCTTGCTATGTTTACTTGCAGCTCAAGATGCCCGACTTAAAAGGAACGATCACCGTTCATGGTAATCGGAACACGGTATTGAGTGCGAGGAAGGAGATGCAGCTTATGTAGAGGCAAGTTGTGCTCAGGAGGAGCTTAAGTTCTACAAAGAGAACGTCGACCCGGAGGATATGACCCCGCTGAAGAAGCCAACCACGGAGGTAGAGCCGCCCCTTAAGTTTTCGGCCGATGACACTAAAGCAGTGGATTTTACTCCGGGTGACTCGTCTAAGCAATTCGTTATTGGAGCTCATATGGATCCCAAATAGGAAAGCGCGCTCATCGAATTCATCCGTGAGAACCGGGACATCTTCGCATGGAAACCTTCTGACATGCCGGGTGTACCGAGAGAGTTCGCTGAGCACAACCTTAATGTGGATCCAAAGTTCAGACCGATTAAACAATTTCTATGGCGGTTCAAGGAAGAGAGGCGGAAGGCCATTGGAGAGGAAGTTGCCCGGCTCTTAGCAGCAGGGTTCATTGTGGAAGTTTTTCATCCGGAGTGGCTGGCTAACCCGGTACTGGTGCTTAAGAAGAATGGCACTTGGCGTATGTGTGTGGACTACACGGACCTTAACAAGGCTTGTCCGGCTGACCCGTTTGCACTCCCTTGAATTGACCAAATCATCAATGCCACAGCAGGATGTGAGAGTTTATGTTTCCTGGATGCTTACTCGGGTTACCATCAGATCAAGATGGCGGTTAAAGATCAAGAGAAGACGGCGTTTATTACGCCTTTCGGAGCTTTTTGTTATGTTTCTATGCCTTTCGGGTTAAAGAGCGCCCAGGCGACTTATCAGCGATGTGTGCAAAACTGCCTTCACAGTCAGATTGGACGTAATGTGCATGCTTACGTAGATGACATTGTGGTTAAATCCAGGAAGAAGGAGACTCTTTTGGAGGATCTGAAGGAAACTTTTGACAATCTCCGGGTCTACAAAATGATGCTTAACCCATCGAAATGTGTCTTTGGTGTTCTAGCAGGAAAACTTTTGGGCTTCTTGGTTTCTGAACGGGGCATTGAAGCCAACCCGGATAAAATTAAAGCTATCATGTCCTTGGGAGAGCCGACTTGCATTAAAGATGTTCAGCGCATTGTAGGGCGAATTGCAACATTGAGCTGTTTCATCAGCCGGCTTGGGGAGAAAGCTATTACCCTGTATCAGATGATGAAGAAAACATATAACTCTAAGTGGAGCAAGGCAGCAGCTGAAGCGCTTGAAGCTCTTACAAAATAGTTGACTGAGCCGCCGGTATTAGCCGCTCCGGCTGAGAAAGAGCCCTTACTTCTCTACGTAGCGGCCAACAACCGGGCGGTGAGTGCTGCAATTGTAGTTGAGCGGAAGGAGACAGGAAAGGAATATCCAGTGCAAAGGCCGGTCTACTATATCAGTGAAGTTCTAACAGAGTCCAAGCAAAGATATCCACATTGGCACAAGCTGGTATGTGGGGTTTTTATGGCCAACCGCAAGCTAAAACATTATTTCCTGGGACACCACATAACAGTGGTCAGCTCTGCTCCGTTGGGAGACATCATTCAAAATAGAGAGGCCACGGGAAGGATTGCCAAGTGGGCATTAGAGCTAGGACCTCTCAATTTAGCCTATGTGCCCCGTACGGGTATTAAGTCACAAGCTCTCGTGGATTTCATTAATGATTTGACGGAATGTCAAGCTCCTGAGGAAAAGCCGGATAATACTTATTGGACTATACACTTTGATGGGTCTAAACAATTAGAGGGGTCAGGCGTAGGAGTCGTCCTGACATCCCCAAAAGGTGACAAATTCTGTTATGTGGTTCGGCTGATGTTTCCTTGCACTAATAATGCAGCTGAATATGAGGCTCTGCTTCACGGTCTCAGAATCGCTAAGGAAATGAGTTTGAGCTGGGTCAGGTGCCTAGGTGACTCAGATCTCGTGGCTCAGCAAGTTTTAGGTACGTGGGATTCTAAGGATCCACGGATGGCGGCTTATCGACAGGCAGTTGATATCATTGCAGGTCACTTCAAAGGATACCAAGTGGATCACATTGATCGCCGCAAAAACGAGGCGGCTGACGCTTTATCACGGTTAGGTTCTCAGCGTAAGTCGATGCCGCCTAATGTTTTTCTGTATGTCTAACACCACCCGACTGTAAAGATTCCTTCCGAAGAGGATTGGCTATTCCTGACCCGGAGGCAGAGCTGGTGGCGGCTATACATGCCATCCCAGATTGGACTATCCCTTTTTGGCATATTTAACACGCGGCGAGTTACCTGAGGATGAGAACCGGGCTAGAGAAATCACCCGGCGTTCTAAGTCTATGACAATCGTCAATGGTGAGCTACATAAATGTAGTGTAACGGGCGTCTTTTAGTGTTGTGTATCACCCGAGGAAGGCCAACAAATCTTAAGTGAAATTCATGCTGGCGATTGTGGACATCATGCCGGATCAAAGTCTTTGGCGTCTAAAGCTTTCCGACATGGTTTTTCTAGTTAACGGCTCCTAAGGACGCCGAGGACTTAGTTCACAAGTGTGACGGTTGTTAGAAGGTTGGCCAGCGTGCTCATATTCCGGCTCAAGAGTTAAGGATGATACCAATCATCTGGCTGTTTGCGGTCTGGGGACTAGACATGGTAGGGCCTTTCAAAAGGTCTAAGGATAAGAGAACACACATGTTAGTGGCGGTTGACAAGTTTACTAAATAGATAGAGGCAGAACCGGTCAGTAAGTGTGATGCAGCAACAGCGGTGGAGTTTATTAAGAAGCTGATTTATCGCTTTGGTTACCCACACAGCATCATCACGGACAACGGAACAAATTTATCCAAGGGGGCTATGAAAGCATTCTGTGAGAAGGAGCATATCCGGCTTGATGTTTCAGCTGTGGCACATCCAGAGTCTAATGGTCAGGCAGAGCGTGCTAACCAGGAAATCTTACGAGGGATCAAACCCCGGCTTATGGTTCCCTTAAAGAGAACACGTGGATGCTGGGTGGAAGAATTACCTTCTGTCTTATGGAGCATTAGAACTACTCCTAACAGGTCTACATGAATCACACCTTTTTTTCAAGGTATATGGTGCTGAGGCGGTCTTACCCAGTGACATCCGGCATGACTCACCACGGGTGGCGGCTTATATTGAGACGGATAATGAGCTAGCACGCCAAGATGCATTGGATGCCTTGGACGACGCACGAGAGTTAGCAGCAGCTAGATCAGCAATTTATCAACAAGACCTGCGACGCTATCATAGCCGCAGGGTCAAGACCCGGGTGTTCCAAGAGGGGGACTTGGTGCTCCGGCTAATTCAAGATCAATCAGGAATGCATAAGTTATCTCCACCCTGGGAAGGGCCCTTTGTGATCAGCCGGAACTTAAACAATGGGTCATATTACCTCATGGACATACGGGATGAGTCGGACATGGCGGGTCAGGAGATGCATCGGCCGTGGAATATCGCACATCTGCGACCTTACTTCACTTAGCAAGTGCTGAAAAGTTGTTATCATTGTACATATCATATTTATAAGCTTCCCTACAAATACTGGGGCCTCTGTTCCTTTATAAATCCTTGTCTAAAAACAAGATGAAATTTCTCTGGCTCTAAAATTTAGCCGATGCAGTTGTCTATTGCCACAAATTGGCTCCCGCTGAACTCTTACCAGTTAATCTCGCTTAGAGACCCTAAGCCGGTTCAAAGAGTTGACGGCCAATCTCACCTAGAGACACTGAACTGGTATGAGGTAAAACAAATTGGTTCTATCATCCGGCTTTATGCCCAATTAAGCATTGCTACAAGGAGGCTTCTATCCTTTGGGTATAGTTTACATCACCCTTGTGCAGTTAGCTTTTATAAGACTGATGTAAGGAGGCTTCTTGCCTACGGGTATCGCTTATCTCACCCTAATGGCCTGCTTTATGCCATTTCCAGTTAACATGTTAGCCGCGGTTGTCAAAGGGGGCTTAACTGAGTCAATTTGCCCAAATTTGTAATTCGAATAATTTTTTAAAGTCTATACCTTTCTTTAATCTTTCCGGTATAGCATCACGTTACCAACGGGTTCGCTTATCTCACCCTAACAACCGGCATTTATGCCAAAACTTAGCTGTTGAAGGAGGCTTCTTGCCCTCGGGTATAGCTTACATTACCCTTCACACAGCCAGCTAGTGCAATCACTAGTCGCGGCTGTCGAATGGAGGCTTCTTGCCTTAAGGTATAGCTTACATAACCCATCGGCAGCCGGCGTTCGCGCATACACTATACAACATTCGCTGATTGGAGGAGGCTTCTTGCCTTCGGGTATAGCTTACATCACGCTCCAACAACAGGCTTTTGTTAGCCGCGGTTGTCAATAGGGGCTTCTTGCCCTAAGGTATAGCTTACATAACCTATTGGCAGCCGGTGTTGGAATACAATGGATAAATATTTGCTGTTAAAAGGACGCTTCTTACCATCATGGTACAACTTACATTACCCTTCATGCAGCCGACTGTAGGCCACTTCAGGTTCATCAATAGTCGTAGTTGTCAACAGAGGCTTCCTACCGTCAGGTATAGCTTACCTTATCCTATGACAGCCGGCTCTTCAATAGGTTCATATTACAAGAGCCAGAGCCATGTTGCTCTGGTTGATGCAATTCAAGATCTTCAAAAAAGACACTCTCCGGCTCTAAAGACTTCGGGAGAAGGAGTAATGTGTTAGGAAAACTCAAGAAGTATTTATACAACAGGGGGTGATCAGTTAAATGAAGAGCCGGTGACTAATCAAGTGGAAACATGGAAGAAGCAGAAAAATACACACAAAGAGGTGGAGAAACATGCAGACAAGGCAATATTCAGATATGTCAAACATCGTTCTACACTATTACAAAAAGTTGCTCTCACACGGAGCAGAAGGTTTCAGCCGCCCACGGCGGGTCATTACAAGAGCCATCGCTCATAATATTACAAGTATGGAATCGGTTGGCCAGCTCACCTTGCTCCGGTTCCTCCGCCGGCTTGATCTGGAGATTCCCCAAATCCCAGTTGCAATCATCAAGGGCGGCAAAAGACCCCTCAAATAAAGGAGACGTGTCAAGCTCACAGGGGAACAGATCCTTACTGCGGGCGGGTGTCAAGTCCTTCCACTCATAGAGAGGCCCGGGGATTCTTTTCTCTTCGGCGTCGTAAGCTGCCTGATAGCTAGTTAGAGCAGCTTTGTCTGCTAACACGGAAGCAAGATGGCGGGAGTCCTTAACGCACTGGATGTAATCTTCTTCAGTGAACTCTGAGCCATCAACCTTCTTCGATGGGTAGCCTTCCATCATTTCAGCCGGTGTTAGCTCAAGCGCAAAGGCCAGAGCCCGGCTCAACCCAGCAACGGCTCCTTGGCGAAAGGCGGATTTCTTCAGTTCCTCTATTTGTTTTGGCATGGTGGACAAGAGCTCCAAGACCCCTTTCAGAGCAGCGGGGATCTTCTCCTTATATTGGACGCTCTTGATGGTAAAAATGGCACCGCAGTATAACTGCTCGGTGAAGGTGTAGATGGCCTTTAAGGGCAGAAGGCTATCTGAAGCCAATTGTCGGCTCCTGGGATCTGGATATGTTGGGTAAGGTTGGTGAGCCGTCAGTTTTCACAAGCAAAGTTAAAAGGTAAAGTAGATGAGAAGCTTACCAAACAGGGCAGTGGACATCTTTGCAATATGCCGTTTTAAGCCTTGAAGTTCCTCCGCCACGGCTATGAGCCGCTGGTCGGCGTCCTCCGCCCGTTTAGTCAGGGCGGCCTTCTCTGACTCAACTGATTCTTTTAGGGCGGCTAGCTCAGTGGTGACATTGGCCAACTCCTCAGACAAGAGCCAACACTTTTCATCAGCAACACTCCTGGCCTCTTGCTGAGCCGCCAGATTGGTTTCAGATCCGCTACTTTAGAGACGGCAGCGTTTAAGACATCCTACAGGTGCATCAAAGATTACAAGATAAAGCAGCGGAAGGAAAGGTGATAAATGATGAGTGTTCACAATAAAGTTTATGCAAGTCTCAAACAGATTGCAAGCAATATATTTGACACTTGGGGGATAATGTATTTAAATCTTCGGAGTTTACAACTTAGTTCCGGCTCATCTTCTTCACAGCTAAACCGGAACTTGGGGGCTACACTATCGTTTTTTCAACACCTCTAGTACCGCTTCAACTTCATCAATATTTGGTCCGGCTCTTGGGGGCTATGACATGGTTCTTCAAAGAATATTTACAAGACCCGGTTCAATTTTTCGAAAGTTAAATCGGTCCTTGGGGGCTACGATTGGATCTTCAAATTTTATACAAGAAAAGACCCGGCTCAAATAAAATTCCAGTCGGCCCTTGGCGGCTAATTATTGGCAGGACATACTATTTACAGACTTCAAGCAAAGACCCGGTTCAACTATAGAATAGATTCAACCGGCTCTTGGGGGCTATGAAAGGTTATGGCAAGAGAAGTAAAGGGTACCTCATATTTATTCTTGATCAGGGCAACCAACCGAAGTTCTAAATCCCGGCTCGTTTTAACCCGGTTGATATAGCTGGCGTGCAGTTCCTCCGATGTCATTTTCTCATACGAAGAATCAAAATTTAACTTCCTTGATGGCTTAGCCGATTCTGTATGTCGGGTCAGCACATGAACCGGGGGAGACTTTTCAGCAGACCCGGTGATGACGACGTCTAGAGTTGCAGGGGTCTTAGGAGGAGTTGTCAGCCTGGAAGGGGCCCTTGGAGGGCTATTCATTATAACATCATCCGCGGCCGGCTCTGCGGAGGCAGCCGACGGAGCTTCTTCGGCTGGAGCCTCTTCCAGATGAGCAAGGTCCGGCTGTTCAGGCTCCTGATCTTGGGGAACAGGGTCGGATGAGAGCCTGTGGGTCTTGCGACACTTTGCTTGAGTACTATAAAAATAAAGGATCAGCATTCTGAAAAGGTTAAACATGGTATTAATAGCCGGAGATTCGAAATACTTACAACGGATTAATTTTAGGCGGTGGCAGAACAGACACCAAAGAGTCGCCGGAGGAAGGAGTTTTCTAAGAAAAGCAAGAGAGCAAAAATTGAGAAGGCATCAAGGTTATAAAGGGAAATCAAAGGTAGAGACGTAAACCTCGGCGGGACGCTTCTTGGGAGCCAGTGAATTTGGCAATCCTGACACAAGCTCGGTAGAGCCGGTGCTTCGGGTCTGGCGACGTTCGGCCTGCTGTTGCTTTTTCAAGAAGAAATCGGAAGCCAGATGAGCGAGAGGGTGAGAAAGAGGAAATTTTCTGACAACCCACCATGGCTTTCGGTGGATGAAGTACTCTGAGCCGGAAGAGACATAGTTTACCTCAGGAGCGTTGGCGTGGCTAGTTTCCACTTCCTCCTGAGAGTAATCCCACTGTTAATAAGCAGGAAGGTAAAAGAGTCAAAACAAACAAATCAAGGTCTTACCTCTGACTCGGATGACGCCAGCTGTTCAAGATAGTCTTCTTGTAGAGTATTTTTCTTTGTCTTCTTCTACGCAGCCTTCTTCTTCTTGGCCTTCTTCGGAGGAGGGACATACTCTTTCTTCCAGAATTCTGAGTCGGCCTGCAGAAGCAACCCGGAAGGAAAGATAAGGAATCAACAAAGTATAAGAAGCGTTCAAGAGACGGAGAAGGAGAATAACTTACGTCCAGAGGAGGATTGGTAATGCAGAAAGGCGCTAAGCCGATGGTGCTGCAGGAGCCGGAGGCTTCATGAACGAGGCTCCGAACGGTCATGCAGATATCATCCTCAGTCAAGGTGACCTTGCTGAAACACAAAGAGCTATCGTATTTTCCTTCATATTCGTACATGAGCCGGCTCCTGCGGCTCAAAGGCATGATCCGCCATTCAACCCAGTAGCAAATCAGATCTGTTCCTCTGAGTCCATTGGCCAAGAGCGCTTTCAATCTGGCATGAGCCATCTCATATTTAACACGATCCGAGGCTAAGAGACGGTCAGGGAGCACTGTGTCTGTCTTTAGCCGGGAAGGGCGATAACCTGGCAAGCGGTGTTCGGTCTCAGGAGACGTATCCTTATAGTAAAACCAACTTTTATTCCAGTCCTTGGGGTGGCTTGGCATCTAGATAGCTGAAAAAATAATGCCCCTTCGGCACTAGATAGTAATCCCTCCGAGTTCCAGACTCGGGCCGCTTTTGAACTCCGTCTGGCAGTTGGCGTAAATGAATTCATGGAAGAAACCTACAAACGGCCTGGACTGAAGGTAGGCTTCGCAGAGTACTTGGAAGTGACAGATGTTGGAAACAGAGTTTGGCGCCAAATCTTGAGGGTGAAGCTTGTACAGATGAAGGATGTCTCGGAAAAACTTGGAGTCGGGTGGTATGAACCCTTTCTCAATATGATCCGTAAACACTACCACTTCCCCCTTATTAGGTGTGGGGCGGGTCTCATCACACGGAACCCGCCAGTGAATGACCTCCTTTGGGGGAAGGGTACCCGCTGCGACAAGATCCGCCAAATGTTCTTCAGTAACACAAGAACCAACCCAGTTGCACTAGTTGGTAGCACGTGTCATACTGACGGCTTAAAAATGCTGTGCAAGGTAGAATGAGTGACTAGTCAAGCGAAAGCAAGTGATCACGACGGCTTATAGTTTAAAGGGTTCTACGGATAATATGGAAGACCCGGCTGGTGAGAGCCGGAGGAAGCTTAAACGGTTCAACAAAGGAAGGATGCTTGAAAATGGCTAAGTCCTACACAAAAAGTTTTCACAGGTCACTACGGAAATTACGGATCTATAAAAGGGCGGAAAATGAAAGTTATTATGACCTAGCGACGAACTGTGAAAGTTGAAAAAATGGAGCAGAGCCATCATCGTTTGCGCATTGCGCACGGCTGGCCTGCACACGGCGGCGGTGGAAAGAGTACGTTATAAGAAGACACCGACGGCGTCAAGGCGCATGCACGACGACGGGGCTGGAGGCACGAGCGGAAACGGCGGAACCGCCGGTGCGAACCCTACCGCTGTGATGAGTAAAGACCGGAGGAGCGAGACGTACCGGAGCTGGAGCATCGGCACGGACGAGCAATCTAGTACGTTCAGGTTGATGCAGCGGCCTGGTCGGAGAAGCTGGAGATAGACGGCGATGAAGCTCGGGCGGCGGCGACAGAAGGAAGAAGACGGGAGAAGAGGGAGAGTGAGGGCCCTCGACCCGTACAGATTGTATTTAAAGACAGAATAAGGGAAGGCACGAAAATCCAGGTGACAACACCGGTTTAGTCGAGGCGGACGCCTCGATCCTCGGGATGAGTGGTTAAATGCAAGATATGGTGATACGTCAGCGGATCCTGTGACGTCACGCCAGGTCATTTTCGGGCGACTCTTAGAGATAAGAAGAGAAGGGTGAAGTGAGCAAGCTCAATTCAACCTGGGGCCTAATGATGGGGATATAACCCCGTGGTATGACCCATCATGGAGACTTCGGATCATGTTATTAACTCATGAGCCGGCCCAAAGATAAGCCACTGGCTGGAGGCCGAAGGAGATAGGCGGCTCATAGACATGGGCCGGATGATGGCCCGAAAGAGGAAGACCCAGACGTGTAAGACGTCCTGAAGACAACTTGGACAGGGAAATAGAGTCATACTCGGAGATGTAATATGGCACGATTTGTATGATTGTAAGACCCAATGGTCCTGACCTCCTATATAAAGGCAGACCCGGGGCGACTTAGAGGAGAGGTTATCAAGAACTAGGTCAAGCTTCTATCCCCTTGTAATCGATACAACAAGCAATACAACACCAAGCAGGACGCAGGCTTTTACCTCGACTTGAGGGGCCGAACCTGGGTAAACTTGTGTCTCTTTTCCCGATCAACCCCTTTGAGTCCACTACAATGGCGATGGCTCCGAACTCAAGTTCGGCAATCCGGACATCTGTCGTGATAAATCCACGACACATACCCTCAGCCCCGAGGGTGAACTACTCCCTCTTCATCCTGGAGATCGTCGGGATGATGAAGATGGCCACCGGAGATGGATTCCCCCTCCGGCAGGGTGCCGGAACGGGCTCCCGATTGGGTTTTGGTGGATACAGAGGCTTGCAACGGCGGAACTCCCGATCTAGGTTTAGTTCTGCGGGTTTCAGTATTTATTGTTGGAAATATGCCCTAGAGGCAATAATAAATTAGTTATTATCATATTTCCTTGTTCATGATAATCGTTTATTATCCATGCTATAATTGTGTTGATCGGAGACTTAGATGCATGTGTGGATACATAGACAAAACCATGTCCCTAGTATGCCTCTAATAGACTAGCTCGCTGATCAAAAGATGGTTAAGGTTTCCTAGCCATGGACATGAGATGTCATTTGATAATGGGGTCACATCATTAGGAGAATGATGTGATGGACAAGACCCAAACTGCAAACGTAGCATATGATCGTGTCAGTTTATTGCTACTGTTTTCCGCTTATCAAGTGTATGTTCCGATGACCACGAGATCATGCAACTCACAGATATCGGAGGAGTGCCTTGTGTGTATCAAACATCGCAACGTAATTGGGTGACTATAAAGGTGCTCTATAGGTATCTCCGATGGTGTCTGTTGAGTTGGCATGGATCGAGACTGGGATTAGTTACTCCGTGTGACGGAGAGGTATCTCGGGGCCCACTCGGTAATGCAACATCATAATAAGCCTTGCAAGCAATGTGTCTAATTGTTAGTTGCGGGATCTTGTATTACGGAACGAGTAAAGAGACTTGCCGGTAACGAGGTTGAACTAGGTATGTAGATACCGATGATCGAATCTCGGGCAAGTAACATACCGAAGAACAAAGGGAACGTTATAAGGGATTAACTGAATCCTTGACATAGAGGTTCGACCGATAAAGATCTTCGTAGAATATGCAGGAACCAATGTGGACGTCGAGGTCCCTCCATTGGTCATTGACCGTAGAGGTGTCTAGGTCATGTCTACATAGTTCTCGAACCCGCAGGGTCTGCACACTTAAGGTTCGGTGACGTTTCGGTAGTGTAGAGTTATGTATGGTGGTGACCGAAGTTTGTTCGGAGTCCCGGATGACATCCCGGATGTCATGAGGAGCTCCATAATGGTCCAGAGGTAAAGATTCATATATAGTAAGTCCCAGTTTGGTTTCCGGAAAAGTTTCGGGCTCATCGGTAGTGTACCAGGAGTGCCGGTAGTGTACCGGGAGGCCTCCGGGAGGGGTATTTCGACCCCAAGAGGTCCATGTGATGTGGTAGAATAATAACCAGCCCTTAGTGGGCTGGGAAAAACAGCCACAAAGGCCCATGGCGCAGGAGAGAAAGTCCTAAAGCAAAAAGTGGAAAATCAGCCAATAGGAGGCAATCCTACTCCAACTAGGATTGGAGGTGAAGTAGGATTGCTTCCCACCTCCTATTTCGGCTGACCCAAAGGCCTTGGCTGCCTCTCCTCTCCTCTCCTCCTATATATACTAGTGGATTGGGTGGTTTTTGGACAGAATTTCCGGCCACGTGCTACCCGTTCCACCGGTGCATAGTTTCTCCTCTAGATCGGTTTTCTGCAGCGCTTAGGCAAAGCCCTGCCGGAATTGCTCCACCACCATCACCGGAGCACCGTCACTCTACCGGTGAACTCTCTCTCTTCTCCACCTCCTCTCGCTGGATCGAGATGGTGGAGATCGTCATCAAGCTGCACGTGTGCTGAACGCGGAGGTGCCATCCGTTCGGCACTAGATCGGAAGGACCGTGATCGAGATCGCGAGACGGTTCATGATGTGATCACGGAATGGATCGTGATGAGTTCGCGGGACATATCGTGAGACGGATCGTGATGAGTTCGCGGGACGGATCATGATGTGTTCGCGGGACGGTTCGTGATTGGATCGCGGGACGCTCGGCGATTTGGATCGCGAAGAAGTTCGACTACACCAACCGCGTTTCTTAACGCTTCCCGCTTAGTGATCTACAAGGGTACGCAGATCCACTCTCCCTCTCATAGATGCTCATTACTATGGATGGGTTTGCGTGTGCGTAGGAAAATTTTTGTTTCCCATGCGACGTTCCCCAACAGTGGCATCATGAGCTAGGTTGATGGTTCGATGAGATCTCGAGTAGAACACAAAAGGTTTGTGGGCGTTGATGCTTAGATTGCTTCCTCCCTTGGTCATATTTTGGTTTAGCGGGATTGTGAGATGAAGCGTCCCGGACCAACATTACTCGTACGCTTACGAGAGACCGGTTCCCTCGACGCAACTTGTTGCCTAGATGGCTTGCGGGTGACAGTTTCTCTCACTTTAGTTGGATCGGATCCGACAAAGGCGGTCCTTGAGAAGGTTGAAAAGCAACTAGTGTATCACCGTTGTGGTTTTTGCGTAGGTGAGAATTGTTCTTGCTAGATACCCATAGCAGCCATGTAAAACATGCAACAACAATTAGAGGACGTCTAACTTGTTTTTGCAGCGTATGTTGTGATATGATATGGCCAATTACATGATGTGATATATGTGATGTATGAGATGATCATGTGATGTATAGATTATCATGACTTGCATGTCGATGAGTACGGCAACCGGCAGGAGCCATAGGGTTGTCTTTCATTATTGTATGACCTGCGTGTCAATCATTAAGCGCTATGTAATGCTTTACTTTATCGCTAAACGGTAGCAATAGTAGTAGAAGCATGCAGGGCGTGACAACCCCGATGGCGGCACGTTGATGGAGATCATGGTGTCATGTCGGTGACGATGGAGATCATGCCGGTGCTTTCTAGATGGAGATCAAAAGCACAAGTTCATGGCCATATCATGTCACTTATGATTTGCATATGATGTTAATCCTTTTATGCACCTTGTTTTGCTTAGTACGGCGGTAGCATTATAAGGTGATCCCTCACTTAATTTCAAGATAAATTGTGTTCTCCCTGAGTGTGCACCATTGCGAAAGTTTGTCGTGTTGAGACACCACGTGATGATCGGGTGTGATAGACTCTACGTTCACATACAACGGGTGCAAGCTAGATTTGCACGTGCAGAACACTTGGGTTAAACTTGACGAGCCTAGCATGTACTGACATGGCCTCGGAACACAAGAGACCGAAAGTTTGAACATGAGTCATATAGTAGATATGATCAACATAATGATGTTCACCATTGCAGCCACCTCAACTCACATGATGATCGGACTTGAGTTGGTGAATTTGGATCATGTATCACTCGAATGACCGGAGGGATGTCAATTTGAGTGAGAGTTCTTAAGTAATATGATTAATTGAACTCATTATCATGAACATAGTCAAAGTGTCTTTGCAAATTAAGTTGTAGATTACTAGCTCATGCTGTAGCTCCCTTGTATTTTTATATGTTCCTAGAGAAATAGAATTGAAAGATGATGGTAGTAATATTGCAAAACTGGGTCCGTGATCTGAGGATTGTCCTCATTGCTGCACAGAAGGCTTATGTCCTTAATGCACAACTCGGTGCGCCAACCCCTCTAGCGTCGTCTGTAGATGTTGTGAACATCTGACAGGCACGTTCTGATGACTACTTGATAGTTTAGTGCGTCATGCGTTACGGTTTAGAATTGAGGCTCCAAAACGTTTTGAACGTCACGGAACATATGAGATGTTCTAGGAGCTGAGATTGTGATCTCAGGCTCGTGCCCGTGTTGCGAGATATGAGATCTCCAACAAGATTCTTTGCTTGTAAAATGAAGGAGAATAGCTCAATCGTTGAGCATGTACTCAGATTGTCTGGGTACTACAATCGCTTGAATCAAGTGGGAGTTGATCTTCCAGATAAGCTAGTGATTGATATAGTTCTCCAAGTCACTGTCACTAAGCTACTAGAACTTGGTGATGAACTATAAATTGCCAGGGATAGAAATAATGATTCTTGAACTGTTCGCAATTTTTGACACCGCGAAGGTAGAAATCAAGAAGGAGCGTCAAGTGTTGATGGTTGATCAAAACCACTAGTTTCGAGAAGGGCAAAAGCAAGGAGGGAAACTTCATGGATAGCAAGTCAGTTGCTGCTCCAGTGAAGCAACCCGAAGTTGAAACTCAAACCCGAGACTAAGTGCTTCTGTTATGAGGTGAGCGGTCGCTGAAGCAGAACAACCCTAGATACCTGGTAGATAAGAAGGCTGGAAAAATCGACAGAAGTATATTTGATATATGACTTATTGATGTGTACCTTGCTAGTACTCCTAGTAACACCTGGGTATTGGATACCGGTTCGGTTGCTAAATGTTAGTAACTCGAAATAAAAGCTACAGAATAAACGGAGAACTAGCTGAGGGTGAGGTGACGATATATGTTGGAAAGGTTTCCAAGGTTGATGTGATCAACGTCGCACGCTCACTCTACCTTCAGGATTAGTGACGAACCTAAATAAATGTTATTTGGTGTTTTGCGTTGAGCATGAACATGATTAGATCATGTTTATTGCAATACGGTTACTCATTTAAGTTAGAGAATAACGGTTATTCTGTTTACATGAATAATTCCTTCAATGGTCATGCACCTAGTGAGAATGGTTTGTTGAAATCTTGATCGTAGAAGTACACATGTTCATAACATTGATGTCAAAAGATACAAAGTTAATAATGATAGTGCCACATACTTGTAGCACTGCCGCTAAATGTCATATTGGTATAAAGCGCATGAAGAAACTCCATGTTGATGGATATTTGGACTCATTCGATTTCGAATCTGTTGAGACATGCGAACCATGCCTCTTGGGCAAGATGAGTAAAAAGCCCGTTGGATGGAGCGGGCAAGTGATTCATAGGAAATGATACATGTTGATGTATGCAATCCAGTGAGTCTTGTAGCCTGCAATGGATATCATTATTTTCTTACCTTCACTGATGATTTAAGTAGATATAGTGTATGTTTACTTAATGAAACGCAAGTCTGAATCGTTTGAAAGGTTCAAGCAGATTCAGAGTGAAGTTTAAAGATCATCGTGACAAGAAGATAAAGATGACTGCGATGTGATCGTGGAGGTGAATATCTGAGTTACGAGTTTGGCATACAACTTAAGACAATGTGAAAGTTGTTTCACAACTAAACGCCACCTGGAACACCATAGTGTGATGGTGTGTCCGAACATCATAGTCATGCTCTATTGGATATGGTGCATGCTATGATGTCTCTTATCATTTTACTACTATAATTTGGGGTTATGCATTAGAGACAACTACATTCACTTTAAATAGGGCACCATCTAAATCTGTTGAGATGACACCATGTGAATTATGGTTTGATAGAAACCTAAGCTGTCATTTCTTAATATTTGGGGCTGCGACACTTGTGTGGAAACTATTTTCACCTAATGAGGTCGAACCCAAGGCGGACAAATGCATCTTCATAGAATACCCTAAGAGCAGTTGGGTGAACCTTCTATCTCAGATCCCAATGCAAAGTGTTTGTTGCTTGAACGGATCCTTTCTCCAGGAAATGTTTCTCTCGAAAGAATTGAGTGGGAGGAAGATAGAACTTGATGAGGTTGTTAAACCTTTGTTCAACCAGAGACTAGCACAGCGCAGAAAGATGTTTCTGTGAAGCCTACCTTAGTTGAAGAGGAAGTTAATGATGATGATCATGAAGCTTCAGGATCAAGTTACTATCGAACTTCGTAGGTCGACAAGGATGTGTACTGCTCCTAAGTGGTACAACAACCCTGTCTTGGAAGTCATGTTGTTGGACAACGATGAACCTACGAGCTATGGGGAAGCGATGATGGGCCCGGATTCCGACAAATGGTTGGAGGCCATGAAATCCGAGATAGGATCCATGTATGAAAACCAAGTATAGACTTTGGTAGACTTGCTCGTTGGACGGTAGGTCGTTGAGTACAAATGGATCTTTAAAATGAAGACAGACACTGATGGTGAATGTCACTATTTGTAAAGCTCGACTTGTTGCAAAGATGTTTGTGACAAGTTCAAGGAGTTGACTACGATGAGACTTTCTCACTCGTAGTGGTGCTAAAGTCTATTAGGATTATGTTAGCAGTTGTTGTGTTTTCAATTATGAAATCTGGCAGATGGATGTCAAAACATCGTTTCCTTAACGGTTTACTTGAGGAAAGGTTGTATGTGATACAACCAGAAGGTTTTGTCAGGCCTAAGGATGCTAAAAGGTGTGCAAGCTTTGGTGATCCTTCCATGGACTGAAGCAAGCATCTCGGAGTTGGAATATACGCTTTGATGAGGTGATCAAAGTTTTGATGTTTATACAAAGTTTACGAGAAACTTGTATTTGCAATAAAGTGAGTGGGGGCATTATAGAATTTCTGATAAGTATATGTGGATGACATATTGTTGATCAGAAATAATGTAGAGTTTCTGGAAAGCATGAAACGGTTGTTTGAAAAGTAATTTTCAAAGGAAGACCTGGATAAAGCTACCTAATTGTTGAGCATCAAAATCTATAGAGATAGATCAAGATGCTTGATGAGACTTTCAATGAGTGCATACCTTGACAAGATTTTGAAAGAGTTCAAAATGGATCAGCCAGAGAAATAGTTCTCGTCTGATTTGTAAGGTGTGAAGTTGAGTGAGACTCAAAGCTCGACAACGGCAGAAGAAAGAGAAAGGACGAACGTCGTCCCCTATGCCTTAGCCATAGGCTCTATATTATGCCATGTTGTGTACCGCACCTGTGTGTGCCTTGCCATAAGTCCGTCAGGGGGTACAAGAGTGAACTAGGAGTGGATCACTGGACAGCGGTCAGAATTATCCTTAGTAACCAGAGGACTAAGGAAATGTTTCTTGATTATGGAGGTGATAAAGAGTTTGTCATAAAGAGTTACGTCGATGCAAGCTTTAACACCTATCCGGATGACTAGTAGTAGCAATCTTGATACGTATAGTGGAGCAGCCATTTGGAAATAGTACCAAGTGGAGTGTGGTAGCAGTGTTTACGGTTTGACATAGAGATTTCCAAAGTACACACGGATCTGAATATCGCAGACCCATTGACTATAAGACCTCTCTGACATGCAAAGCATGATCGAGCCCCAGAACTCATTGGGTGTTAGATTCATAACAATGCGAATCACATGGTGATGTGAACTAGATTATTGACTCTAGTGCAAGTGGGAGACTGTTGGAAATATGCCCTAGAGGTAATAATAAATTAGTTATTATCATATTTCCCTGTTCATGATAATCGTTTATTATCCATGCTATAATTGTATTGATCGGAGACTTAGATGCATGTGTGGATACATAGACAAAACCATGTCCCCAGTATGCCTCTAATAGACTAGCTCGCTGATCAAAAGATGGTCAGGTTTCCTAGACATGGACATGAGATGTCATTTGATAACGGGGTCACATCATTAGGAGAATGATGTGATGGACAAGACCCAAACTTCAAACGTAGCATATGATCGTGTCAGTTTATTGCTACTGTTTTCCGCATGTCAAGTGTATGTTCCTATGACCATGAGATCATGCAACTCACAGATATCGAAGGAGTGCCTTGTGTGTATCGAACGTCGCAACGTAACTGGGTGACTATAAAGGTGCTCTACAGGTATCTCCGATGGTGTCTGTTGAGTTGGCATGGATGAAGACTGGGATTTGTTACTCCGTGTGACGGAGAGGTATCTTGGGGCCCACTCGGTAATGCAACATCACAATAAACCTTGCAAGCAATGTGACTAATTGTTAGTAGCGGGATCTTGTATTATGGAACGAGTAAAGAGACTTGCCGGTAACGAGGTTGAACTAGGTATGGAGATACCGACGATCGAATCTCGGGCAAGTAACATACCGAAGAACAAAGGGAACGTTATACGGGATTAACTGAATCCTTGACATAGAGGTTCGACCGATAAAGATCTTCGTAGAATATGTAGGAACCAATGTGGACGTCTAGGTCCCGCCATTGATCATTGACCGTAGAGGTGTCTCGGTCATGTCTACATAGTTCTCGAACCCGCAGGGTCTGCACACTTAAGGTTCGGTGATGTTTCGGTAGTGTAGAGTTATGTATGGTGGTGACCGAAGTTTGTTCAGAGTTCCGGATGAGATCTCGGACGTCAAGAGGAGCTCCGGAATGGTCCGGAGGTAAAGATTCATATATATGAAGTCCCAGTTTGGTTTCCGAAAAAGTTTCGGGCTCATCGGTAGTGTACCGGGAGTGCCGGTAGTGTACCGGGAGTGCCGGTATTGTACCGGGAGGCCTCCGGGAGGGGTATTTCGACCCCAAGAGGTCCATGGGCTGTGGGAGAATAATAAACAGCCCTTAGTGGGCTGGGAAAAACAGCCACAAAGGCCCATGGCACAGGAGAGAAAGTCCTAAAGCAAAAAGTGGAAAATCAGCCAATAGGAGGCAATCCTACTCCAACTAGGATTGGAGGTGAAGTAGGATTGCTTCCCACCTCCTATTTAGGCCGACCCAAAGGCCTTGGCTGCCTCTCCTCTCCTCTCCTCCTATATATACTAGTGGATTGGGTGGTTTTTGGACAGAATTTCCGGCCACGTGCTACCCGTTCCACCGGTGCATAGTTTCTCCTCTAGATCGGTTTTCTGTAGCGCTTAGGCGAAGCCCTGCCGAAATTGCTCCACCACCATCACCGGAGCGCCGTCACGCTGCCGGTGAACTCTCTCTCCTCTCCACCTCCTCTCGCTGGATCGAGACGGTGCAGATCGTCATCAAGCTGCACGTGTGCTGAACGCGGAGGTGCCGTCCGTTCGGCACTAGATCAGGAGGACCGTGATCGAGATCGCGAGACGGTTCATGATGTGATCATAGAACGGATCGTGATGAGTTCGCGGGATAGATCGTGATCAAGATCGTGAGACGGATCATGATGAGTTCGCGGGACGGATCATGATGTGTTCGCGGGACGGTTCGTGATTGGATCGCGGGACGCTCGACGATTTGGATCGCGAAGAAGTTCGACTACACCAACCGCGTTTCTTAACGCTTCCCGCTTAGCGATCTACAAGGGTACGTAGATCCACTCTCCCTCTCGTAGATGCTCATTACCATGGATAGGTTTGCGTGTGCGTAGGAAATTTTTTGTTTCCCATGCGACGTTCCCCAACATTTATAAGACCGTATGGCATCGAGAACAAGTCGAGAGGGGCCACGACGAGGTGACGAGCCTCCCAGGTGCGGCCAGGGGGGGTGGCCGCGCCTCCTAGGCTCATGGCTTCCTTGGTACTCCTCTCCGGTATTTTTTTTTCTTCTGGTATTTTTGATATTTTCCATAAAAAATCACGGCGAAAGTTTTATTTCGTTTGGACTCCGTTTGATATTCCTATCTGAAAAAGTTCAAAAACACGGAAAAAACAGAAACTGGCACTGGGCACTGAGTTAATAAGTTATTCCCAAAAATAATATAAAATATCATATTCATGCATATTAAACATCCAAAGTTGATAATATAATAGCATGGAACAATCAAAAATTATAGATACGTTGGAGACGTATCAAGCATCCCCAAGCTTAACTCCTACTCATCCTCGAGTAGGGAAGTGATAAAAACAGAATTTTTGATGTGGAATGCTACCTAGCATATTTATTCTTATAAGCTTCTTTATTGTGGCATGAAGGTTCAGATCCATAAGATTCAAAACAAAAGTTTAATATTGACATGAAAACAATAATACTTCAAGCATACTAACAAAGTAATCCTGAACTTTCGAAATAACATGGCCAAAGAAAGTTATCCCTACAAAATCATATAGTCTGGCTATGCTCCATCTTCCTCACACAATGAATCTTAATCAGGAACAACGCCGATATTGGTCAAGCAATTGGTTTCACACTTTTACTTTTTCAAACTTTTTCAACTCTCACGCAATACATGAGCCCGAGCCATGGATATATCACTATAAGTGGAATAGAATATGGTGGAGGTTGTGAGGCAAAAAGGAAGAGATGGTCACATCGAATCGGTGTATCAACGGGCTATGGAGATTCCCATTAATAGATATCAATGTGAATGAGTAGGGATTGCCATGCAACGGATGCACTAGAGCTATAAGTGTATGAAAGCTCAAAAGAAACTAAGTGGGTGTGCATCCAACTTGCTTGCTCACGAAGACCTAGGGCAATTTGAGGAAGCCCATCATTGGAATATACAAGCCAAGTTCTATAATGAAAATTCCCACTAGTATATGAAAGTGACAATATATGAAACTCTCCATCATGAAGATCATGGTGCTACTTTGAAGCACAAGTGTGGTAAAGGATAGTAGCATTGTCCCTTCTCTCTTTCTCTCTCTTTTTTTTGTTTGGGCTCTTTGGCCTCTTTTTTTCATTTTTTTTCATTCATTTTTTTGTGGGCTCTTTGGCCTCTTTTTTTTATTTTTGAAGTCCGGAGTCTCATCCCAACTTGTGAGGGAATCATAGCTTCCTTCCTTTCCTCACATGGGACAATGCTCTAATAATGATAATCATCACACTTTTATTTACTTACAACTCAATACTTAGAACAAAAGATATGACTCTATATGAATGCCTTCGGCAGTGTACCGGGATGTGAAATGACTCATGAGTGACATGTATGAAAGATATGAACGGTGGCTTTGCCACAAATACGATGTCAACTACATGATCATGCAAAGCAATATGACAATAATGATGCGTGTCATAATAAACGGAACGGTGGAAGTTGCATGGCAATATATCTCAGAATGGCTATGGAAATGCCATGATGGGTAGGTATGGTGGCTGTTTTGAGGAAGGATATATGGTGGGTGTGTGCACTAGCGAAAGTTGCGCGGTACTAGAGAGGCTAGCAATGGTGGAAGGGTGAGAGTGCGTATAATCCATGGACTCAACATTAGTCATAAAGAACTCACATACTTATTGAAAAAGTTTTATTAGTTAATGAAACTAAGTGTTAGACGCATGCTCCTAGGGGAAGGGTTGGTAGGAGTTAACCATCGCGCGATCCCGACCGCCACACAAAGGATGACACTCAATGAAAACATCATGCTCCGACTTCCTAACATAGTAGTTCGCCATACGTGCATGCTACGGGAATTACAAACTTCAAAACATGTATTTCTAGATTCACAACACTCTACTAACATGACTCTAATATCACCATCTCTATGTCTCAAAACTAGATGCAAGGAATCAAACTTCTCTTACTACTCAATGCACTTGAATATGAAAGTTTTTATTATATCCCTTTTGGATGCCTATCATATTAGGACTAGTTTCATAACCTAAGAAAATTACCATGCTGTTTAAGACTCTCAAAATGATATAAGTGAATCATGAGAGTTCATAAATTTCTCTAAAATATAAACATTGCAATGCTCTATAAGGATATAAGTGAAGCACTAGAGCAAAACAAAAACTACTCCAAAAGATATAAGTGAAGATCAATGAGTAGTTGAATAATTATTTGGCTATGTGAAGACTATCCCATATAAGAATTTAAGATCCTAAGTACCTTATTCAAACAAAATAAAATGACACTCCAAGGATAGCACGAATCATGTGAAGAAGCAAAAACTTAGGTTCAACCGATACTAACCGATAATTGTTGAAGAAGAAAGGTGGGATGCCAACCGGGGCATCCCCAAGCTTAGATGGTTGAGACTTATTGAAATATGGATTGGGGTGCCTTGGTCATTCCCAATCTTGAGCTTTTGTGTCTCCTTAATTCCTCCCATATGGTGGTTTCGAAAATCTTAAAAACTTCATCCACACAAAACATAACAAGAACTCGTGAGATAGGTTAGTATAAATCAATGCAAAACTATATCATCCTATACTGTAGAAAATCACTAAGATTATTATTTGAAATTGCAAACTAAATGCCTCTGCATATTTAAAACTCCCATCATCAAATGGAATCATTAAACATGCAAACATATGCGAACAATGCAAACATAACAGCAATCTGCCTAAACAGAACAGTCTGTGAAGAATGCAGCAAGATCCATACTAAATTAACTCCAAAAAATCTGAACAAATTCCACGCTGTATGGAATTTATAAGAGCATACCGTGTCCATATTTCAAGTTATTCTGACATACAGAAAATCCTAAGGAATTTTTGCACTACCAGCAAACTTTCTGTTTTGGAACAGCAACTCCTATACTTGCAAATTAAGCATGGTAAAGGCTATCCTTGACATTTTTATTGAACCAAATGATGAAAAACATTAAAATTAATATAAATAACAGAAAGTAAGAACTAATAAAATAAAATGACACTCCAAGAAAAACACATATCATGTGGTGAATAAAAATATAGCCCCAAGTAAAGTTATCGATGGATTGAAGACGAAAGAGGGGATGCCTTCCCGAGGCATCCCCAAGCTTAGGCTCTTTGATGTCCTTTAATATGTCTTGGGATGCCTTGGGAATCCCCAATATTAGGCTCTTTCCACTCCTTGTTCCGTTGTCCATCTGAACTTTACCCAAAACTTGAAAACTTCACAACACAAAACTTAACGGAACTTCGTGAGATGGGTTAGTATAATAAAGACAAATAATTCATTTTGGTACTATCAAGACAAGATTCATAAATGTTCCCACACAATTCCTACTGTATCTTATCATTTCCACAATTTATATCACTTAATATAATCTATGGAAACACTAAAATAAGCAAACTATGCATTGAAAACAGAATCTGTCAAGAACAGAACAATCTGTAATGATCTGAATGATAACCATACTTCTGCACCTCCAACAATTCTGAAAAAATTATGAAAATTAAGGAAATTTTTATATCAATCATCAGCAAAAAGAATCACCTCAAAATCTCTCTCTGGATGAAAAATGAAAAATAATTTTCTGAGCACAAAGTTTCTGTCTTTTTCAGCATGATCAACCAACTATCACCCAAACTAATCATAAAGGCTTTACTTGGCACTTTATTGAAATAAAAGCTATAGAAAATGATTAATACAGTATACTAATCATGTGAACACACAAAAACAGTAAGGATACATATTGGGTTGTCTCCCAACAAGCACTTTTCTTGTATGCCTTTTAAGCTAGGCATGATGATTTCAATGATGCTCACACAAAAGATAATGATTGAAACATATTTTGTGAACAAACAACTTATTGGAGCAAGAATCATCTAGCATAGGAAGGCAAAACAAGCATAGCTTCAAAAATTTCAACACATAGAGAGGAAACTTGACATTATTGCAATATGTAGAAGCATATGATCCTTTCTCATAATAATTTTCAGTAGCATCATGAATGAATTCAACAATATAACCAGCACCTAAATCATTATTTTCATGATCTACAAGCATGGATATTTTACTACTCTCCACATAAGCGAATTTATTCTCATGATTAATAGTGGGATTATATATGATCCTTTCTCATAATAATTTTCAGTAGCATCATGAATGAATTCAACAATATAACCATCACCTAAATCATTATTTTCATGATCTACAAGCATGGAAATTTTACTACTCTCCACATCAGCAAATTTATTCTCATGATTAATAGTGGGAGTATCGTAGAAGACTTGAATACTACGAATAGTTTCCACATTAAAAGAGTGATGTTTATCAAAAGGGTACTCATAATTGTCACAAGTTTTATCATCATTCTTCTTTATAGCATAAGTATCATCACAATAATCATCATAGGTAGGAGGTATGCAATAATCATAGTAAATTTGATCACTCAAAGTGGGGGGGCTAAAAGGATCATCTTCATTTAACATAGCATCCCCAATCTTGTGGTTTTGCATATCATAGACATAATCACTCTCATCATTAATAGTATGAATAGCACCAATAGTATAGCAATCATTATAATCCTCCACATTTATTTTTGATTCATTCTCCTGAGGCATAACAATAATAGGAGCAACATTATTTGGGAGAGATACCTCTTTACCTTTACTTTTTCTTCTTTTCTTCTTCTTCACCCCATCATGTGAAGATTTACTTAAATTTTCCAAGCTTCTTTTTGGAGAAGTTGGTTGAATAGAAAGCTCCCCCTCCTTACCTGATTCATCATAAGAAATAATAGGAGGGTATTGGGCAACCTCTTCCCCTTTGTTAGTATTATCTTTATCTCCCATTTGTTTTCTTGCCTTTAAGTAATTGGCGATATAAGGATTCTCAATGCAATTTACCGCACAATATAAATAAATTTCTTCTAGATCATAATCAAGCATATTCATGACAGCCCAATCTGGGAGGCTCTTATCTATATGTTTCATTTCTTCATATCTTAGAAGCAAACTAAGTTCATTATGATACGGAAGGGAAATCAAGTAATCACAATTTTTGGACACGATTCGATCATTAAACAATTTGCATTGGAGATTTAAATGACCACGTTCATAGCAAAGTTCACAAGGACGGCTATCAATATTAAATATTTCAGCACAATCATATAGCCTCACATGCAACGACTTAGTTTCTAAATACTTATGCATCTTACAAAATCTATCTTCCCTTTTTGGTATATATTTGCAAACTCTATGTATTCCACATAAATCAACATGCTTATAGGAAATATTCTCATCATGAATAGTGCAATCAGAATTAGCATCATGGATATTTAAAGTATTCATACTAACAATGTTGCAATCATGCTCATCATTCTCATATTTTATGCCAAGCATCCTATGTAATTCTTCTTCTAGCATTTGAGCACAATTTTCTTTTCCATCATTTTCACGAAATACATTAAACAGATGAAGCATATGAGGTAACCTTAATTCCATTTTTTTTGTTTTCTTTAATAAACTAAACTAGTGATAAAACAAGAAACTAAAAGATTATTTGTAAGATCTAAATATATACCTTCAAGCGCTAACCTCCTCGGCAACGGCGCCAGAAAAGAGCTTGATGTCTACTACGCGACCTTCTCCTTGTAGACGTTGTTGGGCCTCCAAGTGCAGAGGTTTGTAGGACAGTAGCAATTTTCCCTCAAGTGGGTGACCTAAGGTTTTCAATCCGCGGGAGGCGTAGGATGAAGATGGTATCTCTCAAGCAACCCTGCAACCAAATAACAAAGAGTCTCTTCTGTCCCCAATGCACCCAATACAATGGTAAGTTGTATAGGTGCACTAGTTGGGCGAAGAGATGGTGATACAAGTGCAATATGGATGGTAGATATAGGTTTTTGTAATCTGAAAATATAAAAACAGCAAGTTAATTAATAGTAAAAGTGAGCACAAACGGTATTGCAATGCTTGGAAACAAGGCCTAGGGTTCATACTTTCACTAGTAGAAGTTATCTCAACAATGATAACATAATTGGATCATATAACTAGCCCTCAACGTGCAACAAAGAGTCACTCCAAAGTAACTAATAGTGGAGAACAAACGAAGAGATTATTGTCGGGTACGAAACCACCACAAAGTTATTCTTTCTGATCGATCTATTCAAGAGTCCGTAGTAAAATAACACGAAGTTATTCTTTCCATTCAATCTATCCTAAAGTTCGTACTAGAATAACACCTTAAGACACATATCAACCAAAACCCTAATGTCACCTAGATACTCCATTGTCACCTCAAGTATCCGTGGGCATGATTACACAATATGCATCACACAATCTCAGAATCATCTATTCAACCAACACATAGAACTTCAAAGAGTGCCCCAAAGTTTCTACCGGAGAGGCAAAACGTGTGCTAACCCCTATGCATAGGTTCCCGAGGTCACGAAACCCGCAAGTTGATCACCAAAACATACATCAAGTACTCACATGAATATCCCATTGTCACTACATATAGACACGTGCAAAACATAGATCAAGTGTTCTTAAAGACTCAATCTGATAAGATAACTTCAAAGGGAAAACTCAATTCATTAAAAGAAGGGAGAGGGGGAAGAACATCATAAGATCAACTATAATAGCAAAGACCGCGGTACATAGAGATCAAGACATCTCAAGAACAGGACAGAGAGAGATCAAACACATAGCTACTGGTACATACCCTCAGCCCCGAGGGTGAACTACTCCCTCCTCATCATGGAGATCGCCGGGATGATGAAGATGGCCACCGGAGATGGACTCCCCCTCCGGCAGGGTGCCGGAACGGGCTCCCGATTGGTTTTTGGTGGCTACAGAGGCTTGCGACGGTGGAACTCCTGATCTAGGTTTAGTTCTGCGGGTTTCAGTACTTATAAGACCGTATGGCATCGAGAACAAGTCGAGAGGGGCCACGAGGAGGTCACGAGCCTCCCAAGCGCGGCCAGGGGGTGGCCGCGCCTCCCAGGCTCGTGGCTTCCTTGGGACTCCTCTCCGGTATCTTTTCTTCTGGTATTTTTTATATTTTCCATAAAAAATCACAACGAAAGTTTTATTCCGTTTGGACTCCGTTTGATATTCCTATCTGAAAAAGGTCAAAAACACGGAAAAAACAGAAACTGGCACTGGGCACTGAGTTAATAAGTTAGTCCCAAAAATAATATTAAATAGCATATTCATGCATATAAAACATCCAAAGTTGATAATATAATAGCATGGAACAATCAAACATTATAGATACGTTGGAGACGTATCAGTCGCGTCGCATGTCGAACCTGTTATCGAGCTCTATTGGTTCTTTTCCCCATCTTCGGGGTATCATCGGCCTATAACCGGTGTCGTCAGCCATCCTGTCTCGCCCTCGAGGGGGGCGGTCTGGCTTGTCGTATGGGGTATGTTTGGGATACGGCGTATCAGTGAGGTCATCATCGAAAATTAGCAACAGCCTTCGATACGTCCATTTTGCATCATACTTTTATATTGATATTTATCGCATTATGAGTTGTTATTACACATTATGGTACAATACTCATGCTTTTCTCTCTTATTTCACAAGGTTTACCTGAAGGGGGAGAATGTCGGCAGCTAGAATTCTAGGATGGAAAAGGAGCAAGTTTGAGATGTCCATTCTGCACAACTCCAAAAGCCATGAAAATCAACGAGGAATTATTTTGGAATATATGAAAAATGCTGGGCCGGAGATATACCAGAGAGGAGCCACCAGGAGGCCACGAGCCTGCCAGGCGTGGCACACCCCCTGGTCGCGCCTAGGGGACTCGTGGGCCCCTTGAAGCTCCTCTGGATCCCATCTTCTCCTATATGAAGGGTTTCGTCCGAGAAAAAATTAAGACAGAGCTTTTGGGAGGAGACGCCTCCGCCACGAGGCGAAACTTGAGCAGAACCAATCTAGAGCTCCGGCAGGGCTGTTTTGCCGGGGAAACTTCTCTCCCGGAGAGGGAAATTGTCACCATCGTCATCACCAACACTCCTCTCATCGGAGGGGATTCATCCCCATCAACATATTCATCAGCACCATCTCATCTCCAAACCCTAGTTCATCTCTTGTACCCAATCTCTGTCTCGCAACTCCGATTGGTACTTGTAAGGTTGCTAGTAGTGTTAATTGCTTATTGTAGTTGATGCTAGTTGGTTTATTTGGTGGAAGATCATATGTTCAGATCCTTAATGATATTCAATACCTCTCTGATCATGAACATAATCATTCTTTGTGAGTATTTACGTTTGTTCCTGAGGACATGGGATAAGTCTTGCTAATAGTAGTCATATGAATTTGGTATTCGTTCGATATTTTGATGTGTTGTATGTTGTCTCTCCTCTAGTGGTGTTATGTGAACGTCGACTACATGACACTTCACCATTATTTGGGCCTAGAGGAAGGCATTGGGAAGTAATAAGTAGATGATGGGTTGCAAGAGTGACAGAAGCTTAAACCCTAGTTTATGCGTTGCGTCGCAAGGGGCTGATTTCGATCCACTAGTTTAATGCTATGGTTAGACTTTGTCTTAATTCTTTTTTCTTAGTTGCAGATGCTTGCGAGAGGGATTAATCATAAGTGGTATGTTTTTCCAAGTAATGACAGCACCCGAGCACCGGTCCACCCACATATCAAACTATCAAAGTAGCGAACGCGAATCATATGAACATGATGAAAACTAGCTTGACAGTAATTCCCATGTGTCCTCGGGAGCGCTTTACTTTATATAAGAGTTCGTTCAGGCTTGTCCCTTGCTACAAAAGGGATTGGGCCATATCGCTGCACCTTTCTTACTATTGTTATTTGCTACCCGCTACAAATTATCTTATCATACAACTATCTGTTACCGACTATTTCAGTGCTTGCAAACAATACCTTACTGAAAACCGCTTGTCATTTCCTTCTGCTCCTCGTTGGGTTTGACACTCTTACTTATCGAAAGGACTACGATAGATCCCCTATACTTGTGGGTCATCAAGACTCTTTTCTGGCGCCGTTGCCGGAGAGTGGGAAGTGCCTTTGGTAAGTGGAATTTGGTAAGGAAACATTTATATAGTGTGCTGAAATTTATTGTCACTTGTCACTATGGAAACTAATCCTTTGATGAGCTTGTTCGGGGTATCTTCACCTCGACCGGAAGCATAGAGAGTTGCTCCTCAACCTACTGCACCTACTGAAAATATTTATTATGAGATTCCTTCGGGTATGCTAGAGAAACGGTTGGCTAATCCTTTTACAGGAGATGGAACATCACACCCCGACTTGCATCTAATCTATGTAGATGAAGTTTGTGGTTTATTTAAGCTTTGCAGGTTTGCCCGAGGATGAGGTCAAGAAGAAGGTCTTTCCCTTATCTTTGAGGGATAAAGCATTGACATGGTATAGGCTATGTGATGATACTGGATCGTGGAACTACAAACGATTGAAATTGGAATTTCATCAAAAGTTTTATCCTATGCATTTGGTACATCGTGATCGGAATTATATCTATAATTTTTGGCCTCGTGATATAGAAAGTATCGTTCAAGCTTGGGGGAGGCTTAAGTCAATGTTATATTCATGCCCCAACCATGAGCTCCCTAGAGAAATTATTATTATGAACTTTTATGCTCGGTTTCTCATGACAATCGCACCATGCTCGACACTTCTTGTACCGGTTCTTTCATGAAGAGAGATATTGAATCCAGATGGGATTTGTTGGAAAGAATTAAACGCAATTCTGAAGATTGGGAGTTTGATGAAGGTAATGAGTCAGGTATGAATCTTAAGTTTGATTGTGTTAAATCTTTCGTAGAAACAAATACCTTTCGTGATTTTAGCGCTAAACATGGACTTGACTCTGAGATAGTAGCTTTTTTATGCGAATCATTTGCTACTCATGTCAATCTCCCTAAGGAGAAGTGGTTTAAATATCATCCTCCTATAGAAGTTAATGTAGCTAAACCTGTCCCGGTTGAAGAGAAAGTAATTGCTTATAATGATTCTATTGTTCCTACTACTTACATTGAGAAACTAACTTTCCCTGTTAGAATAAAGGATCATGCTAAAGCTTCAACTGTGATACGTAAGGGTTACATTAGAAAACCTACACCCCTTGAGCAAATTAAAGTTGAACCTAGTATTGCTATTATTGAAGATCTCTTGACTGACAATGTTGAAGGGCATGTTATTCAATTCTGTGAGGCTTCTGAAGAATTGCTAAACCTCATACTGGAGATAGACATAAACCTGTAGTTGGCATGGTTGTTGTTTCCGTTAAGATAGGAGATCATTGCTATCATGGTTTATGTGACGTGGGTGCTAGTGTTAGTGCAATACCTCAATCTTTATATAATGAAATCAAAGATGAGATTGCACCTGTCGAGATGGAATTTATTGATGTTACTATTAAACTTGCTACTAGAGATATTATCTACCCTGTGGGAATTGTTAGAGATATTTAAGTCTTGTGTGGTAAAACTAAGTATCCTACTGATTTTCTCATTCTTGCTACCACACAAGATAGCTTTTGTCCCATCATATTTGGTAGACCTTTTCTCAATACTGTTAATGCTCAAATTGATTGTGAGAAATAAACTGTTACTGTTGGCTTTGGAGGTGTGTCGCATGAATTTAATTTTTCTAAGTTTAGTAGACAACCTCATGAAAAAGAATTGTCTAGTAAGGATGAAATTATCGCTCTTACTCCTATTGATGTGCCTCCTACTGATCCTTTAGAGAAATACTTGCTTGAACATGAAAATGATATGCATATGGAGGAGAGGAATGAGATAGATAGAGTTATCTTTGAACAACGTACTATCCTTAAGAATAATTTTCCTGTTGAATTACTTGGAGACCCACCTCCACCAAAGGGTGATCCTGTCTTTGAGCTTAAACAAATACCTGATACTCTTAAGTATGCTTATCTTGATGAAAAAGAGATATATCATGTTATTATTAGTGCTAACCTTTCAAAGCATGAAGAAAATAAATTATTGAAAACTCTAAGGAAGCACCGTGCTGCTATTGGATATACTCTTTATGATCTTAAAGGCATTAGTCCCACTCTATGCCAACATAAAAACTGATCCTGATTCCAAACCAGTTGTCGATCCCCAACGAAGACTGAATCCTATGATGAAAGAGGTGGTAAGAAAATAAATACTAAATCTCCTAGAAGCAGGTATTATTTACCCTGTGGCTTATAGTGATTGGGTAAGTCCGGTACATTGTGTCCCTAAGAAGGGAGGTATTACCGTTGTTCCTACTGATAAAGATGAATTGATCCCACAAAGAATTGTTACCGGCTATAGGATGGTAATTGATTTTAGGAAATTAAATAAAGCTACTAAGAAAGATCATTACCCTCTACCTTTCATTGATCAAATGCTAGAAAGATTGTCTAAGCATACACACTTTTGCTTTCTAGATGGTTATTCCGGTTTCTCCCAAATACCCGTTTCACAATCTGATCAGGAGAAAACCACTTTTACTTGCCCTTTCGGTACCTTTGCTTATAGACGTATGCCTTTTGGTTTATGTAATGCACCTGCTACCTTTCAAGATGTGAAAAGATTGTTGAGGTTTTCATGCATGATTTCTCCGTTTACGGATCTTCTTTTGATGATTGCTTGAGCAACCTTGATCGAGTTTTGCAGAGATGTGAAGATACTAACCTTGTCTTGAATTGGGAAAAGTGCTACTTTATGGTTAATGAAGGCATTGTCTTGGGACATCAAATTTCTGAAAGAGGTATTGAAGTTGATAAGGCTAAAGTTGATGCCATTGAGAAAATGCCATGCATTACAAACGTTAAAGGTATAAGAAGTTTCCTTGGTCATGCTGATTTCTATAGAAGGTTCATTAAAGACTTCTCTAAGATTTCTAGGCCTCTCACTAATCTCTTGCAAAAAGGTATTCCATTTGTTTTTGATGATGATTGTGAAGAAGCATTTGAAATACTCAAGAAGGCCTTGATAACTGCACCTATTGTTCAACCACCTGATTGGAACCTACCTTTTGAAATTATGTGTGATGCTAGTGATTATGATGTTGGTGCTGTCCTAGGACAAATAGTTGATAAGAAATTAAATGTTATTCATTATGCTAGTAAAACTCTAGACAGTGCCCAAAGAAATTATGCTACTACTGAAAAATAATTTTTAGCAGTTGTGTTTGCATGTGATAAGTTCAGACCTTATATTGTTGATTCTAAAGTTACTATTCACACTGATCATGCTGCTATTAAATATCTCATGGAAAAGAGAGATGCTAAGCCTAGACTTATTAGATGGTTTCTCTTGCTACAAGAATTTGATTTGCATATTGTTGATATGAAGGGTGCTGAGAACCCCGTAGCAGATAACTTGTCTAGGTTAGAGAATGTTCTTGATGACCCACAACCTATTGATGATAGCTTTCCTGATGAACAATTGAATGTTATCAATGCTTCACGCAGTACACCATGGTATGCTGATTATGCTAATTATATTGTTGCTAAATATATATCACCTAGTTTCACGTACCAACAAAAGAAAAAGTTCTTTTATGATTTGAGATATTACTTTTCGGATGATCCTCACCTGTATAAAGAAGGAGTAGATGGTATTATTAGACGTTGTGTACCTGAGCATGAACAGGGACAGATCCTACAGAAGTGCCACTCCGAGGCTTACGGAGGACACCATGCTGGAGATAGAACTGCACACAAGGTATTGCAATCCGGTTTTTATTGGCCTACTCTCTTTAAGGATGCTCATAAGTTTGTCTTATCTTGTAACGAATGTCAAAGAATAGGTAATATTAATAAACGCCAGGAAATGTCTATGAATTACTCACTTGTTATTGAACCATTTGATGTTTGGGGTTTTTATTATATGGGACCTTTTCCAAAGTCCAATGGGTACACTCATATTTTAGTTGCTGTTGATTACGTTACTAAGTGTGATGGGGATATACCCCATGGTATGACCCGGCCTGGCGACTCACAGGAGACCCGGCCGAAGACATGACATTCTTATTAAAGACCCGGCAGGCAAGTCATAGGATGACCAAGCCCAAGACCCAGTGGATGAGCCGGCGCCAGGCGGCTCACAAGAGAAGGTCCACAAGAGAAGGCCCGAAGAGAGAAGGATTCCATTAAAGGAAATAAGACCCGGAGTAGGATTCGTGAGAGATGAGTCCTAATCCTACTCCTAGTAGGACTCTATTTGTAAGCCTACCCTCTCCACTTATATAAGGAGGGGTAGAGCACCCCTAGAGGGAGAGATTCAGAAGAGACACAAGTCCTTAAGTTTAGACATCACAAGATTAGAGATAGACAGATTAGAGGCTCTCATGATTAGAGGTAGCAATTAGCACCCTTGTAACCGAGAGATATTCATCATCATCAATACCAGACAAGTAGGACGTAGGCTTTTACCTCCATCGGAGGGGCCAAACCTGGGTAAAACTCCGTGTCTTCTCGATTCCGATCAACCCCTTCAAGCCGCCACGTAGTTGCATCTCGCCCCGAACCTAAGTCCGTTGACCCGGACATCTGCCGTGAAAAATCCACGATAGTTGGCGCCCACCGCAGGGCCCGCACGATGGTATTGTGTTCTTGGAGGGAGCCCTTCAAGGATCGAGAAGCTCGCGGTGTGACGAATAAATGAGAAGGACGAAGCAGAAGGATCTATATTGTCGACCAGTAGTCAAAGTGATTTCTACGTTTTTAGGATCAAAAGAAATTTGGGATGCATCGTAGGCCACCACAGTGGCCACACAATCCAGACCAGATCAATTGTTGCACATCACCAAGAGGAAGGGTGTTTCCACCGCATATTCTATCTGTACCTACCTTTGCTGTACAGATCGAAGATGGTAGCACCGATCCGCCGAGATCTATCATGATTTGATAATACATACACGCTACGATCTGGAAGACGGACTTCGTACAAATAGCCACGACCCGGAAGAAGATTAACCATGGATCAACCGTCTCTGTCCTGGCCTCGACTCTGCTGCACTCTGCTTCCATGAGCAGCCGCGCTCGTTACCATGCCGCTGTGTCGTCGCTGCCGCTGCTCGTCTCCTGCCGCCACTGCGAGCTGTCGCGGTTTCTCTTTGTTGTGACCGTCAGCCACCACACCTGGAGCCGCCGTGGTGTCGGCCGGCAACGCGCTCTGTATACTTTCGCCACCGCAGCAAGATTCGGACGAGAGTACATCCCCCACCGGCGATGTGGACGAGAGTACAGATTCGGACTCGCTCCCCAACCGTTCGTGCCTACATCCGACACAGGCGCTACGCTGAGTCGTCTGCGGCTCCATCTCGACTCCAGCTTGTCCCCGCGCTCTAGCCAAGCCCGAACTCCTCCACCTTGTCTCCATCGCATCCCCCGGTGGCCGTGGACCACCTCCTTGCCGTACGGGCCGCCCGGCCGTCTCGAGCCATGCTAAGCCGCCACCAGGGCAGCACTTGCCTGCGCCGTCCCTCACCGCATCTATGGCCGGCTCCGCCGTCCTCCTCTACCGCAAGTCGTTGCCGGCGACTCGAACTGGCTCTACCTCGCCTCCTCGGCCACTGCCATCTCCACCTCCGAGCTCGCCTCGCCCTGCCTGTGCCATGGCTGAGCCACCGCCACAGGCCAGCATCTCCAGCCGCCCCCTTTTCTCGGCACTGCACCATCGCAGCTGCGACCCGCCGCCGGCCTGCCTAAGTCCCGAGCCGCCACTGCGACCCACCGCCGTGCAGGCCCGCGCGCTGCCTTGCACCGCCATAGGTCGCCCCGCTTCGGCCGCCTCGCCTGCTCGCCCGCCTCTGCCTCCGTGTCTCTACCGAGCCGCCCTACGCTGCCTCGCTCCGAGCCAAGGTCGACTCGCCAGCGCGTGATGAGCCACCGTCTCCATTCCGCCTGCCCGCTCGCTGCCCGCTGTGCTGCGGACTGGCCATGAGTCGCCGCACCTCTGCTCTCCAAACTGCCACCGTCCAGCTCCGTTATCAGCATGATGTTGGACCGCCCCGCATCTGCTTCATCGCCATTGCACTTCGTCCGCTGGCCTCTTGCAAGGCGGCGCCCTTGTCGAATCTAAGTGTTGCCTCAACACACTCGCGCTAGAAGCAGAGAAGTGCTACAGGGGTCAAAAAAAATTGTACTAGCAGAAAAGAGTATGAATTCAACATCGTGCTCGCCTGCCATCGTGCTGTGGATACAGAGCAACGGCGTGCTCCTTGCCTTCGAGCTGCCCCATGTACATGTATCAAACGACGGTCTCACAGAGAGGAGCTGCAGGTCTACAAACATAGTTGTATCCATGATGGGCTGCCGTCGTCTCAAATCTGCTGGCAGAAGCAAGCAAAAACCAACGAAAAGTACTATTGTACTACTGTGGCGGTCAAACCAACCACTCGGGCTAACAGATGCCCCTCGCACATCCAGAAGAAAACCAGAGGCCGGGCGCAAGTTACTGGACCAAGCGTGTGCACAGTCCAGGTTACAAGGCTGAGTGGCCTGCGGAGCAAGATGTACTTATCCAGTATGAGCGCCCGCGTTCATTCGATAAAAACACCAGGTGATATGTGTTCAGTCTATTTTAGCACATACTAGTTTCTTAAAAAAACTACTCTGGTATGTGTGTTTTAAATGCAGGACAATTATCCATGACAAAAGTGTTGTGGATACGGAGCGCAGGGCGGCATCATTCTATACCGGTGTTTGTCTGTGTCATGTTGTTCCATGGACGCGCGTGAGTCGCCATCCCCGCGACCCGGTCTACATCAACTCGCTGGTGTCGCGCGCGCTCATCCGCTAGCATGAGCCACCCAATGGACATGGCAAGCCGTCGCAACCGAGTGACCGTCTCTCACGACCGCACCGGCTTACAACGCCATGGCCGTCTCTCGCCATCCGCGCCGGCTTACAACGTCATGGCGTCTTTCACAACATCACCGGTTTACAATGTCGCGACTATTTTCTACGTCTAGATCAACATATTGGTGCAGTGCTCGCCTGTATGAGCCGCCCAACGGATGCGCGCAAGACGCCGCCCACACTGTGATCTACATCAACATATGGGTGCGGTGCTCATCGATACGAGCCGCCCAACGGAGAACGGACAAGCGCACAAGCCGCCGCCACTACAGCTTTGGTTCACTTCAACAAACAGCCGGAAAAAATCATCAACCAGATCATTGAAACAAATCATACGGGATCATCTACAACCTGCCACGGCCATCCTCAAATTTCAGTGGGGATTCTCAAGCCGCCTCTTCGAGTCACTTAAGACTCGGGGGCTACAGACATGGAGAGACACATTTGGTCGTTTTCAATGAGAACCCCGGGTCTTCGCAAAAAACCCAATCCTGGGGGCTACTACATTATTGGCGGATGATTAAAAATTGCCCAAGAGGATGGACCGCCGTGATGCACCATTCAAACATGGGTGCCCGGATTTACTGGGTCATCATAAAGTCGCTTGGAGCTTCTGCCTTTTCTTCATATAAGATGGCGTTTTACAAGATGGCGGTTTACAAGTTAATGTTGCTCCACTATGTGACCCGCCAAAGCCTTACCGGTTAATCTCGCTTAGAGACCCTAAGCCGGCTCACATAGTTTACGGCCAATCTCACATAGAGACCCTGAACTGGTTAAAGATTAAGCTAAGCTCTTACCAGTCAATCTCCGTTAGAGACCCTGAGCCGGTTCACAGAGTTGACGGCCAATCTCGCCTAGAGACACTGAACTGGTATGAGTTAAAATAAATTGGATCATGCTGAACTTTTACCAGTCAATCTCCATTAGAGACCCTGAGCCGGTTCACAGAGTTGACGAACAATCTCGCCTAGAGACACTGAACTGGTCCGTACCAGTCAATCTCCATTAGAGACCCTGAGCCGGTTCACAGAGTTGACGGCCAATCTCGCCTAGAGACACTGAACTGGTACGAGTTACACAATCAGTTTGGGTACGTTAAGCGCGGTTGTCGATGGAGGCTTCTTACCTTTGGTATAGCTTACATGACCCTAAGACAATCGCGTGTATACCAGACTCCAGTTGCTTATCAACTGCGACCATCGAAGGGGGCTTCTTACCGACGGGTATCGCTTATCTCACCCTAATGGCCGGCTTTATGCCATCTCCAGTTAACATGTTAGCCGCGGTTGTCGAAGGGGGCTTCTTACCGATGGGTTTGCTTATCTCACCCTAACAACCGGCGTTTACGCCAAAAATAGTTGTGGAAGGAGGCTTCTTGCCCTCGGGTATAGCTTACATTGCCCTTCACGCAACCGGCTAGTACAATTACTAGTCACGGCTGTCGAATGGAGGCTTCTTGCCATAAGGTATAGCTTACATAACCCATCGGCAGCCGGCCCTATACAACATTGGCTGATTGGAGGAGGCTTCTTGCCTTCGGGTATAGCTTACGTCACCCTCCAACAGCAGGCTTTTGTTAGCCGCGGTTGTCAATAGAGGCTTCTTGCCCTAAGGTATAGCTTACATAACCTATTGGCAACCAGTGTTGGAATACAATAGATAAATATTTTCTGTTAAAAGGAGGCTTCCTACCATCATAGTACAGCTTACATCACCCTTCATGCAGCCGGCTTTCGGCCGCTTCAGGTTCATCAACAGCCGCAGTTGTTAATAGAGGCTTCCTACCATCAGGTATAGCTTACTTTATCCTATGACAGCCGGCTCTTCAATAGATTCATATTACAAGAGCCGGAGCCCCGTTGCTCCGGTTGAAAAAATTCAAGTGCCTCAAAAGATACTCTCCGGAGAAGGAACGATGTCTTAAAAGAGCTCAAGACATATTTATGCAAAGGAGCAAATGTTATGAAAGGTATGAACATCTCTGGGTTGAGCTTTTTCAAGCCGCCCTCACAACAATGCAGAATATATTCTGTCTTGTTTATTTTTTGCAGGTATTATCTCTTAAGATGAGCCGCCATTAAGTGTCTGGCAAGAGCAAATGGATCTTTTAATAGTCAACATGGCTGGATCTTCATGGTTTATCATAACCAGTAATAAATGATTGGGATTTTTTCAAACCAGCTCAGAGAAATTATTATCTTTCAAGAGCCGCCCTGTCAGATATAATGCCGTGTCATCTAAATTGTCCGGCTCTCGGATTTCTTTAATGGTGCTCTATAGTAATCTACAAACACTCATGGATTTCTCAAGCTTATATTTGTCGGGTTGCACCGCAACCACGAGCAGGAATTTCATGTCAAAGACAAAGGAATTATTTAAGGATATTCATTCCAGGTTATATTACAACCACGGTCAAATATTCATTCAACAAATTGTGGTGAGTCATATTATTTTCACATAGTCCCGTGTCGCCGCAGGCAGACGACCCGGCACTTGGGGGCTACATTATTCAAGTCCAAGTTTATATCAAGTCCCATGTCGCTGCAAGCTTGCACCACGGCACTTGGGGGCTAATGCAAGCCAGTTTTCAAATCATTACATTGTCAGCAAAACCCTATTATCTCAAGGAGATGAGCCGGCCTTTCTATATCCTTATAAGTCCCGGCCAGTAAATTCTTACTGACCCGGCCCTTGGGGGCTACACCCGCCGAAGCATTATAAGATATAAAGCAATTATAAGTCCCAGGTTGCTGCAGGCAGGACAACCCGGCACTTGGGGGCAACACAATCCAGAATGTTATTTGCAAAGCACCAAGTTATCATGGATAATCTCGGAGCTTGGAGGCTACAGGTAATATGGACATATCAAAAAACTTTGAGGAGAATTTTCAAGATGTTAATTATGGAGTTCAGTTGTTAGACCCGGTGTCACCAACATTTATGACCCGGCGTCATCAAAAGATCATAACCCGCCAGATTTTATATAAGCCGCCCTATTTCACAACAATGGAAGTCCGGTTTACATCAGATGGATTTTCATCCCAATATTTTTATCAAGTCAGCTGCATTATAAATTATATGACCCGGCGTCACCAACGATAATGACCCGGCATCATCAATGATTGTAACCCGACGGAGATCACCCGCCAAAGGGCATTGGAAGCCGACTCAATGGCATATGGGTGTCCTATTCTCAATATATTTCAAAGGACATTGACAAGCAAGATGATTATCAAGACGATTCATTCATATGCAGAAAAGACCCGGATTTCTGAGGAGTCATTTTTTAAACCGGCCAAAGGAGCAAGCTGGCCACTTAACATATTTGTTACTCTTATTCTAGGAGCTTACCATGAATAAATTCAAGCTAACCTGGGGGCTAATGACGGGGATATACCCCATGGTATGACCCAGCCTGGCGACTCATAGGAGACCCGGCCGAAGACATGACATTCTTATTAAAGACTCGACTGAAGACACGACATTCTTATTAAAGACCCGGCAGGCGAGTCATAGGATGACCAAGCCCAAGATCCAGTGGGTGAGCCGGCGCCAGGCGGCTCACAAGAGAAGGCCCACAAGAGAAGACCCGAAGAGAGAAGGATTCCATTAAAGGAAATAAGACCCGGAGTAGGATTCGTGAGAGACGAGTCCTAATCCTACTCCTAGTAGGACTCTATTTGTAAGCCTACCCTCTCCACTTATATAAGGAGGGGTAGAGCACCTCTAGAGGGACAGATTCAGAAGAGACACAAGTCCTTAAGTTTAGACATCACAAGATTAGAGATAGACAGATTAGAGGCTCTCGTGATTAGAGGTAGCGATTAGCACCCTTATAACCGAGAGATATTCATCATCATCAATACCAGACAAGCAGGACGTAGGCTTTTACCTCCATCGGAGGGGCCGAACCTGGGTAAAACTCCGTGTCTTCTCGATTCCGATCAACCCCTTCAAGCCGCCACGTAGTTGCGTCTCGCCCCGAACCTAAGTCCGTTGACCCGGGCATCTGCCATGACAAATCCATGATAAAGTGGCTAGGAGTTATTCCAACTAGTAGTGCTGATCATAACACCTCTATTAAGATGCTTAAAGAAGTTATTTTCCCTATATTTGGAGTCCCTAGATATTTAATGACTGATGGTGGTTCACACTTCATTCATGGTGCTTTCCGTAAAATGCTTGCTAAGTATAATGTCAATCATAGAATTGCATCTCCTTATCATCCCCAGTCTAGTGGTCAAGTAGAGTTAAGTAATAGAGAAATTAAATTAATTCTGCAAAATACTGTTAATAGGTCTAGAAAGAATTGGTGTAAAAAACTTGATGATGCACTGTGGGCTTATAGAACTGCTTATAAGAATCCCATGGGCATGTCTACATATAAAATGGTCTACGGTAAAGCATGTCATTTACCTCTTGAGCTAGAGCATAAAGCTTATTGGGCAATCAAAGAGATCAACTTTGATTTCAAACTTGCTGGTGAGAAGAGGTTATTTGATATTATCTCACTTGATGAATGGAGAACTCAGGCATATGAAAATTCTAAGTTGTTTAAAGAGAAAGTTAAAAGGTGGCATGATAAAAGGATACAAAAACGTGAGTTCAATGTAGGTGATTATGTCTTTCTATAGAATTCTCGTTTAAGATTTTTTGCAGGCAAACTTCTCTCTAAATGGGAAGGTCCTTACATTGTCGAGGAAGTATATCGTTCCGGTGCCATCAAAATCAACAACACAAAAGGCACTTTTCCGAGAGTTGTGAATGAGCAAAGAATCAAGCATTATATCTCAGGTACTCCGATAAATGTAGAAAGAAATATAATTAACACCATAACCCCGGAGGAGTACATAAGGGATGTTTACCAGCCTGTTTTAGACTCCGAAAATGAAGAGGTATGCGATACGGTAAGCAAACCGACTCCAAAACTTTTCCAATAGCAATTTTTCTCAGTTTTTAAATATTTAGAAAAATATAAAAATTTAAGGTAGTCCGGAAAGCACACCAGGAGGCCACGAGCCTGCCAGGCACGGGCCCACCCCCTGGCCGCGCCTGGGGGCTCGTGAGCTCCTCGTGTGCCTCCCGGACTCCGTTTTCTTGTGGAACACTCCTTATGGTCGGTAAAAATTCATTGTATAACCTCCCGAAAGGTCTAACCCTCGTATCACGCAAATATCATATGTTTTCGTTTCGAGCTATTTTATGTCAGGATTCCGAAGGTCAAGCATCATGTCATCTTCCGCCTCCAATCAAGTGCACGATGATGCTTGGTTGATGTAGGTGGAGTCTCAAGGATCAGAAGTTGATGAGACAAACATGGAGGAAGATGTTGGGGATTCCTCTAAGGTGCACCCTCCGGCTTCGAAGCGGGGCACTTTGGCTGGCATCTCCACTATTCCAAATCCTCATCAGGCCATGGCCACTATCAACAATCGCGGAGGACACCAAGCACGAGAAGGGCTCCTTCCTAGGAGGCCGCTATACAGGTTACATCGGAACAACTTTCACAATTTGATTCATAACTATGGAGTTGAAAATACACTCCGTACACACATACCCTCCAATTGGGATATATTCCGTCCAAGTGAAAGTAATGCAGGAGAAAGCTCATGGGGGCCGACCAACAAACACCTTCTGGAAGAAATCCAGAAGAACACCATTATGATTCAGCGCATGCTCAGTGAGTTACTGGATCTGAAGGCCGGCTTGAACAAGCCGACCGGTATCCCAACTCCACCACCATCACCTCCGAAGGAAGACAATTAAACACACGGGTATGGGCACTCCCCTTGGCTTGTGCCAAGCTTGGGGGAGTCTCCCCGATATCGTATCACCATCACATCTTTTGCCTTTACCTTTACCTTTATATTAGTTCGATCCTTTTGGTAATATCTTTATCTAGTAGAATAAAGTTTTTAGTATGATCTAGGATTGAGTTTTTCTTTGTGCTACCCCCAATGTAATCGAGTTCGTGAGTTATAATAAAGAGTGTTTTAGTTAAGGGCTTTGCTTCTTACCATGATCTAAAAAAATAATCATAAGAGAACAAAAGCATGAAAGATCATATGACGATCTTATGGGAAGTGATGACTTCACATGTAAAAAGAGTGTTGATTGAAACTTGTTGTGGGTAGACAAACGTAAACCTTGGTCATTGTTGCAATTAATAAGAAGTAATAAAGAAAGAGAGGTTAACATATAAATATATCATCTTTGACACCATCTATGATTGTGAACACTCATTAAACTATTACATGCTAAGAAGTAGATGTTGGACAAGGAAGACAACATAATGAATCATGTTTGCCTGGTTCCGAAATATGTTATATGATTATGGATCCTTTAGCATGTGACGCTTGCTTCCACCTCATATTAAGCCAAAACATCCGCACTAAGTAGAGATACTACTTGTGCATCCCAAGAACCCTCAACCCAGTTTTGCCATGAGAATCCACCATACCTACCTATGGATTGAATAAGATCCTTCAAGTAAGTTGTCATCGGTGCAAGCAATAAAAATTGCTCCCTAAATATGTATGATCTATTAGTGTGTGGAAAATAAGCTTTGTACGAACCTGTGATGAGGAAGACATAAAAGCGACAGACTGCATAATAAAGTTCTTTATCACAGGAGTCAATATAAAGTGACGTTCCTTCACATTAAGAGATCACACATCCAAACATTAAAAGCGCATGACAACCTCTGCTTCCCTCTACGAAGGTCCTATCTTGTACCTTTACTTTTTATCTTTAAAAGAGTCATGGTGATCTTCACCAATTCCTTATTTTGCCATCATCTTGGCAAGCGTCATGTTCTAGGGAAAGATCTATATTCATATATCAACTTGGAAGTAAGTAATCATGAATTATTATTGTTGACATTACCCTTGAGGTAAATAGTTGGGAGGCGAAACTATAAGCCCCTATCTTTCTCTGTGTCCAACTGAAACTTTGATCTCGTGAGTACCGCGTGAGTTTTAGCAATTGTAGAAGACTAAAAGATGATTGAGTATGTGGATTTGCTTTACAAGCTCTTATTTGACTCTTTCCGATGTTATGATAAATTGCAATTGCCTCAATGACTAAAGACTATTGGTTGTTAATTCTAAATGAGATTCTTGATGCATGCTTTACATTGTGAATGAATTTTCACTTTAGCATAAGGGATTATATGACGATATTGCTGTCGATCATGATGCCTGGATGTCCATATTTTATTTTATCGACACCTCTATCTCTAAACATGTGGGCATATTTATCGATCTCGGCTTCCGCTTGAGGACAAGCGAGGTCTAAGCTTGGGGGAGTTGATACGTCCATTTTGCATCATACTTTTATATTGATATTTATCGCATTATGAGTTTTTATTACACATTATGGTAGAATACTCATGCCTTTTCTCTCTTATTTCACAAGGTTTACCTGAAGGGGGAGAATGACGACAGCTGGAATTCTGGGCGAGAAAAGGAGCAAGTTTGAGATGTCTATTCTGCACAACTCCAAAAGTTGTGAAAATCAACGAGGAATTATTTTGGAATATATAAAAAATACTGGGCCGGAGATATACCAGAGAGGAGCCACCAGGAGGCCACGAGCCTGCCAGGCGCGGCCCACCCCCCTGGCCGCGCCTGGGGGGCTCGTGGCCCCCGTGAAGCTCCTCTGCCCCCCCATCTTCTCCTATATGAAGGGTTTCGTCCGAGAAAAAAATCAAGACAGAGATTTCAGGAGGAGATGCCGCCGCCACCAGGCGAAACTTGAGCAGAACCAATCTAGAGCTCCGGCAGGGCTGTTCTGCCGGGGAAACTTCTCTCCCGGAGAGGGAAATCGTCGCCATCGTCATCACCAACACTCCTCTCATCGGAGGGGACTCATCTCCATCGACATCTTCATCAGCACCATCTCATCTCCAAACCCTAGTTCATCTCTTGTACCCAATCTCTGTCTCGCAACTCCAATTGGTACTTGTAAGGTCGCTAGTAGTGTTAATTGCTTATTGTAGTTGATGCTAGTTGGTTTATTTGGTGGAAGATCATATGTTCAGATCCTTAATGATATTCAATACCTCTCTGATCATGAACATAATCATGCTTTGTGAGTAGTTATGTTTGTTCCTGAGGACATGGGATAAGTCTTGCTAATAGTAGTCATGTGAATTTGGTATTCGTTCGATATTTTGATGCGTTGTATGTTGTCTCTCCTCTAGTGGTGTTATGTGAACGTCAACTACATGACACTTCACCATTATTTGGGCCTAGAGGAAGGCATTGGGAACTAATAAGTAGATGATGGGTTGCTAGAGTGACAAAAGCTTAAACCCTAGTTTATGCGTTGCGTCGCAAGGGGCTGATTTGGATCCACTAGTTTAATGCTATGGTTAGACTTTGTCTTAATTCTTTTTTCGTAGTTGCGGATGCTTGCAAGAGGGGTTAATCATAAGTGGGATGTTTGTCCAAGTAAGGACAACACCCAAGCACCGGTCCACCCACATACCAAACTATCAAAGTAGCGAACGCGAATCATATGAACATGATGAAAACTAGCTTAACAGTAATTCCCATGTGTCCTCGGGAGCGCTTTACTTTATATAAGAGTTCGTTCAGGCTTGTCCCTTGCTACAAAAGGGATTGGGCCATATTGCTGCACCTTTGTTACTATTGTTATTTGCTACCCGTTACAAAGTATCTTATCATACAACTATCTGTTACCGACTATTTCAATGCTTGTAGACAGTACCTTACTGAAAACCGCTTGTCATTTCCTTCTGCTCCTCGTTGGGTTCGACACTCTTACCTATCGAAAGGACTACGATAGATCCCCTATACTTGTGGGTCATCAGCCTTCTGCGTGGATAACTCTCAGGTTGGTACGATAGACCGGTACCATATCCTTCCTCAGCTGAGAGGACTCATGTCCATCGATCGTTGAGGTTGTCCTATTCGGCTTTAAGCTGCCGCTCTTTTGCTTTCAGGCTGTGGGCTGTGGCTATAAGTTGTTGCCTGAACAGTTCCTGATCTTCAAGATTATCAGGGATGGTGAAGTCATCGGCTTCCGGGATGTCCTCCTCCTCGACAGGGGGGAGGTAATTGTCGTCCTTGGAATCGTTTATGTCATTGGGGTTATGATGGTCTTCAGGCCTCTTTTAACCCTCTAGTGGGTGTTCGGGGATATCGTGATCGCTGAGGTCCTCCGGGGTATCTTCATCCCTGGTGCCTATGGTAGCTTTCCTTCTGTTTTTGCCTTTTGACCGTTTATGCGGCTTCCGATGCCTTGATGACGCTTCACCTGATTTGTCTCCATCATGTTTAGGTGTGCACTCGCCATTAGCGGCTGGAGTGTCCACCATGTAGACGTCGTACATGGAGGTGACGGCCCATCACCCAGTGTTAATGGGGGTGGGACCGCAATACTCCTCATCCATGTATTCTGCCTCCTCGGAGGCATAGTCCAACATGTCGGTTAAATCTTTGACTATGGATACCAAGTGGGTGGTGGGTGGGACGAAAAATTCGTCTTGACCCGCCCTAAGACTGATCTGATTACGGATCGGGGTTGGGTCGCCGGTAATATTCATCGACGAGATCCGATCTAGGTCCTCGTTGAGTATCGAGAGCTCGATCGGATCAACCTGCTCGGAGCTTTCGGATTTGACCTCCGGTGTGTCCGGGCGAGGGGAGTGTCCGGCAAGAACAGGTATCCGGTCATCTGGCACTATGGTCGGATCCGAACTAAGAGTCAGATCATCGCCAGGGTAGATCCCGTGGGCGGGATTGAAAGAGGAATCCGAGGTTAAAACCTTGGAGTCTTTGGGCGCGGTAGGCGAGACTGCGAGCCCAATTAGCGAGAGGTTGCCCCGAGAGTCTACGGAGAACTCTAGGTTCCAGAATCTGACCTCTTGGTCATGGGCGAAGCTTTCGACCCGGCCTAGATGGCCTGTCGGGTCAGCGTGCAGCACAATGCTGCCGGAAGCAAAGACCTTTCCAGGGACAAAAGTGTCCATGGTGCAGACCTCTTCATTGATGACGACGTGAGCCATCGATTCCTTTGGCGATCACAGTGGAACACTCAATGAAAGCAACAAAGTCGGTGTCAAAACCTGCGGATCTCGGGTAGGGGACCTGAGCTGTGAGACTAGAATCGAGGGTAACATGAGATGAAGGAGACGACGTTTACCCAGGTTTGGGCCCTCCTATGGAGGTAATACGCTACGTCCTGCTTGATTATATTGATGATATGTGGGTTACAGAGTTGATCTACCTCGAGATCAAATAGCTAAACCCTAGATGAGTTGTTCTCTATCTTACAACCTAAAACCCTTCGGCTTATATAGACGTCGTGGGTACCTAGGGTTTACACATGGTCGGTTACACGTCAAAGGGATAAATATGCCTATTCACTACTCCAAACATGGAGGATACGCCACGATTCCCGAAGCTTCCTTCTTGGAGACAGGGCCTTCGATCGATCCAATGCTCAGCAAGCGACCCATATAGTCCGGCCCACAAGAAACATGTCGGCCTCCCGAGGACCCCCTAAACCGGGACTCCCTCATTGTCCATTTTTGTTTCAAACAAGAAAAGGATATCGGGATCTTCCTGCTTTTGGAGATCCAGAAGCCCTCGAACTGCCGAGCTGTTCCTCAATCCCTGACAGTTCCATACCGTTATTTTCATCTTGACTCGCTGGGCTGTCCCTGCAGCCCAGCGCTTTCACCGTGTGGTCTTTGTTCTTCTGCAATGTTTTTTGCTCTAGCTTCTTCCTCTTCTTCACCATTCATCTACATCCTGACCTTCTTCAACAATTCTACCTCATCATCGAACTCCATGTGTTTGGCAACCCTTGTCTTGGGTCCCAAAATAACGGGACCACTATGTTGCTTCCCTTTAGGTTTCTTCACTCTTCTGAAAGTATTTTGTTTCTCCTTCGCTTCTGACTTTTGTACCACCATATTTTCTTCTTCTTCGCTTTGGACATGTTTATCGTTTTCGTCATGAACCCTTTCACTATCACCACGTTGACATGATTGTACTGCTACCCCATTAGTCATTTCAGACTCTGATCCCTCTTTATGTTCCTTTTTTGAAAACGATTCGGAGTTCCTCTGATCAAATACTAGTTTCTTGCCCCATGTAGTATTTTTTTGATCATCTAGTGTGATTTTGAGTGGGCTGGTAACATCTCCTTCTCCCCTATTATTTTTTCCATTACCATCTGTGCTTGGCAGATTTTTGCGCTATGAAGGACCATCACTACCTTTACTAGCTGCGCTATTACTCCTCCAGAGACCACTGCGGTCATTTGATATTTTGCTCCTCCCCTCTTCACTAGAACTTCCCTTAAATATTACAACACACACCCATGCTCCAAATTGTCTTCCTTCTGCTTGCGCGCCTTTTGTTGGGTAGGCTCCTTCATTGTGACCAATGATTCCACATTTGTAACAGAAGTCAAGGAGATGTTCATATCTTAAAGTGATAACTTTCGTCTTATCTTTTTTCTTCTTCTTCTTGTCTACATCACTCTCTTCCTCTTCCATTTCCTCCCTTTCCTGCTCATGTTCTTCCTCTTCATCAATAATGAGTGTGAAGAACCTCATCAACGGAACTGTGATATCTATGCGTACTTTGATCCTCAAATACCCACCATTGTTGAACCATTTTCATCAAGGTCCACATCCAACACTTCTCCCACTTGATTTCCTATCAACTCTCTTGTTTCTTTGCACATTGCTCCTAAAGGAACATCATATGCTCTAACCCAGATTGGAATCTTCTTAAAATCATACTCATCGATCGTCTTGCTTGGTGTGAAGTCCTCCATAACCAATAAATCCTTATTGAATCTCCAAGGTCCATTGTTCAAAGCCTTCCTTTTCCCCACCTCATCATGGAACGAGAACAAAAACCGGTTTCTTCCTAACTCTTTGCGGTCCACTCCCGTGAAGGGACACCAGACTTCCCTTAGTGTTCTTGACACATGCTCCGCTTTTGCAGGTCTATGACAGTAGCTTTCCTACTGCTTTTAGCTTCCCTGCAATGGACGAACTAGTTTTTTTTTAGAAATGGAGGAGGACCCCCGGTCTCTGCATCTGACGATGCATGCAACCACTTTATTAATTATTCACACAAGAACTTACAAAGTCATACAACATTAAGACTGAAGCCACTGTCTAGGCAACAAAAGTGTCGCTACTCCTATCCAATTGATGAAGGGATGCTGATAGTCTGGGCCTAGTACCAAACAGACCTCGCAACCAAACCTAACATCTAAGACCTGAGGTCTCAACCAGGACGCCTGCCGGGTATGGGCACCCACCAGTCCGGCGTGCTCCTCAACAAGGACGCCTGCCGGGTACGAGGCTGCCGCAGCCACCTGCCACCAATCCATCTTTAGAGATGTACTGCTGCATGAATGTTGCCTGGTCTAGCTATCGCCGACGCCAGACAGCATGACCTCCTGCCTGCATTGTTACACTTGTGTTCTGCCTCGGTCAGTTTCAGATTCCTCAGCTCCCCCTCTACTCCATCGATTCCCTTTGCCTCGTCTCCTTCCATCTTCAGGTCGCTCTGGGCCGAACCACCGGAGCAAAGCCCTGCCTCCACACACCTCCCGCCTCGCCTCCGATTCAGCACCAAAACGCTAGGGATTTGAATGTATTATGGTCGCGCACCCCAGCAAACGCGAGAGGTTGATGGGTGGAAAGGTGGGGGTGGATTTCGGCTTGGATATATGGGACTAAGCCAGATCAGGGGATTTTGGAAAAGATCTCCGAGGAAAGGCAGACCAACTGCAGTGCAGATCGAGGTGCTCTCCTAGGATGGGGATCGCTAGCTTTGCTAGATTGGATTGAGATTGTGGACACACTCGCGAAATCACGAAGGATATTTTCAGATTCGCGAACACGGCGCTTACTGTTCACCAGAACCAGAAGCTACTGGAGCCGTCCCGCGAGGGACGGAAAAAGACACGGGGAACTCTTTCTTCTTCAATAGTCACCACATTTTGGAACTATTCGACCAGTCTATCCGTTCCTTACCTGGCCTCGCCGCCGCCGCACGGATGCCTGACTTTCCGGCCGGCGCCCGGCGGGGTTGACCCACCGCGACGCCAGTGCGTTCCAGGAATGCCTATGGGACCTCCTACCCCCATCTACACGTTGCAGCAAGGGCAGAAGCAGGGCCAGCCGAAGGAGGATCCGCCCCCCGCCACCGTGGACGCTCCGGGCTGCGATGCGGAGGCGCTGCAGCCAGATCCTTACGAAGCTGCCGAATGATATGGCTGATCTCAAATGTGATGCTGAGGCTGAAGCTGTAAGTGGCCCTGTGCCTAAACGGCTAAACTGGTTGACAATGCTGATGTCGTGGTAATATCCGTAGGAAACCTGCGTTGTTCTCGTTTTCAGGTAGTGGATACGCAAATTGGCCTCTCTCTCTCATGTGTGGTGGTGTTTTGTCATTTAGGGGAGAGCGTGAACCTTAGAAGCCTGTATTGTAGTGGCTGGGCCGAGCAGATGGATGAATATGCAGATGTTGAGGATGAGAAGCCAGCCGCGACTTACCAATCAGTGAAGGGTGCTGAGGCCACGAGTGTCTCTGGTAGTTCGGGCAGTGGTTCTTCATCATCCAGTGGTACTGTTCGAACCCACTGTTATTCTTTTTCTTTTTGAGAAATATCATTTATTCTTCATGAACTGAACTTCCTACAATGTTTCACATTTGACTCTGCTTACAGGTTCAAGGTCAGGGAGCTCACGGGGCAGCGCTTCAGAAGCTGGCAATGCTCATTCTCTGGTGTAAAGGAGGTTGTTCTAACAGTAGGATTTGAGTAGGTGGAGGATGCGATGTGATTACTTATTTCTGGGATGTGCGTGTTGGCTTGGATTTAGTTAACCCAGTTCCTAGTGGATGGCTGGCTTTGTGGGTAATCTCATACCTCAGCTCGGCTATGTCTACATAAGTGAAAAGTGGAGGGTACTGAGTCATATGTTTTAGTTCATCTGGCCTTCTGATCTGAAGGTGGCTTTTGCATTGCCGTGTTTTCTCTAGCACATCTATTTGTGTACATAATGCTTATGGGCGACATAACTATGACATAACTATGGGGTGATCAGTTTCCCCCCGATAAATTGAAATGAAGAATTGGTGTGTGTTCTTGTCTAATGATTCTACACATGCTCGGTGTCTAGTAACATGTCCTCTCTTTTAGCTTCTTACCAAGATAGGATAGTACTAAAGTACACACACGAGAAGCAGCTTCATTTGTATCACAAGGAATGGAACTGGTAATAAGCACCGAACCTACAGGTCGCGTATTCAAATTTAAGCACACATTAGGTCTGTGACATGTTTGTCTGCTCTGTTCACCACACTAAGCATATGTCTGTGGCATGTTGTTCTGATACAGGGCACATTTATTAACTCAAAATGATATTTCCGTGTAGCAACGAATTTAGGATAAACCGAATTGTGTGAGGAATAATAGGATGCATCTTCGGATTTATCTGTTGCAATTATCTCTGTAACCAAGGAAATTAAAATTCTCCCGGAAGAAAACAAGAATCAGAAATTCATCATTTTCAGTTGACAAGACCAAACAACAAAACATCTCAGTTTATTGATTACATGATATATGTTGAGCAGCTTGAATGCCTACCGAGATGCTCATTTGAGTATGAACACACTGCACAATTATGAGGCCATGTCGACTTTGAATATAACATGATATATGACACAACTTTAACTCGAGAGTAACCAAGCGCTACAAGTTGTGCATGCAGAAACATGTCCTTAACAAGTCATACAGTAACTAATTCACATATCTCCCACCAATTTTGACTTTCAGTTTGCTTGTTGCTAGCCGCCTGCATTCATCATATAGCTCCTGGCTGCAAAGTCGGATTTCCAGCTCTTCCAGCGAATGTGGGAGGCCTGCTTCTGGCAGCCTTGAGATGCGTCCGCACTGTTCTATCTTCAAACTCTGGAGGGAAGGAAGGGTGTGCAACGCAACAGGAAAATCTACGAGATAAATACACCAATAGAGCCGGAGCTCTTTCAGTGACTTGAGGAGCACAGCCGCTCGCTCTTGCTCATCTGTTAGTCTCGTCACTTTCAAGAAACAAAGTTCTAGGAGTTTCAGGGAGGTGAGGTGCTTGCAGAGTGACGTGGCAAGGACAGATGGGTTATCGATGCAAAGCCTTTCCAGCCGAGGGCACAGTGTTGAAAAGCTCTCCAAACATGGTGGCAAGCCAGGACAGTCTGATACATTCAAACGCCCGAGGCTCCCAGGAGGTAGCATGCCCTCTAGTACAGTGACGGCGAGCGATCCACAACGGATTATTTCCAATTCTTCCAGTGCCGTGCATGAGTGCAATTGTAGAGATTGCAAACCTGGGCTGCTCCGTACAATTAACTTTCTAAGGCTGGTCATATCTCTAGGAAAGCAGGGTTGCAGCATTTCTTTGCAACAGAACAACACAATGACAAGTTCCTGAAGTGATGTTGGGAGGAGCCATCTTCCGTTCGTCAGATCATCACCTCCCGACGAGAACAGAACGGGGCAGTCTGTAATGGATAGCTTCTCAAGGGAGGTAAATCGAGAGAAGCATTCATTGGCCCTGCTACATGATAGAAGAGGGCAGTCAATACTTATCTCCTTGAGAGAGGAGACAAGATTTGATGGAATGTGCAAGAGTCCGTCTCGAGCTAACCAGGTCAATGCCTCATCTTGATTTCCTGATGACAGTACTGTTGTTAATAGACTGTTTTCTTCCTCTTCCATCTGTAACAGTACTGTTGTTATATGGGCGCATCCTTCTATACTCAATTTTTTTAGGCCTGGAGCATGTTGCAGCATAAGCGATAGCCACTTCCCTGCTATTCCACATGACTGAATACTAAGACTTTCAAGAGATGGGAAGGCATTGCAGTTTGCAGCTATCACATGGTCAATGGTATACTCTGTCATCCTATCTGAAGAGAAAAGTTGTTCACACTTTACTATATGCAAACTTGTTAAAGAGACAAGATGACTGAAACCTTCGAACGAAAAAGACCTTAGATTTCTGCAACCATATATCTCCATAGATTTCAGGTTTCTAAGATTATGGAACGCCAAAGTTTTGTCATCAAGTGTCCTCAACTCATCAGAGGATTCATCAAAATAATAGCCTTTGTACACACCATCATCCCCAAGTTCTAATTTTTCACCAGATGATACCTTCATATACGGAAACCTTCGAACTTTTCTGATGAGTACCTTACAAAAGGTAGTTGAAGGTGGAAGGAGATTCAACACTTCCAAATGAGGGCAATAATTCAGAATCAAAGTCCTAAGACCAGACAGCCATGATCCCTGAATGATTACAGAATTAGCATCGTTCTCAAACAGATCAAACTCCTTCAATGCTTCACAATCCTTGATCTGCAATGTTCGTAGGCTAGAGTTCAAAGCCCCCACAGAAGTGCATGAGCATCTCACTAACTTAGGCATGTTGATCAAAACTAGCTCCTCCAGGGAAGGAACCAATAGTTCTGTTACTTCCCGCATGCTGCTCAACTTCAGATTTGTAAGAAATGGAAGACTTCCCAGAGATGGAAGTATTCTCCATCCTCCACAATCATCAAGATGAAGCGTCTGCAAGGAGGTAACTGAGATATTGTTGGCAAGCCAAGTTGGTGAAGTGGTACCATTATACCCAGATATTTGTAGATGTTTTAAATCCATGTGTGGTTCAAGACCCTCCATCACTTCTCTTGCCATGTCTGCAGAAGATTCAAATCTAGTGTCACTGACATACTCATCTTCTGAATAATATGCATCCTCCCATTTCCAGGACAAGTGAAGCTCTTCTAAGTGTTCCTTGTTTCTTAGTCCTGCCCCATAAGCCTCCTCCCGGGTTTTAACACTGTGAAGTTGAGATACCCCAAGTTGAACAAGCTCGTTCATGGATTGGAGTTGTGATATCCCATAAGCCTCTAAGACCTTAAAATTATGTATCTCTTGAAGTGATGTCATGCTACCAACGCTAGCAATGGGATTTTTTGCTGTGACAAGATGTCGCAGGCTGACAAGGTTATGCATGCCATCAGGTATACTAGAAATGAAGCCAGCATCTAGCACTTGAAGATGAAAAAGCTTGGTCAAGATTTGTGGTAGATCCCTGCCCCACCTCCTAGGCTGAAATTGTAGGTAACGAATATGCGAAGGATTTTTCATACCGCAAAGAAAGGTATTAAAACCATCGGGTGTTGCCGAAACTTTCAGCAACCACAAATTATGCGCCTTTTGTAATATATCTTGCAATAGTTCTAAGAACAACCAGTCATAGTTCCCGAGTAAAACCAACGTCCTCAATTTGCTAACTGATTTAATTGTATTTCTCAGGTATTCTTCAAGCTTATCATTATCAGCATGCCAATCTTTGTTATATGTAGAATTAGTCACAATTGACAGATGGCGTATAGTTGGTAACATATTATTGCACTGTAGACCATCTATGGTTCCACACTCAGTCCTTGAAACTATCCTTCCGAAATCGTGCATGAGACCACACATAGAGTACCAAAATTTACTGCCTAGAGAGGATTCTTCTTCCTCACCCTTATCCCCTTCCAGTTGTTCTTCAACTTGTTCAAAAAATCCCAGGTTCACCAAATCATTCAGATATTCCCATCCTATCTCCTCCAGTCTCTTACTTAAATGGGTGCAATTCACAAACCCAAGAGAAATCCACATATAGATCAAATCCTTACCAAGAAACCTATATTTGTCAGGAAATATAGAACAATATGAGAAACATTGTTGTAAATGGTACGGCAACTCATCATAGGTAACCTTCAAAGCAGGCATGATACCCCTAGCGAGTCCCATCGATTTCCACTTCTCTTTCTTGAGAATGTTACTCCAATGATCAACACGAATATGCTCTATTAACAGCGCCCCTGCAGTTACTGCTGCTAACGGGTTGCCCTTTGACTTCTCTGCTATTTGCCTTCCAATAGTGCTTAGATTTCCTGGACCATTATAATTTCCAAAACCAAATGCACATGATTTGAGCAATAACCACATATTATCGTTTTCCAAAGGACCTAACTTTATCGGTTCGAGTGTGCCTAACCTTTGTGCAACGCACAAATTTCTGGTTGTGACTAGAATTATATTACCCTTCACTTGACTTGATATCAAAGGGTACAAAAGTTTGTTCCATTTCTGATAATCCATATTATCTGAGACATCGTCTAAAATGAGCATAAAACTCTTCGATTGGTACTCGATATGTTCTTTCAAGATCTCTTGAAGCTTTGCAATGTTGCTAATTCCTTGATGCCTTTCTCGAGGAAAAAAGTCCAACATCTCCATTGTGAGCTTCACTTCGTCAGAGTTGCGGGACACACAAACCCATATCCTGTGGCGAAATTGACTTTTCATGTCTGGATCATTATACACAAAATGAGCGAGAGTTGTCTTTCCAACACCCGCAATGCCTACAATAGGTAGAACATTTACACCATTAGATCTGTTTTCAGTTATTGAATTTTTGATCTTGTTCTTTTCCGCAACTCTGCCATAAACTTCCACTGGAACAAGACTTGATGTTTTTGGGTGCTGATCTGAGGTTGTACTCGGGCGACGATGACTTGAACTTGAAGTAGCGCTAGGTCCATATGGTCAAGAACTTTACTCAAAGCCCCTTGGATGTCCTGCAACTGTAACTGGCCAATAATTTTATTTATCCTACTGGAGAACTCAGCCTTGTCCCATTGGGTGTGTGTGTTAGCTGAGGTGGTTTGTGTTGGATCCTCATTTGTTCTCTTTCTTTTTCCGTTGGACGAACTACCAACTTCAACCGACCTCACATTACAAGTAGCATTGCCGGGGCTGCAATAAGAAAATATGGTGGGTCGGTTATCAGAAGAAATGTGGAGCAACGATGGCTCTCAGCAGCAGATGTAATACAAATGAATACAAATGTGCTGATGCAACGTATAATTTCCTTTAGGTACCTTGAAGGGTTTGGTGGATGGGCTCCAGGTTTGTTCGTACAAGTCAGGGAATGCTCTTTCTCCAAATGTTTTTTCATAGATGAAGTCCCGTTCATCTTCGTTTCGCAATTAAAATCCTTTCCACAGTGATTACATTTGGCTTTTAAACGCTTTCCTGCAACTGTTTTTACTGTGACCGTAAAGTGTTGCCATACCAGGGACCGCGATTTGTCAACACCACTGCTATTAGATGTATCAACATGAACCTTCGATATCTCATCGATTTGCTCAGCTCCATGCATAACGTCAGGTTCGTCCCCGGTAACTGTGCGGAAAGAAACAAGGAGCAGAGATTAAAGCATGCGTTGTTCTTGATCATATAAGTACGTAAAGAAAAACCTTTTTCATGCATGATAGGATCAAACTTTTAATTGGTACACATATATAGATTGGTTATAGTGGGATTATGCTTACTACCACCTTCGATTTGTTGTTGGAGCCTGTAGTAGTCTAGTTCGTCGACCAGGTCGTCGGCGTCGTAGAGAAGCTCCTTGACACGAGCGAGAGCCCGGGACAAGGGCCTGTTCCCGGCAGCCCTCCCCTTCACAGCAGCCACCACCATCTCGACTCTCTCCACCTCTGACTGGAGCCTCTCGACTTCGTTGGCAAGCCCGACTTGCCGAATCCACTCCTCCATCTTGTCCATGAGGAGGGTTCCGAGGATGGTCTGCACGAGCCATGCAATCGCGGCCTCCAGTGAAGAGCCGCCGGCCGGCTCCATCATCAGATCCGGCAGCAGCAGGTCTCGAGCTCGAGTCAACGAAGGAAGGAAGGAAGGGGAATTAAGCGTGTGGAAAGGGGAGCAAACGTGAGAAGCGGGGAAGAACACCAGCCACAGCCCACAAGGCACTTATGGTCTATCTCCGTTGAGGAAGAAATGAAAGGATGGGAAATAAAAACACTTCGCTTTCACTGTTAACGCTTAGATTGGGTATTGGGCCGGACCGGAAGGGCTATTTAGCTGGGCTGGCTGCACTGCCTTGGGCCGCCCCATATTCAGAAGCAGCTTTTTCGATACTTTACGCTCGAGAACATGGCCCAAGTAGACCACAGCAGGAAGCACACTTCTCCTTGCTCTGTTTTCCGACAACCAAGCAGACGGCACACATGTCGATGGAAAGTCACAGCACAACCCAAAGATTCATTAGTACAAACTCCTTCAATAATTCACGGCATACAGTATTTAATCACAACTGTCAAGTGGAAAAACGAATGAAAGGATATGATGTCTAAAACACTCGTGCTGGTACAGCCAACTACCCATCCCCCGTCCCCACGGCACACCCTGACCGAAATAGTCCCACAGCGTGCGCTACACCATGAACGGGCGGTACGTCGATCGAACAGACAGCCGAGTAGCGTCTCAGTTCAGAACCACGAAGCCGGCGAGCGCAGCGAGGACGACAATGGGCAGGATAGACACCCACAGGATGGTCTTCCCGATGAACATTGGATTAGTCGTCTTCTTCTCTTGATTCCCAATCACAAAACCGAAAACCGACCGAAGAACAGGGCCGAACCCAGGCCGGAGCCGAACACGTCGTTCTCTCGACGTCATTGTGCTAACAAGACTTTGCTCCGCGTTATGTGTGCCCCCCCCCCCCCTCTTTGCTCGCAATATATTTGTTCGCAATATATTTGTTCTTAAATATGTACATTCTGAATGTCTTCGGATATTTTGTTGGTGCAGAGAATGGATGTATCTGATATCCTCGCAATATTAATATAGTATCCTTGTCAATAAATAAGTGAAATCAAGCTCTCTAACAGCTCGCTAAGGAAAGACCTAGGGGAACATGAGGGAGTCAAAAGCACTATATGTGATTCACGTAAGTGGAATCATAATAAACATTGGACGCATATAGTTAGAGGAAGAAAAAAGTTTGAATCACCGTCTCCACTCCGTGTCACAAAACCTCCCGGGGCTTGTATATATGACGACGGCAATGAGAATGCCGTAGTATAAGAAGAAGGGAGCCTTGCCATGATGGAGAAATATACCTCCCGGGGCTTTGGAAACGATCAGGCAGAGCGCCGCGGCAGCTTCGACCACGCCGCACAAGAGGAGAGCCCTCGACACCTTCTCCGCGTTGAGGCATGCGTCGGAAATCAAGCTCGCAGTGCGAATAAGGGAATTCATTGTCTCGTCTCTCATGGGCGTGTGATATGTGTGGTGCGTCAGGGAAGGGAACGAGGGAAATGATTCGGCTCGTGTGTGGAGTATGAAAATGGTTGAGACGACGAACTCTTTATAATGCAACGAAACCGACGATGGGATAATTATTCCCGGAAGAATGAATTATTGACCCATCCCTGCGTAGCCAGGCCGCAGGCAACAGGAGCCATGACCTAGGGCGTAGCTACAAAATCCGGACAGTGCAGACAATTTGACACGGTAGCAAGCATAATTACTGTAGCTAAGACGTTTGGCCCGGGGCATGGCCCTGACCTGGCTACGCCACTATCCCTCCATGTTGAGTTAATTGCACAGAAGTATCACAATTGGGGTAAAACGTGCGAATTGGTATCATGATTGTTAATTTTTTCATGTCAGTATCATCTTTGTGCCAGGTTTTTACAAATAAGTCTAAACCTGCGTTTTGTACGTATTGACGCCCGTTCCGACATGTGGGGGCCACCCGTCAGGTGACATGGTGGCCAGTAGGCGCGTGCCCGCCCGCTGACTAGGACGAGCCCGACTCGGTCACTCTCTCTTACCGGTTTGGTTGAACCGACCAGAGCCGGACCCCTCCTCCCCGACGAACCATAGCTCTCTCATCCTCTCCCCTCTCTCCGGCGATGGTTGTGGCGACCCCCGATGGCGGCGGCGGCGGCGGTTTCGCGGCCGACTATAGCGACCTTCCTAGCCTCGGGCCCAATGACCACGCGGGTCTGGACGGCTCCAGTTCGTCCTACTACACCGGCAACAAGGAAAAGGAGGAAGAGGCACCCCTGTCCATGGGTCAACGGGTGCATCTCGCTGAGATTTGGCTGGCCAACCCCACCACAAGCCAACAGTGGACTAGTGGAGCTGGTGGAGTGATGTAAGTTCCATAATCATGTTGTTTTCTCATTTTCGAATCAGAGCTAGGGTTTGTGTTGTAGAAGCACGTGAAAAATTCATTTTTTGCCGTGGCTTGTATGTTAGATGATGCTATAGGCGATGTTAGGATTCATTTTGATGTTGGATAGGAAGATTTGCATATAGTTGATCAGTAGTGTTATTGATTCTGTTAACTACATTGATTAGTTTCTGTTAACTACATATGTTAATTTTTTTATTTATTTGTTTCTGTTAACTAAATTGAATACTTCAAATTTCATTTCTTTTATAGTTTGAATGAAGACATTTGGAAAGTCAGGTTCCATTTTGATGCAAGAGAACCATTGGAGAGGAAGTTGTCCAGTTCAGATATTACTTATCTGTATTTGGTTGCACTGATGGAAACACAAAGATTTCATGTATATGATTGTTTGTATCACATTTCAGATCCATCTTTAGGAGAGAAAGGGCTGGATTTGGTAGATAGTAATGCTGAATTACAGATGATAAAGAAGACTTTAAAGAGGAAGGATACTTTGGTGCTTAATTTGTTAGCTAGGGCTTGTCAACCACCTGTTAGTGAATTTGTGAGGCAACAATGTGATGAGCAAGATTTGTCCACTATTGTGTACCAGGAGCCTGTTGTGTTTGATCTGGGTGAGAGTCCTATCTTAGCTGTTGATCAGCAAGGAGTAGTGTTTGAAAGTCAGTGTAGCAGCTCTACCACACCTCCTGGTGTTTGCACACAAGAGAGCAAGAATGTCAGTGCCAAGTTGAAAGTTGTTTTGGAAGAAGAAGAAGAACAAGAGGGATATGAGGCTTATGAGCAAAGTGATGCTTCTGCCTCTGATGAAGATGGTCTTTATGATATGTGTGATGATGAAGATGTAGAGATGGAAGAGGGAAAGAGACACAAAGAGAGAGATAGAGAAGTACTAGAGGAAGAATCAGATGATGAACAACCAGAAGAGGAAGAAGAGCTGCCTTATGAGGGTGACACTGAAGTTGATGAGCCATTTGAGGTAGAGGAAGATAACACATTGAGATCACAAGAAGAACAAACTATAGTTGTACCTATAAACAAGAAGCAGAAGCTGCCAATTAGAAGAGGACCAACAACAAGGTCACATTCCAATCAGTTACCAGATGTTGAACCTGATTTCAAACCTTCATCAGGTAAAGAAGAGAAGGGTTTTCTTAGGGAGAGTGATGATGATGGATTTGAGTTACTCTCTTTTGTGCTACCAAAGAAAAGAAAGAGTAGGGCAAAGGAAAGGCTTGCTAGGAAGTGGTACAATGAGAAAATGGACCAACCACATCAACAACTATGTCTGCAGTTGTGTTTTAGGGATCAGCATCAATTCAGAGATGCTTTGTTGAATTTGCACATCACTCAGAGCAGGAATTTCAAGTATCATAGGAATTCTGATAAGAGGATAATTGTGCAGTGTAGAGAAAAACAATGCCAGTTCTTTATGGTGGCGGCTATTATAAAAGGGGAGAAAACCTTTGTAATTAAGAAGATGAGACTAGAGCACACTTTCCCTAATACTACTGAGACCACAAGGGTGAGTGCTAAGTGGCTAGCACAGAAATACGAGCACCTCTTTAGATCTAATCCAAGTACTCGCATTCAGACTATAATTGATGCATGCATGAAAAAATATGGTGTAGATGTGCCTAAGTCAATGGCATACAGGGCAAACAACATAGCTATTGAAGCTATGTTAGGAGATCACAAGAAGCAATATCCTAAGCTTAAATACTATGCTCAGACTGTCATGGACAAAAACCCTGGAAGTAGAGTAGTAGTCACTACTATTACACCAACACCAATTGAAAAAATTCCCCACCCAGGCCCAAGATTTCATGCCATGTTCTTTTGCATCAATGGAGCAAGGGAGGGGTTTCTCAAGGGGTGCATGCCATTCATTGGTTAGTTTATGAACCTTGTGCGCCACTTTCATATTGTATCTCTATCTCATTTACATTTATTTAATTAATTGAAATGTTGATTATGCAGGTGTTGATGGATGCTTTAGTAAGCTCACAACTGGTGCTCAACTCCTTGCTGCCACTAGTAGAGATGGCAACAACAATATATATCCACTGGCATTTGGCATAGTTGGACAAGAGGACACACCTAGTTGGTGTTGGTTTCTACACCAACTCAAAATTTGCCTAGGGGGAGAAGTGGGAAAGTTTGGACCATATACTATAATGTCAGATAGACAAAAGGTATGCATACTTTGTTTTGCATAGATGTTTACATTGTGTTGCACCACTTGGATATTTCTTCTAGCTTGTATCTTAGACTTGTTAAATTGTTGGTATCAGGGGTTACCAAATGTAGTGAATGATGTGTTTCCAAAATGCAACCAAAGATTCTGCCTTAGACATTTATATGCAAATTTCCAGTATGCTGGGTTTAGGGGGGGAGATCTTAAGAAGTGCATGGATAATGCTAGCTATGCCTACAATGAACACAAATTTAATATTGCAATGAATGATCTCAAAGATGAAAGTGAGGAAGCTTGGAATTGGCTTACTGCAATACCAAAGAAAACTTGGGCGAGGCATGCATTTGATACAAACTGCAAGACTGACTTGGTAGTGAAGAACTTGTCTGAGGTGTTCAACAAGTACATTCTAGATGTTAGGAGAAAACCTATAAGGACAATGTGTGATGGGATAAAAGATAAGCAGATGGTGAGGTGGCACAGGAACAGAGAGAGTGGAAAGACGACAAGATGGATGATAACACCTCATTATAGTGAGAAACTAGAGATTGAGAAGGAGAGGGCCAAATACTGCAAGCCAATACAAGCTGGGGTTAACTTATGGCAAGTTACTAGTGGGTAGCAAACACATGTTGTCAACTTGGAGGCTGAGACTTGTGGATGCAGGAAGTGGGACCTTAGTGGCATCCCATGCAACCATGCCATCTCTGCAATAAACAAGGCTAAAAGGAATCCAGAGGATTATGTCAGCAAATTCTTCAAGAAAGAATTATATGTGGCAGCTTATGAACCAATGATCTTTCCTGTTCCTGGTGAGCATGATTGGACAAAGACCCTTGGTCCAGACATAGAACCACCTGCATTTAAAGTGGAGAGAGGAAGAAATAAAGAAAAGAGGATCAAGGGCAAATTTGAAGTACCAAAGCCAAAAGACACTTCAAGAATGAGGACTATAACATGTGGCAATTATGGTCTCCAAGGGCATAGGTACACAAGTTGTCTTAAACAGTTGAAGCCTGAGCTAGCTTTGAGGAAAAACAAACATGTGGTAATAATTTTGGAACCCTTTATTGTACATTTGTTTCCTTCTAGTATTATTAACTTGTTTCCCTTTGAATGCAAGGCTACTCCAAACAACTCACGGTCAACAGTTGCTGCTAGTGCTCCTACACCACCACCAACACAGGCAAGAGCTACTGGTCCTACTCCTACACCACCACCATCTAGCGGAGGAAGAGCTGGAAATGGAGGAGCTGGTAGGGGAGCAGCTGGCAGAGGAGGAGCTGGCAAAGGAGGAGCTGGCAAGGGAGGAGCTGGAAATGGAGGAACTGGCAACGGAGGAGCTGGAAGAGGAGGTGTTGGCAGAGGTGTTCCAAGGCCATTCAATGCCCCAAGGCAATCTTCCTCCACTTCTGGTGCTATTCCTACTGATGGTACACACAGTGGATGGATGGCCTACTTCACTGCTAGTGGTGTTGGAAGATCTACCATGTAATGTTGAACTGATGCAAACCAGCTTGTAGTTAGTTTCGTTCATGCTTGCTTATGTGGATGATTATGTTGTTGGATATGTTGGTGGATATGTTTATGCTTATGTTGATGATGAACTCTTGTTGAACTTTTGTTATCTGGATGCTTATGTTGATGATTATGTTTATGGATATGTTGTTATTTGTCCAAAACCCATCAAAAACCATCACTGGGGGTTTAGGGTTCCTGGGGGTCGATGAAACCACCAAACCACCAAATAATACTCACAACTCACAATTTAATAATAAGAACTCAAAAATAATAATCACAACTCACAAATCACCTTAATGTCACCAATCACAAATGTTACCATCACAAAGCTCACAAATATAAACCTAAGAATTACCATAAACCTCACAATTCACAAATACATAGTGGAGTTCAAATGCATAGTTCAACATACTAGAACCTTGGTTCACAAATACATAGTGGAGTTCAAATGCTTACAAACATCCTTCGCTCACAAAGGATGGATAACACCATTACTAGATACATACACAGTGAGAGTCTTAGAATTAGTACAACCATACAGTACACAACCAAAGTTAACTAGGTCACTGCTGTTCCATCCTACCCAAAAGGTCAGCAATGCACACTACTCTTTTCATCTAGTTCATTTTTGTAAGATGTCCATGATGTCCTTCACCTTCTGCTTGAGATTATCCTCTCCTTTCATCAACTCGGCAATCTGATGCTCCAACTGGACCTTCTCTTCACTATGCACTTTATTTCCCTTTAGCATATCGGCAATCTGAAACTTCAACTCTAGCTTCTCTTGGATCAGCTTCTCCTCAGACTTTGTGAGCTCTGCATTCTTCAAATCCAATTTCTCCATAGCTTCACTATGCACTTGCTTCTCTTTTAGATGCTTCAACTTCAAGTTCTGGATGACAGCTGCCTGAGCTCTTATCATGTTAACCAGGAGTTGATACTTGTCATTAAGATGCTTGTGATCTGCATCTTTCTTTGCCATCTGTCCTTTCATATCAGCAACCAATTCACTTCTACATTGATGCTGATAGGTTATGTGTGACTGCAGATAACTGAAATCAATCACCCTTGACTCCTAGTGATCAACTAGATCATGCACATCTTTAACTAACTTGTCATAGTTGGCATCCAGCTTCTTATTCTCTTTTGTTAGATGGTGAATAGTCAAAGAACTTTCAAGATTATCAGTCACCCTAGCTTCCTTGGCATCTTGATACATTGCCCAAAGCTTCAACAATGCATTCTGCATTGTTATGGGCCACTGGTGATCAACCCATTCAACAAAACCACAGTTTGACCCTTCCTGGAAATAGAGAAAAATATATATTGAGTTCATAATATGGATAACAACATGTGCATCCCAAAATTAAGAAACTTGTCCCATTCAACAAATATCAGAGGATACATGTGCACCCTCTAACAGAAGCTATAAAACTATCTAACATAGCACTTAATTAAACTTAAACAGCTATGAAATTATCAAAACTTAGCACTTCCTCTAACAAAGCACATTCTCTAACAACAATAAGTATAACAGGCAAGAGTTGTTGCTCCTACTCCCACACATCCAACTAAAACTAACTGAACACATGATCATATAGCATATAACAGATTCCGCACACTTTCTCTAACTTGCCAATCCGAAGTAAGAAAGAAACTTACAGGCTCTGGACATGATAAGAACCTTCTCCCTATGTATGTGCCTTCAAATGCAACACCTCTCTTCGATGCCTTGCCGTGCTTTTCACAAAAAACCATCATATCAAGCTCCAGCCCATGGTAATCTAGGTCCTCAACTGATTCTGGCACCTGCACAAGCTCATAACACTTCAATCCACTGCCAAACATTGATTTCTCCTCATATGCACAAGCTCATAGACATGCAATGGATCCAACAGAAAAATCCCCAAAATTCCTAAACCTAACCCTAACACGGCTCGAATCAGCTCACCTGGTACATCCTGTCGGTGGAGGAGGTGGAGGAGTGAAGGTACGGGAAGCTCTCCTCATCGTTGCTGCTCTCGTCCTCGAAAACCATGGCGGCGCCGGTAGTGGTGTGGTGCTAGTGGCGCTTGGGACCTTTGGGGAGGAGAGTGGCGGGGTGGGGAGGAGGGGAGACTAGTCGGGTGGGGAGAGAGCGACCGAGCCAGGCTCATCCTATTCAGCGGGCGGGCACGCACCTATTGGCCATCGTGTCACCTGACGGGTGGCCCCACATGTCGAAACAACCGCCAATACCTATAAAACGTAGGTTTAGACTTATTTGCAAAAACATGGCATAAAGATGGTACCGACATGAAAAAATTAGCAATCATGGTACCAATCCGCACTTTTTGCCCCAATTGTGGTACTTCTACAATTAACTCATCCATGTCACAACCAGCGTTCAGCACCGCAATAGTATTTATCGTCGATACCATACTGCTATAGATTATCTCCTGTGTTTAACCAGCAAACACCTCTGTTTTCCCCTACCCCACCCCCACCCCTGGGTACCGCTACAGGTTAGAGCAACCACTGAGTCACATATAGCCGACCAACCCCTCGTAGTGACCGGTCATATTTTAAATTCTCTTTTCATAGCTGGGTACCTCAATTAGCAAAACCTTAATCTGCGTTACACATGCAACATAAACTTCTGATTCAGCCAGACATCCGGCTACTATATCAATATATGCCATCGGACTAGTAAAATCTAACATGTTATAGGAATAAAGATCATCGATAATTGCCTTTGCCGGCTTTCTTGATGTCTTTATCGCGGAAGTAGCGGCCAAAGACACAATATGGATCAAGTTAGATCTCCTCCTAGCTGGAGTTGCTCGTACCCTTGATACATTCATTTTGCATTATGTTTTCCTACTATTATTTATAAAATTTTAAATTTATATTTCACTTTATGATACATTTCTAACATATTTTCTCTCTTGAATTGCAAGATACATCACAAGAGGGAGACTGCGGCAGTCGGAATTTTGAGATTGAAAAAGCTACAACAGAAATAGCTATTCTCTAGAGCTCCAAATGACGTGGAGATTTATAGAGAATTAATTAGGAATATATAAACAAATACTCGAAAAAAGAAGTACCGAAGAGAACCCTTAGTGAGGCCACAAGCCAGGGGGCGTGCCCTATCGTCCAGGGAGCGCCCATGTGGCTTGTGGGCCCCATAAAGGCCCATCTTCCGTTATATGATGTCATTTACCCTAGAAGAAGAATCGAGAGAAGACTTTCAGTACTAGTCGTTGTCGTCCCAAGATAGAGCAATTCCGCCTTGGAAACATCCCTCCTAGAGGGGGAAATAGAAGTCATCGTCATCACCAACGTTCCTCTCATCGTGGGAGAACTCATCTCCATCAATATTTTATCAACACCATCTCATCTTCAAACACTAATTCATTTCTTGTGTTCACACTACTAGGGAAAATCCTATAGGTAGACACAGAACAACAACGTGGTTTTAAAAGCAGCGCTACTGCTAATTAGCAGTAGCATTGGCGGAAGACCGTCGCTGTTGCTGATAGTTAGTAGTAGCGCGTCCCGAGAAACAAGCGCTACTACTAAGCAAGCCACACAATGCCCCACGTGCTAGCCACAATCGCAGTGCTGAACCTAGGCCCGCGCTACTGCTAAGCCATTTGTAGTAGCAGGGGCCCTTGCCCTGCGCTGCTACTATGGCCAGCACGGGTCCAGCTTACCTGCCCCACTGAGCAGCAACGTCGGTCGGCTAAAAGCGCTACTGCTAATGGGCTTAACAGTAGCGCGGCCCGTGACCATGCTGTTGCTAAGCCCACCTTATCCTCTTCCTCGGTCGTCCTCCTTATCACTCCCACATGTTGGAAATATGCCCTAGCGGCAATAATAAATTGGTATTATCATATTTCCTTGTTCATGATAATCGTTTATTATAGATGCTAGAATTGTATTGATCGGAAACTCAAATACATGTGTGGATATATAGACAAACACTGTGTCCCTAGTGAGCCTCTACTAGACTAGCTCGTTGATCAAAGATGGTCAAGTTTCCTGACCATAGACATGAGTTGTCATTTGGTAACAGGATCACATCATTAGGAGAATGATGTGATGGACAAGACCCAATCATAAAGCATAGCATTTGAACATATTAGTTTATTGCTACTGCTTTATCCATGTCAAGTATCTGTTCCTATGACCATGAGATGACGCAACTCCGTGACACCGGAGGAATGCCTTGTGTGTATCAAATTTCACAACGTAACTGGGTGACTATAAATATGCTCTATAGGTATCTTCGAGGGTGTCTATTGGATTGGCAGGGATTGAGATTGGGATTTGTCACTTTGTATGACGGAGAGGTATCTCTAGGCCCACTCGGTAATACAACATCACAAGAAGCTTGCAAGAAATGTGAGTAAGGAGTTAGTCACGAGATCTTGTATTATGGAACGAGTAAAGAGGCATCACGGTAACGAGATTGAACTAGGTATGGAGATACCGACGATCGAATCTCGGGTAAGTAACATACCGCTGGACAAAGGGAACTGCATACCGAATTGATTGAATCCTTGACATCGTGGTTCGACCCATAAAGATGTTCATAGAATATGTGGGAACCAATATGGACATCCAGGTCCTGCTATTGGTTATTGGCCAGAGAGTGTGTTTGTTGGGTCTGCATCATTCTCGAACCTACATGGTCTGCACACTTAATGTTCGATGATGAGATAGTATTGTTGAGTTGCATATGTTGGTAAAAGGTTGTTCGGAGTACCGGATGAGATCCCGGACATGACGAGGAGCTTCGGAATGGTCCGGAGGTGAAGATTGATATATGTGAAGTTGGTATTCTAGTTCCGGAAAGGTTCCAGGAATTACCGTTTTGTGACGAAGATGTCGGAAGTGTTCTGGGGATCCAACGGGAGTGTCCAACTGCCCCGGAGGGCCCCATGGGCTGTGAGAGGGGTCGCACCAGCCCCTGGTGGGATGGCCGCCTCTCCCACCTAGGCCCATGCGGCTGGATGGTGGAGGTCCAAGCCCTAGGGGTGGCGCCACCCTTGCCTTGGGTGGCAAGGCACCACATCTTGGCCGCGTGCCCCCTACGGGAAACCCTAGGCCGGCAATCCTCCACCCCTACTCCTATATATATGAGAGAAGAGGGAGGTAGTCAACATCCCAAGCCATAGGTGCAGCCCTCCCTCTCTCCCTAGATCTATTTCTCCTCCAAACGCATCTGCGGCAACGCTTGACGAAGCTCTGCTGATATTGCTCCACCACCATCACCACCACGCCGTTGTGCTGTCAGAGAACCCATCTACTACTCCTCCCTCGCTCGCTGGACCAAGAAGGCGAAGACGTCATCGAGTTGTAAGTGTGCTGAACGCAGAGGTGTCGTTCGTTCGGCGCTAGATCGGGATGGATCGTGATTAGATCCCGGGACGGATCGTGATTGGATTGCGAAGATGTTTGACTACATCAACCACATTTCTTAACGCTTCCCGCTTAGCAATCTACAAGGGTATGTAGATCTACTCCCCTCTCATAGATATACATCTACATTGATAGATCTTGGGTGTGCATAGGAAAAAAAATTGTTTCCCATGCAACTGATACGTCTCCAACGAATCTATAATTATTGATTGTTCCATGCTAATATATTACCATTATAGGATACTTTTGGGTATTTATTTACCAATTAATTATATTTTTGAGCACTAACCTATTGACCCAGTGCCCAGTGTCAGTTCATGTTTTCTGCATATTCTTGCCTTTTCAGAGTTACCATACCAAACGGTGTCCAATTTCCATGAAACTTTTTGGTTATTTTTTTGGACCAATACAAGACCTAGAACCTTCGGAGGAGGGCCGGGAGATGCACCAGGTGCGCACCACTTATCCAGCCGCCGCCCCTAGGGGCGGGGGCAGATATGTGGTGCCCCCTGGAGTGTCTCCCAACATCGTTCTCTAGCCTATAAATTCACATCTACCCTAAAAACACCAGAAACGCTCCTGAAACACCTTTTTTGCCGCTGCAAGTCTCTGTTTTGACGGAGGCCATCTACACCTCCATTTCAGCACCCTGTCAGAGGGGAGATCGATCACGGAGGGCCTCTTCATCAACCTTGCTGCCCTCACCATGATGTGTGAGTAGTTCACCACATACCTACGGGTCCGTAGGTAGTACCTATATGGCAATATATCTCTCTCTCTCTCGATCTTCAATACAATGTTCATCGCATCTTTGCCTTGATCTATCCGATGTAATCCCTTTGTATTGTGTGTTTGTTGGGATCCGATGAATTGTGGGTTTATGTTCAGATTACTCATGAAAAGTATTTGAGTCACTTCTGAAATATTATGATTCTTATGTGCATGATCGTCATAGCTTCGTAATGCTCTCCGATCTATTGAGATAGTTTGGTCAAATATATTGATATTTCTTTGGTGGGAGTGGTGCGTTGTAGCAGGTTCAACCTGACGAGTTTCTATATCCCAGTGTGTCGTCGTTTTCTCACGACAGATGCCATAGGGTGGCTTATCATAGGTGGTTAGGGCTGGAGGACGCCGACGGGCTCCGGGTGTGAGATTGAGCACAAGCAGTGATGACACATGCTGTACCCAGGTACAGGGCCCTCCGAGGGAGGTAAAACCCCTAGTCCTGCTTGGTTTAGTTGGATGGATGGATATGTGTACAAGGGTGCTCCTGGAGCTGTGTCTAGTGGAGGAAGAAGGAGCAGCCGACTCGTCTTCCTCTGCTACTAGAGGGGTTTTGGGGAGTTCTACGGGTGTGCGGGTGTGATCGGTTGTCCGTCCCCGTTGCATGGGGGACTCGGGGGGGTTTATAGGCCAAACCCCTAGCTCTACAATATATCTAAAGTACAGGGGTGGGGGACCCGACCGACGGCCTCTCCGGCTGGCCAGGGGGTCCCACCCTTTGTGCCATCACATCGTCCATGGGGTCCATCGGCTAAGCAGTCCTGTCTCCCATCGGGGCCCGCCAGCCAGCTCTGTCATTGGCTCTCGCCTACCTGCCACGGCACGGGTCGCCCGGGAGGCGTCGTCTAGCGCCAACCGGCCGAGGTCTCCGGTATGGCCGCCGGTACTGTAGCCACGCCGAGGCAGGTAATCAAGTGGGCGAGGGCGTGCCGGCACTATTCCCTTGTCCGGTCGTGCTCTCCGAAGTCAGCGGTCGAGACGGCCGGACTATAGCCATGCACTATGGGGCCATAGTAGCCACAGAGCCGCCCGTCATGTCGGTCGCGTCGTGTCGCCGTACCCGTGCGTAGAGGGACGAGACATCGCATGTCCGTCCCAAAGTCAGAGGAGGCGGCCCAGAGGCAGCTGGCCACGCCCAGCCAGCCGCGGGTCGAGCCGGCTCCTTGACCAGTCGTCCGAATCGCCAGCCGGCGTCGGCTCGAGCCGGACGTCCTCCAGTAGGCCTCGACCAGCCGAACCGCGTTGTTCTTCTTTGAACTGGGAGGGGAATGACCCCGTTGCTTTGGCATACCTGGGGTAATAACCCCGTCAGTAGTCCCCGAAACCGGCGGGGGCCCGCGTCCGACGGACGGCGAGGAGCCGGCGGCTTCCCCCCAGTGATATCCACCTCCGGCACGAAGCCTTAAGGGCAGCCGGATCGGCCGTTGGATCTGACTCCTTGGGTACCGGTGCGTCGCTCCGGGACCCGTGTCAGCTCGCCACGCGCCACGCGACAAGTAATGATGTGACGGGCCCCACGCACGCGGGGGAGACGGGACGTCGGCCTAGGCCTAGCCCGCTAGGTCCTGGTCGTAGCCTGGTAGGCCTCGAGGCGCAGATCAGGATCCTCTACGCCCCGAAGTGGCTGTTACTGCGCGGGGCCACCCACGCGCGCGGGGTTTTGGGGAAGTGGGTGTAGTTAATCCCACGTCCCCCGGTCGTGGCCTCCCCTATAAAAAGGGAGGGAGGGCAGCGGGCGGAGGCACCTCTGCCCCGCTTGCTCTTTGTTGTTCATCTTCTTGCTCCTCTTCGTTCTTCTTGCTCCCTCGCGCGTCACCATGCCCGAGCCCACATTCGCGCCCACGAGCCGCCTGGCCGCCGAGATGGCTAACGGACGCGGAGGGGGCTGGGCCGGCTCCATCGTCAGAGAGATCGATATCGCAAAGCTCCGCCACGCGTGCAAGCTGCCGTCGGCAGAGCGGGTGGTGGCACGCGCGCCAGGCGACGAGCTGGCGCCGGCGCCACAGCCAGGGGAACACGTCGTGTTCCTCTGGCACTTCTCTCGGGGCTTCGGGCTCCCGGTGAGTCCCTTCTTCCGCCTTTTTCTTGACACCTTTGACCTCCAGCCGCACCATCTCGGCCCCAACGCAATCTTGTATCTCTCTGCCTTCGTAACGCTATGCGAGGGGTACCTCGGCGTTCTCCCCTTCATTTTCCTCTTCAACACACTCTTCTACCTCAAGCCGTTGAAAGTCAGTGCCTATGGGGGCACAATGGTGTGTTGTCGCGGCGTCGCGCGCTTCCCCCCTCTGTCTCTCATCGACTCCGTCAAGGGGTGGCACCAAACATTCTTCTATGTGAAGAACGCCAACCCAAACACGGACTACATCCGGCTGCCACCGTTCGTTGATGTGCAGTCCAGCCAGATAAACTGGCTGGGGGCTACCTCGCGCGGCGTGGCCCTGGAGGAGCTCAGCCGGCTCGCGCTGCTAAAGAGCTCCGAGGGATTGGTCGTCGCCGATCTGGTGGCGGCGTTCAGCTCGCGCCGGGTGTTGCCCCTCTAGCTGAGGCCGCACCGGATCTGCGACATGTCTGGCCGGCGCGACCCCTGCCGGCTGTCCACCGTCGACCTGACGCCGGCTCAGGTGGCGAAGCGGGCGAACGTCCTCACAACATTCAAGCTGAAGCTCACATCATGGTCCTTCGGCATGGAGCCGTACGACCACATCAATCGGACCCCCTGGTAAGTCTTTCGTCGAGGCGGCCCTTCCTTCATTTGATGCTTCCCAGCCGGTAGCCGGCTGGAGAACTTACTTAGTCGCACTGACCACAGCTGCTGGTGCGACAAAACATGCCGGACGGCCCGCACCCTGAGATCTTCAAGGCGGAGCGTGAAAACGCTGACTCTGAAGACTATGAGACGGGAGGCCCTCCGGAGGAGGAGGTGGACTCCTCGGGAGGAGCTGACGAGCCGGCGGACCCGTGTGTCGGCGCCCTCAACGGAGCCGGAGGATCCGGCATGGCCGGGGAGCCCAGCGGAGCGGGTGAGTTCCCTCTTGCCCCTTCGATCAGGGACTGGACGGACGACGACGATGATGATGACATAATGATTCTGAATGAGCCTCCTCCCTTAGCGCGCCAGGGTTGAAGGAGCGAGGAGCGGCCGGCTCAAGACCCGGCGACCGGAGCAGTCGGCCTAGGAGGGGCCGGCAGCCCCGCCACCAGTTCCCAAGCGAGTGAAGGTGGTGGCGCGGAAGCTACCGCCTTGCGGTAAGCGGGCCATGCCCCTTGTCACAGGGTAAGTCTACCTTCCTTTGTTTGTTCTTTTTCCGGGTCACGAGCCGGTAAGTGACCGGTCCTTGGGCGTTGCAGGGACCCCATCGAGCTCCACGAGGGGGAGCCAGTGGGGGATGCGGCGGACGCCGCCAGCCGACTGGCCCGCGAGCACGCGGCCATCCAGCGGGAGGAGAAGAGGTGGCTCGTGGAGCTACGAGCCTCTAAGTCCAACACGCGAGGTGGAGCCTTGCACTCCGGAACCTCGAGCAGCCGGAGGCGGAGGGGGTTCGCGGATCCCCCGCGGGCGTCTGACTCGGTGGCGGAGTCGACCCGGATGTCGCAGCCTCCGTCGATCAAGCCGCAAGGGGCGGCCATGGAAACACCGGTGCCTCCGCCCATGGAGGAGGCGGCCCAAGGGAGGGCGACGACAACGGAGCTGGCTCCCGAGGCAGCCCGGACAGAGGTGCCAGTCATGACCCCGCCGGCGACCGAGCTGGCTCGGGTTGACGTGCCGGAGGCCCCGATGGCCCCAGAGGTAGCGTCGGAGGTGGCGGCCACGGAGGCGGAGGCACACTCCGTTGCGATCGTCACGCCGGAGCGGTAGGAGGCGGAGGCGGCGACGGTGTCGGGCGGAGGGCCAGCAGGAGGCGACTCCCGGACCCTTGTCGTTATCAACCCGCCCCTAGCGGCCAGCTCCCCAGTGAGCCCAAGTGGCAATGGTGGCCGAGCCCAGAGGGTCTTGCGAACAATGCATGAGGTACTCCAAGATTGGGAAGCGCTGGTGCGCGTGCCGGCCCTGCCGGCTCCCCAGGCGGGCGGACCGGTCCCCTCCTTTGGGGATCTGGGGAGCGTCCTAGACCGATGCTGGCAGGAACTGGCCTGGTTCGTGGAGGCAGCAGACGCCGCCCTGCAGCATGCCGAGGTAAGAACTGTCGTTTTGCATTGTCTTAGGATTCTCATTGGGGGCGCGCAAGTTCACCCACTGGGTGTAGCCCCCGAGATCCGGGTCGGCTAACTGGCTGATGGGCAGCCGGGCCAGATCTCTTTTGAGCATGCCTTGATCTTTGCCTCCTCATGATAGGAGGGAACCTCCCTACGGCAGAAGCTGCTCGAGGAGGCGGTCGCCATCCACGACAGTCGCAAACACGACCTCCACCGCTTGGAGGATGAGCTGACGTGCGTGCGAGGTTAGTTGAACTTCGCAGGAGGGGGGTGCAGCCCCTGGGAGTCGGCTGACGCTTGCAACTTTGCCTCGCAGGTGACCTCACCGCCCTTCAGGACGAGAAGACCGGAATCGTCTCCGAGCGGGACCGGCTGACGCAAGACGTCCAGGCGGCCGCATAGGAGAAGGACTGGCTGGCCGCGCTGCTGGCGGATGGGGAGGCGGCCCAAGACCGGCTCAAGGCCGAGGCAGCGAAGGAGGTGCCGACCCAGGAGACGGTCATCAAGGAGGCGGATGATGCCGCCCGGAGGACCGCCGCCCTCCAAGACAAAGTGACTCGCCTCGAGAGGACGCTCGAGGAGGTCCGGGGCTCCCTTGCCACATCGGAGGCGGCTGTGGAGACGGAGCGGACGGCGGCGCTTAACTTCACCCATGGGGTGGACGACACCATTGAGGGTAAGTGTCTTTATTTCTCTTCTCCAGGCGGTCGCTTTTTACTTTGCTGGTTCTTGTGTTTTGATTTGCCTTTCTTTCTTCTTCTTCTTCTTCTTCTTCTTCTTTCCCTTAGGGCGTTTCCCAGAGACTCAGCGTCACGCTGCACGCGCCGTCGAGGAGCATCGGGAGTACCTTCGGGAGCAGGGTCGCTCCATTGAGCAGGAGGCCCCATGGGAAGTGGACGAGATTAGGGTCGCCATCGAGTACCGGCTAACCCATCTCGAATGAAGCATGGACCAGCTGAAGACAGCCGAAAAGGAGGTCATCGCCGCTCTATGGCCGGGCCGCGGGGGAGCTCTGGCAAACTGCGTGGCCTTATGGCTAGAGCAGGCCATGGCCCGGCTCGAGGCCTGGAAGGCGGCGGCAGCCCGGGCCGGTGCGTAGATGGCTCTCCGGTTCGTCACCTCGTGGTATCAAGGTGTTGATTTGGGCCGGCTGGCCACCATGCGCGACGAGCCGGCCGCGGAGCAGGAGGCCCGTGAGCCGGCCCTCATCCTCTCGGCCAACGAGCTCGCGTCGTAAGTCGACGCGGACGAGTTCCTGTCGGCGCTTGGCGAGGACGGCGAGCCGCTGCCCGAAGACTCCTTCGGCATCCCTCAAGGCCCAGCGGACGAGGAGGCCGCTGACGAGAGCACCGACTCGAGCGGCAAGATGACCGGGATGGCGGAAGCCTCTTCGAAGACCGCGACCACCTTCGAGGCGAGAGTCGAGACGCCCAGCAATGCGCCGGCTGGAGGCACGCCGACTGGCGACGCGCGGTGGCCTGAGCCCCCGGGCGTTTTTGTCTATCTCCTTTTTTTTCTTTCCTGCAAGTTATGCTCAAGTCCACCCACTAGGGGTGTTTATGTAATGAACCATGCTGGTCGTGGGCCATTTTTCTCTTAACGTTTGTGTCGTGAAATCTAGTGTGTTTGCCTTATTGCTCCTGCCGACTCGTCCTTATCCCTTTTCGCCCTCTTGGTTTTTTGGGTCCTTCTCCTTTTCCCCTTAGGTTTCGGCCCCGCCAGCCCGACAACCGAGGACCGGTCTGTGGCTGGGTCGGGGAGTCTGCCTCGAGGGAGCCGGTTTAGGACTTAGGAGCCGCAAGGGTTCTTTGGGATAAGTAGAGTGGTAGAGGCGAGGCGGTGGTCCGGCTGGGTCTAGCCGGGATCCCCTTTCGTTTGACTCTTCATGTGAACAAAACCTTGCCGCCCCGAGGCCCCGTCAGCCAGACAGCCGGGAGCCGGTTCTGTAGCTGGTAGGGGTGGGGAGGTTTGGCCCGCTCACACTACTTAGCCAATTTCTGGGGGAAACGTCCTAAGACCAGTCGGCGAGCCCCCGGGCCCGGGAGCCGGGTCGGGGAGCCGGTGAGCGAGGAATCTTTTGGAGGAAACGAAACAGGGCATGCCCCAAGAGCCGGCCTGGGGAACCTTTTGCAGTCATAAGCCCAAAAGGGTAGGGATACATACATACATCGGGTTTTTTAGAAGTAGAATGGGCGGAGGAGCGTCGCGTTCCATGGGCGCTCCGTCTCCTTGCCGGAGGCATCTCTTTTGCTTTTCTGCGGCTTCTAGGCATCTATCAGATAGTACGCGTTGTTGTGTAATGCCTTGCTGACGATGAATGGGCCCTCCCATGGGGAGGACAACTTGTGTTGTCCGGCTGTTCATTGGATCCGCCTGAGGACCAGGTCCCCTTCGCGAAAGGAGAGTGGCCGGATGTACTTGCTATGGTAATGCCAGAGCTTATGCTGGTAGATTGCCGTCCGACTCAAGGCCAGTTCGCAAGCTTCCTCGAGCAGGTCGATGTTGTATTCTCTTGCCTCCTTCGCGTCCTTCTCCGTGTATAGGGCGACCCGAGGCGAATCTAACTTGATGTCGATGGGGATGATCGCCTCGGACACGTACACAAGGAAGAAGGGAGTGTAGCCGGTTGAATGGTTCGGGGTGGTCCCGAGACTCCAAAGGACGGCCGGCAGCTCATCGATCCAGCAGCCGCCCGATCTTACCAGTGACGTCATGAGCCGAGGCTTGATGGTGGACATAATGAGGCCATTCGCCCTCTCGACCTGGTCATTTGACTGTGGATGAGCGACGAAGGCCAGGTTGAGCCAGATTCCCTGCTTGGAGCAGAAACGCGTGAGTGCGCCCTTGGAGAAGTTCGTGTCGTTGTCGGTGATGATGCTGTGGGGGACGTCGTAGTGCACCGTGATGTCATCGATGAACCGGACGGACATGGGGCCGTCCAGCTTCTTGATTGGCCATGCCTCGATCCACTTGGTGAATTTGTCGACAACCACCAGCAAGTGCGTCATGCCGCCTCGAGCGGTCTTGAATGGACCCACCATGTCTAGCCCCCAAACAGAGAAGGGCCACGAGAGGGGGATGGTTTGGAGGGTTGTTGCCGGCAGGTGGCTCGGCATGGTGAAACGTTGGCAGCCCTCGCACTCGTCGACCAACTTCTGGGCCGCCTCGAGGTTAGTCGGTCAGAAGAAGCCGTGGTGGAAAGCCTTGGCCACCAGGGTCCTGGAGGCGGTGTGGTGCCCACACTCACCCTGGTGGATGTCGAGGAGGATCTCCAGACCCCTTTCCGGCTCGATGCAACGCTGGAAGTAGCGGGTGGTGATGCGGTGGACAAGCTCGTTGTTGATGATGTCGTATGCCGTAGCCCGGCATTGGATTTGACTTGCCGAAGCCTCGTCCGGAGGCATCTCGCCCCGTAGGAGAAATGACACGATGGGCTGGGCCCATGAGGGGGCCATGACGGGGGCCGGCTCACCAACCCTGGGACTGGATGATCAGTCCCTGGGACCAGTTCGCCAGCCCCCGAGGCCGGCTAGTCAACGATCATCATGACGGTCGCATCGTTGGAGTCGGCCGCCTCGGACGTCGCCGACTCGATTGCTGCCGGTTGGGCGGCCGATGGTTCGGGAGCCAGTGGCGAAGGTGCCGGAAAGGCGGCCGGGGCCGTCGATGGGCCGGCGACACCCGCCGACACGAAGATTGACTTTGATTCTCATGAAGGCTTGATTGATGGCTTGAGCAGTCGCTCGAGGGAGATGCCGGCTGGGGTGGCCTGCCAGGTGGAACCGATCTTTGCCAGCGCGTCCGCCATCTCATTGTCCGCCCATGGCACGTGATGAAACTCATAGCCCTTGAAGGAGCCAGTGAGTTGTACAAGGAAGCGGTAGCTGGCCATGTTGACATCCCTGGCATTCCATTCACCATAAACTTGCTGCACCACGAGGTCGGAGTCGCCGAAGCAGAGGATGCGCCTGATGCCGATCTCCTTGGCGAGCCGGAGGCCATGGACAATGGCCTCATACTCGGCCACGTTGTTGGAGGCGGCAAAGTGGATATGGAGGGCGTATTTGAGCTTGTCACCCTTCGGGGAGGAGAGGACTATGCCGGCACCCAGGCCGGTCCTCATTTTCGAGCTATCGAAATCCATGCGCTAGTGCATGGAGTCTGGAGGAGGTGGGACGAACTCCGTCTCCGCCCAGTCGGCGAGGAAGTCAGCAAGCGCCTGCAACTTGATGGCGGTTCTTGGCTTGTATCAGATCTCATGATCGGCGAGGGTGATGACCCACTTGGTGATCCGACCGGTGGAGTCCCGACCGCTCATGATCTCGCTGAGCGGGGCCGTGCTCACCACGGTAATGGTATGCTCCTGGAAGTACTGCTTGACCTTCTTGGCGGCGAACTATATGCCATAGCACATCTTCTAGTAGTGGGGATAGTTCTGCTTGGACACGGAGAGGACCTCGCTGAGGTAGTAGACGGGTCGCTGGACCGGCAGGGACTTGCCCTCCTCTGGCCGCTCGACCACCAGGACGACGCTGATGATGCGTGTGGTCGCCATGATGTAGGCGAGCAGGGGTTCCTTCTCAGCCGGCGTAGCCAGGATTGGCGCGTGGGTGATAGCCTTCTTGAGGCCGTAGAAAGCCTCGTCCACCTCATCGGGCCAGTCGAATACGCCCGGCTTCTTGGTTTGACCCGACTCGATTAGAGCCGTCTTGCGAAGGAGCCCGTAGAGGGGCAAGGCCTTCTCCCCCAGCCGTCTGATGAACTGGCTGGGTGAGGCAAGGCAGCCGGTGAACTTCTGGACGTCGCAGAGTCGGGTCGCCTTGGGCATGCACTCGATCACGCCGATCTTCTCGGGGTTAGCTTCGAAACCGCGGGCGGACACGAAGAAACCCAAGAGTTGACCGGCCGGGACGCCGAAGACACACTTCTCCGGGTTGAGCTTGATCTTGTACTCGCGTAAGCTCGCGAAGGTCTCCCGGAGGTCGTCAAGGAGGCTTAAGTGCTTCTTGGTTTTGACGATGATGCCATCGGCGTAGACGTGGACATTCCTACCTATCTGAGGCAGGAGGCACTTCTGCATGCACCAAAGGAAGGTGGCGCCTGCGTTCTTCAGGCTGAAGGACATGGTGATGTAGCAGTAGGCCCCAAAGGGCGTGATGAAGGAGGTCTTGAGCCGGTCTTCGGGGTCCAGCTTGATATGGTGGTAGCCGGAGTAGGCGTCCAGGAAGGACAGCAAATCGCAGTCGGCCATGGAGTCGATGACTTGATCGATCCGCGACAGAGCAAATGGGTCCTTGGGACATGCCTTGTTCAGGCTAGTGTAGTCGATGGACATCCACCAGGTCTTATTCTTCTTCAGCACCAGGACTGGGTTGGCCAGCCAGTCCGGATGGAACAATTCCATGATGAACCCGGCTGCGAGCAGCCGGGTGATCTCTTCGCTTATAGTACGCCGCTTCTCCTCGGAGAAGGGGCGCAGAGGTTGCTTGACCGACTTGACATCCGGCCGGACGTGGAGTTTGTGCTCGGCGTACTTCCTCGGAACACCCGGCATGTCCTTGAGGGACCATGCGAAGATGTCCCGATTCTCACGGAGGAAGTCGACGAGCTCGCCTTCCTATTTGCTATTGAGGCAAAAGCCGATGGTGACGCACTGAGCTGGGTTGGCTAGGTCGAGCGGGATTTGCTTGGTGTCTTTGGACGGCTGGAAGGAGGCCTCGCCGACAGATTGCGAGGGAGGAGCCGGCATGGTCGGCTGGCTGGCAGCAAGGGTCAAGAGCCAGTTGAGCTGCCGTTTCTCCTCGGCGATCTCCAGGGCCTCAGCCAACCGGCTGTCGTCTCGAGCGCACTCGAGCGACATCTTGTAGTTACCCGTGATGGTCATGATTCCCTTGCAGCCCGACATCTTGAGCTTGAGGTAGGCGTAATGGGGGACCTCCATGAAGCTAACAAGGGCTGGCTGGCCCAACAGCGTGTGGTAGGGGTTCGCGAGGTCCACGACCTCGAATAACACCGGCTCATGGCGGAAGTGGACGGGTCCGCCGAAGAGGACGTCGAGCGTGATCTTGCCGAAAGGGGAGCAGGACTTCCCAGGCACGAGGTCGTGGAAGACCGTTTGGCTTGCCTGCAGGTCTTCTATCTTCAGCCCCACCTTGTGCATAGTGTCGAGGTAGAGGATGTTGATGATGCTGCCACCATCTATCAGCACCCGCGAGAAGCGGCAAGTTCGTTCCTTAGTGGCGATGGTGGGGTCGAGTACCAGGGCGTAGCTACTGGGATTCGGCATCACCGCGAGGTGATCGGCCTGGCTCCAAGTGACCGGCTTCTTCGACCAGTGCATGAACTGGGGAGTTGCCGGCATGGTGGCATTCACCTCGCGTCGGAGCTGGCGTTGAGCATCTTTGCCCATCTCTTCACTGGTGAAGATGACGTAACAACCGTCTTGGTTGGGGAACTGGTCGATCAAACGACCGTTGTTCTGGGCTGGAGCCGGAGCCAGCGCTAGGGCGATAGCTTGGGCCGAGGCCGGCGCATGGACTGGCGGCACGGGACGAGCTGGAAGGCCGTCCCTCCAGGCCAATCGTTGTGAGAAGCTGCACTGCCGAAGCGTGTGCGTAGAGGGTTTGGCCCCTGAGTGGTTCTTGCAAGGGAGGTCGAGCATTTGCTCGAAGGTGAGCTTCGGCTCCAGGCAGCCTTGCCAGTGCTGGAAGGCTGGGCAGCCGTCTCCTACTCGTCGATGGTATTGACCTGCTGGCTCCCATAGCGGGGATCCGGCTAGTCGTTCTTGCGCTTATTGTTTTGCGGCTGCCGGTTGTCGGCAGCCATCCGGGTCGTGGCCGATGTCGTCGTCGCCTTGGCAGGCGGGGTTGTCTTGACCCGGATGGCCGAATCGGCCATGGCGTACTTGTCCGCCTTGGTCATGAGCTCGGCAAGCGTGGCCGGCTCGAAGCATAGAAGTTTGTGCTTGAGGGGGGGGTACCGTCTCGGTAGCCTTCAATAAAGTACTGCATGGCTTGTACCTTGTATACCCCCTTGCAGGAGTTCCGAAGCTCGGTCCACCGAGTAAGGTAGTCGTGGAGGGATTCGACGGCCCCTGAACGCACATGGCGACTTCGCGAGGGCGGCCAGGCCGCTTGTAGGTGTCGATGAAGTTGCGGACGAAGGCCTCCTCAAAGTCTGTCCAAGTGTTGATGTTGTCGGCCGCCAGGCTGTTGAGCCAGGTGCGTGCCGAGCCGATCAACATGAGGGGTGCGTAGCGAACAGCTACACACTTGTTCCCCCTGGCGATGCTGACCGCGGTAGTGTAGTCGATCAGCCAGTCCTCAGGGTTGGCAGCCCCATTGTACTTCGGAGTGTCTCGGGGGAGCGTGAATCCGGTCAGGAACGGCTCGTTGCGGATCCTAGGGCCAAAACACGCTGGACCAATCGAGCCCTCCTCCTCGAGGAGGGCGGACTGCGTGAAGTGGTCAATGCGGTTGCGGGCGTCATTCTCGCTGCGGGGGACACGCGGCCCGATCCGGGCCGAGAGCTCGGGGCAGATGACGGGTGGAGACGTCCGTTCCCGCTCGCGCCGTGGGGGCGGAGTGTGCCCGTGGTTGCGCCGGCTGCCGGATGCCGGCGCTTCTTGGTGGTGATCGTTGCGAGGCGGGTCGTTGGTGCGCCAGCTGCTAACAGCCGGCTGCTCGCTTCCCGACATCTGGGAGTGCCGGGGGTTGTTTGTTCCGGTCCGGCGACTGGAGACGCGAGGGGAGCTGAAATGTTGAGGCGGCTGACGGCCAGCAGTCCCCGTGCCCTCACGCTCGAGCCGGGGGCCTCCGGTGGCGGCGCCGCCCGACGCGAGCAGGCGCTGCTGCGCGTCGGCAGCGTCGATGAGCTCCTCGATGTGGTGCTCATGAGCGGCACGCTTTTCACCCTCCAAGGTGGCCAAGTCCGCGTAGGCCACCTTGAGGGCCCGTAAGTTGGCTACGGGGGTGTCGTAGACAGGCATCTTGCCACCAAGGATTTCAGCAACGATGCGACCACGGTCGCGTACGGCCCCACGCCGGCTAGGCCTGGTGCCAGCCCGGGTGAGACCATAGGCGGAAGCATATTGTCCCTGGGCGGCCTCCATGCGGCGCCGTGTGGCTGCGAGGGCGGTGGCGTCTTCGAACAGGACGCGACGAGCCGCCTCGAGGTCTGCCGCGGCGGCGTCGGGGTTTGTCGTCGGGCGATAGGGGTGCTCAGGCCCCAGAGGGCCGCACCAAGCGGATCGGAGGTGCCGACGCGGGCTGCGGTGGCATCGTCCGTGGTCCGCGCGCGTCCGAAGGAGGTGGAGGAGGAGACGACCAACACCCCCACGCGACTGTGGGAGCTGCTGGGCTGGGCCGCAGCAAGTGCTCCCACGGCCGTGGGAGGATCAGCATAGACGAGCACCTGCCTGGGGTACTCATCCGCGGCCGGAGCCTCGGCGAGGCTGAGCCTGCCGAAGCACTCGGTGAGCGCATCGATATCGGCCGTGAGGTCGTTGGAGTTGCCCGCGGGGCGTGCCCGAGCAGCCCCCACGAGCCCGCGGTTTCGCCTGGACGTGCGGCGACGGTGGGGAATGGCGAGGGGTCCCGCCCGGAGCATGAATCCGACTGGCGCTGCGTACGGCCCCATGGTGGGCGCCAATTGTCGTCGTTTTCTCACGACAGAAGCCATAGGGTAGCTTATCATAGGTGGTCGGGGCCGGAGGATGCTGACATGCTCCGGGTGCGAGATTGATCACAAGCGGTGATGACACACGATGTACCCAGGTTCAGGGCCCTCCAAGGGAGGTAAAACCCCTAGTCCTGCTTGGTTTAGTTGTATGGATGGATATTTGTACAAGGGTTCTCCTGGAGCTGTGTCTAGAGGAGGAAGAAGGAGCAGCCGGCTCGTCTTCCTTTGCTACTATAGGGGTTTTGGGGAGTTCTGCGGGTGTGCGGGGGTGATCGGTTGTCCGTCCCCGTTGCATGGGGGGCTCGGGGGGTTTATAGGCCAAACCCCCAGCTCTACAATATATCTAAAGTACAGGGGTGGGGGGACCCGGCTGGCAGCCTCTCCGGCTGGCCAGGGGGTCCCACCCTTTGTGCTGTCGCATCGTCCATGGGGTCCATCGGCTGAGCAGTCCTGTCTCCCACTGGGGCACACCAGTCGGCTTTGTGATTGGCTCTCGCCTACCTGCCACGGCACGGGTTGCCCAGGAGGCGTCGTCTAGCGCCAGCCGGCCGAGGTCTCCAGTACGGCCGGCGGTACTGTAGCCATGCTGAGGCAGGTAATCGAGTGGGCAAGGGTGTGTCGGCATTGTTCCCTTGCCCGGTCGCGCTCGCTGAAGTAAGCGGCCGGGACAGCCAGACTGTAGCCATGCGCTGCAGTGCGTCAGCGGCCACTATAGCCAGAGGACCGCGCGTCGTGTCGGTCGCGTCATGTCGCCGTAACCGTGCGCAGAGGGACGGGACGTCGCATGTCCGTCCCTGGGTCAACGGAGGAGGTGGCCTAGAGGCAACCAGCCACGTGTCGAGCCGGCTCCTTGACCAGCCGTCCGTAGCGCCAGCCAGCGTCGGCTCGAGCCGGACGTCCTCCAGCCGGCCTCAACTAGCCGAACCGCGTTGTTCTTCTTTGAACCGGGAGGAATGACCCCGTTGCTTTGGCATACCTGGGGGTAATAACCCCGTCACAGTGACAGAAGAGGACAAGTTGCGTCTTTGTGTTATTGCTACTAAGGATAAAATGATGGGGTCTATTCATATTAGTTGAGCTTACTTTGTCTACATCATGTCATCGTTCTCCAAGCATTACTCTGTTTATCATGAACTTAATATGTAAAGAGGCAAGCATAGAAGCGCTCTTGAAGTGGAGTAATAGTACTATGTGTAGGCAAGAGTCTTCCTATTTTCTTATGGATGTGATGCCTATATACACATGATCATTGTCGCGAACATCGCATAATTATTCGTTTTTCGATCAATTACCCAACAATAATTTGCTTACCCACCGTATGCTTTGCTTACGGGAGATGCCACTAGAGAACTCTACGACCCCCGGGTCTATTCACTTATAAATTCACTTGTTGTTATTTATTACCTTTTATTTCATTTTGCACTTTACTATTATCTAAAATTATCTACAAAACTCACTGGCTTGCGAATAACGAGATCAAGGGGATTAACAACCCTCTTGCCGACGTTAGGTGCAAGTTGTTTGTTCTTTTGTGTGCAGCCGCTGAAGATAGTTGAGGATTGGTATTCCTATTGGTTAGGTAAACCTTGGTTTCATAACTGAGGGGAATACTTACCCACTTTGTGCTGCGATTACCCGTTCCTCTTCACGGAAAACCCAACGCATATCATGAGTATCAGGAAGGATTTCTCGCGCCGTTGCCGGGGAATACCATCACCAATTATCAAGTAACTTCGCACATAATTTCATTCACTTATTCTTATTTTTATTTGTTGTTTTATTTAGTTTGTCTTATAAAAATTAAAAATACAAAAATATTTTTATTTGCTTGCTTCCCTAGTTATGTTATCTTTACCTTTGTCACACCAAAACAGAAAGTAAATGGCAAAGTTAAGATAAATGGATCTTCATATACTAGCTAACCTTTTCGAAAGACCCGATTATGTTGAAACAATTGTGAGTGAGGGTGCACTAGATTATCTTTATGAGGTCTTGCTTGAAAATGATAAATCTAAAAATTGTAAAAGTAATAAATTGATTCGTGATAGTTCCTTGAATGAAAAGCATGATTGCCATGTTGTTACTATAAATTCTATGAATATCAATTGTGATAATGATCATGATTGGGGTGATAATCATGATGTTTTTTGTGATCATGATAATACTATGCTTCATAATGAATCTGTTATTGATTATCATATTTGCAACACTATTAAAAGTGGGTTTGGAAGAGCGTCAACTTTAGGTACTAATGATCCCGAAATGAAAAAGAAATTTACTTTATGTTGTGAAATAATAAATTTCTTGGAAAGTGTTGGTATGGAAGGTACCGGTGGATACGGCTAGCAATGGATTGTTAAAGAATGGTGGAAAAAGGAATAAACTTTATTTTCTGTTTGGGAACCACTTATGATATATCTAGCATGGAAAGGTATTGAAAATTCTCGGTCGTTTTTGTTAACAGGAAAGGCATGTCACCCAAAAAACAATTCTTTCTCAATTTAAACCTTGACCTTTGCCACCTCTACAAATCCCTACTTCCCTCTGCGAAGGGCCTATCTATTTACTTTATACATTTTTTACTTTTATTTGAGTCTCCATCTTCTCTTATAATGCCAATGCGGACGGCAGCGTCGATGAACACGGGACTTACTTTGGTTCAGGTCACATGCGGCATAGAAGGCCGCCCGGACGTGGCACCCGTGCACCAGCTGGTCCTACCTACTAATCCAAGCAGCGGGCTGGATGCACCTCACGAGGAAAGCAGCCACATTGCTACTACGAACTGCATGCATGTCACTCTCCTCGAGGTCTCCTATCAACAGCTGGATCCCATCATGCATGGAACCAATGGGTTAGGACGTGTTGATCCTCCCTTGAGTGTGCAAACGAATGCTGCTGCACCATTGGAGGTTCATCAAGAGTAGGTACAGATAGCCAATTCCGCCACAGCACTGGTCACCGCTACTTTGGCATCGCCTCCTGCTACATCGACCATGATGATATCGTCACTTGCACAGGCGTTCCACACTGCTGAGGAGGGGGTTGCTAGTCTATCCTCATCCCCTCCTCGGGCAGCGAAGCATGTGCATCAACTCTCATCAAGGGTGACACCCACCCGTCGAAGTAACCGGCATTCCGTTGCCGAGGACGAGAGAATGGACACGGATGAAGACTCCTTGACGAAGGCCATGCGGCATAAAGCTGTGCAAAACCTCGACAACCAAGGTATTACGTCATCACCCTAATCCTTTTTAGCTTTTTCCAATATTTCCATCATTTCTAATTTGAATAATGTGGGTATTAGTCTTGGAAATAATGAGAAGGATATTTCCATTTCAGCTAACGCTTTGAAACATTTGGAATTTGACCGGTTAAAAGTTAATCCACATGTTTCTACTAAATCTTATGCCGCACATACTGATGAGGAGGAGTTGCATGCCACATCAGATGGTCAGCTAAAATCTCATTTAGTAGGAGCGGCTTCGGACGTGGGTCTAGATGAACCCTGGGCTTAGTTCATTGATTGAGCTTATAGCATCCGGACGTAAATCCAAGACCGCACGTTCGAAAAAATTAGTAAGTCCCAGAATAGGACAAAATGTTCAAAATCTCCTATTGGTTCCTCATGAATGGAATGTTTTTTAATAGCAGAGGTGTTCGTGACTTGGCTAAACATTTATTCATTGCATCATGTAATCGGGAATACAATCAAGATTTTTTGGCTATCTCTGAATAGGGGAGACGTGATTTCTCAGTGAGTCTACTTAACCGTCTTTCGGGCGGGATGGACTTTACCTGGTTTTCACGACCGCCTAGAGGTTGTTCTGGGGCATTCTATTTGGTGTAAATACATGCACTATGGATATTTTGGCCAATTTGGATGGCGAGTTTCATGTTAAACTCCATATTCGCAACAGGGCCGACAACCTCACATGGACCCTCGTCGCTGTGTATGGGACAGTCCAGGATTAGTTCAAGGCTGATTTTCTACGTGAATTGGTTAATCTTGCGAAAGATAATCCCTATCTCATCCTTATAGGTGGGTATTTCAATTTGCTTCGATTCCCCAATGAGAAAAGTCTTGGTAGGTTTGCTAATCATTGGCCTTTCCTTTTCAACGTTGTCATCAGCAGTCTAGATCTGTGAGAGGTTCCCATGATTGGAAGAAAATTCACTTGGGTGAACAGTCTTCCTGAACCGACATACAAGAAACTAGATCGCGTTTTAATGGATACCGACTTGGAATCTAAATTTCCTATGGTGTTTGTTCGTGCTCTACCTTGTATCGAGTCTATATCAGACCATGCACCCATTCTCCTAATTACTAGTTTGCCACAAACACCACATAGGTGCAAGTTCAAATTCGAACTTGCATGGCTGCTTCGGGATGGCTTCCATGATATGGTCAAAGAGGTGTGGGACAAACACATGGCCAGGCCTACTCCAATACACAGATGGAATAACAAAATGTGTGCATTATGTAAGTTCCTTGGTGGTTGGGCCAGGCATACGATGGGTATCCTCAAAAAGAGAAGCTTCCTCTTTCATCTATCATTGAGGAATTAGAAGCTTTGGCAGAGGTTAGACCTTTATCTGAGCATGAAATCGAGATCAAGAGTCATTCAAATGCACACATAGTTAATATGATGCGTGAAGAGGAACTCAAATGGTACCAACATTCTAACTCTCAGTTTATCCTGAAAGGTGATTCGAATACTAGATATTTCCATGGAGTCGCCAATGACACACACCGGAAAAAACTTATTCATTCCCTGAAATAGGATGAGGGTACGATTGAGGGGCATGAGCAACTTAAATCTTATATCACTAATTATTATTAAAAAATCGGATCCACAGAGGAACGAAACTTCTCCATGGATGAGTCCCGAACAGATGACATCCCCCAGGTCTCTGATGAGGGAAACAACCTTCTAACAGCCCCATACTCTGAGGATGAAGTTAGAAAGGAGATTTTCCTTATGGAGCATAACAAAGCCCCAGGTCCAGATGGTTTTCTAGCTGAGTTCTTTCAAAACTTCTCGGAAGTCAACAAATCGAACCTACTACTTTTGTTTAGCGACCTTCATGCTGGCCAAATAGAATTGTTTTGCTTAAACTTCGGTGAGATTATTTTATTACCTAAGGTTAATGAGGCTGAAAGGATACAACAATATAGACCTATTTGCCTCCTTAATGTTAGTTTTAAAATTTTCACGAAGGTTTCGACCATTAGACTAAATTCGGTTGCTCAACATGTGGTTCATCCTTCACAGATGGCTTTTATGCAAGGCACACACATCCTAGATGGTGTTGTTATCCTTCATGAAATAGTCCATGAATTACACCAGAAAAAATTGGATGGCGTGGTACTCAAAATAGACTTTGAAAAGGCTTATGACAAGGTAAAATGACCTTTTCTTCAACACACTCTCAGAATGAAAGGTTCTTCGACAAAATGGCAATCTATGATCTATAACTTCGTTCCTGGAGGTAGTGTTGCCATTAAGGTCAATGATGACATTGGAAACTATTTCCAAATGAAGAAGGGATTGCGACAAGGTGACTCGGTGTCGCCCATGCTATTCAATATAGTGGCGGATAAGCTAGCGGTCATGATTGAGCGAGCCAAGGCTGATGGCCAAATTGATGGGGTAGTAAATCATCTAGTTGATGGTGGTATCTCTATACTTCAATATGCCGATGATATGATTCTCTTTATGGATCATGACCTCGAGAAAGCGAGAAATATGAATCTGATTTTAGCAGCATTCGAGCAACTCTCAGGTCTTAAGATTAATTTTCATAAAAGTGAATTGTTTTGCTTTGGCGATGCTCAGGACGAGGCCCACCTGTATGCTGAATTGTTCGGATGCGGGTTGGGCCAGTTTTCGATCACACATTTGGCAATAGCGATACATTATCGGAGACTCACAAATGCGGAATGGAAACACGTCGAGGAGAGACTACAAAAAAGACTTAGCAGTTGGAAAGGTAAGTTGTTGTCTCTGGGTGGAAGATTGGTCATCATAAACTCAGTACTAAGTAATATGGTACTATATATGGTTTCTTTCTCCTAGTTTCCGAAAGGAGTTTTACCTAGATTATATTATTTCCGATCAAGATTCTTTTGGCAAGGAGATAGTGAGAGAAAGAAATATCGACTAGCCAAATGGAATGTGGTTTGCCGTCCCAAAGACCAAGGCGGGTTACGCATTCATGACCTTGAGGTTAAGAATAGGGCCCTCCTTGGCAAATGGTTATTTACATTACTGTTGGAAGATGGTGTATGGCAAACCCTCCTAAGGAGGAAATATGTGGGGTCCAAGGCGGTATCTCAGGTATATTGGAAGCCTGGTGAAAGGACGTGGATGTTTCCTAGAGGGGGGTGTATAGGCGCTTTAAAATAATTACGGTTTAGGCTTGAACAAATGCGGAATAAAACTAACATTTAATATGTCAAGCACAAAACCTAAAACAACTAGGCTCACCTATGTGCACCAACAACTTATGCTAAGCGAGATAAAAAACTAAGTGATAGCATGATATATAGCATGAAACAATATGTCTATCACAAAGTAAAGTGCATAAGTAAAGGGCCCGGGTAAGAGATAACCGAGGCACGTAGAGACGATGATGTATCCCGAAGTTCAAACCCTTGCAGATGCTAATCTCCGTTTGGAGTAGTGTGGAGGCACAATGCTCCCCAAGAAGCCACTAGGGCAACCATAATCTCCTCGCGCCCTTGCACAATGCAAGATGCCGTGATTCCACTAAGGGACCCTTGAGGGTGGTCACCGAACACGTACAAACAAGGTTGGGGCAATCTCCACAATTTAATTGGAGGCTCCCAATGACACCACGAAGCTTCACCGCAATGGATTGTGGCTCTGAGGTGACCTCAAATGCTCAGGGCAATCTCCACAACCTAATTGGAGACCACAACGCTTGCCCGGAGCTTTGCACCACAATGATTGAGATCCAAGGCACCACCAACCGTCTAGGGCGTCAAAGCACCCAAGAGGAACAAGCTCTAGGATGCTCAAACACCCAAGAGTAATAAGCTTCTCAAACTTCACATCCACGTATCACCGTGGAGAACTCAAACCTATGCACCAAATGCAATGGCAAGGGCACAAGGAGTGCCCTAGTCCTTCTCTCCCAAATCCTACCACAACAACTAATGCTACACTTCCGCTTAGCAATCTTCAAGGGTATGAAGATGCACTCCCTCTCTCTCGTTTCTAGCATCTCCTAGATTGATCTTGGTGACACGTAGGATTTTTCTTTTGAATTATTACTACGTTCCCCAACAGAGTTATCGGAACCCGAAGGCGGTAAAGTGCGGCAGACTAGGCAATCAGACTATAGTGCTTTATTTCTTTCACTTAGCCGTAGGGGCGTGAAAAGGACTATGGGAAGCGTACGATTAGCTACTGAAGTGTTGTGATGTTCGGACGAACCGTGGACAAAGCCGCTATCACAAGTTTTGCATAAAGAGAAAATTCCTTGTATAACATGGAATAACTGCTTATAAGGATTGAAGTATAATACTTCCAGCTCGGATTCACAGATCGGATCTCGCATATTATCATAGTTAGTTTCCGGCTTTCTCCCCTGAGGTGCTTGACCAGACTATCCGGAAGCACAATCGCAGGGGTGCTCCCTTTGCCCTTTTAGCCGAACGAGCGGAACATAAAGGGGCAAGCACAGGAGCCGGGCAACCCAACTATTGACCCAAGACATAGTTCGGAACCGATGCATATAAAGTGAACGCCAAGACACCGGATGCAAAATAAAGTGTGCATAAGGCGATTTGTTATTAAAGTCGAGCCCCCGGTCTATTTGTCGATTGCCTCGCAACATACCGAACAGGCTCACGAGAAGAGGGGAGAAGTGAAAACATGCACCGAAAAGGACATATGAGGCATATTTGTGCCACACAGTGTATATCTTTCTCAACAACTCTTATAGGTCGGATTGCCGAAGCAACTGTTTACAGGTATTTCAAAGAGAGGAATTATACAGGAGTGGTTGTACCTGGGATCTTTGATTGATAACCTGACGTCCTCGATCTGCCCCGTTGCTAGTTGGCTCCTGCTCTTAGATGCGCCTTAATGGGTGATGGTGTTCGAAGAATGTATCTAGCGAAAAAAAGTCTTGAGAAGCCGCTGAATTGTAGGTGAGCTTTACGCCATAGGCAGGCCTTTTAGGAGTACCTGCATATTGTCCAAAGACATGTCGAGGGTAGAAGTTCTGGTCAACCGGATACCCATCTTTATTTCCCCACTGATACCCAAGGGATTTTAAGTGCGAAGTTGTACATCATTGGCACGTACTTTGCTGGTCTTAAGGTTGAGCGGTGGGAGCGAGTCCCTAGTGAGGGGGGAAGGATTTGAGTTTTCGGTCTGGAGCCAAACTCACTTCCCAGCCTTGCATGCCTTTATGGCGAATGTCGGAACTTGCCGATCATCTTTGTTACTGAATTCGACCGCCAGGGCTAGCGCATGTTCCTCAGTTCTAAGGGAACGTTGTGTATTACCGTTAACAGTAATGACCCCCTTGGGGCCCAACATCTTGAGCTTGAGGTATGCGTAATGTAGGATTGCATTGAAAGGAGCGAACACTGTCCGACCAAGCAGCGCGTGATAGCCGCTCGGAAGGGCACAATGTTAAATATCAAGTCTTCGCTGTGAAAGTTATCGGGCGAGCCGAACACAACCTCCAGTGTTACGGAATCCGTACATCGGGCCTCAACGCCTGGGATCACTCCTTTAAAGGTAGTGCTACTGGGTTTGATCCTTGACAGACCGATGCCCATCTTTTTCACCGTATCTGAGTAAATCAAGTTAAGGCTACTTCCTCCATCCATTAGGACTTTTGTGAGGTGACACCCATCTATAATGGGGTCTAGGACGAGGGTCACCGAACCCCCGTGACGGATACTGGTCGGGTGATCGCGCTGATCAAAGGTGATCGGGTATGATGACCATGGGTTGTACTTCGGGGCTAAAGGTTCCACGGCGTAGACCTCCCGAAGGGCGCGCTTCCTCTCCTTCTTAGGTATATGGGTGGCGTATATCATATTCACCATTTTGACTTCGGGAGGAAATTTCTTCTGTCCGCCACCAATTGGACCCTAGGACTCATCCTCGTCCTCACTGCGAGAGCTTTTGCCTTCGTCCTCGGGTGGTATCTTGCTGGCCCACTTAAACACCAAGCAATTGTGGTGTGTGTGGTTGGCGGGCTTCTCCGTAGTCCCATGGATTTGGCAAGGCCTTTCCATGGTCTTCTCTAGCTGAGTGGGTCTGTCGTGATTGCCTTTAGGAGGCTTCTTCCGCTGCCCAGGTCGGGAGTTGCAGAATTCGGCGTTTACAGCCGTGTCATCGGCATCGCTATTATTGTGTCGATGCTTATTCTTATTGCGCTTTGGTTTTCCATTGCCATCCCGGGCTTCAGAAACTACGGGATCTTCGGAATTATGGATGCGTCTTGCTAGCCAATTGTCTTCGCCCACGAAAAAAAAGGTGATGAGGGAAGTAAGGGCAGACATAGTCCGAGGTTTATCCTAGCCAAGCTAGCGGGCCAGTCATTCGTCCTGAATATTGTGCCAGAAGGAGGCTATAGCCTCAGCATCCGGAGAGTCGACAATTTCGTTCTTCTTAGTCAAGAACCGATTCCAGAATTGCCGAGCAGACTTGTCGGGCTTCTAGACGATATTGCTCAGATCGGAAGAGTCCGGCGGGCGGACATAGGTTCCTTGGAAGTTAGAGCGGAACACATCTTCCAGGTCTTCCCAGCATCCAATGGAATTTTCGAGGAGGCTATTTAACCAGTGCCGAGCTAGCCCCTTAAGCTTAAGAGGTAGATATTTGATGGCATGGAGATCGTCTCCTCGTGCCATGTGGATATGGAGGAGGAAGTGCTCAATCCAAACGGTCGGGTCAGTAGTCCCATCATACTGTTCTATATTCACAGGTTTAAACCCCTCGAGGAACTGATGTCGCATTACCTCATCTGTGAAGCACAGTGGGTGAGCGGCGCCTCTAACTCGTGCTATGTCGCGCCTGTATTCGGCGTCCGTGTGGGCCCGGTTGCATTCCCGGACTCTGTTATTTTGGTTGAACCATGGTATGTACCCGCCCCGTCTATCGGGTGAGTACTGTCTGGATCCGTAGATGGATCTTGTACGGCCTGCTCTGTGATCCAGGTCATCTCGCAAGTCGAACATGTCATTGGGCTCTAATGGCTCCTTACCCCATCTTCGGGGCATTGCCGGTATATAACCCGCGTCGTCAGCCGTCCTGTCCCGCCGACGAGGGGGGCGGTCCGGCTTGTCGTATGAAGCACAGTTCGGAGACGGAGTATCAGTGGGTTCGTCATCGAATTGCGGAAGCAGCCTTCTCTGTGGATAGATTTTGGGCTGGTCCGACAGACTGGTGCCATATACTTATGTTGGGAGACGTAGTAGTAAATCAAAAAAATTCCTACGTGTCGTGGTTTTATCACGGCAGATGTCCGGATGAACGAACTTGTATTCGAGGCCATCGCTTAATGGGGTGGACTCAAAGGGGTTAGTTGGGACGAAAGACACGGATTTACCCAGGTTCGGCCCCTCGAGTCGAGGTAATAGCCTACATCCTGCTTGTATTTGTATTGCTTGTGTATAGATTACAAGGAGCTAGAAGCTTGACCTAGTTCTCGATTACCTGCCTCTAAGTCGCCCCGGGTCTGCCTTTATATAAGAGGTCAGGACCACCGGGTCGTACAATTGCTAACCGAGCCTCTTTCTATCTTCCTGTCCAAGCCGTCTATGAGTCGGCTTGCACGCCCGGGTTTTCTCCTGCCGGGCCGATTGTACGGCCCACACCTTGAGCCGCCTATCTTCCTGGGCCACCAGTCTTATGGCTCACCTTTGGGCCGGCTCACGAGCCAGCAACATGACCCGGAGCCTCCAGGGCGGGTCATATCGTGGGGTCATATTCCAACATTAGGCCCCAGGTTGAATTGAGCTTGCTCACTTCATCCTTCTCTTCCGTTTTTTGGCGAGTTGCCCAGAAATGACCCGCCGTGACGTCATGAAGTCTGCTGGCGTATCACCAAATCTTCCATTAACTGTTATCCTGAGAATCGAGGCGTCCGCCTCGGTCAAACGGTGTCATCGCCTGGATTTTCGTGCCTTCCTTAACCCCTTTTTAAATATGACTCATGCGGGTCGGAGTTTCCCATCCTCCCGCTCGTGCCTCTTCTTCTTCGTCTTCTTCCTGTCACTGCCCCAGCGTCTTCGAGCTTCGCTCCGGCGCCGTCCGTACGTCATCCCCAACTTGGCCGCTGCATCACCCTGAACCTACCAGAGATTCGTCCGCCTCTGCTGCGCCATCTCCGGTGAGTTCTCCTGCTCCTTAGATTGCCGCTGCCGTAGTAGGGTTTTCACCGGGGGCTCCGGCACCGCCATCGCGAGTGTATCTCGATGCCGCTAATGCCTTTAGAATGTGCTCTTGCTTCGCCGCCGCGCGCGGGCCGGCCGCGCGTAATGCGCGGACCACGATGGCTCCAGTCCATTTCCTTTTCTTCCGCTGTTCATCGCTAGGTCAGGATAAAATTTAGTTTCTCTGCTTTTGTAGATCCGTAGACATAGTAATATTTTGCGGAATCTGTTTTTTAGGACTTAGCCAATTTTCAATCTTCCTTCCCCTGGATGAGTCGCTAAGCCTTGTCCGGCTCTTGTCACCCGGACAGAAGCATGATATCATAGAGTCCTTAAAATTGTAAGCCGTTGTAGATTCCTGCTTGTTCTTGATTTGCCGTCTTTATCTCCTTTGTACAGTAGTTAAGCCGCCGTCATGTCTCATGCGTCCAACTCATGCAATTGGGTTGGCTCCTGCGTCACGGAAGAATATTTAGCAGATCTTGTCGAAGCGGGCACTCTCCATCCCAAAGAGGTTCTTCACTGGCGGGCTCCGGGTAATGAGACCCGGCCTGCACCCAAAAAAGGAGAAATAGACGTTTTCACCGACCACATTGAGCGAGGGTTCATGCCGCCCGGCTCTAAATTTTTCCAGGACATTCTTCATTTGTATAAGCTGCACCCTCAAGACTTGGCCCCCAACTCTGTTTCAAATATATGCAACTTCCAAGTGCTCTGCGAGGCTTATTTGCAGTCCAGGCCATCTGTGGGGTTCTTTCGGGAGTTCTTTGTCACGCCCAAGATGCGATCCTATCCTTATTTGGCACGAGGGCCTCAACAGGGATAGAAGCGCATCTCGATGCGTTCGCAAGAATGGATATCATTACAAGTACATGTACAGAAGAGATGAGTATATGGAATTATCTTACACTCGCCACAAACTACATCAGAGTCGCAGCAATACAATAACATCACAGCCATCATACATAAGAGCAGGGTCCGGCTACGGACGAAATCAAACGATAAAATGACATCCACCCTTGCTATCCCAGGCTGCCGCCTGGAAGCCATCCAAGATTGAAGAAGAAGAAGAAGAAGTACTCCAAATCAAATCAAGCAACGCGCTCACGTCAAATCATCACATTACCTGTACCTGCAACTGATGTTGTAGTAATCTGTGAGCCATAGGGACTCAGCAATCTCATTTCCACGGGTATCAAGACTATTAAAGCTTAATAGGTAAGGTATGGTTAAGTGGTGAGGCTGCAACAAGCGTCTAAGCATTTATTTGAGTGGCTAACTTACGTGTACAGAAATTAAAGTATGGTGGTCTACGCATAACGGACGTGAACTAGTAATGATCACTAACTGATCCTGAACACCTACTTACGTCAATCATAACCCCACCGTGTTCTCTTCCGGATAAAGACTCACGAGAAGAGACAGTCACGGTTACGCACACAGTTGGTGTATTTTATTAGAGTTTACTTAAAGTTTGCTATGACCGAGTGTTAAACAAAGTATCCAAGTTTGCCACATAACCGCGGGCACGACTTCTCGAAAAGATTTAACCCTGCAGGGGTGCTCCAACTTGTCCATCACAAATTAACCAAACGCAATGGGAATAACCTCAACCATGGATCTCGTGATCTTCCTAGCCAATTCCAAAGGAAATCCAACACCTCGAGATAGCCCGAAGAATAATCGGAATTCCTCACTCAAGACATTTGAGAAAGGTAAAACAAATCCAGCAAGACCACCCGACGTGTCGACGATCCCGGTAAGAGCCGCGTATCTCAGTCTCAGGACACGATGGATAAGCGACGCATACGGAGGCCTGATAGAAATCTCCCAAGTTGCCCTGGGTTGGCCCCGCACAGTGCTCCAGATTGGACCAACACTCATGAGGAGCACTGGCCCAGGTTGTTGATTAATTATCCACGGGGTCCGAAAAAATATCCCCTATGCAAGTTCATTAATTATTAGGCAAATGTAGAACCAATGTTGGGCCTTGCCAGACAAGTTTTATACTAACCCGAAAATCAAGGGGGTCCCCATAACAACCCCGAGCATGTTAGGAGCGCTCATTTATGGAACATAACACCGGTTCACAAGAAACTAAGGGCGGCAAGAGTGGAACAAAACACCGAGCGAAAGGCCAAGCCTTCCACCTTTACCAAGTATATATGTGCATTAAACTAATTAGCAGCATTATAGTGATATAACACAGAAGGTCCATGTTGACACATGGAAGCAATTGCACCTGCAACTAGCAACGCTATAAGAAGGGCTGAGCAAGCGGTAACATAGCCAAACAATGTTTTGCTGGGATGGGGAAGGGTTAGAGGCTTATCATGGCAATGTTGGGAGGCTTATCAAACAAGTGGTAGGTAGCGAGACATAACGATAAAAGACGAGACAACTAGCATGGCAATGATAGTAATGGTATCCAGGGAAATGTGTCATCTTGCCTGAGATCCCGCTCGGAAGAAGATCAAATCCATGAAGAAGACGAGCCAACGTAGTCGAACGAATTCTCACACTCCGAACGGTTTCGGAACTCTATCGAGAAGAATCAATCCGAAACAACCAATCAACACAAGATACACCACAACATATGCAAAACACGATGCACAATGATATGATGCATGTCCGGTTAAATATGCGATGCAAGACAATTCACAACAATCAAATACTACACATTAAGTGAAGCTCAATATGCAACGAGTTGCCAATTGACGATACTCCACATTCGAATTATTTAGTTCACTCCTGTTAGGTACCCATCAATATTAAATATTTTTAAACATGACAAGAGGTGAAGCATAAGTAAACTAACTATCTAGGCATCTTAAATGAGGCCAGAAACAACTTATAGCATTTCCGATATGACCCCATATGTTAATTATGAATTTGGACCAGATCTGATCTAAACATATTTTATGTTTGGTAAACAGCAAAATAAATGTCACCATGTTGTTCTACACGTCATTCTAGTCGATTTACATATGTGGAACATTTCAAACGGAGCTACGGTCTAAAAGATATGAGCAACACAAGATGCACATGACATGAATGCAAACGCATGGAAAATGCAATCACAAACATTTCAAATCATGAATTCAACAAGTTATTATGAAACTACATGATATTCTAAGCAAGTTTCATGTATGGAATGCCCAAAACGGAGCTACGGTTCAACCACAATCATCAAAACAAGTGCTAGTTGAAATCTGCCAAAACAGCAACATAGCATTTTGAACACATGAAAACAGCAGGATACAAGATTCCAAAATGCACAAACTAAGCATGGGGCAATATCATACAACATCCACTTCATTTCATCTTCACATATCATATTCAAAACATGCATGTATCACTTGGTAGGAAGCTCACAAGAAGGCTACTTGATAACAGTTTCAGACTTTGTGAAAATAGCAGTTGTAGACAGTGCAGTTTTTATCACGAAGGCATATTGACAGCAGTGAAAATATATGCTACAGGTCATATTATGACATGAAACTTTACAGCATGCTAGAGGACAATATCAACAACAAATAACTCCATTACACCTACCACAAAAGAGTTCTAGATCACTAGCAAATCACATGGCAAGACAGCAACAAAATATAACAGATTTCAGACTTAGAAATATGACAAGCAAAATGACAAGCAAAATAACAGATTTCAGACAGATAACAGATTTAAGACCCTCAAAATGACAGATTTTTATAGAAAGTTGACAACACCAAAACAACACCTAAACATGCATTTCTATGACAAGCAAAATGTCCATGGGCTAGGACACATAACAAAGAGCAACTTTCATGTTGAAAATTAATTCATATCATGCCCGGATTAATTCCTACGAAAACGACAAAAGGGCATCACGGCATAAATGACATTCACACAAACATGCTCAAATGGCAAAACTAACTGCACAGATAAAACCAATGGATTTTTCTACCCCGGAAACATATATAATATGCATATGTTCATGTGGGAAATTAATCACAATTAAATATGTGGGATTAGGTCTAATCATGTTAAAGCAATTCGTCAATGCAAAATAAATGCAAACATGATACCGATAGTTTTATTCATGCATGAAAATGCGGTGCGAAAGAGATGGGCATTTTTAATTTATGAATTTTTATTAATACCGATGCACGTTAAATAATTGTGAAAATGCAATTAATGCAAAAAATGCAAAATGACATCTTAATATATTTTTGACATGGATGCAAATGACATGTCAATATTCTACGCATTTTTCTGAACATGTTTCATGTTGAAAATATTTTGGAACGGTGCACGGATATTTAACTAACATCGTTTTAAACCGCAAAACGATTAACTAAAAAAACAAAAGGGGAGGGAGCGGCTCACCCTGGCCCATGGGCCGACTGGGGAGGCAGGGGAGGCAGCCTAGCTAGCAACTGGGCCGCGAGAGAGGGAGCGCAGGCCGGCCCACGCGGGGGCTGCGGCCGGTCAACGCGGTCGGAGCCGAGCGCTCGACCTGCTACTCCTCCCGACCCGGGGACGAGCGGAGCCAGCGACGGCGGCGGGGCACCGACGGCGGGGCGGCGTGGATCCGGCGAGGGGGAGTCGGGGGAGGCTAGATCCGGCGGCGAGCGGCCCATTCCCGGCGGCGGCTGGCCTGAGGGAGCTCCGGCGCGAGCTTGGGCGTGACCATGGCGGGGCGATCTGTGGGGAGGAGAAGGCAGAGGTGAGGAGAGGAGGAGAAAGGCAGGGGAAGAAGAAGAGGGAGGGGTCTGGCGGCGGCGCTGGCGCACTCCGGCGACCGGTGGAGCTCCGGCCACGGGCGGCTCCGGCGAGGGCTGCGGGAGGAGAGCCACCATGGGAGCTCGGGAGAGCTCCGGAGAGCTCCGGGACGCGATCCCGGCCCAGAATGGCTCAAACGGGCCCAGATGGGCTCGGGCGAGCTGGAGGCTGGAGGAGGGAGAAGGAGGGGTTGGCTAGGGTTGCACGCGGAACGAGGTAGGGGAGGGGCTATAAATAGGTTTAAGCTAGGGTTAGCTGGCACTGTCCGTTTTCGGACTGCCGGGTGTCAGTCCGACGGTCCGGAAGCGGAGAGGGGGTTACGGAAGGCTCTGTAGACGGGCTAAGGGGATATAAGAGGGAAGACGGTGACCTCTCCGTCATACGGAGTGACAAATCTCAGTCTCGATTCGTGCCAACCCAACAGACACTTTCGGAGATACCCGTAGTGCACCTTTATAGCCACCCAGTTACGTTGTGACGTTTGGCATACCCAAAGCATTCCTATGGTATCCGGGAGATGCACAATCTCATGGTCTAAGGAAATGATACTTGACATTAGAAAAGCTTTAGCAGACGAACTACACGATCTTGTGCTATGCTTAGGATTGGGTCTTGTCCATCACATCATTCTCCTAATGATGTGATCCCGTTATCAACAACATCCAATGTCCATGGTCATGAAACCGTGACCATCTATTAATCAACGAGCTAGTCAACTACAGGCTCACTAGGGACACGTTGTGGTCTATGTATTCACATATGCATTCTGGTTTCCGGTTAATACAATTATAGCATGAACAATACAAAATTATCATGAACAAGGAAATACAATAATAACCATTTTATTATTGCCTCTAGGGCATATTTCCAACAGTCTCCCACTTGCACTAGAGCCAATAATCTAGTTACATTGTGATGAATCGAACACCCATAGCATTCTGGTGTTGATCATGTTTTGCTCGTGAGAGAGGTTTAGTCAACGGATCTGCGACATTCAGATCCATATGTACTTTACAAATATCTATATCTCCCTCCTGAATGTAATCATAGATGGAGTTGAAGAGGCTCTTGATGTGTCTTGTCTTCTTGTGAAACCTGGACTCCTTCGCAAGGGCAATAGCTCTAGTGTTGTCACAGAATAGAGTCATCGGGCCCGACGCATTGGGAATCACTCCTAGGTCGGTGATGAACTCCTTGATCCAGACTCCTTACTTTGTTGCTTCCGAAGCAGCTATGTACTCCGCTTCACATGTAGATGCCGCCACGACGCTTCGCTTTCTGCTGCACCAGCTGACTGCCCCTCCGTTCAAAATATACACGTATCTGGTTTGTGACTTGGAGTCGTCCGGATCTGTGTCGAAGCTAGCATCGACGTAACCCTTTACGACGAGCTCTTCGGCACCTCCATATACGAGAAACATCTCCTTGGTCCTTTTCAGGTACTTCAGGATATTCTTGACCGCTGTCCAGTGTTCCACTCCGGGATCACTTTGGTACCTCCCTACCAAACTTATGGCAAGGTTCACATCAGGTCTGGTACACAGCATGGCATACATAATAGAGCCTATGGCTAAAACATAGGGGATGACACGCATCTCTTCTCTATCCTTTGTCGTGGTCGGGCATTGACTCCTACTCAATCTCACACCCTGTAGCACAGGCAAGAACCCCTTCTTGGACTGATCCATATTGAACTTCTTCAATATCTTTTCAAGGTATGTGCTTTGTGAAAGACCTATGAGGCGTCTCGATCTATCTCTATAGATCTTAATACCTAATGTGTAAGCAGCTTCTCCAAGGTCCTTCATTGAAAAACACTTATTCAAGTAGGCCTTTACACTTTCCAAGAGTTCTATATCATTTCCCATTATCAGTATGTCATCCACATATAATATGAGAAATGCTATAGCGCTCCCACTCACTTTCTTGTAAATACAAGGTTCTCAATAAACCTGTACAAGCCCAAACGCTTTAATCACCTAATTAAAGCGAATGTTCCAACTCCGAGATGCTTGCAGCAGCCCATAGATGGAGCGCTGGAGCTTGCATACTTTGTTAGCATCTTTAGGATCGACAAAACCTTCCGGCTGCATCATATACAGTTCTTCCTTCAGGAAGCCATTAAGGAATGCCGTTTTGACGTCCATTTGCCAGATCTCATAATCATAAAATGCGGCAATTGCTAACATGATTCGGACAGACTTCGGCATCGCTACGGGTGAGAAAGTCTCATCGTAGTCAATTCCTTGAACTTGTCGATAACCCTTAGCGACAAGCTGAGCCTTATATACGGTCACATTTCCATCCGCTTCAGTCTTCTTCTTAAAGATCCATTTTTTTCAATGGCTCGCTTATCATCAGGCAAGTCCACCAAAGTCCATACTTTGTTCTCATACATGGATCCTATCTCAGATTTCATGGCCTCAAGCCATTTGTTGGAATCCGGGCCCGCCATTGCTTCTTCATAGTTCGATGTTTCACCGTTGTCCAACAACATGATCTCCAGGGCAGGGTTGCTATACCACTCTGGTGCGGAACGTGTCCTAGTGGACCTTCGACGTTCAATAGTAACTTCATCTGAAGTTTCATGATCATCATCATTAACTTCCTCTCCAGCCAGTGTAGGCTCCACAGAAACAACTTCCTGTGATGCACTACTCTCCGGTTCGAGTGGAGGTACAATTACCTCATCAAGTTCTATTTTCCTCCCACTTACTTCTTTCGAGAGAAACTCTTTCTCGAGAAAGGATCCATTATTGGCAACAAAGACTTTGCTTTCGGATCTGAGGTAGAAGGTATACCCAATAGTCTCTTTGGGATATCCTATGAAGATGCACTTTTCCACTTTGGGTTCGAGCTTCTCAGGTTGAAGTTTCTTCACATAAGCATCGCATCCCCAAACTTTTAGAAACGACAGCTTAGGTTTCTTTCCAAACCATAATTCATACGGTGTCGTCTCAACGGACTTTGACGGTGCCCTATTTAAAGTGAATGCGGCAGTTTCTAATGCATATCCCTAAAATGATAGCGGTATGTCGGTAAGAGACATCATAGATCGCACCATATCCAATAGAGTGCGATTATGATGTTCAGACACACCATTTCGCTGAGGTGTGCCAGGCGGCGTGAGTTGTGAAACAATTCCACATTTCCTTAGATGCGTGCCAAACTCGTGACTTAAATATTCTCCGCCACAATCAGATCGTAGGCACTTTATTTTCCTGTCACGTTGATTCTCTACCTCACTCTGAAATTCCTTGAACCTTTCAAAGGTTTTAGACTTATGTTTCATTAAGTAGACATACCCATATCTGCTCAAGTCATCAGTGAGGGTGAGAACATAATGGTAGCCACCGTGAGCCTTGACGCTCATTGGACCGCATACATCAGTATGTATTATCTCCAACAAGTCAGTTGCTCGCTCCATTGTTAAGGAGAACAGAGTCTTGGTCATCTTGCCCATGAGGCATGGTTCACACGTGTCAAATGATTCAAAATCAAGAGACTCCAAAAGTCCATCAGCATGGAGCTTCTTCATGCGTTTGACACCAATATGACCAAGGCGGCAGTGCCACATGTAAGTGGGACTATCGTTATCAACCTTACACTTTTTGGTACTCACACTATGGACATGTGTAACATCACGTTCGAGATTCATCAAAAATAAACCATTGACCAGCGGGGCATGACCATAAAACATTTCTCTCATATAAATAGAACAACCATTATTCTCAGATTTAAATGAGTACCCATCTCGCATCAAGCGAGACCCAGATACAATGTTCATGCTCAAAGCTGGTACTAAATAACAATTATTAAGGTTTAAAACTAATCCCGAAGGTAGATGTATAGGTAGCGTGCCAACGGCGATCACATCGACCTTGGAACCATTCCCGACGCGCATCGTCACCTCGTCCTTTGCCAGCCTTTGCTTATCCCGCAGCTCCTGCTTGGAGTTATAAATGTGAGTAACTACACCGGTATCAAATACCCAGGAGCTACTACAAGCACTGGTTAGGTACACATCAATAACAAGTATATGACATATACCTTTAACATTGCCGGCCTTCTTATCCGCTAAGTACTTGGGGTAGTTCCGTTTCCAGTGACCGGTACCCTTGCAATAAAAGCACTCAGTCTCAGGCTTGGGTCCACGCTTGTTCTTCTTCCCGACAAATTGCTTACCGGGCGTGGCAATAGCTTTGCTGTCCTTCTTGAAGTTCTTCTTACCCTTGCCTTTCTTGAAACTAGTGGTATTATTTACCATCAACACTTGATGCTCCTTTTTGATCTCGACCTCCGCTGATTTCAGCATCGAGTACAACTCAGGAATGGACTTCTCCATACCCTGCATGTTGTAGTTCATCACAAAACTCTTGTAGCTAGGTGGAAGCGATTGGAGGATTCTGTCAATGACCGAGTCATCTGGAAGATTAACTCCCAGCTGAGTCAAGCGGTTGTGCAACCCAGACATTTTGAGTATGTGCTCACTGACAGAACTATTTTCCTCCATCTTACAACTGAAGAACTTGTCGGAGACAGCATATCTCTCGACCTAGGCATGAGCTTGGAAAACTAGTTTTAGCTCTTGGAACATCTCATATTTCCGTGTTGCTCAAAACGCTTTTGTAGCCCCAGTTCTAGACTGCCAAGCGTTCATAACGTCTTGATCTACTGGGAAAATGGGTGCGTCACCTAGCGGTGTATCAAGAACATACAATCTTTTGGAAGCTATGAGGATGATCCTCAAACCACGAACCCAGTCCACATAGTTACTTCCATCATCTTTCAACTTGGTTTTCTCTAGGAACGCGTTGAAGTTGAGGGTGACATTAGTGTTGGCCATTGGATCTACAATATAGATTGTAACGACAATTTTAGACTAAGTTCATGATAATTAAGTTCACATAATCAAATTATTTAATGAACTCCCACTTAGATAGACATCTCTCTAGTCATCCAAGTGACACATGATCCACGTCAACTAGCCCGTGCCCGATCATAACGTGAGACGGACTAGTCATCCATGGTGAACATATCCATGTTGATCGTATCTTCTATACGATTCATGTTCGACCTTTCAGTCTTTTGTGTTCCGAGGCCATGTCTGTACATGCTAGGCTCGTCAAGTCAACCTAAGTGTTTCGCGTGTGTAAATCTGGCTTACAGCCGTTGTATGCGAACGTTGGAACCTATCACACCCGATCATCACGTGGTGCTTCGGAACAACGATCCTTACCAACAGTGCACAGTTAGGGTGAACACATTTCTTGAAATTTTATTGAGAGATCATCTTATTTAGCAACCGTCATTCTAAGCAAATAAGATGTAAACATGATAAACATCACATGCAATCAATATAGTGACATGATATGGCCAATATCATCTTGCTCCTTTGATCTCCATCTTCGGGGCACCATGATCATCGCTGTCACCGGCACGACACCATGATCTCCATCATCGTGTCTTCATGAAGTTGTCTCGCCAACTATTACTTCTACTACTATGGCTAACGTTTAGCAATAAAGAAAAGTAATTACATGGCGATCTTGATTGACACGCAGGTCATACAATAAAATAAGACAACTCCTATGGCTCCTGCCGGTTGTCAAACTCATCGACATGCAAGTCATGAATCCTATTACAAGAACACGATCAATCTCATACATCACAATGCATCACATCACATCCTTTGGCCATATCACGTCACAAGGCATATGCTGCAAAAACAAGTTAGACGTCCTCTAATTTGTAGTTGCAAGTTTTTACGTGGCTGCTATAGGTTTCTAGCAAGAACGTTTCTTAACTACGCCAAAACCACAACGTGATATGCCAATTGCTATTTACCCTTCATAAGGACCCTTTTCATCAAATCCAATCCGACTAAGGTGGGAGAGACAGACACCCGCTAGCCACCTTATGCAACAAGTGCATGTCAGGCGGTGGAACCGGTCTCACGTAAGCGTACGTGTAAAGTTGGTCCGGGCCGCTTCATCCCACAATACCGCTGAATAAAGATAAGACTAGTAGTGGTAAGCAAATTAACAAGATCGACGCCCACAACAACTTTGTGTTCTACTCGTGCATAGATTCTACGCATAGACCTAGCTCATGATGCCACTGTTGGGAGACGTAGTAGTAAATCAAAAAAATCCTATGTGTCACCAAGATCTATCTATGAAGAAACCAGCAATGAGTGGGGAGAGATTGCATCTTCATACCTTTGAAGATCGCAAAGCGGAAGCATTACAAGAACGCGGTTGGTGGAGTCGTACTCGCAACGATTCAGATCGCGGTGGATTCCGTTTTAAGCACCGAACAACGGCGCCTCCGCGTTCAACACACGTACAGCCCGGTGACGTCTCCCACGCCTTGATCCAGCAAGGAGGAGGGAGAGGTTGGGGAAGATCTCCAACATCAGCATGACGGCATGGTGGTGGTGGAGCAGCAAGGTATTTTGGCAGGGCTTCGCCTAAGCACTGCGGAGGAGGAAGAAGAGAGGCAGGGCTGCGCTGTGGGAGAGAGATCAAATCTTGTCTCAAAACAGCCAAAACCTCAAGTATATATAGGAGGAGGGAGAGGGAGGGCTGCCTTGTCCCCTCCTCCAAGGAGGAGAGGTTCGGCCGAAGCTAGGGAGGAGTCCACCTCCCATAAGGGAGGTGAATCTCTTCCTTTTGAATCTCCTTTAGCCTTATCTCCTTATCCCTAGTCGCATGGGACTTTTCGGAAGGACTTAGACAGCCCAATAAGGGATGGTACACCTCCTCTAACATCCCACAAAGTCCTTTGGTCGTCACACCCCTCCCGGGGGTCCACTGGCACCCTCCCGGCACTCCCGGTACACTACTGATGAGCCCGAAAACTTTTCGGTGACCAAAACAGGACTTCCTATATATCAATATGTACCTCCGGACCATTCCGTAGATCCTCGTGACATCCGGGATCTCATCCGGGACTCCAAACAACCTTCGGTAATCACGTATACCATTTCCCTATAACCCTAGCATCATCGAACCTTAAGTGTGTAGACCCTACGAGTTCGGGAGACACGTAGACATGACCAAGACACCTCTCTAGTCAATAACCAACAGCAGGATCTGGATACCCATGTTGGCTCCCACATGCTCCACGATGATCTCATCAGATGAACCACAATGTCGGGGATTCAATCAATCCCGTATACAATTCCCTTTGTCTACCGGTATGATACTTGCCTGAGATTTGATCATCGGTATCTCTATACCTTGTTCAATCTCGTTATCGGCAAGTCTCTTTACTCGTTCCATAACACATCATCCCGTGGCTAACTCCTTAGTCACACTGAGCTCATTATGATGATGTCTTACCGAGTGGGCCCAGAGATACCTCTCCGTCATACGGAGTGATAAATCCCAGTCTCGATTCGTGCCAACCCAACAGACACTTTCAGAGATACCCGTAGTGCCCCTTTATAGACACCCAATTACGTTGTGATGTTTGGCATACCCAAAGCATTCCTACAGTATCCGGGAGTTGCACAATCTCATGGTCTAAGGAAATGATACTTGACATTGGAAAAGCTTTAGCAGACGAAGTACACGATCTTGTGCTATGCTTAGGATTGGATCTTGTCCATCACATCATTCTCCTAATGATGTGATTCCGTTATCAACGACATCCAATGTCCATGGTCATGAAACTGTGACCATCTATTGATCAACGAGCTAGTCAACTAGAGGCTCACTAGGGACACGTTTGTGATCTATGTATTCACACATGCATTCTTGTTTCCGGTTAATACAATTATAGCATGAACAATAGACAATTATCATGAACAAGGAAATACAATAATAACCATTTTATTATTGCCTCTAGGGCATATTTCCAACAACTTCCTCAGCTGAGAGGACTTTCGTCCATCGATCATTGAGTTCATCATGTTCGGCTTTGAGTTGTCGTTCCTTAGCTTTCAAGCTACGAGCCATTGCTATGAGCCACTCCCTATTCTCTTCCTGATCTTCGAGGTTATCAGGGATGTACAAGTCATCGGTTTCCCGTATATATTCCTCCTCGATAGGGGGAAGGTAATTACAGTCTTCGGAGTCGTTGACATTATCGGGGTTGTTCTGGTCCTCAGGCCCTTCCGGACCCTCTAACGGGTGTTCGGGGATATCAGGATTGTCATGGTCAGCAAGGGTATTACTGTACTCATTGCTGATAATAGATGTCCTTCCCTTTTTGCCTTTGGACCGCTTATGCGGTTTCCCACGCCTTGATGGTGCATAGCCCGACTTGTCGCCATCATTGTTAGGCGTGTTATCGCCGTTAGCGGCAGGAGTGTCTACCATGTAGACATCGTATGTGGAAGTGGCAGCCCACCGCCTTGCGTTAACGGGGGTGGGAGCACGGTCCTCTTCATCCATGTATTCTGCCTCCTCGGAGGCATAGTCCAGCATGTCGGTTAAATCTTCGACAGTGGCTATCAAGTGGGTGGCGAGCGGGTCAAAAAATTTGTCCTGACCCGCATCGTAACTGATTTGAGCGTAGATCGAGGTCGGATCGTTAGTGATCTTCATCGACGAGATCTGATTTAGGGCCTCGTCAACAGCTAAGGGCCCAATCGGATCGAGCTGTTCGGAACTTGCGGAGTTGGCCTCCAAGGCGTTCGGACATGGGGGTTGTTCAGCATGAACAATTGTCCGGTCATTTGGTTCGATGGTCGGACCAAGACAGGAGATCGGCCCATCGCCATGGGTGACCCCATTGGCATGTCCGAAGAAGGGACTAGAGGTTAAAGCCTCAGAGTCTTCGGGTGCTACAGGCGAAGTTGCGAGCCTGGTTAACGACAAGTCACCCCGAGAATCTACGGAGAACTCTAAATTTCCGAATCTGACCTCTCGATCAGGGGCGAAGCTCTCAACACGGCCTAGATGGCCAGTAGGACGAGCGAGCAGTACAACGCTGCCAAAGCTGAAGAGTTGTCCATGGACAAAGGCGTCCATGTTGCGGACCTCTTCGTTGATGAAAAGGCGCGCCATCGATTCCTTTGACGCTCACAGAGGAATTCACAATGAAAGCACCAATGTCGGTGTCAAAACAGGCGGATGTCGGGTATGGGGTCCCGAACTGTGAGACTAGAATCGACGGTAACACGAGACGAAGGGGACACGGATTTACCCAGGTTTGGGCCCTCCTATGGAGGTAATACCCTATGTCCTGCTTGGTTGTATTGATGATATGGGGGTTACAGAGTTGATCTACCTCGAGATCGAATAGCTAACCCTAGATGAGTCGTTTTGTCCCTATACCCTAAAACTCTTCGGCTTATATAGTCGCCGAGAATGCCTAGGGTTTACACATGGTCGGTTACACGCCGACGAGATAAACATGCCTATTCGCTACATTGAACGTGGAGTGCAAGTCGTGTTTCCCGAAGCTTCTATCTTGGAGACTAGGCCTTCAAATATTCCTATGTTCGGTAAGTAGCCCATATAGTCCGGCCCATAAGAATAGGCCGACTTCCCGAGGACCCCTTAATCCAGGACTCCCTCACCCCCTCCGGTAGTTTCCCCAATATTTCTTATTTATTATATAAAAAACCTCCGTAATATTTCAGCTTCATTGGGGGTGTGCGGAATAGGTCTCTCTGATATGCATTTTCCAGATACTGAATTCCAGTTGCCAGCATTCTCCCTCTTGGTGTAAACCTTGCAAATTGTGAGAGAGAAGGCATTAGAATTACTCCCCAAAGAATTATTATGCATAAAAACATTATAAATAACAGTAGGAAAACATGATGCCAAATGGACGTATCAGGTAGCTCCTCCCTCCTCCCTCCACTTCCCCTCCCTCCTTCCTCCCTCCTCCCTCCACTTCCCTCCATCCTCTCTCCTCCCTCCACTTTCCTCCCTCCTCCCTCCACCTCCCTCCCTCCACTGCTCTCCCTCCCTCCTCCCTCTGTTCTTGTAGAAGATATGATGGTATATGCTTTTTAAATAGAGTATAATAGGTTTGAATATTTTGAGGTATAGAAATGTATTGGAATACGATAGAATGTATTAAAATACAATATATGTTATAGGTTTGAATTATCTATTTTTTAATAGAATAGATAATTTTTGACAGCGAATAGGTTTTTTTAATACAATAGAATGTAGAAAGTTTGAGGTATATAAATGTATTCAAATGGTATATGAGAAATTTTTAGGTATCAAATTTAGTAATTGGATTTTTTAGTAAAAAATTACTATAGAAATTTTTAGTAAAAAATAGGTATATAAATTTCTAATAATTATTTATTGGACAATTTAATTATTTTTAAGTCATTATCACTTTGTCATGAAAGAATGCTATATGACATTTGATGATCCAAATTTTTACTTGGTGGAATATGCATGCTTTCTATTGTCGCGTCTCCCTGGGGTGATCATCGTCGGAGCTTCCTCTGATTCCTCTACAACCTAGTCAGTGAGCTAAAATTCCACCTCCTCCTTCTCTTCTCCTCGGACGTGTGTGTGTGATTTTGCATGGAACACCTCCGAGTAGCCTATGTTTTGTCGGAATGTTGATTCATTTCCGTTTCGACAAAATTTAGACACTCGATATGTCCCGTTTTTAGAAAATTTCATGTCAAGAATTCCCGACTGTTGTCGTGGGGGTCGCTTCCTCTTTCTCTTCTTGCGATATATACCTTGGTATAATGCGCGAGAGAAGGAGAGGAAGCGACCAACACCGACGATCGAAATATCAAAGGAAGAATCCCGACTGTTGTCATGGGTGTCGCTTCCTCTTTGTTTCCCGTGTGCTACACATTTTGATAATGCACGTGGGGACGAAGGGAGGAGCGGCCAGCACCAGTTGTCGAAATTTCTGTCCAGAGGAGTGTCCACCACATACACCACCATATAAGTGTGAGGGAGTGCGCACCATATACACCATGATATATTGGAGTTTTTTAAGGAAGCCTCAACAGACCGAAAGTTAACCAATGCTGAATAGTTCCTGGTATAATTGTCGTAGATTTTTAATCTTTAAATCATGAACACAGGAAATGTCTGACGACGATAGGATTCCCGAGTGTGATCTCTGCGGCGACGATCGAGATCCGTGCGACATGCTTCACCTGTAAAACAATAGGTTCTTCACCATCAAGTTAGACTAGACCTTCGATGTTTTTACGGTACCCAACGATGACAAGTATTTTTTTTCGTCATTAATCATGACTTTTTTTTCTTTGCTTCAACGTGTAATTTTCGGGTTTTTTACAATTCGACTAGTGCATCCCCTACCATGTGATACTTGTGATCTGCGTTGGGTTTTCCGTGAAGAGAAACCGGTTATCACAGCACAATATGGGTAAGTATTTCCCTCAGTTATGAAACCAAGGTTTATCGAACCAATAGGAATATCAATTCTCAACCGTCTTCAGCGACTGCACAGGAAAAAATAAACAAGTTGCATCCAACGCCGACAGGAGGATTGTCAATCACATTGATCTTGTTATTTGCAAGCAAGTGGGTTGTGTAGATAATTGTAAATTACAACATAAAACAAAAACAAATAAATAATAATAAAATAGTGATAGCATTTGTGAATATATAAGTGAATAGATCCGAAAACCATAAAGTTCTCTAGTGACCTCTCTCGTAAAAATAGCATTCTTGGTGTATGTATCACCGGTATTATTTCTCCCTCCTCTAAATTCTCCTTAAATCCCAATCACCCGGCGCAGTCGAGTCTCCTCCCCTTCGCGCATCAGCCAGCCAGCAACGGCGCCAGAGCAATGCGCCCCACAGCGAGTTCGGCTTCATCGTGGGCGGCAAGCCCTCGCCGGAGCTCCCCTGCGTGTCGCGCTTCCGGCAGCGGCGGCTCATCTCCTTCCTCTCAGGCCACAACATCATCCGCACCGTGGACGTGTAAGCACACACGCACGCACGTAGGTTGGTGACCCCAGACGGACGTGTTCCTGTGCCTGAAGCACCTGGCTGAGCTGGTGGACGTGGGCTCCTGGGACAAGGCCATCGACTACCTCTCCCGCTTTCTGCCCTCCGACCGCCGGCTCGGCGTCCACGGCCGCGCCCTCTTCCACTTCCTCCGCCTGCACAAGGCCATCGACGACGTGCTCCCCGGGGCCCCGGAGGCCCGCTCCGTCACCATCGCCCTGGACCAGTGCATCATCCGCCACCCCACCAAGAGCCACGCCGTCACCAGGCTCCGCGCCATTTCTCCTCCCTCCTCTGCTCCAAGCGATTCAGGTTTTTCATCCAACATTCTTATCGCTACAATTGATAGATAAAACCAGCATTTTCTTGAGCACTGGGATCTTGATTTGGTTGCGTAGGGCTGTCATGGACATAGGGCGCGTGAGGCACCAGGCACGCCATAATCCGATTTGATTCAATCATGTGACTCTAAAAATTGACTCTCATCATATATATGCTGCAATTGATCTTTGCTAGTTTCCGTCCGTCCCGCAAATTATATACACTCGCGTGCAGTTTCGTGACACACAGCACAAATTATCTTGTCACGAAACTGAAATGCTCTTCAATAGTACTTTTCCTGGCACTTGATGGTACCCAGTCAGACAAATGGGATATGTTCTCGTATGTTGTTTATTTTGAGTACTAGTCTGACTGAGTACCATCTCATTGTCCAGTTCTCTGCTTTATGATCTTCAGGGCTTCAAGCTATTGGACAACGAGATGTGGTGTTCTACTGCTATGGGCAAGGGGATCACAGATGTTGCTTCCTAGCTCAATACAAGTGCCATTGTTCTCTCAATAAATAAAATGGGTTTTGTATTTGGTGCATCTGAATACAGCCAACCACCCAAGTGTGAGTGTACAATACAAGTGAGGAGCTTCAGCCGGTCACGTGCCCTTCCCTTCCCTCTCTTCCTCCCTCCTCAGTCCTCACTCCCCTGTCTCGCTCACCCACTCACGCGCGCACACACAGAGCTAGGCAAAGGAAGGGAAGAGGAGTTGCCATTTGAGGAAAGGAGAGGGGAATCCGATCGGACGGATGGCCGCCGGCGACGTCGCGACCGTCTTCCTGGACATGAGCCTCGGCACCCGCCTCGCCGTCTCCTTCCCCGCCGCATCCACCACCGTCGCCGACCTCAAGCGTGCGTACCTTTCTTGCCTGCCTGCCTTCTCTTTTTGAGCTGTCCTTGCTTGTCTACGGCCGGCTGGCTTGACGATGGATCAATCCTCTTGTCTCTAGTACAAATCTCGGCTCCTTCTATTGGTTGCATATCAAATCAGATCAATTCGTTTCGGCCTGAGCTGACAAAACCCCAATCCTGAGTTAATTTCCTTTTTGGATTTGTACCAGGCAGAGTGACCCATGAGCACGCCGCATGTTTCCCCAACTTTGGCCAAATCGCCGTGCAATCCGTCAAGGTATGCATGCATCGCTGTCCAATCCACCATGGAAATTGGTTGTCATCGACATGACCGCTGATCCATGTTGAATGCTGATGCCTTGAGCAGGTCGACCAGGGAGGCTCCTGGTTCTACCTCGCCGACTCCATGGCTGTCCGGGATGCGTTCCAGTTCCTGGGGACCAACGAAACCTGGCACCTCCAAGTAGATGCTCTGCCTCACCCTCAACATCTCGACCAAGGAATGGTCACCGAGGGACCCTCCAAGGATACCTCTGCAAGTCACTCCGAACCAAGCTGTGAGATGCTGACTGACAAGGTTGAAGTTGAAGTTGGAAAGGAGGAACCATTGACAGCCAAGGGCGAAAGAAGCAGCAACATGACTGATCCAAAGGGATCGAAGGAAGCAGAGGCCACATCCACAGAACAGAGGGCATGTGAGAGGAAAAGGCTGCGACCAAGGAACAGAGTTGGCAAAACACCGACCACTAAGGCGGCGAACAGCAGCGGCAGCTCGTAGTCGGAGGAGATGGACATCAGCACCGTCGACGCGCCGCCGTCGCAGTTCGTCGTCATGCTCAAGCAATGCCACTTCGTCACGAAGAATGGGCAGTACCTGGTGAGAGCGTCCCTACTCTACTCGGTCACACGCGCACTTTCGTCCTCGTAACTAACTCCATGTCTCCGTCGCCGACTCGCCGCCGATCGAGGCAGAACGTGCCGCGGGAGTTCAGCGTGGCGCAGGGCTACGCGGAGAGCAAGAAGGTGCTGCTGCGGATGGGAGGCGAGTCGTGGACGGTGAACCTGAAGCACGTCCACACTGTGCGTGGCAAGGCCCGCACGTCCTTCAGGTACGGGTGGCACCAGTTCTGCGTCGACAACCGCCTCCGCGTCGGCGAGACATGCTTCTTCCGAGCGCTCGGCCAAGGCGGCGGCGACCGCCATGTGCTCAAGGTGGAGGTGCGCAGGCTAGACGGCAGCTACGCCAGCTGATGTGCCTCCGTCCGTTGCATTAGTGTAGCCATCTCAAGCAGGGCTCTTGTCTTATAATACAATGCATTGCATCGTGGTATCCCAGTATTAATATGTAGTTTGCTCTGTCTATATATGTTTTGCTTGGATATGCTAGTTTCTGTCAAGATCCTCAATTATCTAATTAGCTTTCGCTGTCAATTTGTTGCGCTAGCTTCGTGTGACAATATGTTGTGCATTTGTGTTATATCTGTAGAATCTGAAAATGTGATCTCAATTTCTACCTCTCGATCATGCCTACGTTTTCTTTTATGAATGCGAATTGTTGTAGTTCACCAACAAAGAAGGTCTTTCGTGAAGGTGAATAGTTTTTTTTTTTACCGTGGAAGGGCAATAGTTCACCATCATGGGAAATGTAAATGTTGTTTGTACACTTTGCATTTGTGAATGCTAGAAGCAGGGTAAATTAAAAGTTTGACATCAACAGACAATGTCTTGCATAGGATATTTTTGTTACTTTGTTGTTGTGTGCAAAATTAGGAAGAATTCAACCTACAATGATAAAAGGTGAAGTATCTTTTTTAAGCATAATCCACTAGCTTTTATTGATTAATAAACATCGGAATACATAATGTGTCATGTGGTAGACCAAGCCAACTGAATCTAGCCTGATTTAAAGAAGATGCAAACGTGGCTAGATTGTGGGCTTCATAGTTTGAACCTCTTTTTCCATGGATGAAATTACAAAGGGTAAACGTAGATTTAAGAGCTAAGATTTCCTTGACAATCACTTCATATTTCGCTCCTTGCCCGGCAATAATATCATTCATCACGTTCAAACAATCAGGTGCCACACACAATCCCTGAAGATAGAGATCCATAGCGAACACAATCCCCCCGTGACAAGCCAACGCCACTAGAGTACATGGATCTGTTACTACCGGCATAACAAGAGCGGATGATCCCAAATATAAACCATGACTGTCCCTGCAAACGTCTGCCACCACACCAACCAGACCCGATCTTGATAGACCCCCATCGACATTAACTTTCACTGGTCTTGCAAGGGGGACTTCCACGATGTATCAGTAATTGTCAGGGCTGGTTGCACGACCGACCTTGATCCCTTTATATTCTTGAATCCCTCGAGCTCAGAGATATACCGAGAAACAAAAATCATGGGTGGAGATAGGGCTCTGAAATATACCTCATTGCTAGCTTTTCTCCTAGTCGTCCTGATCCGCCACGTGACCACCAGGCGAGTTAATTGTACATGCGATAACGTGTCAAACATAGAGAACAACCATGCCTCCGGGTTTGCTCCAGAGGTTGCGATCAAGTGATGCATCACGTCTTCGTCCATGAGGGGCCACACACAACGGGTCATGGAGCACTCAATGAGGGAATGCCGCCACATGTCTTTGGCGCCGCACAAAGAACATAAACTTCTAGCACTCATGAGGCGATAGGGAGGGAAACCCAAGCTAGATGCCACAAACACATGTGCAATTTCAATGGTACATCCACCTTCCAAAGTTCGCACCACCCCAGCTTCTCGCCATCTGAATTTGATGAGCTTGGAACCTTCCCAAGCCAGTCCTCCCGTCGCCTTTTCGTTGCAACCAACATGTAATATGCCGACCTAACAGAGAACTGGCCGGACCTTTCAAAATTCCAGGACCAAAAGTCTTATTGATGGTTAGTACCGAGATGGATATTGAAAATAGTGATGGCGTTCGCCGGAAGAAATACCTATCGTGCCAAATCTCTGTTCCAGCTAACACTCAAACGGCCGGTTAATTCACTCAGAGGGTTTTGGACCAAGGATAACATAGGCCTCATGAGCATGTCCCTAGGCAGCCAGTTTTGATTCCAAACGTGTGTACTTGAACCATCACCAATTCTCTTGATTAAGTCTTGACATAACATAGCTCGACCTTCTAGAAGAACCCTCCTAACTTGTGACGAATGTGAACCAAGTTGAGTCTCAAGAACGGAGATGATGAAAAGGAAACTGACAGTGTCCACCAGCTAGTTTTTCCCCATATATGAGTACTCACCTACACGGCGCCCCTATCCAGGCCGGCCCAATTAGCTCTGGTTTTGGGAGGCTTTTAACATGTATTTGGAAGGGGTTTTTTTTCCGTGTTTCTCTATCTTTTTATTTTCCGTTTTTAATTTTCTATATTTTCAGGTTTCATGTTATAATTTATATTTTTTTTGTTTTGTTCCTTTATCTTTTTTCCTTGTTCTCTTTTCAAATTCATAAATATTTAATTTTTTGAGTTGACCTTTTTTATATGTCATTTCTTTTAAAAATTGCATGAATAAAATTTTACATTTTCACAAACATTTTCAAATGGTTCAAACACTCTTTTGTGTGTCATGGACATTTTTAAAACTTGCAAGAAGAAACTTTTATATATTCATGAAATTGTTTCAAAGGGTGAACATGTTTAAAGTATTATGAACATTTTTAAATTGTAGGAAGAAAAACATTTTCATGATTTATCTTAAACATATCATGATTTTTTAAAATATTTGTTTTTTTGAATGGTATAATATTATTAAATGCCATGAACTTATTTGTATACAACATAAAAAGAATGTAAGGTTTCCTCAAACGTGATTTTTTTCTGTGTACCACCTCTTCGGCTGTGGTTTCACCCTCCATCGACTCTTTTTTGGTTTCCCATCACCTTCTGGTTTTTCATAAAACCAATATTTAATAAACTAATAAAGCAAATCAATCTACGGTATAGGAATTGACATGTTGTAAACAAATCATTTTATTGCAACATATCATTTAGACATATTTGGTAATACAATAAATTGCAATAAATTCATGGTATGTAAAAGAACAAATAATATCAATCTCTTATCTTTGCTAACCCAATAAAATCGATCAATCACGGGCACATACCTATTTTATCAGTTTAAGCAATGACAGACAATCTATGATTTGGGATCAAATATAATCTTATTTCCCTATTTGGTTTGCATCAATATTTGTTCTGCATGGCCTTCTTATTATGTTTAAAAGTATTTGCTCTGCGTGGCAACACAGTGTCATATAGCTAGTTCTTTTTAAAATGTGTCAATATTTTTGAAATGCCATGAACATTTTATAAAACACATGAACACCTTTTAAGATGCATGAACAAAATTTTAAATACACATTTATATATTTTCTTCTAAATATGTGTGTATACTATTTCTAAAATTGAAGAAAAACATAAAAACTAAAAAATTATATTCATCAACTTAAAAAAAAGTACGAAAATTAGGAAGAGAAAAAAAACTGTTCGTACATACTCGCTGAAGGAGCCTAGCCCATACACGGCACGGGGCACTGCAATCTCAGAAAATCACCTAAAAAAAACCTATCTCGGAAAAACAAAAGATGCTCCCCAATCTCGTCCCCAATCGGCGCCGTCGCCGCCGCCGCCGCCGACTCGCTTCCGGTGGTTCGTCTTCCTCCCTCGCTCTCTCGCCCCCAGTCTCTCTGGATCTGCGTCGCATTGCCATGGATGAGACTGGAGCACCCCATGGCGTCCGTCCCAAGCTAGGTCCAGGCGGAGGGGCGGACCTCATCAGCGCCCTATCGGACGATCTGCTTATCCAGGTCGTCGAGCTCCTCGGCTCCGTCGGCGCCGCTGCGAGCACAAGCGTCCTCTCCCGCCGGTGGCGCGACCTCTGGACTCGCCTCCCTAAGGTCACCATCACTCTCCACGACGTTCCTTTGGGCTCGCTCCAGGCCGCGCTCCACCGTGCCGCTCGTCCCGGGCTGTGCCACTACCACCTCGATATCAGCGTCCCTTGGCAAGACGGCAAGTTCCCCTATTTGAGCGTCTCCGAGCTGCTCCTCGCCGTCGCAAGGCTCGAGCCAGTGGAGCTGCGCTTAACCCTACCGCTGAACCTGGAAGTCACCTGGCTGGCCGGAAACCTGCCCTGCTTCGGCCGCACCACCTCCATCGACCTGCGCGCGGGGGACCTGCACCTCAGCTTGTTCCAACCAGGGTGCGAAGGCGGGTTCCCCTCGCTGGAGAGACTCTCCCTCTCTGGTTGCCACGTCGACCTCGACGTGTTGATCGCTCGCTGCCCGCGCCTGCGCGTGCTCAGAGTGAACGGCAACGGTCTTGTAGGCACGGATATGATCACCATTCACTCGGCGTCGCTACTGGAACTCCTTGTGGAGAGCAGCAACAGCAGGACAACCCGCATCGACGTCAGGGCGCCCTTGCTTGAGCAACTGATTTTTTCCTGACATGCCCGCGGCGACCTCAGGGTCTCTGTCTTGGCACCAATGGTGGAGAAGGTCTTGTGGCGGTGCTCCTATATTAGGGCGATTTACAGGCTTGGTTTTTGGGGTCTCTTGGAAGTCGGCTTAAACACTACAGAGAGACCCGGACCGACTGACTCCGGGAAAGGCGCATGTTTGCAGCTCCCCCACATCCATGTCCTGTCCCTGCACATGTGTGCCCAAGTATGTCTCCTGTCCAGCTGGCTTAATTCACCGGAATGTCCGGCTAAATTGAACTTACTCATGATGTCTTGCGGAGTTGATTTTGCAGGGTCCATTTTATTATTCAGATGCAGAGTTTGCCGCGGAGATAGGTAAACATATGGTTACCAGCTTCTCTGGTCTGGAACTGCATCTTAGGACCAGGGGGCATGTGTTTGGAGCTTTTGTGTTGCATCTCCTTGGGATGCATCGGATTCCTACAGCTTTACAGAACCTTAAGATTGTCCTACTAAGACCAGAGGTAATTTATCGTTGTGCTTATACATTTGGAACATAATATATGCAGTACATGTTTGGTAAAAAAATGTTCTAGGTGTGCTCCTGATCTCAATGGTGGAGCATCTATAATTTATTGCTGTAATCCACATTTGTTTTAGGCGAAAGATGTGTGCCCAGTAAATTGTCTCTGTGATGACACTAAGTACTGGAGAACAGAATATATCTCCTTGGCTGATCTTGAAAACATGGAAATTGAAGGCGTTTGTGGGGAAGATCATGAGTTTGATTTCTTGAAAGTGATATTTGGATGTGCTCCAATGCTTAAAAGAGTGACGGTGAAGCTGTCAGATGGTGTCATTCCAAGTGTCGATTGGTGCACAAAAATAAACAACATCTTCATGGCGTATCCTTTTGTGGAATGCAACGCTGATCTGGTAAGCAGGTCTGATGCATGGTTAGCTACTCATAGTTGCAAAATGTATTTTATCGTTTTACACTTCATAAGTCTGAACTCACCATTTAGCCTTGTGCCTTAATTTTGATCTGGAAGTAATGCTGTTATGTTATCTCAGTGTGTTTCATATTTTGCAAATTAATAGGATGGTTGAAATGAGTCAATTACATGTAATATATGTCCAAGGCTGACCTTGTTCTAGCTTGGTTCTGCCATCTTTGTTTGCTGAAAAATCGGCACTGGGATGGTCCACATGCTTCAGCAATATTTTCCCCTTTTTAGGTTAGTCTTTTGCTTAGGTCCAGTTTCCCTTTAATGCAGGCCAAGGGCACTAAAACCCCTTTATTTTATATACAGTCATCCATAACGTCAACCTCGGTTTACACGATATACATCTCATATGCAATACTGTTTTTCTTATCAGACGCTATACTGTTTTTCTAGTCCACTGAAGTCTGGTTGTGTCTGCACTCCAATAATTGGCTGAATATGCTCAGATTTTTTCTTTGTGAACCTTTTAGTCTATGCCATCTTCCTTAACTTTGTCACCCTGTTGGTTTGTGCATTTCCTTTGTACACTTACAATGACAGACTTTATATCTGTATATAACTGAAACTGGTCTTGTTTTACCTTTTCTGCCTTCAGGACCAAAGCTGTGCGTTGACATGATTGTCATGCTTACATCTGCGGATTCAGGGTGCTCACTAACAAGATCGTCCTCTCCACACCGATCAACTCCTATCCGTTTCAGCATCTTGCTTAATGGCTTCAATCTGTAGTACCTCCTGTTATTTTGCCACTGTATTGGAGCTACAGGCTCGAAGTTGTGCAGTCTTTGATGTAATTCCTAGCATGGTTTCTATTGCCTTTAAATGTGGTACTGACTTCTTTTGGTTTGCTGCCCTGAAGATTAGATTTTCAAGTACTCAACGTCTCAACCTATGTTGTCCAAGTGATGTCTGTTAAGTACTTATGTCAATGGCTTACATTGAAGAGCAGTGGCACAAGGGTGGTCAAGATTAAGATGGACCTAATCATGTTTGTGCTTCTTCTTTTCTCCAGCATAGCATGATTAGTGCCAGCGATTGCATCCCTCGATGGAGCCGACACGTTGCATGCTTCCGCAATATTTGTCTTAAGCCGCATATATATGTTCAAGGTGCACCCTTTTCAAGTACATTTGCTCCTCCTAGTATTCGCAGAGCAAAAAAAATTTTTACGGCTCCTAGGATCAGGCAGTATTTGAATAACCCTGTGTTGGAGCATTCCTTTTCTTTCTGCGCCCAATGTTGAAGAAAAAACAATCAAAATGTTTATTGAGCTCTCAAAAAAATTCTGAAACCTTTGCAACTGGTAGGGGTAATATACTATTGTACTGTATAAGTTTGTTTAGAAGAAAAAAATATCATTTGGGCCTTTGTGTTGGAAAAGAAAGAACTAGGATTGATATGATATATGAGACTCCACTGGTCTGAATTGGTTCTTTTTCTCCCTGCAAAAGAAAAAGAATTGGTTGTTTTGCACATATAGGAAAAAAGTATATTTCAATAAAATGTGGCAGTTTGACATGATATTGCAATAGTTGTGCATGCTATTAGATTTTCAGCTTTTTTATTGCAATGCCAAAAAAAAAGTCCATTATTCTACTAGTGTAAAATTTGTAAGCTACTGGTATCAACAGTCACCCCATGGTTTACGTAGTTACTGATCAGTCACAAATAAGGACCTGACAAGTCTATCCGCAAAAAAATTGACGACAGGTCATCAAAGTATCCAAAAAGTACAGGCTCAAGATGAAATTTTCCCTGTTTTCGAGGATCTGCTATGATCATCTTTAGCAGACCCAGAAAACGTGTTTACAGTTCGTTGTAGATCAGATTTGCGGGGCGAATTCGTACGCTGCAGATCAGATCTCGTATATGAAACTGTAAAATTAAAAAAAAAACATTCGTGGGATAAACTTGCAACGCCATTCATCATACATAGTTGATCATCATACTACATCATAGATAGTTCTTCATCATACTACATCATAGTACTACATAGGGGGATCTGCGGGCCGTGTAGCGTACTAGAGCCTACGCTACCAAAATTGACGGGTGCGGCGGTGATGACGCGGAGGAGGAGCCGGAGGAGCTCAGTCCTTGTCGGAGTCGAGGTCGATCCAGACCTTGGCCTGCTCGGCCTTCATGACGCGTAGGTTCACCTTCTTGGACGCCTGCGCCTGCGACGCCGCGACGCCCTGGTCGAGGAAGATCTCCTCGATCTCGAGCTCGCGGCAGCGACGGGCGTCGACCTCCTCCCTCGCCGAGTGCTCCATGATGGCGCGCTCGAGGTGGTCCTCCTGCCCTGGGGGAGGTAGTCTTCGGGGCCGATGACGCCTCGACGCGGTGGATCCGCGTCGGCCTCGAGCTTGACGGCGAGCGGCCCAAGCTCCTCTGACTCTCTCTTGACCGGAGTGAGTCGCGAGCTCGAGGCACGGACGAACGAGCTCCCCGCGGCAGAGGAGTTGCGGCGGCAAACTGCGAGCTCGCGTCGTTCGAACGCCGGTGGCAGTCGGCTCCCATAGTTGAGCCACTTATGTGCCCTCCGCTTGCGTGCGGCGCCGGTCCACGTCATCCCCACCACTTCCATAGCTGTCCGTGGGTTGGGAAGGATCGCTAGGGCATTTTTAGGCTTGCCGGCAGCAAGAAATTGGGGTGGAGGGGGAGGGCAATCGCGGTGGAGCGGCGGCGAAGATGGATGGAGTTTGACACGTATCCGAGCGGTGAAACCGCATAAGTAGCGGTAGAGAGGGTCTTTTCCGGGCCACGGTAAACTTTATACGGGCCGGGACCGGGATACAGAGTCTGTTTTGACAAGAAAAACACCCGTATAGTCGTCACAATTACACGAATTCGTCCCTTTTATGGGGTTTGCTAGAGATGCTCAGACCCCGTATAATGCCCCAACCCGCAAAATAACCGCCAAAATACGGGTCCGCACGAAAAAACCTGCCCGATCAGACCCCGTATTGGGCCGCGGCTTGTAATTTTTTTGTGTGGCGTGACAAAAGCTCGCCCTCAACATCTAGATTCACGAGGTGGTAGGCCGACCCAAGCTCGACCCCTATCCGCAGCGAGATTTGGCAGGTGGGAAATTTCCACGTCGTTGTTGCCCCTTCGCCGCCTTCGCCCCGACTTCGCCCGCTCCGATCCATCTTTCCCGGCCATTCTTCGCCGTCATGGAAGCCTCCCAGCTGTCCCCCGTCACCGTGGAAGTCGTGCCGGCGCGAGCACCTTCGACAGATCTCGTCGCCGGCCAAGTTGACCACGTCGTCGCTCCAGGCACCATCACGCCTGTTCGTAAGCGACAGGGCAACATTGTCGTGCAGGGCGGGAATCCGGCGGGCCACGTCGGGAAGCCGCGCGCGCCCAGCGTTGCCGTCGAACGATCTAACCGTCCGCCGCCGGAGAAGAAGGGCAAGGTTTCAGGCATGAATTGCAAGAAGGCTCCTACGAAATGGCCAGCGACTTCATCCCCTCCCTCCACCCCGCAAGAGGTAACATGACGATGCCCTTCAATGGCGTCGGTTCCACCACAAGCGAGGTGTTCGATGAAATGTCCGCAAGGTATGTTTCTTCGATTTCTTCAACTTCCTTCGGTTTTCGGCAATGTGGATCTCATGAATCAACAATACTCATTGTAGCGCTGATTCAAACTATGCCGAATTCGTTAGCTTGTTGGACACCAACACCATCTATTGGGGAACATTGCATGGGAAACAAAAAAAAATCCTACGCACATGCAAGATCTATCCATGGTGATGAGCATCTACGAGAGGGAGAGTCGATCTACGTATCCTTGTAGATCGCTAAGCGGGAAGCGTTAAGAAACGCGGTTGATGTAGTCGAACGTCTTCGCGATCCAAATCGCCGAGCGTCCCGCGATCCAATCACGATCCGTCCCAATCTAGCACCGAACGGACAGCACCTCCGCGTTCAGCACACGTACGGCTTGATGACGATCTCCGCCTTCTTGATCCAGCAAGAGGGGAGGAGAGGTGGAAGAGTTCTCCGGCAGCGTGAGGGTGCTCCGACGATGGTGGTGGAGCTGTTCCGGCAGGGCTTCGCCTAAACACTGCAGAAAACCGATCTAGAGGAGAAACTATGCACTAGAGGAGAGGGCAGCACGTGGCAGAAAATCTTGTGCAAAAACCCTCAAAACCACTAGTATATATAGGAGGAGGGGAGGAGGAGGCTTGGCCCTCAAGGGGCCAGCCCTAGGCTTCGGCCGAACCAAGGAGGAAGGAGTCCTCCTCCTTCACTCCTAGTCGGATTAGGACTCCTTCCTTATTTGTTCCTTTTTGCCTTTTTCCACCTTTTTCCTTTTGGGCTTTTCTTCCCAACCGCATGGGCCTTGTGTGGGACTTCCACCAGCCCACTAAGGGCTGGTATTCACCTTCCCACAGCCCATGTAGCCTCTTGGGTCGAAATACCCCTCCCGATGGTCCCCCGGTACACTACCGGCACTCCCGGTACACTACCGATGAGCCCAAAAAATTTCTGGCGACCAAAACATGACTTCATATATATCAATCTTTACCTCCGGACCATTAAGGAGCTCCTCGTGATGTCTGGGATCTCATCCGGGACTCCGAACAACCTTCGGTCACCATCATGCATAACTCTATACTACCGAAACGTCATCAAACCTTAAGTGTGCAGACCCTGCGGGTTCGAGAACTATGTAGACATGACCGAGACACCTCTACGGTCAATAACCAATAGCGGGACCTGGATGTCCATATTGGTTCCTACATATTCTACGAAGATCTTTATCGGTCGAACCTCTGTGTCAAGGATTCAGTTAATCCCGTATGATATTCCCTTTGTTCTTCGGTATGTTACTTGCCCGAGATTCGATCGTCGGTATCTGTATACCTAGTTCAACCTCGTTACCGGCAAGTCTCTTTACTCATTCCGTAATACAAGATCTCGTGGCTAACACTTAGTCACATTGCTTGCAATTGTGATGTTGTATTACCGAGTGGCCCTGAGATACCTCTCCGTCACACGGAGTAACAAATCCCAGTCTTGATCCATGCCAACCCAACAGACATCCTCGAAGATACCTGTAATGAACCTTTATAGTCACTCAGTTACGTTGCGACGTTTGATACACATAAGGCACTCCTCCGGTGTCTGTGAGTTGCATGATCTCATGGTCATAGGAACATATACTTGACATGCAGAAAACAGTAGCAATAAACTGACACGATCATATGCTACGTTTGTAGTTTGGGTTTTGTCCATCACATCATTCTTCTAATGATGTGATCCCATTATCAAATGACATCACATGTCAATGGCTAGGAAACCTTGACCACCTTTGATTAACGAGCTAGTTCACTAGAGGCATACTAGGGACCAAGTGTTGTCTATTTACCCACACATGTAATGTGTTTCCAATCAATACAATTATAGCATGAATAATAACGATTATCATGAACAAGGAAATATAATAATAAATACTTTATTTATTGCCTCTAGGGCATATTTCCAACACCATCAACATCGATGAAGCCCCGATCGCTGAATTCGATTACAATGAAATGGATGGTGGCGTCGATGATCATGGTGGTGCGGATGAGTTAAGAGGATATAGAAGCGGAGGTGTATGATCAAGCGCAAGCAAAAAAAAGGCGCTAGATCAAAGAACTACACGGAGCTCGAAGCCAAATGTTGATCAAGGCATGAAGTGTGGTGTCTCTTGATGCGTGCATTGGCGCTTCTCAACCTGCCAAGAGGTATTGGCAAAGGATTGAAAATCAATTCTTACGCATGACGGCAAAGTTCCCCAATAGGACTCCTCGCTCCTTTCCGTCACTCCAAGATCGTTAGGACGTGATCAAGCCGATGTGTAGCCGTTGGGCAGCTTGCTTGAAACAAGTTCGCAATGCACCTCCAAGTGAAAACCGTGGAACCTGACTATGTGAGTTTGTTATCAATTTCGAAGTTGTGCAAATCATTTGTAGAATTTGAAGTGATTGCATCATTTTTAGATTGTTTTAATTGTGTAGGAAAAAATTTCCCAACACAGATACAAAGACATGGAAGCTTTCGAAGGCAAATTCTTTAAACTAGAGCATTGTTAGGAATTGCTCAAAAACTATGAGAAGTGGGAGTTGATTGAAAAAGAATCCCCACCAAAGAAAGGTTCACTCACAAACATGGACGATGATGAAGATGATGATGGTCCACGAAACTTGAACAAGCCCGATGGAGACAAAAAGACAAAGGAGAAGATCAAGAGGGAACACGAGGCATCGAGCTTGCGGGACAAGATAGATGGCATGGTGTAATCAAATGAGACAATGTTGAGGAAGACATTGGAGGCAAGGAAAGAGTTGGCAGAGAAGAGGGCATCGGAGAAGCAAGAGAAATGGCAACTGCTCAAGACCGATGTGTTGCACAAGGCGGCCATTGAAGAGAAAAGAGTCTTTGCCGATGAGACCAAAGCCATGGCAAAGCTTCTTGCTGAGGAGAATAGTATCATGACAATGAACCACGATGACATGGACGATATCAGCAGAGAATGGTATGATATGGCTAGGAGAGAAATCTTGAAGAGGAGGATGCTAGCGGCGGCCGGTGGGTGCTTCGATGCCGGTGATGTTTTTCCATCAGGAGTTGGAACCAGTGTCGCTGATGCTTTCGGTGCCGGAGTTGGAACAAGTTCTAGCGATGGCATCATGAATGGAGGTGGTGCGGATTGAAGATCATGACCACGGGTGAAAACCGACTAAGATGATGATGGACGTGGTAGTTGCTTTTGCATGAAGTCCTTTTGTGTTTGTCGTACCAAAATATGCTTTTATTTACGCGTGAACTATGTTTTATTATTCGAATTTAAACTCAATCATCGAAATCGCTATCATATTGATTAATCTGGGATTTTCCGTTTGCGGGCTGGCGTGGCTGCGACCGAGCAAACCCCGCAAAGTAGACCCGTAAAAAAGGATATTCGCGAATATCCTTCGCTTTACGGTATCTGCTCGGTCGTAACCCGCATCAGCCCGCAAACTAGTTTTTTCGTAAACTGTAAACAAGTTTTGTGAATCGACAGGTCTGCTAGAGATGATCTAAGCTTCTCCACGCCCTTGCTCGACTGGCTGCAGTTGCACTAGCCACCTCTCCACGTACCAAGACACTTCACCACCTTCACCTTCTGCGACGCCCCCATATGGCTCGCTCCAAGTGGCGCTAGGGGCGGAGGATTTGTAGCATCAAGGTGCGGCCCACGCAGATTTGTGGTCGCCTGATTGCCTCGTAATTCAAAACGTGGTTTAGCCATTAATTATCTTTTACGTGGTCGATCCGTGCAGCACTTCACAGATTATGGCAGCTCCACCCGTCCCACATCTCATACATTTTCTTTGGACTTTTCAATTTCAATCTATTATATATTTTGAACCAAAAGTCTAATGTATATTTTGTTTGCATCTTTGTGTTTCTTGTGATGATGTCTTTCCAAGAAAACCCATTTTAAATAAGTATTGATGAGCTTTGAAACTTCGTTAAGTGTCAGCTGCTAAAAGTTGTAGGAGTGAACAACAAAATCACAAGTTTTAGAAGTCAAAACTTGAAACTTTTTGTGCCCTCGAGCAAAATCTAACGTCTTTGCGGATCACGATGCAAATTGGACGGACGATAAGTTTGAACTACTAAAACTTGATAGAAACGATGGTAAATTCAGCAAGTTTCAAAAACTAAACGCTAAACCATAAACCCTAAGACCTAAAGCCCAGAAACCTAAAACCATGCAAAACTTGGTAAAACTTAATGTTATATTTATCAAATTTTAGTTTTGAAACTTACTTTTTAAAGAAAATTGTCGAAATGTATTCAAGATCGGTCTTGTTCGAAAGTTTTCCTCGCAGCAAACACAAATACGAAAAAATAAATTCAATTTGAATTTTCAGTTCAAAAGATATAATAAATTTGAAATTAAAATATGAAATAAAAGGACACGGGGAGTAGGGTGGATGGCGCATGCAGCCAATGGCGGAGCCATGAATTTCCGCCTTGGTATTCATCCGTTCAATGCAATACAAGCTAGCAATAGTATAAGGCCTCTCCCAATCTTCACAGTGTACAAGTGCTAAGGATACCATCTAGACAAAAAAATGATGTGACAAAACAATTAAAGAGGAGAGAAAGCATTATAGTGATTCAGGAGGATACGATGCTAAGCGCGTGGACCTAGCCAAAGTGGCTACTAATCAATGCATGAAGGGCTTTAGTTGTTAAAAAAATAAATAAAGCAAGCTTAGCTACAAAAACTAAACACCCATGCATTGGAAACATTAGTTGCTAAATTTTCTAATGCTCTTAGCGCCTTATCTAAGTATCAATGCATTGAAAGAGGTCTAACAACGAATCAACAATTCTTTGGTTTCCATGAAAGTCTAAGGAAAACCGCCGGCGCCACCACTGCATGCAGCTCTCGTAAAAATTGTCAAAAACATACATGAATGGACCCAACCTACAGTAATTAAGGTCTAAGACTGAACAAGTTTTACGAATGTTATACCAATCAAACGATTGCACACGACTGGACAGGTGTGTCTTTGCGCGTAGCGCCCTTGTGAATTTCTAGGTGCTTGGGTTCGCTCGTTGCCTCTATTTAGTATACATATATATCTTTATAAAGAAAACACAACGTGAACCAACGAATGGTTAGGACGACAGTGTTATCCCTAACGTATCAAAATCATGTCCTAATGCTCGCATTACGATATGACGGCTCAGCCTCCGTATGTGCTAAGGTATACGTGTGTGCGTTCGTAGATATGCGTGTATAAACGCTTGCATTTGTACTATGTTCAAATTATAACCTTATAAATAATATTCCATTTATTGGCCGGCCTGGCTCACCTTAGAATAATATTTTATTTATTGGCTTGACTTAAATCATGACCCCTGATAGACTTAAGCATCGGTGTAAATCTATTCGATGGTTTATGTATATACACCCAAATATCTATATGGTTCAACCTAGTTACGCAAGATTTTTGTAGACCCACCGGTGACGAAGCCAGAAAGTTAGGACAAAGGGGCCAAGTATTGTTAAACCTTGTTAGGAAGAGCTAATCCATCAAAACACTATTTTAACAAAAACAAATCACTGCTATTATTCATTCTAGGCTTAAATCACTGATGTTAGGGGGGACAGGGCCCTGGTTGGCACCCCTGTCTCTCCCATTGAAACCCATCATTTGGTGTGAAGACCACGAGGTCACGCATCGCCATTAGCTCCACCACCTGCATTTCGGAGACGTCAGGCCTCCGCCTAAAGAGGGGATATGTGCCGCCACCACCCACTACCTTTGAGAGTCAGGCGCGATAGCCAGTCGGAAAGAGCAGGTCAAGGCGTCTCTTTTTTGGGAGCTTTTGATTTAGGTTTTGGTTGTTTTGGGGTTCTTTGGAGCCGCTCGCGAAACGATCCAGGAGGAGGGTGTGTGTGTGCCGCGAGAGTGCTTTCAAAGAAGGAAAAAAACGTGTGACAGTTGGCCGTTTTAAACCCTTTTTTAAGGTGTTTTTAGGTCTCGGTCGATATCCAAATTTCTCTCAAATACATAATATGTAAAACCGCAGAAGAATACACAAGTAAGAAATAAAAAAAGGAAACACTTTAAAAATATATACGGATATCAAGTTATTTCTCCACCCGCGTCGGCCGAGTCGCTTGCGGTTCGTGCTCTTCCCCTTCCCCCGCTCGTCCACCTCCCTTGCATTTCCATTTGCCTTTGCTATTTGCTCCCCGCCGTTTGAGTTGCATCGTGGTTTTTTCCATGGGGAGGTCAAGCAAAAGATCCGAACGTTCAGCCGACCTCATCAGCGTCCTCCCGGAGGATCTGCTTCTCGAGATCCTCGAGCGTCTTGGCTCCGCCAGCGCGGCCGCGGGCACTAGCCTCCTCTCCCGCCGGTGGCGCGGCCTCTGGACCCGGCTCCCCAGCCTCACCCTCAACCTCCACGACGTCCCGTTCGGCTCGATCCAGGCCGCGCTCCGCCGCGCCGCTGCCGCTCGTCCCGGCGTGTACATCTACCACCTCAGCATCCGCGTCGCCGGCCAGGCCGACATGATCGGCGCCGGGCGCTTCTCCTCGCTGCTCTGGGACGCCGCGAGTCTCTCTCCGGTGGAGCTGCGCCTCGCTCTCCCGCGGAACCTGCAAGTCTCCTGCATGGACGTGACGCTGCCCAGGTTCCACCGCGCCACCTCCATAGACCTTCGCGCGCGGGCGCTCCACTTGACCGTGTTCGCGAAGCCATACGCGTTGGCCAGTGGCTGCTGGTATGTCCCCTTCCGCTCGCTGGAGAGGCTCTCCCTCTCGGGATGCCACATCGATCTGGCCGCCTTCATCCCGTTCTGCCCGCGCCTGCGCGTGCTCCGGGTGAACACCACCGGCGTGATAGACATGAGCAACATTACGGTCCAGTCCGCATCGCTGGAGGAACTCGCCGTGGAGCACGGGAACAGATGGACCGGCCGTACCCATGTCAGCGTCGACTCCCCTGTGCTTAAGCAATTGTCAGCGTCCTTCCATGCCTACGGCAACATCGGGGTGTCCATCTTGGCACCAATGGTGGAGAAGGTCTGGTGGCGGTGCTCGTATGCCAAGCCGATCTACGGGCTTGGTCTTTGGGGCCTCTCGGAGGTGGGCTTGAACGCCGAAGAGACACATGGACAGACCGACTCTGGGTCTGGGAGAGACGGCTGCGTGCAGCTCCCTAGGGTCCATGTCATGTCCCTACACATATCTCCTGTCCAAGTATATATTTCTCCTGTCCTGCTTGTTCAATTTCGCGCAATTGTGGGCGAGACTGAACTTATCCAGGATGTTTTTTGCAGGATTCAGTTAGCTTTCTAGATGCAAAGCTCAGCTTTGAGGCAGAGATCGATAAACATATGGTTACCAACTTCTCTGGTCTGGACCTACATCTCAGCACCAAGGGGCACGTGTTTGGAGCTTTAGTGATGCATCATCTCCTTGGGATGCATCGGATTCGTACAGCCTTACGGAACCTTAAGATTGTCCTGCTAAGATCAGAGGTAATTTATCGTACCTTGTGCTTATGCATTTGGAATCTATGCAGTACATGTTCAGCCAATAAGTTCGACGTACATATTTTTTTTTGAGAGAGAGGTTCGAGATACATTCTTGAACTAATGCCCCAACGCTGGAACGTCCATAATTTGTTTCTGTAATTCACATTCGTTTAGGTGAAAGATGCATGTCGAGTAAATTGTCTCTGTGATGAGCCTAAGAGCTGGAGAACAGAAAATATCACCTTGGCTGATCTTGAAAGCATGGAAATTGAAGGCGCTGGCGGAGAAGATCACGTGTTTGATTTCTTGAAAGTGATATTTGGATGTGCTCCAAATCTTAAAACAGTGACTCTGAGGCTGTCAGATGGTGTCACTCCAAGTGTCGATTGGTGCACAAAAATAAATAACATCTTCATGTCATATCCTTCCGTCGAATGCAATGCTGATCTGGTAAGCAGGTATGACGCATCGTTAGCATACTCAATAGTTGCAAAAGGTTGTTTTTTTGGTTGTACAGTTTATCAGTCTAAATTCACCATTTAACCCGGTACCTTTATTTTGATCTGAAAGTAAAGCAGTAATGGTAGCAATGTGTCAATGACATGGTAATATCTATTCAAGTCTGACTTAGTTTTAGCTTGGTTCTGCCCTCTTTGTTTGCTGAAAAATCGACACTGTGAATCTGTGATGGTCAGCATGCTTCAGCAGTGTTCCTTAACTTTGCCACCCTGTATTTACAAGGGCAGACTTCATATCTGTATGTGACTGAAACTTGTCTTGTTTTACCTCCTCTGCCTGCAGGGCCAAAGCTGTGTGTTGACATGATTGTCTGCAGATTCAGGGTGCTCATTGACAAGATCGTCCTCTCCCACGCCGACCAACTCCTTTCTGCTTAATGGCTTCAATCTATGCTACCTCCTGCTGTTTTGCCACTCTAGTGGAGCTACATACTCGAAGTGGTGCAGTCTCTGGTGTAATTCCTAGCATGGTTTCTATGGTCTTGAAATGTGGTACCGACTCCTTTTGGTTGGTTGGCTGGCTGGCCTGAATATTAAATTTTTAAGTATCTAAACGGATGTTGTCCAAGTGATGCCCTGTTTAAGTACTTACGCCAATGGCTTACATTTAAGGGCAGTGGGGTATTCCGGTTAAGTGCATAGTAAATTAACCATGCTTCATATGGGTTAACAGAACTTCACTTACGTCAAAGTTAAGATGGACCTAATCATGTTTGTGCTTCTTCGTCTGTCTTTTCTCCAGCATAGCATGACCTAGTGCCAGCGATTGCAATGCCTTGATGGAGCCGGCACGATGCACGCTTATGCAATATTTATCTTAAGCCGCATATACCGAAACAGGCTTTCGTCCCGTTTTATATATAATGCAACTATCATCAACATCCTGATACAAACACGCGTCATCAAAACACATGCACACACCCAAGGCAAAATACATAAGTGATGAGCGCAGCAATACCATCCCTAACACTACAAAAACAACCGGGGTACTCAACCGGGAACACGTCATTGCGAAGAGATGAAGCTGCATATGACGAACCATGGACGAACCATGGGCTCCAAGCTGCCATCGTCTGATCCGAGGATCGGAGTTTCCCCTGATGCAACATGATGGACAATGAGAGTCGCGACGATGCCTTCAAGAAGGAAACGAGCTTCGCCGCCATCGGTCCTTCCGACGATAGAACAGATTTTCACCCCGGCCAATACTCACCGTCACCGAACGCCGCACACGGGCCACCACACCGCCCACACGGCTATGTTCATCGGTAAACATTGAGCCATGGGCTCTGCCCATGAGCACCACGCTACCACCACCAAGGTTGCCCCCTTGCATCCAGGACCCTGACACCATCACACCTGAGACACGTCGATACCACCACCATGGCAGCCACTCTAGCATCCAGGACCCTGACACCACCGCACCCGAGACAGGTCGCTGTCGGAATCGGGGCTCCGGGGACCCAAGAAGGTTCGAACTCTGGGGTGCGCTTGCTCACCAGCCTTATTCTACTTCGCGAGCCTCCAGCGATGCAACGGCGAGCACAAGCTAAGGAAGAAGAACATGAACACCACGATTACCCAGGTTCGGGCCACCTCGCGGTGTAAGACCCTAATCTCACTTGTCTGGATTGCTTGGAGATATGAGAGGTTACAAAGGTGTGTTCTTGCTCGTCTGGGATCGATCCTCTTCTTCAACCAAGGCCTAGCCTATCTTATATTGGTCCATGGTCCTCTTCCCCCGAAATCACAAGGCGAGAAGGGTTGCCACAGCGAGCAGTTTGAAACGGTACAAGATCACAGACTATCCTCACAAAAGCAGTCCACGCCTGCTAAAGCTTGCTACCGTGACACGTCGGTGGGCTTAGAGATGACCTCCGTCCTGGCGAGCCCTCGGCCTGGGTCTTCTTTTACTAAAGGGGAAACCTTTGGGGATTGCTTTGGGAACCGACAAGCTGGCTTCGCTCCCTTTGGACGAAAGAGGAAAACCTCTCCATATGCGCCCGCTGGTACAACTCCTGGCGCCGCCTGGCACGACATGCGTCACCCACGTGAAGGCATAAGGCCGGGTGGCTACGTCAAGCCACCCCTATCCAGTACGCCTCGTGGGGGCCCTGGCGGTAGCCTTGGGAGGCGACCTCGCAAGGGGGTTTGCGAGCCCCCCGCGCCGCCTGCTGTCTTGCCCCTCACGAGGCGGAGACCCTTGCGAGGGTCATGCTCGCAAGGTACCGGAAAGGGCGACCATGGGCTTGCGACCCGCAGTGCACCCGGGCCCGAAGGCAAGCAGGCCTGGGTACCCCTAATCCCACGGCCCGATAACCGCTACCCCAACAAAAGAGACGAGAGAAAGGAGCCGCCTTTCGTAACCTTGGAAGGCCCTCGGCGTCGAGACCCGATAGGCCGGACAAAACTAGCCTCCATCGACCCATCCTGCTGTATCGGTCGTGAGACGAGCTCAGTCCTGTAGCACCGGCACGAGACAAGCTCAGTCCTGCTACTCCGGACATGAAACGAGAGATGCACCGCAGCTGGAAGAGGCCCACCTCTCCGACGCACGTAGCAAGCACATGATGAAAGCACATTTGCTCCCTTGGTGGTTTTGGTAATTCATAACAACACATATGTCATTGAACTAATGTTTCCATCAAGCATATTTCAGGCAAAGTTCAATGATGGGTTGGCAAAGAGATTATGGAATACCCCAAGATGCAGGAAATGGATTGGCTAAGCTTCAAGAAAGAGGACTCTACATTTTATATTTGTGAAAAATCACCTTGAGTCCGTAGGAAACCCAATACTAGTAAAAGGGTGTAAAGTTTTGTTGGTGAACAAAAAGCTCATACGTGCACAAGTGATACTCACCAAGGACACCCACAAACTCTCCCACCGAAGGCTGTTCTAGGCCAAACACTTAAATCGGTGCAACCAACATTCCCATCCCGGTGCCATCGATTCTAACCCTAGACAGACCCAGCCAAACTCCAGCCACTTCGGTGCAACCGACACTGCTTTCGGTGCCACCGAGTTGGGCTGCCAAGTTTCTGTTACACAAGTTCACATTTTCGGTCTGCTTGAGAATGTTGAATCGGCGTCACTTAGTTTGGCAATTCTGACCATTGGTCACCTTGTCGGTGCAACTGAGATTCCTATATCGGTCCCTCCGAGATTAGAAAGTTGCCACCTTTGTCACTTCGTTACCATCGAGATTAACACATCGGTGTCACCGAGTTGGTCATTTTGTGTGTAACAGTTGGATTTTTGGGGATGCCTATATATACCCCTCCACCACCACCTACTCGAAAAGAGAAGCACTCGGAACCATTCCATACCTATCCTATCAATTTTTCCGAGAGAGAACCACCTACCCTTGTGTTGAGGTCAAGATCTTCCACTCCAACCATATGGATCTTGATTTCTAGCCTCCCCAAGTTGCTTTCCACCAATCCCATCTCTTCTACCAAGCCATATCTGTGAGAGAGTGATTCTGTGTTGAGAAGTCTATCATCTTGAAGCACAAGAGCAAGGAGTTCATCGACATTACCGAGCCTATTACCTTTTGGAGAGTGGTGCCTCCTAGATTGGTTAGGTGTCGCTTGGGAGCCTCCTACTTCATGTTGTGGAGTTGAACCAAGAAGTTTGTAAGGGCAAGGAGATCGCCTACTTCATGAAGATCTACCCTGAGTAAGGCTAGTCCTCCATGGACGTAGGCCGTCATGGTATAGTCAAGGTTGCTTCTTCGTGGAACCCTCCATGGGTAGAGCCCTCCATGGACTCTCGCGACCGTTACCCTCCGTGGGTTGAAGACTCCATGAACGTGGACGTATGATAGCACCACCTATCGGAACCATGGGAAAAATCTTCATGTCACCAATTGTGTTTGCTTTCCTTACCCTCTCTTTACTTACATGTCCAACGTCTTTACTTTCCGCTGATATACTCTTAGACATGCATGTGTAGTGTTTACTTGACATAGTATGAATGCTAAAACTTGCAAAGAATTAAAATGGGAAAAAGCATAGTTTTATTGGTCAAGTAGTCTAATCACCCCCTCTAGACCTACTTTCGATCCTACAAGTGGTATCAGAGCTTTGGTCTCCATTGCATTGGTTTCACAACCTAGGAGAAGTTGACATCTAGTGAGGAAAACTATCACCGTAGAGGTCCGTACTTTGATGGCACAAATTTTGCTAGTTGGAAGCACAAAATGAAAATGCATTTGCTTGGTCATAATCCTGCCGTTTGGGCTGTTGTTCGTGTTGGCTTGCAAGGTGAATTCTTTGCGGAAGGAAAGGAACCCGATCGCGAAGAGACTGTGGATGAATTGAAGATGTTGCAAATCAATGCTCAAGCATGTGACATTCTCTTCAACTGCCTATGCCCCGAAGAATTGAACAAAGTCAATTGTCTTGAACACGCAAAAAAGATTTGGGATACTTTGGTTGATATGCATGAAGGAACTGAGTCCGTGAGAGAATCCAAGTTAGATGTTCTTCAAGGTCAGCTTGACAAGTTCAAGATGAAGGATGGTGAAGGAGTCGCTGAGATGTACTCTATGTTAGCTCTCATCACCAATGATATTGTCGGCTTAGGAAGCGAAGAAATGACAGACAAATTCATCATCAAGAAGATACTTCGAGCTTTGGATGATCGATATGACACCGTTTGCACATTGATCCAAATGATGCCCAACTACAAAGATCTCAAACCAACGGAAGTGATTGGTAGAATTGTTGCTCATGGGATGACACTCAAAGACAAGGAAGAGCTTCATCACAAGTCTAGCAGTGCTTACAAAGACACAAGAGATGCTCTCGCTACCTCAAGTGATAACCTTGTCAAAAATGAAGAGATAAGCCTCATGGTCAAGAAATTCAACAACTTCTACAAGAATAGAAGCAAAGACCGAAGCTCCAACTCAAGATATGAAGAGAAGCGTTCGTCAAGTCCTGACCGAAACTGCTACAATTGTGGGAAGCCCAGACACTACTCCAATGAGTGCACGGCTCCTTACAAACTAAGAGAAGAGTCACCAAGAAGACGAAGCTCAAGAGACGAGTCACCTCAAAGAGAGAGAAGGGGTAGAGATGATCGTTATTAACGAAGACCCTCAAGGAGAAGTAGAGACTCGGAGAAGAAGGACAAATACACCAAGAGCTACTCAAGAAGGAAACATCAAGCTCATGTTGGTGAATGGGTTTCCGGAACCGACTCCAACAACCACTCCGAGAGAAGCTATCACTCCAACTCTGACTATAGTCAACATGAAGGTGTTGCCGGAATTGCACTAGTGACAACCAACTCCTATGATATATTTGATTCACCAAATGAAGGGAGTGGAAGTTTCTTCGTGGCTAAAGGCCCCAAGGTATCACACCCCGAGTATCTTGATTTCAATAGTGATGAAGATGACTTGCTATTTTACAAAACTAGTAATGATAGTAATGAACTTGCTAGTACTCACTCTAGTGTAGATAAGTTATGTGATGATAATAAGTTGGAAATAGAACGACTAACTCAAGAACTAAAAAATCTTAAGTTAGCTCATGAGTCAACTCTAGAAGATCATAGAGAGCTTGTAAGGACACATGAGAAGCTACGCTTCGAGAAGCTCAATTTAGAGCAAGAGCATGAGTTCCTTAAAGCTATCAATGACAATATTCGAAAGAAGACTTACTCTCATCTAGCCAAACGACTTCTCTTGTCTACATTCATGCCTCAAGTTAAGTCTAAGCAAGATAGTAACAAAGGAAAGAAAGGTTCTTCAACTAGTAGCAATAAAAGTGATAAATCCAATGATATTGCTTCTAGTAGCTCTTTTGATCCCACTAACTCTTCTCTTAGCCAAGTTACACTTGAGCAAGAAAATGAACTCTTGAAAGGGATTATAGAGAAAGGTATCTACAAAAGTCTTGAAGGGTGCAAACAATTTGATGAGATTGTACGCAAGCATGGAGGATACCGGAAGAATCATGGTGTTGGCTCTTCAACGCTAATGGAGTTGAATGGGAAGAAGGTCAATACCCCAATCCCAAGTTTGTTCCTCAAAAGGAGAAGTATGAAAATACACTCCCCAAGGGAACAAAGTTGCAAGATGACCTTCCACCACAAGACACCAAGCTCAAGGGCAAGAACGAGCTTCAAGAGGACATTGACTCATATGAAGATCAATCCCAAGCTTTGGTGAAGTGGGTTCCTAAGGCTACTACAAGCTCAACTTCTACAAGTGCTACTACAACACCGAGGATCCCCATAAACTTGATGTGGGTCCCCAAGAAGAAGAACTATAGAGTTCTTGAGGGGTGACTCCGCCAATGAAATTCACTCATATTCATTATTGACAAGGACTATTTGCAATCAACATCAACTCTATGCAATAGTTCAAGGAGTCACACATTCCCTCAAAGGTAAGCAAGAGACAAGGTAATCAACAAATCGATGGACATCATCACATATGCTTTGCACTCCATGTCCATAGATATCCTTGTATTTGTCTCTTGTGTGTTGGGACTAGCCCATGTAGGTGATAAGAGTAATGAAACAACAAGGATGCTCCCAACTCTTGGTGATCTTCATCAACATTGAACATCCACCACTACCTCACCAACATGAAGTCTTCATCGACAAAACCCAATGTTAGTTTATCCCTCTTATTGGGGGATGTCACATCTAGGGGGAGCTTTACTCTAAGACTTGAGTTAGAGCATCTCAAAAGAATGTGACAACATTAAATGCTTTATGTGAAAGTGGTAACCCTACTTGTGCTTAAACGATGAGTATGACCTATGATCAAGGTATTCTTACTTGGTTGGTAAGTCAATATGCTCATATATAGATGACTCCGTCATCGCCAAAGTGCTTGATAGATGCTCTTGTGTTTGTGCATGTTTGCCATGATTTCATTTGACATCTTATTGTGTGAGCATGTTGGTCTACATTTATTTACTCATTCGAGGATATCCAATTGTTGCTATTTGGCTTTTGATTTATCTTTTGCCAATTGGATATACAAGAATGCCTAGGACCACTTCCTTAGATATCTATGATTTCTCACCTCATACTCTATTCATGCTGCATCACAAAATTTGAACAAGTGCTTTTCGATCCCTCTGTGTGTGGAGCACTCGGAGTTCCGTATCGACAAGGACTGACCATTAAAACCTCCCAAGTGCATCTTGGTGGAACCAACACCAAAATCTCGGTCACACCGAATGCCTAGGGTTGATCTGGAATTCTTGCCTCGGTACTACCGATTCCATATTCTCGGTTACACCGAGTGTCCCTGTCAGCTAACAGTTGAGGCACTCGGTGACACCGGAAATTTAGAATCGGTGTCACCGACAGTAAAGGGTATATATTCGATGGTCCCGACGATTCAAAATTTCGCTCCTCAAACCATCGCGTCCCCAAGCCCTAAGCTTCCACAGAAGGACCCCCTGGTCGTTGCCCTTGTATTCCCGCGCTCCTCCACCGCTGGGAATCGTCACCGTCGACGAAATCTTCACCGCCATCGTCGTCGTAGCGGATCCGTCGCCAAGCTAGGGTATGGATTCGGCCCCCTCTTGCGCTCCAATCTCCAAATCTTGCGCATTAGGGTTTCTACATTATCTTGGCACATATTGAAAGCCTTCCATCCACAAATAAAATCCCGTAGAGTAGACAACCATGGATTTTTAGGGTTTTGCCGTCCGCCCGATGAAACTCGGTGGAATCGAAGCAGGCAAATTGGTGTCACCGATTTGTATGTCTGTGTTACTGAGAACTTTCTCGGTTAAACCGAGTGCACCTTTCGGTCTCACCGAAAGGGATGCCAAGTTTCGGCTAAGGAGAAAGTCAGTCTCGGTAGCTCCGATAGTTTTGCTTCGGCTGTACCGATGTTCATTTGATAGAATGCAAAACTTTGAAAATATTTTGTACAAACTTTCAAAAACCAGCTGCATTTTTTTATGTCTTATCCTATTCCACTCTTCTATACTCTATTCACAGGGTCAACATGTCAGAGTCAGACAGTCAGAATCTGCCAGAGTATGGAGTTGACATGAGTTCAGGCACTAGTCCTGAGGCCAGTTCTTTTTTAGATCCAGACAGCCCCAGCTCCCATGGGTTGCCCAAGGCTGCCACTAGGGCTAGGAAGAAGCTGAATTAAGATGAGGAAGATTCAGAATTCTTGCCAGAGGAGGCTCTTGCCAAGAAGCAAGAGAAAGCTGCCAAGAGGTCTGGAAATGAGGCCACCTCTTCCAGGAGGGTGGTCAACAAAGTTTATGCACCTGCTGAAACTTTCAGATAACGTGAGAGTACTAGGGCGACAATGACTATTGAGCCCCCAAACAAGTCTATGCCTAAGAAGGCAGGGGAGAAGAGAGCCACAAAGAGGATTATTCATGTGACTGGCAGGCCTACATCTATGTATGAAGATCCAGAGGAGGATGAGCTAACTGCAATGGCTCCTCCCAAGAAGAAGGCCAAGAAATTCTAGCTGATGCTATGCCCAAGATAGGCACATCCAAGAGCACCAAATCCAAGAAGGCTGCTGCTGAAAAGCCTAAGAGGACATCCGGACAAATTCCAGCTTCTAAAAAGAACAAGAGAACTACCTCCAGAGTTGAAGATGATGATTTTACAACCTTGATAAAACTTAGACCACATCTTCCAGTACATGATGTCAGCCACCTAGTTGCTGAAGATATGAATAAGAGAAAAGACTCAGGGTTTGAGGGCATGGAGAGTTGTTGATCCATATGCCCAGAGGAGGAAGATTGCTGTTGATTACAGATTCTACACCAAGGAGCAACAAGACTTCTATGAGACAGTCCTGCTAGACAAGAGCCCAGCAGTCAGTGACATGAGATGTGTTGATTGGAAATTCATTAAGGAGAATGAGGACTACTTTCCAAGTGTCCAAGGCAATTTCCACTGCATTGGTCTGGATGAATTTGTTGGCAGAGAGCTTACTGCATGGAACGATGAAATGATCATGCAATTCTACTCCACTACACACTTCTATGGAGATGGTAGGATTGTATGGATGACAGAAGGAGCAAGATATGAGTCCATTGTTGATGAATGTGCTGCAATTCTAGGAGTCCCGGAGGCACAGGATGGTGATTTGGATGTCTACTCAGAGTCCAAGGAGGGCCACAATGCTATGGCCAAAATGTACAAGGAGATCCCTGCTGGAAATGTGAAGTCTCACAAGCTAGGATCCACCTACTTTCTTCAGGCTGGCCTCCATACCATGAACACCATTCTGAGGCATACTTTGATGCCCAAGTCAGGAGATGACAAGATGATCCGAGGATATTCCATCAACATGTTGATCCACCTTGACAGACATACCAGGATCAGAGTCATGGACTTGATTGTTGGGACAATTAAGAGGGTTAATGTTGATCAACACCGCTCTTGCTGCTATGCACTCTAGATCCAAATGCTCATAACTCCAAGTTGTAAAAGAACATATTTGCTCTAGATCGTCCCCATTTGCCCCTACAGTCAGATCTCGAGGATAATGTTGTGGTGATGGACCCAGATCATCCCACATCAGCTGCAGCTCAGGCAGAGGCAGAGGTAGTTCAAGCCACTGGTGCTCAGGTTCCTAGATCCATAAGTGAGCAAATGGATATGTTGATTTCATTAGTTCAGAGCATGCAGAAGGACATTAAGGGTATTCTGGACAACCAGAACAGTCTTGTGAGGATCTTTGAAACGAGGATCAAGACTCTCAATGATAAGATGGACAGAGTGACTAAGACAGTCATAGAGCTTCAGAAGGAAGTTGACTCAGTCCACATACCTCATGCTTCTTTTTCTGATGATGATGATAATGATGAGGATGAGGATAAGGATGGACCACCTCTCAGGACAGGCACACAGATTCCTACTCAGGCCAGATCAGCCAAAGTGCCAGCTCCAGACTTGAGGCCCTCTTCATCAGCACTTGCTACTGTCAGCTCAGCTCCTGCTCCATCAGGTCCAGTTCCTCCAGTATCCACTCTAGCTCCATCCACGACATTTGCAGAGATTTTCGCCGACGCTGTTCTCTCCACTCCTTCATCAACAACCGGAGGAGATCAGCCCAAGAATGCTTAGATATATGCCTTTGAACTTTTTGGTAACTTGTTGCCGGAGGGGGAGAAGTGTTTATAGATCTTTAGGCTTCGAGTGAGAGAGAGTTTTGGTGTTTATTGCTTTTCAAAAACTATTGTCTTCTGGTTGCTTGTGATACACTTTTGTGTGACGTTACTACTTCCTAGCATCTTATTACAAAGGGGGAGAAGTATGCTTCATGAGATGATCTTTCTACATTGCTTGATTGTGTTGTGCTATGATGTTCACTCTAATTATTCTTGCACACCACCAAGATGTATGTGACATGGAAGAAGTGCCCCATGTACCTAATCGATTGTGCATTTGCATTCAAACGCAATTTCAAAATAATGCACAAAAATTTAGGGGAAGCTCTTTCTTATCACATACTTCTCAAAGCGACGAGTATATTCATTGATTATATCATATGTCTAAGCTTTGATCTATATGTTGTCATCAATTACCAAAAAGAGGGAGATTGAAAGCACATTTGCTCCCTTGGTGGTTTTGGTAATTCATAACAACATATATGTCATTGAACTAATGTTTCCATCAAGTATATTTCAGGCAAAGTTCAATGATGGGTTGGCAAAGAGATTGTGGAATTCCCCAAGATGCAGGAAATGGATTGGCTAAGCTTCAAGCAAGAGGACTCTACATTTTATATTTGTGATAAATCACCTTGAGTCCATAGGAAAGCCAATACTATTAAAAGGGGGTAAAGTTTTGTTGGTGAACAAAAAGCTCATACGTGCACAAGTGATACTCACCAAAGACACCCACAAACCCCACCAAAGTCGTTCTAAGCCAAACACTCAAATCGGTGCAACCAACATTCCCATCCCAGTGCCACTAATTCTAAACCCTAGATAGACCCAGCCAAACCCTAGACACTTTGATGCAGTCGACACTGCTTTCGGTGCCACCGAGTTGGGCTGCCAAGTTTCTGTTACGCAAGTTCACATTTTCGGTCCATCCGAGAATGATGGATCGGCATCACCGAGTTGGTCATTTTGTGTGTAACCGTTGGATTTTTGGGGATGCCTATATATACCCCTCCACCACCACCTACTAAAAAAGAGAAGCACTCAGAACCATTCCATACCTATCCTATCAGATTTTCTGAGAGAGAACCATCTACCCTTGTGTTGATGTCATGATCTTCCACTCCAACCATATGGATCTTGATTTCTAGCCTCCCCAAGTTGCTTTCCACCAATCCCATCTCTTATAACAAGACATATTTGTGGGAGAGTGATTGTGTGTTGAGGAGTCTATCATATTGAAGCACAAGAGCAAGGAGTTGATCGACATTACCGAGCATATTACCTTTTGGAGGGTGGTGCCTCCTAGATTGGTTAGGTGTCGCTTGGGTGCCTCCTACTTCGTGTTGTGGAGTTGAACCAAGAAGTTTGTAAGGGCAAGGAGATCGCCTACTTCATGAAGATCTACCCTGAGTAATGCTAGTCCTCCGTGGACGTAGGCCGTCATGGTATAGTCAAGGTTGCTTCTTCATGGAACCCTCCATGGGTAGAGCCCTCTGTGGACTCTCCTAACCGTTACCCTCCGTGGTCGAAGACTCCATGAACATGGACGTACGATAGCAACACCTATCGGAGCCACGGGAGAAATCTTCGTGTAACCAATTGTGTTTGTTTTCCTTACCCTCTCTTTACTTACACGTGCAATGTCTTTACTTTCCTTTGCTATACTCTTAGACATGCATGTGTAGGGTTTACTTGACATGCTATGAATGCTAAAACTTGCCAAGAATTAAAATTGGGAAAAAACATAGTTTTATTTGGTAAATTAGTCTAATAACCCCCCCCCCCTCTAGACCTACTTTCGATCCTACACATGACTAGAAAGTGAAGCGCGATACGGTCCGCTCGCAGACGAGCCGACACTGGAGTAGAATCCGACCATCGTCGTGGACACAGTCGCCAAGCCACCGTGTAGTGATGCGTCTCCGTCGTATCTATAATTTTTGATTGTTTCATGCCAATATTCTACAATTTTCATATACTTTTGGCAACTTTTTATATACTATTTTTGGGACTAACATATTGATCCAGTGCCCAGTGCCAGTTCCTGTTTGTTGCATGTTTTTTGTTTTGCAGAAAATCCATATCAAACGAAGTCCAAACGGTATAAAAACTTACAGAGGTTTTTTTTGGAATAGATGTGAATTTTGGGAAGTGAAATCAACATAAGGCGGTTCCCAAGGGGCCCACAAACCTTCCAGGCGCGCCCTGGGGGGTAGGGCGCGCCCAGAGGGCTTGTAGCCACCCCTTAGGTCGATTGGATCTGTCCTTTGGCAGCAAGAAAGCTAATTTTTGGAAGAAGATCCCCTCAAAATTTCAGCCTGATCGGAGTTATGGATCTCCGGATATTTAAGAAATGGTGAAATGCCAGAATATGGGAACGCAGAAATAGAAGGAAACAGAGAGAGAGATCCAATCTCGGAGGGGAGAGCCCCTCCTCCGCCATGGAGGCCATGGACCAGAGGGGAAGCCCTTCTCCCATCTATGGAGGAGGTCAAGTAAGAATAATAAGGAGGGGGTCAAGGAAGAATAACAGAGAGAGAGAGAGAGAGAGAGAGAGAGATCCAATCTTGAAGGGGCTCTCGCCCCTCCGCTGCCATGGAGGCCATGGACCAGAGGGGAAACCCTTCTCCCATCTAGGGGGAAGGTCAAGGAAGAATAATAAGGAGGGGGCTCTCTCCCCCTCTCCCCCGGTGGCACCGGAACACCGCCGGGGCCATCATCGTGACGGTGATCTACTCCAACAACTTTGTCATCTTCACCAACACCTCCTTCACTTTCCCCCATCTAGCTACATCATTCCACTCTCCCGCAACCCGATGTACCATCTACTCGAACATGGTGCTTTATGCTTCATATTATTATCCAATGATGTGTTGCCATCCTATGATGTCTGAGTAGATCTATTTTGTCCTATTGGTTGGTTGATGATCATGATTGGTTTGAGTTGCATGTTTTATTATTGGTGTTGTCCTATGGTGCTCTCCGTGTCACGCAAGCGTGAGGGATCCTTGATGTAGGGTTTGCAATATGTTTATGATTCGCTTATGGTGGGTGGCGTGAGTGACAGAAGCACAAACCCGAGTAAGTAGGTTGTTTATGTATGAGAATAAAGAAGACTTGATACCTTATAATGCTATGGTTGGGTTTTACCTTAATGATCTTTAGTAGTTGCGGATGCTTGCTAGAGTTCCAATCATAAGTGCATATGATCCAAGTAGAGAAAGTGTGTTAGCTTATGCCTCTCCCTCATATAAAATTGCAATAAATATAACCAGTCTAGTTATCAATTGCCTAGGGACAATTCCGCAACTCCTACCACCACTTTTCCACACTCGTTAAACTAACTTGGTTGTTTCTTTATCTAAGCAGCCCCTAGTTTTTATTTACGTTTTCTTTATTATCTTGCAAACCTATCCTATCACACCTACAAAGTACTTCTAATTTCATACTTGTTCTAGGTAAAGCGAACGTTAAGCATGCGTAGAGTTGTATCGGTGGTCGATAGAACTTGAGGGAATATTTGTTTTACCTTTAGCTCCTCATTGGGTTCGATACTCTTACTCATTGATAAAGGCTACAATTGATCCCCTATACTTGTGGGTTATCAAGACCTTTTTCTGGCGCCGTTGCCGGGAAGCAATAGCCTGGGGTGAATATTCTCGTGTGTGCTTGTTTGCTTTATCACTAAGTAATTTTTATTTTCTATTTTAAATTGTTTTCTATCTTTAGATATGGGTAGGAAACGTAAAATACCAAAAAAAATAGTTGTACTTGCTGCTCCAAAAGTTGAGGAACCGCTAGTGTTCCGTACCACCGAAGAATATTACTTGGGTCATCTTCGATCCACTTGTGCTCGTGCTAAAAACCCAACTAGCTTAGTTGAGGGAAAGTCGTTAAATGAGCATGCTCATTATGTGCGACACCGCATATCTCAAAAAGGGAAACTCCCGTGGCATCAAATTAATACTTTGTGTTGCTATGCTTGGAATCTATGTGAAATTTATGATTTTACTTGTTGTTCTAAACAAGCTAAAAACACCTTTCCTACCAATGTGTGTTTAATGATAATGAAATATTATCCTCTTACGCCAAGGAGGCCCATTGCTATAATGATGTTGAACAAATTGAAGAATTTGTTGCTTTTAAGGGTGCCTATGAAATTGGTACTTTCATTGAAAAGTATGATGCTACTCTCTACGAATCTAATTTTTTTCCATACTTAAATATTGCTATGAAAACTATGCTTCTAATACTTATGTTGAAGAGTTTATTGAAAGAATGACCGCTGCTTTGGAAGAGATTAATATTTTGTAGGAATCTATGGAAGAAGAAATTGATGACACTGTGAGCTCATTGGATGAAAAAGATGAGGAGGAGAGCGAAGAACAAAAGGAGGAAGAGCGGATTAGCTACCCGTGCCCACCTTCTAATGAGAGTAACTCTTCAACTCATACATTGTTTATTTTCCCTTCGTGCTTACCGAAGGATGAATGCTATGTTGTTTGCTATGACCCCTTGGATTCTTTTGAAATATCCCTTTTTGATGAACTTGATGCCTGCTATTCTTGTGGCATGATGCCAATATGAATGATGCTTATGGAGATGAACTTGCTATAGTTCCTTATGTTAAGAATGAAATTGTTGCTATTGCACCCACACATGATAGTCCTATTACCTTTTTGAATTCTCCCAACTACACTATATCGGAGAATTTTGCGCTTATTAAGGATTATATAGATGGGTTGCCTTTTACTATTACACATGATGATTTTGATAGATATAATATGCATGTGCTTTCTGGTCCTACTTGCAATTATTATGAGAGAGGCACTACATCTCCACCTCTCTATGTTTCCAATTCTATAAAATTGCAAGAAACTATTTATGCTATGCATTGGCCTTTACTTTGTGTGCATGAATTGTTCTTTTATGACATGCCGATGCATAGGAAGAGAGTTAGACTTTGTTGTTGCATGATATATGTTACTTTGTGCTCACTACTAAATTATAAATCATTGTTAATTAAAATTGACTTTGATATACCTTGGGATCCGGGTGGATCCATTACTTGAGCACTATATGCCTAGCTTAATGGCTTTAAAGAAAGAGCTGCCAGGGAGACAACCCGGAAGTTTTAGAGAGTCATTTAATTGTGTGTGATTTTATATAGTTGAAAAAAATAGGGGAACCTAAAACTTTTTCAACAAGAACAGTGAAAATGAGAGAGACGAGCATTGTGAAAGTGGGAGCTAGCCACGAACTTTGTTCATGCCCATGGAAACCTTGTGAATCTTAATTACAGAAACTTTTCAACAAAAATAATTACCCCCTTGTATAAATCCATTGTATTATAAAAATAATGGGCCAAGATTGGCCTTTAGGATGATTAGATTGCTTTTTTGGTGTGTGAAGTGCAAAAACAGAAACTTTGGCTGTAGTGCGTGAATTTACATTTTTTTACCGGAATGTCAAAAGTTTCTGAATTTTTTACACAGTACTGCAATGCAAATTTTTTATTTTGTCCTAATGTTTCAGTATTTGTAGAGTTACATAAGTATGGTGAATGTTCATATTGCTATAGAATGTCATGTTTAAGACAGATTCTGTTTTTGATGCATTGTTTTGCTCGTTTTGATGAAACCATCCATTGTATCGGTGGTATAAGCCATGGAAAAATTATAATACAGTAGCAACAATGAAAAAATAAAATATTAATTGGTTGGCAACAATACATAAAGTTTTGATTTGCTTTATTATACTAATGGATCTCACGAGGGTTTTGTTAAGTTTTGTGTGATTGAAGTTTTCAAGTTTTGGGTAAGATCACAATGGATGAAGGAATAAGGAGTGGAAAGAGACTACGGTTGGGGATGCCCGAGTCACCCCAAGGTAATATTCAAGGAGTCTCAAGAAACTAAGCTTGGGGATGCCCAGAAGGCACTGGGGCATCCCCTCTTTCTTCTAACAACCATTGATAATTTTACTTGGAGCTATATTTTTATTCGTCACATGATATGTGTAAATTTTGGAGCGTCGTGTGCTTTTTATTTTTATTTTAATAATGAACCATGCTGGTATGAGAAAGTCCTTGTTTGATTTATAGAATGCTTCATGCAGTTCACTTATATCTTTTGAGTATGGCTTTATAGAATGCTTCACGCACTTCACTTATATCTTTTGAGTATGGCTTTATAGAATGTTTCATGTCCTTCACTTATATCATTTGAAGTTTGGATTGCCTGTTTCTCTACACATAAAAAACCGCCATTTGTAGAATGCTCTTTTGCTTCACTTATATTTGTTAGAGCGTGGTCATATCTTTTGTAGAAAGAATTAAACTCTCATGCTTCACTTATATCTATTTAGAGAGTTAACAGGAGTTGGTCATTCACATGGTTAGTCACAAAATCCTACATAAAACTTGTAGATCACTGAGTATGATATGTTTGATTCCTTGCAATAGTTTTGTGATATGGAGATGGTAATATGAGAGTCATGCTAGTGAGTAGTTGTCAATTGGAGAAATACATGTGTTGAAGTTTGTGATTCCCGTAGCATGCACGTATGGTGAACCGTTATGTAACGAACTCAAAGCATGATTTGTTTAATGATTGTCATCCTTTGTGTGATGGGTCGGGAGCGCATGATGGTTTACGCCTACCAACCTCTTGTTGGGGAATGTTGCATGGGAAACAAAAAATTTCCTACGCACACGCAAGATCTATCCATGGTGATGAGCATCTACGAGACGGAGAGTGGATCTACATACCCTTGTAGATCACTAAGCGGGAAGCGTTAAGAAACGCGGTTGGTGTAGTCGAACATCTTTGCGATCCAAATCGCCGAGCGTCCCGCGATCACATCACGATCCATCCCGCGATCCAATCACGATCCGTCCCGCGAACTCATCACGATCCGTCTAGCGATCTCATCACGATGCGTCCCACGATCTCATCACGATCCGTCCCGTGAACTCATCACGAACCATCTCGCGATCTTGTTCACGGTTCTTCCGATCTAGTGCCGAACAGACCGCACCTCCGCGTTCAGCACACGTGCAGCTTGATGACGATCTCCACCGTCTTGATCTAGCAAGATGAAGTGGAGAGGGAGAAGAGTTCACCGGCAGCGTGACGGCGCTCCGGTGATGGTGGTGGAGCAATTCCGGCAGGGCTTCGCCTAAGCACTGCGGAAATCCGATCTAGAGGAGCACCGGTGGAACGGGTAGCACGTGGCCGAAATTCTGTGCAAAACCCTTCTATTCCACCAGTATATATAGGAGGAGAGGAGAAGGAGGGCTGGTGCTGGGCTGAGCCCCTCTTGGAGTCGGCCGAAGCCAAGGGGGAGGAGTCCTACTCCTCTTCCACTCCTAGTAGGAGTAGGACTCTCCCTTTTTGCCTTTTTTCCACTCTTTTTCCTTTGGGACTCTTCCCCCAGCCGCATCGGCCTGTTGTGGCTATTCCACCAGCCCACTAAGGGCTGGTTAATACTCTCCCACAGCCCATGAAGCCTCTTGGGTCGAAATACCCCTCCCGGAGGTCTCCCGGTACACTACTAGCACTCTCGGTACACTACCGATGAGCCCGAAACTTTTCCGGCGACCAAAATAGGACTTCCTATATATGAATCTTTACCTCCGGACCATTCCGAAGCTCCTAGTGATGTCCGGGACCTCATCCAGGACTCCGAACAACCTTAAGTCACCACCATACATAACTCGATATTACCGAAACGTCACCAAACCTTAAGTGTGCAGACCCTGCGGGTTCGAGAACTATGTAGACATGACCGAGACACCTCTACGGTCAATAACCAATGGCGGGACCTGGATGTCCACATTGTTTCCTACATATTCTACGAAGATCTTTATCGGTCGAACCTCTATGTCAAGGATTCAGTTAATCCCGTATGATGTTCCCTTTGTTCTTCGGTATGTTACTTGCCCGAGATTCGATCGTCGGTATCTCCATACCTAGTTCAACCTCGTTACCGGCAAGTCCCTTTACTCGTTCTGTAATACAAGATCCCGTGACTAACACTTAGTCACATTGCTTGCAAGGCTTATTGTGATGTTGTATTACCGAGTGGGCCCTGAGATACCTCTCCGTCACACGGAGTAACAAATCCCAGTCTTGATCCATGCCAACTCAACAGACACCCTCGGAGATACCTGTAGAGCACCTTTATAGTCACCCAGTTATGTTGCGACGTTTGATACACACAAGTTACTCCTCCTATGTCAGTGAGTTGCATGATCTCATGGTCATAGGAACACATACTTTGACATGCAGAAAACAGTAGCAACAAACTGACACGATCATATGCTACGTTTGTAGTTTGGGTCTTGTCCATCACATCATTCTCCTAATGATATGATCCCGTTATCAAATGACATCACATGTCAATGGCTAGGAAACCTCTACCATCTTTGATCAACGAGCTAGTCCATTAGAGGCATACTAGGGACATGGTTTTGTCTATGTATCCACACATGCATCTAAGTCTCCGATCAATACAATTATAGCATGGATAATAAAAGATTATCATGAACAAGGAAATATGATAATAACTAATTTATTATTGCCTCTAGGGCATATTTCCAACAGTCTCCCACTTGCACTAGAGTCAATAATCTAGTTCACATCACCATGTGATTTGCGTTGTTATGAATCTAACACCCAATGAGTTCTGGGGCTCGATCATGCTTTGCATGTGAGAGAGGTCTTATAGTCAACGGGTCTGCGACATTTAGATCCATGTGTACTTTGCAAATTTCTATGTCAAACCGTAAACACTGCTACCACACTCCACTTGGTACTATTGCAAATGGCTGCTCCACTATACATATCCAGACTGCTACTTCGAGTCATCCGGATTGGTGTTAAAGCTTGCATCGACGTAACTCTTTACGACAAACTCTTTATCACCTCCATAATCGAGAAATATCTCCTTAGTCTTATAGTTACTAAGGACAATCTTGACCGCTGTCCAGTGCTCCATTCCAGGATCACTTTGAAACCTTCTGGCCATACTTATGGCAAGGCTGAGATCGGGCCTTGTGCACAACATTTGCATACATGATAGAGCCTATGGCTTAAGCATAGGTGATGACACTCATCTTTTCTCTATCTTCTACAGTCACTGGGCATTGAGTCTTACTCAACTTTACACCTTACAAAGCAGGCGAGAACACTTCTCTCTGACTAATCCATTTTGAACTCTTTCAAAATCTTGTCAAGGTATGTACTCATTGAAAGTCTTATCAAACATCTTGATCTATCTTTATAGATCTTGATGCTCAATAATTAGGTAGCTTTATCCATGTCTTCCTTTGAAAAACTCTTTTAAAACAACCATTTATGCTCTCCAGAAACTCTACATCATTTCCGAAGAGCAATATGTCATCCACAAATACTTATCAGAAACTCTATAGTGCTCCCACTCACTTTATTGCAAATACAAGTTTCTCGTAAACTTTGTATAGACTCAAAAACTTTGATCACATCATCAAAGTGTATATTCCAACTTAGAGATGCTCGCTTCAGTTCATAGAAGAATCACTGAAGCTCACACACCTTTTAGCAGCCTTAGGACTGACAAAACCTTATGGTTGCATCTCATACAACCTTTCCTTAACGAAGGAAACGATGTTTTGGCATCCATCTGCCAGATTTCATAATTGAAAAATGCAGCAACTGCTAACATAGTTCCAACAGACTTTAGCATCGCTACGAGTGAGAAAGTCTCATCGCAGTCAACTCCTTGAACTTGTCGTAAACTACTTTGCAACAAGTCGAGCTTTACAAATGGTAACATTTACCATCAGCGTCTGTCTTCATTTTAAAGATGCATTTGTACTTTAACGACCAGCCGTCCAACGAGCAAGTCCACCAAAGTCTACACTTGGTTTTCATACATGGATCCTTTCTCGGATTTCATGGCCTCTAACCATTTGTTGGTTTCCGGGCCCATCATCGCTTCTCCATAGTTCGTAGTTTTATCGTTGTCCAACAACATGACCTCCAAGACAGGGTTGTCGTACCGCTCAGTAGCAATACACATCCTTGTCGACCTACGAAGTTCGATAGTAACTTGATCCGAAGCTTTATGATCATCATCATTAACTTCCTCTTCAACTAACGTAGGCTTCACAGAAACATCTTTCTACGCTGCGCCACTTTCTGGTTGAAGTGAAGGTTCAATAACCTCATCAAGTTCTATTTTCCTCGTAGGTCGATAGTAACTTGATCCGAAGCTTCATGATCATCATCATTAACTTCCTCTTCAACTGACGTAGGCTTCACAGAAACATCTTTCTGCGCTGTGTTACTTTCTGGTTGAAGTAGAGGTTCAATAACCTCATCAAGTTCTATCCTCCTCCCACTCAATTCTTTCAAGAGAAACCTTTTCTCGAGAAAGGACCCAGTTTTAGCAATAAACATTTTATGTTTGGATCTGAGATAGAAGGTGTTGGAAATATGCCCTAGAGGCAATAATAAATTAGTTATTATCATATTTCCTTGTTCATGATAATCGTTTATTATCCATGCTATAATTGTATTGATTGGAGACTTAAATGCATGTGTGGATACATAGACAAAACCATGTCCCTAGTATGCCTCTAATGGACTAGCTCGTTGATCAAAGGATGGTTAAGGTTTCCTAGCCATGGACATGAGATGTCATTTGATAACGGGATCACATCATTAGGAGAATGATGTGATGGATAAGACCCAAACTACAAACATAGCATATGATCGTGTCAGTTTATTGCTACTGTTTTCTGCATGTCAAGTATATGTTCCTATGACCATGAGATCATGCAACTCACGGATATCAGAGGAGTGCCTTGTGTGTATCAAACATCGCAACGTAACTGGGTGACTATAAAGGTGCTCTACAGGTATCTCCGATGGTGTTTGTTGAGTTGGCATGGATCGAGACTGGGATTTGTTACTCCGTGTAACGGAGAGGTATCTCGGGGCCCACTCGGTAATGCAACATCACAATAAGCCTTGCAAGCAATGTGACTAATTGTTAGTTGCGGGATCTTGTATTACGGAACGAGTAAAGAGACTTGCCGGTAACGGGGTTGAACTAGGTATGGAGATACCGACGATCGAATCTCGGGCAAGTAACATACCGGAGAACAAAGGGAACGATATACGGGATTAACTAAATCCTTGACATAGAGGTTCGACCGATAAAGATCTTCGTAGAATATGTAGGAACCAATGTGGACATCCAGGTCCCGCCATTGGTTATTGACCGTAGAGGTGTCTCGGTCATGTCTACATAGTTCTCGAACCTGCAGGGTCTGCACACTTAAGGTTCGGTGACGTTTCGGTAGTGTAGAGTTATGTATGGTGGTGACCGAAGGTTGTTCGGAGTCCCGGATGAGATACCGGACGTCACGAGGAGCTCCATAATGGTCCGGAGGTAAAGATTCATATATAGGAAGTCCCAGTTTGGTTTCCGGAAAAGTTTCGGGCTCATCGGTAGTGTACCGGGAGTATCGGTATTGTACCGGGAGTGCCGGTAGTGTACCGGAGGACCTCCGGGAGGGGTATTTCGACCCCAAGAGGTCCATGGGCTGTGGGAGAATAATAACCAGCCCTTAGTGGTCTGGGAAAACAGCCACAAAGGCCCATGGCGCAGGAGAGAAAGTCCTAAAGCAAAAAGTGGAAAATCAGCCAATAGGAGGCAATCCTACTCCAACTAGGATTGGAGGTGAAGTAGGATTGCTCCCACCTCCTATTTCGGCCGACCCAAAGGCCTTGGCTGCCTCTCCTCTCCTCTCCTCCTATATATACTAGTGGATTGGGTGGTTTTTGGACAGAATTTCCGGCCACGTGCTACCCGTTTCACCGGTGCACAGTTTCTCCTCTAGATCGGTTTTCCGCAGCGCTTAGGCGAAGCCCTGCCGGAATCACTCCACCACCATCACCGGAGCGCCGTCACGCTGCCGGTGAACTCTCTCTCCTATCCACCTCCTCTTGCTGGATCAAGACGGTGGAGATCGTCATCAAGCTGCACGTGTGCTGAACGCGGAGGTGCCGTCCGTTCGGCGCTAGACCGGAAGGACCGTGATCGAGATCGCGAGACGGTTCGTGATGAGATCGCGGAACGGATCGTGATGAGTTCGTGGGACAGATCGTGATCAAGATCGTGAGACGGATCGTGATGAGATCGCGGGACGGATCGTGATGAGTTCACGGGACGTATCGTGATTGGATCGCGGGACGGATCGTGATGAGATCGCGGGACGCTCGGCGATTTGGATCGCGAAGATGTTCGACTACACCAACCGCGTTTCTTAACGCTTCCCGCTTAGCGATCTACAAGGGTACGTAGATCCACTCTCCCTCTCGTAGATGCTCATCACCATGGATAGGTTTGCGTGTGCGTAGGAAAAATTTTGTTTCCCATGCGACGTTCCCCAACAGTGGCATCATGAGCTAGGTTGATGGTTCGATGAGATCTCGAGTAGAACACAAAAGGTTTGTGGGTGTTGATGCTTAGATTGCTTCCTCCCTTGGTTGTATTTTGGTTCAGCGGGATTGTGAGATGAAGCGGCCCGGACCAACATTACTCGTACGCTTACGAGAGACCGGTTCCCTCGACGCAACTTGTTGCCTAGATGGCTTGCGGGTGACAGTTTCTCTCACTTTAGTTGGATCGGATTCGACAAGGCGGTCCTTGAGAAGGTTGAAAAGCAAACTAGTGTATCAACGTTGTGGTTTATGCGTAGGTGAGAATCGTTCTTGCTAGATACCCATAGCAGCCATGTAAAATATGCAACAACAATTAGAGGACGTCTAACTTGTTTTTGCAGGGTATGTTGTGATGTGATATGGCCAATTACATGATGAGATATATGTGATGTATGAGATGATCATGTGATGTATAGATTATCACGACTTGCATGTCGATGAGTACGGCAACCGGCAGGAGCCATAGGGTTGTCTTTAATTATTGTATGACCTGCGTGTCAATCATTAAGCGCTATGTAATGCTTTACTTTATCGCTACGGTAGCAATAGTAGTAGAAGCCTGCAGGGCGTGACAACCCCAATGGCAACACATTGATGGAGATCAAGATGATGGAGATCATGGTGTTGTGCCGGTGACGATGGAGATCATGCCGGTGTTTCGAAGATGGAGATCTTAAACACAAGTTCATGGCCATATCATGTCACTTATGAATTGCATGAGATGTTAATCCTTTTATGCACCTTGTTTTGCTTAGTACGGCGGTAGCATTATAAGGTGATCCCTCACTTGAATTTCAAGATGAACTGTGTTCTCCCCGAGTGTGCACCGTTGTGAAAGTTCGTCGTGTTGAGACACCACGTGATGATCGGGTGTGATAGACTCTACGTTCACATACAACGGGTGCAAGCCAGATTTGCACGCGCAGAACACTTGGGTTAAACTTGACGAGCCTAGCATGTACAGACATGGCCTCGGAACACGAGAGACCGAAAGGTCGAACATGAGTCATATAGTAGATATGATCAACATATTGATGTTCACCATTGCAGCCACCTCAACTCACGTGATGATCGGACTTGAGTTGGTGAATTTGGATCATGTATCACTCGAATGATCGGAGGGATGTCAATTTGAGTGGGAGTTCTTAAGTAATATGATTAATTGAACTCATTATCATGAACATAGTCAAAGTGTCTTTGCAAATTATGTTGTAGATTACTAGCTCGCGCTGTAGCTCCCTTGTATTTTTATATGTTCCTAGAGAAATAGAATTGAAAGATGTTGGTAGCAAAATTGCGGACTGGGTCCGTGATCTGAGGATTGTCCTCATTGCTGCACAGAAGGCTTATGTCCTTAATGCAGCGCTCGGTGCGCCACCCCCTCTAGCGTCGTCTATAGATGTTGTGAACATCTAACATGCACGTTTCGATGACTACTTGATAGTTTAGTGCGTCATGCATTACGGCTTAGAACTGAGGCTCCAAAACGTTTTGAACATCACGGAACATGTGAGATGTTCTAGGAGCAGAGATTGTGATCTCAGGCTCATGCCTTTGTTGCAAGATATGAGATCTCCAACAAGATTCTTTGCTTGTAAGATGAAGGAGAATAGCTCAATCGTTGAGCATGTACTCAGATTGTCTGGGTACTACAATCGCTTGAATCAAGTGGGAGTTGATCTTCCAGATAAGATAGTGATTGATATAGTTCTTCAAGTCACTGTCACTAAAGCTACCAGAACTTAGTGATGAACTATAATACACCAGGGATAGAAGTATTGATCCCTGAGCTGTTCGCGATGTTTGACACCGCGAAGGTAGAAATCAAGAAGGAGCGTCAAGTGTTGATGGTTAATCAAACCACTAGTTTCGAAAAGGGCAAGAGCAAGGAGGGAAACTTCATGGATAGCAAGTCAGTTGCTGCTCCAGTGAAGCAACCCAAAGTTGAACTCAAACCCGAGACTAAGTGCTTCTATTATGAGGTGAGAGGTCGCTGAAGCAGAACAACCCTAGATACTTGGTAGATAAGAAGGCTGGCAACATCGACAGAAGTATATTTGATATACGAGTTATTGATGTGTACCTTGCTAGTACTCCTAGTAGCACCTGGGTATTGGATACCGGTTCGGTTGCTAAATGTTAGTAACTCGAAATAAAAGCTACGGAATAAACGGAGAACTAGCTAAGGGTGAGGTGACGATGTGTGTTGGAAATGTTTCCAAGGTTGATGTGATCAACATCGCACGCTCTCTCTACCTTCAGGATTAGTGACGAACCTAAATAAATGTTATTTGGTGTTTTGCGTTGAGCATGAACATGATTAGATCATGTTTGTTGCAATACGGTTATTCATTTAAGTCAGAGAATAATAGTTATTCTGGTTACATGAATAATACCTTCAATGGTCATGCACCCAGTGAGAATGGTTTGTTGAAATCTTGATCGTAGTAGTACACATGTTCATAACATTGATGTCAAAAGATACAAAGTTAATAATGATAGTACCACATACTTGTGGCACTGCCGCTAAATGTCATATTGGTATAAAGCGCATGTAGAAACTCCATGCTGATGGATATTTGGACTCATCGATTTCGAATCGGTTGAGACATGTGAACCATGCCTCTTGGGCAAGATGACTAAAGGACCCCGTTGGATGGAGCGGGCAAGTGATTCATTGGAAATGATACATGTTGATGTATGCAATCTAGTGAGTCTTGTAGCGTGCAGTGGATATCGTTATTTTCTTACCTTCACTGATGATTTGAGTAGATATAGTGTATATTTACTTAATGAAACACAAGTCTGAATCGTTTGAAAGGTTCAAGCAAATTCAGAGTGAAGTTTAAAGATCATCGTGACAAGAAGATAAAAATGACCGCGATATGATTGTGGAGGTGAATATCTGAGTTACGAGTTTGGCATACAACTTAAGACAACGTGAAATTTGTTTCACAACTAACGCCACCTGGAACACCATGGTGTGATGGTGTGTCCGAACATCATAGTCATGCTCTATTGATATAGTGCATACTGTGATGTCTCTTATCGTTTTACTACTATAATTTTTGGGGTTATGCATTAGAGACAACTACATTCACTTTAAATAGGGCATCATCTAAATCCGTTGAGATGACACCGTGTGAATTATGGTTTGATAGAAACCTAAGCTGTCATTTCTTAATGTTTGGGGCTGCGATGCTTGTGTGGAAAATGTTTTCACATAATAAGCTAGAACCCAAAGCGGACAAATGTATCTTCATAGAATACCCTAAGAACAGATGGGTATGCCTTCTATCTCAAATCCGAGTGCAAAGTGTTTGTTGCTAGAACTGGGTCCTTTCTCGAGAAAAAGTTTCTCTCGAAAGAATTGAGTGGGAGGAAGATAGAACTTGATGAGGTTGTTAAACCTTTGTTCAACCAGAGAGTAGCGCAGCGCAGAAAGATGTTTCTGTGAAGCCTACGTTAGTTGAAGAGGAAGTTAATGATGATGATCATGAAGCTTCAGGATCAAGTTACTATCGAACTTCGTAGGTCGACAAGGATGTGTACTGCTCCTGAGCGGTACGACAACTCTGTCTTGGAGGTCATGTTGTTGGACAACGATGAACCTACGAGCTATGGAGAAGCGATGATGGGCCCGGATTCCGACAAATGGTTGGAGGCCATGAAATCCGAGATAGGATCCATGTATTAAAACCAAGTGTAGACTTTGGTAGACTTGCTCGTTGGACGGCAGGTCGTTGAGTACAAATGGATCTTTAAAATGAAGACAGACACTGATGGTGAATGTCACTATTTGTAAAGCTCAACTTGTTGCAAAGATGTTTGTGACAAGTTCAAGGAGTTGACTATGATGAGACTTTCTCACTCGTAGCGATGCTAAAAGTCTGTTGGAATTATGTTAGCAGTTGCTGTGTTTTCAAGTATGAAATCTGGCAGATGGATGTCAAAACATCGTTTCCTTAATGGTCTACTTGAGGAAAGGTTGTATGTGATACAACGAGAAGGTTTTGTCAGGCCTAAGGATGCTAAAAGGTGTGCAAGCTTCGGTGATCCTTCCATGGACTGAAGCAAGCATCTCGGAGTTGGAATATACGCTTTGATGAGGTGATCAAAGTTTTGATGTTTATACAAAGTTTATGAGAAACTTGTATTTGCAATAAAGTGAGTGGGAGCACTATAGAATTTCTGATAAGTATATGTGGATGACATATTGTTGTTCAGAAATAATGTAGAGTTTCTAGAAAGCATAAAACGGTTATTTGGAAAGTGATTTTCAAAGGAAGACCTGGATAAAGCTACCTAATTGTTGAGCATCAAAATCTATAGAGATAGATCAAGATGCTTGATGAGACTTTCAATGAGTGCATACCTTCACAAGATTTTGAAAGAGTTCAAAATGGATCAGCCAGAGAAATAGTTCTCGTGTGATTTGTAAGGTGTGAAGTTGAGTGAGACTCAAAGCTCGACAACAGCAGAAGAAAGAGAAAGGACGAACGTCGTCCCCTATGCCTTAGCCATAGGCTCTATATTATGCCATGCTGTGTACCACACCTATGTGTGCCTTGCCATGAGTCTGTCAAGGGGTACAAGAGTGGTCCAGGAGTGGATCACTGGACAGCGGTCAGAATTATCCTTAGTAACCAGAGGACTAAGGAAATGTTTCTTGATTATGGAGGTGATAAAGAGTTCGTCGTAAAGAGTTATGTCGATGCAAGCTTTAACACCTATCCGGATGACTAGTAGTAGCAATCTGGATACGTATAGTGGAGCAGCCATTTGGAAATAGTACCAAGTGGAGTGTGGTAGCAGTGTTTACGGTTTGACATAGAGATATGCAAAGTACACACGGATCTGAATATCGCAGACCCGTTGACTATAAGACCTCTCTCACATGCAAAGCATGATCGAGCCCCAGAACTCATTGGGTGTTAGATTCATAACAATGCGAATCACATGGTGATGTGAACTAGATTATTGACTCTAGTGCAAGTGGGAGACTGTTGGAAATATGCCCTAGAGGCAATAATAAATTAGTTATTATCATATTTCCTTGTTCATGATAATCGTTTATTATCCATGCTATAATTGTATTGATTGGAGACTTAAATGCATGTGTGGATACATAGACAAAACCATGTCCCTAGTATGCCTCTAATGGACTAGCTCGTTGATCAAAGGATGGTTAAGGTTTCCTAGCCATGGACATGAGATGTCATTTGATAACGGGATCACATCATTAGGAGAATGATGTGATGGATAAGACCCAAACTACAAACATAGCATATGATCGTGTCAGTTTATTGCTACTGTTTTCTATATGTCAAGTATATGTTCCTATGACCATGAGATCATGCAACTCACGGATATCAGAGGAGTGCCTTGTGTGTATCAAACATCGCAACGTAACTGGGTGACTATAAAGGTGCTCTACAGGTATCTCCGATGGTGTTTGTTGAGTTGGCATGGATCGAGACTGGGATTTGTTACTCCGTGTAACGGAGAGGTATCTCGGGGCCCACTCGGTAATGCAACATCACAATAAGCCTTGCAAGAAATGTGACTAATTGTTAGTTGCGGGATCTTGTATTACGGAACGAGTAAAGAGACTTGTCGGTAACGGGGTTGAACTAGGTATGGAGATACCGACGATCGAATCTCGGGCAAGTAACATACCGGAGAACAAAGGGAACGATATACGGGATTAACTGAATCCTTGACATAGAGGTTTGACCGATAAAGATCTTCGTAGAATATGTAGGAACCAATGTGGACGTCCAGGTCCCGCCATTGGTTATTGACCGTAGAGGTGTCTCGGTCATGTCTACATAGTTCTCAAACCCGCAGGGTCTGCACACTTAAGGTTCGGTGACGTTTCGGTAGTGTAGAGTTATGTATGGTGGTGACCGAAGGTTGTTCGGAGTCCCGGATGAGATACCGGACGTCACGAGGAGCTCCAGAATGGTCCGGAGGTAAAGATTCATATATAGGAAGTCCCAGTTTGGTTTCCGGAAAAGTTTCGGGCTCATCGGTAGTGTACCGGGAGTATCGGTATTGTACCGGGAGTGCCGGTAGTGTACCGGAGGACCTCCGGGAGGGGTATTTCGACCCCAAGAGGTCCATGGGCTGTGGGAGAATAATAAACAGCCCTTAGTGGTCTGGGAAAACAGCCACAAAGGCCCATGGCGCAGGAGAGAAAGTCCTAAAGCAAAAAGTGGAAAATCAGCCAATAGGAGGCAATCCTACTCCAACTAGGATTGGAGGTGAAGTAGGATTGCTCCCACCTCCTATTTCGGCCGACCCAAAGGCCTTGGCTGCCTCTCCTCTCCTCTCCTCCTATATATACTAGTGGATTGGGTGGTTTTTGGACAGAATTTCCGGCCACGTGCTACCCGTTTCACCGGTGCACAGTTTCTCCTCTAGATCGGTTTTCCGCAGCGCTTAGGCGAAGCCCTGCCGGAATCACTCCACCACCATCACCGGAGCGCCGTCACGCTGCCGGTGAACTCTCTCTCCTCTCCACCTCCTCTTGCTGGATCAAGACGGTGGAGATCGTCATCAAGCTGCACGTGTGCTGAACGCGGAGGTGCCGTCCGTTCGGCGCTAGATCGGAAGGACCGTGATCGAGATCGCGAGACGGTTCGTGATGAGATCGCGGAACGGATCGTGATGAGTTCGCGGGACAGATCGTGATCAAGATCGTGAGACGGATCGTGATGAGATCGCGGGACGGATCGTGATGAGTTCACGGGACGTATCGTGATTGGATCGCGGGACGGATCGTGATGAGATCGCGGGACGCTCGGCGATTTGGATCGCGAAGATGTTCGACTACACCAACCGCGTTTCTTAACGCTTCCCGCTTAGCGATCTACAAGGGTACGTAGATCCACTCTCCCTCTCGTAGATGCTCATCACCATGGATAGGTTTGCGTGTGCGTAGGAAAATTTTTGTTTCCCATGCGACGTTCACCAACAGAAGGTTCACCCAACTATTCTTAGTGTATTCTATGAAGATGCATTTGTCCGCTTTGGGTTCGAGCTCATTAGGTGAAAACTTTTTCCACACAAGCGTCGTAGCCCCAAGCATAAAGAAATGACAGCTTAGGTTTCTATCAAACCATAATTCACACGGTGTCATCTCAATGGATTTAGATGGTGCCCTATTTAAAGTGAATGTAGTTGTCTCTAATGCACAACCCCAAAATTATAGTAACAAAACGATAAGAGACATCATAGCATGCACCATATCCAATAGAGCACGACTATGACGTTCGGACACATCATCACACTATGGTGTTCCAGGTGGCGTGAGTTGTGAAAACAATTCTCACATTGTCTAAAGTTGTATGCCAAACTCGTAACTTAGATATTCACCTCCACGATCATATCGCAAACATTTTATCTTCTTGTCACAATGATCTTAAAACTTCACTCTGAGTTTGCTTGAACCTTTCAAACGATTCAGACTTGTGTTTCATTAAGTAAATATACACTATATCTACTCAAATCATCAGTGAAGGTAAGAAAATAACGATATTCACCGCACGCTATAAGACTCAATGGATTGCATACATCAACATGTATCATTTCCAACAAATTACTTGCCCGCTTCATCAAAATAGAAAACGGGGTCCTTTAGTCATCTTCACCAAGAGGCATGGTTCGCATGTCTCAACCGATTCGAAATCGAATGAGTCCAAAGATCCATCAGCATGGAGTTTCTTCATGCGCTTTATACCAATATGACATTTAGCGGCAGTGCCACAAGCATGTGGTACTATCATTATTAACTTTGTATCTTTTTGGCATTAATGTTATGAACATGTGTATTACTACGACCAAGTTTCAACAAACCATTCTTACTGGGTGCATGACCATTGAAGGTATTATTCATGTAGAATAACCATTATTCTCTAATTTAATGAATAACCGTGTTGCAATGAACATGATCTAATCACGTTCATGCTCAACGCAAAAACACCAAATAACATTTATTTAGGTTCATCACTAATCTCGAAGGTAGAGAGAGCGTGCGATGTTGATCACATCAACCTTGGAAACATTTCCAACACACATCGTCACCTCATACTTAGCTAGTTCTCCGTTTATTCCGTAGCTTTTATTTCGAGTTACTAACATTTAGCAATCGAACCGGTATCCAATACCCAGGTGCTACTAGGAGTACAAGCAAGGTACACACCAATAACACGTATATCAAATATACTTTTGTCGACGTTGCCAGACTTCTTATCTACTAAGTATCTAGGGTTGTTCCGCTTCAGCGACCTCTCTCCTCATAATTGAAGCACTTAGTCTCGGGTTTGGGTTCAACTTTGGGTTGCTTCACTGGAGCGGCAACTGACTTGCCATCCATGAAGTTTCCCACCTTGCCCTTGCCCTTCTCAAAACTAGTGGTTATACTAACCATCAACACTTGATGCTCCTTCTTTATTTCTACCTTTGCGGTGTCAAACATCGCGAACAGCTCAGGGATCATTAATTCTATCCCTGGCATTTTATAGTTCATCACCAAGTTCTAGTAGCTTAGTGAAAGTAACTTGGAGAACTATATCAATCACTATCTTATCTGGAAGATGAACTCCCACTCGATTCAAGCGATTGTAGCACCCAGACAATCTGAGCACATGCTCAACGATTGAGCTATTTTCGTTCATCTTGCAGGCAAAGAATCTTGCTGGAGATCTCATATCTCGCAACATGGGCACGAGCCTGAGATCCTAATTTCAGCTCTTAGAACATCTCATATGTTCCGTGACGTTCAAAACGTTTCGAAGCCTCAATTCTAAGCCGTAATGCATGATGCACTAAACTATCAAGTAGTCATCAGCACGTACCTGTCAGATGTTCACAACATCTACAGATGACGCTAGAGGGGTTGGTGCACCGAGCGGTGCATTAAGGACATAAGCCTTCTGTGCAGCAACGAGGACAATCCTCAAATCATGGAGCCAATCCAAAATATTGCTACCATCATCTTTCAATTCTATTTCTCTAGGAACATATAAAAATTCAAGGGAGCTCTAGTGCGAGCAAGTAATCTACAACATAATTTGCAAAGATACTACTGACTATGTTCATGATAATGAGTTCAATTAATCATATTACTTAAGAACTCCCACTCAAATTGACATCCCTCCGGTCATTCGAGTGATACATGATCCAAATTCACCAACTCAAGTCCGATCATCACGTGAGTTGAGGTGGTTACAATGGTGAACATTATCATGTTGATCATATCTACTATATGACTCATGTTCGACCTTTCGGTCTCTTGTGTTCCGAGGCCATGTATGTACATGCTAGGCTCGTCAAGTTTAACCCGAGTGTTCTGTGCGTGCAACACTGGCTTGCACCCGTTGTATGTGAACGTAGAGTCTATCACACCCGATCATCACGTGGTGTCTCAACACGACGAACTTTCACAACGGTGCACACTCGGGGAGAACACAATTTATCTTGAAATTTAAGTGAGGGATCACCTTATAATGCTACCGTCATACTAAGCAAAACAAGGTGCATAAAAGGATTAACATCACATGCAATTCATAAGTGAAATGATATGGCCATGAACTTGTGCTTTAGATCTCCATCTTGAAAGCACCGGCATGATCTCCATCGTCACCGGCATGACACCATGATCTCCATCATCTTGATCTCCATCAATGTGTCGCCATCGGGGTTGTCATGCCCACCATGCTTCTACTACTATTGCTACCGTTTAGCGATAAAGTAAAGAATTACATAGCGCTTAATGATTGACACGCAGGTCATACAATAATTAAAGACAACCCTATGGCTCCTGCTGGTTGCCATACTCATCGACATGCAAGTCGTGATAATCTATACATCACATGATCATCTCATACATCACATATATCACATCATGTAATTGGACATATCACATCACAACATACCCTGCAAAAACAAGTTAGACGTCCTCTAATTGTTGTTGCATATTTTACGTGGCTGCTATGGGTTTCTAGCAAAAACGATTCTCACCTATGCATAAACCACAACGGTGATACATAATTTGCTTTTCAACCTTCTCAAGGACCGCCTTTGTCGAATCCGATCCAACTAAAGTGAGAGAAACTGGCACCCGCAAGCCATCTATGCAACAAGTTGCGGTCGAGGGAACCGGTCTCTCGTAAGCGTACGAGTAATGTTGGTCCGGGCCGCTTCATCTCACAATACCGCTGAACCAAAATCTGACCAAGGGAGGAAGCAATCTAAGCATCAATGCCCACAAACCTTTTGTGTTCTACTCGAGATCTCATCTACACATAGACCTATCTCTTGATGCCACTGTTGGGGAATGTTGCATGGAAAACAAAAAATTTCCTACGCACACGAAAGATCTATCCATGGTGATGAGCATCTAAGATAGGGAGAGTGGATCTACATGTTGGGGAACGTCGCATGGGAAACAAAAAATTTCCTACGCACACGCAGATCTATCCATGGTGATGAGCATCTACGAGAGGGAGAGTGGATCTACGTACCCTTGTAGATCGCTAAGCGGGAAGCGTTAATAAACGCGGTTGGTGTAGTCGAACATCTTCGCGATCCAAATCGCCGAGCGTCCCACGATCACATCACGATCCGTCCCGCGAACTCATCACGATCCGTCCCGCGATCTCATCAAGATCCGTTCTGCGATCTCATCACGATCCGTCCTGTGAACTCATCACGATCCGTTCCGTGAACTTGTTCACGGTCCTTCCGATCTAGCGCCGAACGGACGGCACCTCCGCGTTCAGCACACGTGCAGCTTGATGACGATCTCCACCGTCTTGATCCAGCAAGAGGAAGTGGAGAGGGAGAAGATTTCACCGGCAGCATGATGGCGCTCCGGTGATGGTGGTGGAGCAATTCCGGCAGGGCTTCGCCTAAGCACTGCAGAAAACCGATCTAAAGGAGAAACTATGCACTAGAGGAACGGGTAGCACGTGGCTGAAAATCCTGTCCCAAAACCCTAAAATCATCTAGTATATATAAGAGGAGATGAGGAGGAGTCTTGTCTGCCAAAAATCCAGCCCTTGGGTCGACCAAAGTGGGGAGGAGAGGAGGACTCCTCCTCCAATCCTAGTAGGACTAGGATTCCTCCTTTTTTGTCCTTTTTCCACCTTTTTCCCTTTGGGCTTTTTCTCCCAGCCGCATGGGCCTTGTGTGGGACTTTCAACAGCCCACAAAAGGCTGGTATTTACTCTCCCGCAGCCCATGAAGCCTCTTGGGTCGAAATACCCCTCCCGGTGGTCTCCCGGTACACTACCGGCACTCCCGGTACATTACCGATTAGCCCGAAACTTTTCCGGCGACCAAAATGGGACTTCCTATATATCAATCTTTACCTCCGGACCATTCCGGAGCTCCTCGTGACGTTCGGGATCTCATCCGGGACTCCGAACAACCTTTGGTCACCACCATACATAACTCTATACTACCGAAACGTCACCGAACCTTAAGTGTGCAGACCCTGCGGGTTCGAGAACTATGTAGACATGACCGAGACACCTCTACGATCAATAACCAATGGCGGGACCTGGATGTCCACATTGGTTCCTACATATTCTACGAAGATCTTTATCGGTCGAACCTCTATGTCAAGGATTCAGTTAATCCCTCATGATGTTCCCTTTGTTCTTCGGTATGTTACTTGCTCGAGATTCGATCGTCGGTATCTCCATACCTAGTTCAACCTCGTTACCGGCAAGTCTCTTTACTCGTTCCGTAATACAAGATCCCGTGACTAACACTTAGTCACATTGCTTGCAAGGCTTTATTGTGATGTTGTATTACCGAGTGGGCCCTGAGATACCTCTCCGTCACACGGAGTAACAAATCCCAGTCTTGATCCATGCCAACTCAACAGACACCCTCGGAGATACCTGTAGAGCACCTTTATAGTCACCCAGTTACGTTGCGACGTTTGATACACACAAGGTACTCTTCCGATGTCAGTGAGTTGCATGATCTCATGGTCATATCAACATATACTTGACATGCAGAAAACAGTAGCAATAAACTGACACGATCATAAGCTACGTTTGTAGTTTGGGTCTTGTCCATCACATCATTCTCCTAATGATGTGATCCCGTTATCAAATGACATCTCATGTCCATGGCTAGGAAACCTTAACCATCTTTTGATCAACGAGCTAGTCTATTAGAGGCATACTAGGGACATGGTTTTGTCTATGTATCCACACATGTATCTAAGTCTCCGATCAATACAATTATAGCATGGATAATAAACGATTATCATGAATAAGGAAATATGATAATAACTAATTTATTATTGCCTCTAGGGCATATTTCCAACAGTCTCCCACTTGCACTAGATTCAATAATCTAGTTCACATCAACATGTGATTCGCATTGTTATGAATCTAACACCCAATGAGTTCTGGGGCTCGATCATGCTTTGCATGTGAGAGAGGTCTTATAGTCAACGGGTCTGCGACATTCAGATATGTGTGTACTTTGCAAATTTCTATGTCAAACCGTAAACACTGCTACCACACTCCACTTGGTACTATTCCAAATGGCTGCTCCACTATACGTATCCAGATTGCTACTACGAGTCATCCGGATCGGTGTTAAAGCTTGCATCGACGTGACTCTTTACAACGAACTCTTTATCACCTTCATAATCGAGAAACATCTCCTCAGTCTTTTAGTTACTAAGGATAATCTTGCCCGATGTCCAGTGCTCCATTCCAGGATCACTTTGAAACCTTCCGGCCATACTTATAGCAAGGCTGACATCGGGTCTTTGTGCACAACATTGCATACATGATAGAGCCTATGGCTGAAGCATAGGGGATGACACTCATCTTTTCTCTATCTTCTGCAGTCACCATGCATTGAGTCTTACTCAACTTTATACCTTACAAATCAGGCGAGAACTCTTTCTCTGACTGATCCATTTTGAACTCTTTCAAAATCTTGTCAAGGTATGTACTCATTGAAAGTCTCATCAAGTATCTTGATCTATCTATATAGATCTTGATGCTCAATAATTAGGTAGCTTTATCCAGATCTTCCTTTGAAAAACTCTTTTCAAACAACTGTTTATGCTCTCCAGAAATTCTACATCATTTCCGAATAGCAATATGTCATCCACATATACTTATCAGAAACTCAATAATGCTCCCACTCACTTTATTGCAAATACAAGTTTCTCGTAAACTTTGTATAGACTCAAAAACTTTGATCACCTCATCAAAGTGTATATTCCAACTCCGAGATGCTTGCTTCTGTTCATAGAAGAATCACTGAAGCTCACACACCTTTTAGCATCCTTAGGACTGATAAAACCTTCTGGTTGCATCTCATACAACCTTTCCTTAAGGAAGGAAACGATGTTTTGGCATCCATCTGCGAGATTTCATAATTGAAAAATGCAGCAACTGCTAACATAATTCCAACAGACTTTAGCATCGCTACGAGTGGGAAAGTCTCATCGCAGTCAACTCCTTGAACTTGTCGAAAACTACTTTGCAACAAGTCGAGCTTTACAAATGGTAACATTTACCATCAGTGTCTATCTTCATTTTAAAGATCCATTTGTACTTAACGACCTGCCGTCCAACGAGCAAGTCCACCAAAGTATATACTTGGTTTTCATACATGGATCCTTTCTCGGATTTCATGGCCTCTAACCATTTTTTGGTTTCCGGGCCCATCATCGCTTCTCCATAGTTTGTAGGTTCATCGTTGTCCAACAACATGACCTCCAAGATAGGGTTGTCGTACCGCTCAGGAGCAGTATACATCCTTGTCGCCCTACGAGGTTTGATAGTAACTTGATCCGAAGCTTCATGATCATCATCATTAACTTCCTCTTCAACTAACGTAGGCTTCACAGAAACAACTTCCTGTGATGCGCTACTCTCTGGTTGAAGTAAAGGTTCAATAACCTCATCAAGCTCTAATTTCCTCGTAGGTCGATAGTAACTTGATCCGAAGCTTTCATGATCATCATCATTAACTTCCTCTTCAACTGACGTAGGCTTCACAGAAACATCTTTCTGTGTTGTGCTACTTTCTGGTTGAAGCAGAGGTTTCAACAACCTCATCAAGTTCTATCCTCCTCCCACTCAACTCTTTCAAGAGAAACCCTTTCTCGAGAAAGGACCCAGTTTTAGCAACAAACATTTTATGCTTGGATCTGAGATAGAAGGTTCACCCAACTGTTCTTAGGGTATTCTATGAAGATGCATTTGTCCGCTTTGGGTTCGAGCTCATTAGGTGAAAACTTTTTCCACACAAGCGTCATAGCCCCAAACATTAAGAAATGACAGCTTAGGTTTCTATCAAACCATAGTTCACACGGTGTCATCTCAATGGCTTTAGATGGTGCCCTATTTAAATTGAATGTAGTTGTCTCTAATGCACAACCCCAAAATTATAGTAGCAAAATGATAAGAGACATCATAACATGCACCAATCCAATAGAGCATGACTATGACGTTCGGACATACCATCACACTATGGTGTTCCAGGTGGCGTGTGTTGTGAAACAACTTTCACATTGTCTAAAGTTGTATGCCAAACTCGTAACTCAGATATTCACCTCCATGATCATATCGCAGATACTTTTATCTTCTTGTCACGATGATCTTAAACTTCACTCTGAATTTGCTTGAACTTTTCAAACGATTCAGACTTGTGTTTCATTAAGTAAATATAAACTATATCTACTTAAATCATGAGTAAAGGTAAGAAAATAACAATATCCACTGCATGCTACAAGACTCACTGGATTGCATACATCAACATGTATCATTTCCAATGAATCACTTGCCTGCTCCATCCAACGGGTTTTTTTAGTCATCTTGCCCAAGAGGCATGGTTCGCATGTCTCAACCGATTCGAAATCGAATGAGTCCAAAGATCCATCAGCATGGAGTTTCTTCATGCGCTTTATTCCAATATGACATTTAGCGGCAGTGCCACAAGTATGTGGTACTATCATTATTAACTTTGTATCTTTTGACATCAATGTTATGAACATGTGTATTACTACGATCAAGATTTCAACAAACCATTCTCACTGGGTGCATGACCATTGAAGGTATTATTCAGGTAAACAGAATAACCATTATTCTCTAACTTAAATGAATAACCGTATTGCAATAAACATGATCTAATCATGTTCATGCTCAACGCAAAACACCAAATAACATTTATTTAGATTCGTCACTAATCCTGAAGGTAGAAAGAGCGTGCGATGTTGATCTCATCAACCTTGGAAACATTTCCAACACACATTGTCACCTCACCCTTAGCTTAGTGCTCCGTTTATTCCGTAGCTTTTATTTCGAGTTACTAACATTTAGCAACCGAACCGGTATCCAATACCCAGGTGCTACTTGGAGTACTAGCAAGGTACACATAAATAACACATATATCAAATATACTTCTGTTGATGTTGCCAGCCTTCTTATCTACCAAGTATTTAGGGTTGTTCCGCTTCAGCGACCTTTCTCCTCATAATTGAAGCACATAGTCTCGGGTTTGGGTTCAACTTTGGGTTGCTTCACTGGAGCAGCAACTGACTTTCCATCCATGAAGTTTCACTCCTTGCCCTTGCCCTTCTCGAAACTAGTGGTTATACTAACCATCAACACTTGATGCTCCTTCTTTATTTCTACCTTCGTGGTGTCAAACATCGCGAACAGCTCAGGGATCATTAATTATATCCCTGGCATTCAATAGTTCATCACCAAGTTCTAGTAGCTTAGTGAAAGTGACTTGGAGAACTATATCAATCACTATCTTATCTGGAAGATGAACTCCCACTCGATTCAAGCGATTGTAGCACCCAGACAATCTGAGCACATGCTCAACGATTGAGCTATTCTCGTTCATCTTGCAGGCAAAGAATCTTGTTGGAGATCTCATATCTCGCAACACGGGCACGAGCCTGAGATCCTAATTTCAGCTCTTAGAACATCTCATATGTTCCGTGACGTTCAAACCATTTCGAAACCTCAATTCTAAGTCGTAATGCATGATGCACTAAACTATCAAGTAGTCATCAGCACGTACCTGTCAGATGTTCACAACATCTACAGACAACGCTAGAGGGGTTGCGCACCGAGCGGTGCATTAAGGACATAAGCCTTCTGTGTAGCAACGAGGACAATCCTCAGATCACGGATCCAATCTGCGATATTGCTACCATCATCTTTCAACTCTATTTCTCTAGGAACATATAAAAATTCAAGGGAGCTACAGCGCGAGCAAGTAATCTACAACATAATTTGGAAAGACACTACTGACTATGTTCATGATAATGAGTTCAATTAATCATATTACTTAAGAACTCCCACTCAAATTGACATCCCTCCGGTCATTCGAGTGATACATGATCCAAATTCACCAACTCAAGTCCGATCATCACGTGAGTTGAGGTGGTTACAATGGTGAACATCATCATGTTGATCATATCTACTATATAACTCATGTTCGACCTTTCGGTCTCTTGTGTTCCGAGGCCATGTCTGTACATGCTAGGCTCATCAAGTTTAACCTGAGTGTTCTGCGCGTGCAACACTGGCTTGCACCCGTTGTATGTGAACATAGAGTCTATCACACCCGATCATCACGTGGTGTCTCAACACGACGAACTTTCGCAACGGTGCACACTCGGGGAGAACACAATTTCTCTTGAAATTTAAGTGAGGGATCACCTTATAATGCTACCGTTGTACTAAGCAAAACAAGGTGCATAAAAGGATTAACATCACATGCAATTCATAAGTGACATGATATGGCCATGAACTTGTGCTTTAGATCTCCATCTTGAAAGCACCGGCATGATCTCCATCGTCACCGGCATGACACCATGATCTCCATCATCTTGATCTCCATCAACGTGTCGCCATCGGGGTTGTCACACCCACCATGCTTCTACTACTATTGCTACCGTTTAGCGATAAAGTAAAGCATTACATAGCGCTTAATGATTGACTCGTAGGTCATACAATAATTAAAGACAACCATATGGCTCCTGCCGGTTGCCGTACTCATCGACATGCAAGTCATGATAATCTATACATCACATGATCATCTCATACATCACATATATCACATCATGTAATTGGCCATATCACATCACAACATACCCTGCAAAAACAAGTTAGACGTCCTCTAATTGTTGTTGCATGTTTTACGTGGCTGCTACGGGTTTCTAGCAAGAACGATTCTCACCTATGCATAAACCACAACGGTGATACATAATTTGCTTTTCAACCTTCTCAAGGACCGCCTTTGTCGAATCCGATCCAACTAAAGTGAGAGAAACTGGCACCCGCAAGCCATCTATGCAACAAGTTGCGGTCGAGGGAACCGGTCTCTCGTAAGCATACGAGTAATGTTGGTCTGGGCCGCTTCATCTCACAATACTACTGAACCAAAATCCGACCAAGGTGGAAGCAATCTAAGCATCAACGCCCACAAACTCTTTGTGTTCTATTCGAGATCTCATCTACACATAGACCTAGCTCATGATGCCACTATTGGGGAACGTCGCATGGGAAACAAAAATTTTCCTACGCACACGCAGATCTATCCATGGTGATGAGCATCCAGGAGAGGGAGAGTGGATCTACGTACCCTTGTAGATCGCTAAGCGGGAAGCGTTAATAAACGCGGTTGGTGTAGTCGAACATCTTCGCGATCCAAATCGCCGAGCGTCCCGCGATCACATCACGATCCGTCCCGCGATCCAATCACGATCCGTCCCGCGAACTCATCACGATCCGTCCCGCGATATCATCACAATCCGTTCCGCGATCTCATCACGATCCGTCCTGTGAACTCATCACGATCCGTTTCGTGAACTTGTTCATGGTCCTTCCGATCTAGCGCCGAAACTTTTTTGGCGACCAAAATGGGACTTCCTATATATCAATCTTTACCTCCGGACCATTACGGAGCTCCTCGTGACGTTCAGGATCTCATCCGGGACTCCGAACAACCTTTGGTCACCACCATACATAACTCTATACTACCGAAACGTCACCGAACCTTAAGTGTGCAGACCCTGCGGGTTCGAGAACTATGTAGACATGACCGAGACACCTCTATGGTCAATAACCAATGGCGGGACCTGGATGTCCACATTGGTTCCTACATATTCTACGAAGATCTTTATCGGTCGAACCTCTATGTCAAGGATTCAGTTAATCCCGCATGATGTTCCCTTTGTTCTTCGGTATGTTACTTGCCCGAGATTCGATCATCGGTATCTCCATACCTAGTTCAACCTCGTTACCGGCAAGTCTCTTTACTCGTTCCGTAATACAAGATCCCGTGACTAAGACTTAGTCACATTGCTTGCAAGGCTTTATTGTGATGTTGTATTACCGAGTGGGCCCTGAGATACCTCTCCGTCACACGGAGTAACAAATCCCAGTCTTGATCCATGCCAACTCCACAGACACCCTCGGAGATACCTGTAGAGCGCCTTTATAGTCACCCAGTTACGTTGCGACGTTTGATACACACAAGGTACTCTTCCGATGTCAGTGAGTTGCATGATCTCATGGTCATATGAACAGATACTTGACATGCAGAAAACAGTAGCAATAAACTGACACGATCATAAGCTACGTTTGTAGTTTGGGTCTTGTCCATCACATCATTCTCCTAATGATGTGATCCCGTTATCAAATGACATCTCATGTCCATGGCTAGGAAACCTTAACCATCTTTTGATCGACGAGCTAGTCTATTAGAGGCATACTAGGGACATGGTTTTGTCTATGTATCCACACATGTATCTAAGTCTCCGATCAATACAATTATAGCATGGATAATAAACGATTATCATGAACAAGGAAATATGATAATAACTAATTTATTATTGCCTCTAGGGAATATTTCCAACACTACATACCCTTGTAGATCGCTAAGCGGGAAGTGTTAAGAAACGCGGTTGGTGTAGTCGAACATCTTCGCGATCCAAATCGCCGAGCGTCCCGCGATCACATCACGATTCGTCCCGCGATCCAATCACGATCCGTCCCGCGAACTCATCACGATCCGTCCCGCGATCTCATCATGATCTGTCCCGCGATCTCATCACGATCCGCCCCGTGAACTCATAACGATATGTTCCGGAACTTGTTCACGGTCCTCCCGATCTAGCGCCGAACGGACGGCACCTCTGCGTTCAGCACACGTGCAGCTTGATGACGATCTCCACCGTCTTGATCCAGCAAGAGGAAGTGGAGAGGGAGAAGATTTCACCGGCAGCATGACGGTGCTCCGGTGATGGTGGTGGAGCAATTCCGGCAGGGCTTCGCCTAAGCACTGCAGAAAACCGATCTAGAGGAGAAACTATGCACTAGAGGAACGGGTAGCACGTGGCTGAAAATCCTGTCCCAAAACCCTAAAATCCTCTAGTATATATAAGAGGAGATGAGGAGGAGTCTTGGCTGCCAAAAATCCAGCCCTTGGGTCGACCAAAGTGGGGAGGAGAGGAGGACTCCTCCTTCAATCCTAGTAGGACTAGGATTCCTCCTTTTTTGTCCTTTTTCCACCTTTTTCCCTTTGGGCTTTTTCTCCCAGCCGCATGGGCCTTGTGTGGGACTTTCACCAGCCCACAAAAGGCTGGTATTTACTCTCCCGCAGCCCATGAAGCCTCTTGGGTCGAAATACCCCTCCCGCTGGTCTCCCGGTACACTCCCGGCACTCCCGGTACATTACCGATTAGCCCGAAACTTTTTTGGCGACCGAAATGGGACTTCCTATATATCAATATTTACCTCCGGACCATTCCGGAGCTCCTCGTGACGTTCGGGATCTCATCCGGGACTCCGAACAACCTTTGGTCACCATCATACATAACTCTATACTACCGAAACGTCACCGAACCTTAAGTGTGCAGACCCTGCGGGTTCGAGAACTATGTAGACATGACCGAGACACCTCTATGGTCAGTAACCAATGGTGGGACCTGCATGTACACATTGGTTCCTACATATTCTACGAAGATCTTTATCGGTCGAACCTCTATGTCAAGGATTCAGTTAATCCCGCATGATGTTCCCTTTGTTCTTCGGTATGTTACTTGCCCGAGATTCGATCGTCGGTATCTCCATACCTAGTTCAACCTCGTTACCGGCAAGTCTCTTTACTCGTTCCGTAATACAAGATCCCGTGACTAACACTTAGTCACATTGCTTGCAAGGCTTTATTGTGATGTTGTATTACCGAGTGGGCCCTGAGATACCTCTCCGTCACACGGAGTAACAAATCCCAGTCTTGATCCATGCCAACTCAACAGACACCCTCGGAGATACCTGTAGAGCGCCTTTATAGTCACCCAGTTACGTTGCGACGTTTGATACACACAAGGTACTCTTCCGATGTCAGTGAGTTGCATGATCTCATGGTCATATGAACAGATACTTGACATGCAGAAAACAGTAGCAATAAACTGACACGATCATAAGCTACGTTTGTAGTTTGGGTCTTGTCCATCACATCATTCTCCTAATGATGTGATCCCGTTATCAAATGACATCACATGTCAATGGCTAGGAAACCTTGACCATCTTTGATCAACGAGCTAGTCCATTAGAGGCATACTAGGGACATGGTTTTGTCTATGTATCCACACATGCATCTAAGTCTCCGATCAATACAATTATAGCATGGATAATAAACAATTATCATGAACAAGGAAATATGATAATAACTAATTTATTATTGCCTCTAGGGCATATTTCCAACACCTCTCCCCTAGGAGCATGCGTCTAATGCTTTGTTTGATAACTAATGGACTTTTGCAATAAGTATGTGATTTTTTATGACTAATGTTGAGTCCATGGATTATATGCACTCTCACATTTCCACCTTTTCTAGCCTCTATAGTACCGCACAACTTTCGCCGGTGCATCAAACCCACCTTCCTGAAAACAGCCACCATACACCTTCCTGAAAACAGCCACCATACCTACCTATTATGACATTCCATAGCCATTCCGAGATATATTGCCATGCAACTTCCACCGTTCCGTTTAGTATGACACGCACCATCATTTTCATATTGCTTTGCATGATCGTAAGACAGCTTGCATGATGTTTTCATGGCTTGTCCATTTTTTATGTCATTTGCTAGGCTAGATCGTTGCACATCCTGGTATCCTATTGGAAGCATTCATATAGAGTCATATTTCTGTTCTAGGTATCGAGTTGTAAGTAAATAAAAGTGTGATGATTTTCATTATTAGAGCATTGTCCTGTGTGAGAAAAGGATGATGGAAGCTATGATTCCCTCCCAAGTTGGGAGGAGTCTCCGGACTTTACAAAAAAATAAAAGAGGCCAGTGAGTCCCAAATAAAAAAAGAGGGCAAAGATGCCCAAAAAAATAAAAATAAAAAAATGAGAGAAAGAGAGAAGGGACAATTGCTACTATCTTTTTCCACACTTGTGCTTCAAAGTAGCACCATGATCTTCATGATAGAGAGTCTCCTGTTTTGTCACTTTCATATAACTAGTGGAATTTTTTTGCACGACCACTTAGTTTTCTTTTTGAGCTTTCATACACTTATAGCTATAAGTGCATTCATTGCATGGAAATCCCTACCTACTCACATTGATATCTATTGATGGGCATCTCCATAGCCCGTTGATACGCCTAGTTGATGTGAGACTATCTTCTCCTTTTTTCTCATCACCTCCATCATATTCTATTCGACCTATAATGCTATATCCATGGCTCACGCTCATGTATTGCGTGAAAGTTGAAAAGGTTTGAGAACATAAAAAGTGTGAAACAATTGCTTGACTTGTCATCGGGGTTGTGCATGATTTAGATACTTTGTGTGGGGAAGATCGAGCATAGCCAGACCATATGAAGGATAACTTTCTATGGCCATGTTATTTTGAAAGGACATGATTGCATTGTTGGTGTGCTCGAAGTATTACTGTTTTTATGTCAATATAGACTATTGCTTTGAATCACTCGTATCTTAATATTCATGCCATGATTAGATTATATGATCAAGATTATGCTAGGTAGCATTCCACATCAAAAATTATCTTTTTTATCATTTACCTACTCGAGGACGAGCAGGAATTAAGCTTGGGGATGCTGATACGTCCCTGTCGTATCTATAATTTTTGATTGTTTCATGCCAATATTATACAACTTTCATATACTTTTGGCAACTTTTTATACTATTTTTGGGACTAACATATTGATCCAGTGCCCAGTGCCAGTTCCTGTTTGTTGCATGTTTTTTGTTTCGCAGAAAATCCATATCAAACGAAGTCCAAACGGGATAAAAACTCACGGATTTTTTTTGAATATATGTGAATTTTGGGAAGTGCAATCAATAGAAGGAGGTGCCCGAGGGGCCCACAAGCCTGTCAGGCGCGCCCTGGGGGGTAGGGCACGCCCAGAGGGCTTGTGGCCACCCCTTAGGTCGGTTGGAGCTGCCCTTTGGCCGAAAGAAAGCTAATTTTTGGAAGAAGATCCCCTCAAAATTTCAGCCCGATCGGAGATACGGATCTCTGGATATTTATGAAACGGTGAAAGGCCAGAATCTGGGAATGCATAAACAGAAGGAAACAAAGAGAGAGATCCAATCTCGGAGGGGCTCTCGCCCCTCCGTCGCCATGGAGGCCATGGACCAGAGGGGAAACCCTTCTCCCATCTAGGGAGGAGTTCAAGGAAGAAGAAGAAGGAGGCGGGTTCTCTCCCCCTCTCTCCCGGTGGCACCGTAACGCCGCCTGGGCCATCATCGTGACGGCAATCTACTCCAACAACTCCGTCATCTTCACCAACACCTCCATCACTTTCCCCCATCTATGTACAGCGGTCCATTCTCCCTCAACCCGCTGCACCCTCTACTTGAACATGGTGCTTTATGCTTCATATTATTATCCAATGATGTGTTGCCATCCTATGATGTCTGAGTAGATCTATTTTGTCCTATTGGTTGATTGATGATCATGATTGGTTTGAGTTGCATGTTTTATTATTGGTGCTGTCCTATGGTGCTCTCCGTGTCGCGCAAGCATGAGGGATCCTCACTGTAGGGTTTGCAATATGTTTATGATTTGCTTATGGTGGGTGGCGTGAGTGACAAAAGCACAGACCCGAGTAAGTAGGTTGTTTACGTATGGGAATAAAGAGGACTTGATACCTTATAATGCTATGGTTGGGTTTTACCTTAATGGTCTTTAGTAGTTGTGGATGCTTGCTAGAGTTCCAATCATAAGTGCATATGATCCAAGTAGAGAAAGTATGTTAGCTTATGCCTCTCCCTCGTATAAAATTATAATAATGATTACCGGTCTAGTTATCAATTGCCTAGGGATAATTCCGCAACTCCTACCACCACTTTTCCACACTCGTTAAACTAACTTGGTTGTTTCTTTATCTAAGCAGCCCCTAGTTTTTATTTACGTGTTCTTTATTATCTTGCAAACCTATCCTATCACACCTACAAAGTACTTCTAGTTTCATACTTGTTCTAGGTAAAGCGAACGTTAAGCGTGCATAGAGTTGTATCGATGGTCGGTAGAACTTGGGGGAATATTTGTTCTACCTTTAGCTCCTCGTTGGGTTCGACACTCTTACTTATCGAGAAAGACTACAATTGATCCCCTATACTTGTGGGTTATCATGTAGCCGCCGCGCTACCGTGAGGCCACCGCCCGTGCCAGGCCTCCATGCATTGCGACCCATGGTCGGAGCACCAGCCACGCGAGGTCGCTGCCCCACCCATGCCATGAAGTCAGATTTGGACAAGCCGTCGTGAACGCCGTCCCCGACCCCCGACCCGCACCACGCGGCCTCCAGGGCGTCAACCACCACCACACCACATGCATCTCCACGCCCTAGCCAGGACCAGCCGGTGCCCATCCATGCCACCGGAGTAGGAAAAACACTGGCTACAACACCACCACCTTAGAAGGGCCTCCGGTCACCCAAACCATCGTCACCCGCCATTATCAGCCGGATCTGTGCGGAGGGCTGCCAGTTCCGCTGCTAGCAAGCCCCTAGGCCTCCAGAACCCCACGAGCCGACATGAAGGGGGCGAAAGGGAGGAGGCGGTGCCGGTAGGCCACCAGGATGCCAGGAGAAAGGGAATCCGAAGGAGAGGGCGGTCAGCGCCCGACGCCACTGAGTAGGGGAGGGCGTCCCGCGACGTCCGCCACCCGCGTGAGGGAGAAAACCGCCCTGTCGGTGCCTACGCCACGCGGCCTTTAGCCGAAGACACCACCGGTGGCGGTGAAGGAGGGGGGACGAGGCGATGGGGGACGAGGCGATGGGACAGGGGGCGATGATGCTAGGGTTCCCTCCCGGAGGCGCCCGTAGGAGCGCCTCGGGAGGGGAAGGAGGGGAGATAGCTCGCCATTTTGATATCAATTCAATTTATTGCCAAAGAAAGAGATTAAGATGCATATATATGTTCAACGTGCACCTTTTCATATACGTTTGCTTCTCCTATGGTCAGGCAGTATATGGATGACCCGGTGTAGAAGGATCTTTTTTTTCTTTTGTGCGCCCTATTTTGAAGAGAATAGTAATCAAAATGTTTATTGAGCTATCAAATTTTTCGAAAATGTTTGCAACGGTAAGAGTAATACACTATGTGCTAGTTTAGCCTCCCAAAATGTCTTATGTTTTAGAATGAAGGTAGTATTATTGTACTGTATAAGTTTGTTTAGAAGGTAGATGGTTTTCTTTCGAGCCTTTGTGTTAAAAAAAGAGAGCAAAGGGTTGATATAGGACACTCCACTGGTCTGAATTAATATGCAAAGTTTTGTAAACCAATCATATGGTGCAAGAATAACATCACATCCTCATTTGGTCCAAAAGTCCTTCTTCCATGACTTTCTCTCAATCCCCTAGGGACGATAATTACATCGTGTATAGATTTTCATTCAAGGACCAGACTGACAGTCTGAGCGAGGTCCCATGTCAATCTCATGTTTTTGTAGAACCAAATTGTAATCTCGATTCGTGTTTATTGTTCCAATAGCTAGCCAACAAGCCGCTTCTCTAGGTGGTGGTTCTTCCTGCTCGAAACTGACATTATCAAGGTCCTCCTCAACCAAGCCAAGTTCTTGCATCATCACTTTCAAATTGTCCTGATCTTTCGTATCCAAGCCCCGATGGTTCTATCTCCATGATCCCGATCAGGGAAACTAACTCGGGGAAACCCTACCTCATGACAACCACAAGAACCGTAAACCAAGGCCAGGCAGCACTACAAGAGTGCCCTTTGATCGCTCAAGTCATGCATAGGGTCGGAGGAAGGAGGATACTCAACGCCGCCAATGAATGACAGCGAGATGATAGGAACCCTAGCGAGAAAGGAAACACACATAGAATAACTGTTTTTAGCAAGCTTCGAGAGTTGCATTGTCACAAAGATTGATAGAGAGAGCAGCGGGGCTGCACACGCTTGGGCAACTCATGCCATAAAGTTTGTAGATTTTTCTCCTTTTGACAAGTGCGCCGATTAAGATCGTCTTCTTGGTGTGAATAATAATACTCCCTCCTTCCTATTATATAGGAGGCGTATGTTTTTGGCACGGAAATTAACGCAAGTCTAGTCATAAATTATTGAGTCATGACTATCAAAAATTTCATCATGATATCCAGTGGCGGAGCTAGCACTTTGCTAAAGCCTGGGCACACCATAAGATGACTTACCTGATTATGAATGTACATATGCTGAAATAAACATTGTTTCTAAAATTTCATGCTTTTAAAAGGCCCGAGAAGGGAAAAAAATGTAATAACATGCTAATTACACCTAATTAGGTATGCTACCTTTAGTGTGTGTTAGAAGTTCTAAACATATTTTTTACTGTATAATATAATTTCTTTTGTACAAAAATCAAAATACAGAATATTCTTCCTCGAGATATGTCAAGTAGCGCAAGACAGTAAACTAGGAGTTAACATATGTATTGTCAAAACATAGACAGCATAATCTGTACATGTTTATGTCTTATCAGATAATCGTACTTATCGGTAGTGACTAATATAGACAGTAAACTATTTTTTCCAGAATAATCTGACCACACATTTTTTGAACGGATTTGATCATGTACAGGCCCACTCATTCCTGCTATAGGCTCCAAACTGCTGGAGGGGTAGCGTTCCAACCAAAAAAAGGTGAAAGAGGCTGCCTCTTTTTGAGAGAAAACGTGGAGGAGCTGCACAGAGAGCAGTTGGAGTAGGAGCCCACTAAGGCCCAAGCGGTGGGATGGATGTGTTTTATAGCCATTTCAAGCAGCACGTCGTCATCTTCACGTGAATTTCATGTTCAAAACCCATCGTAAGCTGCCATGTCAGGCCGCCGAAACTACTATACATGGCAGGGCAAAGCCCGGGCACGTGCCCTAGGTGCCCGGACGGTAGATTCGCCCCTGATGATATCATTTAATAAATGTGGTTGACTGATCCATGATTAGCAATGATCAGCTTTTTACCTCCTCTTTCACTAAGTGGCTACAATTGTAGCATCAAAGACCATCAGAGGGATGACAACCCCTGAGGGTGTATCCAACCATACATCTGGAAGAGAATATTTGGCTAGCTAGGATAATTCATGGGCTATTTTATTGTTCTCTTTATAGCAATATTCAAACGAAATATCGTCTATAACACCACATGACATATGTGGTGAGCAACCCAAACAATTCAAAAAAAAAACCTCTATGACACTAAGCTCCCTATATGATTGAAATCTAAAGGCATGAAATAAGAAAAGCTGAGGGCTAACATGCCTTAGGGCCAGTTCTTTTGCTGGCTTCTAAAATAAGCTGGAACAAGCTGCCCCCTAACCCAACCAAATTTATTTATTTAGAAGTCTATTAGTCAAATCTTAATCGATAAGCTTTTAAAATAATAAATTTGATTGGCCTTTTACGATAACCTGGGTAGCGAACAACTTATTTTAAAAGTCCAAAAGAGCTATCGAAAGAATTGGCCCTTGATCCTTAAATTTTGATATTTTTTTTTTGAAAAACATACACGCCTAGGATTTTGGGTAGGAGGCAGCTCTGTTTCACTAACACGCCTAAGATTTTGGTTAGGAAAAAAAATCCATCGAACATTTCCACCCGTTGATAACCCCTTCGGCTGGGTGTGTCGAACAGGCAGCGCCGCCGCTCAAGCACCAGTCGGAAATCGCCGCCAGAATGGCCCTGACGGTCGCGGCCTCCCTGTGCTGCCGCCTCGTCCGCGCGCCCCCCGTCCGTCGCCGCGCTCGGCGCCGGACCTTGTGCTCCGCCGCACGGAGCACTGACGCGGTGGACATGGAGTACGCGGACCTCAATCTCCGCCCCCTCTACCCCAATGTCCGCCCCGACCCCATCTATCCTCCCCGTCCTCAACCTCCGTCTCTTTTTCGAATTAGCGTACCAACCTGACCACCTGGTGTACTGTATGCAGCGGGGCCATCACCTTCGCATCCGGCAGCACGTGAATCCGCTCAGCGCCTTGTTCGTTGTAAGCCTGCTTCCACCGTAATTTCCAAGATCCCTACGGCAAACAGGGCCACACGGGGTCAATTCTTACTCTGCCCTGCCTGTAGGAGCCCACGGAGCCGCCTGAATGGACGGAGGTGTTCGAGGACCCCCTGCTGCCCCTCATGGTCGACATCGGCTGCGGTGGGCATATGCCTCTTTCCATTGCATCTCCATTGTGCTGATATATTTCCCTTAGCCTCAGCTATTAGGGGATTTTTTTTCTGTGCAGGTAGTGGGAGGTTCTTGGTGTGGCTAGCAAAGAACTCCGGTGAAAGGCGGAATTACCTCGGACTGGAAATCCGGCAGAAGGTTCTTGTGCTTGTATGGTTTAATTTAATCATGGTTCTCAATGTGTGATTTTTGGTGTGATCATAATGCTCTGCTTGTTTTGTTTGTCTAGTTGGTCGAGCGGACACAGTTCTGGGTAACAGAATTGGGGCTTAGAAATGTGTAAGCTATACATCAGATCTTTCTCACATATGGACATTTGAGGGTTTCGTGCTATCAGAGCAGTTTAACAGTACTTGAAATTGCTCCCTTGGCACAGTTACTTTATGTTTGCAAATGCAACGGTGTCTTTCGAGCAAATTGTGTCATCATACCCAGGTCCCCTATCGCTTGTTTCAATACTGGTGAGTGTAGCTGAGCGTGATTCCCTAAGTGTTCTAAGTTATATACGATATGTACCTGTGCTTATGCTGGTCTAGTTTGTTTGTTTTAGTTGATGTTATGGAATTGTCAGCTGAGTTGCAATAATCTTTGTCTGCAGTGTCCTGATCCCCACTTTAAGAAAAGGCATCACAAGAGAAGAGTTCTACAGACACCATTGGTGGATTCAATTACAAAGAACCTTTGTCTGGGTGGGAGGGTATGCCAATTTTCTACGATTTTCATGCAAAATATTCTCTCTTCACTAACAATCTTTATGGTGTCAGAGTCCTTCTGTATGCATCAATTTTGGCCAATGACTGTTTAACTTAGCCCAGTCACTATTTTTTTAGGTCTAGATGTATGAAGGTATAAAAATAGTCCTAATAACAGAATAATGTTCTTGACGGATCCTAAAGTACATCAGATTGAGGATATGTTAGCCATATACATCTGGCTTAATTTCAACATCTCTATGGGATGCCATGTATTATCCACTCGATTTGTATGTTTCAAGCTTATTCTTGCCTTCATGTTGTTGGTTGGACTATATTCTTAGTCATTATTGCTTCACTGATGGTAATTGCACAGCCCCTGTGCATTATATAGGTCATAGAGTGACACAAGTTAATGTGGTCCAGTGCAAATTACTATTCAGACAATCTCTTTTCTGTATCTTTGATGAAGGCTTGTGTTGATTATTTAGGGAGTTTAACTTTCAAAGGCAGGTCAAGTACTCTTTTGCAAATTGACATCTCAGTTTATTTTGTTGATAGGTGTTTGTACAATCAGATGTGCTTGATGTAGCTACAGACATGAGAGAAAGGTTTGATGGATACTCGGATGTGTTTGAGCATGCTGATCGTGTTGATAAAGATCTTCAGTGTGATAACAAAGGTTGGCTTCTGGACAACCCTATGGGAATACGGACGGAGAGGGAAATCCATGCTGAGCTCGAAGGAGCGACCATATACAGGAGGATGTACCAAAAGACAAGATGTTTCTCACCAGATTGCTCCATCAGTTAAGTGGATGCCTGCGTGGCCAGGTAGTGCTAGGCTAATGGCTGGCTTCTGTCTGCTTGATTCGCTAACCTCGGGCACCAACTTTCACATTCCCTGGCATGTTCCAAAGGTAATTCTTGGTGAATGAATGGGGCCTTGTGCTTGTGAGGGGTTAAACTGGTCAAGTGTTGGCATCTCTCCAGTGGTTGATATTTTTTGATCTGAGATCATCGTTCAGGTTGAGGAAGAAAGATCACAGTGCAGTTAATTTCAGTGTTAACCATACCCGAGGATGTTTGACATCTGCAATTTGTTTCCAGGGCTGCATTGGCAATCTTAGTTATGATGAAAGGCTAGCAAGGTATGCCGTTGGCAATCAAGAGTATTGTCTTTTGCCCTTTTCAAAAAAAAAAACAATGGCCAAATGTAAGAAACTTTGCTCTGAGTGGTCAGAAACGATGGATGGGCAATTTCATTTCGCACTGGTTCTTGTAAGGGGCTGATACTTCTCTGCGCGCGAAAAATGTTTACATCTGCAAATTCGTATCGACCTAATATGAAAACATACTCCATGATTGATCTAGTGATATTGATTTGGTTGATATTGCGCCACAGCCTCCTCTCCTGCCTGTGGTGTAGCATCTGGAGGCACATCACTGACTTCACCTTCTGCGACGTTGCACTTGTGTTGCTTCTTTCCCCTACTTGACATCCATATGTATCCCTAGAAAAAAAATGCATGTAATAGGATTACAAACTTAAAAATAAGTTGCCATTATTGGCTCGACTTAGAAGTTGGAACCAGCGTCCACCAAGGACTGAACGCTTGGATCAAAACACAATGGAATTTCCTCAAGTGATGGTGGGAGTAATCCAACATCTGCGGAACCATCCTCTTTCGTTTCACCCACAAAGTTGGGGCAACCATCAAGGTCTAGCTCCACAAGAGAGGTGAATCCTGTGAAGTCTCTCTTAACCCCACAGAGCATCTTGGGCTGAGGTCATCACTGCTGAAACCCAACTGCTGGTTCCTTCCATTTCTGTAGGATAAAGTCGGAGATAAGTAGTGTGGTAATTAATTGATTGATGACTTTTGGTTATGTGGAGATTAAGTACTGTTCAAAACATGGATTTGTAGTGAACTCAATCAGTGTGCAGTGTCCTTTTTTACCGAACTCTGTTGCACTAAACATGTGTAGTGTGTACTGTCTTTTTTTTTTACTGAAATCTTTGCTGAACTAAACATGTGTGGACTGTTACGCTAGTAGTACTGCATGCCCTATTGCCCTGTTCCCCTGCCTGCTCACGTCTTCGTCCGGAACCGGGCTCATTTTGCTATCAAATTGGGCCATTTTTAGGCGTTGCTTTACTTTTGGCCTTCAGCTCGCTATCGTGGTCGTTGGCTCGTTGCTAGGTGGTACACGGACATGTTTGTATTTATTTTATTATCCCGGGTGTTCTCTGTGCTGCCACGATCGATTATGAGTAGATTATACAATTTTGCTAAAACACATCTAGACGTGAGATAAGTATTACACATCTAATCCTATATCATTAATCTTACGTAAAAATTCGTGTGAGTATTTTTTTAATACTTGATTTAATCATTTAAATATGCAATAATTATGTCACATCTAAATTATAAGTATGTCCTCCAAAGTGCTCCGACAGATTCCGTAAACACGATTTTTCACGGTCTCTCGTATGATCTGTTCAACTCCTTGTACATTTAGGGGAAGGTATGACTCTTCGTGTAAAAGTGACATGTCATTGCCATACCCTATGAGCCGCCGCAGCCGCCGACCACCATCCGCCATCGCTGTCGCAAAAATATCATTTCTAAGGGGGAAATGTTTACAGGAATTGAGAAATCACGTCACCTATGATGAACTTCCCCATCTCATAAAACCACTTTTACTGTGATTTTTTGTTGGAGATGCTCCACGCGAAGATAACTTACGGGCAAACGTTCGGAGCATCTCCAACAACCGCGCGAACCGCGCGAAAAGACGCGTGCGTGCGGAAAACAATGAATTTAGTGCGCGCGGAACGTTTACACGCACCCCAACAGCGATGGGAAAGTAGCGCGTGCGGGAAGCGATTGCGCCCGCACGGAAAAGACGACAGCTCGCGTTTTAGATTTGGCGCGTCGCTTCAGGCACGCCTATAAATCGCGACGCTCGCCACGCGTCCTCCATACTGCCACGCGCGCTCTCCCAGCTCCTTCTCCGCTTGCGCGCCGCTTTCTCGCCGCGCCATCATGCCGCCGCACCGCCGGGGATCGTCTGGCTACGGCGGCATCCGCGCGCGCCCCAATGGCACCTACTATACCGAAATCAGGTCCGGCGACGTTCGGCTCGGCCTCGGCACGATTCGGGACCGCGCACGAGGCCGCCCGCACGTACGACGCGGTGGCGTGACGCCTAGACAGACCTCGTTCGTAGATGAACTTCCACGACATCTACACGCGCCAGCAGGCGCAGGACGTCGCCCCTCCGCCTCGTCTTATCACGGAGCAGGACCGTGCGGACCACGTTCGGCGGCAACGCCGCCTGCTCGTCGCCGAGGAGGACGAGCGAGCCATGGCGGAGTAGTGCCGGCGCTACCCGGCGGACGTCGCCAACGAGCGCGCCTACTGGGCAGAAATGACGACAAGGCGCCGCGCGGAGCGGGCGGACAGGCGTCGGCGGAAGGCACTGACGGTATTGCAGTGCGGTGCCATGAAAGCATTTGGGACGTCGATCTTCACGCCAGACGATGAAGAGGTTGGCACGACGTATGACTCACTACCTCGAACGACACCAACGAGGATGATGATGAGGACGACTCGGAGTAATTCTAGCTGCATCGTAGTTTATCTAGTTTGCACTATCGAACTATGTATCGTTTATCTATCGAACTTTTATCTATCGAACTATCTATGTATCGTTTTTATTTATCTATGTGGATAAAGAATGTATCGTTTTTTAGTGCCCGCGCGTTATATTTGTGCGCACTGTTAAAACGGCGCACGCTGCATTTTAGCATGACTGTTGAAGCCAGCACTGTCAGTCGCGCAAAAACAAGCAAAACGCGTACAGCAAAGCAGTTTTTAGCGCGCGGGTTTAGCGCGGTCGTTGGAGAATGGTTTCCAGATGAAGAAGAAGATATCAGATCCAGAATCCGCTCGGCCGATTTGGATATACATGCGAGCCCGTGCGTAACTTGTAGCGGAGCTGATTAATGAGATTGATGCGTGCATGCAAACTCTATCGTCGCGACGAGCAGCACCACCACCCGCACTGCACATAGTCCACTTTAAGTCAGAGGCCGGCGCCATTGTTACTCCGGCGGACGATGCGGAGCTTAGCTATTTGCGTGCTAGACTGCTGGAATCGATACATTAATGTGTGCCGTCCATATCGCAACCACCACCGTACCACGGGGCAGACGACGACGACGACGACAAGAGTCTCGACCCCAGCTCAACTCGCTCACAGTCACTCACAGCTCCTCGTGATCCCGAGCTATCTACTGGCCGTATCCAAGCCCTCCATGGGCCTCTCCTCCCTCCTATAAATTCGCCTGCTCTGCATGCTAATCTGTGTCTCATCCATCACACTAGCCAGCCAGTAGGCAGCCACCACAACCACTGAAGAAGAGGCACGGATCACGGATGCCAAGCATGGCATCGTCCAGGGGCCTTCTTGTGTTTGCTCTCCTGCTTGCTGCTGCTGTCCTCGTCGCCTCGACTGAAGAAACCCGTGAGCTAATTAACGCACTGCCTTCTCGGACCAGTTTTGAACTGGCAGGAATTGAATTAATTGGTCGTCATTAGGCTAAGGAAGTCGCTTTGCTGCGTTCTGCTGCTAATGTCCATGCACCTTTTTGTTTCTTTTCATGTAGAGGCCAAGAAGGAAGAGAATGAAGCCGGCTTAGAGAATTTCCACTTTGGCGGAGGCCACCACGGACACCGAGGCGGCGGGGGAGGCTACGGCGGCGGCGGAGGAGGTTACGGCGGCGGCGGCGGCTACCCAGGCGGCGGTGGCGGCTACCCAGGAGGCGGTGGAGGCTACGGCGGCGGAGGCGGCTACCCAGGCGGCGGCGGAGGTTACGGCGGCGGCGGCGGCTACCCAGGCGGCGGCGGAGGTTACGGCGGCGGTGGCGGCTACCCAGGAGGCGGCGGAGGCTACGGCGGCGGCGGCTACCCTGGCCACGGCGGAGAAGGCGGTGGAGGTTACGGCGGCGGCGGTGGCTACCCTGGCCACGGCGGAGAAGGCGGGGGAGGCTACGGCGGTGGCGGCTACCCTGGCCACGGTGGAGAAGGGGGTGGAGGCTACGGAGGCGGCGGCGGCGGAGGTGGCTACGGAGGCGGCGGATGCAAGTGGGGCTGCTGCGGGCACGGGCACCATGGCTGCCGCTGCTGTGCCCGGGCGGACGAGGTTCCGGAGGCCACGTACCGGGCGGAGGTCCGCAACTGAGCACACGTAACACGCAGCCATGCACACGTACGTACGTACGTACGGTAGGCAGTACTGCATGCATGCCTAACCTGCGTCGAACTCTACATGCATGCCGTTGCTCTGCACGCGTATACGTACGTGCATAGTAATTAAATTACTCGTAAATAAATATGGTCCCCGGTGGTGAACAAAATGAAGGTGCATCTATGTACGTACGTACGTACGTATACGTGCGCGTTGCCCGTTGCACAGTGTGACCTTGTAGAACACATGCATCCCCTCTGTGTTCTTGCAAGTTTGTGTGTATGTCCCGTACGTATTAGTACCCCCCGCGCTGTATCTGTTATCGTGGAATAAATTCACATTGGCATATATATAGCCTGGTTCTCAAAATGGTAATGGGAAAAGTCCGATCGGGTGATGCCTACAAAACACAAGCTTGTGTGTCACTGTCACTGTGTCTGTCCTTGTCCTCGGTGGCTGGCAAGGAAATCTTTCATTTGATAATATAGCAGTGAAAATGTAAGGACATATTCACTGAGGTGTTCCCCTCTTTTTATTTAGTGGAAACTGATACCACGGCGGAAATTCAGAAAGCGAATACGTAAGCGTCGAAAACGAATATCAAGTTAATTAGTATATGTTGTGAACATGAAATACAAAGGTTAACTCCCCTGCTGAAGAAAAAAAAACAGTTTGCTAGAACTCGAAAACCTCTAGGGCATATAGAAAGATACTCCGAAGTAATGGATTTATTGTGACTCAGTGGCTAGTGGAGCGGGAAAATCTCAAACCAGAAGAAGCCACTTGGGAAGATGCAAAGAACATGAAACGGCGTGGTTCCCACAGCTGAATCATCAAAGCGTGGAAAATCCCCAACTTCTTTGCAAGCACCATCAAAGCGTGGTTCCCACAGCGTTATACTTGAGGTCAAGCATGTTCTTCAGGGGGAGGCATTGTCAGCTGAATCCTGTTCTGCAAGTGTCATGTTATTCAGTTAACTGACGCGTACCGGTTCGGCTACAGTTAAGAAGGTCATACGTGGAGGTTGATGATGCCGAGATGGACGGCGGATCGGGACCGAATACTTTTTTTTTTAACCGAACTACTGTTACTTTTGTCGCGCTGTTTACTTTCATCAGTATACCGCATCTGTAACTCACTATATAAGTGCCTGCGTGTGAGTGAGTGGATATCCAATGCACTGAACTATTAAACCCCTAGATGTTTCCTTAGCTACTATAGCAAATTCCCCCCATTAATCGAAGGGTCTCCACATCAGGAGCTTATCTCAGTATTTGATTTTTGATTTCTTCGATTTACAAATCTGGTCCTCAGTAGGATGTGACACAGGGTGATTGTCAGCGACCCTGCCCAGGCCGCTGTTGGACTTCAGCCTACAGTTTTCGTCAGACATCGTTACCGACTGATTGATGTACCTTCCTCAGCTTGTTCTTGGACACGGCCCGATTGTCGACACACCTGACACAATCACCGTGATTCGGTGGTCAGTAAATTCATCCTACTTAGGTTAGATGCATGTTTCATGCTTCAGAAATTTTGAAATTTGTATGATCTTTCACTACAATATAATTTGATCGGAAGCTAGAAAAAAACATCCACCATATACGATACATGAATGTAAGATAAGGTACGGCAAATGAATCAATAACTGTGCACTGGCATTGTAGTTACCTGGATGACAAACAAAACAATGAACAGAGCGTACCTGAAAGTGGTAGCGCCTGGCATCTAGCAAAATCTGTAGTCACCTCATCACTAATCAGTTGGCCCTGGTTGACTGAAGATTCCAAGTGCCGTGATATAACATGATGACTTTAAACATCCTCTGTGAGGTTGGTTCCAGGGAGTCCACAACACGATTGTACTAAATAACAAACCTAGAGCGAAACAACGCTGCTTCAACAACTGATGAACAATTCTGCCAAATGACTCATAAGCAGTGGCTGAATTTACCTGCCAGGAACTTCCTTTTTCACGCAGAACTACATCAGGAGACAGGTAGTAACTAGTAGGTCTTTATATTTCTTCTCCAATTTGAAGTCATATCTCATGCTGAACATACAGACAGAAAACACGAGCCGGTTAAATGCTTAACAGAGGAAATGATAAAACAAAAAATGTTTGTAAGTATTATGTTGTTTCTAGTTAACAGCATTGATAATCATAATACACACATTGAATGATTAATTGTACTGGGGAAGATGGGATGCGTAATTAGGTAGCAGCAAACAGACTTGAGTATTTCAATACTAAAACATATAGTAACCGGGAAGGAGTAATATTGTCAACACTGAGCCACTGACAAACAAATCAGGATATATATAGTTGCCAAACAAAGTTTTTGAATACCTTGGCAAGGCTTGTTATAGCATAGGTTACTTCCAGGTACTGACCGGAGGAGACACAAGAATGAGGGGAAGGTCAAAATGCCCCTCATAAAACGAAGAACTTGTCACTTTCAAGCCATGGTTTCTGTGTCCATCCATCAGGCGACTAGGGTAGCTTGTGGAAAACCAACAGGGTATACCGCACTAGCACGAATGCGCTAGTGATGGCAAGTGCAGCAGCATGTGCGTCTATGATGGCTGCAGTTAGCAGAGGGATCAATTAGTTTAAGCAAGAAGAGGGCGTGGTGCGGGTGCTGATTAATAGTTTAATACTAAAGACAAAATGCTCTAGGAGTTTACCTCGGACGAAGCCACTATTGATTTACTCACAATCTCGTCATCAATAGTGACCTGTAGCTTGTCCATTGCTTCAATCCTGCATTGCCACCTAGGTCCTCACTGCAACTGACTAACCAACGGAAACTGACAGAATGCGGGAGGCCCGTGTGTGGCAACCTTGTGATGCTCTTACACAGTATGATAGATAACCACTCGTTGGAGGTCATGCTATGTAGGTTTGCAGGAACTGACAAGAGACTTGGGCGTGACCAAAATGGAAGTTCTTGGAGGAGAAGCTGCAACGCTCTCTTGTTCCCCTGTTAGGCTCACCATGCTCTTTTGGTTCGCTACCCAAACAGCTGAACTGCAGAAGGGCCTGGAAAGGACAGACCAATCAGTAGCCTCAAGAGTTTGCAGTCAAGACCAGGTCTCGGAGGGCCCTTGCTGGTGTGACACAAGCTCCAAAAAGGAAGCTAAGGCAGAGGCGTTCAATAAATTCAGGGATGTCAGATTTCTAATGAACTGCAAGCCCTCACAGTTTCCAATTTCCAACTCTTCCGGTGCCACCTGTAGAGACCTCAATTCTGGATTTCTTTGTATTGGTAATTTGGTCATGGCAAGAAGGCAGCACAGTAAACGGGGTTGGACCCTGTCCCTGAGAGCCCTGATAACGAGTTTGTCAAGTGACAGAGGAAGTAGCTAAATTTGATTGTCACCCTGTTCTTGCTCCTGAGATTTGAGGTCCCATGCACAAAACAGCTCAGTATTCATCTCAATATCCAAGCTTCGAAGGGAGGTGAGAAATTCCAGCCCTCCATTACAGCCAGATGTACACACTCCCAGATTTGCAGCTCCTCTAGAGTCATACAAGAATGCAGATGTATATACATCAAATATTGGATATTAGATTTAGATAGACTTAACCTTTTGAGGCAGAGAAGGCCTTGAGTAGTGAAGTACTGCAAATTTTCCAGGAGACGAACGATAGTAAGGTCTTCGAGTGATGGTGGGAGTAATCTAACATCCACGGCACCATGAGATCAGATTGGGGAAGTCACAAAGGATAGCTGTGTGAGAGAGGTGACTCCCGCGAAGTCTCCATTACCCCAGCAGAGCTCAAGATGCAGGCTGCTCTGAATCCATAACACCTTGAGAGAATATCGGAGATTATATGGCAGTTTCAATTCATGTTCATCTTGGGCTCAGGTCATCGCTGCTGAAGCCAAACTGCTGGTTCCTTCCTTTTCTGTAGGGTGACTGATTGATAGAAACTATGCCTATGGACAGTCAAACAATATATGCCAACCTCTCAAGGGGCTGTGAATGTGAAAGCATTTCTGTCAGCCACCTCTCTGTTACGCCACATGTTCTAATAGTGACATGTTTAAGAGATGGAAGGACAAGACTGCTCGCAGACGTACTGTTTCCCTGGAAAACCTCTGACATAATGTTTGACATGTTCAGATTAGGGCATTCGTATATACATAAATGCTCTAAAGCGATGAGCTGACTGAAAGCTTCACTTGAAAGGGAGACCAGATTTGGACAGTTCCTTATTTCAAACAATGTTATTCCCCTAAGGTTATCAAATGCCAAGATATTGTCATCCAGCACACTCAACTCATTAGATTCAATAATCAACTGTCTTTGGCTTATGCTCATTGTTGGAAGTGTAGGAACTCCCCTGATGGACAACTCAGAAATCAGAGCAGAAGGTAGAAGAGAATGTGATACTATTAAACAAGGGCAATCATGGATGGTGAGTCTACGGAGATTAGATGACCAATTTTCTTTATCTCCTTGGGCAGGTAAAAATTGCAGCGGTGGAGAAGTCGTTATACTGCTGCAGAATTCGAGGCTTGGCATTTTACTTAACACCAACTTCTCCAGAGAAGGAACTGACAATTCTTTAACAATATGCAGGTCCACCAACTCCAACTCCTTGAGCGCCCCCATTTCTCTTAGGGTAAGGTGTGCCCACTTGCTGCAACATCATTTATCAAAGTAAGTGCATAATAATTTGCAAATGTGAACAGAAAATTTAGGGAGAAGAAAATCAATACATTATATGAGGACATTGCTTGATGTAGAGCTTGCTGAGAGATGGGAACCATGACTTCTGCTCAGCGTTGAAAGAAGAATAACTCTGGAAAAGAGTGAAATCATTCAGTTGAGGGCATTTCAGGACCATCAAAACCCTTAGATGGGAAGTCAACTCCATTCCGTAAGAACCGATACATTTTTCCAATTTTGGCATATTGATCAAGACCAACTCTTCCAAGGAAGGAACTGAGATTTCCATTAAATTTAACATCCTGATCAGTGTCAGCTTCCTAAGGAAAGGAAGCGTTTCAAGAGTTGGAAGAATTCGCCATTCCTTGCAATTCCTTAGATGAAGTATCTGCAGTGAGGTAACTGAGAAAGTACTGGAAAGCCAGGTTGGAGGGATAGCACCATTGTATCCAGTTATTTCTAGAGTGTTGAGGTTCTGATGTGGTTGAAGACCTTCAAGCACATCTTCTGCTATTCCAGATTCAAGGCTCATGCTGCTATCCTCCCATGACAAGGACACCTTTTCTAGATACTCTTTGTCTAACAGACTGGCCCCACAAGCCTCTTCTTTAGTCTTCACATTTTGAAGTTGAGAAATTTCAAGTATTACAAGCTCATTCATGGACTGAAGCTGGCTTATCTCAAAACCGAAAACATTCTGAACCTTGAATCTTAGTTTCTGAAGAGATGTCATGTTGCCAACACAAGCTATTGCATGATGCACTTTCTCATGAGAAATAAGATGACGCAAATTAACAAGCTTATGCATATCAGTAGGCACAACAAGATTGCCTGAGATACCCACATTCAATACTTGAAGGTGATAAAATCTTGTCAATGCTTGAGGAAATGTGGTGTTGTTGTAGGCTCCATATAGTGACATGGTTGTGGTGACAACACAAACATATTCAAGATAGCGAAGATGGCATGGATTTAACAGACTGTTTATAAAGCTGATGTCAACACCTGTCACAAAAATTCTTAGGAACCGTAAACATTTTGCTTCCTTGCACAAATTACGTAAGGACCCTAATAAATTTATGCTGCTTCGCCCAAACAACATCAAGGTCCTCAATTTTTGCAAAGGCCAAACCTTCTGAAGTATTTTGTCAAACTTCTCGTTAGGAAAACTGTCATGGTTATCTTTATCAAAAGCAGTAGTTATGATTGACAAATGGCGAACACTTGGTCGAATTGCCTCAGGTTTCAATCCATGTATAGTAGCACACTCGTTTAATGAAACTTTCCCTGCCAATTCATGCATTAAATCATGCATGACATAGTGTGAGCCAACCACCTGGAAGAAGCCCAAATCCACTAATCTATCCAAATATTGCTGCCCTGTTTCCTCTAGCCTTACTGCACGGTCTTCGCACACCACAAAATCCTGTGATATCCAAGCATAGACCAATTGCTCCCCATTAAATGGGTAGTCCTCTGGAAACAAAGAGCAGTATGAGAAACACCGTTGAAGGTGGACTGGCAGATAATCATAACTGAGCTTCAAGATGGGTAAAATATCATCGGAATCTTCTTGAAAGGATTTCCATTTGTCCTGAATTGTCCTCCAATGTTTATCGCTAACATTTGTATTCAGAAGTGCACCAACGCTTCGTGCAGCTAGTGGGCATCCCTTTAATGCTTTAGCAATGTGTTTCCCAATAGATTGCAAACTAGGATGGCCCTCATAGTTCTCATTACCAAATGCACATGCCTTGAAGAACAACCAAAACTCCTTTTCATGCAGACCACTCAATCTTACTTCATCCATTGTTCCTATCATTTTTGCAACTGATTTCATTCTAGTTGTTGCTAGTACCATACAACCATTTACTTGATTACTTTTCAATGGAGCCAAGAGTTTAATCCATCCACTCATGTTCTTGTCTTCCCACACATCATCCAATACAAGCAGAAATCTCTTGTCTCTAATATTCCTCAAAAGGATCTCCTGCAGTACATTGAAATTGCTTATCTTTTCATACTCTTGTCTATCTTTACATACATGCTCTAGGATCTCAAGTGTTAGCCTCACTTCATTGAAGTTTGTGGACACACAAACCCACATTTGCAAATTGAAACGATTTGTAATTCTTTCATCACGGTATACGTATCTAGCAAGAGTCGTCTTCCCAACACCACCAATGCCAACCACTGGCAAAACATTCAGATCACTAGATCTGCCATTTATCAACAGCTCTATTATCTTGTCTCTCTCTCCATCCCTCCCGTACACCTTACATTCAATTGGAACAGAAGTTGTCAATCGAGCATTCCTGCGAATATTCTGACTCTCACTTGATGTTGCAGTGGGGCGCGTCTCGAGCTGAAGAACTCTCTGCACAGAATTGCCAATAGTGCATATTTTTTTCACTATATCATTGATTCTCTGAGAAATGTCATGTTTAATCTCATAAGTCAGCATGGTACTATGAGTTGGCCCCTCCTCTTCACGTCTCCTTTTTCTGCCGCACAAGGCCAATCTAGTTACTTGGCTTGTGGCACCGTATACTAATTCAAAAGCAGAAGATGGAGCAGATGAGAACACATAGCTCCCATCTGAATTATCATCACTACCAGCAGTACAACCTTTCCCTGCATAAGAAAACTGTCAGTTATTTGGGGACAAGCTAACAAAAAACACTTGAGCAGAGGGAGATATCATCATGTAACTGCGATGTGCCTATGATATTCAGCTGCGCACTCTTGGTTGCGCACTATACTATAGGCCAAGTAGCCCTCACAATCACACCAATGCACAATAAGCTGGAAGCAACAATCATGGAATAAGACGAGTGCAACACCTTCGATCTGTTGCTGTAGTCGGTAGTAGTCGAGCTCGTCCATCACGTCCTCTGAGTCATAAAGCAGATCTTTGAGATCATCCAGTGACTGAGACAGAGGCTTATTGTCACCAATAATCTTTCCCTCGGCAGCAGCAAGCACCATCTCCACGTTCCTCATCTCAAATTTGAGCTTCTCAAAATCTTCAGTGAGCCCGATTTCACGAGTCCAGGTTTCCATCTGTGCAGTAAAGAAGCTCCCAATGATGCTTTGCACCATCCATCCTGTTGCTGCATCAACTACCGTGCGAAAAAAACCTGTCATCTCACCGCACGCTTAAGGCAGCACAGCAACGACAGAGGCAAAATCCGGCCTGGCACAGGGGCGATACCAAAAAGATGGATTCAGAAGAAAGGAGAGTGGTGATTCATCGAAAGGAAGCAGCTAGGAAGGCAGAAAGCAAGCCAGGCAGAAAATGAGATGAAATTAGGACTATGTACCTGAACCAGTTAACATTACAAAGCAACACTAGGATCCCTGCAACCGACACACATACCCCTCACGGCAGCTCAAAGCAGGGTACGCACAGCCGTGGAACTAATGGTGTCTTGGGTCGTATGGCTGTACAATGCACTAATGAGACATAATGTAGCTGTCAGCCTTGTAAAAAGACTAGCTTGCAATGTTACATACCAATCCGCAGTCAAGTGCAGAGCAATTTCATGGGGAATGATCCTAGAGAGCAGAAAAGGCATTGGACCAATAGCAGCCCGGAATATGTAGACAGTGGACGCACCAAACCACCTCCTAGAATGCATATTGAACAAGTGGTACAAGCAGGGACAAAACATCACAGAGCGGCATGCTATCACTAGGCTTAAACTAGGTACTCATTGAGATGTTTGATTGTTTCTGACTGGTCTGTACAACCTTGTATCTATCGACAAATTTTGGCATGTAGAGTTGGTGAAACTTATGTAAAACCTCCAACAGTAGTCTGAAGGCAGAGCTGAGCTGAGGCGTCTATTCCAAGGATTCAGTGTCCCTAGGAAATTACAAACTGCTATGTTGTGTATGATATTTTTGCAATTTCCAAACGTGGTAGGAAATCATAACCAGACAACTTTGATCTGCAGACACGAGTAATCTGGCGAAGCCGCCAAGGAGGCAACACGTGATGCCAGATCATAAGAGGCATTTTTACCTGTCGGTCTGACCAGCTCGGAGCTGAAATGAGCGTGGGTCGCCAGGGAAGCCCCGTGGGCAAGATGAGCCGGTTAATCATTCGGGTTCGGAAGGGAAATGCTCGGGTGGAGGAGACTGCCGACGTTAGTGGTAACTACGCCAAGTTCACCGGCATAGACCCGGCGCAGCTTCTCTGGCTTAGCATTCCTTCGAACACGTGAGGGGCGCAGACGCGCCGGACGGCCGCGCGGCGGCAAGGGGGACGGGACGCGGTGAGGCGCGCGCTCTCTTCCACACGCCGCGGTAGGTGGGCGCACCGTGCGCGCTTGCGGCATGAGTGGCGCGATGGCGGACGGGGTGGAGCGGCGCGGAAGCGCGCGAAGGGAGGAGCCAGCAGCCCCGAGGCCGTCGTGACCGAAGATGGAGCGGAGTTGTTGGCCGGTGCTTGCAAGGCAGCAGCACGCCTGTAGACTGTAGTACTCCGAAATCCAAATTACTGGCTGCAAATCCGGTGCGGCATTGCCAAGCTACGCGTGATCGATTGTATTGTAAACCACCGGATCAGAAGTTCAGAACTGGATAAGAAGTCATCATGTAGTAGGAGTTTAACTTTTTTTTTTCGAGGGAATAATAGGAGTTGAACTTGTTTCTTATTCAGCGTGTCACACCTTCCAACCATTTGCCTAAAAAAAAAACACCTTCCAACCATTTATTAAAAAGGCTTTCGCCCCGCTTTATATATAAAGCAACGATCAACAACATCCGGTACAAATGCACACCTTCACAACACATGTATACACACCAAGGGAGGATACATAGGTGCTGAGCACAGCAACACCATCCCTAGCACTACAAGAACAACCGGGGGCAACAGTCGTGAACACTCCACCACGAAGAAGTGAAGCCGCATATGACGGACCGTGGGCTCCAATGTTGCGCCTTCACGAAGGAGACGACACGGGAGTGCCGCCACCGTCCAATCTGAAGATCAGAGTTTCCCCTAGAGCAACAAGAGGGCCAATGAGAATCGTGACGATGCCTTCAAGAAGGGAACGAGCTTCGCCGCCGCCGGTCCGTCCAAAGATAGAGCAGGTTTTCACGTCGGACACCACTCACCGCCATCGAATGCCACACCCCGTCTACCACGCCACCCACACGGTCATGGCAACCGGGAAGCACCAAGCCACGGGCTCTGGTCATGACCACCGTGAAACCATCACCAAGGCCGCCGCCCCGGCATCCAAGACCTTGACACCACCTCACCCCAGACCCGCCTCTACCCTAACCAAATATACGAGCGAAAAGGACCCGCCTTTTGCACCCTTGGGCAGCCCCCAGTGCCGAGACCCAATAGGCCGGCCAAAACTGGCCTCCATCGACCCGTCCCGCGGCACCGGGCACGAGACGAGCTCAGTCCTGCCACTGGGCGTGAGACGAGCATGGTCCTGCTGCCGGGCGCGAGACGAACTCGGTCCTGCTATCGGGCGGCCAAAACTGGCCTCCATCGACCCGTCCCGCGGCACCGGGCACGAGACGAGCTCAGTCCTGCCACTGGGCGTGAGACGAGCATGGTCCTGCTGCCGGGCGCGAGACGAACTCGGTCCTGCTATCGGGCGCGAGACAAGGTCAGTCCTGCTGCCAGGCCCGAGACGAGCTCGGTCTTGCCACCAGGCGCGATATGAGCATGGTCCTGCTGTCGGGCGCAAGACGAGCACGATCCTGCTGTCGGGCGCGAGACAAGGTCAGTCCATCTATCGGGCGTGAGACGAGCTCGGTCCTGCTGTCGGGTGCGAGATGAGTGATGGCCCGTAGTTGGGTGAGGGCCAACCCTTCAACGAAAATAGTGTCCGGATGCCGAGGTGAGGGATCGAAAGTCGAACCGGGCCGCCTACAAACGAGCCGACGCCGGAAATCCAGTCGACATCGCAGCCGACCCGCTAAGCTGATGTACGTGTGGCAAATGGAAGTCATCACTCCAAGAGGGTCGAGCCACCTTGCAGCCGCCACCCATAGTCGGAGCAGCCAACATGCTGGGTCAGTACCCCAACTCGTGCCGCCCGTCGAAAAATGCCAAATCCACCCAAGGTTGTTGGCCTACCTCCACCAGCCACCACTGCCACCGGAGCTACATCGGCAGTCGGCCCGCCTCGTCACCCAGACCGAGGCGCCAGATGTTGGGAAACGTTGCATGGGAAACAAAAAAATTCCTACGCACACGGAAGATCTATCCATGGTGATGAGTATCTACGTACCCTTGTAGATCGCTAAGCGGGAAGCGTTAAGAAACACAGTTGATGTAGTCGAATGTCTTCGCGATCCAAATCGCCAAGCGTCCCGCGATCCAATCACGATCCGTCCCGATCTAGCACTGAACGGACGGCACCTCCGCGTTCAGCACACGTACGGCTTGATGACGATCTCCGCCTTCTTGATCCAGCAAGAGGGAGCGGAGAGGTAGACAAGTTCTCCGACAGCGCAATGGCGTTGCGGCGATGGTGGTGGAGTAATTCCAAGAGGGCTTCGCCTAAGCACTGCTGAAACCGATCTAGAGGAGAAACTACGGACTAGAGGGTAGGGTTGTACGTGGCTGAAAATCTAAATGCAAAACCCCTAAAACCTCTAGTATATATAGGAGGAGGAGAGGAGGAGGCTTGGCACAAGGGCCAGACCTTGGTGGCTTCGGCCGAAGTGGAGAGGAGTCGTCCTCCTCCTCCACTCCTAGTAAGATTAGGACTCCTTCCTTATTTCCACCCTTTTTGCCTTTTCCCACCTTTTCCTTCCACTCCAGCCGCATGGACCTCTTGTGGGACTTAGGCCAGCCCACTAAGGTCTGGTAATCCTTCTCCCACAACCCATGTAGCCTATTGGGTCGAAATACCCCTCCCGATGGTCCCTCGGTACACTCTTGGCACTCCCGGTACACTACCGATGAGCCCGAAACTTTTCCGGCGACCAAAACAAGACTTCCTATATATCCATCTTTACCTCCGGACCATTTTGGAGCTCCTCGTGACATTCGGGATCTCATACGGGACTCCAAACAACCTTCAGTCACCACCATGCATAACTCTATACTACCGAAACATCACCAAACCTTAAGTGTGTGGACCCTGCGGGTTCGAGAACTATGCAGACATGACCGAGACACCTCTACGGTCAATAACCAATAGCGGGACCTGGATGCCCATATTGATTCCCACATATTCTACGAAGATATTTATCGGTCAAACCTTTATGTCAAGGATTCAGTTAATCCCGTATGATGTTCCCTTTGTTCTTCGGTATGTTACTTGCCCGAGATTCGATCGTCGGTATCTCCATACCTAGTTCAACCTCGTTACCGGCAAGTCTCTTTACTCATTTCCGTAATACAAGATCCCGTGATTAACACTTAGTCACATTGCTTGCAAGGCTTGTTGTGATGTCGTATTACCGAGTGGGCCCTGAGATACCTCTCCGTCACACGAAGTAACAAATCCCAGTGTTGATCCATGCCAACCCAACAGACACCCTCGGAGATACCTGTAGAGCACCTTTATAGTCACCTAGTTATGTTGTGAAGTTTGATACACACAAGGAACTCCTCCGATATCTGCGAGTTGCATGATCTCATGGTCATAGGAACATATACTTGACATGCAGAAAACTGTAGCAATAAACTGACACGATCATATGCTACATTTATAGATCGGGTCTTGTCCATCCCATCATTCTCCTAATGATGTGATCCTGTTATCAAATGACATCTCATGTCAATGGCTAGGAAACCTTGACCATCTTTGATCAATGAGCTAGTCTACTAGAGGCACACTAGGGACAAAGTGTTGTCTATATATCCACACATGCAATGTGTTTCCAATCACTACAATTATAGCATGGATAATAAACAATTATCATGAACAAGGAAATATAATAATAAACACTTTATTTATTGCCTCTAGGGCATATTTCCAACAGTCTCCCACTTGCACTAGAGTCAATAATCTAGTTCACATCACTATGTGATTTACATTGTAATGAATCGAACACCCATGCAATTCTAGTGTTGATCATGTTTAGCCCTTGGAAGAGGTTTAGTCAATGGGTGTGCAACATTCAGATCCGTGTGCACTTTGCAAATATTTATGTCCTTCTCCTCGATGTAATCGCGGATGGAATTGAAGCGCCGCATTATGTGTTTGGTCCTCTTGTGAAACCTTGGTTCCTTGGCCAGAGCAATGGCACCAGTGTTGTCATGGAACAGAGTCATTGGATTCAGTGCACTGGGCACTACTCCAAGATCTGTCATGAACTGCTTCATCCAGACACCTTCCTTCGTTGCCTCCGAGGCTGCGATGTACTCCGCCTCGCATGTAGAATCGGCTACCACGCTTTGCTTGGAGTTGCACCGGCTTACCGCTCCTCCGTTGAGAATAAATACGTATCCGGTTTGCGACTTAGAGTCATTCGGATCAGTGTAAAAGCTTGCATCGACGTAACCCTTTACGAGAAGCTCTTCATCACCTTCATAAACGAGAAACATTTCCTTAGTCCTTTTCAGGTACTTAAGGATATTCTTGACCGCCATCCAGTGCTCCATTCCAGGGTCACTTTGAAACCTTCCGGTCATACTTATGGCAAGGCTGACATCGGGTCTTGTGCACAACATTCCACACATGATAGAGCCTATGGCTAAAGCATAGGGGATGACACTCATCTTCTCTCTATCTTCTGCAGTCACTGGGCATTGAGTCTTACTCAACTTCACACCTTGTAACACAGGCAAGAACCCCTTATTGGACTGATCCATTTTGAACTTCTTCAAAACTTTATCAAGGTATGTGCTCTGCGAAAGTGCTATTAAGCGTCTCGATCTATCTTTATAGATCTTAATGCCTAATATGAAAGCAGCTTCTCCTAGGTCCTTCATTGAAAAACTCTTGTTCAAATATTCCTTCATGCTTTCCAACATTTCTATATTGTTTCCAATTAGCAATATGTCATCCACATATAATATTAGAAACGCTATAGAGCTCCCACTCACTTTCTTGTAAATACAAGCTTCTCCATAAACTTGTATAAACCCAAACGCTTTGATCACCTCATCAAAGCACTTATTCCAACTCCGAGATGCTTGCACCAGTCCATAAATGGATCACTGGAGTTTGCAAATTTTGTCATCATTCTCTGGATCGACAAAACCTTCCGGTTGCATCATATACAACTCTTCCTCAAGGAAACCATTGAGGAACGCTGTTTTGACATCCATCTACCAAATTTCATAGTCGAAATATGCAGCTATTGCTAACATGATTCTGACGGACTTAAGCATCGCTACGGGTGAGAAGGTCTCATCGTAGTCAACTCCTTGAACTTGTGAAAAATCCTTTGCCACAAATCGAGCTTTATAGACGGTGACATTACCATCCGCATCCATCTTCTTCTTAAAGATCCATTTGTTCTGAATGGCCTTTCGCCCTTCAGGTAATACTTCCAAAGTCCATACTTTGTTTTTATACATGGATCCCATCTCGGATTTCATGGCCTCTAACCATTTCTCGGAATGCGGGCCCATCATCGCTCCTCCATAGCTTGTAGGTTCATTGTTGTCCAACAACATGACCTCCAAGACAGGGTTGCCGTACCGCTCAGGAGCAGCACACGCCCTTGTCGACCTACGAGGTTCAATAGTAACTTGATCTGAAGCTTCATGATCATCACCATTAACTTCCTCTTCAACTATCGTAGGCTCCACAGAAACATCTTTCTGCGCTGCGCTACTCTCTGGTTGAAGTAAAGGTTCAATAACCTCATCAAGCTCTATTTCCTCCCACTCAATTCTTTCGAGATAACTATTTCTCAAGAAATGTTCCGTTCTTAGCAACAAACACTTTGCCTTCAGATCTGAGATAGAAGGTATACCCAACTGTCTCTTTTGGGTATCCTATGAAGACGCATTTCTCCACTTTGGGTTCCAGCTTTTCAGGCTGAAGCTTTTTGACATAAGCATCACATCCCCAAACTTTAAGAAACGACAACTTTGGTCTCTTGCGAAACCAAAGTTCATATGGCATCATCTCAACGGATTTTGATGGTGCCCTATTTAAAGTGAATGCAGCTGTCTCTAATGCATAACCCCAAAACGATAGTGGCAAATCGGCAAGAGACATCATTGAACGCACCATATCTAATAAGGTTCGATTACGACGTTCGGACACACCATTACGCTGTGGTGTTCCAGGCGGTGTCAACTGTGAAACAATTCCACACTGTCTTAATTGACTGCCAAACTCATAACTCAGATATTCACCTCCTCGATCAGATTGTAGGAATTTGATCTTGTTGTTACGATGATTCTCAACTTCACTCTGAAATTGCTTGAACTTTTCAAACATTTCAGACTTGTGTTTCATTAAGTAAATATACCCATATCTACTTAAGTCATCAGTGAAGGTGAGAAAATAACGATATCCACCGTGTGCTGCAACATTCATTGGACCGCACACATCAATATGTATGATTTCCAACAAGTCACTTGCCCGTTCCATTGTTCCAGAGAATGGCATTTTAGTCATCTTGCCCATGAGGCATGGTTCACATGTGTCAAGTGATTCAAAATCAAGTGACTCCAAAAGTCCATCAGCATGGAGCTTCCTCATGCGTTTTACACCAATATGACCCAAACGGAAGTGCCACAAGAAAGTGGTACTATCATTATCAACTCGACATCTTTTGGCATCAATGTTATGAACATGTGTATCATCACTATCAAGATTCAATATGAATAAACCCCTCATTGGGTGCATTACCATAAAAGATATCACTCATATAAATAGAACAACCATTATTCTCTAATTTAAATGCGTAACCGTCTCGCAATAAACAAGATCCAGATATAATGTTCATGCTTAACGCAGGCACTAAATAACAATTATTCAGGTTCATCACTAATCCCGATGGTAATCAAACAGAGAGCATGCCAATGGTGATCACATCAACCTTGGAACCATTTCCCACGCGCATCGTCACTTCGTCCTTCGCCAGCCTTCATCTATTCCGTTGTCCTGTTTTGAGTTGCAAATATGAGCAATCGAACCGGTATCAAATACCCATGCACTAGCTAGTAAGGTACACATCAATAACATGTATATCATATATACCTTGTTTGTTGTTGGCCGCCTTCTTGTCAGCCAGGTACTTGGGGCAGTTCCGCTTCCAGTGACCAGTTCCCTTGCAATGAAAGCACTCAGTTTCTGGCTTGGGTCCACCCTTGGGTTTCTTTACAGGAGGAGCAACTGCTTTGCCATCCTTCTTGGATTTACCCTTCTTGCCCTTGCCATTGTTCTTGAAACTAGTGGTTTTATTGACCATCAATACTTGATGTTCTTTCTGGATTTCAGACTTAGCGATTTTCAACATCGCAAACAGCTCGGCGACTGACTTGTTCATCCTGTGCATGTTATAGTTCATCACAAAGCTCTTGTAGCTAGGTGACAGTGATTGAAGAACTCTATCAGTGATCTCCTCTGGCGGTAGGGGCATTCCCAAATCCACCAGACGAGTCGAATACCCAGACATTCTGAGTATATGTTCACTGATAGACCCATTCTCCTCCATTTTGCAAGCATAGAACTTATCGGAGGTCTCATACCTCTCGATCCGGGTATTCTTCTGAAAGATAAACTTCAACTCCTGGAACATCTCATATGCTCCATGATGTTCAAAACGTCTTTGAAGTACCGGTTCTAAGCCATACAATATTGCACACTGAACTATTGAGTAATCTCCAGAACGTGCCTCCCAAGCGTTCTTAACGTCTTCAGATGACATGTCTTCGAGTTGATCACCAAGCGGTGCATCAAGGACATATGATTTCTAGGAAGCCGTGAGGATAATCCTCAGATTACGGGCTGAGTCCACAAAGTTACTTCCATCATCTTTCAACTTAGCTTTCTCTAGGAACACATTAAAATTCAGGGGTGCTACTGCGCGAGCCATTGATCTACAACATAAATATGCAAAGGTTGCTTAGACTATTGTTCAAGATAATGAGTTTAGTTAATCAAATTACTAAAGCTCCCACTCAAATTGACATCCCTCAGGTCATCTGAGTGACACATGATCCAAATTCACCAACTCAAGTCCGATGATCATGTGAGTTGAGGTGGTTTCAATGGTGAACATCATCATGTTGATCATATCTACTATATGACTCATGTTCGACCTTTCGGTCTCTTGTGTTCCGAGGCCATGTCTGTACATGCTAGGCTCATCAAGTTTAACCCGAGTGTTCTACATGTGCAACACTGGCTTGCACCCGTTGTATGTGAACGTAGAGTCTATCACACCCGATCATCACGTGGTGTCTCAACACGATGAACTTTCACAACGGTGCACACTCGGGGAGAACGCAATTCATCTTGAAATTGAAGTGAGGGATCACCTTATAATGCTACCGTCATCATAAGCAAAACAAGGTGCATAAAAGGATTAACATCACATGCAAATCATAAGTGACATGATATGGCCATGAACTTGTGCTTTTGATCTCCATCTTGAAAGCACCGACATGATCTCCATCGTCACCGGCATGACACCATGATCTCCATCAACGTGTCGCCATCGGGGTTGTCGTGCCAACCATGCTTCTACTACTATTGCTACCGTTTAGCGATAAAGTAAAGCATTACATAGTGCTTAATGATTGACACGCAAGTCATACAATAATTAAAGACAACCCAATGGCTCCTGCCGGTTGTCGTACTCATCGACATGCAAGTCGTGATATTCTATACAACACATGATCATCTCATACATCACATATATCTCATCATGTAATTGGCCATATCACATCACAACATACCCTGCAAAAACAAGTTAGACGTCCTCTAATTGTTGTTGCATGTTTTACGTGGCTGCTACGGGTATCTAGCAAGAACAATTCTCACGTACGCATAAACCACAATGGTGATACATAAGTTGCTTTTCAACCTTCTCAAGGACCGGCTTAGTCGAATGCGATCCAACTAAAGTAGGAGAAACGGACACCCGCCAGCCATCTTTGTGCAACGAAGTTACACGTCAGTCGATGGAACCGGTCTCTCGTAAGCATACGAGTAAGGTTGGTCCGGGCCGCTTCATCCCACAATACCGCTGAACCAAAACACGACCAAGGGAGGAAGCAATCTAAGCATCCATGCCCACAAACTCTTTGTGTTATACTCGAGATCTCATCTACACATAGACCTATCTCATGATGCCACTGTTGGGAAACATTGCATGGGAAACAAAAAATTTCCTACGCACACGCAAGATCTATCCATGGTGATGAGCATCTATGAGAGGGAGAGTGGATCTACGTACCCTTGTAGATCGCTAAGTGGGAAGCGTTAAGACACACGGTTGATGTAGTCAGACGTCTTCATGATCCAAATTGCCGAGCGTCCCGCGATCCAATCACAATCCGTCGCGATCTAGCACCGAACGAACGGCACCTCCGCGTTCAGCACACGTGCGGCTTGATGACGATCTCCGCCTTCTTGATCCAGCAAGAGGGAGCGGAGAGGTAGACGAGTTCTCCGGCAGCGCGATGGTGTTGCGATGATGGTGGTGGAGTAATTCCAGCAGGGCTTCGCCTAAGCACTGCTGAAACCGATCTAGAGGAGAAACTACGAACTAGAGGGTAGGGTTGCACGTGGCTGAAAATCTATATGCAAAACCCCTAAAACCTCTAGTATATATAGGAGGAGGAGAGGAGGACGCTTGGCGCAAGGGCCATCCCTTGGTGGCTTCGGCCAAAGTGGAGAGGAGGAGTCCTCCTCCTCCATTCCTAGTAGGATTAGGACTCCTTCCTCATTTCCACCCTTTTTGCCTTTTCCACCTTTTCCTTCCACTCCAGCCGCATGGGCCTCTTGTGGGACTTAGGCCAGCCCACTAAGGGCTGGTAATCCTTCTCCCACAGCTCATGTAGCCTATTGGGTCGAAATACCCCTCCCGATGGTCCCCCGGTACACTACCGACACTCCCGATACACTACCGATGAGCCCGAAACTTTTCCAGCAACCAAAACAGGACTTCCTATATATCAATCTTTACCTCCGGACCATTCTGTAGCTCCTCGTGACGTTTGGGATCTCATTCGGGACTCCGAACAACTTGCGGTCACCACCATGCATAACTCTATACTACCGAAACGTCACCAAACCTTAAGTGTGCAGACCCTATGGGTTTGAGAACTATGCAGACATGACCAAGACACCTCTACAGTCAATAACCAATAGTGGGACCTAGGTGCCCATATTGATTCCCACATATTCTACGAAGATCTTTATCGGTCGAACCTCTATGTCAAGGATTCAGTTAATCCCGTATGATGTTCCCTTTGTTCTTCGGTATGTTACTTGCCTGAGATTCAATCATCGGTATCTCCATACCTAGTTCAACCTCGTTACCGACAAGTCTCTTTACTCGTTTCCGTAATACAAGATCCCGTGACTAACACTTAGTCACATTTCTTGCAAGTCTTGTTGTGATGTTGTATTACCGAGTGGGCCCTGAGATACCTCTCCGTCACACGAAGTAACAAATCGCAGTGTTGATCCATGCCAACCCAACAGACACCCTCGGAGATACCTTTAGAGCACATTTATAGTCACCCATTTACGTTGTGACGTTTGATACACACAAGGCACTCCTTCGATGTCTATGAGTTGCATGATCTCATGGTCGTAGGAACATATACTTGACATGTAGAAACTGTAGCAATAAACTGACACGGTCATATGCTACGTTTATAGATTGGGTCTTGTCCATCCCATCATTCTCCTAATGATGTGATCCCATTATCAAATGACATCTCATGTCAATGGCTAGGAAACCTTGACCATCTTTGATCAACGAGCTAGTCTACTAGAGACACACTAGGGACAAAGTGTTGTCTATATATCCACACATGCAATGTGTTTCCAATCAATACAATTATAGCATGAATAATAAACAATTATCATGAACAAGTAAATATAGTAATAAACACTTTATTTATTGCCTCTAGGGCATATTTCCAACACCAGATGCGATGTTCCAGCCCGCACCATGGCTCCCGGAGGCGCGCCCATCCAGCAAGGAGCCTGTCGGTCACCGTCGTCTGGCAGAGATCCGTCGCGCCCTACCCTAGTGCGGCGTCCCGACCCATAGAGCTTGGCCCGTGCCAACACCCTATGCAGGGATATGAGAAGGCCCGCCACACGCAGCGGCGGTAGCGGGGGGTGGAGAGAGGGGGAGGCGGGGGGTCATGGGAATGATCCTGACAATGAGTACGGGGGTGATACGTCTCCAATGTATCTACACTTTTTTATTGTTCCATGTCGTTATATTATCATTCTTGGATGTTTTACAATCATTTTATAGCAACTTTATATCATTTTTTGGGACTAACCTATTGACATAGTGCCCAGTGCCAGCTGTTATTTTTTGCTTGTTTTTTACTTCATAGAATATCAGTACCAAAAGGAGTCCAATTGCCACGAAACTTTTTGTAGATTTTTTGGGACTAGAAGACAACTTGGGAGCCAAGGAAGCACCTGGGGGAGGCCCATGGAGCCCACAAGACACCAGGGTGCGCCATAGGCCCCTGGCGCGCCTTGGTGGGTTGTGGGGCCCACGAGGGTCTCCTCCACCGCGTCTCGGCTCTATAAATCCTCAGAAATTCTAGAAACCCTAGAGGAGTAGACGAAACACAATTCCAGCTGCCACAAGTTCCAGAACCACGAGATCCCATCTAACACCATCACGGAGGGGTTCATCATCCTCATGGGTGCCTCTCCGATGATGCATGAGTAGTCCACGATAGACCTAAGGGTCCGTAGGCAATAGCTAGATGGCTTCCTCTCTATCTCTTTTGATTCTCAATACAATGGTCTCTTGAAGATCTATTTGATGTAATGAATTTTTGCGTGTGTTTGTTGGGATTCAATGAAGTTTGAGTTTATGGTCAGTTTCTATCCATGAATATTATTTGAGTCTTCTTTAATCTCTTATATGCATGATTACTTTTAGCCTCGTATTTCTTCTTCGAATCTTTGGTTTAGTTAGGCCAACTAGATAGATTTTTCTTGCCATGGGAATAGGTGTTTTGTGATGGGTTCAATCTTGAAGTGTCTTCTCCCAATGATAGAAGGGGCAGCGAGGCACGCATGTATCGTTGCTACTGAGGAGAACAAGATGGGGTCTATCACTACATGAATAGGTCTTGTCTACATCATGTCATCATTCTTATTGCATTACTCTGTTTCTCCATGAACTTAATACACTAGATGCATGCTGGATAGCGGTCGATGTGTGGAGTAATAGTAGTAGATGCACAATCGTTTTAGTCTACTAATCTTGGACGTGATGCCTATATATTGATCATCACCTTGGATATCATCATGATTATTTGATCTTCTATCAATTGCCCAATGGTAATTCGTTTACCCATCGTGTGTTATTTTCTTGAGATTCAGTTAATCTCGTATGATGTTCCCTTTGTTCATCGGTATGTTACTTGCCCGAGATTCGATCGTCGGTATCTCCATACCTAGTTCAACCTCGTTACCGGTAAGTCTTTTTACTCGTTCCGTAATACAAGATCCCGTGGCTAACACTTAGTCACATTTCTTGCAAGGCTTATTGTGATGTTATATTACCAAGTGGGCCCTGAGATACCTCTCCGTCACACGGAGTAACAAATCCGAGTGTTGATCCATGCCAACCCAACAGACACCCTCGGAGATACCTGTAGAATACCTTTATAGTTACCCAGTTATGTTGCGACATTTGATACACACAAGGTACTCCTCCGGTGTTCGTGAGTTGCATGATCTCATGGTCATAGGAACATATACTTGACATGGAGAAAACTATAGCAATAAACTAACACGATCATATGCTACGTTTATAGTTTGGGTATTGTCCATCACATCATTCTCCTAATTATGTGATCCCGTTATCAAATGACATCTCATGTCAATGGCTTGGAAACCTTGACCATCTTTGATCAACAAGCTAGTTCACTAGAGGCACACTAGGGACAAAGTGTTGTCTATATATCCACACATGCAATGTGTTTCCAATCAATACAATTATAGCATGGATAATAAACAATTATCATGAACAAGGAAATATAATAATAAACACTTTATTTATTGCCTCTAGGGCATATTTCCAACACCACAAGTGTAGGGGGTCAATCATAGTCCTTTCGATAAGTAAGAGTGTCAAACCCAACGAGGAGTAGAAGGAATGACAAGCGATTTTCAGCAAGGTAATTTCTGCAAGCACTGAAATTGTAGGTAACAGGTAGTTTGATATCAATATAATTGGTAATGAGCAAGTAACGGTAATGGTAAATAAAGTGCAGCAATATAGCCCAATCCTTTTGTGGCAAAGTACAGGCCAAAACGGTCTCTTATAATGAGCAAAGCGTTCTTGAGGGTACAACGGAATTTCATCTAGTCACTTTCATTATGTTGGTTTGATCCGCGTTCGCTACTTTGATAATTTTATATATGGGTGGACCGGTAGATTGGTGTTGTTATTACTTGAACAAACCTCCCACTTATGATTAAACCCCTCACAAGCATCCGCAACTATGAGGAAAATATTAAGATAAAATCTAACCATAACATTAAACATGTGGATCCAAATCAACCCTGTTGGGGATATAACCCCATGGTAAGACCCGCCCAGGTGGGGCCGGGTCATACCTAGCGGCTCATAATCCAGACCGATGAAGCGGGCCGAAAGACGTAGGCCTGGCCGTGTGGTGGCTTACCAAGATGGGCCAAGACGAAGGCCCAGACGGAAGATGGTATGAAGACCCAAACGGTTAAGCCGCCCGGAGATGGCTTGACTAAGATGGCAAGGCGACGTAGAGACAGAGTCAAATACGTTGTAATAGTCGGTATGAGACTTGTGTAACCCGTGGTCTTGACCTCTTATATAAGGGCGAGACCCGGGGCGACTTAGACAGAGACCAATCAATCGAGAGCTAGGTCAAGCAAATCCGCTCCCTTGTAATCGATACTCCAATCAATACAACACAAGCAGGACGTAGGATTTTACCTCTTCTTGAGGGGCCGAACCTAGGTAAACTCATGTCCCTTGTCTCAACCAACCCCTTTGAGTCCATCACCTTAGCGACGGCCTCGAACCTAAGTCCTCGGACATCTGCCGTGACAAAACCATGACAGTTGGCGCCCACCGTGGGGCTAGCGCTCGGGGGTGTTGAGTTCTCAAAGGGCTCTCTCCCAGGGATCGAGGGGTACGCTGTTGGCAGGATGAACAAGAGTCGTCGTGGGCGGCTCTACATCAACGATGCCGGCTGGGGCCCTGAGGCCGACTCTATTGAGTACGGTTTCCGGGTTCCCTTTGGCGGAATCCACGTCTTCATCGGCAAGATCGGCGGATCTATGCCCGGGCCGGACGTCTGCACCAACATCGTCGAGCCGGCCCGATGTGCGCAACCCGCCCGACACGTGCAACCCGCCCGTGCTGACCCGGGCAGGAAGCATGTCTTCGTCGGCTTTACTCAGGGCATGGATCTTGAGGATTCCATGTCACAGGAAACTCTCGTCTGTTCGGAGGATGGATTGAGCAGAGAGACAGAATCAATCTACCAGCTTCACGATGGCAGACTCGGGGGCTACGTCGAGCCTTACCCTGAGTCAGAGTGTCATGAGCCAGAGGATCATGGGCCACCAACTTGTGTGGCCATCTTCATGGCGGGTTCAACGTCGGGCCCGAATAGCACAGCCGCCGGGGCAACTGGGTCGGCGGCTGACACGCCGCCGACTCAGGTTCTTCTGGATCTGATGAATGAGCTTACAACCCTAATGGCGACTGAGGTTACAGCTGAGAATCAAGCAGCCCGGAACATGGAGCTCACACGGAGATTGCTAGACTAAAGGGCCAGATGGCTGAAGTCCAACGGGGGATCAGCGTGCTGAAGGCTCAGATGGACGCGGAGGCGGAGCGCCTTAGGGCGGATGCTTTCCGCCTTGAGCTGGAGCAGCAATCTACAATGGCGGTTCAGCGGATGAGGCATCAGTCCCATTTGCCGGATCAGTATGAGGCCAGAAACCTTTTCAACACGTCGGGGATGGGACGGACAGCGGAAGCACCTGGAAGTCGACCGGCGGTTCGGCAGCAACAACTTAACCCACCCCGACGGAACCAGACCTCACCGATGGCTTTCCCAACGCCGGCGGGTCACTATTCAAACCCGGCAGAGAACATGGTTGTGGCAGCAACCCAGCTTGGTACGATCCCTATCCCGGACGAGGCGCCTTTCGCAGAGGAGGTGCGGAACGCTATTGGATACCTTCAGACGGCGATGGCCCAATAGGAGAAGTACACTTACAGCCGGAGTTGCGTGCATTCAACCCCCATCCCTAGCCGTAGCTACAGCCGGCGCTATGAGTCGCCGGCGGTTTCTAGCAGTGATCGACACCGGGACCCGCCACGAGATGACCGAGCGGCTCTGGATGCTCAGACGCTGGTGGACCGGGCGAGAGCATAGCGAGAGGCGGCGGCTCTGGCGGCGGCGGCGGCTCATCAAGAACCCGCACCTTCCATCTCAGTAGGAGCAGGAATAACCTCCAGGGCCATGGGAGTGTCGTGCTTAGCGCCGGCTTTGCAGAATGAGCGTCTACCGAAAGATTTCAAGGGCCCTCGCAAGGTCCCAAATTACATTGCTGACCTGCCTCCGGAGGCTTGGATTGAAAGCTATGAGCTGGCCATGGAGATGTTAGATGTCAACAACGCAGTATGTGCCAAATATTTCATCATGATGTTGGAAGGGCCGCACGTGGTTGAAGGGCTTGCCACATAACACCATTAATTCCTGGGCCGAGTTGAAGGCGAAGTTCATAAAAAATTTCCAAGGAACGTGCAAGCAGCTCATGACGATTGTGGATTTGGATCATTGTGTGCAACAAGAGGATGAGTCGGCTCATCATTGGGTCCGGCGGGTCTCAACTATCATCCACTCGTCTGAGCAGATTACGGCGGCTCAAGCGGTTTTGATTCTGGAGAAGAATTGCCACTTTATGCCTCTGAACCAGAAGCTTGGCTGGCTCAAGCGCTCATGTCAAGATATGGGGAGCTCATGGCGGCTCTCACGAAGTACACCAACTCTGACAATACGAAGGACCCAGGCTCTGATGAGGAGATGCCTGGTCAGGGTAAGAAGAATAACAATGGCAAGGGTGCGGCAGGCGGTGGAAACCATGGTAAGAGGAGGAATCTAGAAGGCGGGTCAGAATTAGTGGCCAACACTAGCGCCAGGAACAATCGTGCTAAGGGAAATGGGAATTTCAGACAACCCTTTAATAAGGGTAAAACTCCTTTCAACTTGGAGGAGATGCTCAATAAACCTTGTCCGGAGCACAGCCGGCCCGATAGGGTGGAGGGTCATATGTGGAGTAATTGCCACATTATGCGACAATTTTGGTTACAGCTTGCAGCAGCATCACAACAATGGTGGTGGCCCGCCAGGCGGCTCAGAACTAGCCGGGTCAGGAGCCGGTCTAGGCTCTGGTGGCTTAGGATCCGGTTACCAGGGTCAGGGCAATCAAGGAGGTCATCATCACCAATCTGGTGGCAGTAATCAACAACAGAGTAACCAATCTGGGTATCAGAGTAATCTGAAGCAGCTCAGCTCGGGTCAGTATCATGTCTTTACAACCTGCCTTGACAGGCGAGACCAGAAGGTGCGCAAGCGGGCGGTTAATGCAATCACACCGGCTCTCCCGCAATATTTGAAGTGGTGTGAGTATGACATAACTTGGAGTAGAGAGGATCACCCGCCGCGTGTTGACGACCCGGGGTGGCTGGCTCTGGTAATTGCCCCCCAAGTGGGAGGATACGTGTTCACTAAGGTACTTATGGATGGTGGCAGCAACATCAATATCCTATACTATGACACTTTCCGCCGGATGAAGTTGCTTGATAAAGATCTTAGGCCTTCTTCGACAGTCTTTCGTGGTGTGGTGCCTGACAAGTCGGCTTATCCAGTGGGTAAGATATCCTTGGAAGTTGCTTTTGGTGACGAATACAACTACAGGGTGGAACCCTTGTGGTTTGAAGTGGTAAAAATTAAAAGTCCATATCATGCTTTGTTTGGACGACCGGCTTACACCAAGTTCATGGCTAGGCCTTGCTATGTTTACTTACAGCTCAAGATGCCCGAGTTGAACGGGACAATTACCATGCATGGTGATCGGAAGAAGGCTATCGAGTGTGAGGAAGGAGACGCAGCTTATGCAGAGTCAAGTTGCGCTGAAGCAGTTCTATAAGGAAAATGTTGACCCAGAGGACATGACTCCACTCAAAAAGCCTACCACAGAATCTGAGCCGCCCCTCAAGTTTTTGGCGGATGATACCAAATTAGTGGATTTCACTCCAGGCGACTCATCACAACAGTTCACTATTGGGGCCAATATGGATCCCAAATAGGAAAGCGCACTCATCGAATTCATCCGTGAGAATCGGGACATCTTTGCATGGTAGCCTTCTGACATGCTGGGTGTACTGAGAGAGTTCGCTGAGCACCACCTTAATGTGGATCCTAAATTTAAGCCGATCAAATAGTTCCTTCGGCGGTTCAATGAAGAGAGGTGCAAGTCCATTGGGGAAGAGGTGGCCCAGCTTCTGGCGGCAGGGTTCAGCATTGAAGTGTTTCACCCAGAGTGGCTTGCTAACCCGATGCTAGTGCTTAACAAGAACGACACGTGGCATATGTGTGTGGATTACACGGATCTTAACAAGGCCTATCCGGTTGACCCGTTTGCTCTCCCCTGTATCGACCCGATTATTGATGCAACGGCGGGTTGCAAGAGCTTATGCTTCCTGGACGCTTATTCTGGTTATCATCAGATCAAGATGGCAGTCAAGGACCAAGAGAAGTCGGCTTTGATCATGCCTTTTGGTGCCTTCTGCTATGTCTCTATGCCTTTCGGGCTCAAGAGTGCCCAGGCGACTTACCAACGTTGTGTACAGAACTGTCTTCACAGTCAAATTGGACACAATGTTCATGCATATGTGGATGATATTGTGATCAAGTCAAGGAAGAAGGAGACTCTACTTGACGACCTGAAAGAAACTTTCGACAACTTACGGGTCTACAAAATGACGCTTAACCCGGCTAAGTGTGTTTTTGGAGTTCCTACAGGCAAGCTTTTGGGTTCTCTGGTCTCTGAGCGTGGCATTGAGGCTAATCCGGACAAGATAAAGGCTATTACTTCTCTATCTGAGCCGGCATGCATCAATGATGTTCAGTGCCTGGCGGGTCAAATCGCTGCACTAAGCCAGTTCATAAGCCGCCTCAGTGAGAAGGCTATCCATTTATACCAGATGATGAAGAAGACAGACAACTTTGTCTAGAGTACAGTGGCGGGTGAGGCATTTGAGGCACTCAAGAAACAACTCACCGAGCCGCCGGTCTTAGCTGCTCCGGCTGAGAAGGAACCTTTGCTCTTATACATGGCGGCTAATAATAGGGCAGTCAACACCGCGATCGTTGTTGAGTGTAAGGAGGAAGGGAAAGAATATCCAGTTCAGAGGCCGGTTTACTATATCAGTGAAGTCCTGACAGAGTCAAAGCAGAGGTACCCACATTGGCAGAAGCTGATATATGGGGTGTTCATGGCGAATTGTAAGCTGAAGCATTACTTTCTGGGACACCAGATCACATTGGTTAGCTCTGCCCCGTTGGGAGATATAATTCAAAACAGAGAAGCCACTGGCAGGATTGCTAAATGGGCTTTGGAGCTTGGACCTCTTAATCTGAAATACGTACCTCGCACGGTGGTGAAGCCTCAAGCTTTGGTGGATTTCATAAACGACTGGACTGAGTGTCAGGCGCCCGAGGAGAAGCCAGATAACACATACTAGACAATCCACTTTGATGTATCCAGGCAACTAGAAGGATTAAGGGCAGGGGTTGTCTTAACTTCCCCTAAAGGTGACAAGTTCTGTTATGTGCTAAGGTTAATGTTTCCTTGTACTAACAATGCAGTTGAGTATGAAGCTCTACTTCATGGCCTCCGGGTGGCTAAGGAGATGAACCCGAGCCAGGTTAGATGTCTTGGCGACTCAGATCTCGTAGCCCAACAAGTTTCAGGCACATGGGATTCCAAGGACCCGCGGATGGCGGCTTATCGTCAGGCGGTAGATGTCATCGCCGGTCATTTCAAGGGTTATCGGGTGGATCATGTTGATCGTCGCAGGAACGAGGTAGCTGACGCCCTGTCGAGGCTGGGCTTTCAGCATAAGCCGGTGCCGCCTAACATTTTCTTAGACGTACTACATCACCCGTTAGTTAAGTTACCTTAATAGGAAGACTTGGCTATACCTGACCCGGTGGGGCAGCTAGTGGCGGCTCTACATGCTATCCCTGACTGGACGCTGCCTTACCTAGCGTACTTGACTCGCGGCGAGTTACCAGAGGAGGAGAACTTGGCAAGGCAGATCATCAGGAAGTCTAAGTCTATGACGATCATCAATGGTGAGTTACATAGATGTAGCATTACTGGCGTTTTTCAACGTTGTGTCTCACTTGAAGAAGGCAAAGAAATCTTGAATGAAATTCACGCTGGCGATTGTGGTCATCACGCCGACTCAAAATCTCTGGTGGCCAAGGCTTTTCGACATGGTTTCTTCTGGCCGTCGGCTCATAAAGATGTAGAAGACTTGGTTCGCAAGTGCGATGGATGTCAGAAGTTCGGGTGACGTGCTCACGTACCGGCTCAGGAGTTGCAAATGATCCCAATCACCTGGCCGTTTGTAGTCTGGGGGCTTGATATGGTTGGGCCTTTCAAGAGATCTAAGGACAAGAAGACCCACCTCTTGGTGGCAGTGGACAAGTTTACCAAGTGGGTAGAAGCCGAGCCGGTCGGCAAGTGTGACGCAGCTATGGCGGTTCAGTTTGTTAAAAAGTTGATCTACTGCTTTGGTTACCCTCATAGTATCATCACAGACAATGGTACGAACTTATCCAAGGGGGCTATGCAATCGTTCTGTGAAAGTGAGCACATCCGACTTGATGTCTCTGCGGTTGCTCATCTACAATCCAATGGTCACGAAGAGCGTGCTAACCAGGAAATTTTGAGAGGCATCAAACCCCGGCTTATGGTTGCTTTACAATGAACGCCCGGTTGTTGGGTAGAGGAGTTGCCATCAGTCTTATGGAGCATTAGAACTACTCCCAACAGATCAACAGGCTATATGGCTTTCTTCATGGTTTATGGTGCAGAAGTCGTGTTACCAAGCGATATACATCATGACTCTCCACAGGTGGCGGCTTACGTTGAGGCGGATAATGAGACAGCGCGTCAAGACGCGTTGGATGCTTTGGATGAAGAGCACGATCTGGCGAAGGCTTGATGGGTGATTTATCAACAAGACCTGCATCGCTATCATAGCCCCAGAGTTAAGACCCGGACGTTTCAAGAAGGCGACTTGGTGTTGCGGTTGATTCAAGATCAGACAGATGCACACAAGTTATCCCCTCCATGGGAAGTACCTTTCGTGGTCAGCAGAAATCTCAACAACGGGTCGTATTACCTCATTGATATACGAGACGAGTCAAGCACTTCTGGGCAGGCGACCCGCCGACCATGGAATATATCTCATATTCGGCCTTACTATACTTGAGTCATCAACACTCGACATTGTACACCATCATTGTACATATCACATATATATGAATAAAGTTGGCATCCCTGCAAGCTAGGGCCTCTGCTGTTTCACGTATCTTAGTTTGCGCAAAAGTCGACTCCGTCAACAAGGTCATCTGGGGGCTTCCAACCCACCGGGTTTAGCTTATCACACCCTTTTGATCGGCTCTTAAGCCACAGTCAGGCGGGTTATATGCCCAAAAGTTGACTCCGTCAACAAGGTCATCTGGGGGCTTCCAACCCACTGGGTTTACCTTATCACACCCGTTTGATCGGCTCTTAAGCCATAATCAGGCGGGTTATGTACCCAAAAGTTGACTCCATTAACAAGGTCATTTGGGGGCTTCCAACCCACCGGGTTTATCTTACATACCCTCTTGATCGGCTCTTAAGCCGCCGCAATTTTGAGTTAAACCTGCCTGTAAGCTGATGCTGCTCCGCTATGTGACCCGCCGAACTCTTACCAGTTAATCTCGCCTAGAGACCCTGAGCCGGTTCAAAGAGGTTGACGGCCAATCTCGATAGAGACCCTGTACTGGTTAAGGTTAAACCGGCGGCTCTTGTCATGTGAGGGCCGGCTTACGGAAAGCAAGGACAAACTCACCCATCTACTTTTGACTCTCCGCTATATGGCCCGTTTCGTACTCTTAGACAATTAATCTTTTAAAGACCCTACACTGTTTAAGGTTAAAACGATGGATTTATGTCACGTGAGAGGCAGTTTATGGGCTACCAGGGTACTCATGCCCTACTGTGTCTCTTTCTGGTTCATTACGCTCCTATCAGTTAATCTCGCTTAGAGACCCTGAGCTGTTCAAAGAAGTTGACGGCCAATCTCGATAGAGACCCTGTACTGTTAAAGAGTTCTAGTAGCAAGTCCACCCAGAAGAACCGGCACATGAGTTATTGAAAAAGCAAGGTTAGGAAAGATTTAACATCTCTGGGTTGTGCTATTCTAAGCCGCCCTCGCAGCAATGCAGAAAATATTCTGCCGTTTATTCTTGCAGGTTGTCTCTTAAGATAAGCCGCCATGAAATTTGATATGATTGAAGCACAAGACAGATAAATATATATTAAGCCGTGCGGTCTCCTATGTGCATGATGGCACAATTCAGGCAAGACAAGGTTTTTCTAAGCCTATTACAAAGCTCTCCACAGAGCCCAAAAAGCAAGATTTAAAGTTTTTATACACTGCTCAAATTTCGGCGGGTCAAGGAGCCGGGTTATACCATTGCAATATCAATTTGCTCAGCTGGACGGCGGGTCATCCTGCGGCGGGTCTTTGATCTCCTCGATCTGAAGATTGTCCATGTCTTAGTTGCAGCTCATTAAAGCTTCAAATTGGCCTCTTCAAAGAGGGGAGACGGTTCAATGTTAGGGGCAAAGAGATTCTTACGGCATGCAGGAGTTAAGTCCGTGGCCTCGAAGGTTGGGCCACACACTCACTTGTTCTCAGCATTGTAAGCCGCCTGGTACGTTGATAGATTAACTTCTTCTGCCAACACTGATGCAAGGACCCTGGAGGCCTTCATACAATGGGCGTAGTCGGCTTCTGTGAATTCTGATCCGTCGTCCTTCTTGGACAAAAAACCATCCATCATCTCTTCAGCGATTAGCTCCGGGGCAAAAGCCAAAGCCCGGCTTATCGCAACAATTGCTCCCTTCCGGGCGGCTGATCGTTTGAGCTCTTGGATTTGCTTCGGCAGGGTTGATAACACCTCTATGATTCCTTTCATGAACTTGGGGGTGCTTTCTTTGTTCAGCATGGCTTTGATAGGGCAAAGGGTCCCACAGTACAACTGCTTTGACAAAGTATAGACGGCTTTCAGCTGCAACAGGCTGTCAGCACCAAGTTGGCGGCTTCTTTGACTTGCACAAGACGGGTTTTATGTTATAAGCCGCCTGCGCAGTTTTTTCAAGCAAGGAAATTTGCTGAGTATTTAGTACTTACCAAATATAGCACTAGTCATCCTTGAGATATGGCGTTTCAGGGTCTGCAACTCGTCTGAGACAAGCTTGAGCCGCTAGTCAGCATCATCTGCACGTTTCACCAGGGCAGTTTGCTCCGCCTCAGCGGCCTTCTTAAAAGCAGCGAAGTCGGATTTGACCTTTACAAGCTCTTCGGCGGCAAGCCAACATTTCACCTCCGCCTCATCCCGGGCGGCTTGCTGGGAAGCAAGACTATCTTTTAAGCCGGTCAGATCAGACTCGGCCTTGTTTAGCGCTTCTTGTGACATACAAAAACAAAGTCTAGAAGGGTAAGTTGCAGGTTAAAATATTGATGGATGATAAGCAAAGAGACTGTAATACAAGTCTCAAGCAGATTGCAAACAATATACTTGACACTTGGGGGCTAATGTCTATTTGCTCTCCAAGTTTACAATGAAGTTCCGGCTCATCTTCATCAAGTTAAGACGGCACTTGGGGACTACAGCGATGCTCTCCAAGTTTACAATGATGTTTTGGCTCATCTTCATCAAGTTAAGCCGACACTTGGGGGCTACATCGGTGCTCTCTAAGTCTACAGGGAAGTTTTGGCCCATTATTTCTATATTGACCCGGACTTGGGGGCTACCATTGATCAACTAATCAACATTGAGTACCGGCTCAACATATACATATTAAGCCGATACTTGGGGGCTACAGGCTAAGTTGTTCTACTTATGACATGGATTGGAAGACCTGGTTTAACATTGGCAAATATTAAACCAGCTCTTGGGGGCTATGTAAGGGTATAAGGGAAGACAGGAGTACCTCGTATTTTTTCTTCATCAAACCGACAAGTTTGAGCTCCATGTTTCGGCTTGTGAAGAGGCGGTTCAGATAACCAGCATGCAACTCATCTGTAGTTAACTTCTCCAACACGGGGAATTCAAAGTCCGGTTGGTCAGGCAAGGAAGCTTCAGTCTTGTCAGTATGCTTTGTTAATACATGGGGCTTGGGAGATTGAAACCCGTCCCAGTAATGAAGACATCCGGAAGAACTGGATCTTCGATAACTGTTGAAGGGCTGGGTGGCTTACAACTGGCCCTTGGAGGACTGTCAATCGCCGTCTCATGAGCCGCCGGCTCAGGGGACCGACGAGTATCTTCAAGCACGTCCTTTGTAGAGGGCTTAGCATGAGCCAGAGGAGAATCCGGCTTAGCAGTCTCCGGTTCCTGCGCAGCGGGGGCAGAAGTAGACCTGCCGGTCTTCCTTCATTTTGCTTGAGCCCTGGAAAGCACAGAAGATTATTATATAAAAAATCAAGGATGACAAAGGATATGATGCAGACACAAAAATACGTACTCTGGGTAGATCTTCAGAGGCGGCAGCTTAGTCGCTGTAGAGTCGCCGGACGATGGGGCGATTCCTGAAAGCAGTTAAGGCAATATAAAAACAGAGTAAATTTATAAGGCAAGGTTGACAAAGCTGAACCAAGTTAAAAAATACCTCAACCGGCCGTTTCCGCTGAGCCAGAGAGTTGGACAACCCAGCCATAAGATCGTCAGAGTCGGCACTCCGGGTTTGGCGTCGGGAGGTGTGTTGTTGCTTTTTCAAAAGAAAATTGGGGTCTAAATAAGCAAGAGGATGAGAAAATGGGACTTTTCGGACGACCCGCCGTATCTTCTTTGGTGGAAGATGTTCTAAGTCAGATGAAACATAGGTTACCTCGGGAACGTTGGCGTGGCTTGTCTCCGTTTCGTCCTGTGAGTTATTACTGTCAGTAAGGCGCATAATAAGACGGTCAAGAGAGACAAATTCTACCTCTGAGTCGTCAACTTCAGGCTGCTCTTGGACAACAGTTCTCTTCTTTCGGCCGCCGGCCTTTTCCTTAGACTTCTTCGGAGGGGGGATATATTTTTTCTTCCATAAGCTGGAGTTAGCCTGAAAGCAAAAGCCGCCGAAAGAGGTTAAAGGTTGCAACATACATGGATAGTTAACGCAGACGTAAGGAGATTTGAAAGCCATCCTTACATCTGGGGCCAAGTTTGCGGCACAGAATGGTTGTAACCCAACAGTGCGGCAAGCTTCTTGGGACTCATGGAGAAGTCCCTTGATGGCGGCAACAATGTTCTCTTCTGTCAAAGCGGTATGATTAAAGCAGAGGGGGTCATTGGCGTCACCCGTATATTCACACATGAGACAGTCCCGCTGGCTCAGAGACATGACCTTCCAGGAGATCCAACAGTGGGTTAGATCAATCCCTGTCAGACCATTTTCCATGAGGGCTCTAACCTTGGAGAAAGCCGGAGCAAACTTCGCCCGTGCGGAGGCTGACATCTGGTCTGGGAGTTCAGTCGTGGTGCGGAGCCGGGTAGGACGATAACCCGACAATGGATGTTCTCCCTCTGGAGAAGTGTCTTTGCAGTAAAACCAAGTTCTGTTCCAATCCTTGGGGTGACTTGGCATTCGAACAACTGGAAAGGTCATATCCCGTCTTCTTTGGATGGAGACTCCGCCAAGTTCTAAGCTTGGGCCATCCGCCACTTCCGTCTGGCGGTTTACATAAAAATACTCTCGAAAGAGGTCAACTGACGGCTCTTCTTGCAAGTAGGCTTCGCAGAGGATTCGGAAGTTGCACATATTTGAGACGGAGTTGGGCGCAATATCCTGAGGATGCAGCTTGAAGAAATGGAGGACGTCTCGGAAGAACTTAGAGCCGGGCAGACTGAAACCACGTGCAAGGTGGTCAGCAAATATAACTATTTCACCCTCTTGGGGGATGGGTTTCTTTTCGTTGCCCGGAACCCGCCAATGGATGACATCTTTGGCTGGCAAAGTTCCTGCGTCTATGAAATCTTGTAGGAACTCCTCAGAGACTGCAGAACCAACCCAATTGCAGGAAGAGGATGCGTGAAGCATAATGGCGTCTTAAGGTTGTGAAAAGTAATAATACGTGGCGAGTTAGAAAGTGACACACAGCTAAGGGTGGCTGATGGTTTTATGCATTGTGAAGCTAAAGCCACCGACACAGTTTATTACAAGAGCCGCAAATTTGGTGGCGGGTTAAGATGGACAAAGCCGTGATGCAAAAATCACTAAGGACCTATAACATGTTTCACGTAGTAAACTGAAACTGCAAGATCTACGGCAAAGGAAAAATCAAGTTTATTTTAGCCCTAGCGATGAACAGAGTGAGACTAACAAGATTAAACATAGTGAGGGGGAACAACTACGGATCTACACTGGGCCATTGATGATTCTACACGACCTACCGCAACGGGAAGATGAACACTGCAAGATCCACAGAGCTACTTGTCATTTGGCATTGTGGGAAGAACTCGCCCTCTAATGGGGACGAGGAACTCAATGGATTTGAAGCACTAAGCTACGGATCTAGGGGAGGAAGAAAGACTTACCGGAGGTGACGCAGCAGACACGAGCGATATTCTGGTCCGTTCATGTTGATGCAGCGGCCTGGGTTGGCGACGGTGATGGAGCTTCACCGGCGCGATGGAGCTCGGGGGCGATGGCGTCAAGAGGAAGAAGAAGAAGTGGAGTCAGCGGAGGAAATGAGATGACTCCTCGTGGTCCTATTTAAGAGGCTGAAAGGCCGAACGGGCACGGGAATCAAGGCGGCAGAAACTGACCGACCGAGACGGACGCCTTGATTTTTGGGCCGACAGTTTTAATGAAAGATCCATTGTGGTCGTCATGGAGTCTTTTTAGCATATTCGATGTGATGTCATGGCGGGTTACGTGTCTTATTTTCAGGTGATGGAGTGTGAGACTCGCCGCCAAGTAAGCTTGAAAGATTGACATGAGCAAGCTCAGATCAACCTGGGGCCTAATGTTGGGGATATAACCTCGTGGTAAGACCCGCCCAAGTGGGTCCGGGTCTTACCTGGCGGCTCATAATCCAGACCGATGAAGCGGGCCGAAAGACGTAGGCCTGGCCATGTGGCGGCTTACCAAGATGGGCCAAGACGAAGGCCAGACAGAAGATGGTATGAAGACCCGGGCGATTAAGCAGCCCGGAGACGGCTTGCCCAAGATGGCAAGGCGGCGTAGAGACAGTGTTAGATACATTGTAAGAGTCGGTATGAGACTTGTGTAACCCATGTTCTTGACCTCTTATATGGCGAGACCCGGGGTGACTTAGACAGAGACCAATCAATCGAGAGCTAGGTCAAGCGAATCCGCTCCCTTGTAATCGATACTCTAATCAATACAACACAAGCATGACGTAGGCTTTTACCTCTTCTTGAGGGGCCGAACCTGGGTAAACTCATGTCCCTCGTCTCAACCAACCCTTTTGAGTCCATCACCTTAGCGATGGCCTCGAACCTAAGTCCTCGGACATCTGCCGTGACAAAACCACGACAAACCCCTTACGAAATAGTGCATAACGTTGGGTTTAAGCTTCTGTCACTCTAGCAATCCATCATCCAATAACTACTCCACAATGCATTCCCTTAGGCCCAAAGATGGTGAAGTTTCATGTAGTCGACGTTCACATGACACCACTAACGGAATCACAACATACATATCATCAAAATATCGAACACATATCAACTTCAAATGATTACTTGCAACATGACTTCTCTCGTGACCTCAAGAACAAAGGTAACTACTCACAAATGATATTCATGCTCAAGATCACATGGGTATTAAATAGCATAATGGATCTGAACATATAATCTTCCACCAAATAAATCGTATAGTAATCAACTACGTAATGTAATCAACACTACCAGTCACCCACAGGCACCAATCTGTGGTTTCGGTACAAAGATTGAACACAAGAGATGAACTAGGGTTTGAGAGGAGATGGTGATGTTGAAAATGTTGATGAAGATTGGCCTCCCAAAGATGAGAGGATTTTTGGTGATGACGATGGGTTCGATTTCCCCCTCCGGGAGGGAAGTTCCCCCGGCGGAATCGCTCCACCGGAGGGTAGAAGTGCTCCTTCACAAGTTCCACCTCAAGGCGGCGGCGTTCCATCCCTAAAGTCCTGTCTTGATTCTTTCTAGGTCAAAACACCTTATGTACCAAAAGATGGCCACCGTAGGTGGGCTGGGCTGCCCACAACCCACCAGGCCACGCCTGGGGGGCCTAGCGTGCCCTGGTGTCTTGTGGGCACCAGGTGCCCCCCCTCCAGTAGTTATTTTCTCCATTATTTTTGTATATTCCAAAATAATTCTCCATGACATTTTTGATTTTTTGAAGACGTGCAGAGTAGCTATCTCTAAAATGCTTTTCCAGGTTCAGAATTCCAACTGTCGACATTCTCCCTCTTTGTGTAAACCTTGCATGTTATGAGAGAAAAGGCATTAGAATTACTCCATAAATAAAATATAAATAACAATAGGAAATCATGATGCAATATGGACGTATCAACTCCCTCAAGCTTAGACTTTGCTTGTCCTCCAACGAAAGACCATAGCGAAAAACATGTCCACATGGTTTGAGAGAGAGGTGTCGATAAAAACAAAATACGGACATAGTAGCATCATGCTTATTATCATAGAAAAAACAAACTTTGTCATTGTACCTTTTCATATAACTTATATTATATAACTTCATCATATAACTTCTCATGAACAAGTAACAATTCATCACAACATAGAAGTATAAAGCATAAACCTTATTGAAAACCAACAAACTGTGTTCTCAGTCAACTTTGCTAATATAATTCATCATATTTTCAGGAAGGGTCTCGTGTCGGAGCCTTTTGGCAAGTCCACATATTCAACCATCATTTTATCTTCTATGTTTGCTAACACTCACAACATACCCATGAGAAAAGGTTTCAACCGAACACATAGAAAGATAGGGGCTTATAGTTTCGCCTCCCAACGTATTCACCTCAAGGGTGATGTCAACAATAATAAATCATTTTCATTCATATCCAACTGGATATATGTGCCTAGATCTTTCCTCACCACATGATGCTTGCAAAAAGGAAAAAGGAAAATGTAATATGGAAGAATACTTTGACTCTTGCATAAAAGTAAATACATAAAAGTAAAAGATAGGACCTTCGTAGAGGGAAGCAGAGGTTGTCATTGCTTTTTAGTCGATATGCTAAATCCCTTAATGCAAAAGAATGTCACCTTATATTTACCCCTGTGACAGCAATCTTTATTATGAAATCCGTCACTTTTGTTACTTTGCCATCACAAGTTCGTACAACGCTCAATTTTCTCTTACACTAATTGATCAAACACGTTTAGAAGCAATTTTTATTGCCTTAGTGCATCGATGATAACTTACTTGAAGGATCTTACTCAATCCATGGGTAGGTATATATGATGGACTCTCAAAACATGAGTTTGGGTTTAGGATTTTTGGATGCACAAGTAGTATCTCTACTTAGTATGGAATTTTTTTTGGCTAGCAAAGATATTTAGCAAGCACCACATGTTGAAGGATCTATGACAATATAACTTCTATGTGAATATGTACAAACATAAATCATTACGTTGTCTTCCTTGTCCAACGTCAACAACTTTGGCATATAATATTTAGTGGGGGCTCATAATCATAAAGATGTCCAAGTTAGTGTATTTGCATGTGAATCTTCTCTTCCCTAATTAATTCTTTCATGAATTGCATCATTGACCAATGCTATGTTTGTCGATCTCCAAGAAATTTACCACTTATACTTTGCCTTATGTGATGTCATTACTTGCCATAAGATTAGCATATGATCCTTTTCATTTATTTCCTTTTTATTGTGATTGCAACAAGAACGTAAAGAAGCAAGAGCTCAAACTAAACTTTATTATATAACTCTCTCTCGATTACATAGATAGATAGATCACGAAACTAGCACTCGAAAATAGATCATACTAAACTTTTATTCAACTAACTCACGAAATAGCTAAGGTCAAAATAAAATAAGTAAAAGTGATGGTGATACGATACCGAGGAATCTCCCCCATGATTGGCTCAAGCCAAGGGGAGTGCACATACCCGTGTACTCAAATCTCCTTTGGTGGTGAAGATGATGAAGGTGGTGGTGATGAGGTAGCCTTCTTCTTCAGCTTCTACTTGAGCATAAAATTTTCCTCCCTTAGATCATCATTTTCTAACTCGAGCTTTAATATATTTTTGCATCCTCCTCGCTCTCATGCAGAAAACGAGATGGAATAAATTGAACCTCAGGTTCGTATCCTTTAGGGAGGCTTGACTTCTTGAATTCCACATGCATGTCTCCAGGCTGAGGTAGTGGGTCATCCTCTTCCTCAAAGCTATCATCCTTTGTGTCCTTCACGTTGGCGTATTCCTCCTTATCCGTGGTCCATCCATAATGATCCACCTCTCCATAGACCTTAGGGTTTGCAATATAGTCAGCAATGTAGCTCGCCCCCTCTGAATCTTGAGACGACATATTTTCAGATTTGTCAGGAAAACAACACGAAACAAGAATAGGGGATTTTTCTACGATGTGGTGGTCAAAACAATCGGGGGTATATATAAAGATTTTTTTATCATGGGAAACAAGAATATGGAAGGAAAATAGAGTTGGAAAGGTGCCCGAGGAGGGCACAACCCACTAGGGCGCGCTAGGGACGGCAGGCACGCCCTGGTGTATCGTACTCACCTCGGCTGATTGATGTCTACCATACAACTTTATTCTTGTAGAGTCGTGTTGGGCCTCCAAGTGCAGAGTTTTGTAGGGCAATAGCAATTTTCTCTCAAGTGGATGACCTAAGGTTTATCAATCCATGGGAGGTGTAGGATGAAGATGGTCTCTCTCAAGCAACCCTGCAATCAAATACAAGAAATCTCTTGTGTCCCCAATACACCCAATACAATGGTAAATTGTATAGGTGCACTAGTTCACCGAAGAGATGGTGATACAAGTGCAATATGGATGGTAGATATGGATTTTTGTAATCTGAAAATGTAAAAAAAGCAAGGTAACAAGTGGCAAACAGCGAGCAAAACGTTGTATTAATGCTTGGAAATAAGGCCTAGGATACATACTTTCACTAATGCAATCTCTCAACAATGCTAACATAGTTGAATAATATGATCATCCCTTAACATGCAACGAAGAATCACTCCAAAGTTCCTATCTAGCGGAGAACAATAAGATGAAATTTGTGTAGGTGGTATAACCACCTCAAAGTTATTCTATAACATCAAGTTATCTTTTCTGTTCGATCTTTTAAGCTATTCCTATAATTGCCACAAACAACCCGAGAGTTTGTACTAGAATAACACCAATGATACATATCAATTGACCCTAATGTCACCTAGATACTCCAATGTCACCTCAAGTATCCGTGGGTAAATTATGCCACATGCATCAAATAATTTCAGAGCTATCATATTCAATCCAACACAAAGAACTTGCAAGGAGCACCCTAAGATTTCTATTGGAGAACATGGTATGAAAATGTGCATTCAACCCCTATGCATAGATCCCCAAGGTCACCGGAAACCACAAGTTCATGCCTCAACGTATATCAAGTGAATCAATAGAATACCCCAATGTCACTACAGGTATCCAACGCAAGACGTACATCAAGTACTGCCATACCAATATGCTCAATCCAACATAACGAGATCTTAAAGTGAAAGACTCAATTAATCACAACTAGATGGTAAGGGAAATACATCATATGATCCGACTATATTAACAAGCTCGTGATACATCAAGATCGTGTCATGTCAAGAACATGAGAGAGAGAGAGATTAACACATAGCTATTGGTACATACCCTCAGCCCCGAGGGTGAACTAATACCTCCTCATCATGGAGACCATAGGGATGATGAAGATGGTCACCGGTGATGGGTTTCCCTCTCCGGCAGGGTACTAGAATCGCTCCAGATTGGTTTTTTGGCGATACAGAGAGTTGCGACGATGGAGCGGAAGGTCTCTCTTTATTTCTGGGGTTTCTGGGATTTATAGGATTTTTCAGCATTGGAATCACGTGCAACGGAGCTACATGGTCCCCACAAGCTATCTGGCCGTGCCCCCCTGGCACACCCCCTCACCCCTCCGGTAGTTCTTCACTCTAGTATTTCTTATTTCCTCCAAAAAAATTCATAAAAAAGTTTCGGGCGATTCCGAGGACTTCCATTTTCTGCACAAAAACAACACCACGGTAATTCTGCTGAAAATAGCGTCAGTCCGGGTTAGTTCTAAAAAATCATATAAAGTGCATCAAAACCATATAAAAGTATTGTAAACATAGGTGAATATGGCATGAACACTTCATAAATTATAGATACGTTGGAGATGTATCAGCATCCCAAAGCTTAATTCCTGCTCGTCCTCGAGTAGGTAAATGATAAAAGAAATAATTTATGAAGTGTGAATTCTAGCATGATGTATAATATTGATGAAGGATAATTTCAGCCATTTTTCTAGCATCATAACCAGCAAGTATTTCTCATAAAGCTTCCCATGATCAAGTAGCAAGTTATTCACATGTTAAAAGTATAGACCATAAACTTTCTTGAAAAATAGCAAACTATGTTTTGAGTCATCAAACAATTGCAATTCGTCTTATTTTCAGGAAGAGTTTATGAAAGAGCTTTAGTTCAGCAAATTCCACATACTCAATTATCATTTAGTCTTCCATGATTGCTGACACTCAAAGCATATTTTTAGAACAAACAGTTTCAGTCAAACACAAGGAAGATAGGGGCTTAAAGTTTTGCCTATCAACAAATAATGAATCATGGTCACCTATATTCAATTGGAAATATGTGTCTGGATCTTTTCCCACCACATGATGCTTGCCAACTAAGGAATTAATAGATTGGAATAATAAGTTGACTCGACATGAAAAGTAAAAGATAGGCCCTTCGCAGAGGGAAGCCGAGGTTGGCATGCGCTTTTTATTTTTGGATGTGTAATTTATTAATGAAAAGGAACGTCACTTTATATTACCCCTTGTGATGGAAACCTTTATTATGCAGTCTGTTGCTTTTATTTCTTCACCATCTCAAGTTCGTACAAAGCTTATTTTCCCTTCCAATAAAAGATCATGCATATTTAGGAGCAATTTTTATTGCTTTTTTGCACCGATGACAACTTACTTGAAGGATCTTATTCAATCCATAGGTAGATATGGTGGACTCTCATGGAAAAAAACTTGGTTCAAGGATTTGGATTCACAAGTAGTATCTCTACTTAGTACGAAGTTTTGGCTAGCAAAAGGTTCTACACAAGCACCACATGTTAGAGGATCCATGAAAATATAACTGCTATGTGAATATAAACAATCATAACCATTAAGTTTTCTTCCTTGTCCAATGTCAACTACTTGATCAAGTTTGAAAGTAATTAATGAGGCTCACAATCATAGAAGATGTCCAAGATAGTATATCTATATGTGAAACCTCTCTTCCTTCAATGTTCTTTCATGAATCGTTTAAATGACCAATGCTATGTTTGCTAACTGCCAATAAATTTTACCACTTATGCTCCTAGTATGTGAAGTCACTACTACCCATGGGATAAGTGTCGTGGATTTGTCACGGCAAGATGTCCTCGTGAGAGAACTTAGGTGTGAGGCCATTGCAACTGTGTGGCGGCTTGAGAGGAGTTGGTCGGAATCGAGAGACGTGTGTTTACCCAGGTTTGGCCCCTCGGGAAGAGGTAAAAGCCTACGTCCTGCTTTGTGTCTATATTGATGATGATGACGATCTCGGTTACAAGGGTGCGGAATCGCTATCTCTAATCTCGAGTGTCTCTAATTTGTCTATCTCTCATGATTTGTCTATCTAAGACATGTCTATTAAGACGTCTAAAAACTTGACCCTCTTGGGGTGACCCGCCCCTCCTTATATAAGTTGAAGGGGCGGTTTACATGTAGAGTCTAAGTCGGATTGAGACTTACCTTATGATGACTTCCATCGTGTGCTTCTCTTCATGGGCTTCTGAGTCCCGGGCTTCTTATCTCAGACGGGTGGCTTACAACCGGGCTTATCTTCAAGACTCATCTTCAGGGACTCGTCTCCAGGACTTAACTGTCTGCTGGGTCATAACTGTCTGACGGGTCATAACTGTCTGTCTGGTCATAACTATCTGTCGGGTCATAAGTATCTATCGGGTTATAACTGTCTGTCGGGTCATAACTATCTGTTGGGTTATAACTGTCTGCCGGGTTATAACTGTCTGCCGAGTTACAAGTGTCTGCCAGCTTACAAGTGTCTGCTGACTTATAACTGTCCCCGGGTCATACCGTGGGGTATATCCCCGCCATTAGCCCCCATGTTAGCTTGAATTTATTCATGGTAAGCTCTTGAAATAAGAATATGTCAAGGGACCGGCTCACTCAAAAAAACGAGTTGACCAGCTCCTGAAAACTCTGACACTCTGTCATATTGATACACTGACGCTAGTTCCTTGGAGAAAAATAACCCCTATTGTCAACTGCCTTGGCTTGTTAAATTCATATGGTTCCCTCATAACTAAGAATTTGAAGGCATATCTTTGTCATATACATATTACATGTAGCCCCCAAGTCTTAAGAGGGGAACGTATTGATAGCTTTAAGACATCCTTCAATATAAATATTGCAACTCTAGAGAAATCTGGAATGTTTGTCTGAGTCACTAGTCATAATTTGAATGTTCCACATATGTAGCCCCCAAGTAGCGAGTTGTCTTGCCTGCAGCAACCTGGGACATGTAAATGTCTTGTGCTCATAAAACTTCAGCCAGTGTAGCCCCCAAGGGCCGGGTCATTATGCAATAATGAGCAGGAACTTGTTGTAGATCTGATCATATAGACTTCAGGAGCAATATGTAGCACCCAAGGGCTGGCTCAGTAAGACAATACTGGGCTGGGACTTAGAAAAAGATATAAAGGCCGGCTCATCTCCTTGAGATAACAGGGTCTGTTGACAATGTAATAACTTGAAAAACAGCTTGCATTAGCCCCCAAGTGCCGTGGTGAGTGGTTGCAGCGACATGGGACTTGCATACTTGATATAAACTGGACTTAGATAATGTAGCCCCCAAGTGCCAGTTGTGTGCCTGCAATGATTCAGGACTATTCCTTCCATTGCAGAATAAAAGTTTATCCACTGTCCAGATGATGTTGACGAAAGCCTTGCATATCAATGTTGAACCATGCTCCTTGTTGTAAGCTGGTATTTCTGGGATGAAGGGATAATAGCCATTACTCTGAAGAGGCTTTGAAAACCTCAATCATTCGATGCTAGTTATGACAACCATAATGAAAATCCAGCCATGTTGGCTATTTAAGATTTGAATAATATAACCCAATTTGAAAAAACTGGTTCCTGCAATATAAACCAGAATATCCATGTAGATATGATGCATGGTAAGATGATGCAATGATGATGCAATGTATGATGCAATGTAAGATGCAATGTATGACAACATGAAAGACTCAAGCTTTGTTGTTTTCGAAAACTTAGGCGCGGAGCCCAAAACTCAAATGTCGGCTCTCACATGGCACAAATTCGTCATTTGAACCTTAATAGTGCAGGGTCTTTAAAAAGAGTAAATGTTAAGAGTACAAAAAGCCATATTGGAGAGGCGCAGTAGGGCATCAGTACCCCCAGACCTATAAGCTGCTTCTCACATGACATAAATCTATCGTTTGAACCTTAAACAATGCAGGGTCTTGAAAACGAGTAACTGAATAAGAGTATGAACGGGCCACAAGGCGAAGAGTTTGCCGCAGATAGGTGAGTTTACCCTCACTTTCCATAAGCCGGCCCTCACATGATAGAAGCTGTTGTTTGAACCTTAGCCACTACAAGGTCTTTTGTTGAGAGTGACTATCAAGTATTTTGATCAGCTCAGGGTCTCTGGTCGAGATTAACTGGTAAGAGTTCGGCGGGTCACCTAGCGGAGTAGTAGCAGCATACTGGCAGGTTTAACTCATCCTTGCGGTGGCTGAAGAGCCAATCAAGAGGGTGTGAAAGCTAAACCCGGTGGGTTGGAAGCCCCCAAATGACCTTGTTGACGGTATCAACTTTTGGGTATATAACCTGGCCTTGCGGTGGCTCAAGAGCCGATCAAGAGGGTGTGAAATCTAAACCCGGTGGGTTAGAAGCCCCCAAATGACCTTTGTTTAAATATCAACATTTGCACCATCTTTTTGAAGAAACGACAGAAACTCCAAGTGACGTTATGTTTGCACCATCTTTTTGAAGTATCAACATTTGCACCATCTTTTTGAAGAAACGGCAAAAACTCCAATGAATCAGGGCACCCATGTTTGAACGGTGCATCATGGCGGCTCGTCCTCTTGGGAAACTTTTAATTTTCTGAAAACTCGAACTTGCGAGAGATGAATTCCTTTTGAACCGGATGCTGAGATGGATATCGAGATCCCAAAACTTTGTGAAAGATAGATTTCTCTTGAACCAGGACTCTCAAATCGCTTGGAAGTTTTTCAGCTGGAAATTTTTCTGATAGCCTTTAAACTTTCACCAATGTGGTAGTAGCCCTCGAGATCGGGTGATCCGGGGTTCTTTAATTTGCTGAAACTAGCAAAATTTGTTGAATCATGTTTTAGCCCCCGAGTCTTAAGACAACTCGAGGAGTTGGCTTGAGATTCTCCACACTTGGCCGTGGCATAAACTGATATATCATTGACGGCTGATAACTGAAATTTATTGAAGCCAAAAGCGTGTGGCGAGTTGATGATCTTCGTGACACTCCTTGTATGTCCTTGGAATTCATAACACAATGTAAATCCACTGAAGGTTGAGGTTGACCGTGGCGGATTATAGATGATCCCGTATGAATTGTTTCAATAATCCGGTCGATGGTTTGTCCCGACTGGTTGTTGAAGTTAACCAAACCGCAGTTAGGGCGACTTGTGTGCATGTCCATTTGGGCGGCTCGTATAGACAAGTACTGCACCGATATGTTGATGTAGATCAGACTGTGGGCGACATCTTGCGCGCTTCCGTTGGGTGGCCCATACAGGCGAGCACCGCACCAATATGTTGATGCAGACGTAGAAGCCAGCCGCGACGTTTGAAGCCGGCGCGGTCATGAGAGACGGCCACGACATTGTAAGCCGGTGTGGTCACCAGAGACGGTCGCGGTGTTGTCCGCCGGCACGGTCGCGAGAGACCGTCGCGGCGTCGTAAGCCGGTGTGGTCGCCAAGGACGGCCGCGGCGTTGTCCGCCGGTGTGGTCGCAAGAGACGAGCGCGGCATTGTAATCCGGTGCGGTCACGAGAGACGACCGCGGCATTGTAAGCCGGTGCGGTCGCGACACGGATGAATACCAGTACAGAATGATGCTGGCGTGTGCTCCATCTCCGTGGTATAATGCCACTTGAATAATTGTCCTGCGTAAAAATATTGCAGGCCAATGTAATTGTTCTCATAGAAAAGTTAATATATTCTGATAGAACAAATCGGATGGATATCACCTATTTTATTTGAACGATAGAAGATCTGCAATCGATGCCTCGTTGGATGCTCTTTGACCGCAGAAGCTGCAGCTTTTTGTTTTTTTATACCCCAACCTGCCTCCACCTCTATCCTTTTGTTTATCCTCCAACCGGTTGTTGGAAATATGCCCTAGAGGCAATAATAAATTAGTTATTATCATATTTCCTTGTTCATGATAATCGTTTATTATCCATGCTATAATTGTATTGATCGGAGACTTAAATGCATGTGTGGATACATAGACAAAACCATGTCCCTAGTATGCCTGTAGTAGACTAGCTCGTTGATCAAAAGATGGTTAAGGTTTCCTAGCCGTGGACATGAGATGTCATTTGATAACGGGATCACATCATTAGGAGAATGATGTGATGGACAAGACCCAAACTACAAACATAGCATATGATCGTGTCAGTTTATTGCTACTGTTTTCTGCATGTCAAGTATATGTTCCTATGACCATGAGATCATGCAACTCACGGATATCGGAGGAGTGCCTTGTGTGTATCAAACATCGCAACGTAACTGGGTGACTATAAAGGTGCTCTACAGGTATCTCCGATGGTGTCTGTTGAGTTGGCATGGATCGAGACTGGGATTTGTTACTCCGTGTGATGGAGAGGTATCTCAGGGCCCACTCGGTAATACAACATCACAACAAGCCTTGCAAGCAATGTGGCTAAGTGTTAGTCACGGGATCTTGTATTACGAAATGAGTAAAGAGACTTGACGGTAATGAGATTGAACTAGGTATGGAGATACCGACGATCGAATCTCGGGCAAGTAACATACCGAAGAACAAAGGGAACGTTATACGGGATTAACTGAATCCTTGACATAGAGGTTCGACCGATAAAAGATCTTCGTAGAATATGTAGGAACCAATGTGGACGTCCAGGTCCCGCCATTGGTTATTGGTCGTAGAGGCGTATCGGTCATGTCTACATAGTTCTCGAACCCGCAGGGTCTGCACACTTAAGGTTCGTTGACGTTTCGGTAGTGTAGAGTTATGTATGGTGGTGACCAAAGGTTGTTCGGAGTCCCGGATGAGATCCCAGACGTCACGAGGAGCTCCGGAATGGTCCGGAGGTAAAGATTAATATATAAGAAGTCTCAGTTTGGTCGCCGGAAAAGTTTCGGGCTCATCGGTAGTGTACCGGGAGACCTCCGGGAGGGTAATTTCGACCCAAGAGGCTTCATGGCCTGTGGGAGAGTAAATACCAGCCTTTTGTGGGCTGGTGGAAGTCCCACACAAGGCCCATGCGGCTGGGAGAAAAATCCCAAAGGGAAAAAGGTGGAAAAAGGCCAAAAAAAGGAGGAATCCTAGTCCTACTAGGATTGGAGGAGTCCTCCTCCTCTCCTCCCCACTTTGGTCGACCCAAGGGCTGGATTTTTGGCAGCCAAGACTCCTACTCCTCTCCTCCTATATATACTAGTGGATTGGGTGGCTTTTGGACAGATTTTACGGCCACGTGCTACCCGTTTCACCGGTGCTCCTCTAGATCGGATTTCTGCAGCGCTTAGGCGAAGCCCTGCCGGAATCACTCCACCACCATCACCGGAGCGCCGTCACGCTGCCAGTGCACTCTCTCTCGTCTCCACCTCCTCTTGCTGGATCAAGACGGTGGAGATCGTCATCAAGCTGCATGTGTGTTGAATGCGGAGGTGCCGTCCGTTCGGCGCTAGATCGGAAGGACCGTGATCGAGATCGCGAGACAGTTCGTGATGAGATCGCGGGACGGATCGTGATGAGATCGCGGGACGGATCGTGATGAGTTCCCGGGACAGATCGTGATCAAGATCGTGAGACGGATCGTGATGAGATCGCGGGACGGATCGTGATGAGTTCGCGGGACGGATCGTGATGTGATCGCGGGACGCTCGGCGATTTGGATCGCGAAGATGTTCGACTACACCAACCGCGTTTCTTAACGCTTCCCGCTTAGCGATCTACAAGGGTATGTAGATCCACTCTCCCTCTCGTAGATGCTCATCACCATGGATAGATTTGCGTGTGCGTAGGAAATTTTTTGTTTCCCATGCGACGTTCCCCAACACCGGTTGCACAGAGGCCACGGGAGCAACAGGCGATGCGAGGCCTCGATCGAGGACCAGCTCAAGGAACGAGCGAGGTGTGGTAGTGGCCGGCGGCGCACTAAGCCGGCGGGCGGCTCGCGGCGCAGAAACGGCGGGAGCCGGCACCGTGGGCAGTGTAAGGCCAAACAAGGTGTGATAGAGGCCCGAGTGGCGGCGAATCAATGCGAGGTAGTGGCTATGGCGACTCACGGTGACTGAGGTAAGCGTCACGGCGTGAAGGCGCGGAGAAGAGCCGGTGCAGCGGGGCGGCAAGACGGCGGGCGGAGTGGAGACCCGGGAGAGGCGGCGCTACAAGGTGCGGATATTGGGGCGGGACAGTGAGGCGAGCCATGGCAGTGGGGTGGATCTGCAAAAACTGGCACGACTCAGGGTCAAAGGCGGAGTGAGGGCGGCTCAGCCATGCGGCGACGTGGTGGAGGTAGAGCCAGGGCGTCTCGATGCAGCTAAGGCTGAGCCAGGGTAGCTTGAGGCCTCGCCGTAGTGACGATGGAGGTGGGGTGTGGTGCGGGCAAGCCGGAGGCCACGACATCAGCCCGACCACGGCGAAGGCGGAGCACTTCTGGGAGTGACGACTCATGGCGAGCCACGGAGGTGGTAGACGCGGCCCGACGCAGGCGCGCGCGAGGTATGGAGGTGGAGTCGACTCGGAGAGGCGCCGGTGGAGGCGATGCCAGGCGGCTCAGACGCGGGCCGGCACACTGCAAGGCGGTAGGGGCTAGGCCGAGCGAGGTGGAGGCGGAGGTAAGGCATGCCGCTGAGGTGGATCCGACTCCATGACTCGAGAGGCGGAGGCGCGCACGTAGAGCGGCTAGGCAGGTGCGGTAGGGCGGGGCGGAGTAGACCTGGTGCGGGTGTAGGGCGCTGGGAGCGGCGTGGTCTAGCGGATGCGGAGTTAGGCGGGCGAGGGAGAGCCGTCGGTCCCCAGCGACTCGGAGGACGGCTCAACGCACCATAGAGACAGAGGTAGCCAGGCGACGGTGGCTCAACAGCCAGTAGCGGCTTGAAGATGAGCCAACGACGGCAGAAGTGACTGTGGAGGGTCCGTGGCTGTGGATGCAGAAGCCCACTGCAAAGGAGATGCCGGTGAGGTGATTCTCGGTGGCAGCGTCCAGTGGAGGCGAGGCCAAGGCATGGTAGCATTTGTGAGGACAGCGCACAGTGCGGCTTGGCGTGCCGGCCATCGTGTGGCAACGCGGTAGAGGCGCGTGGTGGTCAAAAACGGTGAGCCGGCGAGGCTGCCCGGAGGCTGGGCCGGGTTGGAGCCAAATCTAGGAGGCTCTGTTGCGATGAAAGTGGCGACTAGAAGGCGGAGGAGACGACTCGAAGTCGCAGAAACGTCCTGATGAACATGCCAAGTTAGAGGTGAGGTTGGGACGGCGGCTGGGAGGTCGCTCCAACGAGGGCGACACTTCACAGCGAGGCAACATTGGAGGCGGCTCCATGGCAAGGACGTAGCAATGAGGCGGCAACTTGGCATTGACCTGCCATAGGGGAGGCGGCTCAAAGGCAGGGGCGGTTTGCAGTCGAAAACGAAACGAAGTAAGGGCCGCACCCAAATCTGCGGGTCATCGTCGTTGACTACCGAATCGAGGCTGTTTCTAATTTCGGGTCGTGGTCATCCTTTGTTATTTTTCTTCTTTCATATTTCTCTTGATCACACTTTGTTGTTGTTGAAACGTGAAGGAAACAACCCCTGGAACAGATCACTCTCCTCATTGGGACTCGGCGGTTTACCACGTCGCGGGTAGCAGTCACTGAACATGCAACCTTAATTTTCTCGTGATCGAAAGTCTTGTATCTATTGTTCTAACTGTTCATCGGTGATGACGTGTTCTGCGCCGACTCTTTTTCATCCAACACATCGCAAGCTTCTAGATCCCAGAAGGGCTCCCTTCAATAACTCAACACCACCGTGCATCGGGCCCTATGGTGGGCGCCAACTGTCATGGATTTGTGACGACAAGATGTCCTCATGAGAGAACTTAGGTCTGAGGCCATCGCAACTATGTGGCAACTTGAGAGGGGTTTACATGTAGATTCTAAGTTGGATTGAGACTTAACTTATTATGACGTCCCATCGCGGGCTTCTCTTCGTGGGCTTCTGAGTCCTGGGCTTCTTATCTCAGACGGGCGACTTACTGTTGGGGAACGCGATAGAATAAAAATTTCCGGTATAGCGAGCACGCCCAGGACCACTATGGAGACTGCATACAAGGTTTGATCTGATCCGTACTGACTCGAGCGCAGCGAAAGAAGATTCGGTGGAGATCGTTGGTGCAGATCCCACTATGGAGACTGCAACCGGGCTTATGTTCAAGACTCATCTTTAGGGACTCGTCTCCGAGACTTAACTGTCAGTCGGGTCATAACTGTTTGACGGGTCATAACTGTCTGCCAGGTCATAAGTGTTTGCCGGGTTATAACTGTCTGTCGGGTTATAATTGTTTGTCAGGTTATAAGTGTCTACCGAGTTATAACTGTCTGTCGGATTATAACTGTCTGTAGGGTTACAACTGTTTGCCGGGTTACAAGTGTCTGCCGTCTTATAACTGTCCTCGGGTCATACCGCGGGGTATATCCCCGACAATAAGCATATGAAGCAAATATATAATTTCACATTTATGATATTCAATTCATTCAACGTTTTACTCTTAGGATATAAGTGAAGCACAAGAGTAAACATCAAACTACTCTCAAAAGATATAAGTGAAGATCAATGAGTAGTCAAACAATTAAGTAGGTATGTGAGGACTCTCTCTCAGTAAAGATTTTTCAGATCTTGATATTTTATTCAAACATAAAACAAAACAAAAATGACACTCCAAGAATAGCACATATCATGTGAACGAATAAAAAATTAGGCACAACATAGGCTAACCGATAGTTGACAAAGAGAGGTGGGATGCGTAACATCCCCAAGCTTCGATGCTTGAGACTTCTTGTAATATTGTCTTGGGGTGCCTTGGGCATCCCCAATCTTGAGCTTTTGTATCTCATTCAATTCTCTCATGTCCCAGTTTCACCTATGTCTCAAAAACTTCATCCACACAAAACTTGAAAAGAACTCGTGAGATAGGTTAGTACACATAAGAATAAATCAAAACTTCATGTACTACCAAGACAAGTTGTATAATAATTTTAAAACATTAGCTACTATATGATATCATTTCCACAATTTATATCTACCAATATAAGTCATGAAAACTATAGGAGAAGTAGATAACAAAACTATGACAGCAATCTGTCTAAACTGGACAGTCTGTAGCGATTTATAAAAACAGTATACTTCTGTATCTCCAACAATTATGAAAGTTTAGGACATGATACAAAATTAGTATGACAATAGTGTTAAAAATTTCAGAAACTTTCCAAGTTCCAATAAAATCACAGAAATTCTGCACTAGACGCAGAAGTTTCTGATTTTGCACAGATTCAAATGAACAAGTACTCACACTATCCCAAAGGCTTTACTTGGCACTTTATTGAAATAAAAGACACAAAACATGATTACTACAGTGTCTTAATCATGTGAACACACAAAAATAGAAACTAAAAATGTTGGGTTGTCTCCCAACAAGCGTTTTTCTTTAATGTCTTTTAGCTAGGCATGATGATTTCAACAATGCTCGTATAGGAAATAGTATTTGAGACATGCAAAAGAGCATCATGAATCACATGACAAGCACATTTAAGTCTAACCCACTTCCTATGCATAGGGATTTTGTGATAAAACAATTTATGGGAACAAGAATCAAGTTGCATAGAAAGGCAAAACAAGCATATCTTCACAAATTTGAACACATAGAGAGGAAACTTGGTATTATTGCAATTCCTACAAGCGTAAGTTCTTCCCTCATAATAGTTTCAGTAGCATCATGAAGGAATTCAACAATATAATTAGCACATACAACATTCTTTTCATGATATACAAGCATACAAAATTTATCACTCTCCACATAAGCAAACTTCTTCTCATTCTTAGCAAACTCAACAAAATAACTATCCTGAGGTACTTGATTGACATAACCACTTTGAATATTAAAATCATGATGACAAGTTTCATGGTTACTATCACTCTTTACAGCATATATGTCATCACAATAATCATCATAGATAGGAGGTATGTGTGACAGCCCAAGTGATGTCCATACCTTATTTGGCATGTAACCCCATGTATGAACCTTGTGTCATGAGCTTATGAGATGTATTGCACCTTGTCATTCATGTGTGGTTGCATTCATGCATCATTTCATCATGCATCATTCTCATTTCATTTTTCTTGCCATGTTGGTTTTCTTGTGACTTGCTATGATGTGATGGTGGTGAGTGTGTTGTTATGTGATGTCAGAGGTGTTGTGTGTGGTTGGATCCATGTGTGCAACCTCTTCTTTTTCCCTCTCTTTTCCTTTGCAACATCCCCTTCCAAAACCCCTTTCTTCCTATTATTATTTATCATCAGATTTAAGTTGTTTTTAAAATTGTTTTAAAATGTTCAAGAGGTGGCCCCATGTGTTTTATGAATTGTGAGTATGATAGTTTTGGTGTTTGAAGTTTGTTTGCCTTGAGTTTTAAAATAACAGGACCTGGCATTTTATGTATTAAATAAATTACTTGCTCTATAAATCAACTTAATATTTTTATTAAATAGGGCTCTTTATTTCATCCACAAAAATATTTTACTTTTCTCTAAAAAAAACTTTTCTTTTCTCAGGGGATTTAACTAAGTGTGGCTGTGGTTTTTATTTAGAAAACCCTTTCTGTTTTAAATTAAGAGAGAGGATATTGGGCTCGCGGCCCAGCCCAGGTGAACAAGACGTCTACCTGCTCCTGTTTTCCCCCTCCGTCAGTTCAATGAGAGAGACAGAGCTCCGCCGTCGCCTTTTTCGTCGACCGTCACCGTCAGCCTGAGGCTATAAAGTCCCCCTCGACGTGCATGCCCTCCTCGCCTAGGGTTCCTCTTCCTCCAGTCGTCGCCGCAGCTCCCATCTTCCTCGCATCTGCTCTCCCTCCTCTCTTCTTCCCCCTGCCAGGTAAGGGTTCAGTGAGGTTTAGAGAGTGCAGTTGCTCCGCCGCTCGTCGTCGTCGCGTCTTCGGTGGGCGGCGTCCGTGCTAGTGATGGCGTGGAGCTCGGGGGTGACCCCCGCGTTCCATCCCCGCTGCTAGGGGCCCCATAGGAGCTCTGCAGCGACGACCTCGTCATTGCCGGAGGCCCTGCGCCGCCGTCTTCTTCCCCTGCTTCGCCTCCGGCCATCTCCTTCCCCTTCGTCGACTCTGTCGTGACGGCTCGTCGTTGCCTTCCCCCAAGGTGAGCCGCCGGTCCCCGTAGCCTCTTCCTCCGCGCGCAGCTCGCTAGTTCTGTCGCCACCGCGTAGTTCGCCGCCGGTAGCAAGAGGAGCACCTGCCGCTCACCTCCTTCCTCCTCAGCGCAAGGTGAGCAGGGGAATGGGTTCCCTGGCTGTCCGCGCGCGTGCGTAAGTAGTTAGGGTCGCCGGATCCGCGTGTGTCGCTGGAATTTGGCCGTCGCTGTCGCCTGTCGCCATTGCCCTACTTCGTCGGTTTCGTCAGTAAGCGCTAGTGTGTGTGTGTGTGTATAAGATAGGTCGATCCCCCTTCTGTTAAGATTCGGCAGCGCGGCGCAGTGGTAGCGCTCGGTGGAGCGACCAGGAGGTTAGGGGTTCAACCCCCGAACCCTCCCCTTTTTTTCTTGTGTGTTTTCTTTTTCTTTCTTTTGTTTTTCTTTCTCTCTTGCTTATATGTGTGTGTGCACATGTTTGAGTGTATGTGTGGTGGTGTCTCCTTTTATTTTCTATTGTGTGTGTAGGTAGGGTAGTGCATATGTGTGTAGGCACATATGCATGGGTGCACATGTGTATGTGTGTGTATGACATGCATACACACATGAGTGTGTGCGTGCTTTCTTTTATGTTGCTCAAGTGAGTGTAGTGTGCATGTGTTTGTGAGTGTGTGTGTGTATGCTATGCATACATACATATGTATGAGAGTGTGTGAGTGTGCATGTGGGTGTGTGGTGCACCATGCATGGCACATGTGTGTGTGTGCCCCTTGCACACCCATACATGTGTGTGTTCTTGTGGGTGTATGTGTAGTGTAGGATATATGGGTGTGCTTATACGAACATACATGTGTAAGTGTAGATGTAGTTGTGCAAGTGTGTGTAGTGTGTAGGTGTGTGTATGTGTATGTGGGCATACATGTGTGAAAGTGCATGTGTGCCTATATACACACATGCTTGAGTGTGGTGTGCTTGTGTGTGTAGGTGTAATGAGAGGTGTGTGTATGTTATACATACATACACAGGTGCATGAGTAGCTCCATGTGTAGGTGTTCTCTTTTATGTGCATAGTAAGCATAGTTTCTCTTCTAGTTAGTTTCATCCTTGCAATGATGGTATGCCATGATATCATGTTCCTAAGTTGCTATTAAACCATTTCCTACAAGTATCAATAGGGTACCTGCCATTTTGGGCCATTTTCATTAATGCTCATGAGTGTCATAAGTCACCCATGCCTTAGGAGGTCAAATTTCGACTTAGGGTTACTCCCACTTGCTCCAAGCAAGTATAGGGGTATGAGTAATGATTTTGGGGTAGAATCAACTCATGAATGCATCTGTGAAGTCAGATTTGACTTTGGGGGCAACTTCACAAAACTGCATTTTTATGCTGTGATGCCCTTTTGTCCATTTAATATGATTTAAACTATGAATGGTTTTAAGTTCTTGCCAACATGGAAGTGGTAGTTAAAGTTGCTGGGAATGTCCCAGTATTTTATTTATTTATGCTAAGTCACCAGGTCAGTGGCTACCTGGCTGTTAAGTTGCTATGATGATGTTGTTTTCTGCCAACCTGAAATATGGCTGTCTGAGAGTCTGCTGTTATTGTTTTGCCATATAGAGTGGATGGTATCTTGCAATGTGTTGTGAATTTGAGCATGCTCAGTGTTAGATATTTGTAGTAGATATTTCCCTATACCATCCTGTTAATTTTCATGTCAATAGGAGCTCTCTAGAATATTTAACAAAGGCTGTCAACCTGCCACTTTATAATCTCAGATTCCAGAAAACTGGAATTTTCACTAAGTCCCAGAAAACTGTTTCATCATGTCAACTTGATTGCTTCTTGCATATTCATGTGTGGCTCTTTTGCTGTTTGTGTAGTTGGATTAATTGATGTGTATGTTGATTAGATTCTGTAAATATTTTGTTTGTGGCTGTAGGGTTCATGTAGCTCAAATTGTGCTCTTTAGAAGTTGCTACGTTGCTGTTTAGTGGCAGATTTTGCGTTTTATTGTTTTGTGACTTGTGGGAGCTATGCTCCATGGAATTGATTGATTCTTGAGTCTATTGTGATTGATTTTTCATCACCTATCCAGTGGATGCCTTGTAATGCCAAGAATTAGCCCATGGCTTGGTGGTCTTGTAATTTTGCCTCCGTACCTTGTCGTGAGCGTATCGTGAGAACCGTAACTCCGTTTCTTGCGTTCTTTATATGCATTTCTATCGATTTTTGCATGCTGCATACATATTTTCCATGTTCATGAATGTCTAAATAACTTAACATGAGGTTCTGTCCAGTTTCATTCATAAACAACTTTGCACGTGAAACATGACTAGTTTTGGATTGCCATGTTAGAATTCTTCATAAATGATCATGCATCATTTTGATTGTGCATTGCACCTTGGTTGGATGTTTATTGTTTTTGTTTCTCTTGGTTAGACGCGAGTGTTGATACTGAGTACGAGGACCCAGGAGAGTACCACTACGAGGATCCCGCTACTTGTTTCGCTGAAGAACCAACACGCAAGATGATCGTACTCGGATCCCGATACTATTTTGCTTGCTAGTTTCTCACTCTTATAGTTACAATTGTGCTAACTACCACTTGATATCAGCCCCCATGTTGCCATGACAGCCTCTAACCTCCACATCCTAGCAAACCTTTGATTGGCTAAGTTACCGCTGCTCAGCCCCTCTTATAGTGTTCTTAGTTGCAGATGCAGGTTGTTCCATGTGATAACATGGAGTTGAATATCACAATAAATTCTGTTATTTAATTTAATGCACATATATATCTTCGTATTGGTGGAAGGCTTGACCTTTTGCTAAGTGATTTGTTCCGCTATTACCGCCATTAGTTCCTTGTTACCGGTGTTATGTTTTCCATACTTTGCGCTCCTAACATGCTCGGGGTTGTTATGGGGACCCCCTTGTTTATTCGGTTGAGATTAAAACTTGTCTGGCAAGACCCAACATTGGTACTACATTTGCTTAACAACTTAATAAAATTGCATAGGGTCTTGCAAACCCATGGATAATTTAATCAACCCCCGGGCCAGTGCTCCTCATGAGTGTTGGTCCAAACTAGAGCACCGTGTGGGGCCAACCCGAGGCAACTCGGGAGATTTCTATCAGGCCACCGTATGCTTTGCTTATCCGTCGTGTCCTGAGAACGAGATACGTGGCTCTTATCAGGTTCGTCGACACGTCGGGTGGTCTTGCTGGATTTGTTTTACCTTTATTGAATGTCTTGTGTGTGAAGTCTGATTTTCTTCGGGTTTACTCGAGGTGTTGGAATTCCTTTGGAATTACCTATGATGATCGCGAGGTCCGCGGTCGAGGCATTCCCATGGAGTGTGGTTAATTTTATAATGGATTAGTTGGAGCACCCCTGCAGGGTTAAATCTTTCGGAAGGCCGTGCCCACGGTTATGTGGCAACTTGGATATTTGTTTAACACCCGGTTATAGTAAACTTGAAGTAAACTCTAATTAAAATACACCAACTGTGTGAGTAACCGTGATCGTCTCTGCTCGTGAACATGATCCGAGAGAGAACACGGTGGGGTTATGATTGACGTAAGTAAGTGTTCAGGATCTCATAGAGATCATACTAGATTCGATCGTTCTTCGTAGGCCACTCATGTTTATTTCATGTTGCGTAAGCTAGCCACCATATATGCTTAGTGATACTGCAAACTAAACACTTACCCCATCCCAACCTTTAAGCTTGAATAGTCTCGGTACCCAGGCACATGATAGCGGAGTCCTCTGTGGCTCACAGTTTACTACAACACTCCAGGTACAGGTTCAGATGAGTACGTGCAGGATGATCTTACCCAGCTCCAGTGGGAGTATGACGAGGAAAGAGGCAGGATGTACATGACGTATCCGGATGAGTAGAGGACCTGGTCGTGATCTTTGGGGCAGCGAGATAGTTTCATTTGCATCCGTTTCACCTCCCTGACAACGGTGCCAGAAAAGAGCTTGATGTCTACTACACAACTTTATTCTTGTAGACTTGTGTTGGTCCTCCAAGCGCAGAGTTTTGTAGGACAGTAGCAATTTTCCCTCAAGTGGATGACCTAAGGTTTATAAATCCGTGGGTGGTGTAGGATGAAGATGGTCTCTCTCAAGCAACCCTGCAATCGAATACAAGAAATCTCTTGTGTCCCCAACACACCCAATACAATGGTAAATTGTATAGGTGCACTAGTTCGGCGAAGAGATGATGATACAAGTGAAATATGGATGGTAGATATGGATTTTTGTAATCTCAAAATATAAAAACAGTAAGGTAACAAGTGGCAAACAGCGAGCAAAACATTGTATTAATGCTTGGAAATAAGGCCTAGGGTACATACTTTCACTAATGCAATCTCTCAACAATGCTAACATAGTTGAATCGTATGATCATCCCTTAACGTGCAACAAAGAATCACTCCAAAGTTCCTATATAGCGGAGAACAATAAGATAAAATTGGTGTAGGTGGTAGAACCACCTCAAAGTTATTCTTTTCGATCGATCTATTCAAGAGTTCATACTAAGATAACATCAAGTTATCTTTTTCATTCGATCTTTTGAGCTATTACTATAATTACCACAAACAGCCCTAGAGCATACTAGAATAACACCAATTATACATATCAATTGACCATAATGTCATCTAGATACTCCAATGTCACCTCAAGTATCCGTGGGTAAATTATGCGACATGCATCAAATAATTTCAGAGCTATCATATTCAATCCAACACAAAGAACTTGCAAGGAGAACCCCAAGATTTCTATCGGAGAACATGGTACGAAAACGTGCAATCAACCCCTATGCATAGATCCCCAAGGTCACCGGAATCTGCAAGTTGATGCCTAAACATATATCAAGTGAATCAATAGAATACCCCAATGTAACTACGGGTATCCCACGCAAGACATATATCAAGTGTTGTCATACCAATATGCTCAATCCAACATAACGAGATCTTAAAGTGAAAGACTAAATTCATCAGAACTAGATGGTAAGGGAAATACATCATATGATCCAACTATATTAACAAGCCCGTGATACATCAAGATCGTGTCATCTCAAGAACACGATTCTGAGAACTTTCATTCTTTGCACAAAACAACACCACGGTAATTCTGCTGAAAATAGCATCAGTCCGGGTTAGTTCTAAATAAATCATATAAAGTGCATCAAAAGCATATAAAAGTATTGTAAACATAGGTGAATATGGAATGAATACTTCATAAATTATAGATACGTTGGAGACCTATCACTGAATTCCTGTTAATTTCTTATTTTCCTAATTTTTCTAACATTCCAAAACTAACAAAAAATATTTTTGCGGATTTTTCGGAGTCCGTTTACTTACCTTATCACGTACCTCCTCTTTTTCAAGATTCTAGAGTGTTCCGAAAGGTTTCTTTTATGTGTTCCTCCGGTGTCATTGTTTGGATAGTAACATTAATAGGCATACCTGAGATATGGTGTTTAAATCTTTGTCCATTGACCACCTTCGGGTTAGTACCTTCGGCATTATGAATCTTGATAGCTCCAGAGCGATAAACCTCTTCGATAACATATGGTCCTTCTCATTTGGAAAGAAGTTTTCCTACAAAAAATCTAAAATGAGAGTTGTACAAAAGAACATATTCTCCAACTTTGAATACCCACTTTTGGATTCTTTTGTCATGCCATCTTTTAACTTTTTCTTTGCATAGTTTGGCATTTTCATCAGCTTGGGTTCTCCATTCATCTAGTGAGCTAATATCAAATAACCTTTTTTCCACCAGCAAGTTTGAAGTCCTAGTTGAGTTCTTTAATTGCCCAAAATGCTCTATGTTCTAACTCTAGAGGCAAATGACAAGCTTTTCCATATACCATTTTGTATGGAGACATACCCATAGGATTTTTATAAGCTGTTCTATAGGCCCAAAGTGCATCATCTAGTTTCTTAGAACAATACTTTCAGGACCCATTGACAGTTTTTGTAATATTAATTTTATTTCTCTATTGCTAAGTTCAACTTGACGACTAGTTTGAGGATGATAAGGTGATGCAATTCTATGGTTAACATCATATTTAGCAAGCATTTTACGGAAAGCACCATGAATAAAGTGTGAACCACCATCAGTCATTAAATATCTAGGGACTCTACACCTTAGGAAAATAACTTATTTAAGCATTTTAATGGAGGTTTTATGATCAACACTACTAGTTGGAATAGCTTCTACCCAGTTAGTAACATAATCAATAGCAACCAAAATATGAGTATAGCCATTAGAGGAAGGAAAAGGTCCCATATAGTCAAAACCCCAAACATCAAACGGTTCAATGACAAGTGAATAATTCATAGGCATTTCCTGACGCTTACCGATATTACCAATTCTTTGACATTCATCGCAAGACAAGACAAACTTACAGGCATCCTTGAAGAGAGTAGGCCAATAAAAACCAGATTGCAATACCTTGTGAGCAGTTCTATCTCCCGCATGATGTCCTCCATAAGCTTCGGAATGACATTTCCGTAGGATTTGTTCATGTTCATAATTAGGTACACAACGTCTAATAATACCATCTACCACTTCTTTATAAAGATGTGGGTCATCCCACAAGTAATGTCTTAAACCATACAAGAATTTTTCTTTTGTTGGTATGTGAAACTAGGTGGTATATTGCTACCTCTCGAGCATGTGTTAGTTTTCCCTTGAAGAGGAAAGGGTGATGCAGCAAAGTAGATAAGTATTTCCCTCAGTTGTTGAGAACCAAGGTATCAATCCAGTAGGAGGAACAAGCAAGTCACCAATGGATGCACCTACACAAACAATCAAACTCTTGCACCCAACGCTATAAAGGGGTTGTCAATCCCTTCAAGATTATTTGCAAGGATTAGATATGATAGAGATAGATGTAAATGAGTATGGAAAGTAAAATATAAATAAATCGCAGCAAGGTATTTTTGATATTTTTGGTTTATAGATCTGAAAATATATTATGGAAAGTAGACCCAGGGCCATAGAGTTCACTGGAGGCTTCTCTCTTGAAGGAACATATCACGGTGGGTAAACAAATTATTGTCAATCAATTGATACAAAAGAGAATAATCATGTAGATATCCAAGGAAATGATCATGCATATAGGCATCACGTCTGTCTCAAGTAGACCGAAACGATTCTGCATCTACTACTATTACTCCACACATCGACCGACTCCTCCCTGCATCTAGAGTATTAAGTTCATGAAGAACAGAGTAACACATTAGGTAAGATGACATGATGTAGAGTGATAAACTCGAGAAATATGATGAAAATCCCATCTTTTTACCCTTGATGGCAACAATACAATACGTGCCTCGCTGGGTGAGGACACCGCAAGATTGAACCCAAAACTAAGCACTTCTCCCATTGCAAGAATTACCAATCTAGTTCGCCAAACCAAACCAATAACTCGAAGAGACTTGCAAAGATATGAAATCATGCATATAAGAATTCAGAGAAGATTCAAATAAGATTCATGCATAATCTGAACATAAACCCACAATTCATCGGATCTTGACAAACACACCGCAAAAGAGTATTACACCGGATAGATCTCCATGAAGATCATGAAGAACATGGTATTAAAGATCAAAGAGAGAGAAGAAGCCATCTAACTACTAGCTATGGACCTGAGGGTCTATGGTGGACTATTCATGCATTATCGGAGGGACAATGGAGTTAATGTAGATGCCCTCCGTGATCGGATCCCCCTCCGGCAGATTACCGGAAAAGGCTCCAAGATTGGATCTCTCGGGAACGAAGGCTTCTGTCGGCGGAAAAGTATTTGCATGGCTCTTTTTTGTGTTGGGGGAATATTTGGGTATTTATAGGACGAAGAATAGGGTTAGGAGACCTGCTAAGAGATGGCAAGCCTGCCAGGCGCGGCCAGGGGGGTGGTCGAGCCTCCAGGGCTTGTGACCTCCTGGCAGGTGCCCTGGCATGCACTCCAAGTCTGGTAGATCTCTTTCCTTCTAGAAAAAATCATTCTGAAGATTTATTCCGTTTGGGCTCCATTTAATATTCCATATCTGCAAAACTCAAAAACAAGGACAAAAACAGAAACTGGCACTAGGCTCTAGATTAATAGGTTAGTCCCAAAAATAATATAAAATAGCATATTAATGCATATAAAACATCCAAAACAGATAATATAATAGCATGCCATCATCTAAAATTATAGATACATTGGAGACGTATCAGCATCCCCAAGCTTAATTCCTGCTCGTCCTCGAGTAGGTAAATGATAAAAACAGAATTTTTTGATGTGCAGTGCTACGTAACATATTTATCCATGTAATATTCTCTATTGTGGCATGAATATTCAGATCCATAAGAATAAAAAAAATCTCAATATTGGTATAAAAACAACAACATTTCAAGCATACTAGCAAAGTAATTGTATCTCTTCAAAATATAATGGCAAAAGAAAGTTATCCTACAATATCATATGGTCTGGCTATGCTCCATCTTCCCCCCCACAAAGTATTTATATCATGCACAATCCTGATGACAAGTCAAGCAATTGTTTCACACCTTTTATGTTCTCAAACTTTTTCAACTCTCACGCAATACATGAGCGTGAGCCATGGATATAGCACTATAAGTGGAATATAATATGGTGGAGGTTGTCAAGGAAAAGGAGAAGATAGTCTCACATCAACTAGGCATATCAACGGGCTATGGAGATGCTCATCCTTTAATATCAATGTGAGTGAGTAGGGATTTCCATGCAATGGATGCACTAGAGATATAAGTGTATGAAATATCAAAAGGAAACTAGGTGGACGTGCATCAAGAAAAAATTCCACTAGTTATATGAAAGTGACAAAATAGGAGACTCTCTACAATGAAGATCATGGTGCTACTTTGAAGCACAAGTGTGGAAAAACATAGTAGCAAGGTCCCTTCTCTCTTTTCTCTCATTTTTTGGTGGGCATCTAAGGCCTCTTTTATTCATCATTTTTTTATTTGGGCTTCGCTGGCCTGTTTTATTTTTCATAAAGTCTGGAATCTCATCCCCACTTGTGAGGGAATCATAGCTTCCATCATCCTTTCCTCACATGGGACATGCCCTAATAATGATAATCATCACACTTTTATTTACTTGCAACTCAAAAATTACAACCCGATACCTAGAACAAAATATGACTCTGTATGCAATATGAAAGTGGTGGTGCATGTCATGATAAAAGGAACGGTGGAAGTTGCATGGCAATATATCTCGAAATGGCTATGGGAATGCCATAATAGGTAGGTCTGGTGGCTGTTTTGAGGAAAGATATATGGTGGCTGTTTTGAGGAAGGTATATGGTGGATGTTTTGAGGAAAGTGGATTTGTTGTACCGGCGAAAGTTGTGCGGTACTAGAGAGGCTAGCAAAGGTGGAAGGGTGAGAGTGCGTATAATCCATGGACTCAACATTAGTCATAAAGAACTCACATACTTATTACAAAAGTCTATTAGTCATCAAAGCAAAGTATTAGACGCATGCTCCTAGGGGAGAGGTTGGTAGGAGTTAACCATCGCGCGCTCCCGACCCTCACACAATGGTCCACAATCTATAAACAAATCATGCTCCGACTTCCTTACATAACGGTTCACCATACGTGCATGCTATGGGAATCAGAAACCTTTACACAAGTATTTTTACCAAATCACAATTACTTCCTAACATTACTCTTAACATTACCATCTTTATATCTCAAAACTTTATGCAAGGAATCAAACTTCTCAAAAATACTCAATGCACTTAGGGCATGTTCGGTAGTTCCCCAGCTTCACCAGATCCTCAAATCTCACTTCTATTTCTTGATGCTGGCTTGTTTCACGGGATCGCGATCGATCGAAACTGTTCGGTTCGCTAACTCCAGCTTCTAGTGTGTGCCGGCAGGCCAAGCTGTATGGGCAGGCTGGAGCCCAACCAGCTCAACACGTAAAGTGCCTTTTGGCCCGGTCGGGCACAAGAGGAGAGTGACTGGGCTTGGCCCAATACAGAGGGAAAGGTAGCGATATCTCCACGTCGCCTCCTCAGGACGTAATAAGAGGGGAGAGAGAACATAGCGAACTGGTACGTGCCTCTCGAGTCACTTCGCGGTGGTACTACTTCGTAATTTACCCGAACTCCAGCTTCCCATTTTCTTGGATCGCTAGAAGTGTTGCTCCCATTTTTTGTACCTAGATCCTTTTCAGATCCGGGAAGCTAACTTCCTGGAGCCAAACCGTTCGGCCCAGCTCCAGCGAAAATTTGTTGAATATGGAAGCTAGGGAACTACCGAACAGGCCCTTAATATGGAAGTTTTTATTATATCCCTTTTGGATGCATATCATATTAGGACTAAATTCATAACCTAGACCAATTACCATGTTGTTTAAAGACTCTCAAAATAATATAAGTGAGGTACTAGAGTTCAATTATTTCTATAAAACACAAATACGACCGTGCTCAAAAAAATATAAGTGAAGCACATAGAGCAAAATTGCCCATCTCAAAAGATATAAGTGAAGCACATACAGTATTCTAATAAATTCACGATTCAGCTTGTGTCTCTCAAAATATGTGTGTAGCAAGGATGATTGTGGCAAACTAAAAATCAAAGACTCATATCATAAAAGACGCTCCAAGCAAAACACATATCATGTGGTGAATAAAAATATAGCCTCAAGTAAATTTACCGATGGATTGAAGACGAAAGAGGGGATGTCTTCCGGGGCATCCCCAAGATTAGGCTCTTTGGCATACTTGAATATGACTTGGGGTGCCTTGGGAATCCCCAAGCTTAGGCTCTTGCCACTCCTTATTCCATAGTCCATCAAATCTTTACCCAAAACTTGAAAACTTCACAACACAAAACTTAACAAAAAACTCGTGAGATCCGTTAGTATAAGAAAATAAATCACCACTTTAGGTACTATGGTGAACTCATTATTTATTTATATTGGTTCAATACCTACTGTATTATAACTTCTCCATGGTTCATACCCCATGATACAACCCATAGATTCATCAAAATAGGTAAATAACTCAAAGAAAATAGAATCTGTCAAAAACAGATCAGTCTGTAGAAATCTGAAAACTTCGTATACTTCTGTAACTCAAAAAATTCTGAACTTTTTAGTAAAACCTGGGAAAATGTATATATCAATCTTGTGTAAAAATGTCAGACTCATTTGGCGCTCTGAAAAATTTAAACAATTCCTGGACTGAGCGCAAAAGTTTCTGTTTTTCAGCAAGATCAAATCAAGAACCACCATAGATCACCTTAAAGGTTTTACTTGGCTCAAACACTAATTAAAACACCAAAACACAATTAATACAGAAGTAATAATGTGGTAAACACTCAAAAAAAGAAGCAAAAAACAGAACACAAAAATAAAATTGGGTTGCCTCCCAACAAGCGCTATTGTTTAACGCCCCTAGCTAGGCAAAACGCAATAGATCTAGGTATTGTCATCTTTGGTATGCAATCCAAAAGTAGCTCTCATAATAGATTCATAAGGCAATCTTATATTTTTTTTCTAGGAAAGTGTTCCATTCCTTTCCTTAATGGAAATTGGAATCTAATGTTTCCTTCTTTCATGTCAATAATTGCACCAATCGTTCTAAGGAAAGGTCTACCAAGAATAATAGGACATGTAGGATTGCAATCTATATCAAGAACAATAAAATCTACAGGCACATAATTCCTACTTGAAACAATAATAACATCATTAATCCTTCCCATAGGTTTCTTAATAGTGTAGTCCATAAGATGCAAATTCAAAGAGCAATCATCAAAATCATGGTAACCTAGCACATCACATAAAGTTTTCGGAATCGTGGAAACACTAGCACCCAAATCACACAAATCATGGCACTCATAATATTTAATATTAATCTTAATAGTAGGTTCCCACTCATCATGAGCTTCCTAGGGATAGAAACTTCTAACTCAAGTTTTTCTTCAAAATATTTCATCATAGTATCAACGATATGTTTAGTAAAATCCTTATTTTGACTATAAGCATGCGGAGAATTCATCATGGACTGTAACAAGGAAATACAATCAATCAAAGAGCGAATATCATAATTAAATTCCTTGAAATCCAAAAGAGTGGGTTCATTGCTATTTAAAGTTTTGACCTCTTCCACCCCACTTTTATCAATCTTAGCATAGAGATCTATAGACTCCGAATCATTGGGACACTCTTTAAGTAAAGTTGACTTATCTCCAGTCCCATATTTATCAATATTTATATTGAAAAACAAGGATTCAATAGGAGTCACATCAATCACTTTAAGATCTTCATCATTATTATCACGGGAACACAATTTTTCAAGCCATTCACACTTAGCACAAATTCTAGCGGTTCTTTACTTACTTTCATCAATAGAAATTCTCATAGCTTTTAAAGACTCATTAATATCATGCTTGTGTGGAGTAGATATAACTTTCAAAGAATCAATCTCAAGCAAAATTCTATCAACGCTCCTAGCCAAAACATCAATCTTGAGCATTTATTCTTCAATCGTAGCATTGAAAAATTTTTGTGAACCAATAAATTCTTTAACAATATTCTCAAGATCAGAGGGCATATTATTATAATTTCCATAAGATTTGTTGTAGTAATTACCATAATTATTAGAGGAATTACTAGGAAACGGGCTAGAATTGAAATTACCTCTATACGCGTTATTACCAAAATTGTTCCTACAAACAAAATTCACATCCATAGATTAATTATTATTTCCAATCAAGGAAGACAAAAGCATATCATTGGGATCAATAGGAGCACTCTTACTAGCAAACAATTTCATCAATTCATCCATCTTTTCACTCAAAGTATTTATTTCTTCAATAGCATGCACTTTTTTACTAGTAGGAGATCTTTCGGTATGCCATTGAGAGTAGTTTGTCATAATATTATCTAGGAAATTATTAGCCTCTCCTAATGTGATTTCCTTAAAATTACCACCCACGGCTGAATCTAAAAGATTTCTAGATGCAAATTCAATCCCGCATAAAAAAATTGTATAATCATCCATAAACTCAAACCATGTGTGGGACAATTCATAATCATTAATTTCATCCTCTCCCAAGATTGTGCAACATGCTCATGATCATGTTGCTTAAAATTCATTATATCGTTCCTAAGGGAGATGATCTTAGCAGGTGGAAAGTACTTGGAAATAAAAGCATCGTTACACTTATTCCAAGAATCAATACTATTTTTAGGCAAAGATGAAAACCAAGTTTTAGGACGATCTCGTAGTGAGAACGGAAATAGCTTCAATTTAACAATATCATTATCCACATCTTTCTTATTTTGCATATCACACAATTCAATGAAAGTATTTAGATGGGATGCGGCATCTTCACTAGGAAGGCCAGAAAATTGTTCTTTCATAACAAGATTGAGCAAAGCGGCAATAATTTCATAAGATTCAGCACTAGTGGTGGGAGCAATCGGAGTACTATAAAAATCATTATTATTAGTATTGGAAAAGTCACATTACTTGGTATTCTCAGACATCGTGACAAAGCAAGCAATCAAGCACACAAGCAAGCAAAAGGCAAACGAAAAGGCAAGCGGAAGATGGGCGAATAAAAAGGCAAATCGTTTGGAAATCGTTTTAGAAGTTCGGGAGAGGAAAATGAGAGGCAAATGGCAAATAATGTAAATGCAAGAGATGGGTTTGGGATGGGTACTTGGTAGGCTTGATGTGTATCCTCCCCGGCAACGACGCGAGAAATCCTTCTTGCTACCTATTGAGCATGTGTTGGTTTTCCCTTGAAGAGGAAAGGGTGATGCAGAGAAGTAGATAAGTATTTCCCTCAGCTGATGAGAACCAAGGTATCAATCTAGTAGGTGGAACAAGCAAGTCACCAATGGATTCACCTACACAAACAATCAAACTCTTGCATCCAACGCTATAAAGGGGTTGTCAATCCCTTCACAGTTATTTGCAAGGATTAGATCTGAAAGAGATAGATGTAAACGAGTATGGAAAGTAAAATATAAATAAATTGCAGCAAGGTATTTTTGGTTTATAGATCTGAAAATATATTAGGGAAAGTAGGCCCGGGGACCATAGAGTTCACTAGAGGCTTCTCTCTTGAAGGAAAATATCATGGTGGGTAAACAAATTACTGTCAAGCAATTGATTGAAAAGAGAATAATCATGTAGATATTCAAGGCAACGATCATGCATATAGGCACCACATCCGTGTCAAGTAGACCGAAACGATTCTGCATCTACTACTAGTACTCCACACATCAACCGACTCCTGCCTGCATCTAGAGTATTAAGTTCATGAAGAACAGAGTAACGCATTAGGTAAGATGACATGATGTAGAGGGATATACTCAAGCAATATGATGAAACCCCCATATTTTTACCCTTGATGGCAACAATACAATACGTGCCTCGCTACCCCTACTTTGTCACTTGGTGAGGACACTGCAAGATTGAATCCAAAACTAAGCACTTCTCCCATTGCAAGAATTACCAATCTAGTTGGCCAAACCAAACCAATAACTCGAAGAGACTTGCAAAGATATGAAATCATGCATATAAGAATTCAGATAAGATTCAAATAAGATTCATGGATAATCTGAACATAAACCCACAATTCATCGGATCTTGACAAACACACCGCAAAAGAGTATTACATCGGATAGATCTCCATGAAGATCATGAAGAACATGGTATTGAAGATCAAAGATAGAGAAGAAGCCATCTAGCTACTAGATGTGGATCCATAGGTCTGTGGTGGACTACTCACGCATCATCGGAGGGGCAATGGAGTTGATGTAGATGCCCTCCGTGATCGGATCCCCCTCCGACAGATTACCGAAAAAGGCTACAAGATTGGATCTCTCGGGAACGGAGGCTTCTTTCGGCGGAAAAGTATTCGCGTGTCTGTTTTTGGTGTTGGGGGAATATTTGGGAATTTATAGGACGAAGAATAGGGTTAGGAGACCTTCCAGGAGACGGCAAGCCTGCTAGGCGCGGCCAGGGGGTGGTCGCGCCTCCAGGGCTTGTGACCTCCTGGCAGGTGCCCTCGCGGGCTCTCCAAGTCTGGTAGATCTCTTTCCTTCCAGAAAAAATCATTCCTAAGATTTTATTCTATTTGGGCTCCATTTAATATTCCATATCTGCAAAACTCAAAAAGTAGGAAAAACAAAAACTGGCACTAGGCTCTAGATTAATAGGTTAGTCCCAAAAATAATATAAAATAGCATATTAATGCATATAAAACATCCAAAACAAATAATATAATAGCATGCCATCATCAAAAAATATAGAAATGTTAGAGACGTATCATATATATTTAGCAACAATGTAGTTAGCATAATCAGCATACCAAGGAGTGTTTTGAGAAACATTTATTGCAGCTAACTGTTCATCAGGAAAAATATCATAAATAGATAGTGGGTCATCAAGAATATTTTCTAACCTAAACAAGTTATCAGCTACGGGGTTCTCACCTCCTATCCTATAAGTGATATGTAAATCAAATTCTTGAAGCAAGAGAACCCACCTAATGAGTCTAGGTTTACCATCTTTCTTCCACATAAGATATTATATAGCAGCATGATCTATGTGAATAATAACTTTGGAATCAACAATGTAAGATCTAAATTTATCACAAGCAAACACAACTGCTAAAAAATCTTTTTCAGTAGTAGCATAATTTCTTTGGGCACTGTCTAGAGTTTTGCTAGCATAATGGATGACATTTAATTTATTCTCATCTCTTTGTCCCAGAACAGCACCAACAACATAATCACTAGCATCACACATAATTTGAAAAGTCAAGTTCCAATCAGGTGGTTGAACAATAGGTGCAGAATTTAAGGCTTTCTTAAGTGTTTCAAAGGCTCCTACACAATCATCATAAAAACAAATGCAATGTCCTTTTGTAAAAGATTAGTGAGAGGCCTAGAAATTTTAGAGAAATCTTTAATAAACCTCCTATAGAAACCGGCGTGTCCAAGGAAACTCCGAATACCTTTAATATCTTTAGGACATGGCATTTTCTCAATTGTATCAACTTTAGCTCGATCCACCTCAATACCTTGTTCAGAGATTTTATGCCCCAAGAGAATACCTTCATTAACCATTAAGTGGCACTTCTCCCAATTTAAGACGAGATTAGTTTGTTCACATCTCTGCAAAACTCAATCAAGGTTGCTTAAGCAATCATCAAAAGAAGTTCCATAAACAAAAAAATCATCCATGAAAACCACCATAATATTTTCACAAAAATCAGATTATATAGCAATCATACATCTTTGAAAAGTAGCATGTGCATTACACAAGCCAAATGGCATACGTCTATAAGAATAGGTTCCAAAAGGACAATAAAGGTGGTTTTCTCTTGATCAGATTGTGATACGGGTATTTGAGAGAAACCAGAATATCCATCCAGAAAACAAAAGTGTGTGTGCTTGGATAATCTTTCTAGCATTTGATCAATGAAAGGAAACGGGTAATGATCTTTTCTAGTAGCTTTATATAATTTTCAAAAACCAATTACCATTCTATAGCCAGTTACAATTCTCTATGGGATAAGTTCATTTTTATCATTAGGAACAACAGCAATACCTCCCTTCTTAGGGGAAAAAATGAACGGGACTTACCAATCTACTATCAGCTATGGGATAGATTATACCTGCTTCTAGAAGCTTTAATATTTCAGTCCTTACCACTTCTTTCATCTTAGGAGTCAATCGCCATTGGTGATCAACAATGGCTTTAGCATCAGGTTCCATATTAATCTTGTGCTGACATAGAGTGGGACTAATGCCCTTAAGATCATCAAGAGTATATCCAATAGTAGTCCGGTGCTTCCTCGGAATTTTTAATAATCTTTCTTCTTCATGTTTTGAAAGGTTAGCACTAATAATAATAGGATATGTCTTTTTTTCATCAAGATAAACATACTTCAAAGTGCCAGGCAATTATTTCAATTCAAACACAGGATCACCTTTAGGTGGATGAGGACCTCCTAGAGTTTCAATAGGCAAGTTGTGTTTTAGGAGAGGTTGTTGTTCAAAGAAAATTTTATCTGTTTCATTTCTTTCACGCAAGTGCATATCATTTTCATGGTCTAGCAAATATTGTTCTAGTGGATCAGTAGGAGGAATGACAATAGAAGCAAGACCAATTATTTCATCCTTACTAGATAATTCTTTATTACGGGGTTGTCTACTAAACTTTGAAAAGTTAAATTCATGAGACACATCACCAAAATTAACATTGACAGTTTCTCTCTTGCAATCTATCTTAGCATTAACAGTGTTCAAGAAGGGTCTACCAAAGATAATGGGACAAAAGTCATCTTGTGGGGAACCAAGAACTCGAAAATCAGTAGGATATTTTATTTTCCCACACAAAACTTCAACATCTCTAACAATCCCAAGAGGTGTGATGGTGTCTCTATTATCAAGTTTAATAGTAACATCAATGTCTTCTATTTCAGCAGGTGCTATGTCATTCATAATTTCTTGGTATAAAGTAAATGGAATAGCACTCACACTAGCACCCATATCACATAAACCATGATAACAATGATCTCCTATTTTAACTCAGACAACAGTCATGCCAACTACGGGTCTATGTTTATATTTTCATCGGGTTTGGCAATTCTAGTAGCTTCATCACAAAAGTAAATAACATGCCAATCAATATTTTCTACTAAGAGATCTTTAACCATAGCAACACTAGGTTCTACTATAATTTGTTCAAAGGGATTAGGTGCTTTAATATTACTTTACGAACCACAGTTGATACCTTAGTGTGTTCCTTTATCCTAACAGGGAAAGGTGGTTTTTCAATATAAGCAGTAGGCACAACTGGATCAACATTGTAAATGATGTTTCATCTTTAGCTTTTACCTGTTCTTTAATTTCTTCTTTGATAGGGGGTGTTATTTAAACCACTTCTCCTTAGGGAGATCAACATGAGTAGCAAATGATTCACAAAAGGAGGCTACTATCTCACAGTCAACTCCATATTTAGTGCTAAACTTGTGAAAAGCATCGGTATTCATAAAAGATTTAACACAATCAAACTTAAGCTTAATACCTGACTCATTACCTTCATAGAGTTCCCAATATTTAGAGTTGCGTTTAATTCTTTCCAATACATCCCACTTGAATTCAATAGTCTTCTTCATAAAAGAACCAGTACAAGAAGTATCGAGCATGGATCGATCATTATGAGGAAGTCGAGCATAAAAAATTTGAATAATAATTTCTGTCGAGACATCATAATTGGGGCATGAATATAGCATTGACTTAAGCCTCCCCCAATCTAGAGTGATGATTTATCATTCACGAGGCCAAAAATTATATATATAATTCCGATCACGATGAACTAGATGCATAGGATAAAACTGTTGGTGGAATTCCAATTTCAATCGATTCCAGTTCCATGATCCAATATCATCACATAGCCTATACCACGTAAATGATTGATACATCTCTGTCGTATCTATAATATTTGATTGTTTCATGCCAATATTCTATAACTTTCATATACTTTTGGCAACTTTTTATACTATTTTTGGGACTAACATACTCATCCAGTGCCCAATGCCAGTTCCTGTTTGTTGCATGTTTTTTGTTTTGCACAATATCCATACCAAACTAAGTCCAAACACAATAATAACTTACGAATATATTTTATTTTGGTGAAAATAATCAACGCGAAACGATGCCCGAGGTGATCACAAGCCAGGGGGCGCGGCCTACCCCATGGCCGCACCAGGGTGGCTTGTGTTCACCCCTTAAGTCAGTTAGTGCCCTTCTTTCTCCGCAATAAATCTAATGTCCGGATAAAAATCGTGTTAAAATTTCAGCCCAATCGGAGTTACGTATCTCCGGTAATTTAAGAAATGGTGAAAGGTCAGAATCTAGGAACGCGGAAACAGAAGGAAATAGAGAGAGAGATCCAATCTCGGAGGGACTCTTGCCCCTCCGCCGCCATGGAGGCCATGGACTAGAGGGGAAACCCTTCTCCCACCTAGGGGGAAGGTAAAGCAATAATAAGAATGAGGGGGGCTCTCTCCCCCTCTCCCGGTGGCACCGGAACGCCGCGAGGCCATCATTGTGACGGCGATCTACACCAACAAATTTGCTACCGTCATCACCCACTCTATCCCCCTCTATGCAGCGGTTAAACACCTCTTCTCCCCTCTATAATATCTACTTAAACATGGTGCTCAATTCTATATATTATTTCCCAATGATGTATGGCTATCCTATGATGTATGAGTAGATCCGTTTTGTCCTATGGGTTGATTGATGATCATGTTTGGTTTGAGTTCCATGTTTTATTATTGGAGCTATCCTATGGTGCTCTCCGCGTTGTGCAAGCATGAGGGATCCCCGTTGTAGGGTTTGTAATATGTTTATGATTCGCTTATGGTGGGTGGCGTGAGTAACAGAAGCACAGACCCAAGCAAGTAGGTTGTTTGCGTACGGGAATAAAGAGGACTTGATACCTTATAATGCTATGGTTGGGTTTTAACTTAATGATGTTTAGTAGTGGCGGATGCTTGCTAAAGTTCCAATCATAAGTGCATATGATCCAAGTACAGAATATATGTTAGCTTATGCCTCTCCCTCATATAAAATTGCAATAGTGATTATCAGTCTAGTTATCGATTGTCTAGGGACAAATAACTTTCTTGTGAAAAAAAGCTCTCTACTAAGATTAACTTAGTTGTTTCTTTATCTAAGCATCCCCTAGTTTTTATTTACGTGTTCTTTATTATCTTGCAAACCTATCCTATCATACCTACAAAGTACTTCTAGTTTCATACTTGTTCTAGGTAAAGCGAACGTTAAGTCTGCATAGAGTTGTATCGGTGGTCAATAGAACTTGAGGGAATATTTGTTCTACCTTTAGCTCCTCATTGGGTTCGACACTCTTACTTATTGAGAACGGCTACAATTGATCCCCTACACTTGTGGGTTATCAAGAGCTTTTTCTGGCGCCATTGTTGGGGAGCAATAGCATGGGGTGAATATTCTCATGTGTGCTTGTTTGCTTTATCACTAAGTAATTTGTATTTTCTATTCTAAGTTGTTTTCTATCTTTAGATATGGGTAGGAAACGTAAAATACCAATAAAATAGTTGTACTTGATGCTCCAAAAGTTGAGGAACCACTAGTGTTTCGTACCACCAAAGAATATTACTTGGTTCATCTTCGATCCACTTGTGCTCATGCTGAAAACCCAACTAGCTTAGTTGAGGGAAAATCATTAAATGAGCATACTCATTATGTGTGACACCGAATATCTCAAAAGGGGAAACTCTTGTGGCATAAAATTAATACTTTGTGTTGTTATGCTTGGAACTTGTGAGAATTGCATGATTTTACTTGTTGTTCTAAAGAAGCTAAAAACACCTTCCCTACCAATGTGTGTTTAATGATAATGAAATATTATCCTCTTATGCCAAGGAGGCCTATTGCTATAATGATGTTGAACAAATTGAAGAATTTATTGCTTTCAAAGGTGCCTATGAAATTGCTTCTTTCATTGAAAAGTATGATGCTACTCTTTACAAATCTGAAAAACTTTCCATACTTAAATATTGCTATGAAAACTATGCTTCTAATGCTTATGTTAAAGAGTTTATTGAAAGAATGACCACTGCCTTGGAAGAGACTAATATTTTGCAGGAATCTATGGAAGAGGAAGTTGCGGAAATTATAAGCTCATTAGATGAAAAAGATGGGGAGGAGAACGAAGAACAAAAGGAGGAAGAGCGGATTAGCTACCCGTGCCCACCTTCTAATGAGAGTAACTCTTTAACTCATACATTGTTTAATCACCCTTCGCACATACCGAAGGATGAATGCTATGATAATTGCTATGATCCATTGGATTCTTTTGAAATATCCCTTTTTGATGAACTTGATGCTTGTTATTCTTGTGGCCATGATGCCAATATGAATGATTCTTATGGAGATGAACTTGCTATAGTTCCTTATGTTAAACGTGAAATTGTTGCTATTGCACCCACACATTATAGTCCTATTATCTTTTTGAATTCTCCCAACTACACTATATCGGACAAGTTTGCGCTTATTAAGGATTATATAGATGGGTTGCCTTTTACTATTACACATGATTATTTTAATGAATATAATATGCATGTGCTTACTGCTCCTACTTGCAATTATTATGAGAGAGGAACTACATCTTCACCTCTCTATGTTTCCGATACAATAAAATTGCAAGAAACTACGTACGCTATGCATTGGCCTTTACTTGGTGTGAATGAATTGTTCTTGTATGACATGCCAATGCATAGGAAGAGAGTTAGACTTTGTTGTCACATGATTTATATCACTTTGTGCTCACTACTTAATTACAAATCATTGCTAATTAAAATTGGCTTTGATATACCTTGGGATCCAGGTGGATCCATTACTTGAGCACTTTATGCCTAGCTTAATGGACTTAAAGAAAGCGCTGCCAGGGAAACAACCCGGAAGTTTTAGAGAGTCATTTTATTATGTTGTGTTCTTTTATATAGTTTAAAAACAAAAAAAATTAGTGGGAAACTTAAAACTTTTTCAAAAAGAAAAGTGAAAATGAGAAAGATGAGCAACGTTGAAGTGGAGGCTAGCCTTGAACTTTGTTCATGCCATGGAAACTTTGTGAATCTTGATTACAGAAACTTTTCAACAAAAATAATTATCCCCTTGTACAAATCCATTGTATTACAAAAATAATGTGCCAAGAATTACCTTTAGGATGTTTAAATTGCTTGTTTGATATGTGTTGCGCAAAAACAGAAACATTTTCTGCAGTGTTTGAATTTCTATATTTTACTGGAGCATGCCAAAATTCTGAATTTTTTACAAAATAATTTTAAACAAATTCTTGACCACTTCCTAATTTTTCAGAATTTTTAGAGTTACAGAAGTATGGTGAATTTTCAGATTACTACAGACTGTCCTGTTTTTGACAGATTCTGTTTTTGATACATTGTTTTGCTAGTTTTGATGAAACTATCGATTTTATCGGTAGTATAAGCCATAAAGAAGTTATAATACAGTGTCTAAAATGCAAAAATTATATGTGAATGGGTTTTCAACAGTACTTAAAGTGGTAATTTGCTTTATTATACTAACGTATCTCACGAGGGTTTTGTTAAGTTTTGTGTGATTGAAGTTTTCAAGTTTTGGGTGAGATCACGATGGATGAAGGAATAAGGAGTGGAAAGAGACTAAGATTGGGGATGATCGAGGCAACCCAAGGTAATATTCAAGGACTCCCAAGAAACTAAGCTTGGGGATGCCCCGGAAGGCATCCCCTCTTTCTTCTAACAACCATCGGTAATTTTACTTGGAGCTATATTTTTATTCGTCACATGATATGCGTAAATCTTGGAGCGTAGTGTGCTTTTTATTTTTATTTTAATAATGCACCATGCTGGTATGAGATAGTCCTTGGTCAATTTATAGAATGCTTCATGCGCTTCACTTATATCTTTTGAGTATGGCTTTATAGAATGCTTCATGTGCTTCACTTATATCATTTGAAGTTTGGATTGCTTGTTTCTCTACACATAGAAAACCGCCATTTGTAGAATGCTCTTTTGCTTCACTTATATTTTTTAGAGCATGGGCATATCTTTTGTAGAAATAATTAAAATCTAATGCTTCACTTATATCTATTTAGAGAGTTAACAGGAGTTGGTCATTCACATGGTTAGTCATAAAACCCTACATAAAACTTGTAGATCACTGAATATGATGTGTTTGATTCCTTTCAATAGTTTTGCGATATAAAGATGGTGATATTAGAGTCATGATAGTGAGTAATTGTGGATTGGTAGAAATATTTGTGTTAAGAGTTTGTGATTCCCGTAGCATGCACGTATGGTGAACCGTTATGTAACAAAGTCGGATCATGATTTGTTTATTGATTGTCATCCTTTGTGTGAGGGTCGGGAGCGCGCGATGGTTAACTCCTACCAACCTCTCCCCTAGGAGCATGCGTCTAATACTTTTCTTTGATAACTAATAGACTTTTGCAATAAGTATGTGAGTTCTTTATGACTAATGTGAGTCCATGGATTATACGCACTATCACCCTTCCACCAATGCTAGCCTCTCTAGTACCGCGCAACTTTCGCTGGTGCATTACACCCACCATATATCCTTCCTCAAAACAGCCATCATACCTACCTATTATGGCATTTCCATAGCCATTTCGATATATATTGACATGCAACTTCCACAGTTCCATTTATTATGACATGCACCATCATTGTCATATTGCTTTGCATGATCGTCAGATAGCTAGCATGTGTTTTCATGGCTTGTCCTTATGCCATTGCTACGCTAGATCATTGCACATCCTGGTACACCGCTGGAGGCATTCATATAGAGTCATATTTTGTTCTAGTACCGATTTGTAATTCTTGAGTTGTAATTAAATAAAAGTGTGATAATCATCACTATTAGAGCATCGTCCCATGTGAGGAAAGGATGATGGAAGATATGATTCCCTCACAAGTTGGGATGAGACTATAGACTTCAAAAATAATAAAAGAGGCCAATGAAGCCCAAATAAAAAAAGGCCAAATATGCACACCAAAAAAAGAGAGATAGAAAAGAGAGAAGGGACAATGCTACTATCCTTTTTCCACACTTGTGCTTCAAAGTAGCACCATGATCATCATGATAGAGAGTCTCCTATTTTGTCACTTTCATATACTAGTGGGAATTTTTCATTATATAACTTGGCTTGTATATTCCAATGGTGGGCTTCCTCATATTTCCCTAGGTCTTATTGAGCAAGCAAGTTGTATGCACACCCACTTAGTTTCTTTTTGAGCTTTCATACACTTATAGCTCTAGTGCATCCATTGCATGGCAATCCCTACTCACTCACACTGATATCGATTAATGGGCATCTCCATAGCCCATTGATATGCCTAGTTGATGTGAGACTATCTTCTCCTTTTTCTCATAATCTCCACCATATTCTATTGCACCTGTATCCATGGCTCACGCTCATGTATTGTGTGAAAGTTGAAAAGGTTTGAGAACATAAAAGGTGTGAAACAATTGCTTGACTTGTCATCGGGGTTGTGCATGATATAAATACTTTGTGTGATGAAGATGGAGCATAGCTAGACTATATGATTTTGTAGGGATAACTTAATTTTATCCATGATATTTTGAAAAGACATGATTGCTTTATTAGTGTGGTTGAAGTATTGTTGTCTTAATGTCAAATTATAGACTATTGCTTTGAATCACTCGTGTCTTAATATTCATGACATGATTAGATTATATCGACAAGATTATAATAGGTAGCATTCCACATCAAAAATTATCTATTTTATCATTTACCTACTTGAGGACGAGTAGGAATTAAGCTTGGGGATGCTGATACGTCTTCGTCGTATCTATAATTTTTGATTGTTTCATGCCAATATTCTAGAACTTTCATATACTTTTGGCAACTTTTTATACTATTTTTGGGACTAACATATTGATCCAGTGCCTAGTGCCAGTTCCTGTTTGTTGCATGTTTTTGTTTCGCAGAATATCCATACCAAACGAACTCCAAACCCGATAAAAACTTACGAAGATTTTTTGGAATATATTTGATTTTTGGGAAAAAGAATCAACGCGAGATGATGCCCGAGGTGACCACAAGCCAGGGGCGCGGCCTACCCCCCTGGCCGCACCAGGGTGGCTTTTGGTTACCCCTTAAGGTGGTTGGTGCCCTTCTTTCACCGCAAGAAAGCTAATATCCGGATAAAAATCGTGTTAAAATTTCATCCCAATCGGAGTTACGGATCTCCAGGAAATTTAAGAAATGGTGAAAGGCCAGGATCTGGGAACGCAAAAACAGAAGGAAACAGAGAGAGATATCCAATCTCGGAGGGGCTCTCGCCCCTTTGCCTCCATGGAGGCCATGGACCAGAGGGGAAATCCTTCTCCAACCTAGGGGGAATTTCAAGGAATAAGAAGAAGGAGGGGGCTCTCTCCTGGTGGCACCGGACGCCGCCGGGGCCGTCATCGTGACGGCGATCTACACCAACAACTTCGCCGTCGTCATCACCAACTCTCTCCCCCTCTATACAGCGGTTCAACACCTCTTCTCCCCGCTGTAATCTCTACTTAAACATGGTTCTCAACACTATATATTATTTCCCAATGATGTATGGCTATCCTATGATGTTTGGTAGGTCTGTTTTGTCATATGGGTTGATTGATGATCATGATTGGTTTGAGCTGCATGTTTTACTATTGGTGTTGTCCTATGGTGCTCTCCGTGTCGCGCAAGCATGAGGGATGCCCGCTGTATAGTTTGCAATATGTTTATGATTCTCTTATGGTGGGTGGCGTGAGTGACAGAAGCACAGACCTGAGTAAATAGGTTGTTTGCGTATGGGAATAAAGAGGACTTGATACCTTATAATTCTATGGTTGGGTTTTACCTTGTAGCGACCCGACCTGGAAGGTCAAGTCTCCGGTGTTTCCGTACCATCCCAAGATCATGCTGGTACACACACGGTACATCAATGTATATATCAAAGGTAAATCACACAGCATTATATTAATCGAAATCTCATATCGAGTCCTTTATTACAATAAAAATTACAATAAAGTGGCTAAAAGCCAACTCATGAGAATATCTAAATCTTGCGGAAGCGTCGAAGGTAGATGAGTCCATCTGACTCCAAGGGCATCTCACTGAGCATAGAACGCGTCCTCACTCCTGGTCGGAAAAATACTCTGCAACATGATACGTTGCAGCCGTGTAGGTCAGCATATGGAATATGCCGGCAAAGTCACAAGAGAGGGGTGAAAATAATCAGCTAGTCTATATGCTTATATGGCAGGTGGTGGTGTAAGTTTTGCGTAAAGCCAAGTTTTTTCCTACATCGAAGGGGGTTAAGCAAAATATTACTAAGTTGGTTGATTAATGAGATGGTTCCACCAACCAATTCTCATACCCAAAATTATTAAATACCCACATCATCATATTATTTGTGTTGAGAGTTCCGGAAGTTCCAATTCCTTTGGCTCAAATCGTCCATGACCGTGGACACGGCTAATCGATTAGGTTTTGTACTCTGCAGAGTTTTGCACACGTTCCCCACAAGATTTGGTCGCCTCCGTTTGATTTCTCGCACTTCAGGGTGTTTGAGAAACGGATGACCAAAACATGGTCTTCCAAAGGGTTTCCCTGCGACTCTGACGATGCCCATCCTTTCCTACCGTTCTTCTACCTCTCGTAGCACCGCCTGTCCAGGGTCACCACGATATCCAACCAAGCCAGAGCCCATAATGACTTGTGGCTGTGCAGGTAAGCCTTGGGTCTTGAAGCACCCATCCATCCCTTTGTGCCTGGGTGGACCTTTCCGCGTGAATACTGGCCATCTCCAGCATCACCTAGGCTAACCACTGGTTTCTCCAGGGCGCCGTTCAACCATCATCCACCCAGAGGTATGTTGAAAACTTGGAGTATTGAAATCTTGATCATTATGTAGGTCTTGAAATTATTAACTCTCTCAACTCTCATGAATCACACAACCAACCCCGTCTACTAATAGCATAGCAAAAGGTAAAACAACATTTCCCGGGGCCAATGTTGTCAAAGGGGGTTGAGAGAGGTATCTACCACATGATACTACTACAATGTAACCAAGTTTCCAACTAACCTATCTTGCATGCAACTGGGGAGATGGTAGAACTAATGCATATAAAACATGGGTAAAACATGATCAAAGTGACTTGCCTGATTGATGATCTTCGTGCGTGAGTGACTCTAAGTAACAGGCTTCGCACTCCGGATAATCTAACGAAACAAACAATGCACTCAAATAAGCATACAATCAAAATATTGTAGCTAACACACACACACAACAAGGAACTAGTAAACAATTGAAACAAACAATGCACAAGTCATAAGTAAGAAAACACATAAAGTTTTGTTTTCCAAAGGAGATGATGAAAACACTACTACATAATAAAACTATTTTGAAATAGCAAAACAATTGTTGACAACAAGGAAAACAATAGAATATTTTATTAATAAACAGAATAATCAATTTAAGCTTGTTGGGAAAAGTTTAGTGAAGTTTATACAAGTTTTGATAAACACTATATGAATCAACTATAGTTATATTAACAAAAGAATGTAAAACTAAACTTATAATTTGTTAACAAAACATGTTCTTGACAGAAAAATAATTTACTATTAAATCTGTCTTAGAAAACAGAAACAAAATATAGAAAACTTTGTTTGAAAACAAACTATTACTAGTTAGTTGTTTTAGTCAAATTAAGCCTAATTGAAAAGAAATTTTGATTCCTATGTTAAATAAAATTAAACTAAGCAAATTTATATTTTTATTAACATTAAGTGAAAACACTAAATGTTTACTAACAGAACCTAATAAACAATAAAACCAAATTCTAAATCAAACTAATCAAAATTAAGTTTATAAAACTATAGTATAATAATAAACAGATTCTGTTTTTGGGTAAAACAGTAATCAAATATATCATGAAAATCCTCAAACTATACCTGAAGATAGTCCTAACTAATACCAAACAGTAGCAAAAAGATTCATATCAAAATCTATTTTCAAACTCTAGTTATTCAGATTTGAAGATTTTAAGCAAATTTGATTCAATTCAAATTTTATAGTTCAAATTTGAAATTTAAAAGTACAGGGTGAAACTACATGAAAAATGTGAGCTATTGCAAAAAGAATCAACTCAAAACACTATATAGTTTAAAAGATATAGCTAAAACAAAATTAGAATAGTTTCTGTTTTCTAAATAAAATCAGAAAAAGGTGAAATTCTACCGGTCGGCCAGGGGGTGACGTGGCGCGATCCGATTGGTTAAGGGGGCGTGCGGTAGGTGAAATAGAGCGGGCGACCGATCGATATAAGAAAACGGTTCGGACTTAAGTCCGTTCTAATCTTAGCCGTTGGTTCGGGATCCGACGATCGAGGGGGCTTACGGAGGGAGGTTGCCGGCGTCGGGGTACTCCGGCGAGTCCGGTAGCGGCGATTGCGACGGCGAGGTGTTCCGGTGGTCGGGGAGGACGGGGAAGTGGTCCGGGCGACGGGGACGGTCCTCCGGAGGCGATTGGTGGCGACGGCGTGGCGAATGATGGTCGGAGGTGGTGGCTACGGTCGACGGCAACTTCCGGTGGTGGTGGAACTCCGACGAGCAATCGACGGCGTCTCGGCGAGAGAGAGAAGGGGGCTCGGGGGGGAAATGGATGCGGGGCCGTGGGGCTCTTATATAGGCGCTCGGGGGGTGCGGGGAGGAGAGAGGGGAGAGATCCGGTGAGGGGGAGTAACGGCCGGCGTCGGATCCGGCGAGCGCGGGGAGTGAAGACGATGACCGTTCCGGGGCAACGGTCGGACGGGGTGGGACCCGGTGTCAGTGAGAGAGCGGGAGCGTTACTGCGCTCGGTCGGCCGACCGGTAACGGTCTCGGCTTTTAAAGCCGGTGGGCCGGCCCGTTTAATACCGGAAACGGTTACCGTTTCTGTTTTTCTAATTTACCAGAGACATTCAAAAGCTTTTAAAGCATTCAAATCGTTTGTAAATATAGGGGTATTATATATCAAAATTAACAGAATAATAAATGCTATTTAATGAACATTTCTATTCTGTCATTTGAACACTTTGAAAAAAATATTATTTCAGAAATGTCCTAATTGTTTTTAAACCCTTTTTGCAAATATTTTCAAAATAACTCCTGGTTATTTTTGTTCAAATAATTCACCAATTAGACCCTGGTGTGGAGTGTCATGTTCCTCCTCTCTTATTTGAACTTTTAACCAAAAATTTTAAATAGAGGAAGCAACATAGGGAAAAGTAGAAGGGGACTTTCTGAAAACCAGAAAAGGCATTTCAACTAGTTCATACAATCAAGCAATGATGATAATAGATGCATAGCTATATTCATAACATTCCAAAATGGAATTTTGGGATGTTACAAACCTACCCACCTTAAGATGAATCTCGCCCTCGAGATTCGGGTTGGCTAGAAAATAGGTGCGGATGGTCTCTACGAAGATCTTCTTCGCGTTCCCAGGTGGCTTCTTCCTCAGTATGGTGACTCCACAAAACTTTGCAGAACTTGATAATCTTGCTGCGGGTAACTCTGCTGGATGTCTCGATTATCTTGACAGGCTTCTCCTCATAAGTCAGATCACTTTCAAGCTGTATGGCCTCTAGGGGCACGGTGTCTCGCAAAGGGATGTCAACCATCTCAGCATGACATTTCTTCAGCTGGGAAACATGGAACACATTATGAACTTCGGACAATCCTTCTGGAAATTCCAGTTTGTATGCAACTTCGCCTCTGCGTTCAAGAATTTTGTAGGGGCCTATAAATCTGGGTGCTAATTTTCCTTTAACACCAAATCTCTTGGTTCCTCGAAGCGGGGATACACGAAGATATGCTCGGTCTCCCACTTCATACATCACTTCTTTACGTTTGCTGTCAGCATAACTCTTCTGTCGAGATTGGGCTATCTTGAGTCTGTCACGAATCAACTTGACTTTCTCTTCAGAATCTCGGATAAGGTCGGGACCAAAAAGTTGTCGGTCTCCAACACCATCCCACGTCAGTGGTGTTCTACATCTTCTTCCGTATAAAGCTTCGAAAGGGGCCATCTTTAGACTGGTCTGATAACTGTTGTTGTATGAGAATTCTGCGTAAGGCAAGTTTTCGTCCCAACTAGATCCATAATCTAGCGCACAAGCTCTCAACATGTCTTCCAGAATCTGATTGACTCTCTCAGTCTGGCCATCTGTCTGCGGATGAAAAGCTGTACTAAACTCCAGTCTCGTACCCAAAGTTTCATGTAACTGATGCCAAAACTTTGAAGTGAATTGTGTTCCTCTATCTGACACGATACTCCTCGGAACTCCATGCAGACATACAATCCTGGTCATATATATCTTGGCTAGCTTAGCACTGGTATAGGTGGTTTTCACTGGAATGAAATGTGCTACCTTGGTCAAGCGATCAACCACTACCCAGATGGAATCATAACCTGAACGGGTCCTGGGTAATCCTGTGATGAAGTCCATACCAAGCTTTTCCCATTTCCACTCGGGTATCGGCAAAGGTTGGAGTAACCCTGCTGGTTTCTGATGTTCTGCTTTTACTCGCTGACAAACATCACATATCGCAACATGCTCTGCAATATCTTTCTTCATACCTGTCCACCAATAACTTTCCTTTAAATCCAGATACATCTTGGTGTTGCCTGGGTGTATCGAGTAAGGTGAATCGTGGGCTTCCTGAAGTATCAACTTCCTGAGCTCTAGTTCATTGGGCACATAGATTCGGTTCTCAAACCACAAAGTTCCGTGTTCATCCTCACGAAAACCTTTAGCTTTACCATCTTTCATTCTCTGTTTAATCTCAGCTATCTCCTTGTCCGATTTCTGGGCTTCTCGAATTCTTTCGGTCAAGGTGGACTGAATTTCCAGTGTAGCAACATATCCTCTTGGAACTATCTCTAGCTTGAGCTCTCTGAGATCATCGACTAACTCTTGAGGTAATCCTCCAGCTGTGAGTGTGTTCACATAAGTTTTCCGACTCAAGGCATCGGCTACAACATTAGCCTTACCTGGATGGTAGTGTAATCTCATGTCATAGTCCTTGATTAACTCTAACCATCGTCTCTGTCTGAGGTTCAACTCTTTCTGCGTGAAGATATACTTCAGGCTCTTATGGTCGGTGTAAACATCACAACTATTTCCGATAAGGAAATGTCTCCAAGTCTTGAGTGCGTGCACTACGGCTGCTAATTCCAAGTCATGCGTGGCATAATTCAACTCATGAGGTCGTAGCTGTCTGGAAGCATAGGCTACAACTTTTCCATCCTGCATAAGTACTCCTCCAAGTCCTTGACGTGAAGCATCACAATAAACTTGGAAATCCTTCCGATTATCGGGCAAGATCAATACTGGGGCTGTGACCAAACGTTCCTTCAACTCTTGGAAACTGGTTTCACATTCCTCGGTCCAAACATACTTGGATTCTTTCTTTAACAACTCTGTCATGGGCTTGGCAACCTTTGAGAAATTCTCAATGAACCTCCGGTAATAACCGGCAAGTCCGAGGAAACTGCGGATCTCCTTAACTGAGGTGGGTGACTTCCACTTGGTGACGGCTTCAACCTTAGCGGGGTCCACTGCTATTCCATCTCCGGAAATAACATGTCCAAGGAATCCGACTTCCGTCAGCCAAAATTCACATTTACTGAACTTGGCATATAACTGATGCTCTCTTAGCTTCTCCAGAACTAAACGCAAATGTTCCTTATGCTCTTCCTCGTTCTTGGAGAATATCAGAATGTCATCGATGAACACCACAACAAACTTGTCTAAGTATTCCATGAACACTTTGTTCATCAAATTCATGAAGTAGGCAGGAGCATTAGTCAATCCAAAAGACATGACCGTATACTCATACAAGCCATACCTCGTGGTGAAAGCTGTTTTGGGTATATCTTGTTCACGAATCTTCAACTGGTGATACCCTGATCGAAGATCGATCTTGGAGAATACTTTGGCTCCTACGAGCTGATCAAACAAATCATTAATCATCGGTAGAGGGTACTTGTTCTTGATAGTCACCTCGTTCAAGGCACGATAGTCCACTACCATTCTCAAAGATTTATCCTTCTTCTCCACCAAAAGTACTGGGGCCCCCCAAGGTGAAGAACTTGGGCGTATATAACCTTTGTCCAATAACTCCTTGATTTGCTTCTTGATTTCCAACAGATCATTTGCGGGCATCCGATAGGGTCTCTTGGAAATTGGGGCTGTCCCTGGGTGTAGCTCTATTAGGAACTCAATCTCCCTATCTGGTGGCATTCCTGGTAATTCTTCCGGAAATACATCTGGAAATTCTTTTACCACAGGTACTTCCTCCTGAACAACTCCCGTGAGAGTGTTTAACCTAGCACTCATACGTGTGCGTCGGGATACATACTTAATCCTCTTGTTCTCCGGGGTGGTAAGTGAAATAGACTTGCTAGGGCAATCAAGATTTCCTTCATACTTGGTCATCCAATCCATGCCTAGGATTACATCCAATCCTTGTGACTCTAAGACGATGAGGTCGGTGGGAAAAACATGGTTCCCTATATTGAGTTTCAAGGCATGGCATCCTATCCCTGCCATCATCATACCTCCTAGGGAACTGACCTGAATGGGCTGACTAAGGGTTTTGGTGGGCAAACCATACTTATCCACAACTACCCTTGATATGAATGAATGAGTTGCACCGGAATCAAAAAGTACTGTAACAGGACGTGAATGCAATAAAAACTTACCAACCACAGTCTCGGGTTGATCATAGACTTCTTCCACGTCGATGTGATTCACTTGAGCACGGGGAAACGGATTGGGCTTCTTAACTGCTGCATTGCCATTGTTGTTGCCGTTTCCATTGCCTTGCTTGCTTTGGGGACACTCAGTAGCATAGTGCCCTGTCTTCTGGCACTTGAAACAGGTAATGTGACTCAGATCCTTCTGAGCAGGAACTTGACGGTGCTGGTTGTTGCTCCCATTCCCATTGTCAGTCTTGAAGTTACCATGGTTGAGACGGTTGTTCCCATTTCCTCCATGATGGTGGCCTCCATGGTTATGCACAGTATGAGTGTGCTTTCCAAACTTACTGTTTCCTGATCCGGTATTCCCGGAGTACGGGGAGTAACGAGGCTTCTGATGAGCTCCAGAGTTGAACTTCCCCTGAGTGTACTTCCGCTTGCGGTTCTCAATCTGCTGCTGTTTACCTTCCAGAATAAGTGCCTTATCCACCAGCTCTTGGTAGTTGTTGAAATTAGCCACTACCAGCTGTATGCTCAACTCATCATTGAGTCCTTCCAGAAACTTTTCTTGCTTGGCCGCATCATCGGCCACATCTCCTGGGGCATAACGGGCCAACATGTTAAACTCTTCCACATATTGGGCCACAGAGCGATTACCCTGGCGCAAGTTGCGAAACTCGCGCTTCTTTAGACTCATGGCTCCAGCTGAAACATGAGCGGTGCGGAAAGCAAGCTTGAACTGCTCCCAAGTCACATCTGCAATAGGATATGTGGTGGTGTAATTCTCCCACCATGATGCTGCTGGTCCTTCCAGTTGATGTGCGGCAAATCGCACTTTCTCAGCGTCAGTGCATCCAGCGGTGACAAGTTCTCTCTCCATCTTACGGAGCCAGTCATCTGCCACAATGGGCTCAGTACTGCTGGAGAAAGTTGGAGGGTTCAACCTCAGAAAACGGGTGAGATTGTCAGTCTGGGGTGGATGGTGGTTGTTGTTGTTGTTCTGGTTGTTGGTCTGATTCTGAATCAATAGTTGCATCAGTGCATTCTGTTGCTGAAGGAGTTGGGTGAGTTCCGGTGGAAAAGTGAAATCGGTCTCACGTCGTGGAGGCATCTTGCTGTTTTCAGAGGGATGAGAATTAGAATAGAACAAGGGTCTAGAAGAAATTCACTACCCATATGCAATGCAACAAACATATCACACCAAACACTCATTCAGTTATTCAATCAATGTCAAACATCGGAAATACAATCTCAGACAACTAAGCATCGACCTACGCTTTAACGACTAAAATAAAAGATACATGGAGGGCATAACTAATGTTCTCCTCAAAAGTGCATAGTCGTAGGTCCTCCGGTGGTGCTTTCCTCATAGTCTTCATCGTCGCTGATGAAGGGTGCCATGTCTCCTTCGGGGTGAAGGTTTTCCCCCATGTCTAGCTGCTCTTCCAGAGTTGCAATGCGTGCATTCTTCTCATCAATCATCTCTAGGAAGTCCTTCACTTCATGCTCGTGTTCATAGTTGGCCTCTCGCAGATCAGCTTCAAGATCAATCTCACGGTTCATCAGATTCTTGATTGTCTTTGTATCAGCACGAACTCGAAGCTCCAGAGTCCTGATATGAGTCTCCAAGGTCTGGATATAGGAGATAGTGGTGTCTGTAGTGGGAGGAGTTATGATGTTTCCATTGGCATCTCTACGACAAACCATGCTGAGTCCTGGTGAAATGGTTCCACCTCTGTATTCCTCCTGAATACGTCCAAGGGCACGACCCGACCTGGAAGGTCAAGTCTCCGGTGTTTCCGTACCATCCCAAGATCATGCTGGTACACACACGGTACATCAATGTATATATCAAAGGTAAATCACACAGCATTATATTAATCGAAATCTCATATCGAGTCCTTTATTACAATAAAAATTACAATAAAGTGGCTAAAAGCCAACTCATGAGAATATCTAAATCTTGCGGAAGCGTCGAAGGTAGATGAGTCCATCTGACTCCAAGGGCATCTCACTGAGCATAGAACGCGTCCTCACTCCTGGTCGGAAAAATACTCTGCAACATGATACGTTGCAGCCGTGTAGGTCAGCATATGGAATATGCCGGCAAAGTCACAAGAGAGGGGTGAAAATAATCAGCTAGTCTATATGCTTATATGGCAGGTGGTGGTGTAAGTTTTGCGTAAAGCCAAGTTTTTTCCTACATCGAAGGGGGTTAAGCAAAATATTACTAAGTTGGTTGATTAATGAGATGGTTCCACCAACCAATTCTCATACCCAAAATTATTAAATACCCACATCATCATATTATTTGTGTTGAGAGTTCCGGAAGTTCCAATTCCTTTGGCTCAAATCGTCCATGACCGTGGACACGGCTAATCGATTAGGTTTTGTACTCTGCAGAGTTTTGCACACGTTCCCCACAAGATTTGGTCGCCTCCGTTTGATTTCTCGCACTTCAGGGTGTTTGAGAAACGGATGACCAAAACATGGTCTTCCAAAGGGTTTCCCTGCGACTCTGACGATGCCCATCCTTTCCTACCGTTCTTCTACCTCTCGTAGCACCGCCTGTCCAGGGTCACCACGATATCCAACCAAGCCAGAGCCCATAATGACTTGTGGCTGTGCAGGTAAGCCTTGGGTCTTGAAGCACCCATCCATCCCTTTGTGCCTGGGTGGACCTTTCCGCGTGAATACTGGCCATCTCCAGCATCACCTAGGCTAACCACTGGTTTCTCCAGGGCGCCGTTCAACCATCATCCACCTAGAGGTATGTTGAAAACTTGGAGTATTGAAATCTTGATCATTATGTAGGTCTTGAAATTATTAACTCTCTCAACTCTCATGAATCACACAACCAACCCCGTCTACTAATAGCATAGCAAAAGGTAAAACAACATTTCCCGGGGCCAATGTTGCCAAAGGGGGTTGAGAGAGGTATCTACCACATGATACTACTACAATGTAACCAAGTTTCCAACTAACCTATCTTGCATGCAACTGGGGAGATGGTAGAACTAATGCATATAAAACATGGGTAAAACATGATCAAAGTGACTTGCCTGATTGATGATCTTCGTACGTGAGTGACTCTAAGTAACAGGCTTCGCACTCCGGATAATCTAACGAAACAAACAATGCACTCAAATAAGCATACAATCAAAATATTGTAGCTAACACACACACACAACAAGGAACTAGTAAACAATTGAAACAAACAATGCACAAGTCATAAGTAAGAAAACACATAAAGTTTTGTTTTCCAAAGGAGATGATGAAAACACTACTACATAATAAAACTATTTTGAAATAGCACAACAATTGTTGACAACAAGGAAAACAATAGAATATTTTATTAATAAACAGAATAATCAATTTAAGCTTGTTGGGAAAAGTTTAGTGAAGTTTATACAAGTTTTGATAAACACTATATGAATCAACTATAGTTATATTAACAAAAGAATGTAAAACTAAACTTATAATTTGTTAACAAAACATGTTCTTGACAGAAAAATAATTTACTATTAAATCTGTCTTAGAAAACAGAAACAAAATATAGAAAACTTTGTTTGAAAACAAACTATTACTAGTTAGTTGTTTTAGTCAAATTAAGCCTAATTGAAAAGAAATTTTGATTCCTATGTTAAATAAAATTAAACTAAGCAAATTTATATTTTTATTAACATTACGTGAAAACACTAAATGTTTACTAACAGAACCTAATAAACAATAAAACCAAATTCTAAATCAAACTAATCAAAATTAAGTTTATAAAACTATAGTATAATAATAAACAGATTCTGTTTTTGGGTAAAACAGTAATCAAATATATCATGAAAATCCTCAAACTATACCTGAATATAGTCCTAACTAATACCAAACAGTAGCAAAAAGATTCATATCAAAATCTATTTTCAAACTCTAGTTATTCAGATTTGAAGATTTTAAGCAAATTTGATTCAATTCAAATTTTATAGTTCAAATTTGAAATTTAAAAGTACAGGGTGAAACTACATGAAAAATGTGAGCTATTGCAAAAAGAATCAACTCAAAACACTATATAGTTTAAAAGATATAGCTAAAACAAAATTAGAATAGTTTCTGTTTTCTAAATAAAATCAGAAAAAGGTGAAATTCTACCGGTCGGCCAGGGGGTGACGTGGCGCGATCCGATTGGTTAAGGGGGCGTGCGGTAGGTGAAATAGAGCGGGCGACCGATCGATATAAGAAAACGGTTCGGACTTAAGTCCGTTCTAATCTTAGCCGTTGGTTCGGGATCCGACGGTCGAGGGGGCTTACGGAGGGAGGTTGCCGGCGTCGGGGTACTCCGGCGAGTCCGGTAGCGGCGATTGCGACGGCGAGGTGTTCCGGTGGTCGGGGAGGACGGGGAAGTGGTCCGGGCGACGGGGACGGTCCTCCGGAGGCGATTGGTGGCGACGGCGTGGCGAATGATGGTCGGAGGTGGTGGCTACGATCGACGGCGACTTCCGGTGGTGGTGGAACTCCGACGAGCAATCGACGGCGTCTCGGCGAGAGAGAGAAGGGGGCTCGGGGGGGAAATGGATGCGGGGCAGTGGGGCTCTTATATAGGCGCTCGGGGGGTGCGGGGAGGAGAGAGGGGAGAGATCCGGTGAGGGGGAGTAACGGCCGGCGTCGGATCCGGCGAGCGCGGGGAGTGAAGACGATGACCGTTCCGGGGCAACGGTCGGACGGGGTGGGACCCGGTGTCAGTGAGAGAGCGGGAGCGTTACTGCGCTCGGTCGGCCGACCGGTAACGGTCTCGGCTTTTAAAGCCGGTGGGCCGGCCCGTTTAATACCGGAAACGGTTACCGTTTCTGTTTTTCTAATTTACCAGAGACATTCAAAAGCTTTTAAAGCATTCAAATCGTTTGTAAATATAGGGGTATTATATATCAAAATTAACAGAATAATAAATGCTATTTAATGAACATTTCTATTCTGTCATTTGAACACTTTGAAAAAAATATTATTTCAGAAATGTCCTAATTGTTTTTAAACCCTTTTTGCAAATATTTTCAAAATAACTCCTGGTTATTTTTGTTCAAATAATTCACCAATTAGACCCTGGTGTGGAGTGTCATGTTCCTCCTCTCTTATTTGAACTTTTAACCAAAAATTTTAAATAGAGGAAGCAACATAGGAAAAGTAGAAGGGGACTTTCTGAAAACCAGAAAAGGCATTTCAACTAGTTCATACAATCAAGCAATGATGATAATAGATGCATAGCTATATTCATAACATTCCAAAATGGAATTTTGGGATGTTACATACCTTAATGATCTTTAGTAGTTGCAGATGCTTGCTAGAGTTCCAATCATAAGTGCATATGATCCAAGTAGATAAAGTATGTTAGCTTATGCCTCTCCCTCATATAAAATTGCAATACTGATTATCGGTCTAGTTATCGATTGCCTAGGGACAAATAACTTTCTTGTGACAAAAAGCTCTCTGCTAAGAGTAACTTAGTTGTTTGTTTATCTAAGCATCCCCTTTTTTTATGTGCTATTTATTATCTTGCAAACCTATCCTATCATACCCACAAAGTACTTCTAGTTTCATACTTGTTCTAGGTAAAGCGAACGTTAAGCGTGCGTAAAGTTGTATCGATGGTCGATAGAACTTGAGGGAATATTTGTTCTACCTTTAGCTCCTCGTTGGGTTCGACACTCTTATTGAGAAAGGCTTGTGGGTTATCAATGATTTTCCTTCAAAGATAAAGGGAAAACCTTCTTCTAAACTTCATCTTTGGATAAACCTGCAAGCTTAATAATCCACAAATTTCATCCACATGTATTACGTGCATATCAGGATGTTCAGTTTTGTGTCCTGCATAAGGATTAGCTAGCAGTTGTTCTATCGTACCTGAAGGAATTTCATAATCAATATTTTCAGTAGGTGCAGTATGTTGAGGGGTAACTAATTGTCGTTCCGGACGAGATGAAGATACCCCAAACAAACCCCTCACATGATTTTTTTTCATAGTAGCAAGTGACGATAAATTTCAGCACGTAGTATAAATTTTTCCTTACCAAGAGTGCTTCACTCCTCGACAACGGTGCCATAAAAGAGTCTTGATGACCCACAAGTGTAGGGGGTCAATCTTAGTCCTTTCAATAAGAGTGTCGAATGCAACGAGGAACAGAAGGAAATGACAAGCGGTTTTCAGCAAGGTAATTTCTGCAAGCACTAGAATTGTAGGTAACATGTAGTTTGATAGCAAGATAATTGGTAATGAGGAAGTAACGGTAGCAGTAAATAAAGTGCAAAAAGATATCCCAATCCTTTTGTGGCAAAGGACAGGCCAAAACGGTCTCTTATAATGAGCAAAGCGTTCTTGAGGGTACACGGAAATTTCATCTAGTCACTTTCATCATGTTGATTTGATTCGTGTTCGCTACTTTGATAATTTGATATGTGGGTGGACTGGTGCTTGGGTGTTGTTCTTACTTGAACAAACCTCTCACTTATGATTAACCCCCCCCCCTCGAAAGCATCCGCGACTACGAGAAAAGTATTAAGATAAAATCTAATCATAGCATTAAACATGTGGATCCAAATCAGCCCCTTATGAAATAGCGCATAAAGTAGGGTTTAAGCTTCTGTCACTCTAGCAGCCCACATCTAATAACTACTCCACAATGCATCCCCTTAGGCCCAAAGATGGTGAAGTGTCAGTAGTCGACGTTCACATGACACCACTCAGGGAATCGCAACATTCATATCATCAAAATATCGAACACATATCAACTGCACATGATTACTTGCAACATGACTTCTCCCGTGACCTCAAGAACAAAGGTAAATACTCACAAATATTATTCATGCTCAAGATCATAAGGGTATTAAATAGCATAATGGATCTGAACATATAATTTCCACCAAATAAACCATATAGTAATCAACTACGTAATGTAATCAACACTACTAGTCACCCACAGGTACCAATCTGAGGTTCCAGTACAAAGATTGAACACAAGAGATGAACTAGGGTTTGAGATGAGATGGTTTTGTTGAAGATGTTGATGAAGATTGGCCTCCCAAAGATGAGAGGGTTGTTGGTGATGATGATGGCTTCGATTTCCTCGTCCGGGAGGGAAGTTCCCCCAGCGAAATCTCTTCGTCGGAGGGAAAAAAGTGCTCCTGCCCAAGTTCCGCCTCAAGTCGGCGGCATTCCGTCCCAAAAGTGCTCTCTTGATTTTTTTTTTCTAGGACAAAACATCTTATGTACCAGAAGATGGGCACCGGAGGTGGGCTGGGCAGCCCACACCCCACCAGGCCGCGCCTGGGGGGCCTGGTGCGCCCGGGTGTCTTGTGGGAACCAGGTGGCCCCCTTAGGTAGTTATTTGATTCTTCGTGAACTTTCAGCTATTTGAAGATGTGCATAATAGGTATCTCTGATATGCTTTTCAGGTCCAGAATTCCAGCTGTCGGCATTCTCCCTCTTTGTGTAAACCTTACATATTATGAGAGAAAAGGGCATTAGAATTACTCCATAAAGCATTATTATGCATAAAAACATTATAAATAACAGTAGGAATTCATGATGCAAAATGGACGTATCAGTGTTGTGCGCGGGATCTTGTGGATCTCGCCGCACCCGGTGACGGCTGGCGATTTTGTTGAATTGGGTATAAATAGGGCCTGGATAGAGGAGAGAGAGAGAACAGATCTCCCCATTCCTCCTTTCCCCTCCCAATTCCGCCGCAATCCGCCACTCCAATCTCCTTCGTGAATCGAATCTCAATGCCCATTCGACCTGCGGAGATGGGGAAGAGCACGGCCACGAAGGCCGAGTGGGCGAAGCGGGGCTCTCGAGGGTCTTCGTCGAGCGTTGGCACTCCGTCGGGCCGGGTTCAACGTGACTGGTCCGTGTCGTGGGTCACGAAGGCATGCCTTCTCGTGATGGAGAACTAGGGTCACCTGACCATTGGGATCTGGCGGCTGCTTGATGCGGGGGAGCTCGAGCCTTCGCCGCAGGGGGACGAGCAGGTCCTCCTAGTGACCCATGTGGAGAGAGGTTTTCCCTACCTCCTCACCCTTTCTTCAGATCTTTCCTTGATTACCTCGGCGTCCAGCTTCACCACATCCCTTCGAATGCCATGTCCTATCTTGCCACCTTCATTTCACTCTGCGAGAATTTCATAGGATGTCATCCGCACTAGGGACTTTTTAGACATCTTTTCATCTGTCGTGCCATTTCCATGAAAAAGTCTTCTCCGAGTGGGTAGAAGACCAATGTAAATCAACTATGCAGGGGCCTGTACACACAGCTTAGGGTTAAGGTCAGCTTCCCTGCCATGTCATTCCCCGGTTCGATGAAGGGGTGATAGGATTCGTGGTTTTACTGCAAGGACATCCCCGTCAACGGTGGTAAGTCGGGCATGCCGTCGTACTCGGCAGAGCGAGTGCGGTCCCCTCTGACCTTGCTTGTGGCCAAGGAAGAGAAGACGGACATGGACATCCTGGTGACAACGGTGGTGACCATCGTCAGGAAAGGGATCAACAGGTTGTACCTCCTGGAGGTTTTCCTTCAGCGGAGGATTTATCCTCTACGGGCAAGGGCCCGTCCCATGTGGATGTACGAGGGTCCGAGTGACTCTACGCACGTTTAGCCGGAGGAGCTCGACACGAAGACGCTGGAGGCGAAGATCACTGTGAAAGCCTTGGATTGGCAAAGGATCTGACGTGCTTCCTGCTCGTCCTGAGGGAGCTCTTGCCAGAGCAAATAAGCTATGTAAGGTTCGGTCCACTCAGGGACGATAACTAGTACTTCGTGGATCAGGTCCACCACTATTGGGACATCAAATTCAGTCGGATCGGATGGACCGACCTATTGTGGGGGCTCCTTTGTAAAAGGATCTTCTTTAATGGTTGGCGCGTGCATATGTTCCAGGCAGACATCTCTCGGCACCTCTCTTCGAGTGGAGACGATCTTCGCCAAGTCACCATCTGCTGCCTGATTCTTGAATCGAGGATATGATGCAATTCTAGGCCTTCAAAGTTCTTCTCTAACTTCCTGATGGTGTTGCAGTAACCTGTCATCGCTGGGCTCTGAATGTCCCATTCTTTCATAACGTGATTTACAATGAGGTCCGAGTCGCCGTAGACCATCAACCGACAGACGCCGAGTGAGATGGCCATACGTAAGCCATACGGGAGGGCTTTGTATTCGGCCTCATTGTTGGAAGAATCAAAGTGGATCTGCAACACGTAGCTCAAACAATCTCCTTTAGGGGAAACAAGGACCACTCCAGCTTCCGAGTCATGGAGCATCTTGGATCCGTCAAAGAACATGGTCCAATGCTCGGGGAGATTCGAAACCAGATGTTCTTGTTCGGTCACCCTGTGTGTCCTCTGATCTCTCTCCGAAGATCCAGGTCTTATTATTGTTCAGAAAAAAATCATCAAAAAGTTTCAGGCCATTTGGACTTTGTTTGGTACAGTATTCCTAAAAGGCCAAAAAGAAGCGGAAAACAGCAACTGGCACTGGGCACTAGGTTAATAGGTTAGCTCACAAAAATATTTTTAAAATAGCATATAAAGTATCCAAGAATGATAATACAATACCATGGAACAATAAAAAATTATAGATACGTTGCAGACGTACTAGCATCCCCAAGCTTAATTCTTGCTCGTCCTCGAGTAAGTAGATGATAAAAAAACAGAATTTTTGATGCGACATGCTACCGAACATGTAATCTCTTTTAGGTATGATTTTGAGAAACAATGAATTAATACATATCAATATAGTAATATCCATAAACATAAGCAACATAATCATTAATTTTCAAAATATACGATCCTTAAAGAACGTTACTCCCCACTCATTTTATCATATTAGCATGGCATGACTCCGTCTTCACCACATAAGTACAAATCATGAGCACCACGGTGTCAAGTAAGGCAATTGGATCATACTTCTAATGCGCTTCAGCATTTTCAACCTCACTCAATACATGAGCGTGAACCATGGATATTGCATATAGGTGGAATAGAATATGGTGATAGATATCAAAAGGGGTCAAAGTGGAAAGAAAGTCTCGCATCAACTAGGCGTATTAACGGGCTATGGATATGCCCATCAATATATATCAATGCGTGGAGTAGGGATTTCCATGCAACAAATGCACTAGAGCTATAAGTGTATGAAAGTTCAACAGAAGCTAAGTGGTTGTGCATCCAACTTGCTTGCTCATGAAGACGTCGGGCAATTGAGGAAGCACATCATCGGAATATATAAGTCAGTTTCTATAATGAAAAATTCTCACTAACATATGGAAGTGATAACTCAGGTGACTCTCTATATGAAGAACATGGTGCCACTTTGAGGCACAAGTGTGGTAAAAGATAGTAGCAAAGTCCCTTCTCTCTTTTTCTCTCATTTATTCTATTTTTTGTGGTGGGCTCATTTGGTCACCCCCATTTTTTTATGTATTTTTAATTTTTAATTTTTACGTCCGGAGCTCATTCCGACTTGTGGGGGAATCATTACTCCGTCATCCTTTCCTCACTGGGACAATGCTCCAATAATTATGATCATCACACTTTTATTTACTTACAACCCGATATAACAACTCAAAATAAATGACTTTATATGAATGCATATGGCAGTGTACCAGGATGTGCAATGGTCTAGCATAATATATAAACAATGATGAACGGTGGTTGTGCCACAAATACTATGTTAGCTACATGATCATGCAAAGCAATAAAATGATGAACACACAAGTTATGTGATGTAACGGTGGAAGTTGCATGGCAATATATCTCGTAATGGCTATGAAATTTGTAATAGGTAGGTATGGTGGCTATTTTGAGGAACATAGGAGGCTTATGTGTGATAGAGCATATCATATCATGGGGTTTCGATGCACCGACGAAAGTTGCACCGATCCTCGAGGTGAGAACGGGCAATGCACGACAGCAAAGAGGCTAGCAATATGCAGAAAGGTGTGTGTGCGTACATTCATGGATTCAGATTAGCCATAAATAACACATATACTTGTTGCAAAGCCTTATTATCTCTCTCGAAGAAAATTACTATCGCATACCCCTAGGGAGGAGGTTGGGAGGAGTTAACCATGGTGCGCCTCCGACCCGAAGAACACTAGTATTTCAACGAGGAATAAGAATGCTCACACATCATCATCATGCCATAACCAATATTTAGATGAGCAAAAAGTAACACGTTTTAACTACCGATATTTATACTAACCAAAAATCATGTACTCATGCCCTTTCATATTACTACATCAATATCATTAACACACAATCTCTCTCTTATATGGTGAGATACATTAAGTTTTTGATTATACACTCATTGAGTACCTATCCTTTTTGTACTAGTATTATAACTCATGCAAATTACCATTAATATTTATTAGACTCTCAAACAAGTTTAAGTGAAGCACGGGAGTTCAATTATTTCTATAAAACCTATACGCTGTCGTGCTCAAAAAAAACATAAGTGAAGCACTAGAGCAACTGCTAAGCTCAAAAGATATAAGTGGAGCATATATAGTATTCTAACAAATCATGATGAACATGTGTATCTCTAAAATAGGTGTGTCCAGCAAACAATGATTGTGGAAAACTAAGAACAAAGCGAACTATAATACATGATTCTTCAAGCAAAACACATTCATGTGATGAATAAAAATATAGCTCCAAGTGACATACCGATGGAATGGGGACGAAAGAGGGGATGCCTTCCGCGGCATCCCCAAGCTTAGACGCTTGAGTCTTCCTAGAATTTTACCTTGGGATGCCTTGTGCATCCTCAAGCTTAGGCTCTTACCGCTCCTTATTCCTTCATCCATCGTGATCGCATCCAAAACTTGAAGACTTCAGCATACAAAACTCAACAGAAAATTCTTGAGCTCCGTTAGTATGATAGGTAAATCAAAAACTTTAGGTACTGTTATAAAATGATTCGCATTTTATTATTGCATAAGGTACTATATTCTAACTTCTCCATGACTTATACGCCCCGATACAATCCATAGCATTATCAAAACAAGCAACTATGCAAGCAAAAATAAAATATATCTAAAATAGAAGAGTCTGTAATGATCTACACAAGGACTGTGCTAACGTCTAGTCGACCGGACGTTAGCGACAGATCCAAACGATTCATTCATCGCTATCATCTCATGCTCGCTTGCACTGGGTTTTTTTCTTCTCTTAAAACTGTAGTGAATCGCTAGTGGTTTTTTCTGGTTTTTCGCTACATAATATGAAAAGAAACTAAAAGTGCTTGAAAGAGGATTTGAACCCATGTCTATGCAATAGCTATTGAGCCTAATAACCAACTAAGACGCCTTTTGTTGTTGCTTATTGTAGATAAGAAATGTTATTGGAACCTTTCTTATTTCTGCCATAGCAGAAAAAAAGATTGGCTTGGTAACTTTAGCATGACCAGCGTGATAAATATGATATGAGCAACATGGTAATTATACCATGACTAGGCTGGTAACTACAGTACAATAAGGTTAAAGCATGGGGCAGTTATCATGTATATTGTGCGTATAGCACCTTGCTATTAACATGAATGTTACCGGAGTATGTTTCAAACAACCCACCCTGGATCGAGTTACCATGTTGTTTGTGGGTGAGTTGGCAGTTTGGTTGTGCGCATGTTATCATGTTTTTCATACATAATTTACCATGTAATTTTTCAACAACCACTCCCCCTCCAGAAGTCAAAATAAGTTACAATGCATCGTCTAAGTAAGTTATCAATGCTGATGTGCGTAGATTACCATGCTAGTAGACATGAGTTACCAAGGAAGGGTTGTTCAACAACTTTTTCCCCTGGTCAAAAAACTACCACACTTCGGCTAAGTAAATTATCACCTCTATTGTGCGTATATTACCATGTGAAATTTTCTTATAAGTTACGAGTGTATGTTTGTCAACAACTTTTCTCTTGGGTCAAAAGTTATCACGATGTTTGCAAGTGAGTTATCAGCCACGATGTGCATGTATTATCATGTATTTACATGGAGGTTATCGAGGTATGTAATCAACACCCACCCCGAGGTATGTTTTAGTAATGCACCAGCGGCTCTTGTGAAAATAAAAGCAACCTAACATGTAGCTAAGCACTAGCGATGTATTAACCCAGATGGCTAGCAAGAGTAGGACTAAACCACTAGGTACAAGGTTCGATTCCTGTTGTCCTTTTTTTTGCGAGAGAAAACAATAACGAAGAAAAAAAAGAAACAGAACACTACCGTTTTCAACAAAAGGAAATAAAAATCGGTATTGAATCGGAGGATCGTGCGGATCTGTCACTAACGTCGACTAGACGTTAGCTTTCTCGTCTACACAAACACCATACTTATGTAACTCCAAAAATTCTGAAAAATTAGGAAAACTTGTGGAATTTGTATACCAATACTCTGTAAATAAATTCAGATCAAAAAGACATTCTAGTAAAATCAGATAAATTCTACACTACACGTAAAAATTTATGTTTTTGCATAGTATCAATTCTACTTTTTTCCAAAATAATTTCAAAGGCTTTACTTTGAAAAAACACTAATTAAAACATAAAAATCATTATAGTAGCAATAATCATTTAAGCACACTAAGATAGAAAGGAAAAACAAAAATTTAAGATAACTATTGGGTTGCCTCCCAACAAGCACTATCGTTTTATGCACCTAGCTAGGCATAATGCATAGTATCAAGTGTTGTCATCCTTGACACTCAACTCCTCAATTATCCAACCGTGTTTTCTAGGAGGTTTAGCACATAAGTTTTTGATGAGCACACTCCTAGGAATAAAAAGGGGAGACTTGATAATAGGTTCCTTTATTATATTATAAATTTTGGGTGCACACTAATCATTTTAAGATCCTCATTCTCCTTATTAGGTGTATCACTCGTAGGATTAGGAACATACATAAAATTGGGAATCTTGTTTGTGGGACTTTTGTCCATAGTTTTAGTAGGGACGAAAGCGGAGCAAATTTTATTGAGGGTTTCTTCCAACTTATCGATCGAGAAGGACTTTGTCCTAGCTTTTCACTAATTATGGCTCATTTTATTTTAGTGTCTTTAGAATAATTCCTACTTTGGAACCAACGTGAGTTACTTGATTATGGACCTTCTTGTCTAGATTTTCAATGTGCTCAATGGTAGGCATATTATTTTCTATAGCATCCAGACTAAGCATACCATCTTTCAATGTCAAAACGGTTCCATTGACAATATTAGGAGGTGGTCCTACAATATTTTCAATAGCATTAAAAGCATCCAGAGTGTGACTCATTAAGAAATTACCACTGGTAATGGTGTCAAGAATGAATCTATAACAGTGGTCACACCCGCATAAATATACGAAGCGAAACGTGGGTAGATCGCTTATGAGTTGACCTATTTTGAGCATTGCAAATCCTATACCATGCACCTTTTAAATTCTCCCCCCCCCCCTGTTTGAAATTAAGCACTTCATTCTCGAGAGTACATGGAACAATAGAGGAACTAGCCATAATGACAAACAATAAAGTAAACTAGCAAGCAACTAGTAAAATGGATAGTAAACTAGAGAACTAAGCACATAAGCAAATATAAATATTTATGTATTTTTTATTTTTATATAAAGTAAAATATAAAATAAAATAAAAGGTAAAACAAGTGAATGATAATTTAGTGAAGGTACTTGATAAGAATTTGGTGATACTCCCCGACAACGGCACCAGAAATTCTTTCTGCTACTTGTAAACTGTGTTGGGATTTTCCCCGAAGAGGAGGGAAGACGCAGCACAATAGAGATAAGTATTTCCCTCAGTGAGAACCAAGGTTATCGAACCAATAGGAGGACCACGCAAATTCCTGTCTTCACCATCTACACACAAAAGAGCACGTACTTGCACCCAACGCGGGCAAGAGGGTTGTCAAGCTCCTTGAGCTAGTTAATTGCAAGAGATAAGTAGTTATAGGTAGATAACATAAATATAAAATAACAATAACAATAAATAAATGACAGCAATATTTTTGCTGTTTTTGTAATAATATATTTTGTGAAGACCAGGGGGACATAGTTTTCGCTAAAGGCTTCTCTCTCGAAGAAAGCATACGGTGGATAAAGAAATTGTTGTTGGGCAATGGATACAAAAGCGCATAGTTATGCAATATTTATTCACAACAATGATCATGTATATAGGCATCACGTCCATAAACAAGTAGACCGACTCCTGCCTACATCTACTACTATTACTCCACCCATAGACCGCTATCCAGCATGCATCGAGAGTATTAAGTAGAAACAGAGTAATGGTTGGAGCAAGATGACATGATGTAGACAAAGTAAATCCAATTAATATGAATAAACCCCATCGTTTTCCCCTTAATGACAGTAATACAATATGTATCATGTCTCCTTCTGTCACGAGGATTGAGCACCGCGAGATTAAACTCATTCCCACACACCACTCTCACTAAAGATAAACCAATCTAGTCGGACAAACTAAACCGCTAGATCGGGGAGAAATACGAAGCTATAATAATCATGCATATAAAAATTCAGAAAAAAATAATTTGAGGGTTCTTTTTTATTTCGGATCGGAGTAGTATAATTGCTAGAAAATTAAGTATTTCATTATGGAATTCTAAAATAAAGTAAGCCCCTTTTTTAAGTACATGCCAATCTAATTATGCACCTCTCCCCATATCCATGCTTTTCTTTTATCGTAATTTCACTTGGGTAGGCCAAGTATAGTCAGGTTATACTCTATATGAGAGCAAATTTCCTTTTTTATTCAAGATATTTAATTTAATACTTTGAAAAATTAAAGCACGACTCTATATTTTCATAAATAATCTGAACGTAAACCCACAATTCATTGGATCCCAACAAACACACCGCAAAGAAGGATTACATTGGATGGATCACCGCGGGAATCACGATGAAGTTTGTATTGAAGATCATATACATACATACATACATACATACATACATACATACATACATACATACATATATGGTAAACTACTCGCACATCATCATGGAGGCAACAAGGTTGATGTAGATGTCCTTCGTGGTCGACCCCCCCCCCTCCGGCAGGCATCGAAACAGGGATCCAAATGGCCTCCCGTCGAAACAGAGACTTGCAGCGGTGAAAAAAGTATTTTGGCTGGCTCTCAGGTGTTTTTCGATTTTAGAGAATATATAGGAGTGGAATTAGGTTAGGAGGTTGCGTGAGGTGGCCCCATGTCATCAGGGCATGGCCACCCCCATGGGCGCGTCCTGTTGGCTTGGCACCACCCCGTGTGGTCTCCAGTCTCTCTCCAAAGCTTCCACCTCTTATTTTGTCCAGAAAAAAATCATCAAAAGTTTTTTGGTGCATTTGGACTTCGTTTGGTACAGTCTTCCTGAAAAGCCAAAAACAAGCAAAAATCAGCAACTAGCACTGGTGATACTGGACCAGGCCCTAGATGTCGATCTTTCACGAATTAGAGGGGATTCCATAAAAAATACGGAAAAGAACGGGAAGAAATCACAAGAAAAACACTCAAGAAGAATATCGATCACACATCCACTAAACTCACATCCACACAAGATTCACAAAGGGTGGCTTCTTTTCCCATCTCCTTACCCAGAGCTTTCTACAAGGCCTAGTATCTCAAACACGGGTGCCTCGAGCACGACGAGAACATCTCCAGCGACGTCAAATTCAGTGACGACCCCACCGTGGATATCCACCCCTATCGACTCGTTCGACGGCGGGGGTTGAGTGCCACCCACTGCGCTGCTGAGAAGGCAGAAAAGGCAGTAGAGGAGGTCGTGAGCTGAGCTGACGATTGAGGAAACGAAACGAGGTGCTATGTTGGTCGTCTGAGACTCGTTTAGTTCCCGGCAGGTTCATAAATAGATGAACATATTCCGTACGAGCTGGATATTGTCACCAACTGAATTGATGTACCTTCTTCAGTTTTTCATGGACATGGCCCAACTGACAATACACACCTGACACCATCAAAGTTGTTCATCAGTAAATTCATCCTGGTTAGATTAGATCCTGGTTAATCAAATAAGCTCCTAATTCGCTCTGCTTATAAGATGATGAAGATGTTAACAGGAGTCCTGGAGAGATTTCAGATTCATAACATCCAATTTTATACTGTCGCTACAGTGGCATAAAAAAATTCCATTTATACAAGCAAACTTCTTTGCAACTTCACTTTATGTTGTCTACTGTGCAATATAACTTGGCCGAAAGCTGAAAGAAAGTATAACGTCTAAAAGGAAGCAAATACATACATGAATGCAAGATAAGATACGGCGGATGAATCAGAAAAGGTGCCTCGTGTGTTAATAAAGTTTATGATTTATTTATGTTTTTAAAAAGGAGGGTCGACCCTGGCCTCTGCATCATGATGATGCATGCAGTCATTTTATTAATTTAAATAAGTCTACATAATTCATGGTCCATTAAGAACCAAAGAAGATCCCACATAAACAAGCAAAAGATACACGCCGCATCTGGCAAAACAAAAATAGACTACGATGACTAACCACCTAGCTTAGTAGTTTGTCGCCATCCATATGGGTTGAAGATAGCCCGTGATGTCGTCTCCCATCGGTTGCACCCAGTAACCATAATTTTCTTGGATTCCGCAAGCATGGGTAACGACTACGTACGGATCCAAGAGGTAGCTCTGTAGATGACCTGCAAAAAGTTAGTAAAGTTCTTCCTGTTAAATATCATATCGTCTCTACAGTTCCATATAGCCCAAAGCATGGCACGTATCCCTATTCGAATATGTCTAGTTGTGCTTATGTCCACTCCATTAAGCCACGTCCCAAATAGCGTATTCATACTAAGTGGAGGGTTTAAGTTGAAGTCTATACGTATAGTATGCTATAGAAGCTTAGCCAATGTACACTTGAGAAAGAGGTGTTTAATTGTCTCATTTTGATCACAAAACAACATCTAGAACTACCCACCCATCTTCGTTTAACCAAGTTATCTTTCGTCAGGATCACTCCTTTGTGAACAAACCACATAAAGATCTTAATCCTGAGTGGTATTTTTATCTTCCAAATGTGTGGAGAGGTTGGTATTGGCCCGGCATTAATAAGATCTAAATACATTGATTTCACGAAGAAACTTCCACTTGTAGTTAGTTTTCAATGAATTGTGTCTGGTTGGTCGGAGAGTTGAACTTCCATCAACCTACGAACCAAATGGAGCCACGTATCCCATCGTTCTCCTACCAAAGACCTCCTAAATTGAATATTAATAGGGACCGACTGCAATACCGTTGCAACATAAGCTTCCTTACATTGAACAATGTTATATAGAGCCGGGTACTGTGGCGTCTCCCCTAGCCACGTGTCTTCCCAAAATCTGGTTGTGTTACCATTTAGCCACGTGTCTTCCCAAAAACTAGTTTCCAATGAAGTTTATGATAATCAAACAAACAGAATGTACCTGAAATGGTAGAGCCAGACAACCAGCAAACCAATGGGCAATGCTGGTTGGCCGCAGATTCCAAACGCAGTGATGTGGCATGATAACATTAACCATCTATGTGAGGTTGGTTCCAGCGATCTGCTGCCGGGGTTTTACTGAATAATAAACCTAGGGCAAAATAGCAATGGTTCAGCAACAAACCTAGTGCTAACTGCCATCCTCTTTTCACAGTGAAACTGCATCATGAGATAGATGGTGCAGTAACTAGTAGATTTATGTTTCTCCTAACATTTTGAAATCATATGTCATGCTGAACAGTCAACTACAGATAGAAGATTCGGGCCAATTTAATGCTTAACAGAGGAAATGACAGAATAATAAGGTGCACGTGACAGCAAGAGCAAGACAAGACGGGATGCGTGATTACTGATTAGGTAGCAGAAAATATACTTGAATCTTTTCATCACTTAATTAGAAAGTTACTGAGAAGAAATAATATAGCCAAATACTACATCACTGAGCCACTAACAAAGCTAATCAGGATAAAAATAGACCACCCAAAAAAGCATACCATGGTATGGCTTGCTATATGGCCAGCTGCCAACTAGAAGAGGCACAAGATGAGTGAAAGGTCGTAATGCCCCTGATAAACAGAGAGGAGTGATTCAGGACCATGGTTCAGCCGAACCTACACTCCAGACCGTACGATTAAATATCTTTCTGCATGTGGATCCGCGCCATGCATGTCAATTCTATCCAAAACTTCATGACATGCATTGTTTAACATGCAAACATCTCCCATTATGCATATTTTAATCAATCATGCACGGATCCTTATGAACAGTGTCCAGAGATCAATGGTGTGGAGCGTAGGTTCGGCTGAACCATGGTTCAATAAAACATTTTCGTGATAAACAAAAAATACTTGCGACTTTCAACATGGTTTCCTTGGTCCACCCATCATGAAGATAGAGTAGCTTGTGGAAAGCCAAATGGGCATATGGCACTTGCACAAAATGTGCTGGTGAGAGCGAGTGCAGAAATATGTATAACATTTCGGGTGGCTGCAGTCTGCAGACAAATGAATTAATTTAGCAAGAAAAGTGTGAGCATGTAAATTGATTCTCTAAGCAAAATGCTCCGGAAGTGTACCTTAGAAGTAGACACTGGTGATTAATTCACATCCTGATTATCAATACTGACCCTTAGCTTCTCCGTTGCTGCCATTCTGCATTGCATGCCTAGCTCATCACTACAATCGGACAACCGAAGGTGCCTGAGCGAAGGTGGGAGGCCCATGTCTGTCAGCCTTGTGATGCTCTGACAATGAAAGATAGATAAACTCTCGAGGGAGGTCAGGCTATGAAGATTTGCAGGAAGTGACAAGAGATTCGTGTAACAAGAGAACTGAAGCTCTTGGAGGGAGGTTAGAAGCTGTAACGCTCTCTCTTGTTCCCCTGTTAGGCTCACCAAGCTCCCTCTATCAAACCAAGAACTGAACCTTAGGTGTGTTAGAGATGTTAACTGTTTGCAGAAGGGAATGGAAAGGACAGATGCGTCATCAATCTCAAGAGTTTCCAGTCCAGACCAGATCTCAGAGGCCCCTTGCTGATGCGAAACAAGCGCCAAACAGGAAACTAGGCCAGGGGACCTGAATACTTTCAAGGATGTCAGGTTTCTAGTGTACTGGAGGCCCTCGATTGACACAAGCGAGTCACACTTCTCAATTTCCAACACTTTCAGTGCTGTGCAGCATCCCAGATGTAGAGACGTCAATTCTGGACTATGACATATAGCTAATTTGGTCATGGCAGGAAGGCAGGACAGAAGATGGGATTGGACGCTGTCCATGAGAGCCTTGATCTCAAGTCTGTCAAGTGACTGAGGAAGCAGCTGAATTTGATTCCTGCCCTGTTCTTTCTCCTGCAGTTTGAGATCCCATGCAGAAGACAGATCGGTGTTCATCTCAATATTCAAACTTCGGAGGGAGGCGAGGAACTGCAAGCCCTCCAGTACAGCCAGCTGGACACAACCCCAGATTTGCAGCTCCTCTAGGGCCGTACATGAATGCAGCTGTACAGACTTCAAATATCGGCTATTAAATAGTTGTAACTCTTTAAGTTGGAGAAGGCCTTGAGGAGTGAAGGACTGCAAGTTCTCTGGGAGAGGACTGACAGTAAGTTTTGTAAGTGATGGTGGAAGTAATCCAACTTCCATGGTACCATCATCTTTCGTTTCACCCACCAACGATGAGACCAGCTTTGGGCAACCAAAAAGGACTAGCTCCGTAAGAGAGGTGAATCCTGCGAAGTTTCTGCTACCCCCACAGAACTCCAGATCCAGGTTCCCCTGAATGCATAACGTCTTGAGAGAACGTAGGAGATTGTATGGCAGTTTCAATTCCTGTTCATTTTGAGCCGAGGTCATCACTGCTGAAACCAAACTGCTGGTTCCTTCCGTTTCCGTAGGTTGACTGATTGACAGAGACTTTATTTGTCGACAGTTAGATAGTAGCAATTGCTCAAGGGACTGCGAATGTGAAAGCATTTGTGTTAGCCACCTCCCTGTTATGCCACATGTGCTAATGTTGACACTTTTGAGAGATGGGAGGACAAGGCTGTTTGCAGGCGTACTGTTCTCCTGGACAACCTCTGACATAGTGTTTGACATGGTCAGATTAGGGCAGTGGTGTATACATAAACACTCTAAAGTCATGAGCTGGCTGAAAGCTTCACTTGAAAGAGAGGCCAAATTTGGACAGTTTCTTATTTCTAACAATGTTATGCCCATAAGATTATCGAATGCCAGAACACTGTCATCCAGCACACTCAACTCATTAGATTCGATAGTGAACCATCTATGCCTTATACTCATTTTTGCAAGTCCCGAAACTCCCCTGATGGACATCTCAGAAATCAGAGCAGAAGGAGGCAGAGGATGTGGCACTATCAAACAAGGGCAATCATGAATGGTAAGTCTACGCAGACTAGATGGCCATCCCATTTGATCTCCTTGGGTCGTTACACTGCTGCAAAACTCCAGGTTTGGCATTTTAGTCAACACCAGCTTCTCCAGAGAAGGAACTGACACTCTGACAACATGCAGGTCCATCAACTCTAACTCATTGAGTGCCTTCATTTCACTTAGTGGAAGGATTGGCCAGTCGCTGAAACATCATTTGTCAAAGTAAGTGTCCAACAATTTGCAAATGTATTTTACAGGAAAATTAGAGAAGAAAATTACTTCAGTATATGAGGACACTGCCCGATGGAGAGTTTGCTGAGGGACGGAAACCATGATTTCTGCTCAGCATCGAAAGAAGAGTAACTCCGGAAAAGAGTGAGCTCATTCAGTTCAGGGCAGTTCTTGATCATCAAAACCCTTAAATGGGAGGTCAAGTCCGTTCCATAAGAACCGGTACATTTTTTCAATTCTGGCATACTGATCAAGATCAACTCTTCCAAGGAAGGAACTGAGATTTCCATTAAATTCAACATCCTGATCAATGTCAGCTTCCTAAGGGAACGCATTTCATGAGTTGATAGAATTTGCCATTCCCTGCACTCCTCTAGATGAAGTACCTGCAATGAGGTGACAGGGAAAACACTAGAAAACCAGGTTGGGGATGTAGGACCACCATATCCAGTTATTTCTAGAGTTTTGAGGTTCTGATGTGGTTGAAGACCTTCAAGCACATCCTTTGAAGCCTCGGTTTGAAAACCCATGCTGCTATTCTCCCATGACAAGGACAATGTTTCTAGATACTCTTTGTGTGTCAGCTTGGCCCCCCTCGCCTCTTCTTTAGTCTTCACATTTTCAAGTTGAGAAGCTCCAAGTGATACAAGCTCATTCATGGACTGAAGTTGTCCTATCTCAAAACTGCCAACATTTTGAACCTTGAATTTTAGTTCCTGGAGAGAGGTCATTTTGCCGACACAATATATTGCGTGGTGCACTTTATCACGAGCAATAAGATGGCGCAGATTAACAAGATTATTCATATCAGTAGGTACATCACGATCGCCTGTAAAAATGCCTCCATTCAATACTTGAAGGTGATAGCACCTTGTCAGAACTTGACAAAACGCAGGTTTTTTGTAGACTCCATATGCCATTATATAGCGAAGATGGCATGGATTCAACAAACTGTTTATATAACTGATGTCACCACCTGGCACATGAATTCTTAGTAACCGTAAACATTTTGCCTCCTTGCATAAAGTATGTAATGAACCTAATAAATGTATGGTCCTTCGCCCAAACACCATCAAGGTTCTCAATTTTTGCAAAGATGACCTAACTTCCTGTAGTATTTGGTCAAACTTCTCACTAGGAAAACTGTCTTGTTCATCTTTACCAAAATCAGTAATTATGACTGACAAATGGCGAACGCTTGGTTGAATGGCCTGAGGTTTCAATCCATCTATAGTAGCACACTCACTTGATGAAACTTTCCTGGCCAATACATGCATTAGGTCATGCATAACATAGTGCGAGCCATCCATGTGGAAGAAGCCCAAGTCCACTAATCTTTCCAAATATCTCTGCCCTGTTTTCTCCAATCTTATGGTACGGTCTTCGTACTGCACAAAATTTTGTGATATCCAAGCATGGACCAAATCTTCCCCATCAAATGGGTAGTCCTCTGGGAACAAAGAGCAGTAAGAGAAACAGCGCTGAAGGTGGACTGGAAGATAATCATAACTGAGCTTCAAGATGGATAAAATATCATCAGCATCTTCAAGAGATTTCCATTTGTCCCGAACTGTCATCCAATGCTGATAGCTAACATCTGCGTTCAGAAGTGCACCAACACTTCGTGCAGCCAGTGGGCAACCTTTTAGAGCTTTAGCAATCTCTTTCCCAATAGATTGCAAATTAGGACGGCCCTCGTAGTTCTCATCACCAAATGCACATGCTCTGAAGAGAAGCCAGAACTCATTATCATCGAGACCATTCACTTCGACCTCAACCATTGTTCCTATCATTTTTGCAACTGATTTCCTTCTTGTTGTTGCTAAAACCATGCAACCGGTTGTTTGATTCCTTTTCAACGGAGCCAGGAAATTAATCCACCCAGTCCTGTCTTTGTCTTCCCATATATCGTCCAGTACAAGCAGAAATCTTTTGTTTCTGACCTTCTTCAAAAGGATGTTCTGCAGTACATCAGGATTGCTTATATTTTCATACTCTTGTCTATCTTCACATACATGCTCTAGGATCTCACGTATTAGCCTCACTTCATTGAAGTCAGTGGACACACAAACCCACATTTGCAGATCAAAATGATCTATAATTCTTTGATCACGGTATACAAATCTGGCAAGAGTCGTCTTCCCAACACCACCAATGGCACCAACTAATGGCAAAACATTCAGATCACTAGATTTTCCATTTCTCAGCAGCTCTATTATTTTGTCTCTCTCTGCATCCCTTCCGTACACCTTAGATTCAATCGGAACAGAAGTTGTCATGCGATGATCCCTGGCAATATTCTGACTTTTACTTGATGTTGCCATGGGGAGCAAGTTCTCAAGCTGAAGAGCCCCCTGCACAGAATTGCGGTTACTGCGTAGAAGATTCACTATTACATTGATCCTCTTAGAAATGCTATCTTTAATTTCAAAAGGCAGCATGTTACAATGAGCTGGACCCTCCTCTTCACGTTTCCTTTTTCTGCCGCGTGAGATCCAGTCAGTTATTGGGCTTATAGCGCTGCATACTAATTTAACAACAGAAGATAGAGTGGATGAAGACACATAGCTTCCCTCAGGATTAGTACCAGTAGGAGCACTACAATCTTTCCCTGCATAAGAAAACTCGCAGTTATTTGGCGGCAAGCAAACGAAAGCCACTTAAGCAAAAGCAAATATTATCATGCAAGTGCTAATAATTAATAAAAGTTCCAAAATTTAACAAAAGCTGGATTCAAAAATAACACAATTAAGCAAGAGATACTCTGAGAGAAGGCGCCTACGATATTCAGCTACTCTTGGTTACATATTACACCTACATAAAAGAAACTGGAAGCAATAAAAATGGAACAGTAGAGAAATATGAAGCACCTTCTGTGATCTGTTGCTGGAGTCGGTAGTAGTCGAGCTCATCCATCACGTCCTCTGAGTCATAAAGCAGCTCTTTGAGGTCATCCAGTGACCGTGCCAGGGGCTTGTTTTCAATCCTCCTACCCTTGGCAGCAGCAAGAACCATCTCCACGTACGTCATCTCAGATTTGAGTTTCTCCACATCTTCAGCAAGCCCAATCTCCCCAGTCCAGGCTAACATCTGTTCAGTGAACAGGCTCCCAAGGATGCTTTGCACCAGCCATCCTAGTGCTGCATCAACAACCGTGCCAAGCAACCCTGACATCTCGCCTGGCACACCTATGGTAGAATAGCACGGCAGAAGCAAAAGCAGGCCTTGCACAGTGGAGAAACCAAAGAAATGGATTCAGAGGAAAGGAGACGAAAGGCAGATAGCAATTCAGCAAATGAGAAGAGTCTGAACCATGCACCGAAAGCAGCTAAGTTCACCAGGTAACACTAGGATGCCTTCAACTGATGCAGAGGCCCCTCATGGAAGCTCGATGTGGGGTCCACACAGCTGTGGAACTACGGAAGCCCTTGAGTCAAGTCTTGGGTCCACAGCTGCACTATCGCCTATCGTATGACTGCAATAAACTCCTCTTTACTGATAAACATGTTGTAGCTGTCAGCCATGTGGAAAAGACAAGCTGATCGCATGGGAAATTCGGCCGGGTGAGCCACCAGCGCCAGGGGAGAGCCATGGACACGATGCGCCCACGACATGGATCCTCCGCCGCTTGACGGGGCGCTGGGGTGGAGATCACCGACGTTGATGGCTGCGCTAGCTAGGGCCACCACCCGCGCGTGGACCCGGCGCGGGTTCTCCGGTGTGGCATTTCGTCAAACACGCCGAGGGCGCGACCGCGATGGACGTAAGCCGTCACCGGGGCCGGGAGACGGGCGGGCGCGCACGCCGCGGTAGACGGGCTCGCCCATGAGTGGTCGGGTGGTGGATTCTGGTGCGGTTACCAGCGGCGCGGAAATGCGCGCCGGAGGTCGGGGAAAGGGGAAGAGAGCGGCGCCAAGGCCGTGATGAACTGGTCTCGGCTCGGGTAGCGGCCGGTTACAGAAGAGCGCGCCTCCAGTCTACATGCCAATTTGGTCTTCCAAAAAGCAATGCGGGGAATGTTTAGAAAATATCGTGCACATGAACATTTTTCATGGGGAAAACGCAGTTTCTGTGCCCATTTGGTTTACTCGCATGGACTAAATAACACAAAACTATCACATTTGAGACGGCGTTGACACATAACTATCGACTTTGTTTTTTTTATTTGAAAATTACCAACATTGGGGAAGGTACGTGACAAATATCACCGTTCGCTCGGTTTAGCCGTTTTAATTGGTTTTCTGACCGATCGGCCCCGCTCTCAGGTCAACGTGGCAACGGACGGCGGATACGTAGTTGACGGCCGTTAGGTCTCCTTAGATAGGCGATATAACCACCGTTTAAATTTGGACACCACAAGTAATACATAACTGTCATAAAATAACAGGCATATCTGTCACAAGTTCAAACACACAGGCAAGTTCCCAGAATATAGAAGTCACAAGTTCACATAGTCACAACTGGACATCGGATCAACTAGGGCCTGCTGCAGAAGAACTTCCAGCTAGAGGAGGCACATTTGCATCTCTACCAACACCTGCATTTGCACCAGCTGAAAAATATGACATGAAACCACTAGCAAAATTAGTATGTCTTGGAGCAGCAAATGGAGTCCTTAGAGCAGCAAATGCAGCTACAGGGTTTCTTGGAGCAGCAGGAGGAGGCCTTGGTGCAGGTATTGCAACAGAATTGGAGGAAGATGGAGGAGGCCGTGGTGCAGTTACAGCAACAAAACTGGAGGAAGATGAAGGAGGCACAGGAGCAGGCATTGATCTACTAGCCTGGTACATTAAAACATAGAAGGAAAAATTAAATGCAATTAGTATACAAGTCTAATCAGTAAGATAACCGAGGATGCAGTTAATTTTACCTTGTGATTATTTTTCCTTGTGGCAAGGTCTGGCCTCAAAGGCGCCGAGCAGCTACTGTACTTGTGGCCTTGCAATTTGCAATTGCTACAAATGATTGTTGCCATCCTAGAGTTTTCCTTAGGTTTGGGCACCTCAAATTTGCCTTTTCTTCTTTTCTCCTGCTTTCTTCCCTTCTGGTGATCTTTGAAACCTGGTGGCATGATGTCTTCAGTATTTGTTTTGGTCCAACCATGTTGTTGTGGCATAGGATTAAACACATGCTTGTAGCTGTTCAAATACATAGGTTTCTTGAAGAAGTCAGAGACAAAATCATCTGGATATAGCCCTGCTTTGTATATTCCACTGACAGCATGGTTGCAAGGCAACCCTGTCATGTCACATTTCCTGCATGAACAACTTCTTGTGGCCAGATTTATCTCATGTGTTGCATCACCACTCTTTACCTGCCACAGTATCCCTCTTAGGAACACAATTTCTGGAATATGTTTTCATCACCTCTAGCCTCTTTGTATACTGTGGTGTAATGTCCCATCTAGCCTTTGCTGCTCCTTCCCTCTTTCCATCAAATCTCACCATTTGCTTGTCATAAATTCCTACAAGCATTGTAGCAATTGGTTTGCTCCCTACATCAAGGATGTACCTATTGAATGTTTCACTAAGATTGTTACATATTAAATCTGTTTTGCAATTGGTGTCCATGGCCCACCTTGCCCATGTGTGCACAGGAATCTTGGACAACCAGGCCCAAGCTGGCTCACATTGCTTCTTCAGTTCCTCCATTGCAAGATCATACCCATGCCTAGTCCAAGAGTAGGCAGCATTGTCCATACACTTCTTTAGATCTTCACCTCTAAAGCCTGCAGTTTGAAAGTTGGCATATATGTGCCTAATGTAGAATATGTGTGGACAGTTAGGAAACATTGTGCTCACTGCTTTAAGTAGACCCTTCTGCCTGTCAGATATTATTGTGTAGTAGCCAAACTTGCCATGTTCTCCACCTAAAGCATACTTCAGTTCTTCTAAAAACCATAGCTAGTTAGGTGTATCTTGTTAGAAATATGCCCTAGAGGCAATAATAAATTAGTTAGTATCATATTTCCTTGTTCATGATAATCATTTATTATCCATGCTATAATTGTGTTGATCGGAAACTCAGATACATGTGTGGATACATAGACAACACCATGTCCCTAGTATGCCTCTAATAGACTAGCTCGTTGATCAAAGATGGCTATGGTTTCCTAGTCATGGACATGACATATCATTTGATAACGGGATCACGTCATTAGGAGAATGATGTGATGGACAGGACCCAAACTACAAACGTAGCATATGATCGTGTCAGTTTATTGCTACTGTTTTCTGCATGTCAAGTATTTGTTCCTATGACCATGAGATCATGCAACTCACTAACACTGGAGGAGTACCTTGTGTGTATCAAATGTCGCAACGTAACTGGGTGACTATAAAGGTGCTCTACAGGTATCTCCGAGGGTGTCTGTTGGGTTGGCATGGATCAAGACTGAGATTTGTTACTCCGTGTGACAGAGAGGTATCTCAGGGCCCACTCGGTAATACAACATCACAATAAGCCTTGCAAGCAATGTGACTAAGTGTTAGTCACGGGATCTTGTATTACGGAACGAGTAAAGAGACTTGCCGGTAACGAGGTTGAACTAGGTATGGAGATACCGACGATCGAATCTCGGGCAAGTAACATACCGAAGAACAAAGGGAACATCATACGGGATTAACTGAATCCTTGACATAGAGGTTCGACCGATAAAGATCTTCGTAGAATATGTAGGAACCAATATGGACATCCAGGTGCCGCTATTGGTTATTGACCGTAGAGGTGTCTCGGTCATGTCTACATAGTTCTCGAACCCGCAGGGTCTGCACACTTAAGGTTTGGTGACGTTTCGGTAGTATAGAATTATGTATGGTGGTGACCGAAGGTTGTTCGGAGTCCTGGATGAGATCCCAAACATCACGAGGAGCTCCGGAATGGTCCGGAGGTAAAGATTGATATATAGGAAGTCCTGTTTTGGTCGCCGGAAAAGTTTCGAGCTCATCGGTAGCGTACCGAGAGTGCCGGTAGTGTACCGGGGGACCATCGGGAGAGGTATTTCGACCCAAGAGGCTACATGGGCTGTGGGAGGAGGTAAACCAGCCCTTGGTGGTTTGGCCGAAGCCTCTTCTAAGGGCCCATGCGGCTGGAGTGGTTTCAGAAGGAAAAAATCCAAAGGTGGAGAAGTGGAAAGAGTTTCCAAGTGGAAAGGAGGAATCCTACTCCTAATAGGATTGGAGTAAGACTCCTCCACCTCCAATTTCGACCAAACCTTGAGGGTTTGAGGCTGCCTCCTCCCCTCCCTTCCTCCTATATATACTAGAGGATTTAAAGGAAAAATCTAACCCTGATAGCCACGTGCTACCTCTCCTCTAGATCGCAGTTTCTCCTCTAGATCGGTTTTCAGCGGTGCTTAGGCGAAGCCCTGCTGGAATAGCTCCACCACCATCGCCGCAACGTTGTCGCGCTGCCGGAGAACTCATCTACTTCTCCGCTCCCTCTTGCTGGATCAAGACGGCGGAGATCGTCATCGAGCTGTACGTGTGCTGAATGCAGAGGTGTCGTCCGTTCGGCGACAGATCGGAAGGACCGTGATCAAGATCGCGAGATGGATCATGATGAGATCGCGGGACGGATCATGATGAGTTCGCAGGACAGATCGTGATTGGATCGCGGGACGGATCGTGATGAGATCGCGGGATGCTCGGCGATTTGGATCGCGAAGACGTTCGACTATACCAACCGTGTTTCTTAACGCTTCCCGCTTAGCGATCTACAAGGGTATGTAGATCCACTCTCCCTCTCATAGATGTTCATCACGATGGATAGATCTGTTGGGAGACGTAGTAGTAAATCAAAAAAATTCCTACGATCACCAAGATCTATCCATGGCGAAACCAGCAACGAGTGGGGAGAGATTGCATCTTCATACCTTTGAAGATCGCTAAGCGGAAGCGTTACAAGAACGCGGTTGGTGGAGTCGTACTCGCACTGATTCAGATCGCGGTGGATTCCGATCTCAGTGCCGAACAACGGCGCCTCCGCGTTCAACACACGTGCAGCCCGATGACGTCTCCTACACCTTGATCCAGCAAGGAGGAAGGAGAGGTTGAGGGAGAGCTCCGGCAGCACGACGGCGTGGTGACGGTGGAGCTACGTGAACTCCGGCAGGGCTTCGCAAAGCGCTACGGAGAACGAGGAAGAGGAAGGGTAGGGCTGCGCCGAGAGAGAGAGAGAGAAGTCATGTCTCAAATCAGCCCAAACCCTTGCATATATATAGGACGAGGGAGAGGGAGGGCTGCCTTGGCTCCTCCTCCAAGGAGGAGAGGTTCAGCCGACCCTAGGGGAAGAGTCTACCTCCCACAAGGGAGGTGGATCTCCTCTTTTCAAACTCCTTTGCCCTATCTCCTTATCTCCATCCACATGGGCCTTTCTAGAAGGTCTTGGCCAGCCTAATAAGGGCTGGTACACCTCCTCTAAGGGCCCACGAAGTCCCATGGTCGTCACACCCCTCCCGGGGGTCCTCCGGCACCCTCCCGGCACTCCCGGTACACTATCGATGAGCCCGAAAACTTTCCGGTGACCAAAACTGGACTTCCTATATATCAATCTTTACCTCCGAACCATTCTGGAGCTCCTCCTAACGTTCGGGATCTCATCCGGGACTATGAACAACCTTCGGTAATCACGTATACCATTTCCCTATAACCCTAGCGTCATCGAACCTTAAGTGTGTAGACCCTACGGGTTCGGGAGACATGTAGACATGACCGAGACACCTCTCTGGTCAATAACCAACAGCAGGATCTGGATGCCCATGTTGGCTCCCACATGCTCCGCGATGATCTCATCGGATGAACCACGATGTCGGGGATTCAATCAATCCCGTATACAATTCCCTTTGTCTATCGGTATGATACTTGCCCGAGATTCGATCGTTGGTATCTCTATACCTTGTTCAATCTCGTTACCGGCAAGTCTCTTTACTCGTTCTGTAATACATCATCCCGTGGCTAACTCCTTAGTCACATTGAGATCATTATGATGATGTCTCACAGAGTGGGCCCAGAGATACCTCTTCGTCACACGGAGTGACAAATCCCAGTCTCGATTCGTGCCAACCCAACAGACACTTTCGGAGATGCCCGTAGTGCACCTTTATAGCCACCCAGTTACGTTGTGATGTTTGGCACACCCAAACCATTCCTACGGTATCCGGGAGTTGCACAATCTCATGGTCTAAGGAAACGATACTTGACATTGAAAAGCTTTAGCAAACGAACTACATGACCTTGTGCTATGCTTAGGATTGGGTCTTGTCCATCACATCATTCTCCTAATGATGTGATCCCGTTATCAACGACATCCAATGTCCATGGTCATGAAACCGTGACCATCTATTGATCAACGAGCTAGTCAACTAGAGGCTCACTAGGGACATGTTGTGGTCTATGTATTCACACATGTATTATGGTTTCTGGTTAACACAATTATAGCATGTAGACAATTATCATGAACTAGGAAATACAATAATAACCATTTTATTATTGCCTCTAGGGCATATTTCCAACAATGCGTGTGCATAGGAAAATTTTTGTTTCCCATGCAATGTTCCCTAACAGTGGCATCATGATCTAAGTCTATATGTAGATGAGATCTCGAGTAGAACACAAAGAGTTTATGGGCGTTGATGCTTAGATTGCCTCCTTCCTTCGTCGTGTTTTGGTTCAGCGGTATTATGGGATGAAGCGGACCGGATCAACCTTACTCCTACACTTACGAGAGACCAGTTCCATCGACTAACGTGTAACCTCGTTGCACAAAGATGGGTGGCAGGTGTCTGTTTCTCCTACTTTAGTTGGATCAGATTCGACAAAGGCGGTCCTTGAGAAGGTTGAAAAGCAACTAGTGTATCACCGTTGTGGTTTTTGCGTAGATGAGAATTGTTCTTGCTAGATACCCATAGCAGCCACGTAAAACATGCAACAACAATTAGAGGACGTCTAACTTGTTTTTGTAGGGTATGTGGTGATGTGATATGGCCAATTACATGATGAGATATATGTGATGTATGAGATGATCATGTTTTGTATAGAATATCACGACTTGCATGTCGATGAGTACGGCAACTTGCAGGAGCCATGGGGTTGTCTTTAATTATTGTATGACCTGCGTGTCAATCATTAAGCGCTATGTAATGCTTTACTTTATCGCTAAACGGTAGCAATAGTAGTAGAAGCATGTTGCGCGCGACTGTTGGGAGACGTAGTAGTAAATCAAAAAAATTCCTACGTATCACCAAGATCTATCTATGGAGAAACCAGCAACGAGTGGGGAGAGATTGCATCTTCACAACTTTGAAGATCGCTAAGCGGAAGCATTACAAGAACGCGGTTGGTGGAGTCGTACTCGCAGCGATTCAGATCGCGGTGGATTCCGATCTTAGCTCCGAACAACGGCGCCTCCGCATTCAACACACGTACAGCCCGGTGACATCTCCTACGCCTTGATCTAGCAAGAAGGAAGGAGAGGTTGGGGAAGGGCTCCAACAGCAGCACAACGGCGTGGTGGTGGTGGAGTAGCAAGGTATTTCGGCAGGGCTTCGCCTAAGCGCTGCGGAGGAGGAAGAAGAAGGGTAGGGCTGCGCCGAGAGAGAGAGAAGTCATCGTCTCAAATCAGCCCAAACCCTCGCATATATATAGGAGGAGGGAGAGGGAGGGCTGCCTTGGCCTCTCCTGCAAGGAGGAGAGGTTCGGCCGAACTAGGGATAGAGTCCACCTCCCACAAGGGAGGTGGATCTCCTCTTTTAAAACCCTTTTGCCCTTTATCTCTTGATCCCAGCCGCATGGGCCTTTCTAGAAGGTCTTGGCCAGCCCAATAAGGGCTGGCACACCTCCTCTAAGGGCCCACAAAGTCCTATGGTAGTCACACCCCTCCCGGGGGTCCTCCGGCACCCTCCCGGCACTCCCGATACACTACCGATGAGCCCGAAAACTTTCCGATGACCAAAACTGGACTTCCTATATATCAATATTTACCTCTAGACCATTCCGGAGCTCCTCGTATGTCCGGGATCTCATTCGGGACTCCGACAACCTTCAGTAATCATGTATACCATTTCCCTATAACCCTAGCGTCATCGAACCTTAAGTGTGTAGACCCTACGGGTTCGGGAGACATGTAGACATGACCGAGACACCTTTTCGGTCCATAACCAACAGCAGGATCTGGATACCCATGTTGGCTCCCACATGCTCCATGATGATTTCATCGGATGAACCACGATGTCGGGATTCAATCAATCCCGTATACAATTCCCTTTGTCTATCGGTATGATACTTGCCCGAGATTCGATCGTCAGTATCTCTATACCTTGTTCAATCTCGTTACTAGCAAGTCTCTTTACTTGTTTCGTAATACATCATCCTGTGGCTAACTCCTTAGTCACACTGAGCTCATTATGATGATGTCTTACCGAGTGGGCCCAGAGATACCTCTCCGTCACACGGAGTGACAAATCCCAGTCTCGATTCGTGCCAACCCAACATACACTTTCGGAGATACCTGTAGTGCACCTTTATAGCCACCCAGTTACTTTGTGATGTTTGGCACACCCAAAGCATTCCTACAGTATCCGGGAGTTACACAATCTCATGGTCTAAGGAAATGATACTTGACATTGAAAAGCTTTAGCAGATGAACTACATGATCTTGTGCTATGCGTAGGATTGGGTCTTGTCCATCACATCAGTCTCCTAATGATGTGATCCCGTCATCAACGACATCCAATGTCCATGGCCATGAAACCGTGACCATCTATTGATCAACGAGCTAGCCAACTAGAGGCTTACTAGGGACATGTTATGGTCTATGTATTCACACATGTATTACGGTTTCCGGTTAACACAATTATAGCATGAACAATAGACAATTATCATGAACTAGGAAATACAATAATAACCATTTTATTATTGCCTCTAGGGCATATTTCCAACAGTCTCCCACTTGCACTAGAGTCAATACTCTAGTTACATTGTGATGAATCGAACACCCATAGCATTCTGGTGTTGATCATGTTTTGCTCGTGAGAGAGGTTTAGTCAACGGATCCGCAACATTCAGATCTGTATGCACTTTACAAATATCTATATCTCCCTCCTGAATGTAATCATGGATGGAGTTGAAGCGGTGCTTGATGTGTCTTGTCTTCTTGTGAAACCTGGGCTCCTTCGCAAGGGCAATAGCTCCAGTGTTGTCACAGAATAGAGTCATCGGGCCCGACGCACTTGGAATTACTCCTAGGTCGGTGATGAACTCCTTCATCCAGACTCCTTCCTTTGTTGCTTCCGAAGCAGCTATGTACTCCGCTTCACATGTAGATGTTGCCACGACGCTTTGCTTGCTGCTGCACCAGCTGACTGCCCCTCCGTTCAAAATATACACGTATCCGGTTTGCGACTTGGAGTCGTCCGGATCTGTGTCGAAGCTAGCATCGACATAACCCTTTACGACGAGCTCTTCGGCACCTCCATATACGAGAAACATGTCCTTTGTCCTTTTAAGGTACTTCAGGATATTCTTGACCGCTGTCTAGTGTTCCGCTCCGGGATCACTTTGGTACCTCCCTACCAAACTTATGGAAAGGTTCACATCAGGTCTGGTACACAGCATGGCATACATAATAGAGCCTATGGTTGAAGCATAGGGGATGACACTCATCTCTTCTCTATCTTTCGCCGTGGTCGGGCATTGAGTCGTACTCAATCTCACACCCTGTAACACAGGCAAGAACCCCTTCTTGGACCGATCCATATTGAACTTCTTCAATATCTTTTCAAGGTATGTGCTTTGTGAAAGACCTATGAAGGGTCTCGATCTATCTCTATAGATCTTAATACCTAATATGTAAGCAGCTTCTCCAAGGTCCTTCATTGAAAAACACTTATTCAAGTACACACTTTGCAAGAATTCTATATCATTTCCCATTATCAGTATGTCATCCACATATAATATGAGAAATACTGCAGAGCTCCCACTCACTTTCTTATAAATACAGGGTTCTCCATAAACCTGTATAAACCCAAACGCTTTAATCACCTCATTAAAGCGAATGTTCCAACTCCGAGATGCTTGCACCAGCCCATAGATGGAGCGTTGGAGCTTGCATACTTTGCTAGCATCTTTAGGATCGAGAAAACCTTCTGGCTGCATCATATACAGTTCTTCCTTAAGGAAACCATTAAGGAATGTCGTTTTGACGTCCATTTGCCAGATCTCATAATCATAAAATGCGGCAATTGCTAACATGATTCGGACAGACTTCAGCATCGCTACGGGTGAGAAAGTCTCATCATAGTCAACTCCTTGAACTTGTCGATTACCCTTAGCGACAAGCCGAGCCTTATAGACGGTCACATTACCATCCGTGTCAGTCTTCTTCTTAAAGATACATTTATTTTCAATGGCTCGCTTATCATCAGGCAAGTCCACCAAAGTCCATACTTTGTTCTCATACATGGATCCTATCTCGGATTTCATGGCCTCAAGCCATTTGTTGGAATCTGGGCCCGCCATTGCTTCTTCATAGTTCGAAGGTTCACCATTGTCCAACAATATGATCTCCAGGACAGGATTGTCGTACCACTCTGGTGCGGAATGTGTCCTAGTGGACCTTCGACATTCAACAGTAACTTGATCTGAAGTTTCATGATCATCATCATTAACTTCGTCTTCAGCCGGTGCAGGCTCCACAGAAACAACTTCCTGTGATGTGCTACTCTCCGGTTCGAGTGGAGGTACAATTACCTCATGAAGTTCTATTTTCCTCCCACTTACTTCTTTCGAGAGAAACTCTTTCTCGAGAAAGGATCCATTCTTGGCAACAAAGACTTTGCCCTCGGATCGTAGGTAGAAGGTATACCCAATAGTCACTTTGGAATATCCTATGAAAACGCACTTTTCCGCTTTGGGTTCGAGCTTCTCGGGTTGAAGTTTCTTCACATAAGCATCGCATCCCCAAACTTTTAGAAATGACAGCTTAGGTTTCTTTCCAAACATAATTCATACGGTGTCGTCTCAACGGATCTTGACGGTGCCCTATTTAAAGTGAATGTGGCAATCTCTAATGCATATCCCCAAAATGATAGCGGTAAGTCGGTAAGAGACATCATAGATCATACCATATCTAATAGAGTGCGATTACGACGTTCAGACACACCATTTCGCTGAGGTGTGCCAGCTGGCGTGAGTTGTGAAACAATTCCACATTTCCTTAGGTGCGTGCCAAACTCGTGACTTAAATATTCTCTACCACGATCAGATCGTAGGCACTTTATTTTCCTGTCACGTTGATTCTCTACCTCACTTTGAAATTCCTTGAACCTTTCAAAAGTTTCAGACTTATGTTTCATTAAGTAGACATACCAATATCTACTCAAGTCATTAGTGAGGGTGAGAACATAACAGTAGCCACCACGAGCCTCGACACTCATTGGACCGCATACATCGGTATGTATTATTTCCAACAAGTCAGTTGCTCGCACCATTGTTCCGGAGAACGGAGTCTTGTTCATCTTGCCCATGAGGCATGGTTCACACGTGTGCGAACCATGTGTGAACCATTTGACATGTGCGAATCATTTGATATGAGGCACCTCTTGGAGTCTCTTGATTTCGAACCATTTGACATGAGGCACCTCTTGGAGTCTCTTGATTTCGAATCATTTGACATGTGCGAACCATGCCTCATGGGCAAGATGACCAAGACTCCATTCTCCGGACAAAGGAGCAAGCAACTGACTTGTTGGAAATAATACATACCGATGTATGTGGTCCAATGAGTGTCGAGGCTCGTGGTGGCTACCGTTATGTTCTCACCCTCACTGATGACTTGAGTAGATATGGGTATGTCTACTTAATGAAACATAAGTCCGAAACTTTTGAAAGGTTCAAGGAATTTCAGAGTGAGGTAGAGAATCAACGTGACAGGAAAAAAAGTGCCTACGATCTGATCGAGGCGGAGAATATTTAAGTCACGAGTTTGGCACGCACCTAAGGAAATGTGGAATTGTTTCACAACTCACACCGCCTGGCACACCTCAGCGAAATGGTGTGTCTGAAGTCTGAACATCGTAATCGCACTCTATTAGATATGGTACGATCTATGATGTCTCTTACCGACTTACCGCTATCATTTTGGGGATATGCATTAGAGACTATTGCATTCACTTTAAATAGGGCACCGTCAAAATCCGTTGAGACGACACCGTATGAATTATGGTTTGGAAAGAAACCTAAGTTGTCGTTTCTAAAAGTTTGGGGATGCGATGCTTATGTGAAGAAACTTCAACCTGAGAAGCTCAAACCCAAAGCGGAAAAGTGCGTCTTCATAGGATATCCCAAAGAGACTATTGGGTATACCTTCTACCTCAGATCCGAAGGCAAAGTGTTTGTTGCCAAGAATAGATCCTTTCTCGAGAAAGAGTTTCTCTCGAAAGAAGTAAGTGGGAGGAAAATAGAGCTTGATGAGGTAACTGTACCTCTACTCGAACCGGAGAGTAACGCAGCACAGGAAGTTGTTTCTGTGGAGCCTAAAATGGCTGGAGAGGAAGTTAATGACGATGATCATGAAACTTCAGATCAAGTTACTATTGAACATCGAAGGTCCACTAGGACACGTTCCGCACCAGAGTGGTACGGCGACCCTGTCCTGGAGATCATGTTGTTAGACAATGGTGAACCTTCGAACTATGAAGAAGCAATGGCGGGCCTGAATTCCAACAAATGGCTTGAAGCCATGAAATCCGAGATAGGATCCATGTATGAGAACAAAGTGTGGACTTTGGTGGACTTGCCTAATGATAAGCGAGCCATTGAAAATAAATGGATCTTTAAGAAGAAGACTGACGCGGATGGTAATGTATCCATCTATAAGGCTCGGCTTGTCGCTAAGGGATATCGACAAGTTCAAGGAGTTGACTACGATGAGACTTTCTCACCCGTAGCGATGCAAAGTGTAAAGGCCTACTTGAATAAGTGTTTTTCAATGAAGGACCTTGGAGAAGCTGCTTACATATTAGGTATTAAGATCTATAGAGATAGATCGAGACGCCTCATAGGTCTTTGACAAAGCACATACCTTGACAAGATATTGAAGAAGTTCGATATGGATCAGTCCAAGAAGGGGTTCTTGCCAGTGTTACAAGGTGTGAGATTGAGTACGACTCAATGCCCGACCACGGCAAAGGATAGAGAAGAGATGAGTGTCATCCCCTATGCTTCAGCCATAGGCTCTATTATGTAAAAGGACCAAGGAGATGTTTCTCGTATATGGAGGTACCGAAGAGCTCGTCGTAAAGGGTTACGTCGATGCTAGCTTCGACACAGATCCGGACGACTCCAAGTCGCAAACCGGATACGTGTATGTTTTGAACGAAGGGGCAGTCGGCTGGTGCAGCAGCAGCAAAGCGTCGTGGCGGCATCTACATGTGAAGCGGAGTACGTAGCTGCTTCGGAAGCAGCAAAGGAAGGAGTCTGGATGAAGGAGTTCATCACCGACCGAGGAGTAATTCCAAGCGCGTCGGGCCCGATGACTCTATTCTGTGACAACACTGGAGCTATTGCCCTTGCGAAGGAGCCCAGGTTTCACAAGAAGACAAGACACATCAAGCACCGCTTCAACTCCATCCGTGATTACATTCAGGAGGGAGATATAGATATTTGTAAAGTGCGTACGGATCTGAATGTCGCAGATCCGTTGACTAAACCTCTCTCACGAGCAAAACATGATCAACACCAGAATGCTATGGGTGTTCGATTCATCACAATGTAACTAGATTATTGAGTCTAGTGCAAGTGGGAGACTGTTGGAAATATGCCCTAGAGGCAATAATAAAATGGTTATTATTGTATTCCTAGTTCATGATAATTGTCTATTGTTCATGCTATAATTGTGTTAACCGGAAACCGTAATACATGTGTGAATACATAGACCACAACAAGTCCCTAGTGAGCCTCTAGTTGGCTAGCTCGTTGATCGATAGATGGTCACGGTTTCATGACCATGGACATTGGATGTCATTGATAACGGGATCACATCATTAGGAGAATGATGTGATGGATAAGACCCAATCCTAAGCATAGCACAAGATCGTGTAGTTCCTCTGCTCAAGCTTTTCAATGTCAAGTATCGTTTCCTTAGACCATGAGATTGTGCAACTCCCGGATACCGTAGGAATGCTTTGGGTGTGCCAAACGTCACAACATAACTAGGTGGCTATAAAGGTGCACTACGGGTATCTCTGAAAGTGTCTGTTGGGTTGGCACGAATCGAGACTAGGATTTGTCACTCCGTGTGACGGAGAGGTATCTCTAGGCCCACTCGGTAAGACATCATCATAATGAGCTCAGTGTGACTAAGGAGTTAGCCACGGGATGATGTATTACGGAATGAGTAAAGAGACTTTCCGGTAACGAGATTGAACAAGGTATAGGGATACCGGCGATCGAATCTCGGGCAAGTATCATACCGATAGACAAAGGGAATTGTATATGGGATTGATTGAATCCCTGACATCGTGGTTCATCCGATGAGATCATCGTGGAGCATGTGGGAGCCAACATGGGTATCCAGATCCCGCTGTTGGTTATTGACCGGAGAGGTGTCTCGGTCATGTCTACGTGTCTCCCGAACCCGTAGGGTCTACACACTCAAGGTTCGATGATGCTTGGGTTATAGGGAAATGTTGTACATGGTTACCAAAGGTTGTTCGGAGTCCCGGATGAGATCGCGGACATCATGAGGAGCTCCGGAATGGTCCGGAGGTAAAGATTGATATATAGGAAGTCCAGTTTTGGTCACCAGAAAGTTTTCGGGCTCATCGGTAGTGTACCTAGAGTGCCGGGAGGGTGCCGAAGGACCCCCGGGAGGGGTGTGACGACCATAGGACTTTGTGGTCCCTTAGAGGAGGTGTGCCAGCCCTTATTGGGCTGGCCAAGACCTTCTAGAAAGGCCCATGCGGCTCGGATCAAGAGATAAAGAGCAAAAGGGTTTTAAAAGAGGAGATCCACCTCCCTTGTGGGAGGTGGACTCTATCCCTAGTTCGGCCGAACCTCTCCTCCTTGGAGGAGAGGCCAAGGCAGCCCTCCCTCTCCCTCCTCCTATATATATGCAAGGGTTTGGGCTGATTTGAGACGACGACTTCTCTCTCTCTCGGCGCAGCCCTACCCTTCCTCTTCCTCGTTCTCCGTAGCGCTTGGCGAAGCCCTGTCGGAGTCCACGTAGCTCCATCATCACCACGCCGTCGTGCTGCCGGAGCTCTCCCTCAACCTCTCCTTCCTCATTGTTGGATCAAGGCGTAGGAGACGTCATCAGGCTGCACGTGTGTTGAACGCGGAGGTGTCGTTGTTCAGCGCTGAGATCGGAATCCACCGCGATCTGAATCGCTGCGAGTACGACTCCACCAACCGCGTTCTTGTAACGCTTCCGCTTAGCGATCTTCAAAGGTATGAATATGCAATCTCTCCCCACTCGTTGCTGGTTTCTCCATAGATAGATCTTGGTGATACGTAGGAAAAGTTTTGATTTACTACTATGTCTTCCTACAGAAACCACCTCAACTCACGTGATGATCGGACTTGAGTTGGTGAATTTGGATCATGTATCACTCGAATGACCGGAGGGATGTCAATTTGAGTGGGAGTTCTTGAGTAATATGATTAATTGAACTCATTATCATGAACATAGTCAGTAGTGTCTTTGCAAATTATGTTGTAGATTACTTGCTCGCGTTGTAGCTCCCTTGAATTTTTATATGTTCCTAGAGAAATAGAGTTGAAAGATGATGGTAGCAATATTGCAGACTGGGTCCGTGATCTGAGGACTGTCCTCATTGCTGCATAGAAGGCTTATGTCCTTAATGCACCGCTCGGTGCGCCAACCCCTCTAACATCGTCTGTAGATGTTGTGAACATCTGACAGACACGTTTTGATGACTACTTGATAGTTTAGTGTGGCATGCATTACGGCTTAGAATTGAGGCTCCGAAACATTTTGAACGTCACAGAACATATGAGATGTTCTAAGAGCTGAAATTAGGATCTCAGACTTGTGCCCGTGTTGCGAGATATGAGATCTCCAACAAGATTCTTTGCCTGCAAGATGAAGGAGAATAGCTCAATCGTTGAGCATGTGCTCAGATTGTCTGGGTGCTACAATCGCTTGAATCGAGTGGGAGTTGATCTTCCAGATAAGATAGTGATTGATATGGTTCTCCAAGTCACTGTCACTAAGCTACTAGAACTTGGTGATAAACTATAAAATGCCAGGGATAGAAATAATGATCCCTCAGCTATTTCGTGATGTTTGACACCGTGAAGGTAGAAATCAAGAAGGAGCGTCAAGTGTTGATGGTTAGTCAAACCGCTAGTTTCGAGAAGGGCAAGAGCAAGGAGGAAAACTTCATGGATAGCAAGTCAGTTGCTGCTCCAGTGAAGCAACCCAAAGTTGAACCCAAACCCGAGACTAAGTGCTTCGATTATGAAGAGAGCAGTCGCTAAAGGGAACAACCCTAAATACTTGGTAGATAAGAAGGCTGGCAACGTCGACAGAAGAATATTTTATATACGTGTTATTGATGTGTACCTTGCTTGTACTCCTAGTAGCACCTGGGTATTGGATACCGGTTCGGTTGCTAAATGTTAGTAACTCGAAATAAAAGCTACAGAATAAACGGAGCACTAGCTAAGTATGAGGTGACGATGTGTGTTGGAAATGTTTCCAAAGTTGATGTGATCAACATCGCACGCTCTCTCTACCTTCGGGATTAGTGACAAACCTAAATAAATGTAATTTGGTGTTTGCGTTAAGCATAAACATGATTAGATCGTGTTTATTGCAAAACGGTTATTCATTTAAGTTAGAGAATAATGGTTATTCTATTTACATGAATGATACTTCAATGGTCATGCACCCAGTGAGAATGGTTTGTTGAATCTTGATCGTAGTAACACACATGTTCATAACATTGATGCCAAAAGATACAAAGTTAATAATGATAGTACCACATACTTGTGGCACTGTCGCTAAATATCATATTGGTATAAAGCGCATGAAGAAAATATCATATTGGTATAAAGTGCATGAAGAAACTCCATGCTTATGGATCTTTGGACTCATTCAATTTCGAATCGGTTGAGACATGCGAACCATGCCTCTTGGGCAAGATGACTGAGGAGCCCTTTTTCCAGATGGATGGAGCGGGCAAGTGATTTATTGGAAATGATACATGTTGATGTATGCAATCCAGTGAGTCTTGTAGCGTGCGGTGGATATCGTTATTTTCTTACCTTCACTGATGATTTGAGTAGATATAGTGCATATTTACTTAATGAAACACAAGTCTGAATCGTTTGAAAGGTTCAAGCCAATTCAGAGTGAAGTTTAAGATCATCGTGACAAGAAGATAAAATGTCTGTGATATGATCGTGGAGGTGAATATCTGAGTTACGAGTTTGGCATACAACTTTAGAAATGTGAAAGTTGTTTCACAACTCACGCCACCTGGAACACCATAGTGTGATGGTGTGTCTGAACGTCATAGTCGTGCTCTATTGGATATGGTGCGTGCTATGATGTCTCTTATTGTTTTGCTACTATAATTTTGGGGTTATGCATTAGAGACAACTACATTCACTTTAAATAGGGCACCATCTAAATCCGTTGAGATGACACCATATGGTTTGATAGAAACCTAAGCTATCATTTCTTAATGTTTGGGGCTGCAACACTTATGTGAAAAAGGTTTTCACTTAATGAGCTCGAACCCAAGGCGGACAAATGCATCTTCATAGAATACCCTAAGAACAGTTGGGTAAACCTTCTATCTCAGATCCAAGCATAAAGTGTTTGTTGCTAAAACTGGGTCCTTTCTCGAGAAAGAGTTTCTCTCGAAAGTTTGAGTGGGAGGAAGATAGAACTTGATGAGGTTGTTGAACCTTTGTTCAACCAGAGAGTAGCGCAGCGCAGGAAGATGTTTCTGTGAAGCCTACGTTAGTTGAAGAGGAAGTTAATGATGATGATCATGAAGCTTCGGATCAAGTTACTATCGAACCTCGTAGGTCGACAAGGATGTGTACTGCTCCTGAGCGGTATGACAACCCTGTCTTGGAGGTCATGTTGTTGGACAACGATGAACCTACGAGCTATGGAGAAGCGATGATGGGCCTGGATTCCGATAAATGGTTAGAGGCCATGAAATCCGAGAAAGGATCCATGTATGAAAACCAAGTATAGACTTTGGTAGACTTGCTCATTGGACGGCAGGTCGTTGAGTAAAAATGGACCTTTAAGATGAAGACAGACGCTGATGGTGAATGTCACCATTATAAAGCTCGACTTGTCGCAAAGAAGTTTCCGTCAAGTTTAAAGAGTTGACTGCGATGAGACTTTCTCACTCGTAGTGATGCTAAAGTCTGTTGGAATTATGTTAGCAGTTGCTGCATTTTTCAATTATGAAATTTGGCAGATGGATGCCAAAACATCGTTTCCTTCCTTAAGGAAAGGTTGTATGAGATACAACCAGAAGGTTTTGTCGGTCCTACGGATGCTAAAAGGTGTGAAAGCTTCAATGATCCTTCTATGAACTGAAGCAAGCATCTTGGAGTTGGAATATACACTTTGATGAGGTGATCAAAGTTTTTGAGTCTATACAAATTTTATGAGAAACTTGTATTTACAATAAAGTGAGTGGGGGCACTATATAGTTTTTGGTAAGCATATGTGGTTGACATATTGTTGATCGGAAATGATGTAGAATTTCTGGAAAGCATAAATGGTTGTTTGAAAAGAGTTTTTCAAAGGAAGACCTGGATAAAGCTACCTAATTGTTGAGCATCAAGATCTATAGAGATAGATCAAGATGCTTGATGAGACTTTCAATGAGTACATACCTTGACAAGATTTTGAAAGAGTTCAAAATGGATCAGTCAGAGAAAGAGTTCTCGCCTGATTTGTAAGGTGTGAAGTTGAGTGAGACTCAAAGCTCGACAACGGCAGAAGAAAGAGAAAGGACGAATGTCGTCCCCTATGCCTTAGCCATAGGCTCTATATTATGCCATGCTGTGTACCGCACCTGGTGTGTGCCTTGCCATGAGTCTGTCAAGGGGTACAAAAGTGATCGAGGAGTGGATCACTGGACAGCGGTCAAGATTATCCTTAGTAACTAAAAGACTAAGGAAATGTTTCTCGATTATGGAGGTGATAAAGGGTTCACCATAAAGAGTTACGTCGATACAAGCTTTAACACCAATCTGGATGACTCGTAGTAGCAATCTGGATACATATAGTGGAGCAGCCATTTGGAATAGTACCAAGTGGAGTGTGGTAGCAGTGTTTCAGTTTGACATAGAGATTTGCAAAGTACACACGAATCTGAATGTCACGGACCCGTTGACTAAAAGACCTCTCTCACATGCAAAGCATGATCGAGCCCCAGAACTCATTGGGTGTTAGATTCATAACAATGTGGATCACATGCTGATGTGAACTAGATTATTGACTTTAGTGCAAGTGGGAGACTGTTGGAAATATGCCCTAGAGGCAATAATAAATTAGTTATTATCATATTTCCTTGTTCATGATAATCGTTTATTATCCATGGTATAATTGTGTTGATCGGAAACTCAGATACATGTATGGATACATAGACAACACCATGTCCCTAGTATGCCTCTAATAGACTAGCTCGTTAATCAAAGATGGCTATGGTTTCCTAGTCATGGACATGAGATGTCATTTGATAATGGGATCACGTCATTAGGAGAATGATGTGATGGACAACACCCAAACTACAAACGTAGCATATGATCGTGTCAGTTTATTGCTACTGTTTTCTGCATGTCAAGTATTTGTTCCTATGACCATGAGATCATGTAACTCACTGACACCGGAAAAGTACCTTGTGTGTATCAAACGTCGCAACGTAACTGGGTGACTATAAAGGTGCTCTACAGGTATCTCCGAGGGTGTCTGTTGGGTTGGCATGGATCAAAACTAGGATTTGTTACTCCGTGTGACGGAGAGGTATCTCAGGGCCCACTCGGTAATACAACATCACAATAAGCCTTGCAAGCAATGTGACTAAGTGTTAGTCACGGGATCTTTTATTACGGAACGAGTAAAGAGACTTGCCGGTAACAAGGTTGAACTAGGTATGGAGATACCCATGATCGAATCTCGGGCAAGTAACATACCGAAGAACAAAGGGAACATCATACGGGATTAACTGAATCCTTGACATAGAGGTTCGACCGATAAAGATCTTCGTAGAATATGTAGGAAACAATATGGAGATCCAGGTCCCGTTATTGGTTATTGAACGTAGAGGTGTCTCGGTCATGTCTACATAGTTCTCGAACCCGCAGGGTCTGCACACTTAAGGTTTGGTGACGTTTCGGTAGTATAGAGTTATGTATGGTGGTGACCGAAGGTTTTTCGAAGTCCCGGATGAGATCCCAGATGTCACACGGAGCTCCGGAATGTTTAGGAGGTAAAGATTGATATATAGGAAGTCCTGTTTTGGTCGTCGGAAAAGTTTCGGGCTCATCGGTAGTGTACCGGGAGTGTCGGTAGTGTACCGGGGGACCATCGGGAGAGGTATTTCGACCCAAGAGGCTACATGGGCTGTGGGAGGAGGTAAACCAGCCCCTGGTGGGCTGGCCGAAGCCTACTCTAAGGGCCCATGCGGCTGGAGTGGTTTCAGAAGGAAAAAATCCAAAGGTGGAGAGGTGGAAAGAATTTCCAAGTGGAAAGGAGGAATCCTACTCCTAATAGGATTGGAGTAGGACTCCTCCACCTCCAATTTCGATCAAACCTTGAGGGTTTGAGGCTGCCTTCTCCCCTCCCTTCCTCCTATATATACTAGAGGATTTAGAGGAAAAAGCTAACCCTAATAGCCACGTGCTACCTCTCCTCTAGATCACAGTTTCTCCTCTAGATCGGTTTTCAACGGTGCTTAGGCGAAGCCGTGCTGGAATAGCTCCACCACCATCACCGCAACACCGTCGCGCTGCCGGAGAACTCATCTACCTCTCCGCTCCCTCTTGCTGGATCAAGAAGGCAGAGATCGTCATCGAGCTGTACGTGTGCTGAACGCGGAGGTGTCGTCCATTCGGCGCTAGATCGGAAGGACAGTGATCAAGATCGCGAGACGGATCGTGGTGAGATCGCGGGACGGATCGTGATGAGTTCGCGGGACGGATCGTGATTGGATCGCGGGACAGATCGTGATGAGATCGTGGGATGCTCGGCGATTTGGATCGTGAAGACGTGCAACTACACCAACCGCGTTTCTTAACACTTCCCGCTTAGCGATCTACAAGGGTATGTAGATCCACTCTCCCTCTCGTAGATGCTCATCACCATGGATAGATCTTGCGTGTGCATAGGAAAATTTTTGTTTTCCATGCAACGTTCCCCAACATATCTTCCTTAGCAACAACAGCCCAAGCAATAGGGTAGATATTATTGTTTCCATCTCTGCCAATAGCTGCAAGGATCTGTGCTCCCGTGGTCAATTTTATGAAACAACCATCCAGCCCTATGAATGGCCTACATCCATCAAGAAACCCTTGTCTTGAAGCATTCACATAGAAAAAAGACCATGAAATCTTGGCTTGTAGCTTATGTCAACATGTTTTCCTTCCTTCGTTGCTTCCAATTCTTCCTTAGTGGGCCAGTGACTATGGTGACAATACATCTAGAGCCAGGATTTTTATCTATTACAGTTTGCAGATAATCCCTGATTTTGTGGTACTGCTTCTTGTGATCACCCAGTACCATGTTCCTAGCTTTGGTCTTTGCCCTATAGGCCATCCTCTTTGGCACTTCCACCATAAAATCATTTTTGGCTTTGTCAACTATAGTAGTGATGACAGTATTGGGATCTGACCTGAAGTTGTCCACATAAGCAGTGTTAAGCCACTTAGAATTCACTCTAGTGCTAGATGGATCGGTTGGACAAGTGTGTTTCAAGTGCATCTTCTTAATGCAAAACGTTTTCTCATGAGCTATCTTGGAGGCTGTCATATAGAATTGACATCCATATTTTTCCTTCTCCTTACAGCACACAATTATCCTATCTGGAGTATTCCTATGGAAATGAAAATTCCTCACTTGTACAATGTGCAGCCTAGAGAGTGCCTCTCTAAACTGATAAACATCTCTAAAACAAAGTTTCAACGTGAATTGTTGCTCTAGGCTTTCTCTGTTCTCATCATACCAGACCCTTTCTTTTTGTTTCTTTGCTCTTGATTTTCTTCCTTTAGGCAGAACAAAAGAAAGTGGCTCAAATCCATCATCATCTTCCTCTTTCATAAAACCCACTTCCTCTTCATTATCAGAAGGAGCCCAATCTGGAATATCAGGTATCACTACTTGAGAGTGTGATCTGAGTGTAGGACCTGGCCTCTTTACTTTCTTCTTCACAGGCTGCTCCGGTGGAATTTGTTCAAAACATTCATCATCATTGACAAAAATGTCCTCAAGATCTGTCTCACCCTCATAGTGCAGCATTGGGTCTTCTCTTTTCCTCTTCATCTCTACAATAGTTGCCTTCAGTTCCTCCTCCTCATTCCACCAACTGTAGCTATCATCAGATGCCTCTCCATCATCTTCTTCCTCTTCAGGAAAAGGATTCTCGTCAATTGGAGTTTGCACATTCTCACGGATAACATATTTCGTGTACTGAACTGGTGAGCACTGGGCTGATCATTGATGTGCAATGGCTGGTAGCACACACTGTCTTGTGTCTGAACCTGATAAGGAATGGACTGGTCCTCCATTATTGACAGCAAATTGAGATATGTAACATCTGAACGTTCCATTGATTTTTGCACAAATTTGGCACCATCTTGAATAAACAGCTCCCAAACCTCAGATTGTTGGCTACATTAAATTTACAGAAAGATTCAGACCAAATCCTACTGCCTAAATCCACTAATCTGATGAAGGGGGAAGAAATGGCCTTACCCGCCGTCGAAGACGTAGTGGCTGAGCGGATTCTCGCTAGAGGTGTTGCCCGCCGACGACTAAGCTTTCCGGACGGGACGCGGAAACGACCGTTGTCGCCGCTAGGGTCGCCGTCGTCGGGCGGGACGCGGAAACGATCGCCGCCGCCACCACCAGGAGTTGCCATGGTCAAACGCGCTGGAGAGAGAGTGGAGCTGGACAAAACTGTTGGGCAAACACTGTCCCAGAGCTGTGTAATCCGTCGTCCGTTGCCAATTAAAACGGCTAAACCGAGAGAACGATAGTATCTGTCACATACCTTCCTTAGTATTGGAAGTTTTCAAACAAAAGAGGCAAAGTCGGTAGTTGCGTCATTTTGTCGATCGCATGGGAATTTCGGCCATGTCTGAAGGAATCAGCATGTAGGACACCACAGCTGCTATACAATCTCCTCCGTGCTCCGACCACCGCGCGTTGCTGCCATTGGAGGCGAGCACCGCCGCCGCTGTCACAAGAGTCACGTGGCTGCTCACAGTGTTGCGACAACGGGAGGTTGCCGAGGCGGGCTGCTGCAGGCCGTGCCATGAGGGGGGGCACCAGTGGTAGGGCTACAGGAGTCTGTAGCAAAACCACGACGGGGCAGCAGGGGAGCTGTGCATGTTATGCTGGGCAACATGATGGATGTTGCAAGGCCAACACTGAGAAACGGCCGTCTGCACGGCCAGCCATGCTGTGACGTGACAGCATGAGCCTCAAGTGGAAAACAGGACAATGTTACTTTTTCCAAACCGCACTTTCCCGATGCAACAGCTCGCGACCCAGCCGAGAAGACCAAACACATACATGGGGCCAACAATATTCAGTTCTATTTGAAGTTGTAACATCTATAATGATTTTCCCATTGCATATACCAGGTATGGCTCTCCCTGGTTAAATCTTACTCCCTCCGTAAACAAATACTAAGATGTAGCAACTCTTTCTCACTACTGTTAAGCTAAGTTGGATGCCCAAGAAAACAAACGATATAAGCCACCAAAGGAAGCCACGAGGTAATACATATATATATGACCAAAATTCATCACGAGTATAAATCACCAAAACAGCCAATATAGTCTGGCAGATAACCACTACGTTCCATAATAATAAGATATAACATAAAAACAGAAGTAGAGTCTGCAGGCAAAAAGGAAATGTTCGACATTTCACTAGTTTCACGTTTCACTAGGGATGGGTTGGAGTTTCTGCGCGGAATCACCATGCTCAGTCATCACCGAAAGTTATCTTCTTCCCTGCCAAAGAAACAACAAACAAATGTCAAAACCAGTACTCGTCTTCCAAAAAGAATAAAACTAACCAGATTGCTGTTCATCTAGGCTGGAAGTTACCTGCACTAGGCGTGCCAGCACTCTGCCTGGGGGGTGCACCACCCCGACCACGGCCCCTGTCACTCCGGCCGCCTCTGTCACCCCGTCCACCTCTGTCACCCCGGCCAAATCTTCCACCTCTATTGCCCCCCCTGTCAAACCTTCCACCTCTGCGGCCCGTGCCCCTTTCAAATCTTCCTCCTCTCCTGTTACCACTATCGGCGCCATCTCTGTTATCAGCCCTAGGCTTGGCTTCATCCACAAACAAGCTGAACTCTCCAATGTTAGATCCGTTCAGCTCAAGCGCTTTAGGCAAAGAACTCCCGTCAGCAAATTCCATGTACGCTATCCTGCAGGACCAAACCGGCAGCCAAAGAGTCAGTTACAAGAAACGAGGCTATGTATTGACCTAGCAGCAAATGCACTTTATATGCCAGAGCCAAACTCACCCTTTGCTTGTGCCAGTTTCATAATCCTTCGGGATTGAAACTCTAGAAATCACTCCACATGAGCTAAAATGTTCTTGAAGCGAGCTTCGGATCTGGTGACAGAAAACATTAAGATATAACACAAGATTCGTAATTAGAGCATCTCGGTCAAATCAACCAGATTTTACCACAGAAAGACATGTTTAACGCTTTGAATTACCTCATCCTCCCCAAGAGATGAATCAAATCCTCTGATAAAGGCAGTATTGCTTTCACCGGACTTCTTGAAAGAACTATTGTCCCTCCTGAACACAGAAAATTAAGGCAAGTCATGTCCAGGCAATTTCTAGGAAGATAATCGGTGGGTTAGAAAATCACCCGCTGCCAGGAGTGATAGCGCCTCGCTCACGAGCAAAATCAAGCCTGACAGGCCTCCCCGCCAAATCATGTCCATTTAATTCGTATGCCTATTCAGTGTCAGAACATGAATAGCCAACTTAGATGGCAATTAAAAGCTTGCTTCACAGATCAGCTGATGAGACAACATAGATCACAAAGAAACATAGTGAATTACCTTTTGAGCAGCTTCAGTTGTGGCAAATTCAACATGTGCAAAACCCTTGAAGCTCCCATCATCAGCGGTAGCAAAACGAATATCATACACCTCACCAGCCTCCCCAAAAAATTGCTTACTACAGGATGTGGAACGACTGAAGGTAAGGACAAAATCTTTCAGAAAAAATGCAATAATAGCACATCTCACAAACTTACACTTGTTCATTCTCCACATCATATGACAGATTCCCAACAAAAAGGGTCTTTGACCCAGCAGTAGCTTGACCACTGATGGCAGGGGTTTTTGGCTGCAACAAATAAAGACAAGGCTGAAATCAAGCATCCATCAAACATAAGAGAAAAAATTAGAACAGCATAAACATACAAGGAACCATACTTCACTCTGCTTGGATTTTGCCACTGACACCGATTTACTCTTTTCCTCATCACTGTCAGAGCTCTCTTCAGAACTATCATCATCACCACTGCTTTCTTTCTTGGCAGCATTAGAGACTGGCTTGGCAGCACCAGAAGATGAATCCTGCGACAGAATACGGAATGCAATATGAATCAAAATCTTCAGACGGAAAAGCAAACACCAAAAATAAGCACCTTAGTCTTCTTTTGTGGAGGCTCTTCTTCATCACTCTCATCAGAACTATCATCAGAATCGTCCTTGGACTGCAAATATTGAGTTACAACAAGATCATTCAATGTAAAACAAATATCACAGAAGACAATGTTTTCAAGAAAGAAAAAAATGCGTACATGTTCACTCTTTTTCTCTGTTGTCAGAGGCCTCTTCACAGGAATAGTAGATTTTGCTGGCTGCAAAACATTTGAAGGAATTTTAAACATTGCACAACAAAAAAGGGACCAGGAGTAAGCAAGTAGCAGAACCCTTACTTCAACAGAATCTGAATCCGAGTCACTATCTGAGCTGCCACTAGATTCTTCTTTCTTTACAGAAACTGTTTTAGCGGTGGTATCCTGGACATAGAAAGTAACCGCATTAGAAAGATGCCATAGACAAAAGATTTTGCTAGCAGCAAAACAATGTTTAAGAAATACAAACATCCCACAAGAGAAGTTACCAAGAGTAAACAAGTACAACAGAGAACTTACTTCTTCAGAATCTGACTCTGAGTCAGAATCTGAGCTATCACTAGATTCTTTGTCCTTCTTAACAGCAACAGCCTTGGAAGATTGAACTGGTCTAGCAGTGGTATCCTGGAAATATATTGAAAATGCTAGTACCACATTATAAAGACAGAATGATGAAGCCTTGGTTTTCATATAACTAGTAGGCTGATTACCTCCTCCTCAGAGTCAGAATCAGAACTTTCAGTGGATTCTACCACTTTCTTGGCTACTGGTTTTTTAGTGGCCATATCCTGCAAACGTTTTTCCAGTTAGGACTAAGAAATATGAGTAGTCCACAGAATTAAACAACAAGATCAGGGGAATGGTAAGTGCAAGAAATATGTTTTATGCTTTTGTACTCAATTATCTCACATAGAGATGCATTGCTAGAAATATAATTCTTACCTCATCCGATGAATCATCAGAATCACTATCAGAGCCATCCAATTCCTGGTTTTTCTTTTGTGCAGTAGCAACCGCAGAATTCTTCACTTCAGTAGCTGGCTTCTGAAACCCAATGAAGTGAAACATGGTGAAATCAGGCAAACAGATATTTAAAAATGCTATTAAATGATGAAACTTCCACTTCAAAAACAGTTGTTAAATGACTACCTCAGAGTCAGAGCTTTCAGAATCAGAACTTTCACTGGAATCTTCAACCTTCTTGGCTGCTGCTGGTGCTTTAGCGGGAAGCATATCCTGCATACATTGTTACACTCAGGACTAACAAAATATTGCTGGTGAAGACTGGCACTTGTGCGTACTCCGCAAAATTGAAACCATGATGAGACTGAGCACATGGGGTACTCGCTGTCTCACATTGATATGTGAGGTACAGATTTGCTAACCTCGTCTGATTCATTATTCATATTACGGTGCTAGCAGTTGAGTTCAGAATTGAGTGTACCCATGTGCCATGTTCATATTTTTGGAAAATAAATTCAGCTCAAGTTCATAATTTTTACACTCCAAACAATACCTTCTATAGGCATACACAAATTGATTGATTTAGATATACAATACTCCCTCCATCCCAAAATTCTTGTCTTAGATTTGTCTAGATATGAATGTATCTTGTCACATTTTAGTATCTATATGCATCCATATCTAAATAAATCTAAGACAAGAATTTTGAGACGGAGGGAGTAGTAATGTGTACCATATTCACTACAATATAAATTAAACTCGAGATACATTTGTCCTTCAGCACAGAAGACACAACTCAGACGAAAATTTTGGAGTTCAATGTCTCAACTATGATGTGTTGTTGTGGAAAAACATACAAATTAAAATCTGGAGCAAAAACATAACCTATTTTCATATTGCATCAGCAAGAGGTCAATCAAAGGAATAAAACAAGAAACATATATAGCTAATAGGGTAAGCTTGAAGTTTAAGCTACAATGAGACAAGAAAACTTTAGGACTATGTAACAACTCATATTAGGCAAAAGAAGGGAAAGAATAATTATGAAGATGTCATGGAAAAAAATACTCACTTCGTCCTCATCAGAGCTGCTGCTATCGGACTCTTCAGTCTTTGTAGCAGGTTTCTTTGAAGCAGCAGCAGACTTCTTTGCAGGTTCATCATCAGAGCTGCTCTCGTCACTACTGTCAGAGCTGGACTCCTGTTTAGCAGATTGTGCAGCCTTCTTGGGTGGGACCATCACCTGGGAAAGATGATTACAGAAAGAAGTGAAAATTAAGAGGAAATCACATACAGATTAGATAGAAAAAGAGAAAGAACAATCATGAACATTTCATTGAAACAACACTCACATCCTCATCGGAGCTGCTGTCAGAGCTGCTGCTGTCAGACTTGACATTCTTTGAACCATTGCTAGCAAGTGCAGCAGGTTTCTTTGAAGCAGCAGCAGGCTTTTTTGCAGGTTCGTCATCGGAACTGCTCTCATCGCTGCTATCAGAGCTGGACTCCTGTTTAGCAGAAGGTGCAGCCTTCTTTGGTTGAACCATCACCTGGGAAAGATTTATTTAGAAAATTGATTTCAGAGTAGTGAAAATATATACCTAGGTGACAACAATGACACAAGCAACGAATGCAATCTTCATGTGGAATAATTCTATGCAGTATCATGTTTAAAATAATAAACTTCAAATACACAATGCATGTTACTGTTTAACAAAAAAGAAGGCAAAGAGAAGGAACAGGTGAAGCACCTCGTCCTCGGATTCTGAAGAATCCTCATCAGAACTGCTGCTCTCGACCTTCTTTGGAGGGAGCTTCTTCACAGGCACTACCTTCTCAGGTGCAGTTTTCTGCTTCTTAGCACTGGCAGCCTTCTCGATGTCATCTTCCGCATTTCTCTTGCCTGCAAATTGAGATCACAAGAGTTAAGCCACAGAATGATAGTACTAGATAAAAATGAGACATATGGTCACTGAAATATATACCTTTCTTTCCAGATTTTACATCTGGGACCAGCGCAGCGGCAGGTGCAACCTGGACAGCGGACTTCTTGCTCGACTTACCCATAGTAAGTAATTTGTGAGTACTGCACAAGGAGACGGGCGTCAACTTAAGAGCAACAAACACAAGCAATGCACAATTCATCTACCCTGGTATGGGAAAACAATTCATCTACGCAAGCTACACAATTTCTCAGGGTAAGTTTTCATCGAATCATGGGTAGCCCGTTAATGCCAACAACTACACATAAACACAGAACAGCATAACGAAGCAGCACAGGACTGCCACCGTGTACTACAAAAAGAAATAACATCTATGGCTAAGGATTATCAGGGCATATCTCGTCCTGAATCCTACCCGCCAGACAATTGCAAAGGATTTTGTCACGTAGAGGCTTAAAACCAATAATCGGAGAGCGTCCTACAGGTAGGAACAATTCGAACCGACCAACTCGCAGCGAACACAAAATCAGCGCCACCAGCTACGGCGCTGCGAACTCGACTACGCTACGGCGCTGCCCACGCAGCGGCCACTCCTCGGTATTCAGGTCGCCGAATCAGAAGCGGCCCGAAGTCACCGATCACCGCGGGTACAATCGACGCAGCGGAGCACGGAACAGCGAAATAAGCGAGACGACGGAGTGGGAGAAGGGCGACTCACCGGCGGGAGCTTGGCGGCGGCGGCGGTGGAGGCGGGGAGGAACCCTAGTTCCCCGAATCGACTAGGGTTTTGGGGAGGGTTTGGGCGAGGCAGACGGCGGCGGCTCGGTGTTTATAGGAAGGGCGAGGCACCGGGTCTCCCGATCGATTGATTGAGAGCCACGCTCTCCGGCCGCGAGATATGCGGTTTTTGCGTTTACACCATCCTGGTCTGGATGTTTTCCCTGTCCCGCGCGAATGCTCGGCTTGTAGGCGTGATCGTGTAAAATGTGGGTTGCTGGGGCGCGTTATGTACAAGTGTCTGGATATTTCTTACCTTTTTCCGTGGGCCGTGGACCTTAGTCCGCGCGAGCTTTCTGGCGGCGTGCGTGGGCCTTTGTACAGCACCAAGCGCACGCGATACCAAATCAAACGCGCACCCCCATGATTTTCAAAAATTGATCCTGGTTTCAAAAAATGTTCATGAATTTCAAAAATGTTTACATTGAAAAAAAAAGGTGCTTGAACCTTTTTCCCATATTTCAAAAAATGTTCATGAATGTGAAAAATTTCCTGTATTTTAAAAACAAAATTGAAAATTGTTCAGGAATTTTAAAATTTGTTTACAAATTTATAAAAATGTTCACGAATTTTACATATGTTCATGGATTTCAAAAAATATTTTTAATACTAAAAAAATATAAAAAATAGTAAATGCTCATGAATTTTAAAATGGTCATGAACTTGAAAGAATGTTGTTGAATTAAAAAAAATTTAACAAATTTAAATAGGAAAGAGTGAAAAATAACATACCAAAATAAAACCAGAGACCCCTCAAAAAAACAGAAGAAAAAAATAAGTCTTCCTGTGACAAGCAAATAGCATAAAGCCTCGCATGGGTCGGCCCATAAAGGCGTCCCTAGCTCTCGGAGGGGCCTGCAAGCTATCCGACGACCCGTGTGTGGAATAGTATCTGTCGCGCCAGACCAACACTTTGTCTAGGGTCAAAATCCATCAAACTCAAGGGTTTGTTTGTATGTCGGTATTAAGGGCCATGGAATTAAATTGGCCTCAGTATCGAAGACTTAGTGTGTGTGTTTGGTTTCTATCACAAGATGAAACGTAATCCATCCCGGAAGGCCATTCTCGCGTTTGGTTCGTCGCAGGAACGAGAACCCACCAGTTCAAGGAACGACATATTCCCTCATGTTCCCGAACCGAGTAGTTCCTTGAAAACGAGCGGCCCACGTGGAACGGCTTCTTTCCCTCGAGGCCTCGACTCGCACCCTCTCGTCATCTTGTGACTCCCCCTCTCTCGATATGAGCCGCCGCCAGGCGAAACTAGCTTAAGACCTCTCCGACGCCGGTTGTCCCTCGCGTCCTGATACGTCTCCAACGTATCTACTTTTCCTAACACTTTTGCTCTTGTCTTCGACTCTAATTTGCATGATTTGAAAACCAACCCGGACTGACGCCGTTTTCAGCAGAACCACCATGGTGTTGTTTTTGTGCAGCAATAAAAGTTCTCGGAATGGAACGATTTTTTTGGAAATTTATTTTGGAATATTTAAGGAATTATGGAGCCAAAAGCTACCCGAGAGGGGGCCCAGGGTGCCCACCCCCACCAGGGCGTGCCAGCCCCCCTGGCACAGCCTGGTGGAGGGTGGACACCTCGTGGGTCCCTCGACCCTAATTCCAATGCTATAAATTCACAATTCCCCGGAAAAAATCAAAGAGAAGCTTTTACCTCGTTTCACGATACGGAGCCGCCGCCACCTCCTGTTCTTCATCGGGGGCCAGATCTGGAGTCCGTTTGGGCTCCGAAGAGGGGAATCTTCGGTCTTTGTCATCATCAAACCTTCTCCATCGCCAATTCCATGATGCTCCCCACTGGGAGTGAGTAATTCCTTCGTAGGCTTGCTGGTCGGTGAGGAGTTGGATGAGATTCATCATGTAATCGAGTTAGTTTTCTTAGGTCTTGATCCCTAGTATCCACTATGTTCTAAGATTGATGTTGCTATGACTTTGTCATGCTTAATGCTTGTCACTAGGGCCCGAGTGCCATGATTTTAGATATGAATAGTTTATGTTATCATCATTATATCTATGTTCTTGATTCGATCTTGCCTAGTCATATGCACCTATTACGTGTTATGATCCGTCACCCCCATAGTGATAATATTTGGGATACTTCACGGTGATGACCTTAGTTTGAGGAGTTCATGTATTCACTAAGTGCTACTGCTTTGTTCCGGTCTCTATTAAAAGGAGGCCTTAATATCCCTTAGTTTTCTTATGGACCCCGCCACAGGAGTGTAGGACAAAACATGCCATGCAAGTTCTTATCCATAAGCACGTATGACTATATACGAAATACATGCCTACATTACATTAATGAACTGGAGCTAGTTCTGTGTCGCCCTAGGTTTTGACTATAATATGATGAATATCATCCAACGAATACTCCGATCCAGTGCCTACAATCTTTTCACATACTGTACTTGCTAAGTTACTACCGTTGCTGCTATTGTTACCGCTAATGTTATTGTCACCACTTCTATCAAACTATCGTATTACTATGCTACTGATCACTCTACTGCAGATATTTATCTTCAGGTACTCTACCCTCAAAAACGGTTGTGTTCCCCTATACTTGTGGGTTATCAAGACCTTTTTGTGGCGCCGTTGCCGGGGAGCATAGCTATATTTGTTGAGTCACTTGGGATTTATATCAATTGATCACTATGAAGAATCTGAAGGATACTAAAACTAAGATTTTTTCCTCTAAGACGAGGGGAGGTAAGGAACTGCCATCTAGCTCTGCACTTGATTCACCTTCTGTTATGAGTAAGCTTGCAACACCACCACATGTTATTAATCCTAATATTTATGATGCTACTTCTGCTATGAATGATGCTTATGATGATGCTAGTACCATGCTTGATGGAAATGTGCCATTAGGTGAATTTCTTGATGAACAATTTGCTAGAGCTAGAGAAAATGAAATTATTGAAACTGTTGAATCTACTGAAACTGATGATTGTGAAACAACTAATAGGCCTAGCTCTCCTAGATTTGAAATGTCTAAGATACCCGAAGGTTATGCTTTAGATGGAGAAATAGCTAGAGAGATTCTTGCTTGTAAGGATAGGAATGATGTTAAGAAACTACTATGCAAGTATAAAGAGAAGACTTTGAATGCTAAAATGAAATGTGATCCTAAGTTTGCTACTTAACCTATCTTTGTTACTGATAAGGACTATGAATTCTCTGTTGACCCAGAGTTAATTACTTTGGTTGAATCTGATCCTTTTCATGGCTATGAAACTGGAACGGTCGTAGCACAACTTACTAAGTTGCATTATATAGCCACCCTATTTGCTCATGATGAGAAGATTCGCTACTATTATATTCTCAAATTATTTCCGTTCTCATTAAAGGGTGATGCTAAGATATGGTACATCACTCTTACTCCTGGTTGTGTGCGTACCCCAGGATATGATTTACTACTTCTCTGAAAAATATTTTCCTGCTCATAAGAAACAAGCTGCCTTACAGGAGATATTTAAATTTGTGCAAATTGAAGAAGAGAGTCTCCCACAAGTTTGGGGGAAGCTTTAACGTGGCTTGAGACTGCGTCGGTATTTCCCCAAAGAGGAAGGAATGATGCAACACAGCGACGGTAAGTATTTCCCTTGGTTATGAAACCAAGGTATCAACCCGTAGAGGAAGATCACGCACCCATGTAAACAGCACCCACACACAAACAACAAATACTTGCAACCCGACGCGAAAGAGAAGTTGTCACGCTCTCTACGGTAATATGATAGATTAGGTAATGATAGATTTGAGATATACATCTCTCAAGAACACAAAATAAAAGAGTAAATATGCAGCAATATATTTTTGGGTTTTTGATTTTGTAGATCTGAAAACAAAGATTGCAAAAACGTAGATCGACAAACAATATGATGGAAAAGTAGACCCGGGGGCCGTAGGATCCACTAGTGGCTAAGGAGACATCATCATAATGAGCTCAATGTGACTAAGGAGATAGCCACATGATGATGTATTACAGAACGAGTAAAGAGACTTGCCGGTAACGAGATTGAACAAGGTATAGAGATACCGATGATCGAATCTCGGGCAAGTATCATATCGATAGACAAAGGGAATTGTATACGGGATTGATTAAATCCCCGACATCGTGGTTCATCCGATGAGATCATCGTGGAGCATGTGGGAGCCAACATGGGTATCCAGATCCCGCTGTTGGTTATTGACCGGAGAGGTGTCTCGGTCATGTCTACATGTCTCCCAAACCCGTAGAGTCTACACACTTAAGGTTCGATGACGCTAGGGTTATAGGGAAATGGTATATGTGTTTACCGAAGGTTGTTCGGAGTCCCGGATGAGATCCCGGACATCACGAGGAGCTCCGGAATGGTCCGGAGGTAAATATTGATATATAGGAAGTCCAATTTTGGTCACCGGAAAGTTTTCGGGCTCATCGGCAGTGTCCCGGGAGTGCCGAGAGGGTGCCGGAGGACCCCGGGAGGGGTTTGACGCCCAAAGGACTTCGTGGGCCCTTAGAGGAGGTGTGCCAGCACTTTTTGGGCTGCCCAAGACCTTCTAGAAAGGCCCATGCGGCTGGAGATCTAGAGATAAAGGGCAAAGGGTTTTTAAAAGAGGAGATCCACCTCCCTTGTGGGAGGTGGACTCTATCCCCACTTCGGCCGAAGCCCTCCTCTTTGGAGGAGGGGCCAAGGCAGCCCTCCCTCTCCCTCCTCCTATATATATGCAAGGGTTTGGGCTTATTTGAGACACGACTTCTCTCTCTCTCGGCGCAGCCCTACCCTTCCTCTTCCTCGTTCTCCGTAGCGCTTGGCGAAGCCGTGCCGGAGTTCACGTAGCTCCACCGTCACCACGCCGTCGTGCTGGCGGAGCTCTCCCTCTAACTCTCCTTCCTCCTTGCTGGATCAAGGCGTAGGAGACGTCATCGGGTTGCACGTGTGTTGAACGCGGAGGCGCCGTTGTTCGGCGCTGAGATCGGAATCCACCGCGATCTGAATCGCTGCGAGTACGACTCCACCAACCGCGTTCTTGTAACGCTTCCGCTTAGCGATCTTCAAAGGTATGAAGATGCAATCTCTCCCCACTCGTTGTTGGTTTCTCCATCGATAGATCTTGGTGATACGTAGGAAACTTTTTGATCTACTACTACGTCTCCCAATAGTGGCATCATGAGCTAGGTCTATGCGTAGAATCTATGCACGAGTAGAACACAAGTTGTTGTGGGCATCGATTTTGTTAATATGCTTACCACTACTAGTCTTATCTTGATACGGAGGTATTGTGGGATGAAGCGGCCCGGACCGACTTTACACGTACGCTTACGTGAGACTGGTTCCACCGCGTGACATGCACTTGTTGCATAAGGTGGCTAGCGGGTGTCTGTCTCTCCCACCTTAGTCGGATTGGATTCAATGAAAAGGGTCCTTTTGAAGGGTAAATAGCAATTGGCATATCACGTTGTGGTTTTGGCGTAGGTAAGAAATGTTCTTGCTAGAAACCTATAGCAGCCACGTAAAAACTTGCAACTACAAATTAGAGGACGTCTAACTTGTTTTTGCAGCATATGCCTTGTGATGTGATATGGCCAAAGGATGTGATGTGATGCATTGTGATGTATGAGATTGATCATGTTCTTGTAATAGGATTCACGACTTGCATGTCGATGAGTATGACAACCGGCAGGAGCCATAGGAGTTGTCTTATTTTATTGTATGACCTGCGTGTCAATCATAAACGCCATGTAATTACTTTACTTTATTGCTAAACGTTAGCCATAGTAGTAGAAGTAATAGTTGGCGAGACAACTTCATGAAGAACGATGATGGAGATCATGGTATCGTGCCGGTGACAGTGATGATCATGGTGCCCCGAAGATGGAGATCAAAGGAGCAAGATGATATTGGCCATATCATGTCACTATATTGATTGCATGTGATGTTTATCATGTTTACGTCTTATTTGCTTAGAACGATGGTAGTAAATAAGATGATCTCTCAATAAAATTTCAAGAGAAGTGTTCACCCTAACTGTGCACCGTTGGTAAGGATCGTTGTTCCGAAGCACCACGTGATGATCGGGTGTGATAGGTTCTAACGTTCGCATACAACGGGTGTAAGCCAGATTTACACACGCGATACACTTAGGTTGACTTGACAAGCCTAGCATGTACAGACATGGCCTCGGAACACGGAAGACCGAAAGGTCGAACATGAGTTGTATAGAAGATACAATCAACATGGAGATGTTCACCATGGATGACTAGTCCGTCTCACGTGATGATCGGACACGGGCTAGTTGACATGGATCATGTGTCACTTAGATGTCTAGAGAGATGTCTATCTAAGTGGGAGTTCATTAAATAATTTGATTATGTGAACTTAATTATCATGAACTTAGTCTTAAATTGTCATTACAATCTATATTGTAGATCCAATGGCGAACGCGAATGTCACCCTAAACTTCAACGCGTTCCTAGAGAAAACCAAGCTGAAAGATGATGGAAGCAACTATGCGGACTGGGTCCGTGGCTTGAGGATCATCCTCATAGCTTCCAAGAAATTGTATGTCCTTGATGCACCACTAGGTGACCCACCCCTTCTCCCAGCAGAGCAAGACGTTGCGAACGCTTGGCATTCTTGCTGCGATGATTACTCCCTTGTTCAGTGTGGCATGCTTTACAGTTTGGAACCAGGGCTCCAAAAGCGTTTTGAGCAACACGGAGCATATGAGATGTTCCAAGAGCTGAAACTGGTTTTTCAAGCTCATGCCCGGGTTGAGAGATATGACGTCTCCAACAAGTTCTTCAGCTGTAAGATGGAGGAGAATAGTTCTGTCAGTGAGCACATCCTCAAGATGTCTGGGCTTCACAACCGCTTGACTCAGCTGGGAGTTAATCTCCCGGATGACTCGGTCATTGACAGAATCCTCCAGTCGCTTTAACCTAGCTACAAGAGCTTTGTGATGAACTACAACATTCAAGGGATGGAGAAGTCCATTCCTGAGTTGTACTCGATGCTGAAATCAGCAGAGGTCGAGGTCAAAAAGGAGCATCAAGTGTTGATGGTGAATAAGACGCTTAGTTTCAAGAAAGGCAAGGGTAAGAAGAACTTCAAGAAGGATAGCAAAGCTGTTGCCGCGCCCGGTAAGCAAGTTGCCGGGAAGAAGAAGAACAAGAGTGGACCCAAGCCAGAGATTGAGTGTTTTTATTGCAAGGGTACCGGTCACTGGAAGCGAAACTGCCCCAAGTAATTAGCGGATAAGAAGGACGACAACGTTAAAGGTATATGTGATATACTTGTTATTGATGTGTACCTAACCAACGCTCGTAGTAGCTCCTGGGTATTTGATACCGGTGCAGTTGCTCACATTTGTAACTCCAAGCAGGAGCTACGGAATAACCGGAGGCTGGCAAAGGACGAGGTGACGATGCGCGTCGGGAATGGTTCCAAGGTCGATGTGATCGCCATCGGCACGCTACCTCTACATCTACCTTCGGGATTAGTGTTAAACCTTAATAATTGTTATTTAGTACCAGCTTTGAGCATGAACATTGTATCTGGATCTCGCTTGATTCGAGATGGCTACTCATTTAAATCTCAGAATAATGGTTGTTCTATTTATACGAGAGAAATGTTTTATGGTCATGCCCCGCTGGTCAATGGTTTATTTCTGATGAATCTCGAACGTGATGTTACACATGTCCATAGTGTGAGTACCAAAAAGTGTAAGGTTGATAACGATAGTCCCACTTACATGTGGCACTGCCGTCTTGGTCATATTGGTGTCAAACGCATGAAGAAACTCCATACTGATGGACTTTTGGAGTCTCTTGATTTCTAATCATTTGACACGTGCGAACCATGCCTCATGGGCAAGATGACCAAGACTCTGTTCTCCGGAACAATGTAGCGAGCAACTGACTTGTTGGAAATAATACATACCGATGTATGCGGTCCAATGAGTGTCGAGGCTCGTGGTGGCTACCGTTATGTTCTCACCCACACTGATGACTTGAGTAGATATGGGTATGTCTACTTAATGAAACATAAGTCTGATACTTTTGAAAGGTTCAAGGAATTTCAGTGTGAGGTAGAGAATCAACATGACAGGAAAATAAAGTGTCTACGATCTGATCATGGTGAAGAATATTTAAGTCACGAGTTTGGCACGCACCTAAGGAAATGTGGAATTGTTTCACAACTCACGCCGCCTGGCACACCTTAGCGAAATAGTGTGTCTGAATGTCGTAATCACACTCTATTAGATATGGTACGATCTATGATGTCTCTTACCGACTTACCGCTATCATTTTGGGGATATGCATTAGAGACTGCCGCATTCACTTTAAATAGGGCACCATCAAAATCCATTGAGACGACACCGTATAAATTATGGTTGGAAAGAAACCTAAGCTGTCGTTTCTAAAAGTTTGGGTATGCGATGCTTATGTGAAGAAACTTCAACCTGAGAAGCTCGAACCCAAAGCGGAAAAGTGCGTCTTCATAGGATATCCCAAAGAGACTATTGGGTATACCTTCTACCTATGATCCGAGGGCAAAGTCTTTGTTGCCAAGAATGGATCCTTTCTCGAGAAAGAGTTTCTCTTGAAAGAAGTGAGTGGGAGGAAAATAGAACTTGATGAGGTAATTGTACCTCCACTCGAACTGGAGAGTAGCATAGGAAAGGAAGTTGTTTCTGTGGAGCCTACACCGACTGGAGTGGAAGTTAATGATGATGATCATGAAACTTCAGATCAAGTTACTATTGAATGTCGATGGTCCACTAGGACACGTTCCGCACCAGAGTGGTACGACAACCCTGTCCTAGAGATCATGTTGTTGGACAACGGTGAACCTTCAAACTATGAAGAAGTGATGGCGGGCCCGGATTCCAACAAATGGCTTGAAGCCATGAAATCCGAGATAGGATCCATGTATGAGAACAAAGTGTGGACTTTGGTGGACTTGCCTGATGATAAGCGAGCCATTGAAAATAAATGGATCTTTAAGAAGAAGATTGGCGCGGATGGTAATGTGACCGTCTATAAGGCTCGGCTTGTCGCTAAGGGTTATCAACAAGTTCAAGGAGTTGACTACGATGAGACTTTCTCACCCGTAGCGATGCTGAAGTCTGTCTGAATCATGTTAGCAATTGCCGCATTTTATGATTATGAGATCTGGCAAATGGACGTCAAAACGGCATTTCTTAATGGCTTCCTCAAGGAAGAACTGTATATGATGCAGCCGGAAGGTTTTGTCGATCCTAAAGATGCTAACAAGGTATGCAAGCTCCAGCGCTCCATCTATGGGCTGGTGCAAGCATCTCGGAGTTGGAACATTCGCTTTAATGAAGTGATTAAAGCGTTTGGGTTTGTACAGGTTTATGGAGAACCCTGTATTTACAAGAAAGTGAGTGGGAGCTCTGTAGCATTTCTCATATTATATGTGGATGACATACTGATAATGGGAAATGATATAGAACTCTTGGAAAGTATAAAGGCCTACTTGAATAAGTGTTTTTCAATGAAGGACCTTGGAGAATCTGCTTACATATTAGGTATTAAGATCTATAGAGTTAGACCGAGACGCCTCATAGGTCTTTCACAAAGCACATACCTTGAAAAGATATTGAAGAAGTTCAATATGGATCAGTCCAAGAAGGGGTTCTTGCCTGTGTTACAGGGTGTGAGATTGAGTACGACTCAATGCCCGACCATGGCAAAGGATAGAGAAGAGATGAGTGTCATCCCCTACGCTTCAGCCATAGGCTCTCTTATGTATGCCATGCTGTGTAACAGACCTGACGTGAACCTTGCCATAAGTTTGGTAGGGAGGTACCAAAGTGATCCCGGAGTGGAACACTAGACAACGGTCAAGAATATCCCGAAGTACCTGAAAAGGACAAAGGACATGTTTCTCGTATATGGCGGTGCCGAAGAGCTCGTCGTAAAGGTTTACGTCGATGCTAGCTTCGACACAGATCCGGACGACTCCAAGTCGCTAACCGGATATGTGTATATTTTGAATGGAGGGGCAGTCAGCTGGTGCAGTAGCAAGCAAAGCGTCGTGGCGGCATCTACATGTGAAGCGGAGTACATAGCTGCTTCGGAAGTAGCAAAGGAAGGAGTCTGGATGAAGGAGTTCATCACCGACCTAGAAGAAGCGCGTCGGGCCCGATGACTCTATTATGTGACAACACTAGAGCTATTGCCCTTGCGAAGGAGCCCAGGTTTCACAAGAAGACAAGACACATCAAGCGCCGCTTCAACTCCATCCGTGATTACATTCAGGAGGGAGATATAGATAGTTGTAAAGTGCATACGGATCTGAATGTCGCAGATCCGTTGACTAAACCTCTCTCACGAGTAAAACATGATCAGCACCAGAATGCTATGGGTGTTCAATTCATCACAATGTAACTAGATTATTGACTCTAGTGCAAGTGGGAGACTGTTGGAAATATGTCCTAGAGGCAATAATAAAATGTTTATTATTGTATTTCCTAGTTCATGATAATTTTCTGTTGTTGATGCTATAATTGTGTTTACCAGAAATCGTAATACATGTGTGAATACAGAGACCACAACTTGTCCCTAGTGAGCCTCTAGTTGACTAGCTCGTTGATTAATAGATGGTCACGGTTTCATGACCATGGACATTGGATGTCATTGATAACGGGATCACATCATTAGGAGAATGATGTGATGGACAAGACCCAATCCTAAGCATAGCACAAGATCGTGTAGTTCGTTTGCTAAAGCTTTTCAATGCTAAGTATCGTTTCCTTAGACCATGAGATTGTGCAACTCCCGGATACCGTAGGAATGCTTTGGGTGTGCCAAACGTCACAACGTAACTGCGTGTCTATAAAGGTGCACTATGGGTATCTCCGAAAGTGTTTGTTGGGTTGGCACGAATCGAGACTGGGATTTGTCACTCCGTGTGACGGAGAGGTATCTCTAGGCCCACTCGGTAAGACATCATCATAATGAGCTCAATGTGACTAAGGAGTTAGTCACGGGATGATGTATTACGGAGCGAGTAAAGAGACTTGTCGGTAACGAGATTGAACAAGGTATAGGGATACCGACGATCGAATCTTGGGCAAGTATCAAACCGATAGACAAAGGGAATTGTATACGGGATTGATTGAATCCCCGACATCGTGGTTCATCCGATGAAATGATCGTGGAGCATGTGGGAGCCAACATGGGTATCCAGATCCCACTGTTGGTTATTGACCGGAGAGATGTCTCGGTCATGTCTACGTGTCTCCCGAACCCGTAGGGTCTACACACTTAAGGTTCGATGACGCTAGGGTTATAGGGAAATGGTATACGTGATTACCAAAGGTTGTTCGTAGTCCCGGATGAGATCCTGGATGTCACAAGGAGCTCCGGAATGGTCCGGAGGTAAAGATTGATATATAGCAAGTCCAGTTTTGGTCACCGGAAAGTTTTTGGGCTCATCGGTAGTGTACCGGGAGTGCCGAGAGGGTGCCGGAGGACCCTCGGGAGGGGTGTGACGACCATAGGACTTTGTGGGCCCTTAGAGGAGGTGTGCCAGCCCTTATTGGGCTGGCCAAGACCTTCTAGAAAGGCCCATGCAGCTGGGATAAAGAGATAAAGGGCAAAAGGATTTAAAAGGAGGAGATCCACCTCCCTTGTGGGAGGTGGACTCTTCCCCACCTTCGGACGAACCTCTCCTCCTTGGAGGAGGGGACAAGGCAGCCCTCCCTATCCCTCGTCCTATATATATGTAAGGTTTTGGGCTGATTTGATACACGACTTCTCCCTCTCTCTCGGCGCAGCCCTACCCTTCCTCTTCCTCGTTCTCCGTAGCGCTTGGCGAAGCCATGTCGGAGTTCACGTAGCTCCACCGTCACCACACCGTCGTGCTGCCGGAGCTCTCCCTCAACCTCTCCTTCCTCCTTGCTGGATCAAGGTATAGGAGACGTCATTGGGCTGCACGTGTGTTGAACGCGGAGGCGCCGTTGTTCGGCGCTGAGATTGGAATCCACCACGATCTGAATCGCTGCGAGTATGACTCCACCAACCGCGTTCTTGTAACGCTTCCGCTTAGCAATCTTCAAAGGTATGAAGATGCAATCTCTCCCCACTCGTTGCTGGTTTCTCCATAGATAGATCTTGGTGATACGTAGGAATTTTTTTGATTTACTACTACGTCTCCCTACATCAGGTACTTCAGGATATTCTTCACTGATGTCCACTGTTCCGCTCCGTGATCACTTTGGTACCTCCCTACCAAACTTATGGCAAGGTTCACATCAGGTCTGGTACACAACATGGCATACATAATAGAGCCTATGGCCAAAGCATAAGGGATGACACTCATCTCTTCTCTATAATTTGCCGTGGTCGGGCATTGAGTCATACTCAATCTCACACCCTGTAACACACACAAGAACCCCTTCTTGGACTGATCCATATTGAACTTCTTCAATATCTTTTCAAGGTATGTGCTTTGTGAAAGACCTATGAGGCGTTTCGATCTATCTCTATAGATCTTAATACCTAATATCTAAGCAGCTTCTCCAAGGTCCTTCATTCAAAAACACTCATTCAAGTAGGCCTTTATGCTTTCCAAAAGTTCTATATCATTTCCCATCAACAATATGTCATCCACATATAATATGAGAAATGCTACAGAGCTCCCACTCACTTTCTTGTAAATACAGGGTTCTCCATAAACATGTATAAACCCAAACGCTTTAATCACCTCATTAAAGCGAATGTTCCAACTCCGAGATGCTTGCACCAGCCCATAGATGGAGCGCTGGAGCTTGCATACTTTGTTAGCATCTTCAGGATCGACAAAACCTTCCGGCTATATCATATACAGTTCTTCCTTAAGGAAGCCATTAAGGAATGTCGTTTTGATGTCCATTTGCCAGATCTCATAATCATAAAATGCGGCAATGTCTAACATGATTCGGAGGGACTTCAACATCGCTACGGGTGAGAAAGTCTCATCGAAGTCAACTCCTTGAACTTGTCGATAACCCTTAGCGACAAGCCGAGTCTTATAGACGGTCACATTACCATCCGCGTCAGTCTTCTTCTTAAAGATCCATTTGTTTTCTATGGCTCGCTTATCATCAGGCAAGTCCAGCAAAGTCCATACTTTGTTCTCATACATGGATCCTATCTCGGATTTCCGGGCTTCTAGCCATTTGTTGGAATCCGGGTCGGCCATCGCTTCTTCATAGTTCGAAGGTTCACCGTTGTCCAACAACATGATCTCCAGGACAGGGTTACCGTACCACTCTGGTGCGGAACGTGTCCTAGTGGACCTTCGACGTTCAATAGTAACTTGATCTGAAGTTTCATGATCATCATCATTAACTTCCTCTCCAGCCGGTGCACGCTCCATAGAAAAAACTTCCTGTGCTGCGCTACTCTCCGGTTCGAGTGGAGGTACAATTACCTCATCAAGTTCTATTTTCCTCCCACTTACTTCTTTCGAGAGAAACTCTTTCTCTAGAAAGGATCCATTCTTGGCAACAAAGACTTTGCCTTCGGATCTGAGGTAGAAGGTATACCCAATAGTTCCTTTGGGGTATCCTATGAAGACGCACTTTTCCACTTTGGGTTCGAGCTTCTCAGGTTGAAGTTTCTTCACATAAGCATCGCATCCCCAAACTTTCAGGAATGATAGCTTAGGTTTCTTTCCAAACCATAATTCATACGGTGTCGTCTCAACGGACTTTGACAGTGCCCTATTTAAAGTGAATGCGGCAGTCTCTAATGCATATCCAGAAAATGATAGCGGTAAGTCGGTAAGAGACATCATAGATCGCACCACATCCAATAGAGTGCGATTACGACGTTCAGACACACCATTTCACTGAGGTGTGCCAGACGGCGAGAGTTGTGAAACAATTCCACATTTCCTTAGGTGCGTGCCAAACTCGTGACTCAAATATTCTCCGCCACGATCAGATCGTAGGCACTTTATTTTCCCTGTCACGTTGATTCTTTACCTCACTCTGAAATTCCTTGAACCTTTCAAAGGTTTCAAACTTGTGTTTCATTAAGTAGACATACCCATATCTGCTCAAGTCATCAGTGAGGGTGAGAACATAACAGTAGCCACCGCGAGCCTCGACGCTCATTGGACCGCATACATCGGTATGTATTATCTCCAACAAGTCAATTGCTCGCTCCATTGTTCCAGAGAACGGAGTCTTGGTCATCTTGCCCATGAGGCATGGTTCGCACGTGTCAAATGATTCAAAATCAAGAGACTCCAAAAGTCCATCAGCATGGAGCTTCTTCATGAGTTTGACACTAATACGACCAAGGCGGCAGTGCCACATGTAAGTGGGACTATCATTATCAACCTTACATGTTTTGGTACTCACACTATGGACATGTGTAACATCACATTCGAGATTCATTAAAAATAAACCATTGACCAACGGGGCATGACCATAAAACATTTCTCTCATATAAATAGAACAACCATTATTCTCAGATTTAAATGAGTAGCCATCTCGCATCAAACGAGATCCAGATACAATGTTCATGCTCAAAGCTGGTACTAAATAACAATTATTGAGGTTTAAAACTAATCTCGAAGGTAGATGTAGAGGTAGCGTGCCGACGGCGATCACATCGACCTTGGAACCATTCCCGACGCGCATCGTCACCTCATCCTTTGCGAGTCTCTGCTTATTCTGCAACTCCTGCTTGGATTTACAAATGTGAGCAACTGCACCGGTATCAAATACCCAGGAGCTACTACGAGCGCTGGTTAGGTACACATCAATAACAAGTATATCACATATACCTTTAACGTTGCCGGCCTTCTTATCCGCTAAGTACTTGGGGCAGTTCTGCTTCCAGTGACCGGTACCCTTGCAATAAAAGCACTCAATCTTAGGCTTGGGACCATGCTTGTTCTTCTTCCCGGCAACTTTCTTACCGGGTGCGGCAACAGCTTTGCCGTCCTTCTTGAAGTTCTTCTTACCCTTGCCTTTCTTGAAAGTAGTGGTCTTATTCACCATCAACACTTGATGCTCCTTTTTGATCTCGACCTCCGCCGATTTTAGCAGCGAGTACAACTCAGGAATGGACTTCTCCATGCCCTTCATGTTGTAGTTCATCACAAAGCTCTCGTAGCTAGGTGGAAGCGACTGGAGGATTCTGTCAATGACCAGAGTCATCCAGGAGATTAACTCCCAGCTTAGTCAAGCAGTTGTGCAACCCAGACATTTTGAGTATGTGCTCATTGACAGAACTGTTTTCCTCCATCTTACAACTGAAGAACTTGTCAGAGACATCATATCTCTTGACCCAGGCATGAGCTTGGAAAACCAGTTTCAGCTCTTGGAACATCTCATATGCTCTGTGTTGCTCAAAATGCTTTTGGAGCCCCGGTTCTAAACTATAAAGCATGCCGCACTGAACAAGGGAGTAATCAACGCAACGTGACTATCAAGCGTTCATAACGTCTTGATCTGCTGGGAAAATGGGTGCGTCACCTAGCGGTGCATCAAGGACATACAATCTTTTGGAAGCTATGAGGATGATCCTCAAGCCACGGACCCAGTCCGCATAGTTGCTTCCATCATCTTTCAGCTTGGTTTTCTCTAGGAACGCGTTGAAGTTGAGGGTGACATTAGCGTTGGCCATTGGATCTACAATATGGATTGTAAAGACAATTTTAGACTAAGTTCATGATAATTAAGTTCACATAATCAAATTATTTAATGAACTCCCACTTAGGTGGACATCTCTCTAGTCATCCAAGTGATACATGATCCATGTCAACTAGCCCGTGTCCGATCATCACGTGAGACGGACTAGTCATCCATGGTGAACATCTCCATGTTGATCATATCTTTTATATGACTCATGTTCGACCTTTCGGTATTCCGTGTTCCGAGGCCATGTCTGTACATGCTAGGCTCGTCAAGTCAACCTAAGTGTATCGCGTGTGTAAATCTGGCTTACACCCGTTGTATGCGAATGTTAGAACCTATCACACCCGATCATCACGTGGTGCTTCGGAACAACGATCCTTAGCAACGGTGCACAGTTAGGGTGAACACATATCTTGAAATTTTATGAGAGATCATCTTATTTACTACCGTCGTTCTAAGCAAATAAGATGTAAACATGATAAACATCACATGCAATCAATATAGTGACATGATATGCCCAATATCATCTTGCTCCTTTGATCTCCATCTTCGGGGCACCATGATCATCACTGTCACCGGCACGACACCATGATCTCCATCATCGTGTCTGCATGAAGTTATCTCGCCAACTATTACTTCTACTACTATGGCTAACGATTAGCAATAAAGCAAAGTAATTACATGGCGTTTATGGTTGACAGGCAGGCCATACAATAAAATAAGACAACTCCTATGGCTCCTGCTGGTTGTCATACTCATCGACATGCAAGTCGTGAATCCTATTACAAGAACTTGATCAATCTCATACATTACAATGCATCACATCACATCCTTTGGCCATATCACATCACAAGGCATATGCTGCGAAAACAAGTTAGACGTCCTCTAATTTGTAGTTGCAAGTTTTTACGTGGCTGCTATAGGTTTCTAGAAAGAATGTTTCTTACCTATGCCAAAACCACAATGTGATATGCCAATTGCTATTTACCCTTCATAAGGACCCTTTTCATCAAATCCAATTCGACTAAGGTGGGAGAGACAGACAACTGCTAGCCAGCTTATGCAACAAGTGCATGTCAGACGGTGGAACCGGTCTCACGTAAGCATACGTGTAAAGTTGGTATGGGCCACTTCATCCCACAATACTGTCGAATCAAGATTAGACTAGTAACAACAAGCAAATTAACAAGATTGACCCCCACAACAACTTGTGTTCTACTCGTGCATAGAACTATGCATAGACCTAGCTCATGATGCCACTATTGGGAGACGTAGTAGTAAATCAAAAAATGTCCTATGTGTTCACCAAGATCTATCTATGGAGAAACCAGCAACGAGTGGGGAGAGTGCATCTTCATACCTTTGAAGATCGCAAAGCGGAAGCGTTACTCAAACATGGTTGGTGGAGTCGTACTCGCAGCGATTCAGATCGCGGTGGAATCCGATCTAAGCACCGAACAACGGCGCCTCCGCGTTCAACACACGTGCAGCCCGATGACGTCTCCTACGCCTTGATCCAGCAAGGAGGAAGGAGAGGTTGAGGGAGAGCTCCGGCAGCACGACGGCATGGTGACGGTGGAGCTATGTGGACTCAGGCAAGGCTTCGCCAAGCGCTATGGAGAACGAGGAAGAGGAAGGGTAGGGCTGCGTCGAGAGAGAGAGAACTTGTGTCTCAAATTAGCCCCAATACCTCGGGTATATATAGGAGGAGGGAGAGGGACAGCCACCTTGGACCCTCCTCCAAGGAGGAGAGGTTCGGCCGAGATAAGGGAAGAATCCACCTCCCACAAGGTAGGTGGATCTCTTCCTTTTGAATCTCCTTTGGCCTTATCTCTTTATCCCTAGATGCATGGGCCTTTAGGGAAGGACTTGGCCAGCCCAATAAGGGCTGGTCCACCTCCTCTAACAGCGCATGAAGTTCTTTGATCGTCACACCCCTCCCGGGGGTCCTCCGGCACCCTCCCGACACTCCCGGTACACTACCGATGAGCCCAAAAACTTTCCGGTGACCAAAACTGGACTTCCTATATATCAATCTTTACCTCCGGACTATTACGGAGCTCCTTGTGACGTCCAGGATCTCATCCGTGACTCGGAACAACCTTCAGTAACCACGTACAACATTTCCCTCTAACCCTAGCGTCATCGAACCTTAAGTGTGTAGACCCTACGGGTTCGAGAGACACGCAGACATGACCGAGACACCTCTCCGGTCAATAACCAACAGCGGGATCTGGATACCCATGTTATCTCCCACATGATCCATGATGATCTCATCGGAAGAACCACAATGTCAGGGATTCAATCAACCTCGCATACAATTCCCGTTGTCTACCGGTATGACACTTGCCCGAGATTCGATCGTCGATGTCCCTATACCTTGTTCAATCTCGTTATCGACAATTCTCTTTACTCATTATGTAACACATCATCCCGTGGCTAACTCCTTAGCCACATTGATCTCATTATGATGATGTCTTATCGAGTGGGCCCAGAGATACCTCTCCGTCACACGGAGTGACAAATCCCAGTCTCAATTTGTGCCAACCCAACAGACACTTTCGGAGATACCTGTAGTGTACCTTTATAGCCACCCAGTTACGTTATGACGTTTGGCACACCCAAAGTATTCCTACGGTATTGGGGAGTTGCACAATCTCATGGTCTACGGAAATGATACTTGACATTGGAAAAGCTTTAGCAGACGAACTACACGATCTTGTGCTATGCTTAGGATTGGGTCTTATCCATCACATCATTCTCCTAATGATGTGATCCCGTTATCAATGACATCCAATGTCCATGGTCATGAAACCGTGACCATCTATTGATCAACGAGCTAGCCAACTAGAGGGTCTAGTTGTGGTCTATGTATTCACACATGCATTACCGTTTCCGGTTAACACAATTATAGCATGAACAATAGACAATTATCATGAACAAGGAAATACAATAATAACCATTTTATTATTGCCTCTAGGGCATATTTCCAACAGTAATATCCCTTTGTTTCCTTATGGACCCCTCTGCCATGGGAGGGTAGGACAAAAGATGGCATGCAAGTTCTTTTCCATAAGCACGTATGACTATATACGGAATACATGCGTACATTACATTGCGAACTAGAGCTAGTTCTATGTCGCCCTAGGTTATGACTGTTATATGATGAATATCATCCAATGAATACTCCGGTCCAGTGCCTACAATCTTTTCACATATTGTTCTTGCTATGTTACTACCGTTGTTGCTATTGTTACCGCTATTGTTACTGTCACCACTGTTATCAAACTATCATATTACTGTGCTACTGACCACTCTGCTGGAGATATTTATCTTCACGTGTGGTTGAATTGACAACTCAACTGCTAATACTCTCAAATATTCTTTGTCTCCCCTTATGTCGAATCTATAAATTTGGGTTGAATACTCTACCCTCCAAAACTGTTGCGATCCCCTATACTTGTGGGTTATCACGTCCCCGTCGTCTCAATGCCTCTCTAGCGCGGTTCTCGCTCGCATCCCCATCATATCGACTCTCCCATGGCGTGCAGTAATGGCAACAACGAGATATAGTAGATGAAGATGCTGCAGGCGAGGCCGGGGAGGTAATGTTGCACGGTCATGCTTGATGCCCAGAAGTGTCGCGCTGCCACGCTTGACGGATGAGCTGATGTCATCTCTATGTGTTGATATCTGCGTGATTTGAGTGTGATTCCTTTTTCATGGTTCTCTACGAGGACGTCTATGTTTTGAGTTTGACTCTTCTGTTTTTTGGTTCTCTGCGAGCGTGCCCAAGTTGTTCTTGAATCGTTGATGCTCATATGCCTATTCCAAATATATTAGAGACTTCATTGCTAGGAAACATGGTAGAGAAAGAGAACCATGGGTTCAGAAACCCATGCCCTTTCCTCCTAAACCATCCAAGAAAAAGGATGATGAGGATTTTGAGCGCTTTCTTGAAATGCTTAGACCTGTCTTTTTACGTATGCGCTTGACAGATATTTTGAAAATGTCTCCTTATGCTAAGTATATGAAAGATATTGTGACAAATAAAAGAAAGATACCGGAAGCTAAGATTTCCACCATGCTTGCTAATTATACTTTTAAAGGTGGAATACCTAAGAAATTAGGAGATCCCAGAGTACCTATTATAGCATGCTCTATTAAAGGAAATTATGTTAAAACTGCTTTATGTGATCTTGGAGTTGGTGTTAGTGTTATGCCTTTCTCTTTATACTGTATACTTGATTTGAATAAGTTGACACCTGCCGAGATCTCCTTGCAAATGGCTGATAAATCAACTGCTCTGCCTATAGGTATTTGTGAGGATGTACCCGTTGTTGTTGCAAATGCTACTATCTTGACGGACTTTGTTATTCTTGATATTCCCGAGGACGACAGTATGTCGATCATCCTTGGTAGACCCTTTTTGAATACTACAGGAACTGTCATTGATTGCAACAAGGGCAATGTCACTTTTCATATAAATGGTAATGAGCATACGGTACACTTTCCGAAGAAACAACCTCAAGTTCATAGTATCAACTCTATTGAAAAAATTCCAACGATTATTATTGGAGACTTTGAGTTCCCTCTTCGTGCTGTCAAGAAGTACATACGGTTTTGAATGTCGCAGATCCGTTGACTAAACCTCTCTCATGAGCAAAACATGATCAACACCAGAATGCTATGGGTGTTTGATTCATCACAATGTAACTAGATTATTGACTCTAGTGAAAGTGGGAGACTATTAGAAATATGCCCTAGAGGCAATAATAAAATGGTCATTATTGTATTTCCATGTTCATGATAATTGTTTATTGTTCATGCTATAATTGTGTTAACCGGAAACCGTAATGCATGTGTGAATACATAGACCACAACATGTCCCTAGTGAGACTCTAGTTGGCTAGCTTGTTGATCAATAGATGGTCACGGTTTCATGACCATGGACATTGGATGTCATTGATAATGGGATCACATCATTAGGAGAATGATGTGATGGGCAAGACCCAATCCTAAGCATAGCACAAGATCGTGTAGTTCGTCTGCTAAAGCTTTTCCAATGTCAAGTATCGTTTCCTTAGACCATGATATTGTGCAACTCCCGGATACTGTAGGAATGCTTTGGGTGTGCCAAACGTCACAACATAACTGGGTGGCTATAAAGGTGCACTACGGGTATCTCCGAAAGTGTCTGTTGGGTTGGCACGAATCGAGACTGGGATTTGTCACTCCGTGTGACGGAGAGGTATCTCTGGGCCCACTCGGTAAGACATCATCATAATGAGCTCAATGTGACTAAGGAGTTAGCCATGGGATGATGTGTTACGAAACGAGTAAAGAGACTTGCCGGTAACGAGATTGAACAAGGTATAGGGATACCGACAATCGAATCTCGGGCAAGTATCATACCGCTAGACAAAGGGAATTGTACGGGATTGATTGAATCCCCGACATCGTGGTTCATTCGATGAGATCATCATGGAGCATGTGGGAGTCAACATGGGTATCCAGATCCCGTTTTTGGTTATTGACCAGAGAGGTGTCTCGGTCATGTCTACGTGTCTCCCGAACCCGTAGGGCCTACACACTTAAGGTTTGATGACGCTAGGGTTATAGGGAAATAGTGTATGTGGCTACCGAAGTCCCGGATGAGATCCCGGATGTCACGAGGAGTTCCGGAATGGTCCGGAGACAAAGATTGAATATAGGAAGTGAGGTTTTGGCCATCGGAAGTGTTTCGGGAATTATCGGTAACGTACCGGGACCACCGGAAGGGTTCCGGGGGTCCACCAAGTGGGGCCACCATCCCTAGAGGGCTGCGTGGCCGAGAGTGGAAGGGACCAGCCCCAGAGTGGGCAGGTGCGCCCTCCATCCTGGCCCAAGGCGCAGGAAAGGTGATCCAGATGGGCCTAAGGCCCACTAGGGCTGCGCCCTCCCCCTCTCCCCTCTTGGCCGCCGGCCAAAGGCCATCTAGGGCTGTGCACCCTCCTCCCCTCCTCCTATATATAGTGGGGTTTTTGGGGATGCCAACACAGGACTCTCTCTCCTTCTCGGCGCAGCCCTACTCCTCCTACTCCTCGTTCTCCGTAGTGCTTGGCGAAGCCCTGCCAGAGACCACGCAGCTCCATCGTCACCACACCATCGTGCTGCCGGAGCTCTCCCTCAACCTCTCCTTCCTCCTTGCTGGATCAAGGCATTGGAGACATCACCGGGCTACACGTGTGTTGAACGCAGAGGCGCCGTTGTTCGGCGCTAAGATCGGAGTCCACCACGATCTGAATCGCTACGAGTACGACTCCACCAACTGCGTTCATGTAACGCATCAGCTTAGCGATCTTCAAAGGTACAAAGATCCACTCTCCCCTTACTCGTTGTTGGTTTCTCCATAGATAGATCTTGGTGAACACGTAGGAAATTTTTTGATTTACTACTACGTCTCCCGACACCTACACCATGGACCTAGAGGATTTTAATGATGCATGCAAAATTCCATAGTGGGGTAGCCATAGCGATCCTCATAAAAATGAACATAACGATTTCCTTGATAGCATCACAGTGGGAGAAACTAGAATCATTACGCAAGCTACTTTGGGGAGCATTCATTTTTCGGCTATACATTACCTTGCCCTCTTCATAGGTAGATGTATTAACGGTAAACATGAGCATAGCCACCTTTGTGTGCCTGATCTGAGTATTCTTAAGAGTGCCGTAGTGGTATATAGACAGTATAACTTGGGGGCTATTATTGCTAGGAGGTTACATCATAATGCTAAGGATGGAGATTTCTTTGGTGGAATTTATGCCACCCGTGTAGCTAAGTATTTTGGGGTACCCATAAGAGAGAATGATATTGAGTTACCCCATGCTTTTCTTGATTATGAGGCTTCGGCGCGCTACCAGTTTCTTGAAAGGAACGAACAATCCCTCCAGTGCCGACTAATTTTTGACAAACGACATGTTGTCCATGTTACCCTTCCTGCTCCTGCCTTCTTTAACTTTCAGGAAAAACAAAGATACTTTATAACCAAAGAGGAGGCAAACGAGTATGAGAGGAACGCGAAATCAGCTCGCCTTCACGGTGCAGTAGTTCAGGCGATAGCCACCGCAGCCCAGTACAACCCCAACTATGACTTCGGATATTATCCGGGCCAGCCATGGACCTAGACAAACTTAGGCCGAAAGCCTAAACTTGGGGGAGTATGTATTTCTCACCGACATTACATTCATGTTCACACACTCATTTCAGTTGTCGGTATTCATACTTTTTCATTGTACTATCCATGGTAGTTTATTTTCTTCTTTATGCTTTCTTCTTGTGTGTTTGTTTAATCTATAAGAAAATCTAAAAAATATAGTTCCATCTTTGCCTTCTAGTTTATTTTAGTTGTATCATTAAAAGAAAACCCAAAAATATTTCTTGTTCTTCTTTTGCTTGTTGGGAGCTTTCCCGTGTAAATAATTTTCCTTTCTTTTCTTTGGGTCATAAGGACAAGACCACGATGACATGTTGAGTGGCTCTCATAGGCATTATTGTTTATCTTATACAGAGCCCATATTTCCTTGCCTTCCCTTTTGAGTTATTGATTGCAGATTCCAGCTTAGTCCAATGCACGTGCACTCGTATTATTATTCACATCGTTCGGTCGTGCAAGTGAAAGGCAATAATTATTGGAAATATTCCCTAGAGGCAATAATAAAATGGTTATTATTGTATTTCCTTGTTCATGATAATTGTCTATTTTTCATGCTATAATTGTATTAACCGAAAACCATAATACATGTGTGAATACATAAACCACAACATGTCCCTAGTGAGCCTCTAGTTGGCTAGCTTGTTGATCAATAGATGGTCACGGTTTCATGACCATAGACATTGGATGTAATTGATAACGGTATCACATCATTAGGAGAATGATGTGATGGACAAGACCCAATCCTAAGCATAGCACAAGATCGTGTAGTTCGTCTGCTAAAGCTTTTCTAATGTCAAGTATCGTTTCCTTAGACCATGAGATTGTGCAACTCCCAGATACCATAGGAATACTTTGGGTGTGCCTTGTTAGTTGCGGGATCTTGTATTACGGAACGAGTAAAGAGACTTGCCAGTAACAAGATTGAACTAGGTATGGAGATACCGACAATCGAATCTCGGGCAAGTAACATACCAAAGAACAAAGGGAACATCATACATGATTAACTGAATCTTTGACATAGAGGTTCGAACGATAAAGATCTTCGTAGAATATGTAGGAACCAACGTGGACATCCAGGTCCCGCCATTGGTTATTGACCGTAGAGGTGTCTCGGTCATGTCTACATAGTTCTCGAACCCGCAGGGTCTGCACACTTAAGGTTTGGTGACGTTTCGGTAGTGTAGAGTTATGTATGATGGTGACCGAAGTTTGTTCGGTGTCCCGGATGAGATCCCGGACATCATGAGGAGCTTCAGAATGGTCCGGAGGTAAAGATTCATATATAGGAAGTCCCAGTTGTTGGAAATATGCCCTAGAGGCAATAATAAAATGGTTATTATTGTATTTCCTAGTTCATGATAATTGTCTGTTATTCATGCTATAATTGTGTTAACCGGAAACCGTAATACATGTGTGAATACATAGACCACAACGTGTCCCTAGTGAGCCTCTAGTTGGCTAGCTCGTTAATCAATAGATGGTCACGGTTTCATGACCATGGACATTGGATGTCATTGATAACGGGATCACATCATTAGGAGAATGATGTGATGGACAAGACCCAATCCTAAGCATAGCACAAGATCGTGTAGTTCGTTTGCTAAAGCTTTTCAATGTCAAGTGTCGTTTTCCTTAGACCATGAGATTGTGTAACTCCCGGATACCGTAGGAATGCTTTGGGTGTGCCAAACGTCACAACGTAACTGGGTGGCTATAAAGGTACGCTACGGGTATCTCCGAAAGTGTCTGTTGGGTTGACACGAATCGAGACTGGGATTTGTCACTCCGTGTGACGGAGAGGTATCTCTGGGCCCACTCGGTAAGACATCATCATTATGAGCTCAATGTGACTAAGGAGTTAGTCACGGGATGATGTATTACGGAACGAGTAAAGAGACTTGCCGGTAACGAGATTGAACAAGGTATGGGGATACCGACGATCGAATCTCGGGCAAGTTCCATACCGATAGACAAAGGGAATTGTATACTGGATTGATTGAATCCTTGACATCGTGGTTCATCCGATGAGATCATCGTGGAGTACGTGGGAGCCAACATGGGTATCCAGATCCCGCTGTTGGTTATTGACCGGAGAGGTGTCTCGGTCATGTCTACGTGTCTCCCGAACCCGTAGGGTCTACACACTTAAGGTTCGATGACGCTAGGGTTATAGGGAAATAGTGTACGTGGTTACCGAAGGTTGTTCGGAGTCCCGGATGAGATCCCGGACGTCACGAGGAGTCCCGGAATGGTCCGGAGACGAAGATTGATATATAGTAAGTGAGGTTTTGGTTACCGGAAGTGTTTCGGGTGTCTCCGGTAGTGTACCGGGACCACCGGAAGGGTTCCGGGGGTCCACTAAGTGGGCCCACCTGCCCCGGAAGGTTCCATGGGCCAAGAGTGGGAGGGAGCTAGCCCCTAGGTGGGCTGGTGCGCCTCCCACCCCAGCCCAAGGCGCAGCAAGGGTGGAGGGGGCAAACCCTAGGCTTAGATGGGCCTTAAGGCCCACCCTAGGGCGCCTCCACCTCTCCCTGCCCTGGCCGCCGGCCAGATGGGCTTCTGGAGGCTGCCGCCACCCCTAGGGTGGAACCCTAGGGCGCAGCACCTCTCCTCCCCTCCCCCTATATATAGTGGAGGTATTTGGGACTACACAACACACGAGTTCATCTCCTCCCGGGTGCAACCCTATTCCTCCCTCTCCTCGTTCTCCGTAGTGCTTAGCGAAGCTCTGCCGGAGTACCACGCAGCTCCACCGCCACCACGCCGTCGTGTTGCCGGAGCTCTCGCTCAACCTCTCCTCCCTCCTTGCTAGATCAAGGCGTAGGAGACGTCACCGGGCTGCACGTGTGTTGAACGCGGAGGTGCCGTCCGTTCGGCCCTTGATCGGATCTACCACGATCTGAATCGCTGCGAGTATGACTCCATCAACCGCGTTCTAGCAACGCTTCCGCTTAGCAATCTTCAAAGGTATGAAGATCCAATCTCTCCCCGCTCGTTTGCTGGTTTCTCCATAGATAGATCTTGGTGACACGTAGGAAAATTTTGATTTACTACTACGTCTCCCAACACCAGTTTGGTCGCCGAAAAAGTTTCGGGCTCATCGGTAGTGTACCGGGAGTGCCGGTATTGTACCGGGGGACCTCCGAGAGGGGTATTTCGACCCTAGAGGGTCCATGGGCTGTGGGAGAATAATAACCAGCCCTTAGTGGGCTGGTGGAACAGCCACAAAAGGCCCATGGCGCCAGGAGGAAAAAGGCCTAAAGAAAAAGGTGAAAAAAAGGCAAAAAGGGTGAATTCTACTCCTACTAGGATTGGAGGAGGAGTAGGACTCCTCCACCTTGGCCGGCCAACTCCTAGAGGGCCTTGCCCTTGCGCCAAGGCTGCCTCTCCTCTCCTCCTATATATACTGGTGGAATAGAGGGTTTTTGCACAGATTTTACGGCCACGTGCTACCTGTTCCACCGGTGCTCCTCTAGATCGGTTTTTCGCAGTGCTTAGGCAAAGCCCTGCCGGAATCACTCCACCACCATCGCCGGAGCACCGTCACGCTGCCGGTGAACTCTTCCTCCTCTCCACCTCCTCTTGCTGGATCAAGATGGTGGAGATCGTCATCAAGCTGCACGTGTGCTGAACGCGGAGGTGCCGTCCGTTCGGTACTAGATCGGAAGGATCGTGATCAAGGCCACGGGACGTTCGTGATTGGATCGCGGGACGGATCGTGACGAGATCGCGAGACGGTTCGTGATTGGTTCGCGGGACGCTCGGCAATTTGGATCGCGAAGAAGTTCGACTACACCAACCGCGTTTCTTAATGCTTCCTTCTTAGCGATCTACAAGGGTATGTAGATCCACTCTCCCTCTCGTAGATGCTCATCACCATGGATAGGTTTGCGTGTGCGTAGGAATTTTTTTTGTTTCCCATGCAACGTTCCCCAATAGTGGCATCATGAGCTAGGTTGATGGTTCGATGAGATCTCGAGTAGAACACAAAAGGTTTGTGGGCTTTGACGCTTAGATTGCTTCCTTCCTTGGTCGGATTTTGGTTCAGCGGTATTGTGAGATGAAGCGTCCCGGACCAACATTACTCGTACGCTTACGAGAGACCGGTTCCCTCGATGCAACTTGTTGCCTAGATGGCTTGCGAGTGGCAGTTTCTCTCACTTTAGTTGGATCGGATTCGACAAAGGCGGTCCTTGAGAAGGTTGAAAAGCAAATTATGTATCACCGTTGTGGTTTATGCGTAGGTGAGAATCGTTCTTGCTAGAAACCCGTAGCAGCCACGTAAAACATGCAACAACAATTAGAGGACGTCTAACTTGTTTTTGCAGGGTATGTTGTGATGTGATATGGCCAATTACATGATGTGATATATGTGATGTATGAGATGATCATGTGATGTATAGAATTTCACGACTTGCATGTCGATGAGTACGGCAACCGGCAGGAGCCATAGGGTTCTCTTTAATTATTGTATGACCTGCGTGTCAATCATTAAGCGCTATGTAATGCTTTACTGTATTGCTAAACGGTAGCAATAGTAGTAGAATCATGCAGGGCGTGACAACCTCGATGGCGACACGTTGATGGAGATCAAGATGATGGAGATCATGGTGTCGTGCCAGTGACGATGAAGATCATGCCGATGCTTTCAAGATGGAGATCTAAAGCACAAGTTCATGGCCATATCATGACACTTATGAATTGCATGTGATGTTAATTCTTTTATGCACCTTGTTATGCTTAGTACGACGGTAGCATTATAAGGTGATCCCTCACTTAATTCCAAGATAAAATTGTGTTCTACCCGAGTGTGCACCGTGGCGAAAGTTCGTCGTGTTGAGACACCACGTGATGATCGGGTGTGATAGACTCTACGTTCACATACAACGGGTGCAAGCCAGTGTTGCACGCGCAGAACACTCGGGTTAAACTTGACGAGCCTAGCATGTACAAACATGGCCTCAGAACACAAGAGACCGAAAGGTCGAACATGAGTCATATAGTAGATATGATCAACATAATGATGTTCACCATTGAAGCCACCTCAACTCACATGATGATCGGACTTGAGTTGGTGGATTTGGATCATGTGACACTCAGATGACCTGAGGGATGTCAATTTGAGTGGGAGCTTTAGTAATTTGATTAACTAAACTCATTATCTTGAACAATAGTCTAAGTAAACTTTGCATATTTATGTTGTAGATCAATGGCTCGCGCAGTAGCACCCCTGAATTTTAATGCGTTCCTAGAGAAAGCTAAACTGAAAGATGATGGAAGTAACTTTGTTGACTGGGCCCATAATCTGATGATTATCCTCACGGCTTCCCAGAAATCATATGTCCTTGATGCACCGCTTGGTGACCAACCAGAAGACATGACCTCCGAAGATGGTAAGAACGCTTGGGAGGCACGTACTGGAGATTACTCAATAGTTCAGTGTGCAATATTGTATGGCTTAGAACCGGGACTTCAAAGACGTTTTGCACGTCATGGAGCATATGAGATGTTCCAGGAGTTGAAGTTTATCTTTCAGAAGAACGCCCGGATCAAGAGGTATGAAACCTCTGATAAGTTCTATGCTTGCAAGATGGAGGAGAACGGGTCTATCAGTGAACATATACTCAGAATGTCTGGGTATTCAACTCGTCTAGCGGAGTTGGGAATTGCCCTTCCGCCAGAGGCGATCACTGACAGAGTTCTTCAATCACTGCCACCTAGTTACAAGAGCTTTGTGATGAACTATAACATGCACGGGATGAACAAGTCAGTCGCCAAGCTGTTTGCGATGCTAAAAGTCGCTGAGTTTGAAATCCAGAAAGAACATCAAGTGTTGATGGTCAATAAAACCACTACTTTCAAGAAAAATGGCAAAGTCAAGGGCAAGGGCAAGAAGGGTAAAACCAAGAAGGATGGCAAAGCAGTTGCTACTCCTGCAAAGAAGCCCAAGCATGGACCCAAGCCAGAAACTGAGTGCTTTTATTGCAAAGGAACTGGTCACTGGAAGCAGAACTGCCCCAAGTACCTGGCTGACAAGAAGGCGACCAACAACAAACAAGGTATATATGATATACATGTTATTGATGTGTACCTTACTGGCTCTTGTAGTAGTGCCTGGGTATTGATACCGGTTCGGTTGCTCACATTTGCAACTCAAAGCAGGAACTACGGAATAAACGAAGGCTGGCAAAGGACGAAGTGATGATGTGCGTGGGAAATGGTTCCAAGGTTGATGTGATCGCCGTCGGCAGGCTCTCTCTTCGATTACCATCGGGATTAGTGATGAACCTGAATAATTGTTATTTAGTGCCTGCGTTAAGCATGAACATTATATCTGGATCTTGTTTATTGCGAGATGGTTACTCATTTAAATCAGAGAATAAAGGTTGTTCTATTTATATGAGTAATATCTTTTATGGTCATGCACCCAATGTTAGGGGTTTAGTCATATTGAATCTTGATAGTGATGACACACATGTTCATAACATTGATGCCAAAAGATGTAGAATTGATAATGATAGTACCACTTTCTTGTGGCACTGCCGTTTAGGTCATATTGGAGTAAAACGCATGAGGAAGCTCCATGCTGATGGACTTTTGGAGTCACTTGATTTTGAATCACTTGACACATGTGAACCATGCCTCATTGGCAAGATGACTAAAATGCCGTTCTCTGGAACAATGGAACGGGCAAGTGACTTATTGGAAATCATACACACTGATGTGTGCGGTCCAATGAATGTTACAGCGCGTGGTGGATATCATTATTTTCTCACTTTCACTGATGACTTAAGTAGATATGGGTATATTTACTTAATGAAACACAAGTCTGAAACGTTTGAAAAGTTCAAGCAATTTCAGAGTGAAGTTGAGAATCATCGTAACAAGAAGATTAAGTTCCTGCGATCTGATCGAGGAGGTGAATATCTAAGTTATGAGTTTGGCAGTCACTTAAGACAGTGTGGAATTGTTTCACAGTTGACACCGCCCGGAACACCACAGCGTAATGGTTTGTCCGAACGTCGTAATCGAATCTTATTAGATATGGTGCGTTCTATGATGTCTCTTGCTGATTTGCCACTATCGTTTTGGGGTTATGCATTAGACAGCTGCATTCACTTTAAATAGGGCACCATCAAAATCCGTTAAGACGCCGCCATATGAACTGTGGTTTGGCAAGAAGCCATTTCTTAAAGTTTGGGGATGTGATGCTTATGTCAAAAAGCTTCAGCCTGAAAAGCTGGAACCCAAAGCGGAGAAATGCGTCTTCATAGGATACCCGAAAGAGACAGTCGGGTATACCTTCTATCTCAGATCCGAAGGCAAAGTGTTTGTCGCTAAAAACGGAACATTTCTTGAGAAAGAGTTTCTCTCGAAAGAATTGAGTGGGAGGAAAATAGAGCTTGATGAGGTTATTGAACCTTTACTTCAACCGGAGAGTAGCACAGCGCAGAAAGATGTTTCTGTGGAACCTACGACGATAGAAGGGGAAGTTAATGATGATGATCATGAAGCTTCGGACCAAGCAGCTATTGAACCTCGTAGGTCGACAAGGCCGCGTACTACCCCTGAGTGGTATGGCAACCCTGTCTTGGAAGTCATGTTGTTGGACAACGATGAACCTACGAGCTATGGAGGAGCAGTGATGGGCCCGGATTCCGAGAAATGGTTAGAAGCCATGAAATCCGAGAAGGGATCCATGTATGAAAACAAAGTATGGACTTTGGAAGTATTACCTGAAGGGCAAAACGCCATTCAGAACAAATGAATCTTTAAGAAGAAGACAGATGCGGACGGTAATGTCATCGTCTATAAAGCTCGACTTGTGGCAAAGGGTTTTTCACAAGTTCAAGGAGTTGACTACGATGAGACTTTCTCACCCGTAGCGATGCTTAAGTCTGTCAGAATCATGTTAGCAATAGCTGCCTATTTCGACTATGAAATTTGGCAGATGGATGTAAAAACAACGTTCCTCAACGGTTTCCTTGAGGAAGAGTTGTATATGATGCAACTCGAAGGTTTTGTCGATCCAGAGAATGCTGACAAAGTTTGCAAACTCCAGCAATCCATTTATGGACTGGTGCAAGCATCTCGGAGTTGGAATAAGCGCTTTGATGAGGTGATCAAAGCGTTTGAGTTTATACAAGTTTACGGAGAAGCTTGTATTTACAAGAAAGTGAGTGGGAGCTCTATAGCGTTTCTAGTATTATATGTGGATGACATATTGCTGATTGGCAACAATATAGAAATGCTGGAAAGCGTGAAGGAATATTTGAACAAGAGTTTTTCAATGAAGGACCTAGGAGAAGCTGCTTTCATATTAGGCATTAAGATCTAGAGAGATAGATCGAGACGCTTAATAGCACTTTCACAGAGCACATACCTTGATAAAGTTTTGAAGAACTTCAAAATGGAACAGTCCAAGAAGGGGGTTTTGCCTGTATTACAAGGTGTGAAGTTGAGTAAGACTCAATGCGCAGTAACTGCAGAAGATAGAGAAAAGATGAGTGTCATCCCCTATGCTTCAGCCATAGGCTCTATCATGTATGCAATGTTGTGCACAAGACCCGATGTCAGCCTTGCCATAAGTATGGCCGGAAGGTTTCAAAGTGATCCTGGAATGGAGCACTGGCAAGCGGTCAAGAATATCCTTAAGTACCTGAAAAGGACTAAGGAAATGTTTCTCGTTTATGGAGGTGATGAAGAGCTCATCGTAAAGGGTTACGTCGATGCAAGCTTTGACACTGATCCGGACGACTCTAAGTCGCAAACCGAATACATATTTATTCTTAACGGGGGAGCGGTAAGCTGGTGCAGTTCCAAGCAAAGCGTGGTAGCTGATTCTACGTGCGAAGCAGAATACATCGCAACCTCGGAGGCGGCGAAGGAAGGTGTCTGGATGAAGCAGTTCATGACGGATCTTGGAGTAGTGCCCAGTGCACTTAATCCAATGAATCTGTTTTGTGACAACACTGGTGCCATTGCTCTGGCCAAGGAACCAAGGTTTCACAAGAGGACCAGACACATAAAGCGACGCTTCAACTCCATCCGCGATTACATCTTGGAGAAAGACATAAATATTTGCAAAGTGCACACGGATCTGAATGTTGCAGACCCGTTGACTAAACCTCTCCCGAGGGCTAAACATGATCAACACCAGAACTGCATGGGTGTTCGATTCATTACAATGTAAATCACATAGTGATGTGAACTAGATTATTGACTCTAGTGCAAGTGGGAGACTGTTGGAAATATGCCCTAGAGGCAATAAATAAAGTGTTTACTATTGTATTTCCTTGTTCATGATAATCGTTTATTATCCATGCTATAATTGTATTAATTGGAAACATGGATACATGTGTGGATACATAGACAAATACAATGTCCCTAGTATGCCTCTAGTGAACTAGCTCGTTGATTGAATGATGGTTAAGGTTTCCTAGCCATGGACATGAGATGTCATTTGATAATGGGGTCACATCATTGGGAGAATGATGTGGTGAACAAGACCCAAACTACAAACGTAGCTTATGATCGTGTCGTTTTATTGCTACTGTTTTCTGCATGTCAAGTATATGTTCCTATTACCATGAGATCATGCAACTCACAGATATCGGAGGCGTACCTTGTGTGTATCAAACGTCACAACGTAACTGGGTGACTATAAAGGTGCTCTACAGGTATCTCCGAGGGTGTCTGTTGAGTTGGCATGGATCGAGACTGGGATTTGTTACTCCGTGTGACAGAGAGGTATCTCAGCCCACTCGGTAATACAACATCACAATGAGCCTTGCAAGCAATGTGACTAATTATTAGTTGCGGGATCTTGTATTATGGAACGAGTAAAGAGACTTGCCGGTAACGAGATTGAACTAGGTATGGAGATACCGATGATCAAATCTCGGGCAAGTAACATACCGAAGAACAAAGGGAACATCATACGGGATTAACTGAATCCTTGACATAGAGGTTCGACCGATAAAGATCTTCGTAGAATATGTAGGAACCAATGTGGACATCCAGGTCCCGCCATTGGTTATTGATCGTAGAGGTGTCTCGGTCATGTCTACATAGTTCTTGAACCCGCAGGGTCTGCACACTTAAGGTTTGGTGACGTATCGGTAGTGTAAAGTTATGTATAGTGGTGACCGAAGTTTGTTCGGTGTCCCGGATGAGGTCCCGGACGTCATGAGGAGCTCCGGAATGGTCCAGAGGTAAAGATTCATATATAGGAAGTCCCAGTTTGGTCGCCGAAAAAGTTTCGGGCTCATCGGTAGTGTACCGGGAGTGCCGGTAGTGTACCGGGAGTGCCGGTAGTGTACCAGGGGACCTTCGGGAGGGGTATTTCGACCCTAGAGGGTACATGAGCTGTGGGATAATAATAACCAGCCCTTATTGGGCTGGTGGAACAGCCACAAAAGTCCCATGGCGCCAGGAGGAAAAAGGCCTAAAGAAAAAGGTGAAAAAAGGCAAAAAGGGTGAATCCTACTCCTACTAGGATTGGAGGAGGAGTAGGACTCCTCCACCTTGGCCGGCCAACTCCTAGAGGTCCTTACCCTTGCGCCAAGTCTGCCTCTCCTCTCCTCCTATATATACTGGTGGAATAGAGGGTTTTTGCACAGATTTTACGGCCACGTGCTACCCGTTCCACCGGTGCTCCTCTAGATCGGTTTTCCGCAATGCTTAGGCGAAGCCCTGCCGGAATCACTCCACCACCATCGCCGGAGCACCATCACACTGCCGGTGAACTCTTCCTCCTCTCCACCTCCTCTTGCTGGATCAAGACGGTGGAGATCGTCATCAAGCTGCACGTGTGCTGAACGCGGAGGTGTCGTCCGTTCGGTACTAGATCGAAAGGATCATGATCAAGGCCACGGGACGTTCGTGATTGGGTCGCGGGACGGATCGTGATGAGATCGTGGGACGGTTCATGATTGGTTCGCGGGACGCTCGGTGATTTGGATCGCGAAGAAGTTCGACTACACCAACCACGTTTCTTAACGCTTCCCGCTTAACGATCTACAAGGGTACGTAGATCCACTCTCCCTCTCGTAGATGCTCATCACCATGGATAGGTTTGCGTGTGCGTATGAAATTTTTTGTTTCCCATGCAACGTTCCCCAACACTAAGGCCCACCTAGGGCGCCGCCCCTCCCTCTCTCCCTCTCTGGCTGCCGGCCAGATGGCCATCTAGGGTCGGCCGCAGCCCTAGGGTGGGAACCCTAGGGGATGTGCTCTCCCTCCTCCTCCTCCTATATATAGTGGGGTTTTGGGGGCTGCCATATGCACGAGTTCCTCTCTCTCTCTCTCTCTCGGCGCAGCCTACCCCTCCTTGTCCTCGTCCTCCATAGAGCTTGGCGAAGCCCATCCAGAGTACCAAGCAGCTCCACCGTCACCATGTCATCATGATGCCGGAGCTCTCCCTCAACCTCCCCTTCCTCCTTGCTGGATCAAGGCGTAGGAGATGTCATCGGGCTGCATGTGTGTTGAACGCGGAGGCGTCGTTGTTCGGTGCTTAGATCGGAATCCACCGCGATCTGAATCGCTGCGACTACAACTCCACCAACCGTGTTCTAGTAACGCTTCCGCTTTGCGATCTTCAAAGGTATGAAGATGAACTCCCCCTTTGCTCATTTCTTATTTCTCCATAGATAGGTCTTGGTGACACATAGGATTTTTTTTGATTTACTACTACGTCTCCCAATAGTGGTATCAGAGCTAGGTCTATGCATAGAATCTATGCACGAGTAGAACACAAGTTGTTGTGGGCGTCGATCTTGTTAATTTGCTTGCCTTACTAGTCTTATCTTGATTTGGCGGTATTGTGGGATGAAGCGGCCCGGACCAACTTTACACGTATGCTTATGTGAGACCGGTTCCACCGCCTGACATGCACTTGTTGCATAAGGTGGCTAGCGGGTGTCTGTCTCTCCCACTCTAGTCGGATCGGATTCGATGAAGAGGGTCCTTATGAAGGGTAAATAGCAGTTGGCATATCACGTTGTGGTTTTTGCGTAGGTAAGAAACGTTCTTGCTAGAAACCTATAGTAGCCACGTAAAAAAACTTGCAACAACAAATTAGAGGACGTCTAACTTGTTTTTGCAGCATATGCCTTGTGATGTGATATGGCCAAAGGATGTGATGTGATGCATTATGATGTATGAGATTGATCATGTTCTTGTAATGGGATTCACGACTTGCATATCGATGAGTATGACAACCGACAGGAGCCATAGGAGTTGTCTTAATTTATTGTATGACCTGCGTATCAATCTTAAATGCCATGTAATTACTTTACTTTATTGCTAATCATTAGCCATAGTAGTAGAAGTAATAGTTCGAGACAACTTCATGAAGACACGATGATGGAGATCATGGTGTCGTGCCGGTGACAATGATGATCATGGTGCCCCGAAGATGGAGATCAAAGGAGCAAGATGATATTGGCCATATCATGTCACTATATTGATTGCATGTGATGTTTATCATGTTTACACCTCATTTGCTTAGAACAACGGTAGCTAAATAAGATGATCTCTCACTAAAATTTCAAGAAATGTGTTCACCCTAATTGTGCACCGTTGCGAAGGTTCATTGTTCCGAAGCACCACGTGATGATCAGGTGTGATAGGTTCTAACGTTCACATACAACGGGTGTAAGCTAGATTTATACATGCAATACACTTAGGTTGACTTGAGTTGTATAGAAGATGCGATCAACATGGAGGTGTTCACCATGGATGACTAGTCCGTCTCACGTGATGATCGGACACGGGCTAATTGACGGGGATCATGTGTCACTTAGATGACTAGAGAGATGTCTATCTAAGTGGGAGTTCATTAATAATTTGATTATGTGAACTTAATTATCATGAACTTAGTCTAAAATTGTCTTTACAATCTATATTGTAGATCCAATGGCCAACGCTAATGTTGCCCTCAACTTCAACGCGTTCCTAGAGAAAACCAAGCTGAAAGATGGTGGAAGCAACTATGCGGACTGGGTCCATAGCTTGAGTATCATCCTCATAGCTTCCAAGAGATTGTATGTCCTTGATTCACCGCTAGGTGACGCACCCATTTTCCCAGGACTCAAGACGTTATGAATGCCTCGCAGTCGCGTTGTGATGATTACTCCCTGGTTCAGTGCAGCATGCTTTACAGTTTAGAACCGGGGCTCCAAAAGCGTTTTGAGCAACACGGAGCATATGAGATGTTCCAAGAGCTGAAACTGGTTTTGCAAGCTCATGCCAGGGTCGAGAGATACGATGTCTTCGACAAGTTCTTAAGTGGTAAGATGGAGGAGAATAGTTCTGTCAGTGAGCACATACTCAAAATGTCTGGGTTGCACAACCGTTTGTCTCAGTTGGGAGTTAATCTTCCGGATGACTTGATTATTGACAGAATCTACTAGTTCCTCCCACCTAGCTATAAGAGCTTTGTGATGAACTACAACATGCAGGGTATGGAGAAGTCCATTCCTGACTTGTACTCGATGCTGAAATTAGTGGAGGTCGAGATCAAAAAGGAGTATAAAGTGTTGATGGTGAATAAGACCACTAGTTTCAAGAAAGGCAAGGGTAAGAAGAACTTCAAGAAGGATGGCAAAGCAATTGTCGCACCCAGTAAGCAAGTTGCCGGGAAGAAGAACAAAAATGGACCCAAGCCTGAGACTGAGTGCTTTTATTGCAAGGGTACCGGTCACTGGAAGCGGAACTGCCCCAAGTACTTAGTGGATAAGAAGGCCGACAACGTTAAAGGTATATGTGATATACTTGTTATTGATGTGTACCTTACCAACGCTCGTAGCTCCTGGGTATTTGATACCGGTGCAGTTGATCACATTTGTAACTCCAAGCAGGAGCTACGGAATAAGCGGACACTAGCCAAGGACGAGGTGACGATGCACGTCAGGAATGGTTCCAAGGTCAATGTGATCGCCGTCGGCACGCTACCTCTACTCTACCTTCGGGATTAGTTTTAAACCTCAATAAGTCTTATTTAGTACCAGCTTTGAGCATGAACATTGTATCTGGATCTCGCTTGATGCGACATGGCTACTCATTTAAATATGAGAATAATGGTTTTTCTATTTATATGAGATAAATATTTTATGGTCATGCCCCGCTGGTCAATGGTTTATTTTTGATGAAACTCGAACGTGATGTTACACATGTTCATAGTGTGAGTACCAAAAGATGTAAGGTTGATAACGATAGTCCCACTTACATGTGGCACTACCGCCTTGGTCATATTAGTGTCAAACGCATGAAGAAGCTCCATGCTGATGGACTTTTAGAGTCTCTTGATTTTGAATCATTTGACAAGTGCGAACCATGCCTCATGTGCAAGATGACCAAGACTCCGTTCTCTAGAACAATGGAGCCAGCAACTGACTTGTTGAAGATAATACATACCGATGTATGCGGTCCAATGAGTGTAGAGGCTCGCGGTGGCTACTGTTATGTTCTCACCCTCACTGATGACTTAAGCAGATATGGGTATGTCTACTTAATGAAACACAAGTCTGAGACATTTGAAAAGTTCAAGGAATTTCAGAGTGAGGTAGAGAATCAACGTGACAGGAAAATAAAGTGCCTACGATCTGATCGCGGCGGATAATATTGGAGTCACGAGTTTGGCACACACCTAAGGAAATGTGGAATTGTTTCACAACTCATGCCACCTAGCACACCTCAGTGAAATGGTGTGTCTGAACGTCGTAATCGCACTCTATTAGATATGGTGCGATCTATGATATCTCTTACCGACTTACCGCTATCATTTTGGGGATATGCATTTGAGACTGCCGCATTCATTTTAAATAGGGCCCCGTCTAAGTCCGTTGAGACGACACCGTATGAATTATGGTTTGGAAAGAAACCTAAGCTGTCGTTTCTGAAAGTTTGGGGATGCGATGCTTATGAGAAGAAACTTCAACCTAAGAAGCTCCAACCCAAAGCGGAAAAGTGTGTCTTCATAGGATACCCCAAGGAAACTGTTAGGTATACCTTCTACCTACGATCCGAAGGCAAAATCTTTGTTGCCAAGAATGGATCCTTTTTAGATAAAGAGTTTCTCTCGAAAGAAGTAAGTGGGAGGGAAGTAGAACTTGATGAGGTAATTGTACCTCCACTCGAACCAGAGAGTAGCACAACATAGGAAGTTGTTTCTGTAGTGCCTGCACCGGCTGGAGAGGAAGTTAATGATGATGATCATGAAACTTCAGATCAAGTTGCTATTCGAAGGTCCCCTAGGACATGTTAACGTACCAGGGTGGTACGGCAACCCTGTCCTGGAGATCATGTTGTTGGACAACGGTGAACCTTCGAACTATGAAGAAGCGATGGCAGGCTCGGATTCCAACAAATGGCTTGAAGCCATGAAATCTGAGATAGGATCCATGTATGAGAACAAAGTTTGGACTTTGGTGGACTTGCCTGATGATAAGCGAGCCATAGAAAATAAATGGATCTATAAGAAGAAGACTGATGCGGATGGTAATGTGACCATCTATAAGGCTCGGCTTGTCACTAGGGATTATCGACAAGTTCAAGGAGTTGACTACGATGAGACTTTCTCACCCGTAGCGATGCTGAAGTCAGTCCGAATCATGTTAGCAATTGCCGCATTTTATGATTATGAGATCTGGCAAATGGACGTCAAAACGGCATTCCTGAACGGCTTCCTTAAGGAAGAACTATATATGATGCAACCGGAAGCTTTTGTCGATCCTAAGGATGCTAACAATGTATGCAAGCTTCAGCGCTCCATCTATGGGCAGGTGCAAGCATCTCGGAGTTGGAACATTCGCTTTAATGAGGTGATTAAAGCGTTTGGATTTATACAGGTTTATGGAGAACCTTGTATTTACAAGAAAGTGAGTGGGAGCTTTGTAGCATTTCTCATATTATATGTGGACGACATATTGTTGATGGGAAATGATATAGAACTCTTGGAAAGTATAACGGCCTACTTGAATAAGTGTTTTTCAATGAAGGACCTTTGAGAAGCTACTTACATATTAGGCATCAAGATCTATAGAGGTAGATCGATATGCCTCATAGGTCTTTCACAAAGCACATACCTTGACAATATATTGAAGAAGTTAAATATGGATCAGTCCAAGAAAGGGTTCTTGCCTGTGTTACAGGGTGTGAGATTGAGTATGACTCAATGCCCGACCACGACAGAGGATAGGGAAAAGATGAGTGTCATCCCCTATGCTTCATCCATAGGCTCTATTATGTATGTCATGCTGTGTACCAGACCTGATATGAACCTCGCCATAAGTTTGGTAGGGAGGTACCAAAGTGATCCCGGAGCGGAGCACTGGACAGCGGTTAAGAATATCCCGAAGTACCTGAAAAGGACAAAGGACATGTTTCTCGTATATGGAGGTGTTGAAGAGCTCGTCGTAAAGGGTTACGTCGATGCTAGCTTCGACACAAATCCGGATGACTCCAAGTCACAAACCGGATACGTGTATATTTTGAACGGAGGGGCAGTCAGCTGGTGTAGCAGCAGGCAAAGCATCATGGCGGCATCTACATGTGAAGTGGAGTACATAGCTACTTCGGAAGCAGCAAAGGAAGGAGTCTTGATGAAGGAGTTCATCACCAACCTAGGAGTGATTCCCAATGCGTCGGGCCTGATGACTCTATTCTGTGACAACACTGGAGCTATTGCCCTTGCCAAGGAGCCCAGGTTTCACAAGAAGACAAGACACATCAAGCGCCACTTCAACTCCATTCGTGATTAAATTCAAGAAGGAGATATAGATATTTGTAAAGTACATATGGATCTGAATGTCACAGATCCGTTGACTAAACCTCTCTCCCGAGTAAAACATGATCAACACCAGAACTCTATGGGTGTTCGATACATCACAATGTAACTAGATTATTGACTCTAGTGCAAGTGGGAGACTGTTGGAAATATGCCCTAGACGCAATAATAAAATGGTTATTATTGTATTTCCTTGTTCATGATAATTGTCTATTGTTCATGCTATAATTGTATTAACCGGAAACCATAATACATGTGTGAATACATAGACCACAACATGTCCCTAGTGAGCCTCTAGTTGGCTAGCTCGATGATCAATAGATGGTCACGGTTTCATGACCATGGACATTGGATGTCATTGATAACGGGATCACATAATTGGGGGAATGATGTGATGGACAAGACCCAATCCTAAGCATAGCACGAGATCATCTAGTTCATCTGCTAAAGCTTTTCTAATGTCAAGTATCGTTTCCTTAGACCATGTGATTGTGCAACTCCCGGATACCGTAGGAATACTTTGGGTGTGCCAAACGTCATAACGTAACTGGGTGGCTATAAAGGTACACTACAGGTATCCCCAAAAGTATTTGTTGGGTTAGCAGGAATCGAGACTGGGATTTGTCACTCCGTGTGACGAAGAGGTATCTCTAGGCCCACTCTGTAAGACATCATCATAATGACCTCAATGTGACTAAGGAGTTAGCCACGGGATGATGTGTTACGGAACGAGTAAAGAGACTTGCCGGTAACGAGATTGAACAAGGTATAGGGATACCGATGATCGAATCTCGGGCAAGTGTCATACCGGTAGGCAAAGGGAATTGTATACGGGATTGATTGAATCCCCGACATCATGGTTCATCCGATGAGATCATCGTGGAGCATGTAGGAGACAACATGGGTATCCAGATCCCGTTGTTGGTTATTGACCGGAGAGGTGTCTCGGTCATGTCTATGTGCCTCCCGAACCCGTAGGGTGTACACACTTAAGGTTCGATGACGCTAGGGTTATAGGGAAATAGCGTACGTGGTTACCGAAGGTTGTTCGGAGTCTCGGATGAGATCCCGGATGTCACAAGGAGCTCTGGAATGGTCCGGAGGTAAAGATTCATATATAGGAAGTGAGGTTTTGGTCACCGGTAATGTTTCGGGCATCACCGGTAACGTATCGAGACCACCAGAAGGGTTCCGAGGGTCTACCGTGTGGGGCCACCGACACCAGAGGGTTGCATGGGCCTCGAGTGGGAGGGAACCAGCCCCTAGGTGGGCTGGTGCGCCCCCCACAAGGGCCCAAGGCGCAGCACAAGAGGAGAGGGGGGGCAAACCCTAGCCTAGATGGTCCTAAGGCCCACCTAGGGCGCCGCCCCTCCCTCTCTCCCTCTCTGGCCGCCGGCTAGATGGCCATCTAGGGCCAGCCGCAGCCCTAGCGTGGGAATGCTAGGGGCTGCACACTCCCTCCTCCTCCTCCTATATATAGTGGGGTTTTGGGGGCTGCCATACGCACGAGTTCCTCTCTCTCTCTCTCGGCACAGCCCTACCCCTCCTCCTCCTCGTCCTCCATAGAGCTTGGTGAAGCCCTGCCGGAGTACCACGCAGCTCCACCGTCACCACGCCGTCCTGCTGCTAGATCTATCCCTCAATCTCTCCTTCCTCCTTGCTGGATCAAGGTGTAGGAGACGTCATCGGGCTGCACGTGTGTTGAATGCGGAGGCGTCGTTGTTCGGCGCTTAGATCGAAATCCACCGCGATCTAAATCGCTGCGAGTACGAGTCCACCAACCCCGTTCTAGTAACGCTTCCGCTTTGCGATCTTCAAAGGTATGAAGATGCACTCCCCCTTTGCTCGTTGCTGATTTCTCCATAGATAGATCTTTGTGACACATAGGAATTTTTTGGTTTACTACTACGTCTCCCAACAATAATGACGATATCTGATGAACTGATTTAGATGGAGAAAAGCTGGTATGAACTCGACCTATCTTACTTTTAAAAATATGATTAGCTCATCGTTCTTAATTCAGCCCATTATAGACCAAACATGTTTGCAATGAAAATTAGATATTATAGTTGCTCATACCATGCTTAATTGGCTAAGAGTGGATAATGGTTTGTCTTGAGAGCTAACATGCGCATTAAAATGGTTGTGATGTGGTATGATAGAATGGTACCCTCCTCTGAATGATTCGAGTGGCTTGACTTGGCACATGTTCACGCATGTAGTTGAAACAAACCAACATAGCCTCCATGATGTTTATGTTCATAGTGAATTATATCCTACTCATGCTTGCATTCAATGTTGGTTAATCGCAAAGCATGTTGATGACTGTGTCGCTCTCTAGTTGGTCGCTCCCCAGTCTTTTGCTAGCCTTCACTTGTATTAAGCGGGAATACTGCTCATGCATCCATCTCCATAAACCCACAGCTGTTCCATATGAGTCCACCATGTCTACCTATTTGTGGTATTTACCTACCGTTCCAAGTAAATTTGCATGTGCTCAACTTTAAAACTTCAAATAAATTTTCTGTTTTGTATGCCCAAATCGCTCATGTGGCGACTGAGGGCTGTCAGTATCTTCCATGCTAGGTGGGTTATTCTCACGATATGTGTTGATTCACTATCATTCACGAGAAAGTGGCTGGTAATCGGGATGCCTAGTTCCATGCTCGAAATAAAAAGCAAATTATAATTAAACAAAGCTCCCCCTAGGAGTGTGTTTGTATGGACGGTACCCGTGGATTCGACTCGCCGTGGAGTGTGACTGATTGGTGGAGGGGAGTAAAAACTTTACTATTCTGTTTGGGAACCGCCTATAATGTATCTAGCATGGAAGATATTGAAAACCTCTTGGTCGTTATGTGAGCAATGAAAGCATGCCACTCAAAAATCATTACCTATCTCTGTTTTAAAAGCTCGAGCTCTGGCACGTCTGCAAATTAATGCTTCCCTCTGCGAAGGGCCTTTCCATTTACTTTATTGTTAAGTCATCATATTCTAATAAAAGGCACTAGTTAGAGAGCACCACCGTCATTTGTATGCTTTGCTATTAATTGATATTGAGTATGAGTATGATTGGGTCTCTTTTACGATGAATTACAATGTCCAGTCAGTCCTCGTTCTTCAGAGGTGCTCTGCATTTATGTTTTACAGTTTCAGAAAGGGCTAGCGAGATACCATTATGTCATATTGTATCATGATTGTTTTGATTAAATTGTTGTCATCCTAGACTTATTATTATTGCTCGCTAGTTGATTATGCCATTGATATGAGTAAATGTGAGACCTAAATGTTATTGTGAATGTGGTTAGTCTATAATATTTGCTAAAAATCTGAATATAAGTTAGACATATTTACAACGGCAAGATCAAACAGGATTTGTAAAAGTTTTTCTTTATCACCTTCAGTTTATCAACTGAATTGCTTGAGGACAAGCAAAGGTTTAAGCTTGGGGGAGTTGATACCTCTCCGATGTATCTAGTTTTCCAAACTCTTTTGCCCTTGTTTTGGACTCTAATTGGCATGATTTGAATGAAACTAACTCGGACTCATGCTGTTTTCAGCAAAATTGCCTTCGTGTTATTTTTGTGCAGAAATAAAAGTTCTCGGATTAACCTGAAAATTTATGGAGAATATTTTTGGAATTAATAAAAAATATTGGTGAAAGAATCAACTGCAGGGGCCCCACCACTTGGCCACAAGCCTGGTGGGCGCGCCCCTGTGGCTTGTGGGCCCCCTGACGCTCCTCCGACCTCGTTTCCACTTCTATATATTCCTATTCGTGGAGAAAAAAATAAGAGAGAAGAGTTCATCACGTTTCATGATACGGAGCTGCCGCCATCTCCTGTTCTTCCTCGGGAGACTAGATCTGGAGTCCGTTTTGGGCTCCGGAGAGGGGAAATCGACGCCTTCGTCATCACCAACCATCCTTCATCACCAATTCCATGATGCTCTCCACCGTTCGTGAGTAATATCATCGTAGGCTTGCTGGACGGTGATGGGTTGGATGAGATTTATCATGTAATCGAGTTAGTTTTGTTAGGGTTTGATCCCTAGTATCCACTATGTTCTGAGATTGATGTTGCTATGACTTTGCCATGCTTAATGCTTGTCACTAGGGCCCGAGTGCCATGATTTTAGATCTGAACCTATTATGTTTTCATGAATATATATGTGTTCTTGATCCCATCTTGCAAGTTGTAGACACCTATTACGAGTTATGATTCGCATCCCCCAGGGTGACAATAACTGGGATTCTTTCCGGTGATTACCGTAGTTTGAGGAGTTTATGTATTCACTAAGTGCTAATGCTTTGCTCTGGTTCTGTATTAAAAGGAGCCCTTAATATCCCTTAGTTTCTATTAGGACCCCATTGCCACGGGAGGGTAAGACAAAAGATGTCATGCAAGTTCTTTTCCATAAGCACTTATGACTATATATGGAATACATGCCTACATTACATTGATGAATTGGAGCTAGTTCTGTGTCACCCTATGTTATAACTGTTGCATGATGAATGTCATCCGACATAATTATCCATCACTGATCCATTGCCTATGAGATTTTCACATATTGATCTTTGTTAAGTTACTTTTCTGTTGCTACTGTTACAAACACTACAAAATTGCTACTATCACTTTTGTCGTTGTTACCGTTACTTCCATACTACTTGCTACTAAATACTTTGCTGCAGATATTAAGTCTTTTAGGTGTGGTTGAATTGACAACTCGGCTGCTAATACTCGAGAATATTCTTTGGCTCCCCTTATGTCGAATCAATAAATTTGGGTTGAATACTCTACCCTTGAAAACTGTTGCGATCCCCTATACTTGTGGGTTATCAGATATTAATCTAAAGAAGAAGACGTTCAACAAAGAAGGAGATGTAATCTTGGAGGAAGACCACCCCAACAACGTGACTGTCAATGTACTTCAAGAAGGCCAATTTATACTGAAGCTTCTGAAAGGTGAAGAATATGATGATACCCTTGAAGAACTTGATCCCTATGCATATCGGAGAGTACCCAACCCTACATATGCAAGGGATACATACAAGGTGAAAGCTGAGATCCCAACTTTTAATGGAAATGTCGATATTGAAGGGTGCCTTGATTGGTTATATGAAGTGGAGACTTTCTTTGAGGTGATGGAGGTTCTGAAAGATCGTAGAGTTCCTTTGGTTGCATACAAGCTGAAAGGAGGAGCCGGTGCATGGTGGCACCACATTCAAGAAGAGCGCGAGCTGAGAGGAGAACCTCGTGTGAGAACTTGGCGGGAAATGAAAAGTCTTTTGAAAGGCGGATTTTTACCCGCTGATTATGAACATATCCTATTTATCCAATTTCAAAATTGTGCTCAAGGGAATAGGACTATTTTAAATTGCACGGAGGAGTTTCTAAGGCTACAAGTGAGGTGCAACCTTGCCAAAACTGAAGATCAACAAGTTGCAAGGTACATCAATGCTCTCAATGATGCTATTCAAGATCGATTGATCATGCAACAAATCTGGTCCATTGATCAAGCACAAGCTCTAGCCTTGAAGGCCGAGAGGTTTGTGAGGGCGAGAAAGACAACTAAGGCTCCATATCCTCCATATCCCCATACCGAAGGCTCGTCTAGGAGTCAGCCTAATAGAGTGGAAGAAAAGACTGCTCCACCAAAGGCAAAATGATCCATCCGGAAGCCAACTAAAGGCAAGGCTAAGTCCAATGAAGGCCCAAAATGCTATAAATGTGGTGAAGAGGGGAACATATTCAGCGGTTGCCCACTAAGGAAATTTGTTAACACAACTATCCATGATGGTGAAGATAATGAGGAGGAATATGAATCTGAAGATGTAGGGGACAAGAGGTTTGTCAATAAGAAGGTGAAGAGGTGGTATGTGTGATTCAGTGTCTCCTATGTTCCACACCACAACCTGACAACACACAATGGAAGAAAATATTTGATAGCAAATGCACGGTGAATGGCAAGGTATGCAAATTAGTGATTGATAGTTGCAGCTGTGAGAATCTTATCTCCCAGAAGTTGGTGAAACATTTAAAACTTGAAACCCATTATCAGTTTATCACCCAAATCCCTACACTATTGGATGGATCAAGAAAGGAGTGGATATGAGGATCAACAAACAATGCAACCTGCCACTTTCTTTGGGCAAGCATCATCGCTCAAATGTGTTGTGTGACGTAGTTGATATGGATGCCAGTCATGTTCTTCTTGGGAGAGATTGGCAATTTAATGTGGATACTACACACAAGGGCAAGGAAAATTATTACTCTTTCATTTGGAACAAGAGGAAGATCATTATTGTACCAAATAAAACTGATGGTAATATCTCTAAGGAGGAGGGGAAAATATGTTAACTATTTCGCACACCTCTAATGAGTTTATGGAAGACTTGAATGAGGCAGATTTATGTGTTGCACTTATTGTAAAAGGAGAAGGGCACCCGACTGTTGAAATTCCAGCAAAGGTGTGTGGCTTATTAGCAGAATTTCATAACATACTTAGCCACAAGGCCTGCCACCGATGAGAGGAATTCAACATAGAATTGACTTAATTCCGGGAGCAAGTCTTCCTAATCTCCCATGCTATATAATGGGCCCAAAAGAACATGATATATTGAAGGAGAAAGTGGAGGAATTGCTGCAAAAGGGGCACATTAGAGAAAGTATTAGCCCATGTGTTGTACCAGCCTTGCTCGCACCAAAGAAAGATGGATCTTGGTGCATGTGTACGCACAATAGAGTTGTTAACAAGATCATTGTAAGGTATAGATTCCCAATTCCCCGTATGGATGATATGTTGGATCAAATTAGTGGAGCAAGAGTGTTCACAAAGCTAGATTTAAGAAGCCGATATCATCACATCTGTATCAGACCCGGGGATGAATGGAAAACAGCCTTCAAGACGAAGGAAGGGTTGTTTGAATGGCTAGGCATGCCATTTCGACTCTCAAATGCACCAAGTACCTTCATGCACTTAATGAATCAAGTCCTTCGACCCTTCTTATCCCACTTTGTTGTGGTCTATTAAGATAACATCTTGATCTATAGCAAGGATGAGGATGAACACTTTGACCATTCGGAAGGTGCTAGAAGTACTAAGGGAAAATGAGCTCTATGTCAACTTGAAAAAATGTGTTTTCCTGCAAACACAACTTCTTTTCCTAGGATTCGTCATAACATGTGACGGTATTCATGTTGATAATTGTAAGGTTGAAGCAATCCGAGAATGGCCAACTCCGAAGACCATTTCTAAGGTAAGAAGTTTCCATGGTATTGCAACTTTCTATAGGAGATTTGTGAAGAATTTCGGCACTATCATGGCACCAATTACCAAGTGCCTAGAGAAAGGAAAGTTCCAATGGACAAAAGCGACTGAAGCTAGTTTCAATGAGATCAAGCAGAAGCTCTCACAAGCTCCTGTCTTGGTGCTACCTCACTTCAACAAGACTTTTGAGTTGGAATGTGATGCAAGTGGAGTAGGCATTGGAGATGTTCTATCTCAAGAAAGGAAGCCCATTGCTTTCTTTAGTGAGAAGTTAAGCGAAGCTAGACAGAAAAGGAGTACCTATCAGCAAGAATTGTATGCCGTTTTTAGAGCCTTGAAGACTTGGGAAGTCTATTTGCTGCCTAAAGAGTTCATTGTTTATAGTGACCATCAATCCTTAAAGCATTTCAGAAATCAGAAACATATTGATCGCATGCTAGCACGATGGGCAGCATATCTGGAGAGATTTAACTATCTCATCGCGCATAAATCCGGAACAACTAACCGAGTGGCCGATGCTTTGAGTCGGCATGCATGCCTGTTGACTTCTTTTGAGGTTGAACTTCTAGGCATGGATCAAATAAAGGAGTTGTATAAGGGCGATGAAGACTTTGCCCATGTTTGGGCAAAGCACTTCAGGGGCAACCATTAGGTGATGACTATTTGGTGCAGAATGGCTACCTCTTCAAAAATGATCGACAGTCGGCGGACCCCGCGACCGCCTTCGACAGGGCTCCACGCCCATCAGCCGGCAGACCCTCCGTCCGTGCTCGGCAACGCTTCGCGCTCGACAGCCGGCTGACTCCGCGTCCACGCCCAGCATCTTCGACACCATCGCTTCAGCAACGGCAAAGACCCTCCGCCCGACTCATCGAGTCGCCCGGAGGCTCGGAGGCTACACCCAGCAGGTGCACTGGCGCGCCCCCGCTGGAAACCACTAGCCGGCGGACTCCGTGTCCACGCCCAGCATCCTCGACGCCACCGTCTACTTAGGCAACAACAAAGACCCTCCGCCCGACTCGTCGAGTCACCCGGAGGCTCGGAGGCTACACCCAACAACAAACTACTGGAAGCAAGCCGCGTCGTCCCCAACCCGCGATCAACCGTCATCGACAACTTCTACAACAACAACTCCATCGGCATAAACCCTTCGCCCGACTCTCTAAGTCGCCCGGAGGCTCGAAGGCTACTGTCGGGGGGGTTACCCCGGGTAGGCTCAAGCGCCCCCTTGCTCCGGCCTTGTAACGCAATCAAAGGGCGGGCCGCCTCCCCCTACGGTCTGACTACGCCCTGCCGGTAGCGGCCCTCTGGCCAGAGCCCGCCGGCTAAACCCCCCGGGGCACCCCCATGCAAGAGGTCGGCTAATCTCCCAGCTTCCCTCACACCCTATCATCCCCACTCTCACACTCATGTATGAGGCAAGAAGCCTCATGGCTCTCCTTCCCAAATAGCTCTAGGAGCAACCATGTACCAAAGGTACCTCAGTTATACAGACATGCAGGAGTAGGGGTATTATCTCTCCGGAGAGCCCCGAACCTGGGTAAACCACTGCGTGCTATTCGCATACCCATCCCAGATCATCCACAGCAGCCTTGCCCTCACCTTGATAAGCCACCCCGTGGCATCTGCCGTCTCGCGTGACCCCCCCCCCCCCCCCCGTGAGAAAACGACGACAGAGGACATCTCTATGGACTTCGTCTTGGGTTTGCCAAGAACAAGACGAGGGAGTGATGTTGTCTTTGTGGTCGTGGACACATTCTCTAAGATGGCTCATTTCATCCCATGCTGCAAGACAATAGATGCTCATCCTGTAGCAAACCTATTCTTTCGAGAAGTGGTAAGACTTCATGGAGTTCCAAGGTCCCTCGTCTCAAACCATGATAGAAAGTTTCTTTCTGCATTTTGGCTCACTCTGTGGAAGCCATTCAACGTTGAATCGAAATTTTCTAGCAGTGCCCATCCACAAACAGATGGACAAACTAAAGTGGTGAACAAATTTTTGGGTAATCTGATCCGGTGCATTTGTGGAGAAAGAAAGGGACAGTGGGATTTGGCTTTATATCTTGCAGAGTTCTCCTACAATGACTCCAAGCATTGGTCCACAGGAAGGAGTCCTTTTTTTAGTGTCTACACTAAAGTTCCAACACATGTGATGGACCTGGTAAAGCTACCATCAAGGGAAAACTCAAAATCAACACTGTCCTTTGCTGATAATTACACCGAGTTATTTGAAGAAGTTCGTGGTGTTTTGGAAGAATAAAATCAGAAATATAAACAACTTGCTGACTTCAAAAGGAGGCCGAAATCATTCCAAGTTGGTGATAAGGTGATGGTCTACCTCCAAAAAGCGAGGCTGCCTTTAGGTGTTAAAGGGAAGCTTAGGCAGCAAAAGTATGGGCCCTTGTCTATCGCGAGGAAGATAAATGATAATGCTTATGTGACTGATCTTCCAAGCGACATAGGTATATCCAACACTCTCAATGTTGCAGACTTGACTCTCTACCATCTAGAAGAAGCTCTCTATGAAGATAACTCGAGGGCGAGTTCCAAACAACAAGGGGAGAATGATGAGGAACACTAGATGAAAAATAAAAATAGTCATATGTCAGATTTGTCTGGCTACTTCTAGATGCTTCCACACTAGTGTAGTATTTATTTTCTTTTCTACCATACCTACTATTTTCTAGAGTCCTCTAGTTGTGAGTAGCTATGAGTAGAATGGTGAATCTTAGGTAATGTTTTCTAGAGTGTTCTAGCCATAAGTAGAAGTATGTGAAGGCTTCCCAAAGCACTATAAATAGAGGTCATCACCTCTAGTTTGTAACCATACTATGTACCCCACTACCTATAATAGAACTTGGTGTTCTTATCTAAGATCTTGGAGTAGATCTTGTGCTCTAAGAGTTCTGGATTGAACTTTTGCTGCCATATTGGCCTACACTCGCCTCTAGAGCAATATCTAGCACAACATGTTAAAGTAGTTCCTTCAACACTTCTGTTGTACACATTGTAGTAGCAAGGTGGAGTTGCTCCTCCACAACCTTGTGTTGCTTCAAAGGGCATTGGCCAAGACTGTGATAACTCCTTTGTAGGTGATGTTTCCATGCGTGGTTAGCCGGGTGTATGAAACAATGTTGAAGGATCGTGCCCAATTTCGGTGCAATGTGATGGCCTGCAAGTACACATGGTTTGGTTGTAGGTTTCTCAAAATAAGAGTATCAATACCATATGGAGCACATGAATAATCCTTTGTCTCTTAAGCGGTTTAAATGATAGTGCCTGCAAGTTGAATGTGATACAAACCAAAGTGGAGACGGATAAAAATACAGGTTGATTGTAACAAACGTGAACGTAATTGCAAAACTAAAATAGAGCAACGCGTGACGTAATGGTTGTTGGAACCAAAAGGACTAAAGCGTTCCCAGGGAGTCCGAATTCCCCACTAGTATGCGTCCACACGACCGATTCCTAAGCGTAATGTTACATCGAATTTCTAAGCCACTTTATATGTTTGTTTTATGGGCGGAGCCAAGTATAGGTACGTGCATACACGCGACAGCTCCGTATCACATACCCCACTACCACTCATCCTCACTCCGGTTACAGAATGATAATTAAGGGCTTTCATGTGGGCGCAACTAAAAGTGATCTCCATTGATCCCCTGCTGCAACAAGCAAGGACAAAGATAGATAAACCATGTCACTAATGTACCTCCGCAACAACCGTTACGCTATTAGTAATAACCTTTCATCCAAAGTCATATGTTGGACGGTCGACTTCACTCTACATCAAGAAGATTATTAACATAAACAAATAAATATGATAGCAAATCCTAATACCAAACGATCTTAAACTACTAGGGTTCCTCTATAACCTCGAGAACTAGGGAAACTTCTCGCACGTCCAGAGTACACACATGGAAAGATGAATCATGATGAACATGGTAATGGCACAAGTAAAAGATTTAATCCACTCCAACTACTGTATTACAACGCGATGGAGATGAGATGATGATGATGGTGGTGCCCTCTTGATGCAGAGTTATTGCGTCCGAGTCCTTGGATAGATTCCTCCTCCGCATGCCCTCCAGAGACTAGGGTTTTGCCTTTTGGACGAGTTTCTGAAGTACGTGTGTGTGCGCATATGCGTGCGTTCTTGTGTGATCTCTGATTCCACGGAGTGAAAGTAGATGACGAAGGGGAGGCGGCAGCAACCGGTACGAGCACGCGCGCTCATACGAGGCATCGTCTTGCATTCTGGAGGCGTCGCGCGGCCTCCATCTTCCTTCCATGCAATTCATTCTTTTATGATAGCAATCTATCACATTTATTGTCGTGATATTGTCACTAATTCCTAAATTTATTTCATTATTTGTGCTTCTGTTGCCTCCAAAAACACATCCCAAAAAACCCGATAAAAAGACGTGCGCTAACGTAGTAAATTCTCACAGAACCTACCGAATAGACACGAAATTAGGACGAAAAACATCACATGTTTTGGACTAGTCACCAAATGGCCGCCGTCGAATCCGAAAAGGGCGGACCGTTATCTTGCGACATGAGTCATACGATGAGAAATGAAACGCTAGGGCGCAACGTCAGGAGCGCGGGAACAGTAGAAGTGTCTTCATCGAAATTCAGACTAGAGCCCGACAGCAGCCATGTGCGTAGCACAAATCCGGATATACGATCTCGCCGTCTCTGCTCGCCAAGACCAGGCTCATCGTCGAACCCATTGAAAAGAGGCATGCTTCGTTAGTGACGGAGCTTGGTGGGGGCCAACTTGGGCCATGTCTCCCCCCTAGCTCAAGAGAAAATAATCCTATGTTCATTTATATTATGTCTATTCTCCACTATAAATCAGTTGAAAACATCAATGTTTGCCCCCCCCTCCCCCTCAAGCCCATGGCCTCCCCAAGTTTTTGGCTCAAGCTCCGCCACTATGCCTCATCGCGTCGCGCATACATGCAGGTGCGATGGTGCAATGGTGCATCCCTCCATTATTAGGAGGGGGGGACGTATCACATGCAGTTTGCAGCGCATCGTCCATTTGCATGGCGCTCCTGGACGACCGGTGAGAAGGCCCGGTTCCGAGGGAGACAACCGCAAGATAATTTTGTGCGGGAAAAGAACGGACGAGATTCCCCTGCCCCAGGAACGGTCGCGGTATAAAAGGAGGGGCCTCCCCTCCACCTCGCTCACCACCTCCAGTCCATTTGCACCTTCACTTCTCTCCTGGTGGTGGTGAACGAGGCGGAGGGGAGGCTCCAAGAACGGTCGTGGCTTCCTCCCCGCCTTCGATCTCCTTCTCCTTCGCCTCGTGCCCGGCGGCCAGTCGGGCGGTCGTCTGAATCCTTCCTACTCGCGCACACTAGCTCGATGGCCATGGCGAACCCCACGGTGCGTACGCGTTCCATAGTTGTGTTTCGGACGGTACAATTGATCTGTGGTTGATGTGGTCGGGGTTCGTACGCGTTCCATAGTTGTGTTTCGGACGGTACAATTGATCTGTGGTTGATGTGGTCGATGCGCGCAGAACAAGGACCGGTCACTGCCCAAGTTCGGGGAGTGGGACGTGAAGAACCCGGCGACGGCCGACGGCTTCACCGTCATATTCCAGAGAGCCCGCGACGACAAGAAGACGACCGCCGGCCTTCAGGAACGCCGACGGCGGCTACGGCTCCATCAAGACCGGTAACACCTACAACTACAAGTACACCAGGGTGGCCACACCCAAACGGTCCAAGGTACGTACGAGTACGTGCCTTCTCTGCGCGCGCAACGGGCGTGCTTTGGTTTATCGCGTCGCGTGCACTGACGGCACCAACTTTTGTCCGCAGAAGAAGAGCTGGTTCTCCTGCACCAGCTGCCGATTCTGATGCCGTGGCTGCTGCCGCCGTTGGCTAGAGCGATCCCACACTTCGCCGCGCCACGACCAGAAGCACGTACTCGGCGGGAGGCGACATCGGAAATTTTGGCGATCGTGGCGTTTTGGTTCCTGCTCGGTCGCCGCATTTGACGTGACTAGTGAAGTAAAACGCACCCTATTCATTTGCAAATGTTCATACATCACGTCCATAAACACGAACTGTTCGCTGCACCACCACAATCGCAAGTTCCATTCATGTGATCGGGCAGACATTTGATTTCAACAATTACGTACAAAAAAATCAACAGCTTGAACTGACATAGCAAGTAAAAAGCACTTAAATATGGTAACCATGGTATTACATATTGTGCATACGAGAATAATAATCTGCTGTCTGAATTCCAGTCAAAATTTTGGTACTACTAATAATAGCACCACCTAGAGGAATAATGAACAAGTATCAGAAGCGGATATCACCAATAATCAGTTATTTACCGGACGCAACACAGTAGAAGCCGGCTCCATGATTGCAGGAAGAAAGAGATGGCTACTTTATGAACATGCTGCGCCATATGCTGCCAACAGACCGAGTACAGTGACACCATAACAACAGACCTCCAAAAAATTCTGAGGTAAGACAAGCTCGAGCAGCTCGACTAGACCATGTTCAATTCAAGCGACCACTTTTGCATCTTGGGCGCAAGGCAGGGCAATCTAATGCAAATTGTACAGCAGAATTATCAATACATCAGCCCCTGAGCTATTTAGACAAGAATGGTCACGCCGGTTCCCCAAGCACCTGCACTGCACGTCCATGAGATCACAAGCCATCCGGGCATAGAGCACCATGGTGAACAAAACTGTGATATACGGCTACACCCCAGGATCCACTTTATTTCTCCTGACTTTCCTCCTTTTCCTGCTTCTCTTCACCAAGGGGAGATTCTTCAGAATGGCCAGTTGAATCGACATCCCGCGAATGTGGCAATGTCTTTTCTATTGTGGTATCAGGAGCCAAGGATTCAACCAAATTCTCACTTACGTGTTCTTCTCCTACTTGTCCTGTACCAGGCATAATGCCATCAGTGGCATCCATTACCTTCTCACTTCCAACCTCGCTACTTAGAACGGCGGCATTCTCTGATACCTCACCAGGTTCAGCGTCTTCCTCCGTCCATTCAACACATTCAGCTGGACTCTCTTTTACATCTGGAGTTGATGGTCTGATGTCGTTTTCCAATTTATCAACGGGACCATTCGACAGTTCTGTTTGACCAGACCCTTCATCTAAGTCCCCGTCAGAGGTTGCTAAAAGTGAATCCGAGACTTTTGTGCCCTCTACAGGGTCACCAAGAATAACTTCATCCATATCGTCATCATCCACATTTGGTGAAGGCAACTCCAAATTTGCTGAAAGGGAAGCTTCTGAGCCATCATTCAGTGCTTTGTCCTCATCAAACGCAAACCAATTGGAGTTTGTAAACAGGGAGCCACTGCAAAGCATATTTTTCATCACCCAGTTAATTTGCAGACACCAAATGGAAAGTACTTGCAAACAGACGTAGCCAATTTGTATGGACAAGGAAATACCTATCAGGATCGTCACCAAGACGAAGAGAGTTAATAACTACTTCAGCAGCTTCATCATCAAAATACACATCCTACAGTAGATAGTAACAACCAAAACAGTCACATTACACATGCCAGGAAATATAAATATTGTTATGTTATCAGATAGTCCCTCTGTCCGGAATTAGTTGACGCTCAAACGGATGTATCTAGCACTCAAATTCGTCTAATAAATCCATTAGAGTGTCAACTAATTCCAGGCAGAGGAAGTAGTATATAATGGTGCATGAACTTAAGCAAGCAAAGGCATACCTCATCATCCCGCTCTTGTGATGCTTGAGCCTGCATACATAGCCCACAAAAGAGTTATTAATCAAATGAATCTAAACATTGCATGTACTGTGCAAGCTCATAATCGATAGAATGTCACTATACGCTGAAGATCTAATACATAAATTCAGCTTTATACGTGTTAGGACATGTTGGGATTTGGAACAAACACTGGTCCAAGCACTATTAAACAGCGATATATCTGCATATATACTATTCTATTATCTAAAAAGGTACTCACAAAAAATGACCCGTCATAAAATTAGGTTAGTACTGAGTACTCGTATGAAAGATCAAAGATCTAAAAAATACATGAGAAATCAAGGGATCATATACGACTGTTCTATACCAAGTGATTAGCTATACCTTGACAGAACTAGTGGTATTTAAGAAGAAAATACTGACCTCGTCAACATCTTCACTAGGGTAAATACCATATTTGAATGCCTGGCTCAGATTGCTAGCAAGTGCAGCCACATCATAGTCCCTATCTCGGAAGTCTTCGTCGTCGCTGTCCCTACCTCGATCCTGCATTGATGTCGGCCGGCTATAACCAAAGAAATATTTCAGCAGATGACTTTCCCCATATAATGCAGGACATTTAACAAAGCAAGTAAATTAAGCACACACATTTAGTCTGGACCTTGGAATAACACCCAACAAACATAGATGAAACACTTATGCATATAGTCTTGCCCTTTTTGAAGTTTTGAAGGACATATGGGCACGCAAGGCATGGGTTAGCGGAATAGTGGTTCCTCAATTTGATGAGAACTCAAATTCAACTGATTATTATTATTAGAAGCGCATCGCACTATTTTTTTTTGTGCAATTGTGCCATAGCGGAAGTTTTGTTCAAGCAGTGTCATTCTCACAAGATTTGATATGTAATTTGATCATAAAGAACACTTATGTCCATCTAAATAAAAAAGCAGAACAACTGTACAAGCAGTTTTGTTCAAGCAGTGTCATTCTCACAAGACTTGATATGTAATTTGATCATAAAGAACACTTATGTCCATCTAAATAAAAAAGCAGAACAACTGTACAAGCAGTTTTGTTCAAGCAGTGTCATTCTCACAAGATTTGATATGTAATTTGATCATAAAGAACACTTATGTCCATCTAAATAAAAAAGCAGAACAACTGTACAGTACTCCCTCTGTCCCATAATATAAGATGTTATTACAACCAATATATGAGTTCAGGCAGCCTAATTATGCAGAAACACAGCACTGCTGATGGAAGTTCCTCTGACAAAAGTGAGTGACTGAAAGTCAATGAATATGCATAATATACTTTTGCAGATCAGAGCGGCACTGATGCAGTTAAACACATGCATAATCACATTGAAATCATACTGACGTGTATCATTTCATTTAACAGAGCATAGCATTATGATTCATAAGGAAGCGACATGAAAAAAGGAGAACTCAACAGTCAACACAGAACTCAATAAAAAAATCATATGCAAATACAGAACTACAGAATATGGCTACATAAACAGAAGTCAGTTGATACTTACCCACAAGCCCATTGGTAAACATTTTCTACCGCGTTACGCTTTGTTAGGGTACTCGCATGCCACTCAGCCCAACCAGAATTTTGCTGCAATCCAATTAAGTGTAACAAAGTTAAATGTAATGGGGATAAGGTCAATATAATAGCGACAAGGTCAATAAACAAAGAAATTTTGGCAAGATTTTATTGCATGTCCAATGTAGTGTCCATCACACTAGGTATCCATTAAATAACTAGCAAGGGAGATAGTAGCAAAATTTTCATCCACAATCAAATTTAAACCTGTAAATGTGAGTGGATTGCACTGTTGATGCTGGCCAGCTGAATGAGCTTGTTGGCCATGCGTGTAACATGACCAACAAAACCAACCCTTGGTGGAGTTCTTCCCTCTGACGATAGCGTACGCTGCAAGGAGAGTAATAAGTGAACATCTCAGCAAGAAAAGTAATAGAACCATCAACTGTTTGAGAGTAAGAAATCAATAGCGACATACTATTCTGTACCTTAGTTAAATCTATTGACAGGGCAGAGTTCTTCTCAGCTTCCAAAATTCTTGTAACAAGTTTACATTCTTCAAGAACATGCGCAATCAGATGGTCCTCTTTACTCTCTAAACAGGAAACAATGATGTTCTCCACATGATGGTGCAAAAAATTGTTGAAAGGGTACCTGAGGTGAATTCTTTGTCAGCTCTTCAACTAGTTTATGTGAAGCAGATTGCAGTGGTAACTTACTCAAAAAATAGATCTATAACATGCTTGATTGCTCCTAGGTCGATCAAACGCATTTCAGCAACTTCACTACCAATCGACAGTAGGACAGAGATGAACTCAACGATCTGAAAAGGGAAAATAACCACCATCAATAATAACATGGAAGCCATAGCAATTACCTTGCATAGTAAAGAAACAAAGAATATCACTGCCTTGTGCACATATCTCAATACTTAAGATTTGCAAGTCAAAAAAGAAAGTCATATGATCAATAATAGCTCAAATGCTTACAAAGACCATTAGACAAAGGAATACTACTGTTTTCCTGCACTGTACTCATGCTCGTTTCATGACTAGTTCAAAGCAGTGCATCTGATCAAATTAAGCACCACATACCTTCAAGCGATGCTTTCCAAGAGGAGGTTGTAAGCTGCCATACGTTGTCAGCAGAATATTTTCAGCTGATGAAACATCAAGCAGCTTCAACAAATCACCTGAAAGTGATGGACAGGAATTTAGGAACTTTAAGGATGTTATTTTTTGAACATTAGTTTTTTAACAACTAATAAATATAGGAAGTGTCCTTCGTATTTACTCCCTCCGTTCCAAATTACTTGTCGTGGTCTTGGTTCAAATTTGAACTAAAACCATAACAAGTATTTTGGAATGGAGAGAGTAGTACTTAACAGAACCAAGTGTACAAAGAATGCACACAAATAATTATGTAGGGTTTTTAAAACTAAAAGATGACTAACAAGTATTCATGTTATTTCAGATATGTATATAAAACATGTTCTCTAAAGAGATATTTAATATATATCTGTGCTACTATAAAAGGTACAGCTTAGTTAGAATCCAAATGATGTCAACCATACCATACAATTACATCTAATAGCTCATGAATTAAATTTGACCTTTGCAAATTATCTCATAATGCATATTTAAGCAAGGGCTAAGTGTTAATCTTCACTTGATAAGAAATTAATCCTTTAACCATTTCTTCTCTCAACAAATTGCCCAGGTCAATGACTAACAAATGTGTTGCCCTTTGGTGGATACTTAGATAGTCCTGGTTCTTGATATTTGAAAAACATGCATTGCCCATGCTGAATTACCTGTCCTTCAATTTTATTTTATTGAGATTATACTAGTCCTTCAATATGTCTATCATTTGCTATTCCCGTTTCGGTATGGATTATGAAAGACACATAATATAAAACTAGCAGCAGATCATGAACATTTAAGCACTGTGGCTAGTGTCTCTCCATGTGAAAAGATATACAAACTTAATAAAGCAACCACTAACCAAGGCTATCCAGCATGCCGTTAACTGTCTCTGGACTTGCAGTGACCAACGTTCCATGACTTAACTGACTACGGAAAGCTTGGTAGGACGCAGATACAAGCCTCTTAGGATCTAACAAAGATATGCACACTGACAGTGAGTGGACCAGCACCGATTTAGGTCTTGAATCTTCAAAAGCATGATGAAACAATCTCCCCACAAAACTGCAAATATGAAGTAGAAAAGGAAAGAACATGCAGAGTTGTGTTCAATGCCAAAATGAAACTATAAAAATCCCAATACAAGATAGCATATTTAGTATTACAACGTAAGAGAGCACAAATAGTAAGCACCTAGGACTGGAAATTTTTGTAGCAAGTGCTGGAGGGGCATATCTAGTCACTGCACATAGGATTTCAGCAGCATTTGCATGAACCTCAGCAGAATCCTGCAATGGAAAATAAGAGGAGTCATGTTGACAATAAAAGCAAGAACGGCAAACACCCCAGAACAATGAGAGAAATTTCAACAGTTGAGAATGACCACTATTAATACATAACTTGTGAAAACATATAGCCACCTTCAAATTTAAGATGGTGTAGCTATAGAATGGTGCAGCATACATGGACATAGCCCACTAGTTCAACATCTTACATTGCTATGGGTGCAGAACAAAAACTATACAACAACTACCATGCGGATGTACCATAAACTGGACAGAATATTCTAACATCTGAAGGTGATTATATTTATTTCAAAAGAAGAGTTAACAGTCATTAGAGTTCAGACTGGAGAGCTGTAGCCAAGCCAAAGTAATGGATAAGCATAGATAAACCCAAGTTAAATCAACCCTTAGGCATCAGATATACATAACATATGTTAGTGATACGTAGAATTTTGAGGGAGCTTCTGCTAGAAAGATTATTCAATTTTCAGACAACTCACAGATGGCACTTTTGGAGAACAATGGCACTTTGGCTAATCAATTTAAATCCAAAAGGCTAGCTTTTCAGGGCACATCATTGCTTAAGGAGTAGCATGGTGCGGACATACATCAGCATGGACAATTTTCAAATAGTTTGGAAATCCAATAAACAGTAAAGGTGAACAATTGACATGGTTGGATGCTAAAAGTAATCTTTAGTTCTTACGGATGAGCTGAACTTGTCAACAATCATCTCAAGGACTTGTATGTCATCTAACCATTGCATTGAATCCGAATAACTTGAATACATGGTTTCATCAGCACCGATTAAGCGAATCAACACCTGCATTACAGATCAATAAATTATCAAATTGGCTGGGAGGGTTTAATTAATCTTACTCAAAACACAAAGTATACTGAGTGTATCACTGGCATGTAGGCCCAAGGGCTGCTTTTTCAGTGTCGAAACCATTCATGGATGGGCGAAATATGATTGTAGTAAACTAACCTCCATGATAGAAGTAATCCCAATAAGATCAACAAGTTGGCTAACTATTTCTGGATGGCTCTGCAGGAGAAAAACAACAGCACAGAAATTTTTAAATGCTAGAATGAAATGCACATAAAGAGAAAACAAATGATATGGATAATCCTCCACAAACATACATAAAATACACATGTAACAAAGAGATGCCAGAAATGGCTTTACAGATCTTTAAGCCTCGAAAGGTTGTAAAACTAAGATGGGAGTACAAATATAATTTCCGTTTCCAGAAATCGACTAGTGTTTGGTTCTATTACTACAGCTACGTAGCTGATTCTGGTATAAGCTGGCTACTCTAGAGCAACTGCTGCAGCATCAGCATAAACTCCCACATAATTCAATCGTATGCTTAACATACAACAACCACTATTCAACAGGATACGTACTAATGCATAATTAAGGTACACGAATGTCTGACATGGGTGATAAATTATGGGCAAACAAATGAAGAGATGACAGATGATGGCAGCACTAGACAAACCTTCACATAATTCATAAGTGGGAGCGTCTTCCGCATCATCAAGCAAATAACCACCTGCAAAACACAGTACAGTGATGTCCGCTTAAAATGTCAGGATAAAAATTAGGGCATTGCCATTTAATCAGCGAGAAAGAGATCAAAATTGCCCGTAGTCCAGTCAATGATTGCATATAAATACCTTGCCAAAGTAGCCAGCCAACAAAGTCCCATGCGGATGGTCAGGTTTCAGGAAGGAGAAAAGTAAATTCATAAGCTGCGCAGATAGCACAACTAATCAGTTGCAAAGCAAAGGAATTACCCCATGCTAAGAGAACATTATTGCATCATGACGAATAGAAAGCTAAAGGTAAGACATACATCTTCATCCTCCACTAATGTCTTCAAGATGACATCCACTTCACATATGAATATTTCACAAGCTATGAACGGAAACCTGCAAACCAGCCACTAATCATAGTGAGTGAAGTTCATGTTAGGACAAAGCATGAAATGGTGTTATAAATTAGCCATGCTATACCTAAATATCCTCTTCTTTTCAGCATCTTCAGGTGTCTCCTCCACAATGTAGCGGAGCAGTAACTCTACTTGAACTTTGTCTCGCAAACTACAACATCCAGAATGAAAAGAGAGTTATTGTAAATGATCGTATAGGGCTCTCATGATTATAGTATCTAAATATATATTAATATCCTGCTAAAGACACATGGCTTTTCATCTTCTGGGGCATAAACATTGACCAGTCCAGGTAACAAACCATGAACATTGAGTTAAAAGGGTGAAACTCCATTTGGTTGATTAAATCAGATTTGGAGATGATCATATAAGCGGTTGACTTTAAGTCCAAGCTCAAGTAAGAACTTTAGGCCAAGTTTAACACATATATTAGCATTTGAGCTTAGAAACATGCATAGCAATCATACTAAAGTACCTATATATAGATAATCATACATAAGCAAAGTTAAAACAATACCAGCAAATGAAGAGAATAAAATATATGTTCAAACAGAGCTCGGAGAAACAAAACACACACACACACAAAGAAACAGTGTTAGAGAAAACGTACAAATTAATCAGGCGGGTGTTCAGTGCTTTGCACTCCTGGATTATTTCATCCTCATCAAGAAGGTCTTCCAACTTAAAATTTTCCTTGTCTAAAATAGTATCCACCTGAAAGAATTAGAAAAATGTCCATTAAATCAAAACTCCAAATTGTTGCCTACACAAGATATAACCAAAAGTGCAAGCACTCACTGGTGATGCGGCAGAAAGTCCAGGTACATGCCAAAACATCTTGTACAATAACAAATTATGTCGGAATTCAGCTCTCTCACAGTCTCACAAACCAAGCAGATTTAATGCTCAGATTTCAACTTTGCGGGCTGATTCATGTCCAGCTTTCAGAATAGACCCTGAAATAGCTGAGTGTGAGATGAGACAGAGTAAAGGTTCAATTGATGAAGAAGAGTCAACTCTGGTATTATCGTCCATATCCTTCACATGCTACAATCAACCCATTGTTTGTATTTTAAATTTTTAATACTCTTAGACCTGAAGATACTTCAATAGATAACAAAACCGCAAAAGCCTAAAATCAAGACATGGACCGAAGAGGCCAAACAGACCCCCTGTAATCACAACCACAAATGCCATCGAAACTAAAACCCGTGATGAGCAGAAGGTTCCCCCAGAATGGTAAACACGCTGTATTAACCAGCACCTACTACTCACAGAAAAAATGCATTCCACAAATGCCCAACCACCAAATCTTCAAACAATTGAACCTCTAGAGCCACGACCAACCCACCACAGTATTACAGAATCACACGGCTAATCCTCAAAGCAGAAAAGCGAAGGCACCGAAGCAGGGAAGAACCTGGAACTGGTCGCATCAACTTGGTAAGCGAAGCACAAAAGTGCATCATCAACTCAGCTGAAATAGATACCATGCCCCCAAACTCCCCCCTCCGCATCTCCGAACTCCAAAGCCGAACCGCTTAGAAAAGGCAAAGGAATCCTACGAGCTTCCAGCTCCGCAAGCACCAATCCCCGAAAGCGAAACCGCTAAAGCGATGACTGAGACGCACAGCAACGCCACAGCCGCCCCCACCCACTCAACTCGGACACGCAATAAAGTAAGCGCACAAACGCAAACCGCTGTCATCCCCCAACTAGCTCCCAGTTACGCAAACCAAACCCGCCGTCATCCCCCATCTCCGACGCATCGAATCGAAGCCCGCGGCCAAACACATCACGAGCACCGCCCAGCGCGGCGCGAACTGGGCGAGTACATACTACAGAGCCGGGAGCTCGGCTGGAGGGAGGGGGCGTGGTTCCTCACCGGACGCCAGCGGAGGCGCAGCGGAGAGGTCCAGCTCGTGGTCGTCGTGGCGGCGGCGGCGGCTGGGGAAGAGGGGGACACCAGCAGCGGCGAGTGAGCAGGCCTCTGTCACGCGATCCGAGGCCCTTCCGGAGAGCCGGCGCCGCGGAGCTGGATCCGGGGGCGCCTGGGGCGGGGAAACCCTCGATCGAACTCGCCAATCGCGAGATGAGGAGCGTGGGGAGGAGGAGACGGTTGTGTGTGGGTGTGGGGAGGCGAGACGAGACGGGGGTGCGAGGGCGAGGGTTCGATCGCGAGAGAGACTTTGGGGAGAATAATCTACTCGGCCGCTCGGGCTTCGTCTGTCTCGATGCGGCGTGGGGAGCTGCGTTGGGGAGTCTCCGCCCAGGTGCGCGGGTATATGCGGCCGTCTCCCTGCCGCGCGGGTCCCTAGCGCCGCGGGTCCTGCGTGCCAGTGAGGCAGTGCTGGATCCCTCGGTGCCGCCGGAGGCTTTGCGCGAGCGGGGAGGGTGCGTTACAGTCACTCATTGCCGACGTACCTCGGTCCTTTAAAACGCCACGCGGTCGCTGCCGTGCGGGGCCGCTCCCCTCGCGGGACCCACGTGCCGGTGTGATTGGGACGGGTGAGCTGGGTGCCTTTTGGGGATCCATGACGTGGCGAGTGGGGGCTGGGAGTGGGCGGAGAGCTCGTACCGGCGCGGGCGTCCGGCCAGAGCGAAAAGGATGTAGTCCTCGTCACCCACTGGTGGTGGGTCCACCCGGCTGTGGCGGCCCGCGTGTCCGTGAGGCGTCGCGGGGTCGCACTGGCGCCAGGGAGATTCGATCTTGGGGGACGATCCCCGCGCCGCTACAGTCACCCGTCTGGCGTACCCGCACAGCTGCGCAGCTGACCCCGGCGCTACAGTCACCCGTCTGGAGTACTTACTAGTATCTTTCTTCAGACGCTGTTGCGCGGAGCCCACGGGTGGTTTGAGGCCCAGCTGGCGGCCTGTACCGTCTTGTTCTGGTGTTCGCGTATCAGGGAGCGCCCGTCGGCGGGGTAACGGGCGGTGTTGGTGATTGTGTGTGCACCGGCTGATTTGATACGCCGAAGCGATTATACACACATGAAGCACAAGAATAGAACAAGACTTGGGGAGGGTGTTGAGAGTCTGAGCACAAAAGAAAAGCTTCGATAAAACTGGTGCACCTCGAAAGGGAATAGATGTACGCTCTTGTTAATTCATTCAAGTGGCCCTTCGTCCATGTCACGGTCGATATGTTTATGAACACGGCTGTTCCATGTGTATTAAGTAGACCTTGAAGTTCCTAAGTGGATGTTTGGATAACTGGTATTTGAAATAAGTTTTAGCAAAATCAGTTTTAAGAGGATTTGTAGGAAAACCAATATTAAGTTGTTGTTTTGTTAAAACTAGTTTATAGAATAATTTGTTTGGACATGGTTGACTTCTTTCGATGGTGCAATATCACAACCGAGGCCTTTGAGGCTGCCGCTGCTTCATTATCATCCTCAACCTTGAAAAGGAGAAAAGTCATTCATGTGTGAGGTGAGGAGGTCCAAGAGTGGAGGCACCGCGCCCAGCACGCCGATAATAGTGCAGTCGTTCCTGTTGTTCCCGACGGCCTCGTCACTAACCTCGATATGCTTGACCACATGGCCGACAACTTCCGGGACGCTGCTAGACCAGGTGCGCGCGGCTTCCGACAAGCGCGGGTGTCACGGCGTGCACGTCAACCTCATGTACAAGTGGTGTGCCCATGGCGCTCCGCTGCGTCGTGGTGGGCGTGAGCGCTGAGCAAATGAAGGCCTTGACGAAGGAGCTACGTGCGCCCGCGTGGTGAAGTCCTGCTCCTCACGTCTGAGTAGCCCCAGTTCGGTTTGTCAGCAGCCACAACCTCGTCTTCGACGGCGCCATCACCGCCACCGACACCCACCCATGCTCATGCCCCCGTTGAGAGGAGGATGTCGCGGCCGAGGTGGTCTTGTCGTACGGCTGACGATGACAACAGTGTGCTCGCCGCCGCCGGCGGCGTTCTGGATTTGCACCACCTCATCGACGGGCTTGTCAGTCGTCGTTCTACCTAGCGAGCAGTAGCCGTGACACCGACAATGGCACCTGGAAGAACCGGCTTACCTTGATGTACTCGATTGATGATGTGCGCCGCCGTCGTCGGAGCAACAGCAGCGACACCTGTAATGGTCGCGCACATAACCGACATTCCCTAATAGATGAACTGGACACTGCTCAGCGGTGTCTAATGGAGAGCGGCGTCTAATGGAGGCTAGAGCCTAGAGCCCTTTCCGATTGAAACTAAGGAGTTCGCCCTCAAAAATGGTTTATGGAAAGACAACTAATAGTCGTTTTTCCATATCCTTGTTTTTTGGGTTTTTGGGAAACTAAGTTTTTCTTATCTTGCGATTTGTTAGACTAACCAAACATGGTTTTAGGTGGTTAGACTCCTAAACGTGATTAGTGGAAACAGATTTACTATAAACCCGTATCCAAACAAGACGCTCAACATGCGACGCGTAAAAAACGAATTTACAGCGCGCATAAAGCTTTTTTTAACGCGCGGCCAAGCGCTGGCTCCCGCAGCCGCCGCATAATATAGCGCGCGCGGTGTTTCAGCAAACAGCGCGCGAGCAACCAATGGACGAGGCACGAGCGCTCGAGTGATTTCGTGCGCGAAAGCGGGCGCACAAAATAAACGGCGCGCGATGCCATTTTGTTCCGCGTGCGGAATCACTAATGCCGCGCGCGCGGTTTTTACGCGATCGCTGGAGCACCTGGTTTTGTTGTGCGCGTGCTAAATCCGAAATTTTCCATACCCGCACATTTTTTACAGACGCTGTTGAAAGATGTTCTAATTTGATCCATGTCTCGGTCATCTGCCCTGTTGTTTAAACAAAGTAGTTATCGCTTGATTGCTCTATATGCTAAGTGTGACGTTCGCACCTCTAGTGGACGTGTAGATTTCCGCATATTTAAGTGTCCATATATGCCTTTCACATATGGTTTCAAAATACGTTGTCGGTTTCGTTCCATCAAAGTCCTTCCTGTGAAAATAAGAGTTGCATTAAACTTAAATATAATATTAGGTTCAAATCCTGAGCAAAGTAACACTATTTTTAAAAAGTATGTGCATTTTATTGCAAAAATACAAAGGTGAATATGTTTTCACGCACACCCATGTGAATAGTAAATAAAAAAAAATACTAGCACGATATAAATTTCTGAAAATTTCCGAGTATGAAAGTTAACCATTCTATTCATGTGTGAAGTTTCGTGATGTATCGATACTCATAGTATTGATAATGAAGAAAATGCATTTGGGACCATACTATCCATCAAACATTATTTCTTAATATAGCTTCGATGTTGTTATTTTTGCCGAGATTACCACGGATGTGGTTTCTTTGTGAAACTTCATACACGACTATACGGAGTTGAGTAGTATTCCCTCCGTTTTATAATGTAAAACGTTTTTTTGACACTACATAATGTTAAAGAATGTTTTTACATTATAGGGAGAGGGGAGTATATCACAAAAGAAAGCAGATTCTACTGATTTTCTCTTGTATTTTTTAGAATTTTACTATTCATAAGGGGTGCGCGTGGAACCATGTCCACCAATCCGCGTCCACTTTATTTGCGACTATATTCAATTTTTTGGTGAACTAGCTGGACTCTAGTGGTGGATCTCGCTATATAGTTTTGTTGGACCATTAAAAAACCATTCGTATATGATGTTCCCTCTTTTTTCACAAGAGAGCGCAAACCAAGTGTTAAAAAAGGGTCTAATATTACCAAACAAACACTAAAAGAAAACGACAATTGCATATTGGACTTCATTGGAATACTCCGTCTTCTCAGACCTTCACGCGACGACGACGCGACGACGACGTCTCGATGGTTGCCGCATATGGAATTACATCGCCATTGAAGCGTTAAGTCTTTTTCACGCATATAATCAAACAGTCATTGAACTCTTTCCACCATAGTGTTGCCAATCAAAACCCTAAAACTATTGTTCCACGTTGAATCACGGATCCAAGCCTCCCTCGCCCCTCCCACTGGCAGATGGAAAGGGAACCCAGCACCCGACCGGTGGTGAGACGAGGGAGCTTATTCGCGTTCTTTTTCTGCCTCTCAGTTGGCTATAGTAGATGAAGGAACAACTGCCACAAGCAGTGGCGGAGCTACACATAAAAAACTGCCCAGGCCAAATTGAAGAAAAGTCTCACTATTTTATTCTGATGCTCCATTTGCTCTCATACCCTGGTGTATTTCCGCTAAACCTGAGCTGGCCATAACATAGTTTTGCTTGGTCGTAGCTCCGCCAGTGGCACGCAAATAAAATGCTCCAAACTCGTTACTTAGAACTGTTATAGTATTTTTTTTAAGAGATCCAAGGCTCCACATTTTATGTTGAAAATTTTCTTTCGTTGTTGGACGTATTGTTTTTATAAGTTGCATGCATTTGCCTTTCATGCCGTGCGTGCACATTAGGGCAAAAATCGTTAATGCTTCCAATGTCATATGTACAGTCAGATATTTTCAAATACTTAACTTCTTGCATGTCAATCCATGGAGGAATTTCTTCCATATCCATGGACATGGATGTAATTTTTATTATTCATGTGTTCTTTGTAATGGCATGACAATGATGAGTAGATCAGAAATTTTCCTTTAAAAAAATCCATGGAGGAATTTCTTACATTTAGAAAAATAGAGGCGGGCGTAAGGGTGTAATCTAAAAAAATTGGTGCCAGAAATGGGCTTCCCGTGTGATGCAAAGCCCATATAAAGTCTAACCAGTGAGACGAACAGCCCTCCAGCGGTCGCGATCCCAGATGATCCCAGACAGCTCCGCCAAACTGTCGCCGAAATCGCCACCCATCCGCTCAGAAATCAAGGTAACACACGCGACCCCGCTCGCCGCCCCGTCGATCCCCGCGCGCGTTCGCGTAGACGTGACCCGATCCGATTTGCATTTGCCGTTGCTGACCGCGATCGTCGTTATTTTTTGGCTAGGGTTTCGATTTAGATCGGCCCCTGATTCGCTCGCCCGACATTCGGATCGATCGGAACGACGGCGATACTCCGGAATTGCGAGGACGGCATGTGACCTAGCCGGTCGCACATGGTGACCAGTATCCGGCTGTCTGCCAAAACAAAAGCGATCGCGCTTTGGTCTAGTCTGGTGCACATGGCGCGATCGTAGTTTGCCGATGGAGCCTCGGCGGCCGCTTTCCCTGACTCGGTACGTGGAATTTGCATGTGCTTCGGCTATTATCTGCATGATGATTGGGACCTTGGCCGAGCGATCGGAGTATTTTCTAGTGTCAGGTTCTGGGGCACGTACCTCAGCTTGGGCAGTTGTTCAAAATCATGAGTGTAAGTTCAGCTGTCAGTTTGAGGGACAGGAGGAAGGGTCCGTTGGAAAATGTTGGAAAACGTTGTATGGAAAACAAAAAATTTCCTATGCACACGGAATCTATCTATGGTGATGAGCATCTACGAGAGGGAGAGTGAATCTACATATCCTTGTAGGTCGTTAAGCGAGAAGCGTTAAAAAACGCGGTTGATGTAGTCGAACGTTTTTGCGATCCAAATCGCCGAGCGTCCCGTGATCTCATCACGACCTGTCCCGCGATCCAATCATGATCCGTCCCGCGAACTCATCACGATCGGTCCCGCGATCTCATCACGATCCGTCTTGCGATCTTGATCACGGTTCTTCCGATCTAGCGCCGAACGGACGACACATCTGGGTTCAGAACACGTACGGCTCGATGACGATCTTCGCCTTCTTGATTCAGCAAGAGAGAGCGAAGAGGTAGACGAGTTCTTCGGCAGCGCGACGACGTTGCGGCGATGGTGGTGCAGGAATTCCAGTAGGGCTTCGCCTAAGCACCGCTGAAAACCGATCTAGAGGAGAAAAGGATCTAGAGAAAGAAGGCAGCACGTGGCAATTAGGGTTAGCTCTTCCCTCTGAATCCTCTAGTATATATATAGGAGGGAGCTAGTATATATAGGAGGGAGGGAGGGGAGGAGGCAGCCTCAAACATGGCCGAAATTGGAGGTGGAGGAGTGCTACTCCAATCCTATTAGGAGTAGGATTCCTCCTTTCCACTTGGAAACTTTTTCCACCTCTCCACCTTTGGATTTTTTTTCTTCTCAAACCACTCCAGCCACATGGGCCCTTAGAGGAGGCTTCGGCCAGCCCACCAGGGGCTGGTTTACCTTCTCTCACAGTCCATGTAGCCTCTTGGGTCGAGACACCCCTCCTGATGGTCCCCCGGTACCCTCCCGGCACTCCCGGTACACTACCGATGAGCCCGAAACTTTTCCGGCGACTAAAGCAGGACTGCTTATATATCAATCTTTACCTCCGGACCATTTCGGAGCTCCTCATGACGTCCGAGATCTCATCCGGGACTCTGAACAACCTTCGGTCACCACCATACATAACTCTATACTACCGAAACGTTAACGAACCTTAAGTGTGTAGACACTGCGGGTTCGAGAACTATGTAGACATGACCGAGACACCTCTACGGTCAATAACCAATAGCGGAACCTGGATGCCCATATTGGTTCCTACATATTCTACAAAGATCTTTATCGGTCGAACCTCTATGTCAAAGATTCAGTTAATCCCGTATGATGTTCCCTTTGTTCTTCGGTATGTTACTTGCCCGAATTCGATCGTCGGTATCTCCATACCTAGTTCAATCTCGTTACCGGCAAGTCTCTTTACTCATTCCGTAATACAAGATCCCGTGACTAACACTTAGTCACATTGCTTGCAAGGCTTATTGTCATGTTGTATTACCGAGTGGGCCTTGAGATACCTCTCCGTCACATGGAGTAACAAATCTTAGTCTTGATCCATGCCAACCCAACAGACATCCTTGGAGATACCTGTAGAGTACCTTTATAGTCACCCATTTATGTTGCGATGGTTGATACACACAAGGTACTCCTCCGGCGTCAGTGAGTTGCATGATCTCATGGTCATAGGAACATATACTTGACATGCAGAAAACAGTAGCAATAAACTGACACGATCATATGCTACGTTTGTAGTTTGGGTCTTGTCCATCAAATCATTCCACTAATGATGTGATCCCGTTATCAAATGACGTCTCATGTCCATGACTAGGAAACCATAGCCATCTTTGATCAACGAGCTAGTCTATTAGAGGCATACTAGGGACATGGTGTTGTCTATGTATCCACACATGTATCTGAGTTTCCGATCAATACAATTATAGCATGGATAATAAACGATTATCATGAGCAAGGAAATATGATAATAACCAATTTATTATTTCCTCTAGGGCATATTTCCAACAGTCTCCCACTTGCACTAGAGTCAATAATCTACTTCACATGACCATGTGATCCGCATTGTTATGAATATAACACCCAATGAGTAGAGGTCATTTAGTCAACGGGTCTGCGACATTCAGATCCATGTGTACTTTGCAAATCTCTATGTTAAACTATAAATACTGCTACCACACTCCACTTGGAGCTATTCCAGATGGCTGCTCCACTATGTGTATCTGGATTGCTAACAAGAGTCATCCGGATTGGTGTTAAAGCTTGCACCGACGTATCTCTTTACGATGAACTCTTTATCACCTCCATAATCGAGAAACATTTCCTTAGTCTTTTAGTCACTAAGGATAATCTTAACCGATGTCCAGTGATCCACTACTGGATCACTCTTGTACCCCTTGATGGACTCATGGCAAGGCACACACAGGTGCGGTACATGGCATGGCATACTATACAGAGCCTATGGCTAAGGCATAGGGGACACCTTACAAAGTAGGCGAGAACACTTCTCTCTGACTGATCCATTTTGAACTCTTTCAAAATCTTGTCAAGGTATGTACTCATTGAAAGTCTCATCAAGCATCTTGATCTATCTCTATAGATCTTGATGCTCAACAATTAGGTAGCTTTATCCAGGTATTCCTTTCAAAAACTCCTTTCAAACAACCCTTTATGCTTTCTAGAAATTCTACATCATTTCTGATCAACAATATGTCAACCACATATGCTTATCAAAAACTCTATAGTGCTCCCACTCACTTTATTGTAAATACAAGTTTCTCATAACTTTGTATAGACTCAAAAAATTTGATCACCTCATCAAAGTGTATATTCCAACTCCGAGATGCTTGCTTCAGTTCATAGAAGGATCACTAAAGCTTTCTCACCTTTTAGCATCCTTAGGACAGACAAAACCTTCTGGTTGTATCACATACAACCTTTCCTCAAGTAAACCGTTAAGGAAACGATGTTTTGACATCCATCTGCCAGATTTCATAATTGAAAAATACAGCAACTGCTAACATAATTTCAACAGACTTTAACATCGCTACGAGTGAGAAAGTCTCATCGTAGTCAACTCCTTGAACTTGCCGGAAACTTCTTTGCGACAAGTCGAGCTTTATAAATGGTGACATTCACCATCAACGTCTGTCTTCATTTTAAAGATCCATTTGTACTCAACGACCTGCCGTCCAGCAAGCAAGTCCACCAAAGTCTATACTTGGTTTTTATACATGGATCCTTTCTCGGATTTCATGGCCTCTAACCATTTGTTGGATTCCAGGCCCATCATCGCTTCTCCATAGCTCGTAGGTTCATCGTTGTCCAACAACATGACCTTTAAGAAAGGGTTGTCATACCACTCAGGAGCAGTACACGTCCTTGTCGACCTACGAGGTTCGATAGTAACTTGATCCAAAGCTTCATGATCATCATCATTAACTTTCTCTTCAACTAACGTAGGCTTTACAGAAACATCTTCCTGCGCTGCGCTACTCTCTCGTTGAAACAAAGGTTCAATAACCTCATCAAGTTCTATCTTCCTTCCACTCAATTCTTTCGAGAGAAACTTTTTCTTGAGAAAGGACCCAGTTTTAGCAACAAACACTTTATGCTTGGATCTGAGATAGAAGGTTTACCCAACTGTTCTTAGGGTATTCTATGAAGATGCATTTGTCCGCTTTGGGTTCGAGCTAATTAGGTGAAAACATTTTTTCACATAAGCGTTGCAGCCCCAAACATCAAGAAATGACGGCTTAGGTTTCTATCAAACCATAATTCACACGGTGTCATCTCAACGGTTTAGATGGTGCCCTATTTAAAGTGAATGTAGTTGTCTCTAATGCATAACCCCAAAACTATAGTAGCAAAATGATAAGAGACATCATAGCACGCACTATATCCAATAGAGCACGACTATGACGTTCGAACACACCATCACACTATGGTGTTCCAGGTGGCGTGAGTTGTGAAACAACTTTCACATTGTCTAAAGTTGTATGCCAAAATCGTAACTCCGATATTCACCTCCACGATCATATCGCAGACATTTTTATCTTCTTGTCATGATGATCTTAAAGTTCACTCTGAATTTGCTTGAACGTTTCAAATGATTCAAACTTGTGTTTCATTAAGTAAATATACACTATATCTACTCAAATCATCAGTGAAGGTAATAAAATAATGATATCCACCACACGTTACAAGACTCATTGGATTGCATACATCTACATGTATCATTTCCAATAAATCACTTGCCCGCTCCATCCATCCGGAAAATGGGGTCCTTAGTCATCTTGCCCAAAAGGCATGGTTCTCATGTCTCAATCGATTCGAAAACGAATGAGTCCAAAGATCCATCAGCATGGAGTTTCTTTATGCGCTCTGTACCAATATGACATTTAGCGGCAGTGCCACAAGTATGTGGTACTATTATTATTAACTTTGTATCTTTTGGCATCAATGTTATGAACATGTGTATTACTACGATCAACATTGAACAAACCATTCTCACTGGGTGCATGACCATTGATGGTATTATTCATGTAAACAAAATAACCATTATTCTCTAACTTAAATGAATAACCATGTTGCAATAAACACGGTCTAATCACGTTCATGCTCAACGCAAAACACCAAATAACATTTATTTAGGTTCGTCACTAATCCTGAAGGTAGAGAGAGCATGCGATGTTGATCACATCAACCTTGGAAACATTTCCAACACACATCGTCACCTCACCCTTTGCTAGTTCTTCGTTTATTCCGTAGCTTTTATTTCGAGTTACTAACATTTAGCAACCGGACCGGTATCCAATACCCAGGTGCTACTAGGAGTACTAGCAAGGTACACATCAATAACATGTATATCAAATATACTTCTATCGACGTTGCCAGCCTTCTTATCTACCAAGTATCTAGGGTTGTTCCGCTTCAGCGACTGCTCTCCTCATAATTGAAGCACTTAGTCTCGGGTTTGGGTTCAACTTCGGGTTGCTTCACTTGAGCATCAACTGACTTGCCATCCATGAAGTTTCCCTCCTTGCCCTTGCCCTTCTCGAAACTAGTGGTTTTACTAACCATCAACACTTGACACTCCTTCTTGATTTCTACCTTCGCGGCGTCAAACATCGCGAACGGCTCAGGGATCATTATTTCTATCCCTGGCATTTTACAGTTCATCACCAAGTTCTAGTAGCTTAGTGACAGTGACTTGGAGAACGATATCAATCACTATCTTATCTGGAAGATCAACTCCCACTCGATTCAAGCGATTGCAGCACCCAGACAATCTGAGCACATGCGCAACGATTGAACTATTCTCTTTCATCTTGCAGGCAAAGAATCTTGTTGGAGATCTCATATCTCGCAACACTGGCATGAGCCTGAGATCCTAATTTCATCTCTTAGAACATCTCATATGTTCCGTGACGTTCAAAACGTTTTAGAGCCTCAATTCTAAGCCGTAATGCATGACGCACTAAACTATCAAGTAGTCATCAGAATGTGCCTGTCAGATGTTCACAAAATCTACAAACGACGCTAGAGGGATTGGCACACCGAGCGGTGCATTAAGGTCATAAGCCTTCTATGCATCAATGAGGACAATCCTCAGATCACGGACCCAGTCCGCAATATTGCTACCATCATCTTTCAACTCTATTTCTCTAGGAACATATAAAAATTCAAGGGAGCTACAGCGCGAGCAAGTAATCTATAACATAATTTGCAAAGACACTCCTGACTATGTTCATGATAATGAGTTCAATTAATCATATTACTGAAGAACTCCCACTCAAATTGACATCCCTCCAGTCATTCGAGTGATACATAATCCAAATTCACCAACCCAAGTCCGATCATCACGTGAGTTGAGGTGGTTTCAATGGTGAACATCGTCATGTTGATCATATCTTCTACATGACTCATGTTCGACCTTTCGGTCTCTTGTGTTCCGATGCCATGTTTGTACATGCTAGGCTCGTCAAGTTTAACCCGAGTGTTCTGCATGTGCAACACTGGCTTGCACCTGTTGTATGTGAACGTAGAGTCTATCACACCCGATCATCACGTGGTGTCTCAACACGACGAACTTTTGCAACGGTGCACACTCGGGGAGAACACAATTTATCTTGAAATTAAGTGAGGGATCACCTTGTAATGATACCGCCGTCCTAAGCAAAACAAGGTGCATAAAAGGATTAACATCACATGCAAATCATAAGTGACATGATACGACCATGAACTTGTGCCTTTTCTCTTCATCTTGAAAGCACCAGCATGATCTCCATCGTCACCGGCATGACACCATGATCTCCATCATCTTGATCTCCATCAACGTGTCGCCATCGAGGTTGTCGCGCCCACCATGCTTCTACTACTATTGCTACCGTTTAGCGATAAAGTAAAGCATTACATAGCACTTAATGATTGACACGCAGGTCATACAATAATTAAAGACAACCCTATGGCTCCTGCCGGTTGCCGTACTCATCGACATGCAAGTCATGATATTCTATACAACACATGATCATCTCATACATCACATATATCTCATCATGTAATTGGCCATATCACATCACAACATACCCTGCAAAAACAAGTTAGACGTCATCTAATTGTTATTGCATGTTTTACATGGCTGCTACGGGTATCTAGCAAGAATAATTCTCACCTACGCAAAACCACAACGATGATACATAAGTTGCTTTTCAACCTTCTCAAGGACCGCCTTTGTCGAATCTGATCCAACTAAAGTAGGAGAAACAGACACCTGCCAGCCATCTTCGTGCAACGAAGTTACATGTCAGTCGATGGAACCGATCTCTCGTAAGTGTACGAGTAAGGTTGATCGAGGATGCTTCATCCCACAATACCGCTGAACCAAAACACGACCAAGGGAGGAAGCAATCTAAGCATCAACGCCCACAAACTCTTTGTATTCTACTCGATATCTCATCTACACATAGACCTAGCTCATGATGCCACTGTTGGAAAACGTTGCATGGGAAACAAAATAAATTCTACGCACACGCAAGATCTATCCATGGTGATGAGCATCTACGAGAGGGAGAGTAGATCTACATACCCTTGTAGATCGCTAAGCGGGAAGCGTTAAGAAACACGGTTGGTGTAGTCGAACGTCTTCACGATCCAAATCGCCGAGCGTCCCGCGATCTCATCACGATCCATCCCGCGATCCAATCATGATCCATCCTGCAAACTCATCACGATCCGTCTCGCGATCTCATCACGATCCGTCTCACGATCTTGATCACGGTCCTTCCGATCTAGCGCCGAACGGACGGCACCTCCGCGTTCAGGACACGTACGGCTCGATGATGATCTTCGCCTTCTTGATCCAACAAGAGAGAGCGGAGAGGTAGACGAGTTCTTCGGCAGCGCGATAGTGTTTCGGTGATGGTGGTGGAGGAATTCCAGCAGGGCTTCGCCTAAGCACCGCTGAAAACCGATCTAGAGGAAGAAAGGGCAGCACGTGGCAATTAGGGTTAGCTCTTCCCTCTAAATCCTATAGTATATATAGGAGGGAGGAAGGGGAGGAGGCAGCCTCAAACCTGGCCGAAATTGGAGGTGGAGGAGTCCTAGTCCAATCCTATTAGGAGTAGGATTCCTCCTTTCCACTTGGAAACTCTTTCCACCTCTCCACCTTTGGATTTTTTCCTTCTCAAACCACTCCAGCCACATGGGCCCTTAGAGGAGGCTTCGGCCAGCCCACCAGGGGCTGGTTTCCTCCTCTCACAACCCATGTAGCCTCTTGGGTCGAGACACCCCTCCTGATGGTCCCCCGGTACCCTCCCGGCACTCCCGGTACACTACTGATGAGCCCGAAACTTTTCTGGCGACCAAAGCAGGACTTCCTATATATCAATATTTACCTCCGGACCATTTCAGAGCTCCTCGTGACGTCCGGGATCTCATCCGGGACTCCGAACAACCTTCGGTCACCACCATACATAACTCTATACTACCGAAACGTCAACGAACCTTAAGTGTGCAGACCCTGCGTGTTCGAGAACTATGTAGACATGACCGAGACACCTATACGGTCAATAACCAATAGTGGAACCTGGATGCCCATATCGGTCCTACATATTCTACGAAAATCTTTATCGGTCGAACCTCTATGTCAAGGATTCAGTTAATCCCATATGATGTTCCCTTTGTTCTTTGGTATGTTACTTGCCCGAGATTCGATCGTCGGTATCTCCATACCTAGTTCAATCTCGTTATCGTCAAGTCTATTTACTCATTCCGTAATATAAGATCTCATGACTAATACTTAGTCACATTGCTTGCAAGGCTTATTGTCATGTTGTATTACCAAGTGGGCCCTAAGATACCTCTCCGTCACACGGAGTAACAAATCCCAGTCTTGATCCATGCCAACCCAACAGACACCCTTGGAGATACCTGTAGAGCACCTTTATAGTCACCCAGTTATGTTGCGACGTTTGATACACACAAGGTACTCCTCCGACGTTAGTGAGTTGCATGATCTCATAGTCATAGGAACATATAATTGACATGCAGAAAACAATAGCAATAAACTGACACGATCATATGCTACATTTGTAGTTTGGGTCTTGTCCGTCACATCATTCCCCTAATGATGTGATCATGTTATCAAATGACATCTCATGTCCACGACTAGGAAACCATAACCATCTTTGATCAACGAGCTAGTCTATTAGAGGCATACTAGGGACATGGTGTTGTCTATGTATCCACACATGTATCTGAGTTTCCGATCAATACAATTATAGTATGGATAATAAACGATTATCATGAGCAAGGAAATATGATAATAGCCAATTTATTATTGCCTCTAGGGCATATTTCCAACAGGGTCCAAGGATGGCAATTGCGTGGCAGAAACTAGGGTGTTTGGTTCACATCTTTGTTTTGTACTATTTTGCATACTTGTCCTATTTAGGCTTGGCCGAGCTAATGCAGGCCCAAAAAAAATTACATGTTTGGTTGCTTCGATTAGGCTTCTTGCACGAGGGGAGCAATGCGTTACATATTGTTTGGTTGCATGCGTCACTGTTGTTAAGAAAACAACGCATTGTTTGGTTGTAACCGGCTAAAATATGAACACCATTTTTCACTAGTGGTGACCTTACTACACACATAACATTGTCTTCTCCTAGCCAGGAAACAAATGTCAGTTTATCCTGACTACTAGCAAATGACAGTACAAATTATAAGAGCCAATATGGCTGAATAATCGAAAGTTCAACGATGCTAACTAGGTGGAAGTTCATCCTCTTCCTCTTCCTCTTCATATTCTTCTACTGTTGTTGTTGCCTTTTCTTCTTCTTCTTATTATTCTCTTGTGTTGTTGCCTCTCCTTCTTCTTCTTTAGAACCCGGTCTGACCACATTGCCTGAGCCCATTGCCTGGTCTGACATTTTGTTTTTTCATGCTTCGTTGTCAAACGCCTTCACACCATGGCCGAAACTGATCACCTCATCAGGAGTCACATCTTCCTCCTCTGGCATAGGTTCATCAGTTCCCCATTGCAGGATCCAATTGTGAATGATGCAACATGAGCAAGCTTGACTTGGGTAGGGTAAGGGCGGAATGCTTTCTAATCCAGGATCTTAAACATGTTCTTTAGAGCTCCAAATTCCCTTTCAACAGTTACTCTAAGGCTGGAGTGTCTGAGATTGAACAACTCTTGTGGTCCTAGGATAATTCCTACCAAATAACCTGTTCAGATGGTACCTGGTTTTCCTGAATGGTGGAATAACACCTGGCTGACAAGCATAGCCAACATCTCCTAGGTAGAACTTGCCATGTGGGATGTTGATGCCATCAGGTGTACACATGTTGTCACCGAGAATGTTAGCATCATGTGCTGATCCTTCCTAGCCAGCCAAGACATATGTAAACTTCAGATCAAAATCAACAACAGCAAGCACATTCTGGCTTGTGTAGTGCTTCCTCCCTCTATATGTTACAACTTGTGACCTTGACACTCTTACAGTGACATGAGTACCATCTATTGTGCCAATGCAATCCTGGAATGGCATTACAAGATGGTGTTATGACTACAACAGAACAAGAACAACATATGAAGGCATTAACAACATACTGTCACTGCTCACCTTGAAGTATGGATACCATCTTGGGCTAGTGTGAATCTTCGTAGGAGTCCGGGCTGCATGGTGACACGATCATCTCTCCTCTAAGTTCCCCAATAGTATAGAATGCACCTGGCCATGGGCAGCCCGCCCCGATAAAGCCTGACCCGGCCCGACCCGACCTTGTCCAGGGGCCGGGCTTAGGCCCGATGAAAATGAAGATTACGCCTAGTCGGGCCGGGCTTTGGCCCAAAAACTAGGCCCGACGGGCAGGCCGGGCCGGGCTCGGGCCTGGGTTTTTAGTGTCGGGCTTTTTTCGGCCCGGCCCGGCCCGAGATATGGCCAGGTATAGTATAGAACACTTGCATGAATTACCTAGAGATGGTCTCCATTTACCTCCTGAAGGTGTTGTGTACAACCTTGAACCTCTGGTTATGACCAACAACATGGAGGAACATGGCTACTTGCTCTTCCACATTGGTGTGGTTGTTATATTCTAGCAGCCCCCTGTTCCTGAACAATTGCCCAAGCCTGGCGAAAGGAGCTCTTTTCATTTGAAGCATACAAAGAGCCTCTGTGTCGTTACAGTTGTAGATGTAGTTCAGATTTGCTATCCTCTCCTTATCCCGGATTAACATGGACTGTACCGGATAAGAGGTCTCTCATTTCGACGAACAACTCCATTATGGACTAACAACATTTAGGCCTGAAGCACAGCTATCAATGATGTTGCCTGAACTAGAAGCTTCGCCCATTCATCAACAACCTAAGTGACATATGATGTGGTCAGCGATGGTGCTACCGACCCTAAATGATCCTAATAGGGAGACATGGCCGGAGACGAGGATGGCTGAACGGAGTTGAAGAAGAAGGGGATAAGCCGTTGCCGCTACCGGGGAGTGTTGTTGCCGCCACCAATGTCGCCACCGCCGTCCCTGCCCCATATCTGAGGCATCGTCGCTGCCCCATATCTAAGGCATCGCCATTGCCGGTGCCAATAACAGAGGATGGATATAACAAAGGGGGCAGTTGTCGCTGTCCCTTCCTCTTCCTCCTATAACCATTACTATCCCTTCCTTGTCCAAACCTTGCCTCTCCTTTGACCGCGGCGTCGCATCGTCCCCATCTCTGGTGAGGTCGGCGTGCCCTCATCAGCATTGTGATGTCCTAGTCTCGAGCTCTAACTTTGTCTAAATCGAGCACTGCTCAAACCTAATAGCCCCCACCCGCCCGAGTCATCCTGTCACCACACCTTTGCTCGTGATATTTGTCTCTAACATGGTCATCGTAACAACTGGACAGGGACATCACGACTAGCTGTGTCACCCGGTCTCCACCTTGATGCTGTCTTGCTCTCACTTGGGAATCAATTGTTGGACCAAAACATTGAAATGTCTCCGTAATAGTGTTGTACTACATCTCTTTTTGTAGTATGTGACCAAAATCACTGTTTTGACCTCTTGGTCAAAATTTAGTGCGATTTGACTCCACTTTGGAAGTTTAGCACGATATGGCCCTTTTAGCACTGTGAGTCGCACATATGGTAAGGTTTCATCACATACCACCGGGACATCCAACAGTAGGGTCTTGGTCAACGCTTGGTCGCTGCTCGAGGCTGTGTTGACATGACAAACTACCTACCACTATGGTCACGGTGGTAGCACGTGTACCTTATCTCTTGGAGCTTGGGGGGTAGAGCATTGAAGGGGCAAGTGCCACCAACCCACCCATTTAGCCCCCAATCTTCTTCCTCCTCTCATATTCGAGTTGTTGCCCTCCTCCCTCTCTTTCACACATCCAAACTCCTCAAATCCCTCTCAAATTGGTGCCTTTTCAGCAAATCCGGGATATTTCTATCCCTTGAGGTAACCTCTCCAATCCCCCACCATTTGGTTTCTTGGAATCGTCTTATTTCGTGGCATTGTTCATTTTTTGAGCAAACCCTAGCTTTGGCGATTTCTCTCAAATCCATTGCAAAAATGGTGGAATGTAGGGTTGTAGGAGTATTATGATGTGTAGTAGGCTTTATTCTTGTGGTTCATAGCGAGAACTAGGTTAGGGTATGTGTTAAGTAATGCCATGATTTATTGAATACATTAGCATGTGATGACTATGGATATTAACCAATAGTAATGACATGATCCATATAATACATTAGACTTGTTGATACAATCGGTTCTAAGTGTACCAACGACAATGACGACGCACTAGCTAATAGTCAGGATCAAGTTGTTGTGCCCTTAGTAATAGAGTGGATGATGTATATGTTTCAGCCTGTCTACAACAGAAAGATGAAGACATCGATGAGCAACTCACTGTTACGTGCATGCATACAACATGGTGCAATGATCAGAGCAAGTTAAGATAAATGGCGATTATATTGGTCAATCAGGAAATTACACATGAACCAACTTCGATGAGCTTGCAAGCATAATTTGGAATTTCATAGAAGCGGGCATAGCTAGGGGTGAACCACGAGAAGTTAGAGCAATTAATGGGTAGGTATCGTAAACATCCTGAGTGTATCACGGCATTGAAGCAGAAGAAACAGAAATGTAGAAGAGCAAGCCTGGAGTTGACCGGGTGCATCACTGGGTCCATGCTAAACCAAACTAGTACATACACATACAATACAAAGGGAGCTTGCTTTTATATTTTGGTGAAAGAGATCGACCAAAGATTGTTAAATTTCCATGCAGGTTACGTACGTTAGTCAGAGATAATAAAATGGGAAACGTATTTGCTGATTTGTTGGGACCCGTCAAGAAGGTAAGAGGCAGATGCTCCCCCGTCATAGTTTACTCGACGCACTTCGGTTCGCATGCATTTCCACCACCGACGAGATTTTAGCCGTGTTTGGTTTTATTGCCCAATTATTCAGGGTGTGGTAAGCGCAAGCAAGCCCAAAATTTTCTCTCCATGCATGTGTGCATGCGGGGCGGAATAACTGCAACATGCAGGTGTGCACGCGGGATGGAAGCACTCTATGCATGTGCGTATGTGGGGTGGAATCTATCTATTTGGTAATTTGCATGCACCTTCGTGGCTCCCCTTCTCGCTGATTATTTTTCTTCTTTCATCTTTAGAGAGCAACAGATGAAGCACTCCATCATGCACAGAAGAAACATAAATGATGGCTGAAGGTGAGAATGGTCGAGAGGCCGTGGTGGTGGAGGACCAGATCATGACGGATTCGTATGGAGTGGTCGTTGCGATGGAAGTGGAGAGCCAAACCAAACACCCCTCAAATGTTGTGAAAGTTGATCAAGCATGGTTGATGAAGAGGAGGTCGTTGTGCACGCCTCCAAGTGATGTTAGCGAATTACGATCATCGCCAAGCACACGTCAACGAGTTGCTCGCCAAGTCTGAAGCCATCTGCACCAAGGGATTGGAGCCTTCCGCGTCGATCGACGTTCAACAATCAACATGTGGGGCATGCATACAACCGTGGGTGTGCACCAAGTTTGGTGTCGATGGTGATCGTATGATTTTTCTTTGCATGGGATGCAGGATGCTGGTGGCAAATGAGTTGTGTTCTTGTGACGCGTGTGACAACCATATTCTTTCCTACAAGACTTGGTGTATAGATTGTGCAACGGTGGTGGTGATTGACAAAGAAGGGTTTTGTATTCTATGCGGTCGCAGACCCATCGGGTTTTTAAAGGACGAAGACAATGGCGTAGTCGTGCACGATACCGAGGCAAATTAGTATGATGGGTCGATGAACTTCTATCGTCGAATTATGGATCATCTATGTTAGTTTGAATTGAAGTGGGCATCGATGAAAGTTTGAGTTGAATGCATTATCTATGTAAGTTTATGTTTAAGTGGATCATCTACTCTTATATAATCTGGAGTCAAAGTGAGCATTAATGTAAAATTTACGTCTAGTGGGCCATACAAGCTGAATTCAATTGGATCATCTATAAAAGTTTCATGTTCAAGTCGAGTTCAAGTATAGTCCTCAAATTACAACAAACTAAGTTTACCACTACACTATAAGGCACCATAATCAGGAGGGCTTCTCAAATCTACATCAACTTAATTTCACCATTACAATTCAAGTTAAGTTTAAATAGTCAATTGTGGCCTCACCATATTATTTGTAGATCATCAACGAATCGGAAAAAAGCCTTACCTCTCTAATGCTTGTTTCTTCAAGTGAGGAACCACGTAGTGGATAGACCCCTTGTGCTTGATGATCTCCCTCATGCACGACTAATGACTCAATGAGATCCTATTGAGCTTTTGATGGAGGTACTCAGCAAGGGATTCGTTAATCTGTCACACACAATATACAAGTACTAAAATCAGTACATAGACAACTAGGAAGCTGAATTATGCATATATTTGCAGGGAACATTGTGCTAACCCGTTTGGACAATCTCACGGAGGGTCTTGGGAATCTTCCTATGGAACATTGCTGGAATGGAAGCAAACCATCCAAGACCTAATATGTTTAGGTCGGGTCAATTAGGTGGTTGATATATCATCTTAATATCCCAACCACCCCTAGCCACCTCCTTCACAAAAGGCGGATCATTTGGCAAAATGTGAGTCCTAACATTGTCCCGTTGTACGTAGATGGTGTTTCGCTCTCATGCCACTTTTCCTTTATAGTCGAGAGTGCATATTTCACTATGTCCCTTGACTTTTGTTCATGTCCATGCTATCGGCTGGCTTCAGCTCCCATGTCCCCTTCAAACCTATGGATATAGAAACAAGTAAAGTTAATACAAATGAGCATGAATGAATTTAGATGAAATTAGTAACATGAACAGGTACCAACATATTTTGACTTCGCTTCTTAGCTTGAACCCACTCTGTATAAGCCCAAACGTCGATCTTGCCATCAAATACGCAGTTGCCGTGAGCATCATACCTTGGTCTCTTCATTGCTGACAAGAACATGCCTTTTTGAATGTGATTTTTATGTTTACAGTCACGGTGTGGTGCCTCCTCGCTATGACTCAAATACATGTTTTGGGTCTTTTGCGTGCGATAGAACCATTTCTCATTGATATGAACCAAATCCATATCAACCCTGAAGGTGGGATCGTCATGCATGCTAGATGGCTCGAGATGCCTTAGGCAATACTCCACACGAACCGTATTGTTTGCCTCGGTGAAAGCAGGCTTTGGTTCACTAGTTATTCATCAAATTTCCTTACCCATCAACCTACAAAAAAATATACACAAAAATAACAAGAATAGATTATGCTACATCATCGTACTTCTCATATCTGGCTACTATTGTGACATGTTCAAAATTGACAAGAATATCAAAGTATAACTCTCACCTTTACCAAACAATGGTACATGTTCAATGTTCAACAGCTTGTTCTAAGTTTGTTCTCTCTAGGTGGGATGGCTTCCAACACCTCTATGTTTAAGTTAATCTTCTTCCTGATTTCTGCTTTCGATGTTTTTTCGCCAAAGTAATGCCACCAACTTTTTTAGCCTCCTGCCATACCCTTTGCACTATCCTCCCAGGACATTTAGCAGCTAGTGCAACCGTTTTAGAAACTCCACCCTTCAATCTATTAGGCATGCCATTACACGCGAGGATCATTGCGTATATATGACGCTTGTCACTTTGGTACGTTAGTGTCTTCTTATCTCCTTATTCACCAAAACATCTAAATGCATTCGAACAAAAATGAGAGAGGCAACACTAACTACATTGAATATTATTGAATTAGAGATATGCTCTAGTTCCGCTTACTCAAACCGATTGGTGTTTTTTGAGTTTGTATAGGCTCTTGGCTAGGAGGGTATTCGTCGGCATGAGAAAAATTGGGGTTGTATCCCTTGCATCGATAGCCGATGTTACCCGCACCGTCATCTCCACCAATACCTTAGAAAAAAAGCAAACGAAATATACATGAGATTATACATGGCAAATTGGCAATGTACATGCGCACTCTCGCCATCTCTCAGCTCTTGTGCATTGTGCCCACCAATTCATTACCTATAGTGTTACCATCCATGTTCTCGCCATTGCTCATCTTGTGTGCATTGTGCCCACCAAGGCGAACCCATTAACTTATAGCATGCACGCATGACCAAAAAATAGAGTTTAACGGGTTTCAAATGATACAAAAATTTACCAAAAAATTAGAACAAATTCTATCGAGTAGATAATAATTTTACAAAAGAAGTAGATGAACAAATTCTGCCGAGCAAATAATAACAGGTTTAAAATGATACAAATTCTACCGAGTTGATAATAATTTTACAAAAACATACCATCATCTATTATATTATCCAATAATAATTTTACAAAAACTAGGAGTACAAGATCCGATGATACAAAATTAGATGAACTTCTACATGATGTATAACGAAAAAAGTAGATGAACTACAAACACAAGAAGTACAATTATAAAATAGTAGGTGATCTAATTCACGATCTACAACTATGAAAAATAGATAAACTAAATTAGGTTTTACACTAGATGATTGTGATAGAGGGAGTACATGATCTAGATACATTAGGGTTTAGAGTTTACCTGTTGCTACCACCAATGACACCATCGGATGAACTTTCTCCGATCCCTCTTATTTGTAAGCCACCGGCGTCTCCTCTGAAGTTCAAGCCTAAGGACTCACCGCCGCCGAACAGACCCCCCCCGCCACCATTGAGGAGACTAAACCCCACGATGACGGGCAGTGGCGGGAGCACACGATCATCTTCGGTCGTACATTAATGCTCACTCCGACTCTAACTTATACAAGAGTGGTTGATCCACTTGAACTCAAACTTACATAGACCATGCATTCAACTAAAACTTTCATCGATGCCCACTTCAACTCAAACTAACATAGATGATTCATAATCTGATGATAAAATTTCAGCAACCGTCCATACTAATTTGCCTAGGTATTGGGCACGACTACGCCATTGTCTTCATCCTTTGAAAATTCGGTGGGGCTACGACCGTGTAGGATACAAAACCCTTTTTTGTCAATTGACACCATCGTTGCACAATCTTTGCACCAAGTATTGCGGGGAAGAATATAATTGTCACACACGTAGTAAGAACATAACTCTTTGGCCACCGGCAGTATGCATCCCAGGCAAAGAAAAATTATATTGTCACCATCGACACCACACGTGGTGTACACCCATAGTTGTAGGCATGCTACGCACGTCGATCGGTAAGGAGGGATCCTATCCCTTGGTGTATATGGGTTCAAGCTCGGTGAACAATTCGTTGACGTGTGCTTGGCGATGATCGTAATCCACCAACATCACTTGGAGGCATGTACAATGGCTCTCGACGACCTCCTCGTCATCAACCATGACTTGATCACCTCCACAACATCTGAGGGGTGTTTGGTTTGGCTCTCCACTTCCACTAGAACGACCTCTCCATACGAATCCGCCATGATCTGGTCCTCCACCACCACAACCTCTCCATCCTCCTCACCTTCAACCATCCCTTATGTTCCTTCTATGCAGAACGGAGTGCTTCATATGTTGCTTTATGTAGATTAAAGAAGTAGAAGAATAGCCAACAAAAAGAGGATCCACGAAGACACATGCAAATTGCCAAACGGATTCCACCCCGCGACGTACACACCTGTACGGAGAGAAAATTGTGGGTTTGATTTTTTTTACCACACCCTGATTAATTTGGCATTAAACCAAACGCCTAAAATCCCTCCAGCGATGGAAATGCATGAGAATTGAAGTGCGCCGAGTAAACTGTGACAAACAAAGTACGTGATTTATTATCACTAAAGGACACTGGCTAGGTTCGACCTCCAATATTATTCGGTTGTAAGTTTAGGCTCTGCCAAGATTTAGAAGGTAGTTTAATTTTCACGTATGATAGTTTATTGTCCTGGTTATGTACGTGAGGTGTTAGTTGGTTACCTATTTGTTGGGAAACGTTGCACGAGAAACAAAAAAATTCCTACGCTTCACCAAGATCAATTTAGGAGATGAGCATCTATGAGAGGATAGATTGGATCTACGTATCCTTGTAGATCGCTAAGCGGAAGCGTTAAAGAGCGCGGTTGATGTAGTGGTACGTCTCCGCGATCCAAATCGCAAGCCGTCCCATGAACTCCCGATCAAGTACCAAACGGACGACACCTCCGCGTTCAGCACACGTGCAGCTCGGTGAAAATCTCGGCCTTCTTGATCCAGCAAGAGGGAGCGGAGAGGTAGACGAGTTCTCCGGCAACGCGACGGCGTTGCGGCGATGGTGGTGGAGCAATTCCAGCAGGGCTTCGCCTAAGCACCGCTGAAAATCGATCTAGAGGAGAAAACAATCTAGAGGAAGAAGAGGGCAGCACGTGGCAATTAGGGTTAGGGCTGCCCTCAAAATCTCTAGTATATATAGGGGGGAGGGGAGAGGAGGCAGCCTTAGCCTCTCCTCCAAGGAGAGCTTCGGCTGAAGCCAAGGGGAGGAGTCCACCTCCCACAAGGGAGGTGGATTCCTAGTGGGACTCCTCCCTAACTTGGCCCCTACTCTCCCTCCTTCCCCATGCACATAGGGCCCTTTTGGGTGGCTGTGTTGGAAATATGCCCTAGAGGCAATAATAAAATGGTTATTATTGTATTTCCTTGTTCATGATAATTGTCTATTGTTCATGCTATAATTGTGCTATACCGTAATGCATGTGTGAATACATAGACCACAACATGTCCCTAGTGAGCCTCTAGTTGGCTAGCTCGTTGATCAATAGATGGTCACGGTTTCATGACAATGGACATTGGATGTCATTGATAACGGGATCACATCATTAGGAGAATGATGTGATGGACAAGATCCAATCCTAAGCATAGCACAAGATCGTGTAGTTCGTCTGCTAAAGCTTTTCTAATGTCAAGTATCGTTTCCTTAGAACATGAGATTGTGCAACTCCCGGATGCCGTAGGAATACTTTGGGTGTGCCAAACGTCACAACGTAACTAGGTGGCTATAAAGGTATACTACGGGTATCCCCGAAAGTATCTGTTGGGTTGGCACGAATCGAGGCTGGGATTTGTCACTCCGTGTGACGGAGAGGTATCTCTGGGCCCACTCGGTAAGACATCATCATAATGAGCTCAATGTGACTAAGGAGTTAGCCATGGGATGATGTGTTAGGGAACGAGTAAAGAGACTTGCGGAAACAAGATTGAACAAGGTATAGGGATACCGACGATCGATTCTCGGGCAAGTGTCATACCGATAGACAGAGGGAATTGTATACGGGATTGATTGAATCCCCGAAATCGTGGTTCATCTGATGAGATCATCATGGAGCATGTGGGAACCAACATGGGTATCCAGATCCTGCTGTTGGTTATTGGCCGGAGAGGTGTCTCGGTCATGTCTACATGCCTCCCAAACCCGTAGGGTCTACACACTTAAGGTTCGGTGATGCTAGAGTTGTAATGGGAATTGTATATGGTTACCGAAAGTTGTTCAGAGTCCCGGATGAGATCCCGGACGTCACGAGGAGTTCCGGAATGGTCCGGAGGTGAAGATTTATGTATGGGAAGTCCAGTTTCAGTCACCGGAAAGGTTTCGGGGTTTATCGGTATTGTACCGGGACCATCGAAGGGGTTTCGGGGGTCCACCGGGAGGATCCACCTGCCCCGGAGGACCTAATGGGCTGTAGTTGGGTGGGAACCAGCCCCTTAGTGGGCTGGTGCACCCCCAAGGGCCCAAGGCGACTAGGGGCCGATGCCCCCCCTCTAGGGTTGGAAACCCTAGGGAGGCCGATGCCCCCGGGGGGCCGCCGCCCCCCTCTAGATGGATCTAAGGGGACGACCCCCTCTCCCTTCCCCCTATAAATAGTGGAGGGGGAGGGCAGCCACACCCTTCCATTGGCGCAACCCTTTCCCCTCCTACACCTCCTCCTCCTCCGTAGCGCTTAGCAAAGCTCTACGGAGAACCGCAAGCTCCACCGCCACCATGCCGTCGTGCTGTCGGAGCTCTCCCTCGACTTCTCCTCCCCCTTGCTGGATCAAGAAGGAGGAGACGTCTCCGGGCTGTACGTGTGTTGTACGCGGAGGCGTCGTTGTTCGGCGCTTAGATCAGAATCGACCGCGATCTGAATCGCTGCGAGTACGACTCCACCAACCGCGTTCTTGTAACGCTTCCGCTTTGCAATCTTCAAAGGTATGAAGATGCACTCATCCCACTCGTTGCTGGTTTCTCCATAGATAGATCTTGGTGACACGTAGAATTTTTTTGATTTACTACTACGTCTCCCAACAGGCTGCCCTGCCCACCATGGCTGGTGCGCCACCTCTAAGGCCCATGTGGCCCCTTGGGGTATGTGATGGGGAACGTTGCATGGGAAACAAAAAATTTCCTACGCACATGTTGTTGGGAGACGTAGTAGTAAATCAATTTTTTCCTATGTATCATAAAGATCTATCTATGGAGAAACCAGCAACGAGTGGGGAGAGATTGCATCTTCATACCTTTGAAGATCGCTAAGCGGAAGTGTTACAAGAACGCGGTTGGTGGAGTCGTACTCGCAGCGATTCAGATCGCGGTGGATTCCGATCTCAGTGCCAAACAACAGCGCCTCCGCGTTCAACACACATGCAACCCGATGACGTCTCCTATGCCTTGATCCAGCAAGGAGGAAGGAGAGGTTGAGGGAGAGCTCCGGCAGCACGACGGCGTGGTGACAGTGGAGCTACGTGGACTCCGGCAGGGCTTCGTCAAGCGCTACGGAGAACGAGGAAGAGGAAGGGTAGGGCTGCGCCGAGAGAGAGAGAAGTCGTGTCTCAAATCAGCCCAAACCCTTGCATATATATAGGAGGAGGGATAGGGAGGGATGCCTTGGCCCCTCCTCCAAGGAGGAGAGGTTAGGCCGAACTAGGGGGAGAGTCCACCTCCCACAAGGGAGGTGGATCTCTTAAACCCTTTTGCCCTTTATCTCTTGATCCCAGCCGCATGGGCCTTTCTAGAAGGTCTTGGCCAGCCCAATAAGGGCTGGCACACCTCCTCTAAGGGCCCACAAAGTCCTATGGTCGTCACACCCCTCCCGGGGGTCCTCCGTCACCCTCCCGGCACTCCCGGTACACTACCGATGAGCCCGAAAACTTTCCGGTGACCAAAACTGGACTTCCTATATATCAATCTTTACCTCCGGACCATTCCGGAGCTCCTCGTGACGTCCGAGATCTCATCTGGGACTCCGAACAACCTTCAGTAATCACGTATACCATTTCCCTATAACCCTAGCGTCATCGAACCTTAAGTGTGTAGATCCTACGGGTTCGGGAGACATGTAGATATGACCGAGACACCTCTCCGGTCAATAACCAACAGCGGGATCTGGATACCCATGTTGGCTCCCACATGCTCCACGATGATCTCATCGGATGAACCACGATGTCGGGGATTCAATCAATCCCATATACAATTCCCTTTGTCTATCGGTATGATACTTGCCCGAGATTCGCTCGTCGGTACCTCTATACCTTGTTCAATCTCGTTACCGGCAAGTCTCTTTACTCATTCCGTAATACATCATCCCATGACTAACTCCTTAGTCACATTGAGCTCATTATGATGATGTCTTACCGAGTGGGCCTAGAGATGCCTCTTCGTCACACGGAGTGACTGTTGGAAATATGCCCTAGAGGCAATAATAAAATGGTTATTATTGTATTTCCTAGTTCATGATAATTGTGTGTTATTCATGCTAGTGTTAACCGGAAACCGTAATACATGTGTGAATACATAGACCACAACGTGTCCCTAGTGAGCCTCTAGTTGGCTAGCTCGTTAATCAATAGATGGTCACGGTTTCATGACCATGGACATTGGATGTCATTCATAACGGGATCACATCATTAGGAGAATGATGTGATGGACAAGACCCAATCCTAAGCATAGCACAAGATCGAGTAGTTCGTTTGCTAAAGCTTTTCAATGTCAAGTGTCGTTTCCTTAGACCATGAGATTGTGTAACTCCCGGATACCGTAGGAATGCTTTGGGTGTGCCAAACGTCACAACGTAACTGGGTGGTATAAAGGTACGCTACGGGTATCTCCGAAAGTGTCTGTTGGGTTGACACGAATCGAGACTGGGATTTGTCACTCCGTGTGACGGAGAGGTATCTCTGGGCCCACTCGGTAAGACATCATCATTATGAGCTCAATGTGACTAAGGAGTTAGTCACGGGATGATGTATTACGGAACGAGTAAAGAGACTTGCCGGTAACGAGATTGAACAAGGTATGGGGATACCGACGATCGAATCTCGGGCAAGTACCATACCGATAGACAAAGGGAATTGTATACGGGATTGATTGAATCCTTGACATCGTGGTTCATCCGATGAGATCATCATGGAGTACGTGGGAGCCAACAGGGGTATCCAGATCCCGCTGTTGGTTATTGACCGGAGAGGTGTCTTGGTCATGTCTACGTGTCTCCCGAACCCGTAGGGTCTACACACTTAAGGTTCGATGACGCTAGGGTTATAGGGAAATAGTGTACGTAGTTACCGAAGGTTGTTCGGAGTCCCGGATGAGATCTCGGACATCACGAGGAGTCCCGGAATGGTCCGGAGATGAAGATTGATATATAGGAAGTGAGGTTTTGGTTACCGGAAGTGTTCCGGGTGTCTACGGTAGTGTACCGGGACCACCGGAAGGGATCCGGGGGTCCACCAAGTGGGCCCACCTGCCCCGGAAGGTTCCATGGGCCAAGAGTGGGAGGGAGCCAGCCCCTAGGTGGGCTGGTGCGCCTCCCACCCCAGCCCAAGGCGCAGCAAGGGTGGACAACACACGAGTTCATCTCCTCCCGGGTGCAGCCCTATTCCTCCCTCTCCTCGTTCTCCGTAGTGCTTAGCGAAGCTCTGCCGGAGTACCACGCAGCTCCACCGCCACCACGCCGTCGTGTTGCCGGAGCTCTCCCTCAACCTCTCCTCCCTCCTTGCTGGATCAAGGCGTAGGAGATGTCACCGGGCTGCACGTGTGTTGAACGCGGAGGTGCCGTCCGTTCGGCACTTGATCGGATCTACCGCGATCTGAATCGCTGCGAGTACGACTCCATCAACCGCGTTCTAGCAACGCTTCCGCTTAGCGATCTTCAAAGGTATGAAGATCCAATCTCTCCCCGCTCATTTGCTGGTTTCTCCATAGATAGATCTTGGTGACACGTAGGAAAATTTTGATTTACTACTACGTCTCCCAACAGTGGCATCATGAGCTAGGTCTATGCGTAGAATCTATGCACGAGTAGAACACAAAGCAGTTGTGGGCGTCGATTTTGTTAATATGCTTGCCGTTACTAGTCTTATCTTGATTCGATGGTATTGTGGGATGAAGCGGCCCGGACCAACCTTACACGTACGCTTACGTGAGACCGGTTCCACCGCCTGACATGCACTAGTTGCATAAGGTGGCTAGCGGGTGTCTGTCTCTCCCACCTTAGTCGGATTGGATTCGATGAAAAGGGTCCTTATGAAGGGTAAATAGCAATTGGCATATCACGTTGTGGTTTTGGCGTAGGTAATAAACATTCTTGCTAGAATCCTATAGCAACCACGTAAAAACTTGCAACTACAAATTAGAGGACGTCTAACTTGTTTTTGCAGCATATGCCTTGTGATGTGATATGGCCAGAAGGATGTGATGTGATGCATTGTGATGTATGAGATTGATCATGTTCTTGTAATAGGGTTCACGACTTGCATGTCGATGACTATGACAACCGGCAGGAGCCATAGGAGTTGTCTTATATTATTGTATGACCTGCGAGTCAATCATAAACGCCATGTACTTACTTTACTTTATTGCTAAGCGTTAGCCATAGTAGTAGAAGTAATAGTTGGCGAGACAACTTCATGAAGACACAATGATGGAGATCATGATGATGGAGATCATGGTGTCGTGCCGGTGAAAATGATGATCATCGTGCCCCGAAGATGGAGATCATAGGAGCAAGATGATATTGGCCATATCATGTCACTATATTGATTGCATGTGATGTTTATCATGTTTACATCTTATTTGCTTAGAACGACGGTAGTAAATAAGATGATCTCTCAATAAAATTTCAAGAGAAGTGTTCACCCTAACTGTGCACCGTTGCTAAGGATCGTTGTTCCGAAGCACCACATGATGATCGGGTGTGATAGGTTCTAACGTTCGCATACAACGGGTGTAAGCCAGATTTACACACGTGAAACACTTAGGTTGACTTGACGAGCCTAGCATGTACAGACATGGCCTCGGAACACGGAAGACCGAAAGGTCGAACATGAGTCGTATAGAAGATACGATCAACATGAAGATGTTCACCATGGATGACTAGTCCGTCTCACGTGATGATCGGACACGGGCTAGTTGACATGGATCATGTATCACTTGGATGACTAGAGAGATGTCTATCTAAGTGGGAGTTCATTGAATAATATGATTATGTGAACTTAATTATCATGAACTTAGTCCAAAATTGCCTTTAATATCTATATTGTAGATCCAATGGCCAACGTAAATGTCAACCTCAATTTCAACGCGTTCCTAGAGAAAACCAAGCTGAAAGATGATGGAAGCAACTATGCGGACTGGGTCCGTGGCTTGAGGATCATCCTCATAGCTTCCAAGAAATTGTATGTCCTTGATGCACCGCTAGGCGACCCACCCCTTCTCCCAGTAGAACAAGACGTTGCGAACGCTTGGCATTCTCGCTGCGATGATTACTCCCTTGTTCAGTGCAGCATGCTTTACAGTTTAGAACCGGGGCTCCAAAAGCGTTTTGAGCAACACGGAGCATATGAGATGTTCCAAGAGCTGAAACTGGTCTTTCAAGCTCATGCCCGGGTCGAGAGATATGAAGTCTCCGACAAGTTCTTTAGTTGTAAGATGGAGGAGAACAGTTCTGTCAGTGAGCACATCCTCAAGATGTCTGGGCTTCACAACCGCTTGACTCAACTGGGAGTTAACATCCCGGATGACTCGATCATTGACAGAATCCTCCAGTCGCTTCCACCTAGCTACAAGAGCTTTGTGATGAACTACAACATGCAGGGGATGGAGAAGTTCATTCCTGAGTTGTACTCGATGCTGAAATCAGCAGAGGTCAAGATCAGAAAGGAGCATCAAGTGTTGATGGTAAACAAGACCACTAGTTTCAAGAAATGCAAGGGTAAGAAGAACTTCAAGAAGGACGGCAAAGCTGTTGCCGCGCCCGGTAAGCAAGTTGCCGGGAAGAAGAAGAACAAGATTGGACCCAAGCCTGAGATTGAGTGTTTCTATTGTAAGGGTACCGGTCACTGGAAGCGGAACTGCCCCAAGTACTTAGCGGATAAGAAGGATGACAACATTAAAGGTATATGTGATATACTTGTTATTGATGTGTACTTGACCAGCGCTCGTAGTAGCTCCTGGGTATTTGATACCGGTGCAGTTGCTCACATTTGTAACTCCAAGCAGGAGCTGCGGAATAAGCGGAGGCTGGCCAAGGACGAGGTGACAATGCGCGTCGGGAATGGTTCCAAGGTCAATGTGATCGCCGTCGGCACGCTACCTCTACATCTACCTTCGGGATTAGTTTTAAACCTTAATATTTGTTATTTAGTACCAACTTTGAGCATGAACATTGTATCTGGATCTCGCTTGATGCGAGATGGCTACTCATTTAAATCCGAGAATAATGGTTGTTCTATTTATATGAGAGAAATGTTTTATGCTCATGCCCCGCTGGTCAATGGTTTATTTTTGATGAATCTCGAACGTGATGTTACACATGTCCATAGTGTGAGTACCAAAAGGTGTAAAGTTGATAACGATAGTCCCACTTATATGTGGCACTGCCGTCTTGGCCATATTGGTGTCAAACGCATGAAGAAGCTCCATGCTGATGGACTTCTGGAGTCACTTGATTTCGAATCATTTGACACATGCGAACCATGCCTCATGGGCAAGATGACCAAGACTCCGTTCTCCGGAACAATGGAGCGAGCAACTGACTTGTTGGAGATAATACATACCGATGTATGCGGTCCAATGAGTGTCGAGGCTCGCGGTGGCTACCGTTATGTTCTCACCCTCACCGATGACTTGAGCAAATATGGGTATGTCTACTTAATGAAACACAAGTCTGAAACCTTTGAAAGGTTCAAGGAATTTCAGAGTGAGGTCGAGAATCAACGTGACAGGAAAATAAAATGACTACGATCTGATCGTGGCGGAGAATATTTAAGTCACGAGTTTGGCACGCACCTTAGGAAATGTGGAATTGTTTCACAGCTCACGCCGCCCGGCACACCTCAGCGAAATGGTGTGTCTGAACGTCGTAATCGCACTCTATTGGATATGGTGCGATCTATGATGTCTCTTACCGACTTACCGCTATCATTTTGGGGATATGCATTAGAGACTGCCGCATTCACTTTAAATAGGGCACCGTCTAAATCCGTTGAGACGACACCGTATGAATTATGGTTTGGAAAGAAACCTAAGCTGTAGTTTCTAAAAGTTTGGGGATGCGATGCTTATGTGAAGAAACTTCAACCTGAGAAGCTCGAACCCAAAGCGAAAAAGTGCATCTTCATAGGATATCCCAAAGAGACTATTGGGTATACCTTCTACCTACGATCCGAGGGCAAATTCTTTGTTGCCAAGAATGGATCCTTTCTCGAGAAAGAGTTTCTCTCGAAAGAAGTAAGTGGGAGGAAAATAGAACTTGATGAGGTAATTGTACCTCCACTCGAACCGGAGAGTAGCGCAGCACAAGAAGTTGTTTCTGTGGAGCCTACACCGGCTAGAGAGGAAGTTAATGATGATGATCATGAAGCTTCAGATCAAGTCGCTATTTGAAGGTCCACTAGGACACGTTCCGCACCAGAGTGGTACGGCAATCCTGTCTTAGAGATCATGTTGTTGGACAACGGTGAACCTTCAAACTATGAAGAAGCGATGGCGGGTCCGGATTCCGACAAATGGCTTGAGGCCATGAAATCCGAGATAGGATCCATGTATGAGAACAAAGTATGGACTTTGGTGGACTTGCCTGATGATAGGCGAGCCATTGAAAACAAATGGATCTTTAAGAAGAAGACTGACGCGGACGGAAATGTGACCGCCTATAAGGCTCGGCTTGTCGCTAAGGGTTATCGACAAGTTGAAGGAGTTGACTACGATGAGACTTTCTCACCCGTAGCGATGCTAAAGTCAGTCCGAATCATGTTAGTAGTTGCCGCATTTTATGATTATGAGATCTGGCAAAAGTACGTCAAAACGGCATTCCTTAATGGCTTCCTCAAGGAAGAACTGTATATGATGCAGCCAGAAGGTTTTGTCGGTCCTAAAGATGCTAACAAGGTATGCAAGCTCCAGCGCTCCATCTATGGGCCGGTGCAAGCATCTCGGAGTTGGAACATTCGCTTTAATGAGGTGATTAAAGCGTTTGGGTTTGTACAGGTTTATGGAGAACCCTGTATTTACAAGAAAGTGAGTGGGAGCTCTATAGCATTTCTTATACTGTATGTGGATGACATGCTGATAATGGGAAATAATATAGAACTCTTGGAAAGTATAAAGGCCTACTTGAATAAGTGTTTTTCAATGAAGGACCTTGGAGAAGCTGCTTACATATTAGGTATTAAGATCTATAGAGATAGATCGAAACGCCTCATTCGTCTTTCACAAAGCACATACCTTGAAAAGATATTGAAGAAGTTCAGTATGGATCAGTCCAAGAAGGGGTTCTTGCCTGTGTTGCAAGGTGTGAGATTGAGTACGACTCAATGCCCGACCACGGCAAAGGATAGAGAAGAGATGAGTGTCATCCCCTATGCTTCAGCCATAGGCTCTATCATGTATGCCATGCTGTGTACCAGGCCTGATGTGAACCTTGCCATAAGTTTGGTAGGGAGGTACCAAAGTGATCCCGGAGCGGAACACTGGACAACGGTCAAGAATATCCTGAAGTACCTGAAAAGGACAAAGGACATGTTTCTCGTTTATGGAGGTGCCGAAGAGCTCGTCGTAAAGGGTTACGTCGATGCTAGCTTCGACACAGATCTCGACGACTCCAAGTCGCAAACCCGATACGTGTATATCTTGAATGGAGGGGCAGTGAGCTGGAGCAGCAGCAAGCAAAGCGTTGTGGCGGCATCTACATGTGAAGCGGAGTACATAGCTGCTTCGGAAGCAGCAAAGGAGGGAGTCTGGATGAAGGAGTTCATCACCGACCTAGGAGTGATTTCGAATGCGTCGGGCCCGATGACTCTACTCTGTGACAACACTGGAGCTATTGCCCTTGCGAAGGAGCCCAGGTTTCACAAGAAGACAAGACACATCAAGCGCCGCTTCAACTCCATCCGTGATTACATTCAGGAAGGAGACATAGATATTTGTAAAGTGCATACGGATCTGAATGTCGCAGATCCGTTGACTAAACCTCTCTCACGAGCAAAACATGATCAACACCAGAATGCTATGGGTGTTCGATTCATCACAATGTAACTAGATTATTGACTCTAGTGCAAGTGGGAGACTGTTGGAAATATGCCCTAGAGGCAATAATAAAATGGTTATTATTGTATTTCCTAGTTCATGATAATTGTCTGTTATTCATGCTATAATTGTGTTAACCGGAAACCGTAATACATGTGTGAATACATAGACCACAACGTGTCCCTAGTGAGCCTCTAGTTGGCTAGCTCGTTAATCAATAGATGGTCACGGTTTCATGACCATGGACATTGGATGTCATTGATAACGGGATCACATCATTAGGATAATGATGTGATGGACAAGACCCAATCGTAAGCATAGCACAAGATCGAGTAGTTCGTTTGCTAAAGCTTTTCAATGTCAAGTGTCGTTTCCTTAGACCATGAGATTGTGTAACTCCCGGATACCGTAGGAATGCTTTGGGTGTGCCAAACGTCACAACGTAACTGGGTGGCTATAAAGGTACGCTACGGGTATCTCCGAAAGTGTCTGTTGGGTTGACACGAATCGAGACTGGGATTTGTCACTCCGTGTGACGGAGAGGTATCTCTGGGCCCACTCGGTAAGACATCATCATTATGAGCTCAATGTGACTAAGGAGTTAGTCACGGGATGATGTATTACGGAACGAGTAAAGAGACTTGCCGGTAACGAGATTGAACAAGGTATGGGGATACCGACGATCGAATCTCGGGCAAGTACCATACCGATAGACAAAGGGAATTGTATACGGGATTGATTGAATCCTTGACATCGTGGTTCATCCGATGAGATCATCGTGGAGTACGTGGGAGCCAAGATGGGTATCCAGATCCCGTTGTTGGTTATTGACCGGAGAGATGTCTCGGTCATGTCTACGTGTCTCCCAAACCCGTAGGGTCTACACACTTAAGGTTCGATGACGCTAGGGTTATAGGGAAATAGTGTACGTGGTTACCGAAGGTTGTTCGGAGTCCCGGATGAGATCCTGGACGTCACGAGGAGTCCCGAAATGGTCCGGAGATGAAGATTGATATATAGTAAGTGAGGTTTTGGTTACCGGAAGTGTTCCGGGTGTCTACGGTAGTGTATCGAGACCACCGGAAGGGTTCCGGGGGTCCACCAAGTGGGCCCACCTGCCCCGGAAGGTTCCATGGGCCAAGAGTGGGAGGGAGCCAGCCCCTAGGTGGGCTGGTGCACCTCCCACCCCAGCCCAAGGCGCAGCAAGGGTGGAGGGGGCAAACCCTAGGCTTAGATGGGCCTTAAGGCCCACCCTAGGGCGCCTCCACCTCTCCCTGCCCTGGCCGCCGGCCAGATGGGCTCCTGGAGGCTACCGCCACCCCTAGGGTGGAACCCTAGGGCGCAGCACCTCTCCTCCCCTCCTCCTATATATAGTGGAGGTATTTGGGGTTGCACAACACACGAGTTCATCTCCTTCCGGGTGCAGCCCTATTACTCCCTCTCCTCGTTCTCCGTAGTGCTTAGCGAAGCTCTGCCGGAGTACCACGCAGCTCCACCGCCACCATGCCGTCGTGTTGCCGGAGCTCTCCCTCAACCTCTCCTCCCTCCTGGCTGGATCAAGGCGTAGGAGACGTCACCGGGCTGCACGTGTGTTGAACGCGGAGGTGCCGTCCGTTCGGCACTTGATCGGATCTACCGCGATCTGAATCGCTGCGAGTACGACTCCATCAACCGCATTCTAGCAACGCTTCCGCTTAGCGATCTTCAAAGGTATGAAGATCCAATCTCTCCCCGCTCGTTTGCTGGTTTCTCCATAGATAGATCTTGGTGACACGTAGGAAAATTTTGATTTACTACTACGTCTCCCAACAGTGACAAATCCCAGTCTCGATTTGTGCCAACCCAACAGACACTCTCGGAGATACCCGTAGTGCACCTTTATACCCACCCAGTTACGTTGTGACGTTTGGCACACCCAAAGCATTCCTACGGTATCTGGGAGTTGCACAATCTCATGGTCTAAGGAAACGATACTTGACATTGAAAAGCTTTAGCAAACAGACTACACGATCTTGTGCTATGCTTAGGATTGGGTCTTGTCCATCACATCATTCGCCTAATGATGTGATCCTGTTATCAACGTCATCCAATGTCCGAGGTCATTAAACCGTGACCATCTATTGATCAACGAGCTAGTCAACTAGAGGCTCACTAGGGACATGTTGTGGTCTATGTATTCACACATGTATTACCGTTTCTGGTTAACACAATTATAGCATGAACAATAGACAATTATCATGAACTAGGAAATACAATAATAACAATTTTATTATTGCCTCTAGGGAATATTTCCAACACATGCAATATCTATCCATGGTGATTAGCATCTACGAGAGGGAGAGTGGATCTACATACCCTTGTAGATCGCTAAGCGGGAAGCATTAAGAAACGCGGTTGGTGTAGTCGAACATCTTTGCGATCCAAATCGCCAAGCATCCCGCGATCTCATCACGGTCTGTCCCGCGATCCAATCACGATCCGTCCCGCAATCTCATCACGATCCATCTCGCGATCTTGATCACGGTCCTTCCGATTTAGCACCGAACGAACGGCACCTCCGCGTTCAGCACACGTACAACTCGATGACGATCTCCGCCTTCTTGATCCAGCAAGTGGGAGCAGAGAGTTAGATGAGTTCTCCGGCAGCGCGACAGCGTTGTGGTGATGGTGGTGGAGCTATTCCAGCAGGGCTTCGCCTAAGCACCGCTGAAAACCGATCTAGAGGAGAAACCGCGATCTAGAGGAGAGGTAGCACGTGGCTATTAGGGTTAGCTTTTACCCTCTAAATCCTCTAGTATATATAGGACGAAGGGAGGGGAGGAGGCAGCCTCAAACCCTCAAGGTTTGCTCAAAATTGGAGGTGGAGGAGTCCTACTCTAATCCTATTAGGAGTAGGATTCCTCCTTTCCACTTGGAAACTCTTTCCACCTCTTCACCTTTGGATTTTTTCCTTCTCAAACCACTCCAGCCACATGGGCCCTTAGAGGAGGCTTCGGCCAGCCCACCAGGGGCTGGTTTACCTCCTCCCACAGCCCATGTAGCCTCTTGGGTCGAAATATCTCTCCCGATGGTCCCCCGGTACACTACCGGCACTCCCGGTACACTACTGATGAGCCCGAAACTTTTCTGACGACCAAAACAGGACTTCCTATATATCAATCTTTACCTCCGGACCATTCCGGAGCTCCTCGTGACATCCGGGATCTCATCCGGGACTCCAAACAACCTTCAGTCACCACCATACATAACTCTATACTACCGAAACGTCATCGAACCTTAAGTGTGCAGACCCTACGGGTTCGAGAACTATGTAGACATGACCGAGACACCTCTACGGTCAATAACCAATAGTGGGACCTGGATGCCCATATTGGTTCCTACATATTCTACAAAGATCATTATCGGTCGAACCTCTATGTCAAGGATTCAGTTAATCCCGTATGATGTTCCCTTTGTTCTTTGGTATGTTACTTGCCCGAGATTCGATCGTCGGTATCTTCATACCTAGTTCAACCTCGTTACCGGCAAGTCTCTTTACTCGTTCCGTAATACAAGGTCCCGTGACTAACACTTAGTCACATTGCTTGCAAGGCTTGTTGTGATGTTGTATTACCGAGTGGGCCCTGAGATACCTCTCCGTCACACGGAGTAACAAATCCCAGTCTTGATCCATGCCAACCCAACAGACACCCTCGGAGATACCTGTAGAGTACCTTTATAGTCACCCAGTTACGTTGCGACGTTTGATACACACAAGGCACTCCTCCGGTGTCTGTGAGTTGCATGATCTCATGGTCATAGGAACAAATACTTGACATGTAGAAAACAGCAGCAATAAACTAACACGATCATATGCTACATTTTTAGTTTGGGTCTTGTCCATGACATCATTCTCCTAATGACGTGATCCCGTTATCAAGACATCTCATTTCCATGACTAGGAAACCATAGCCATCTTTGATCAACGAGCTAGTCTATTAGAGGCATACTAGGGACATGGTGTTGTCTATGTATCCACACATGTATCTGAGTTTCCGATTAATACAATTATCGCATGGATAATAAACGATTATCATGAACAAGGAAATATGATAATAACCAATTTATTATTGCCTCTAGGGCATATTTCCAACAGTCTCCCACTTGCACTAGAGTCAATAATCTAGTTCACATCACCATGTGATTCACATTTTTATGAATCTAACACCAAATGAGTTCTCGGGCTCGATCATGCTTTGCATGTGAGAGAGGTCTTATAGTCAACGGGTCTACGACATTCAGACCCGTGTGTACTTTGCAAATCTCTATGTCAAACTGTAAACACATCTACCACACTCCACTTGGTACTATTCTAAATGGCCGCTCCACTATACATATCCAGATTGCTACTATGAGTCATCCGGATTGGTGTTAAAGCTTGCATCGACGTAACTCTTTACGACGAACTCTTTATCACCTCCATAATCGAGAAACATCTCCTTAGTCTTTTAGTTACTAAGGATAATCTTGACCGTTGTCCAGTGATCCACTCTTGGATCACTCTTGTACCCGTTATCAAATGGCATCTCATGTCAATGGCTAGGAAACCTTGACCATCTTTGATCAACGAGCTAGTCTACTAGAGGCACACTAGGGACAAAGTGTTGTCTATATATCCACACATGCAATGTGTTTCCAATCAATACAATTATAGCACGGATAGTAAACAATTATCATGAACAAGGAAATATAATAATAAACACTTTATTTATTGCCTCTAGGGCATATTTCCTACACTATTTCCTTTGAAATCATGTTCCGTAGGTGTTTTTGTGGGCTATATGTGAAGCTAAGTGCGTCCATGTGAAATGTAGGTTATATTTTATGAATAGACACGATGTATCTTTAGGGTAAAGACTCGTATCGAGTTTGGGGGGCGGGGGTATCTAAAAATTCGTAAGTTTTGGAGGAAGATTTAGAAAACCTCTTTGTTGCGATTTATCTTCGTGGAAATAGTTTTGTGCGTGAGTACCATTGTCAATATTGATTTTCGCGTGCTGAGCCGTCAGGTTGAAAACCTCTACTCTGTGTACATCGCGTGTGCGGGGGAGAGGGTGCTGCTACTAAAGGTAGAGTGTCGTGAAAGAACATGCCGCAACAACAAATCAGGTCTCACCATCGAGGTTCGGTCCATATCAGGTGATATTCAAAGCATCAGGTTGTTCACGACACTATGGAGAAGATGGCGATGACATCATCATTGTATAAGTTATGTTATGGATTTCATTTGGAGGAAGGCCGTTGGGCCGGGTTTTTTAACACCCGTGTGGTGGTGAGAGAGAGATCATGTGCCATGACGATCGATCACATGAATTTAATCAACGCCGCAAGCATCGAGATGGTGGAGAAGCTGAAGCTACCAATGATACCACATCCACAACCATACTGTCTTCATTGGGTTGATGAAGAGCTCACATTCATGCACAAACCAAGATACCATTTTTCTTGGATTTTATTTTTACCGTTTGTGCGCCATGATTCCGGCCTTCTTGGTGTTATGTCATCTATTGTTGGGAAAGTTGTGGTACAAGCAGCACCGCGCTACATATGACCATGATGCGAATATGTCTCACATTAAGCGGGGTTAGAAGTGTGACCTCGTGTCCATGGATGAGGTTCGTTTTATTGCTTGGAGGAAACACCATCTTGAGAAGATAAAAGAGCAAGAAGAAGCAAAAAATATGGACAAAGACGCTGAGATTTCTATGTATGTAGTAGTAGTTCAATGAGTGGATGAAAATATTGCTGAAATAGATGACCCAGAACCGAGACGGTTTTGTTTCAATGGAAGAGGATGATACGAGTGGTTCTAACCGTACCTATGACAATGAAAGTGCACAAGCTAATAGTCAGGATCAAGTTGTTGTTGCGCCATTAGTAATCACGATGGGTGATGTATATGATTTAAACATGTCTATTGCAGAAATACGAATATGTCGATGAGCAAGTCGTCATTACAAATCGTCATTACGTGCAGGCATGCTACATGGTGCAATGATCAGAGCAAGTTGAGACAAACTACGGTTATATTGGCCAATCAGGAAATTACACATGAGCCAACTAGAAGGGCAAGCTTGGAGCTGGCCGGGTGCATCATTGGGTCTATGCTAAAACAAACTAGTACATGCACGTACAATACAAAGGGAGTTTGCTTTTATCTTTTGGAGGAAAGAGATCGGCCAAAGATTGTTAAATTTGCATGCAAGTTACGTGCGTTGGTCAGAGATAATAAAACATGAAACATATTTGCTGATTTGTTGCGATTGGTCAAGAAGATAAGAGGCAAATATTTATTTCTATTTCTGCCACCTCTAAGTAAAGAGGAAGTGTCTCAATGTGGCAAGAGTTGGAGGCTAGTATGTGATTTCTTATCATTAAAGGACACTAGCGATAATCAATACAACCAATTGGAAGCACCCCTTCCCCCTTCGCGTCCCCTTCCCCGAGGCAACTCGAGGGCGAACCCTAGGTCGTCACCAAGCTTCCCCCTCCCTCTCCTCTCGCTCCGCCGCCACCTAAGGTGCTCACCGATGCGGTCGCACATTACATATGAAGGTGGCGGAGGGTATTTGGCGGCTCCGTTTTCATGGAGGGCCTCGACATCCGGGGCGACGGCTCCAATGGGTGGCGCCCGGCGTGGCTTGTGCGCCCCCGGGCCATGGGGTGGTGGTGTTGTGGGGACCCCATGAGGGTGTGGCAATGCGTCCTAGAGAAGCTCTGTCCCTGGCCTCGATGTGCTCCAACACGCGCTTGTTTTGGGACATGGTGACTTCAGTCGTTTTCTTGGGGGCCTAAACGAACGGATCTAGTGGTTGGGTGTGAATCTGGGAGAAACCCCTGGTCGGCACGGCGGCCACACCAAAGACAACGCTTTTCGGTGCCATTTTCCTTCTTGGAGGTTACGGGGATGGTGTCTCCCCCTTCCCACACTCCCTTGAGCATAGGTGAATACCTGCCCTCCCCTTGCCTGGACGACGACGTCATCCGGTTCTATGCTCCTTGAAGGCGTCATCCGTGGATTGCTCATGTGAGGTGGAGATGTTGGTGGCTCGGTGACGGTGTGAGGCGGCCTGGTCTTCCCAACGACATTCTATGTGGTCTTGGTTGCGTAGGGTTCCTGCCACCAGTGCGGTGTGTCAGGGGATTGGTGTCCCTTTTGCCGACGTCAGCTCTACATTGTCTAGTGGGAGCCTTGGGCTCCGAAGATTCCAATCCCTGGCCACTACATGGCGATGCCCCTTTTTGTCCTTCTCCGTGGATCTTTGCCTTCGTTCGGTGACTCGCCACCGGCGTCCTATCTTATGGCTCCTTGCGACGATGCTCTATTGGTCGGTTTCTGGCCCTTGTGGGTCTGGCTCTGCTATTCCCCCACGGTTGCTCGACGCCTTGGTCTAGGTTCTTGTGGAACCTCTCTGTTGGTCGCCGGTGCTGCACCCGTCAAGCCCAGGTGAAAGGGTTGTGGCCCTTTGCGGAAGCAGGGATGGACCTTATGTTGCTCTTGTCTGGTCGTGTGGCTGCAATCAGCAACAAGATACAAGCCTGGTGTTTCCCTCCTCCTAAAGCCTTAGTTAGGTTAGCTTGTTTGATAGTATGGTGGTCATTGACAACAATGTCTGTTGTTGCCTTCGAGTCGTTACTCTTAGCACTATGTCTTTGCTCCACTTTGTTTCTATGTAATATGCTTTGTATTCCTGACCGGTAGATGGCTTTGTTAATTCAAAGTCGGGCTAGGTTCGAGCCCATTCTCGGGCTCGGACGATGCCTTTTCTCTACTAAAGGACACTACCTGGGGTCCACCTCCAATATTATTCGGTTGTAACGTTAGGCTCTACCGAGATTTAGAAGGTAGTTTAACTACACAAGAGTTTTTACGTGTGCTAGTCTATTGTCCTAGTTATGTACGTGTGGTGTTAGTCGGTTACCTATTTCCTTTGAGATCATGTTCCGTACGTGTTTGTGCAGGCTATGTATAAAGCTAAGTGCGTCCATGTAAAAGCAGATCATATTTTATGAATAGACACTATGTGTTTTTAGGTTAAATACCCGTATCGAGTTTTGGGGGAAGCTATAAAAAAATCCCTAAGTTTCAGAGGAAGCTTTAGAAAACCTCTATGTTGTGATTTCTCCTTGTACAAATTATTTTGCGCGTGAGTATCGTTGTCGAGATTTGTTTTATCGTGCTGAGCCGTAAGGTTCAAACCCTCTACTTTGTCTACATCTTGTGTGTGGACGAGAGGGTGCTTCTACTGAAGGTGGAGTGTCATGAAAGATCATGCCGCAACAACATATTGAATCTCACCATTGAGGTTCATTCCACATCACTTGTCATCGATGCATTAAGTTTATTGTCATTGTTTCAAGATGGCGAGACTCATTAATGTTCATTATTTAGAAAAGGCAACATTCTCAAGTAACAGTGTTGATAATATTGACAATGATGATAACATCATGGTAAGTCCTAGTTATGAGGAGGTTATTTAACAAGTAAGAGATGTGTTGAATTGGGTGGACCCGAATGATATAGTTGAACTAATAAGAAGGTATGATTTTGGGGTGGAATCAAAATCTCGAATAAAAAATATGTCTATCAACTCAGATTTGCATTGGGAGGTATACATGGAGAAAGTTGCGGACTCAGAAGACAAGTCATTCGAATTGTTTGCCACCAAGGTCGAAGACCCTTAGTTTGAAATTGACTTAAACCGTTATGTCTCTTGCCTATGTCATGATCTGAGCTTGCGTATAAGTGAGACATGTGTTGAGGATAGGGCCGAGGTGCATGCCACTCATGCTTCTAGCCAACAGCCAACTAGCCAATGGAGTTGCGGTGAATGCTAGTGAAGTTAATGAACAAGATGGTGATGGCCATGGTGATTGTGATGGTCATGATGATGATATCGATGACTTAGAGGTCCATGTAACATAGGAGGACATGGACTGTGACATCCCCTTTACGCGTGCCTATGGGTATGTTTCAGATGGCGATGGTCCAGAGGAAGAATTGGATGAGGATGGATACACGAAGAAAGAAAACCAAATTTTCTTAAAGGCGACAGTCTGGGGGAAAAGAACTCCATTGTTTTGTGATATTATTTTTCCAATTAAGGCTATAGTTGATGGTGGAATTATTTTTAGGCGATTGATCTGACATCCTTCCCAGAGGAAAGCCCAATCAAAGAAAGGCGTGAAGTTTACGACCTTGGAGGAGTTAAGATGTAGTTGTGTGACTATCCCATTCGGAACCATAGACCATTTTGTTATTGGGCACTCTGAGAAAAGAAGTGTTACACCATGAAATGTGAGGAAAAAATCTGCCCCTGGATTACCCGTGGAAGAAAACTTAAATCCTTAAATCCAGGAGTGGGTTTTGAAAAGTTGTGCAACTACCTACATCTGCAAACCACCGGTGGAAGCAAACCTTAAGAAGCACTACCAGCTCACTTCTGAGTTCCTCATGTATAAATGAAATGTGTAGCCAGTGATCCAACAATCAAGGTGAAGATGATGAAAAGCAATGTTATACTAAGTCAAGTATGGGAAGACATGGAAGGTCAAGGTAAACAATCTTAGGAGGGATGTTGTAAGGAAGATGGGAAGAAACATACAACCGCCTCCCGAGGTTGTTGGTAGTGATTGCCTATAGGAATCCAGGCATGCAATCAATGTGGTCAAGGAGGATTCTAGAGTATTCCACCGTGTCTTATGGAGTTTTGCGAAAACATCACAACCTTTAAGCATTGCGGGATGATATATCAAGAATGGACACGTAATAAGAAAACTTTCTTCATGTTTACTTTATTGTTTGCAGTTTGAATGTAGTGATCACAACTTATGCAATTTTAACAGATCCTGCCAACTTTGCATGAGGGGCCACACAAAAAGCCACTAAGATGCCATACAACAAGCCATATTAGTCGTACTTTGAGAGAGTTGGTCTACTACCCTTCATCCTTTAGTTAAAGCATGCACCACCAACGATCAACCATGTTGGTCCCCATTGCCCTATTGGACGGTTGGAGGCCTGAGACACATAGTTTCCACCTCCCTTATGGCGACTTGATGATCACCCTGTAGGACTTCGCCATATCACCACCCTTCCGATCGACGTCGAGCCTTCCGGGAGGTTACTAATTTCATTGGTGCTTGCTCCCCTCTATTTCTGTGGATGGAAAGTAGGACAATAGGAAATCTGATGTCCTATTTAAACTGCTACTGGCTAACACAACGGATGTCCATTAGGGGTCGACGAGGGGACTGTGCAACAATTTGCATGGACATATTGGTGGTATATTTTATCGCATGTCATCTTTAGAGAATGCTCACGGGACATCACCTTGTGGATGTATCTCAACTTTCTGATAGACTGGGACGCTAAGTACAACTGGGGGTCCAAAAGTCTAGACGGGCTAGGGGTCCAAAAGTAAACACCATCTGCCCCTCCCCCCCCCCCCCCCCCCCGCGGTTGTACTTAGCATCTCAGCATATCCATGAGGTGATGTCCCCTAAGCAGTCTAGAAGACGACCTGTAATAAGAGATAGCATAGACATGCCCGCGCATATTGCCGCACAGTCCCCTTATCGACCCCTCGCGAGCATCCCCCTTTGTTAGGAAATAGCCACTTGAACAAAACACTTGATATTTTATTGTCCACCTTTGCATTTGCAACAATAAAGGGGGAGCGAGAGCTATAAACCTTGCATGCCACCCTCGGTTGTCCACATTTTGGGTGACAAGCCTGCTATTAATCGGAAGGGCGGTGATCATGGCAAAGTCCTCCACGGTGACCGTCATCCCGCCATAAGGTAGGTGAAAACTGTGTGCTCGAGCCTTCAATGGTCCAGTACGGCAATGAGGGAACATGGTTGATCTTTGACGGGGCACACTTGAACCGAAGGACGAATGGTAGTAAGCCTGCTTTCTTGAAGTACGGCTCGTATCGTTCATTGTATGACATCTTGGTGGCTTTTATGTGGCCCATCGTGCACAAGGCTAGTAGCATATATCAAAATTGCACAAACTGTGACCACTACCTTCGAATTGCAAACAATAAAGTAACATGAACAAGATTTTGATTATCACATGACTATTCTCAATATACCGCCCACGATAGCCCTTGTTGTAAGCATTGTCAAGTTCAAGATACCAAAGCACATCGTTCTGATAAATGACCATCCTACATGACATAATTGACATTGTCATCAACTATTTGATACAAATCTTGAGACAAACATTAAATATACATACATAAAAACATTCATATTTGCAAACAAAATGAACAAGTTAATCTCATACTTTTAAATGGCCTCAACTTGTCATTACAAAATAATATACATAGATGTCAAAACAATTAGTAACTCATACAAAAAAATATTACTATGTTAGGTCCAACACAAAAAAAATCTACTTCAAATCCAAGACAATGGATATAGATGACTAATACACACAAGTTCAATCATTACCACATAAAGAAATGATGCAAACACATAGAAGTAGGATTTCAACAAGAAATTGGGGTTTCACCTAGTGCTAAATAATGCATGCAAAATACGAGGATTTAAAGGGAAAAATTAGAGGAATCATGAGATACTACCTCTACCAACTTAGGGAAGGCTAGACAAACTAAAACCCGAAGTGTAGGAAGGATTTGAGTTGAGAGAGAGAGAGCAAGAGAGTGCATGCCAAGCCTCTCTATTCGTTCTTGAGGAGAAAGAATGGTGGCCAACATGGGTGCCCCCCGGGCAACTTATCCCTTCACTGGTCTACCGCCGACACCTCCAGGCTCTGGAAGTAAGGTATAGGTTCTGTTGCCTCTCACTTTAATGATAGGTACTTTACCACATCAGTGTGCTCCGGAGCGGCAACCAGGCCACCAGGCCAGACGCTTACCACGTCCTAACCTTCTAACTGCCGAAGGCCAGATCATGTTGAACTTTTAAAGCGAGGTGAAATTGCGCTAAACTTTGACCACACGGTCAAAACAATGGTTTTCGTCCAGCACGGAGGGGCGAAGCACGACATGAAATGTCAACTGTGGTTCCACCAAGCATTGACTACCGACTACCGGGCGGACCGGCTTCTTTTGAAATTTAGCAGGAGAACTGCTAAGAGCAACTCCAATCGGGCAACCCATTTCGTCCGCGCATGTTCGTTTGGGTTGCCGTGGACAGAAAACACGACCCAATGTGGCCCGTGACCCATTTCCGGCCTAAATTTGGGCCGCATTTGCGTCGGCATGGAGACGAAACGGACACGCACGACGTCTGCCTTCTCTTCCCCCTGGCCCGCCAGTCGGTGGCTCGTACGCCAGTCTCCTGTTCCTCCTTCGCCTCTAAATTAGTCGCCCGTCCTCCGTCTCCCACCCCCGCCGCCCACTTCCGCCGTCATCGCCGGCCATCCGCCCGCGGACTCACCCTCCCGGCAGGCTCCTCTCTTGCCGCCACCTAGCTCAACCACTTCCTATCGGTGGGGCTGAGGCTCCTCTTCGGATGGAGTCTTCCACAAATGCCCACAAGGTGTTTGACGCTTTGCTCAAGGTACAAATGGACTCCGATGATGAGTATTTTTTCTACAACGCTCTTTTGGAGTCGGATGATTCTTCATCTGATGATGAGGAGATGCTGGCAGCTATGTTGGTCGTCAATGACCACGTAAATATGGAGCGGCCACTGTTTGAGGGCTCCAAACTAGGGCACGCGCTGGCACTGAATCGGAACCGGGAGAGTGGCATTTCCTACTCTGGAAAGACTACTTTGAGACCCAAAATCCTCTCTTCAACATCACTTGTTCCATCACCGTTTTCACATGGTAGACATGTTTTCAACCGTATTCGAGAGGGGGTGGTTGCATACGATAAGTATTTCAAGTGCAAGACGGATGCCCTTGGAAAGATTGGCTTCTCCTCTTATCAGAAATGCACTACTACCCTTCAGATGCTCGCCTATGGAGTCCCCGGCGATCTCATTGATGAGTATGTCCGGATGAGTGAGTCCACCTGCCTTGAGTCCATGTATAGATTCTACAGGGCTGTCATAGTTGTGTTTGGTCCGGAGTACTTGAGAGAGCCAACAACTGCCGCTACAGCACGGTTGTTGTCGATGAATGCCAGTAGGGGGTTCTCGGGGATGCTTGGTAGCATAGATTGTATGCACCGGAAGTGGGAAAATGGCGTTTCTGCTTGGCAAGGGCAATATAAGGGCCATGTCCGAGCTTGTAGTGTCATACTTGAGGTTGTGGCTTCCGAAGATCTCTGGATTTGGCACAATTTCTTCCACATGGCCGGATCTCACAACGATATCAATGTGCTCCAGCGATCTCCGATGTTTGCTACGATAGCAAAAGGCAATTGCCCAGAGGTCATTGTTGAGCTCAATGGCCACCAGTACACCAATGGATACTATTTAGCTGGCGGTATCTATCCACATTGGTCTACTCTTGTGAAGACAATATTCAACCATGTAAGAGAGAAGAGAAAAAGGTTTGTTGAGGAACAAGAGAGTGTTAGAAAAGATGTAGAGCCTTCCTTTGGCGTTCTTCAATCTCGATGGGGCATCATTCGGTATCCTGCTAAAACTTGGAGCACCAAAAAGTTATGGAAGGTGATGACAGCTTGTGCGTTCATGCATAACATGATCGTAAATGATGAGCGCCCAGAACGTCTATATGATCAAGGGTTTGAGTTTCAGGGTGACAATATTGTGCCGGATCATGGAAAAGGGGCAACGTTTCTAGAGTTCGTCGAGTTTCCTCATAAGATGCGTGAGAGGAATACTCACATGTAGTTGCAAAATGATTTGGTTGAGCATATGTGGATTCATGTCGGCAACCAGTAGATATATCGACAACCTTTTCTTTTAAATGCATTTGAGACAATTTAATGTTAAACTACGATATATTATTTTTTTCTTCTCAAGCTATGCAATTTTTTTATTCAATATTTAGCAATCTATAAATAAATTTTATTTTTGTGATATTTTTATCAAAACGATCAAATAATGAGCCGCAAGCGTGTCGCGCGAACGAAAAATGGGTCGGCGCGTTAGACGCACGACCGACCCATTTGCAAAGAGGACGGACGGGCCGACCCAAACAGACAAAACATGGAAAATGTGCATTCATTTGGGTCCCACGGTTGGAGTTTTGTCTAAGCTTCCCTATCAGAATGGGAGCATGAGGCGGATTGACTCAAGGTACATCTACTGTCTCAAGGCCGGGCCGGCAAAATCCGAGGTCTCGTGCCAAACTAAAAAATGGGCCCTATATAAACAAACTAACGAGAAATTATAATGTATATATATGTGGCAGAAAAAATTATAATTTATGGAATATAATGTCTTACATAACAATTGGACATATAAAAAAGTCATACCTATTCAACTCGTAGTTGCTATTTATTTGAACATCCTCATTCTTTTAATATCCTTTGAAGTGAAATCTTCAATGATATCCTCATAATCAATCTTCTCCAACACATCACTCTCAAGTGCTATTGTGGACAAATCATTTAGTCTTTGTTGTGTCATTGTAGTATGCATATAGGATTTCAATAGCTTTAATCTAGAAAAACTTCTTTCTACCGGTGCAACTATTACAAGAATGGTCAACATAACTCTATATGCAATACTTGCATTGGGAAAACAATCGTGCCGCTTTAGAAAATTCAGAATCTCAATAGGTCCCATGTTTTCTTTTGGCATGAAATTTTGAAGAAACTTCAACTCAACAAATAGATCATTAACATCAATATCAGATTGTTTATCCCTCATAAGGGCAGCCTCAAGATTAACACAAGAAGATTTCAAACTATCCTTATACAATGGACACAATGTTTCAGAGGTAAATAAGAAACCAAATATTTTCTGGTAACTTTCATATTGCTCAAATCTCCTTGTGAGTGAGGAAATTGCTTGATCAACAACACGTATAAAACAGTTGATTCTAAATGATTCCTTTGCAGATTGTGTGGCAATATTTGTGTCGTCTCGGTTCTCATCAAATTGTTCTTTCTTTTAATTTCTCATTGCATCAATATTCATCTCAAGTGCAATTTCTTTGGCTATCGCTAATGCTTCCACGAAACCAGTTTGTTTGTACCCCTCGAAAAAAGAAACAAGCCCTTTCACTTTCTCAATTGCAACATCAATAAGCATATCTTTTGTTTGCAATTTTTTTCTTACTAAATTAATAGCAAAAAATACCTCATACCAAATGACTATTGCCATGATAAATTCATACTCTCCAAGTTCATTGTTTGCCAAACATAGAGCTTCACCGCTTGCCTTTGGATCACTATCACCTTTAGATACCTGAAATTAAATGGAAGTTCATAAACGTTATGGTTGGATCTAGTCAAAGCCTGGATGAATTACATCATTATCAATATGAACATATTGGTTACCTGAAGTAGAGCCTCCCGAATGTCTAAACATTGAAATCTAATAGCTTTAACACTTTCAGCACGACTCTCCGAACGCATAGCTGACATAGACTTGAGAGTCAATCCTGATATATTTTCTTTAAAAATATGCCACTTCTTTGTAGAATTGGCAAAACTTTGTATAGATGCGTTGGATGATTCCAAAAAAGTCTTTTGGTATGATATATTTTTGCCAATTCTACAAAGAAGTGGCATATTTTAAAAGAAAATATATCAGGATTGACTCTCAAGTCTGTGTGAGCCACGCGTTGGGAGAGTCATGTTGAAAGTGTTAAAGCTATTAGCTTTCAATGTTCAGACATTCAGGAGGCTCTACTTCAGGTAACCAATATGCTCATATTGATAATGATGTAATTCATTCAGGCTTTGACTAGATCCAACCATAACGTTTATGAACTTTCATTTAATTTCAGGTATCTAAAGTTGATAGTGATCCAAAGGCAAGAAGTGAAGCTCTAGGTTTGGCAAACAATGAACTTGGAGAGTATGAATTTATCGTGGCAATAGTCATTTGGTATGAGGAATTGTATGTTATTAATTTAGTATGCAAAATTTTGCAAACAAAAGATATGCTTATTGATGTTGCAATTAAGAAAGTGGAAGGGCTTATTTCTTTCTTCGAGGGGTACAGACAAACTAGTTTCACGGAAGCATTAGCGATAGCCAAAGAAATTGCACTTGAGATGGATATTGATGCAACTTTTCGTAAAAGGAGAGAAATTAAAAGAAAGAGACAATTTGATGAGAACCCAGGCGACTCAAATATTGCCACACAGTCTGCTGAGAAATAATTTAGAATCAACTATTTTATACGTGTTATTGATCAAACAATTTCCTCACTCACAAGGAGATTTGAGCAATATGAAGGTTACCAGAAAATATTCGGTTTCTTATTTACCTCTGAAACATTGTGTTCATTGGATAAGGATAGTTTGAAATCTTCTTCTTTTAATCTTGAGGATGCCCTTATGACAGATAAACAATCTGATATTGATGCCAACGATCTATTTGTTGAGTTGAAGTTTCTTCAACATTTCATGCCAAAAGAAAACACGGGACCTGTTGAAATTCTGAATTTTCTAAAGCGGCATGATTGTTTTCCCAATGCAAGTATTGCATATAGAGTTCTGTTGACCATTCCTGTAACCGTTGCATCGACAGAAAGAAGTTTTTCTAAATTAAAGCTATTGAAGTCCTATATGCGTACTACTATGGCACAACAAAAACTCAATGATTTGACCACAATAGCACTTGAGAGTGAAGTGTTGGAGAAGATTGATTATGAGGATATCATTGAAGATTTTGTTTCAAAGAATACTAAAAGAATGAGGATGTTCAAATAAATAGCAGCCGCGAGTTGAATAGGTATGAATTTTTTATATGTAAAATTTTTATGTAAGACATTATATTACATAAATTATATTTTTTTGTCACATATATATACATTATAGTTGCTCATTGGTTTCTTTTTAGATAGGGCCTCTATTTTTTGTTTGGCACAGGGCCCCAGATTTTGGCGGCCTAGCCCTACGAGTTGGTTCCTATAGCCATGACCCCTGTTCCTGTCATACGATCCCAACTTCTCGAGACTGCGCAGCGTCCAGGCCCTGGCAGCGCCCTCCATGGCTTCGCCCCTCATCGGTCGTTTGTTCGGCGGTTCGGCCCAACTCCAGCAGGGGAACTGCCCACCGGCCCAATACTTTTTTTTATACTAGGACTGTCTGATTTTTTGCCCCCCCCAGAATCGTGGGCCCTATGTGGGCCGCACAGATGGCATCACTATGGGCCCGACCCTGTACTGTCTACACTCTGGAAACGCCGCTGACACAGAAGCGAATCCATTGTTTGTAGGGGTTTACCGACTGATGAAAGTACTTTCCTCGAACCTTGCAACACTCATCAGCTGCTGCCCGTTGGCCCCTTCTATTCCATATCTATGAGCTATTGCTCTGATTTCACGGGCGGTGTTTGCTTTTTTGCTTCACTGTTCACTTCATCATGCGTTGTAGCGACACACTGCTCTCAGAGACCCGTGAGCAGCGCAAAACCTAAGCAGAGGAGTGGAGACGAGGGGGAGAGACAGCTATAAACCATGCATGCCATCCTCGGCTATCCATATTTTGGGTGACACGCTCGCTATTTATCGGAAGGGCGGTGATCATGGCCAAGTCCTGCAGGGTGACAGTCATTCCGCCACAAGGGAGGTGAAAATTGTGTGCTCGGGCCTTCAATGGTCTAGTAGGGCAATGAGGGAATATGGTTGATCTTCTACGGGCACACTTGAACTCGAGGACGAATGGTAATAAGCATGCTTTCTTGAAGTACGGTTCATATCATTCGTTGCATGACATCTTGGTGGCTTTTATGTGGCCCATCATGCGCAAGGTTGGTAGCATTTGTCAAAATTGCACAAACTGTGACCACTACCTTCGAATTGCGAACAACATGAACAAGATTTTGCTTATCACATGTCCATTCTCAATATACCACCCATGATGGCCCTTGTCGTAAGCATTGTCAAGTTCAAGATACCAACACACATCGTCCTGATCAATGACCATCCCACATGACACAATTAACATTGTCATCAACTATTTGATAGAAATCATGAGACAAACATTAAATATACATACATAAAAACATTCATACTTGTAAACAAAATGAACAAGTTAATCTCATACTTTTACATGGCCTCAACTTGTCATTACAAAATAATGTACACATATGTCAAAACAATTTGTAGCTCATACAAAAAAATATTACTATGTTAGGTCCATCACAAAAAAAATCTACCTCAAATCCAAGTCAATGGATATAGATGATTAATACACACATGGTCAATCATTACCGCCTAAAGAAGCTATGCAATCACATAAAAGTAGGAATTGAACAAGAAACTAGGGTTTCACCTAGTGCTAAATAATGCATGCAAAATATGAGGATTTAAAGGAAAAAAATAGAGGAATCGCAGGAGATTACCTCTACCAACTTAGGGAAGGCTAGACAAACTAAAATCCCGGATTTGAGGAGAGAGAGAGGCAGAGGAAGAGGGGGGAGAGAGAGAGAGGGAGAGGGAGGGAGGGAGGGAGGGAGAGAGAGCCAAGCCTCTCTATCTGTTCTTGAGGAGAAAGAATGACGGCTAGCGTGGATGCCCTCCGGGCAACTTATCCCTTCAGTGGTCTACCGCCGTCACCTCCAGGCTCTGGCGGTAAGGTATAGGTCCTGCTGCCTCTCATTTTAGTGATAGGTACTTTATCACGTCAGCGTGGTCCGGGACGGCAACCAGGACGCTTACTACGTCCTAACCGCGGAAGGCCATATCGTGTTAAACTTTTAAAGCAAGGTGAAATCATGCTAAACTTTGACCACACGGTCAAAACAATGATTCTGGTCCACAACATGGAGGAGCGAAGCACCTTATGAAATGTCAAATGTAATTCCACCGAGGGCAGACTGACTTTTGTATGAAAGTTAGCAGGAGAACTGCTAAGATTTCATATCAGAAGGGCTGAAGGTACGTCTACTGTCTACACTCTGGAAGCGTCGCTGACACAGAAGCGAGTCCATTGTTTGCAGGGTTTTACCGACTGATGAAAGTACTCTCCTCGAACTTTGCAGCACTCATCTGCTGCTGCCCGTTGGCCCCTTCTATTCCATAGCCATGAGCTAGTATCTCTCTGATTTCACAGGCGGGGTTCGCTGTTCGCTCTACTGTTCACTGCGTCATGCGTTGTACTGACGCACTGCTCTCAGAGACCCGTGAACACTTGAGTCTAAAGAGACCCGTGAGCAGCGCAGAACCAAGACAGATGAACAACCAACGGCTCCAGCAGCTGGGCCACTTTATGTAGGATCCCAGAAACATGGCTTGACCTGCAACTTCGTTCATCACGACAAGAAAGAAAGGTAGAATCTATCAGTCATGGAAATGGTTTCTGTTCATATTGCTAGCCCACTGATGAGCAGCTTGTAGGAACCTTTTCCTTCAAAACACAAGAACTCAGCACATCTCACACTAAGCAAATTATTTATATGACAATGAAGAATGTGTACACCTGAATCGCCTAGACCAGACATTCCCTTTTGCATACTAAAAAACCAAGGAATGCTGACTATAGAGCGAGGAAATTAAATTCCTCTCAATCATATTTAACAGCCTAGTCGTTGAACATATACGCTACGGTTCGCAGAAACAGCTGCAGCATAGGATGCGTGACCCTGGAATCCGTCCTGTCTGGCGAATCAGATCGGCCTTCTGAACTGCCCTTGCTGCCTGCTTGTTCATCTTGGCGTTGGCTGATGCACGTTTCTCCTCCGCCACGCGGCGTGCCAGCTCCAGCCTTTCGGCCATCCTCGCCATGGCCTCGCTTCTCATTTTCTCTGCACGTTCCTGCCATGGAAAGATTTGTCATTACTAATCTTCATACTACTCCCTCCGTCTTAAAATAAGTGTCTCAACTCTGTACTAACTTTAGTGCAAAGTTGCATTAAAGTTCAGACACTTATTTTGGGACAGAGGGAGTACTAAATAAAGAGTATGATGCATTCAGAGTATGTGTTCGTGTGAACAAAAGCAGAGTTGCAAATGATAAAATACAGTGGAAATGCACCTCTAGTCTCTTCATTTCTGATTCAACTTTTGTTCTTTGACGGCTCTCCCATGCTTCAATCTTCAGCTCTTCCTTCTTGAATCTAAGCAACACAATGCCATTTCAGACAAGATGAAGAAAATCACTAGTTTATAAATTTAAATTGTACTTTTGTTTCTATCTCCCTTTGCAGCTCACTAGTAGAATAAGCAATAAGGTATCAGATAGCCTGATGGAATATACCGTGCTGTATGTTTAGAATTTTCTGCTTCCTCGAATGCTGCCGCACGAGTAGCATATTCCTGCTTCATCCGCTCCAGATCAGCAATGCTCGGTGTCGCAGAGACTAATTCTAGCTCCTCTTTGCTAGCCCATGAAGCGATGTTCATCTTTCCTAGTTGTACACCTAGGGCAGCAATTTCTTTCCTTGCCTTGAGCCTGATTTCATCCTCTGACATTTCATTCATGCCGCCTTTTCTGTTGAAATAAGGACCATCATCTGCATTATCTTCTCCTATTGATGCTGTCGATCGTCCACCTACAGGAGTTGATGGTATCGAACAATTAGGGCTCCGAGACGGTGTCACAGACCCAAGTGGTGTTCCTGTTCTTGACGGATCTTGACTTGGTATTGGAGTCATTTCTGTGCCCACATCTCTCACAGAGACCGCCTGAACTGTAGAAATAGCTGTGTGCAACAGTTCATACCAGTTAACAGAAATCAAAGGCGGAAAATTGAACTGTAAAGTTTACTTGCACTATGTTACAACTGATGCTTCTTATCCTACTAATAAGGTAACAAATGTACCTTCGACATCAGTGCAGGGCTTAATTGCAGTTGAACTGGTCTCAGGTGGCCCTTTTTGATACTCTGAGGTGGCAGTAGAACCTTGGTCCGGACAGACATCTGCGTGCCTGACTAACTTCGGCTGATACGAAGCAAAAGACAACCTCTCTAATATGCTCCGAGAGGCGGACGAAGCCGGATTGAATCTCTTCATGTTCTGAATGGGACGAGCAAATGCGCCATGGTGTTTGGGCACAACGCCACCGCCCCTTGGCGCAGCGGAATTCACCTGGTGTGCACTCTGGTTCTGTGATGCGCCCTTGGCGGTGTTCTGCTGAACAGTCTGCTTGTTCACAATCCATTTCTCCGCGTCGTTCCACTTGGAGGAAGCCTGTCTAGAGAAGTACCCTGAGGTTGGATTCTGCGCCGCCGTCTTCTCGCCTCCATGGAACTCAAAGCTGCTGGTACTGGCATTGTCAAGACCACTGTCGCATTCGTTGCTGTCCTCCTCGACCGTTCGCACTGGATGTATCATGCTTGAGTTGCTCGGCGCGGGTTGGTGAACTGAACCCTTGGAAATGTTCTGAACCTTATAGCTATCTACTGCTGGATCCTTGTCTACAACTTCAGTGTTGCTGACTGCTGCAGGGCATTTGGAGGCACCGGAGCTGTCTGAAACTGCAAGCAAGAGCAAAGATGGCTATAGATGTGATTTCCTTGATCAGGAAAAAAGCAAGTTAAACACAAACAGGCTCGCGTTATGTATGTACCTTCGTCAAGAACATCGCATACTAGCAATCTGTTCTGCGCTTGCGACGGTTCGACGTTCTTTGAAGGTGATGTTCGCGACGAGCTGCTGCTGATGACCCTCACGCGGTTGTGGGCTCCCAGGAGCTTCATCCTCAGCTTTGTGGGAGAAAGGGCGCCTGCCTACATGAACACCAAAGAGATCAGTCTTTATCTATGGAAGCACTACAACTTTAATTTGTCCTAATTCATGGTGGTGACCTCTGCTATTATATCTTGCTCAAAATACTTCTAGGTAGGAAGTTTATAGCTCTGTAAACTGCTAAGAAATTACAAGTACCAGTGTCATGCAAGATTTTAGACATTTGTGACAGTGACAGTGAGAGTGGAATGACCATTTGACACTTGTATTTCCTGACTTGGATATCGGGGTAGTGAAATCAGCATCACTTTAGCAGGTCGTACTAAAATAGAGCCGACGCCAAATTCTTCAGAATGGGCGTTCTTTCTAGATTTCCAGAACCTACGCAGAAGGGACGACAGTTTTTCTGCATATGTATTTAACAGTACGGACGTACGGTTACTCTAACTAGTTAGCTTCACTTGGACTGACAAAACAGATTTGCCGAATAAGTGAATAACCTACAGTTTATTAACAAACCGCTAACCAACTCCTAGATTCTTGAAAAAAAAAGGCTCAAATTATTCCCAAATTGCTCAGCTCCGACGTCTGACAGCTAGAGTGGCTTGAATCTTGTCATTGTAAATAAGAGGGACTGGCCTTGATCTTCCGATAGAAGAACGGAAGCTGGTACAAAAACGCAACAAAACATGCTAGACTTGAAAAATGAGGAGCAGAGAAAGCACATCTATATCCACAAACCGAAAATTTTGCGGGAAAAGACCGAAGCAAAAAATGCAGTAAAATGAAGCATAAGGAGCGGCAACGATGGGTATGAAGAGAGCAGGCGCTAATCAGGTGGGTGGGATCAAGCGAGGCGCCTGGATGGATCGGAGGTCGTACCTGGGCCTTGTGGATCCTCTCATACTCCATTGCTCCGCGCTGGTCAGCTGGATGGGCGGCGGGCTGCTGGGAGTGGGAGTGAGGGAGGAAGAAGGGGGTGGGGTGGGGAGGAGGAGTGGGCGTGATGGGGGAAGAGAAGAGAAGAGAACACACTAGGCTACGCTACGCAGTGGGGAGGGGACTTGGCTACTGTAAGCAGAGATCTAACGGGCACGCCGTGATGTCTGGCCTTTTTTAGTCTTTTTAGAGCAACTTCAACGGATCGATCCACACGAACGGTGATTTTGTCCGTCTTTTATCCATTTAGGTCGACCAGGCGGACATGAACACGGACTTCCACTTTCGCGTTTGGGTCGGCGCGTACGCCCAACGCTGGTCCGATCCATTTTGACGACGCTAAAAAAACGTATGCATATTTAGAAAAACATTAATTAAACATTAAAACCGATCACGAAGGCCGGTCAGAGTCTACGCGTCCACATTTGCATTTAAGAAAAATAAAAACAACCTAAACTACGAGGCAGCGCGCTGCCCTAAGCGCCGTTGTCGTCGTCCTCGGGGTCTGTAAGGTCGATGAGCGTCGGCGCCGGCCCGGCCCAGGGGAACGTCGTGTTCCAGAGCGCGTTCATGTCGGACGCGGACAGTGTCGCCGGCTGGGCTGCCGCGGCTTGGCACGCCTCCTCCTCCTCCTCGGCCTCGCGCTCGAGCATCGCGAGGTGCTTGCCCTCTTCTCGCTCTTCGGCCAGCCGAATCTGGCGTCAGTGCTCGAGGTACGCCGCCTCCTGCGCCGGCGTCGTCCCCATCCAAACCGGTGGCGCGGAGACCCACTCGCGCACTACGCCCTTCCAGGTGTAGCTCTCGATGGGGGACGGCTTCGGCTCGGGCTGCGGCTGCGGCTCGCCTTTGACGCGGCGTCGGGGAGGGGACGACGGGGCCGGCGACGGCAACACGCAGTCGCCCACCGCGGAGAGGGCAATGGCCTGCGCCAATGCCGCCTCGTACCGAGCCTCCTCTTCCTCCACCGCCATCGCCCTGCGCCGTTCGTCCTCCTCGCTCTCCCGGTAGACGGCTGCAAGGGCCTCCTGGTAGGCGTCCTCCGCCGCCTGGTCCTCCTCGCGGACGACGAGCGGCGGCGGCGGCACGCAGCCGCCGACCTCGCGCACGCCCTGTCGCCTTTGCCTCCTCGTGCTCGAAGGCGAACGACCTCGTCCAGTTGGGCGAGTCGGTTGCTTAGGCGGGGTCGCGGCGCTGCTCCGACGTCAGCAGCGCCTGTCGGCGTCGTCGGTACTAGGATCCTATCCGGATTCAGATGTCAGTCGTGCGGCAGGGTGGCGTTAGGGTACGGGAGAGGCACGCGGTGTTGCCAGTGCCACTCCGCCTGGTGCACTGGCACATTCACGCGCTGCCTCTGCCGGCGAGGCGCCGGCGTCGACGGAGGCGGGAGGAACTGCGAGGGGAAAGGGATGGCAGGGGCCTTGCCCTTGGCCTTGCTGCTGCTGGCGCCGGAGAAGAGCCACATCTCGCTGTAGTGGTGGTGGCTAGGGTTTGCCGGTGACGGGGAAGCAGAGATGTGGACGTCGAGTTTGGATGAGGATGACCCCACCGCACGGTCGGCTTAAAAAAGGACGGCCGCCGCCGCTGACGCGTGGGCCTGTGGTCATAAATTAAGCTGAACGCGTGGCAGCGGGTAGTTGGACGGCCGCCAGATGAGGACGCGGCGGACACCGAGAAGGCGCGCGAGGCGTCCGTTTCGTGTCCGTGTCGACGCATTTGGGACACAAATTTGGATCGTAAATGCGTCGACATGGATGCGAAATGAACGTAATTTGAATTCGGGTCGGCACGTTGAGTCGTCATTTTTATTCACACTGATCTAAACGAATGACGACAGACGAAACGGGTCGCCCTCGTTAAAGTTAGCTCTTACTTACGCCTGCTGGACACAAGTCCACAGCTCGGTTTCTCTTCTCTGGCCGTGACAACTCCCTTTCGACCGCCCCCCCCGCCCCCCGAAAATTATGCATGTTTCCACTTCAACGAAAGGTCTCATCAGTCATCAACGCAGTGAAAGCACGGACCTGGCTGCTGCTACTGCTCCCACAACCACCGTGGAAACCCACCCTGCCACAAACAAAGAGCCGTCTGCTGTAATCCCAGCTTTGCCCAGATTAACCTTAGACTTGTCTTTTGCACGCCCAGATTAACATAACCCCGCTACTATTACACAAAGTTATCTGATCAGCAGCGTCTCTCGCTGACACGGAGCAGGAAAATCACCGCCCGATTATCCTCATTTGAGGGGCTGTTTGTTTGATACTAACTTTACCAAAAGTTGTCACACTTAAGTTTATACAAGTTTAATCAACTTAAGTGGATGTTTGGTTCAAGCCATACATTTGGCTAAGCTACACTAGGACCTCACATTACATACACACAAAAAATATGGCAAGATTTTCTTAGACTTGTCAACTTATACCTTCTATTTTGTAAAACTAACCTTAGACAAACTTGACAAAAATGTATGACAAAGTGTGATAATGCTATACCTCAACCAAACAGACCCGGAGTATAACAAATGGTGAGCATAATCCTATGAAAATCTAGCTCCCCTCGAGATTCGTGCGCTTTTAACTCCCAAACTCCGATGCCCCCAACTTTTATACTATTATTTTCTCGGCATCACGGTGGTGGCGGGTGGTGGTCAAACAGAGGTCCCGATGCCGGACCGGGACTGGCCTCGACTGGACTGGACGGGAGCCTCTATCCATCCACCGAGACCAAGCAGCCCCGCTCTGAATTGCACGGCGCAGAGGGAGGCATGGGCGGCCGGCCCCGCCGCACCTCCCCGTGTCAGTGACCCTGCGCGCGCAGGCTCTGTTTATTTACCCGATCGCTCGGCCCTTTTCACCGTCCAGTCTTTTTTTTTGCGGGGCACCGTCCAGTCCCATGTCATGATGCGCTCACTCCCCTCCGCGCCCCTCTCGCCGTGGTCACAAGGCTGGCCTCGGTATCGTCACGCATGAATATACTTTTGTCTTCTACTCTGCCTTGCCGTTCGCCAAAGTTGACCAGAGTTTTCCCTGCGCTGCACGCATCTCATCTCGTAGCAGTACGTACAGTACGTACGTACGTGTGGTTGGTTATTATTATTATTATTATTATTATTATTATTATTATTATTATTATTATTATTATTATTATGTCCTGATGGCTGCTCTCATCCTCTGATCTGATGCTGCGTGGCCGGCCGAGCTTGGTCTGGCTCATGCGTTTGGATTCACCGTGTGACGGTGGCACGAGCGAATTATGGACGTGTGACTGTATCTGTATGAGGCGAGTGAGTCATGCATGCATGCATGCATGCATGCTACGGATCACGTACAGGTGTACCGGATGATTGGAGTAATTGGAGTTGCATGATTTGCTGTAGTACTCGGGAGACTGATTATGGCGCATTTAACTAATTGATCATTGCTGCTGGTAGCCTTTCAAAAGCCCTGGTCCAACTCGGTGGTGGCCAGCCAGCGTCAGTACGAGTGCTTACAAAGCCGTTTGATTAACAATACTCGAGCGAGTTTGAGTGCCGTCCATCTTTGATAGGCTTGACTGGTCAAACACGCTCATGATTGAGCGTACGTACTACGTGCTAATTTATCTCAGCTAGTTTTGCATTTATCAAGTCTTTTTTATTATGATTCTAGAACTAAGTACTCTAACAAAGCGGGGGTGAGAGATAAGTGATGTAATTGGAGGATGTTTGAGCAACTCTAATGCATCGACCTATTTCGTCTGCGGACGTCCGTATGGATCGTCGCGGATAGAAAAGTTGGTCCAACGCGTCGATCTAAACGAACGCGCGTTCGTTCTTCTTTCGTCTGCCGATCCATTTTTTACCCAGATTTATGTCAGCGTGAACACGAGATGGCCACGCGTCTCGCCCGCGTGCTCCTTCCCCGGACCCGTTAGTCAGCAATACAGTCTTCTCTTTTTATCCCCTTTGCCGTCCGCGCACATCCGTATGGATCGCGGCAGACAGTTAAGTCGGTCCAATGCGTCGACCCAAATGGACACGCTTTTGTTTTTTGTCCGTCAGCCGACCTATTTCCGACCCATTTTTTAGCTCGATTTGTGTCGGCGCGGACACGAGATGGCCAGGCGCCTCACCCGCGTGCTCCTTCCTCGGGCCCGTTAGTCGTCGGCAAAGTGCGCAAACCTTAGGCCGACCCTATTTCCCCGGACACCTTGCTCTCCAACTCCCTCCCTTCTCCACCTAGCAACACATCCACCGACGGGGTGCCTCCCTCGACCCGGTGCGGGAGGCCTAGTGGTAGATCTGCGACGGCGGCGACGAATTTGGCGCATCCTGCCGGCGAGATTTGGCCCGTCCCATCGGCGACAGATTGTGCTTGCCATGGATTGACCGGGAGCCGGTCCACCTAGTCTGGGAAAACCCTCGGTGTCCCATGCAGGCGCTCAATCTGCCTATAGCCGCTCAGATCTGTACCGTCATTGGTCCGCCAGCAAAGCCACACCCGACTGGCGTCCTAGGTCGGCGTTGGCCCAGAGGCTGACTTGCTCACCGTTGCCGCTCATAAAGTGCGACGACAGCGAGCTTCATGTCGTCCGATGCGTTTCTTGGACGCCAGAACATCCTGGTTGGGTGCTCACCAAATGCATAAACGATGGGATATGCTTTTCGTGCTGTCTTTTGCTCTTTGAATCGATGAAATTTCAGTAGCTTATTTGCTTAATTTCTTGTGTAGGACGGATGCAAATTTTGGCGTTGGGAAGAAGAATACATCATCTATTGATCTCATGAAAATGGCTAGACTTGAAGCCATACATGAAAGTAAAGAAGAGAGGGGAAGCAATGTCTACTTGTTTACGAAAGAAGAAAGCCATTGTTAAACTGAAGAATCCAAGGATCAATAACGAAGACATAGAGAAGATCTTAGTCCAACTAGTGAGAGGAGTTAGGGAAGTTGGACATCTTTTAAAATGTCTAATTGTGGTTCTTGTTATCTTTGTTTTTTATTCGTAATGAAGAATTGGTGAAAAATTGTATGTATTGACACGCATGTAATGAAATAAAAATAATGTGCAAAGTCAAAAAAAGAATGTGTGATAAAAAATGGATGCCGACCGGCCACGAGGACAATAATTGCGTCGACGCGTTGGACGCACGGCCAATATATTTACAAAAGGGAGCGGACATGCCGACAAAAATGAACAAAATGCGGACAAAACGCGCGTCCGTTTGGATCGCGCGAGTTGCTCTTTCGTCTCACCAACTTTTAATCGCCAAATCGAGTAGAGCCTTGATGGCTGAGAATTTGGTACAAGGGCTAACTCCCCGGACCGGAGGGAGGGTCTTTGTAACACCCCCATTTGTACTGAGTTACAGTTATCCTCATGATTAGGCTAATCATCTTGCTAAATAGTGCTTGATCATATTTGATCTATGTCTCATTTCATATTCCATCTTAAATTCAAAATTCAAATTAAAAGTGGATTAAGGAAATTCATAAACATGAAAACTAAAATCATGGTTAGGTTATAAATATTCACAGGGTAATTGTCATGGTGAAACCAACATCATTTGATTTATTTAATTGCTTCGAAACAACTAAAATAGTACCAAAAGGCTCTATTGAATACTTCTTTTGTTCCTTTATATAAGGTGTATTTGTTTTTTGAAAAGTTAAACAAGTGCAATTTTGATCAAGTTTTTTAAAAAATATATCAACATTCACAATAGGAAATTTATATCATTTGATCCATCATGAAAAGTAGTTTCATATTTTATCTATTAGGTATTGCAGATTATATTATTTTATTCTATAATCTTGATCAAACATTTAAATGGTTGACTTGCATGGAAATCAATACACCTTATATTCTGAAAAGGAGGGAGTACCTTTATAAATTGTGAAAAATCCTAAGTTTTTCAAATACCTCCCAAACCTTTTGTGGCAGTGTCCAAAATTACAATGCAAATTATGGACCAAGTTTTATATTTTATAAAACTCAATTGTTGTTGAATTCATTTGCAAAACAAAAATAATACAAAGGAAAGACCTAAGCCTACTATTGAGATGGGCCTAAGTGGGCTACAATGCGGCCCAGGCCGGTCGGCCTTTCTTCCACCTCTCGCTAAGGAGAGGCAAAGGAGAGCCGTGGCGAGCATCCGACTGCCATGGCCACGGCTAGATGCATGTCGGCCATCCCATGCCCCCCCCGGTTGATAAGGCCACCCCCGCGACGCCCCTGGATCGAACCCTAGCTCGCTTTCCCGTCTTCCCTGCTCACTTTCTTCCTCCCCACGTAACCTGATTGCCGTCGTTGCCATGGCCCCACGCCACCACGGCCACTGAGCTCCCTGCGCCACACTATCGCAGGAAGGAGTGCCAGCATTATCAATGTCGCTTGCACGGAGCCCTGTTGGCTTGGTGCCACCCCGTGTGGCCTCCGATCTCCCTCCGAAGCTTTCAGGTCTTATTTTTGTCCAGAAAAAATCATCAATTTTTTTTGGGTTATTTGGAATTCGTTTGGTACAGTATTCCTGAAAGGTCAAAAACAACAACTTACACTGGGCACCTTCGCGGCTGCCTTTTCTGTAGCGGCAGCAACTACAACATTTGACACAACGAGCACAAATGTTGTATGCACAAAAGGAGGACACATGCCTGAACCTATAACACATGTGACTCAGGAGGCATCTGGTCCTTGATGGGAGGCTGGGAGTCATCAACATAGGACGACTGGAACTGGCTCCTGGACACGACAATGGCCTGACTAGTGACTAACCTCTTGCATTTGTGTGGTCATGTCCTACAACTGTAGCATACACATGCACGGTAAGCATAGCACACACTATCGAACTATCTAGCTCAACACATCACGATATGATCGACATACATCAACAAGTACCATGCTACCAATCAACGGAGTTCAACACAAGACCACACATCAAAGCATTCTACCAAACCATCACAACTAGCTACCAACACGATACAACCCTAAAATGCTACAAATCCATCACCAATAGCTATCACAATATCACGTTTCTCACTAATTCGCGGTGTACAATGTTACAAGATGATCACATATCAAACCCTACCATATGCTCTCACATCAAACTTTACTGCATGCTCTCATATCTAGCTACAACGAGTACACAGAAGGGGGTAATTGAACTCACAGAGGCCATCGACGCAGCTCGAGGGAGATACATAACTGGTTGGAGAAGAGAAAGACATGAGTCGCCGTCGCCGTGAACCATCGACCGGAGAAGAAGCATCACTCACTTCCTCGTTGGTGGCGATCCACGTTGGAAGGAAAGCTCGAGGGTGAGGAGGGTAGTGGCGAAATTTGGACAGTGAGGTGAAGGCGGCTATATAAGGCGACCTAATTGACGGGAGGTAACCCGAAATCCCCCCGTCGATTTTTGACATATCGTGTCGCGTTCTCCTCCCCCGCTTCGCCCGAGCCTTTGCTAGGAACTGCGGATTGTCAATTCCAAGTAGGCCTGACTGTGAGATGATTTACACTGTGTGCGATGCGAATCAAATAGCAAACCTGAGCAACCAAACATCTTAAGCGGGTCTTGTTGGGCTTCACGCGGACAATCAAATACGTAGTTCTTTGTTATGGCCACTGTTGTGCTGCCTCGCGTGCTGCCGCTCTCGGCGTGACCCTGTGACCGGCCAAGCTGGCTCATGTGTTTGGATTCACCGTGCACTACAAGCAAATCTTGAGTGAGTCATCCATGCTACAGGTCGCATGGGAGTACTAGTACGTAGTACTGGCTAGCGTGTTTTAGATGATTGAATTGGTGTTGCATGATTTGGTGTACACGGGGACTGATCATGGCACATTTATTTCATTGATCAAACCGTGGTCCAACTCGGTGGTGGCCAGGCATGCAGCATCAGTACGAGTGTTTATTACTGTATTACAAAGAAGTTTGATGGACTGGTACTACAATTGATTAGAATACATACGGTCCATCTTTGATGCGTTTGACCGGTCAAACATGCTGGTGATTGAGCATAGTATAATTTATCCCGGCTATTGAGTAGGATTGTTTCATTCTGTCTCTTGTTTTAGCGACAGGAACCGTTGAAAACCAGAGGGCTCTTAAGTTATGCCCAATTTGGTATACTCCCTCCGTGTAAAAAGTATACATATATATTTTTTAAGATAAATTATGAAGTGAAATAAGAAATGCATTGAAAAGGTACAAGCCATCATCTTTCTTCTCTTTAATTACCCAACCTTCAATGAGCAAAATGCATGTAGAAATTAAGAACACCATATGTAGAATATTATTGGTCTTGATTACCATGTGATGAGAGAGAAGCATTTTTTTCCTACTTTAAAGTGCATTAGAAAGATAGAAATACATTATTTTATGGACAAATTTTAAAGTCAAACGTACACTTTTCACCGGACGAATGGAGTAGGCCTCATTCATTTTCGTGGATGCAGACGTCCATTTTAAACTTTGAAATTGCTTTGCATACGATAAAGTCATATACTGTTTTTCATACGACTTTATAATAGCAGTCCAACAAATACAGTTGATGTCTGTCGTGCATTGTCATACAAATCATATGAAAACTATCACACGTGTAGTGAAACTCTTTAAAATTTAACTATAATGTATTGATGATCAAAACCTGTAACAAACCATGGTGGAAGTTTGACATTGTTTGGCTTGTCTTCCTGTTCGTACTTCTCAAGCTGTCGTGGTGGTTGCGAGTGTCACCATGACCATATTGTGGTGATTTGTTCGCGTTATAAGCCTATAATGCAAAAGAGTGTCACTATAAAAAAAACAAATTGGACCACACTATTCTGTGGCTCACACCTCTTGAGGTTGAGTGAAATAATGAGATCTTAAGGGCTCCTTCGATTCAAAAGAGTTGCATAGGTTTTTGAAGGATTTAGACCCTTAGGAATTTTCTTCTTTGGATATTTGATTCGTAGGATTGACATCCTTAGAATTTTTTTATAGGATCCATTTATATTACATTTTGGAGGAATTTTTTCACCCATTCAAACCTCTTTGTCGAATTTCTTTGTTTTTTCTATGCTATCAAAGATTCTTTCAAATCCTGTAGGATACTATAGGACATGCCATCCTATTTCTGCATTTTCCCTATTCCTTCATTTTGGGAATCCTATGAATCTAAGAGGCCCTAAAAACCATGACCGAATCATGACCGGATGGAAACTCTTGATGTCTACGTTGACCACATTAAGACCATTTGACGGTGGGAATGGATAATGGCAAGCCAACTCATAGAGGACAAGCTATGTCTCCTAGACCGTGTGGAGTCCCTTGAGGAAAATTCTTCGGTTACTCCATGGATGAAGATGATGTTAATGATGTGGAGAAGAGAAAGCTACTGAGTAGAGAACTCTAGCACGAACCAAGTCCAAGTAGCTTACCTTCGATGGATACAATAAAACAATAAACGGTATGCACTTAGAGTATCTGACCATACCAACTCATGTGGATGGAGGTAATATAGGTGTTGCTTGACTAAAATCTATGAATGAGTTTTGGAGTTTTCTTTTAGTCATTTGTTGGTGTTATGAGTTGTTTAATATGTGTTTCTGAGTTCATTATGTTGTGAGTTCCATAGGTTTATAACTTATTATTTCATTCAACCTCGAGAGGTGCATATCAAAAGTCGCAATGCCTTCATATGAATTGAGCTACAAACATTGGGGATTTTCAAGACTTTGAAGATAAGAAGACTTCATGATGACAACGAACGTTGGAAGTGGTAGATTGTGAGCTGTTGATGACACCAATTGTTTATATGGGTATCTATCTCTCTACCTGTCTAAGTCGAGCCTCCTTCCCAACCAACATTTGAAGCCCATGGATGGACGAACCTAACTTGTATGGATTATTACTCCTTTGGAACATGGAGAAGTGATGAAGTTTCGTACCCATAATATTTGCGGAGAAACAAGGCACACTTTCAAACACTTGGATATATGCCCCAATTATGAAGAAAATCATCTAGTTGAAACACCGTTCAACTGACTTGTCACTTATGTGAAGGAACCGGCCATTATCCAAGAAAAGGTAGATTTACCTAGAAGTACAAAGAAGAGTCCGAGTATAAGAAGTTTTTGGAGTTGTTGGTTCTCTTGAAATTTCTAATATGAAGCGAAACCATATATTACATTTTCATGAAATTCAGACAATTGATCTACTAATAGATACAATTACGGAGGTGCATGTGAAAGAAATGTTAGCCTTTAATAATTGGCAATCATGACGTGGTTCCTTAGTAGTTAAATCTGCATTTTGGAACAAAGGATGTATTCTCTAGAATGGGAGCAGTGACACTTATAATACACACATATATTTATCAGTATGATTTCCACCTTTCATCCATACTTGCAAACAACAACCCTCTTCGAGTCCATCCACAAAGGTCCAGATATAATCATGACCCCGACTATTGATTGCGACTTCTCGAAGATCTTGTAGGTATGATGGGATATATTCACTATGAGGGTGATTCCTTATGCGATGGACAACCTTCCATGGAGGGAGGAGTGGAACGTTAGCACATGCAAGTGCACCTCTTCTGCGAGAAGGGCGGGGGTGTCCAAAGACCTATGGACAATACTTACTCGTTTCTTCAGTCCCTTGACTACATTCTTCGACTCCATGCGTGAGGCCTCCATGGAAGACATTTGCCTGATTTGAGATATCGTCGGTACTAAACCTTGTCATACTCGAGAATATTTGAGGGAGGTACGGGAAGAGGGACAAGAAGATCATGTCCATCATGAAGAAATGGAAGACTGGAAATTCGAGGGACCATGTCGCTAATTTTCTACTAAATTAAGCTTCTCGGAAAAATAAATAAAAGAATAATGTTGGGATCAAGTGCTTGACCGTGTGAGGTTACTCAATTAGAGATCCCTAACACCCAAAACATTTAAACTTGATCATCTCTTCGTGAATAAAATTTTCTGGACCAAGTTACAAACTTTGGTATATCTTCAAGCTGGAGGCATTTCCCCTAAAAATCATATCCAACGACCCAATATCTTTTGTAGTACTTCAAACTCCATCATACTCCGGTTGATCGTCTTTACTATTTATTAGGACCCATAATTTCACACATGTGAATATGGACGTCTAGATTTATGCCAAAAGGATGAGGATCACATATGCACCATCTATGGAGATATAATATGTGTTGTAGGAGATATTTGAACCAATACCATTAACCGTTCATGTGGGAATTGATCATTTGCACAGACAACTTAACTCTTGGATATGGGAATTTCACTACCCACACAGTATAATCTTTACCCAAGGATACAAGTATTTGAACACAATCAATATTGTTTCATTACCATTGTAAATATTTTGGTATATTTGCAAGAGAAGACCTCTTTTATGAGGAGTGGGAATGACTGTGTGTTAGAATACATGATTCGCCTATCCACATATGGAGTAATTATTTGGATAAAAGATCGATTGCCCCCCATACTAGAGAATCTTCATCCGAAGGGCGGCCATGTCCTGTTGCCGCTTCAATTTCGCGACCCGAGCCGCCTTCTCCGCTACCTCCTCCGCTGTCTCCTTCATCTTGCGCTTCGACTGCTCAATAACAAGTCAGAGCGCCTTCGCGTGCTTCCATCGTAGGTAGCGAGCATCTATCTTCGCTGCCTCGAGGGACCGTCGGTAGACCCATGTGAGGAGCCACTCATCCTCGTTGGGCTCCGCCTGCATCCCTTGGCAGCGGCGTGCGGACTGCTCTGCCACGTCCCTTTCCCTTGTCCGTTGCCTCTCGCGGCGGGCGACGCGCGTCTTCAATTCTGAAGTGTGCGTGTGGGCCTGTGTCGTGGGCACTAGCATCTACCGCTGCCTGCGTGAAGGAATGGCAGGCGAGAGAAGGAGGCGACATTGGGGCGGTACGGACTGCGCTGTCCGGGTGAAGCTATGCCGGGCTGGGAGGGTCTAGCCCCGGCGTCCACGCTGCACCAGCGCGGGAGTTGCGACGATGCTACATATCCGGAGTTGTCGCCGATGTCCACCTTCGACCGCTTCTGTTGGGAGACGTAGTAGTAAATCAAAAAAATTCCTACGTGTTCACCAAGATCTATCTATGAAGAAACCAACAACGAGTGGGAAGATATTGTATCTTCATACCTTTGAAGATCGCTAAGCGGAAGCGTTATAAGAACGCGGTTGGTGGAATCATACTCGTAGCGATTCAGATCGCGGTGGACTCCGATCTCAGCGCCGAACAACGGCGCCTCTGCGTTTAACACACGTACAGCCCGATGCCGTCTCCTACGTCTTGATATAGCAAGGAGGAAGGAGAGGTTGGGGAAGAGCTCCGGCAGCACGACGGCATGGTGATGGTGGAGCAGCATGGTCTCCGGCAGGGCATCGCCAAGCGCTACAGAGAACGAGGAGAAGGAGGAGTAGGGCTGTGCCGAGAGGAGAGGAACTCGTGTGTTGTAGCCCTCCAAAACCCCACATATATATAGGGGGAAGGAGGAGGAGGCACCCCATCTAGGGTTCCCAGCCTAGAGGGTGCGGTAGCCCTAGATGGGAGGGCCGGCGGCCAAGGTGGGAGGAGGGGTGGCGCCCTAGGGTGGGCCTTGGGCCCATCCACGCCTAGGGTTTGCCCCCTCCACCCCTTGATGCGCCTTGGGTGTTGGGAGACGTAGTAGTAAATCAAAAAAATTCCTACGTATCACCAAGATCTATCTATGGAGAAACCAGCAACGAGTGGGGAGAGATTGCATCTTCATACCTTTGAAGATCGCTAAGCGGAAGCATTACAAGAACGCGGTTGGTGGAGTCATACTCGCAACGATTCAGATCGCGGTGGATTCCGATCTCAGCGCCGAACAACGGCGCCTCCGCGTTCAACACATGTGCAACACGATGATGTCTCCTATGCCTTGATCCAGCAAGGAGCAAGGAGAGGTTGAGGGAGAGCTCCGGCAGCACGACAACGTGGTGATGGTGGAGCTACGTGAACTCCGGTAGGGCTTCGCCAAGCGCTACGGAGAACGAGGAAGAGGAAGGGTAGGGCTGCGCCGAGAGAGAGAAGTCGTGTCTCAAATCAGCCCAAACCCTTGCATATATATAGGAGGAGGGATAGGGAGGCCTTCCTTGACCCCTCCTCCAAGGAGGAGAGCTTCGGCCGAACAAGGGGGAGAGTCCACCTCCCACAAGGGAGGTGGATCTCCTCCTTTTAAACCTTTTTCAGCCCTATCTCTTATCTCCAACTGCATGGGACGTTCTAGAAGGTCTTGGCCAGACCAATAAGGCCTGGCACACCTCCTCTAAGGGCCCACGAAGTCCTTTGGTCATCACACCCCTCCCGGGGGTCCTCCGGCACCCTCCCGGCACTCCCGATACACTACCGATGAGCCCGAAAACTTTCCGGTGACCAAAACTGGACTTCCTATATATCAATTTTTACCTCCGGACCATTCGGGAGCTCCTCGTGACATCCGGGATCTTATCCGGGACTCCGAAAAACCTTCGGTAATCACGTATACCATTTCCCTATAACCCTAGCGTCATCGAACCTTAAGTGTGTAGACCCTACGCGTTCGGGAGACACGTGGACATGCCCGAGACACTTCTCCGGTCAACCAACAACGGAATTTGGATACCCATGTTGTCTCCCACATACTCCATGATGATTTCATCGGATGAACCACGATGTCGGGGATTCAATCAATCCCGTATACAATTCCCTTTGTTTATCGGTATGATACTTGCCCGAGATTCGATCGTCGGTATCTCTATACCTTGTTCAATCTCGTTACCGGCAAGTCTCTTTACTCGTTCCGTAATACATCATCCCGTGGCTAACTCCTTAGTCACATTGAGCTCATTATGATGAGGTCTTACCGAGTGGGCCCATAGATACCTCTCCGTCACACGGAGTGACAAATCCCAGTCTCGATTCGTGCCAACCCAACAGACACTTTCGGAGATACCCGTAGTGCACCTTTATAGCCACCCAGTTACGTTGTGATGTTTGGCACACCCAAAGCATTCCTACGGTATCCTGGAGTTCCACAATCTCATGGTCTAAGGAAACGATACTTGACATTGAAAAGCTTTAGCAGAGGAACTACATGATCTTGTGCTATGCTTAGGATTGGGTCTTGTCCATCACATCATTCTCCTAATGATGTGATCCCGCTATCAATGACATCCAATGTCCATGGTCATGAAACCGTGAACATATATTGATCAACGAGCTAGTCAACTAGAGGCTCACTAGGGACATGTTGTGGTCTATGTATTTACACATGTATTACGGTTTCCGGTTAACAAAATTATAGCATGAACAATAGACAATTATCATGAACTAGGAAATAAAATAATAACCATTTTATTATTGCCTCTAGGGCATATTTCCAACAGTCTCCCACTTGCACTAGAGTCAATAATCTAGTTACATTGTGATGAATCGAACACCCATCGCAATCTGGTGTTGATCATGTTTTGCTCGTGAGAGAGGTTTAGTCAACAGATCTGCTACATTCAGATCCGTATGCACTTTACATATATATATATCTCCCTCTTGAATGTAATCACGGATGGAGTTGGAGCGGCGCTTGATGTGTCTTGTCTTCTTGTGAAACCTGGGCTCCTTCGCAAGGGCAATAGCTCTAGTGTTGTCACAGAATAGAGTCATTGGGCCCGACGCACTTGGAATTACTTCGAGGTCGGTGATGAACTCCTTCATTCAGACTCCTTCCTTTGCTGCTTCCGAAGCAGCTATGTACTCCGCTTCACACGTAGATGCCGCCACGACACTTTGCTTGCTGCTGCACCAACTGACTGCCCCTCCATTCAAAACATACACGTATCCGGTTTGCGACTTGGAGTCGTCCGGATCTGTGTCGAAGCTAGCATCGACGTAACCCTTTACGACGAGCTCTTCGGCACCTCCATATACGAGAAACATGTCCTTTGTCCTTTTCAGGTAATTTAGGATATTCTTGACCGCTGTCTAGTGTTCCGCTCCGGGATCACTTTGGTACCAGCCTACCAAACTTATGGCAAGGTTCACATCAGGTCTGGTACACAGCATGACATACATAATAGAGCCTATGGCTGAAGTATAGGGGATGACACTCATCTCTTCTCTATCCTTTGCCGTGGTCGGGCATTGAGTCGTACTCAATTTCACATCCTGTAACACAGGCAAGAAACCTTTCTTGGACTGATCCATATTGGACTTCTTCAATATCTTTTCAAGGTATGTGCTTTGTGAAAGACCTATGAGGCGTTTCGATCTATCTCTATAGATCTTAATACCTAATATGTAAGCAACTTATCCAAGGTCCTTCATTGAAAAACATTTATTCAAGTAGGCCTTTACACTTTCCAAAAGTTCTATATCATTTCCCATCAACAATATGTCATCCACATATAATATAATAAATGCTACAGAGCTCCCACTCACTTTCTTATAAATACAGGGTTCTCCATAAACTTGTATAATCCCAAACGCTTTAATCACCTCATTAAAGCGAATGTTCCAACTCTGAGATGCTTGCACCAGCCCATAGATGGAGCGTTGGAGCTTGCATACTTTGTTAGCATCTTTAGAATTGACAAAACCTTCCGGCTGCATCATATACAACTCTTCCTTAAGGAAGCCATTAAGGAATGCCGTTTTGACGTCCATTTGCCAGATCTCATAATCATAAAATGCAACAATTGCTAACATGATTCGGACAGACTTCAGCATCGCTACGGCTGAGAAAGTCTCATCGTAGTCAACTCCTTGAACTTGTCGATAACCCTTAGCGACAAGCCAAGCCTTATAGACGGTCACATTACCATCCGCGTCAGTCTTCTTCTTAAAGATCCATTTATTTTCAATGGCTCGCTTATCAGCAAGCAAGTCCACCAAAGTCCATACTTTGTTCTCATACATGGATCCTATCTCAGATTTCATGGCTTCAAGCCATTCGTTGGAATCTGGGCCCACCATCGCTTCTTCATAGTTCGAAGGTTCACCGTTGTGCAACAACATGATCTCCAGGACAGGGTTGCCGTACCACTCTGGTGCGTAACGTGTCCTAGTGGACCTTCGACGTTCAATAGTAACTTGATCTGAAGTTTCATGATCATCATCATTAACTTCCTCTCCAGCCGACGTAGGCTCCACGGAAACAACTTCCCGTGCTGCGCTACTCTCCGGTTCGAGTGGAGGTACGATTACCTCATCAAGTTCTATTTTCCTTCCACTTACTTCTTTCGAGAGAAACTCTTTCTCAAGAAAGGATCCATTCTTGGCAATAAAGACTTTGCCTTCGGATCTAAGGTAGAAGGTATACCCAATAGTCCCTTTGGGATATCCTATGAAGACACACTTTTCGCTTTGGGTTCGAGCTTCTCAGGTTGAAGTTTCTTCACATAAGCGTCGCATCACCAAAATGATAGCGGTAAGTCGGTTAGAGGCATCATAGATCGCACCATATCCAATAGATTGCGATTACGATGTTCAGACACACCATTTTGCTGAGGTGTGTGAGGCAGCGTGAGTTGTGAAACAATTCCACATTTCCTTAGGTGCGTGCCAAACTCGTGACTTAAATATTCTCCGCCACGATCTGATCGTAGGCACTTTATTTTCCTGTCACGTTGATTCTCTACCTCACTCTGAAATTCCTTGAACCTTTCAAAGGTTTCAGACTTGAGTTTCATTAAGTAGACATACCCATATCCGCTCAAGTTATCAGTGAGGGTGAGAACATAATGGTAGCCACCGCGAGCCTCGACGCTCATTGGACCGCATACATCGGTATGTATTATCTCCAATAAGTCAGTTGCTCGCTCTATTGTTCCGGAGAACGGAGTCTTGGTCATCTTGCCCATGAGGCATAGTTCGCACGTGTCAAATGATTCGAAATCAAGAGACTCACAAAGTCCACCAGCATGGAGCTTCTTCATGCGTTTGACACCAATATGACCAAGGGGGCAGTACCACATGTAAGTGGGACTATCGTTATCAACCTTACACTTTTTGGTACTCACACTATGGACATGTGTAACATCAATTTCGAGATTCATCAAAAATAAAACCATTAACCAACGGGGCATGACCATAAAACATTTCTCTCATATAAATAGAACAACCATTATTCTCAGATTTAAATGAGTAGCCATCTCGCATCAAACGAGATCCAGATACAATGTTCATGCTCAAAGCTGGTACTAAATAGAAATTATTGAGGTTTAAAACTAATCCCAGAGGTAGATGTAGAGGTAGCGTGCCGACGGCAATCACATCGACCTTGGAACCATTCCCGACGCGCATCGTCACCTCGTCCTTTGCCAGCCTCCACTTATTCCGCAGCTCCTGCTTGGAGTTACAAATGTGAGCAACTGCACCGGTAACAAATACCCAGGAGCTACTACGAGCGCTGGTTAGGTACACATCAATAACAAGTATATCACATATACCTTTAATGTTGCCGGGCTTCTTATCCGCTAAGTACTTGGGGCAGTTCCGCTTACAGTGACCGGTACCCTTGCAATAAAAGCACTCAGTCTCAGGCTTGGGTCCATTCTTGTTCTTCTTCCCAGCAACTTGCTTACCAGGTGTGGCAACAGCTTTGCCGTCCTTCTTGAAGTTCTTTTAACCCTTGCCTTTCTTGAAACTAGTGGTCTTATTGACCATCAACACTTGATGCTCATTCTTGATCTCGACCTCCGCTGATTTCAGCATCGAGTACAACTCAGGAATGGACTTCTCCATACCCTGCATGTTGTAGTTCATCACAAAGCTCTTGTAGCTAGGTGAAAGCGACTAGAGGATTCTGTCAATGACCGAGTCATCCGGGATATTTAAATCCCAGCTGAGTCAAGCGGTTGTGCAACCCAGACATTTTGAGCATGTGCTCACTGACGGAACTATTCTCCTCCATCTTACAGCTGAAGAACTTGTTGGAGACTTCATATCTCTCGACCCGGGCATGAGCTTGGAAAACCAGTTTCAGCTCTTGGAACATCTCATATGCTTCGTGTTGCTCAAAACGTTTTTGGAGCCTCGGTTCTAAACTGTAAAGCATGCCACATTGAAAAAGGGAGTAATCATCGGAGCGTGACTACCAAGCATTCGTAACATCTTGGTCCGCTGGGAAAATGGGTGGTCACCTATTGGTGCATCAAGGACATACACTCTTTTGGAAGCTATGAGGATGATCCTCAAGCCAGGGACCCAGTCTGCATAGTTGCTTCCATCATCTTTCAGCTTGGTTTTCTCTAGGAACGCGTTGAAGTTGAGGGTGACATTAACGTTGGCCATTGGATCTACAATATAGATTGTAAAGATAATTTTAGACTAAGTTCATGACAATTAAGTTCACATAATCAAATTATTTAATGAACTCCCACTTAGATAGACATCTCTCTAATCATCCAAGTGCTACATGATCCATGTCAACTAGCCCGTGTCCGATCATCACGTGAGACGGACTAGTCATCCATGGTGAACATCTCCATGTTGATCGCATCTTCTATACGACTCATGTTCGACCTTTCGGTCTTCTGTGTTCCGAGGCCATGTCTGTACATGCTAGGCTCATCAAGTCAACCTAAGTGTTTCGCGTGTGTAAATCTGGCTTACACCCATTGTATGCGAACGTTAGAACCTATCACACCCGATCATCACGTGGTGCTTCGGAACAACGATCCTTAGCAACGGTGCACAGTTAGGGTGAACACCTTTCTTGAAATTTTATTGAGAGATCATCTTATTCACTACCATTGTTCTAAGCAAACAAGATGTAAACATGATAAACATCACATGCAATCAATATAGTGACATGATATGGCCAATATCATCTTGATCCTTTGATCTCCATCTTTGGGGCACCATGATCATCACTGTCACCGGCACGACACCATGATCTCCATCATCGTGTCTTCATGAAGTTGTCTCGCCAACTATTACTTCTACTACTATGGCTAATGTTTAGCAATAAAGTAAAGTAATTACATGGCGTTTATGATTGACACGCAGGTCATACAATAAAATAAGACAACTCCTATGGCTCCTGCCGGTTGTCATACTCATCGACATGCAAGTCGTGAATCCTATTACAAGAACATGATCAATCTCATACATCACAATGCATCACATCACATCCTTTTGGCCATATCACATCACAAGGCATATGCTGCAAAAACAAGTTAGACATCCTCTAATTTGTAGTTGCAAGTTTTTACGTGGCTGCTATAGGTTTCTAGCAAGAACGTTTCTTACTTACGCCAAAACCACAACATGATATGCCAATTGCTATTTACCCTTCATAAGGACCCTTTTCACCGAATCCAATCCGACTAAGGTGGGAGAAATAGACACCTGCTAGCCACCTTATGCAACAAGTGCATGTTAGGCGGTGGAACCGGTCTCACGTAAGCGTACGTGTAAAGTTGGTCCGGGCCGCTTCATCCCACAATACCACCGAATCAAGATAATACTAGTAGAGGTAAGCAAATTAACAAGACCGACGCCCGCAACAACTTTGTGTTGTACTCGTGCATAGATTCAACACATAGACCTAGCTCATGATGCCACTGTTGGGAGACGTAGTAGTAAATCAAAAAAATTCTTACGTGTTCACCAAGATCTATCTATGGAGAAAGCAGCAACGAGTGGGAAGAGATTGCATCTTCATACCTTTGAAGATCGCTAAGCGGAAGCCTTACAAGAACGTGGTTGGTGGAGTCATACTCGTAGCGATTCAGATCGCGGTGGATTCCGATCTCAGCGCCGAACAACGACGCCTCCGCGTTCAACACACGTACAACCCGGTGATGTCTCCTACGCCTTGATCCAGCAAGGAGGAAGGAGAGGTTGGGGAAGAGCTCCGGCAGCATGACGCCATGGTGACGATGGAGCAGCGTGGTCTTCGGTAGGGCTTCGCTAAGCGCTACGGAGAACGAGGAGAGGGAGGAGTAGGGCTGCGCCGGGAGGAGAGGAACTCGTGTGTTGCAGCCCTCCAAAACCCCACATATATATAGGGGGAAGAAGGAGGAGGCACCCCATCTAGGGTTCCCACCCTAGAGTGTGCGACAACCCTAGATGGGAGGGCCGGCGGCCAAGGTGGGAGAAGGGGCGGCGCCCTAGGGTTGGCCTTGGGCCCATCCACGCCTAGGGTTTGCCCCCTACACCCCTTGCTGCGCCTTGGGCTGGGGTGGGAGGCGCACCAGCCCACCTAGGGGCTGGTTCCCTCCCACTCTTGGCCCATGAAACCTTCCGTGGCCCGTGGCCCCTCCCGGTGGACCCCCGAAACCCTTCCGGTGGTCCGTGTACACTACCGGTGACGCCCGAAACACTTCCGGTGACCGATACCTCACTTCCTATATATGAATCTTTACCTCCGGACCATTCCGGAGCTCCTCGTGTCATCCGGGATCTCATCCGAGACTCCGAACAACCTTCGGTAACCACGTACACTATTTGCCTATAACCCTAACGTCATCGAACCTTAAGTGTGTAGACCCTACGGGTTCGGGAGACACGTAGGCATGACCGAGACACCTCTCCGATCAATAACCAACAGCGGGATCTGGATACCCATGTTGGCTCCCACATGCTCCACGATGATCTCATCGGATGAAACACGATGTCGGGGATTCAATCAATCCCGTATGCAATTCCCTTTGTCTACCGGTATGATACTTGCCCGAGATTCGATCGTTGGTATCCCTATACCTTGTTCAATCTCATTACCGGCAAGTCTCTTTACTCGTTCCGTGACACATCATCCCGTGGCTAACTCCTTAGTCACATTGAGCTCATTATGATGATGTCTTGCCGAGTGGGCCCAGAGATACCTTTCCGTCACACGAAGTGACAAATCCCAGTCTCGATTCGTGCCAACCCAACAGACACTTTCGGAGATACCTGTAGTGCACCTTTATAGCCATCCAGTTACGTTGTGACGTTTGGCACACCCAAAACATTCTACGGTATCCAGGAGTTGCACAATCTCATGGTCTAAGAAAATGATACTTGACATTAGAAAAAATTTAGCAGACGAACTATACGATCTTGTGCTATGCTTAGGACTGGGTCTTGTCCATCACATCATTCTCCCAATGATGTGATCCCGTTATCAACGACATCCAATGTCCATGGTCATGAATCCGTTACCGTCTATTGATCAACAAGCTAGCCAACTAGAGACTCACTAGGGACATTTTGTGGTCTTTGTGTTCACACATACATTATGGTTTTCGGTTAATACAATTATAGCATGAACAATAGACAATTATGATGAACAAGGAAATACAATAATAACCATTTTATTATTGCCCATAGGTCATATTTCTAACAGTCTTCCAGTTGCACTAGGTTTGGGCTAGAAACGAGAGGTGTCGGAGAGTCATAACACTTGAGGCTGGTTTGAAACGTTCGGATGGATCAATTTTTTATGACATGCCAATCCATTCATGCCGTTTAAGACCGGTGTGAGACGTCCTACTTCTTGCTCTCATAGACGAATCTTCACATCCACTCACCACAGTAGAGTTTCGGCACTATAATGCTCCACAAATCAACATGTCATAGCATCACATTTTCAATCCTACTAGTACACGAGGAAGTACTATAGCAGTAGACCTTGGAATCGGCCGGCCACAAATGATTACTTTAACGCACAAGTCCCCCGTTGTAAAAGATAGAAAGATTAGCAAGATCGCATCTGCACGGTCGTCGATAAAAAGGCGTGCGGCACATTTTCTCTGCCGCCGCCAATAGTGCCTAGACTGGCCGCACGCTCTTGGCCTGTGTGTGGGTGTAGTACATACCTATAGGAGTACGTATCGCCAAATGGCCAGAGACCGTTAGCACAATTAGACAAATCGGGCTCACAGCTCGAGAAATCCCTCCCGGGACCAGCTAGTCACTTATCGGATCGTAAAATCATCTGCCGAGCACACACCTCTGTCACTGTCATCGCCAAATATTTGGGTCGGTCAGGCATAGTGGCCATCATCAAATTTCCATTTAGGCAGGAGCATAACCAATGATTGGAACAAGACAAGACCGCCTCCATGATGATCGACAGCGCCGTTACGCTGGCTCCCGTTGCTGTACAAGAGGACGGAAACACTACCAGCCACGACTAGCCATCCTCGGCCGAGAAGGGAGGTGCCGGGGGCTCCATGTGTCGCCGGCGTGCCGCGGCTCTGCCGAGCTCGGCATGTGAAGCATTCAGACGCAGTGGCAGCTGGTCGGTTCGTGCGTAGGTGGTCACCCGTTATCTCAGCTAGTGTGCACCGGCACGCCGGCCGGACGGGCGGCCAACGGAAGCCTTCCTTCCCATGCCGATGACGCGCCCATTGCCCTCTCGCTTTCGCTCTGACTCCACCCCACCATGTCGTCCATGTGAGGCACGCAGGCGCAGGGATGAAAACTGAGGAAAAGCGGAGAGCATCGGCATCTCGACGAGGGGAGCTCTGGTGAAAGGCGAGGGAGGTTCTCGGCAACGGCGCATGGCGAGCGCACAACCCTTTTCAGAGGAGAGGAGCTACGGCGGGCGAAGGTGGCTTTTGCCCTTTTTCAGTTGTTGCGTCTCGGATGGCTCGTCGTCGTCAGGATTCCATTCCCGTGTACTGTGCTGCCACGCTGACCTCGCTACAGCTTCCTCTGCGGTGAAAGGGATCAGGCATCCGTGCAGGCTGGCAGCAGTCAGGCATCCCTCAAGACGTGGGCGCGGGTGGTTGCTCGGTATGCGCGTGCTGGGCGACGTGGAAGGACTAGCTTTTTTTATTTATTACAAACATGTCACCCTTTTTTTTAAGGGAAGGCCATCATGGCTATTTTTATTAAGATCAAGCTATGGTTACATCGTTCACAAGTTCACTGACAATGATGTCATCAAACCAGCTATAACTTAATCTATTACGATAACTATGATTTGCTAGCACATGAGCCACTTCATTACAAGAACGCAAACGATGGTTAAATATGACCTTTTCAATCAACGAGGACAAATCTGCACATTCCGCAACAATTGCTGTAGCCGCATCCCACCATCTTGTTTGTCCAGAGCAGAAGTTGATAACTTGAGAAGAGTCAGATTCCGCTTCAATACGATTAAAACCAAGAGAGTTTGCGAAATCCAGGCCATCTCTCATCGCAATAGCTTATGTGGTGATAGCATCAGCTGCAACTAGAATAATTTTGCTTTGGGCCGTTAGAAAAATACCTTTTTCATCCCGCAAGTTAGTCAGACGTAGCTCCCATTCCCTCATCAACAAAGTAGGCAGCATCCACATTTAACTTTACAAACCTTGGCTTTGGCTTACTCCATTTAATGTCATCTGCAGTGTGGACACGAGCTGAACTGTTCTGGAAAGTACTTGCAGTGGACAAAACAGAAATCGGCCATCTCCAAACCGGGGGCACCAACTCGTTGTGGGTAGCTTGGCGCCGGATCCACCATAAGTACCATCCACTCACGGCTAAGACCTGTTTAATACTCAACACCGGGTGCATGTGAACCTGTTCATCCGGTAAGGAAAATAGATGCTCTAGAACTACCGAGCCAGATCGGTCCACCTGTAGTGCTAGTTCAATGTGTTCCGTGATTCCTAGTCTCCTCCATAATTCCATACTGCCACCCCTTTATTACTTAGACATAGTTCGGAATCTCATCCGAGACAATATTAAGGATACAGTCTGGGGGCTCTTGAAGTCAAAATTTACTGACATCTAACAGCTTATCAATTGAAGCTAGCTCATGCGCAGCCCTCTTGCCCTGCTTTCTGATCCAGGAAACCCTGGAATCTTGTCTTGATCGTAGCATCTCCTTCATCTCCTCGATGATCTGTCCAGCTGTCGTCAGGTTCTTTCCTTCTTGCCTGAGCATGGCCGCCATGACTTGGCTATTGACCTCCACATGCACCTTTTGAGATCCCAACTGGACGCAAGTCTGATGGCTTCTCTGCAGGCTAGAATCTCAGCTCGTTCAGCATCCGTTGCTCCTTGAAACACAAAGGAATCACCACCCTTGAAAGCTTCATTGTGGTCACACGATAAATTGGTACTGTTGTAGGTTCTTTCGACCAAGGATCAATGTGCATCTTGTTATTTTGAGTGGTTTAATCAGAGCCCACACGATAAATTGGTAATGCATGTAGCACCTCTCTTCCCCTCTCTCTCTCATCTTCTTTTTTTAAAAAGGGTGAGGTAAACACATCAGTGATGCTTGAACTTGTCACGGATGTTCAGTTTAATGCATGAACTTGAAAAAAATACGTCGAATTGGTTTTAAACTTAATACGAACATGCAAATACGATGTTAATTTCATTCGTATACGTAGAGTGCGTCCACATAGCATTCTATATGTCTGAGTTGGCAGTAACATGACGTGCGGCCAATTTGTAGAAAACGAAACAACTATATGTCTACATGATTAGTGGGCCGCACCTGACAAGAAATTAAAATGATAATCGGTGCAAACAGAATTCTGAATTCGAACCCATGACCAGAGTCAAAGTGCGGCATGGGCTGGCCATCACACCCACTTTTGTATAGCTCCCGAAGGTTGATATAGTGTACAATGCGATTTCTTTAAAAAAACGTATGCAAACAAAAATCATAATAATAAAAGTTAGATACAAATATTCATGTGTTATTAAGAATTACCTCGTGGTCAAAAAATATCTGTGCGCACATATTATTTTAAATACTATACACGGGTGTTAAAAATGTTTACTTAATACAAAAGTTTCAAATATATCAGCTATAATACAAATATTCATATAAACCTATTAAATTACAAGTATTTTTAGTTATACAAACATATTCTTTCACAAGATAATTATGAGTTGTAAAAATATGTGTATCATTATTCAAATGTTTGAATGATTAAAATAATATTTACTAGTAATTTTAAAATATTTTTATTATTTTTATTGTGAATACATGGTTATAAGTCATATTTTTTTACAACTATATGTATGTTTTTGATAACAATACGTCAATATTTTTAGAACTACATGGACATTTTTCAAATTTATGTTTTTGGAGAGCCCTTTTCAAAAATGTTCATGTATTACTAAAAATATTCACGTATTTTTGAAAGCCATACATATATTTGAAATATTTGTATTTATTTTGTGTGCACACGAATATCTACGTACCATGAGGTTATTGTTTATGTACCACAAATATTCATAACCGACAACATGGCATAGAGCCCTGTTTATGATATTTTTTCAAATAATATTGCGCGCGGATATTTTTTGACCACGAGGTAAATATTAATAACACATGAATATTCAAATGTAACTTTTATTATTATGATTATTACTTGCATATGTTTTTCCTTTTGAATAGAAATCGCACTGTGTACACTATATTAAACATGTGAAGCTATAGTTGACAGAAATACAAGGAAGCCGTGGTGGCCGGCCAATGTTGCACGTTGACTCTACGTTGTGGCTTCAAATTCCGTCTACACCATTTTTCATTTCAATTCTTCTGACATGCGAGGCCCACTAGTCATATAGACATACAATATTCAAATAATCATGTTTCGTTGTTACAAGTGGGTTCTATGCCATGTCATTGCCAAGTCAGCCGTATACAGTGCCCCGTCGACGCACTCTACGTATATGAATGGAATTAGCATCGTATTTGCATGTTTGTGTCGAGTTTTAAAACCAGTTCGGTGTCTTTTTCAAGTTCAGACACTAAACTGAACATTAGTGGCACGTTCAAGCACCACTCATGTATTTACCTCAAAAAGTGCACTTTATTACTTAAAGTATTTGAGCATTACACCGGCCTCTGAAATAATGTCCTCCTAATAAAAAACGGGAATAAAAAGACGAAATATATTGAAACATGCATAGTATGTATAACGCCTAAAGCGTAGGAGGGGGGGGGGCAAATCCTAAGATCATGCTGCCACCCATGTTGGATAAAAGTATCCCTCGCTGTAGCCTCCAATCGTGTATACACCTCCGTAACCAGGTCTCGATTCTCCCTTCGTTGTAGAGAAGACCATAAACGAAGAGTTCTGGTACATCTATAGATAACCGACATAGGAGAATACTTTTATTGTTGAAAACTTTATCATTTCTACACATCCAAAGCGACTAAATAACGACAAGTGCTTCCACCCTAAAAAGAGTTCTAAACCTATGATCACTCCCATGTAGCCAATTGCCAAATACATTAGCAACACTACAAGGAGGATACAAGCCAAAAACTATTTGGATGACTGACCATATAAAACGAGCCAATTCACATTGAAAGAATACATGTTTTATTGTCTCATCATGATGACAAAAAATACACTATTGTGACGCCCCCATTCGACTGTACGCTAAACATACACGCAATGCGTACGATCAAGGTTAGAGACTCACTAATCAATATCACAACACAACTCTAGACACAAATTAAAGTCATACAACTTAATATTTCAAGTCAGGGGCCTCGAGGGCTCGAATACAAAACTTGACAAGTACGGGTCAGCAGAAGCAAATAATATCTGAGTACAGACATAAGTTAAACAAGTTTTGCCTTAAGAAGGGTAGCACAAACATAAGCAACGGATCAAAAGAGGCGAGACCTCCTGCCTGGGAACCTCCTATCCTACTGCTAGTCGGGGGCCGCCTCCACATAGTAGTAGGCTCCTACGGTGGTGTCGTAGTCATCTCCGGCATACTCCATCTCCTGGGCTCCATCGTCTGAACGCAGAATCGTATAGAGGGGGAAAGGGAAGGCAAAGCAGCGGTGAGTACTCATCCAAAGTACTCACAAGACTGACATCAGAACTATACTAAGTATGCATCATTATCAAGGGGAGGGGTTATATCTGGGCTGACTGCAGAAAGCAAGAATAGGGGGGAAGGCCTAGTCCTATCGAAGACTAGCATCTTCAGCATCTTGCAACATTAGAAAAGAGTAGACTGGTAACTCATATATAGTCATATTATTGTAGTAATTTTATTAAGTAACCACGCCCAGAGGTTCTTCCTGGATTCCCTGCGAGGAAGCAATCCCGGAGCCAACATTCATTTCATAATTAAAGTAACAATTGTAGTTGTATAAGGTTAAGGTACAACTCCAAGTCGTCCTGTTACCGTGCACACGGCTATTCGAATAGATGAATTCATTCCTGCAGGGGTGCACCGCATTTCCAACACGCTTGATCACCTCCGGTCGGACACACTTTCCTGGTTAATGCCCGGCCTCGGGATCCAATGTTGGGAGACGTAGTAGTAAATCAAATTTTTTCCTACGATCACCAAGATCTATCCATGGAGAAACCAGCAACGAGTGGGGAGAGATTGCATCTTCATACCTTTGAAGATTGCTAAGCGGAAGCGTTACAAGAATGCGGTTGGTGGAGTCGTACTCGCAGCGAATCAGATCGCGGTGGATTCCGATCTCAGCGCCGAACAACGGCGCCTCCGCGTTCAACACAAGCGCAACCCGGTGACGTCTCCTACGCCTTGATCCAGCAAGGAGGAAGGAGAGGTTGAGGGAGAGCTCCGGCAACACGACGGCGTGGTGACGGTGGAGCTACGTGAACTCCGGCAGGGCTTCGCCAAGCGCTACGGAGAACGAGGAAGAGGAAGGGTAGGGCTGCACCGAGAGAGAAAGAAGTCATGTCTCAAATCAGCCCAAACCCTTGGGTATATATAGGAGGAGGGAGAGGGAGGGCTGCCTTGGCCCCTCCTCCAAGCAGGAGAGCTTCGGCCGAAGGTGGGGAGGAGTCCACCTCCCACAAGGGAGGTGGATCTCCTCCTTTTAAATCCTTTTTCCCTTTATCTCTTGATCCCAGCCGCATGGGCCTTTCTAGAAGGTCTTGGCCAGCCCACTAAGAGCTGGAACTCCTCCTCTAAGGGCCCACGAAGTCCTTTGGTCATCACACCCCTCCCGGGGGTCCTCCGGCACCCTCCCGACACTCCCGATACACTACCGATGAGCCCGAAAACTTTCCGGTGACCAAAACTGGACTTCCTATATATCAATCTTCACCTCCGGACCATTCCGGAGCTCCTCGTGACGTCCGGGATCTCATCCGAGACTCCGAAAAACTTTCGGTAATCACGTATACCATTTCCCTATAACCCTAGCGTCATCGAACCTTAAGTGTGTAGACCCTACGGGTTCGGGAGACATGTAGACATGACCGAGACACCACTCCGGTCAATAACCAACAACGGGATCTGGATACCCATGTTGGCACCCACATGCTCCACGATGATCTCATCGGATGAACCACGATGTTGGGGATTCAATCAATCCCGTATACAATTCCCTTTGTCTATCGGTATGATACTTGCCCGAGATTCGATCGTCGGTATCTCTATACCTTGTTCAATCTCGTTACCGGCAAATCTCTTTACTCGTTCCATAATACATCATCGCATGACTAAATCCTTGGTCACACTGAGCTCATTATTATGATGTCTTACCGAGTGGGCCCAGAGATACCTCTCCGTCACACGGAGTGACAAATCCCAGTCTCGATTCGTGCCAACCCAACAGACACTTTCGGAGATACCCGTAGTGCACCTTTATAGCCACCCAGTTACGTTGTGACATTTGGGACACCCAAAGCATTCCTACGGTATCCAGGAGTTGCACAATCTCATGGTCTAAGGAAACGATACTTGACATTGAAAAGCTTTAGCAAATGAACTACACGATCTTGTGCTACGCTTAGGATTGGGTCTTGTCCATGGTCATGAAACCGTGACCATCTATTGATCAACGAGCTAGTAAACTAGAGGCTCACTAGGGACATGTTGTGGTCTACGTATTCACACATGTATTACGGTTTCCGGTTAACACAATTATAGCATGAACAATAGACAATTATCATGAACTAGGAAATACAATAATAACCATTTTATTATTGCCTCTAGGGCATATTTCCAACAGTCTCCCACTTGCACTAGCATCAATAATCTCGTTATATTGTGATGAATCGTACACCCATAGCATTCTGGTGTTGATCATGTTTTGCTCGTGAGAGAGGTTTAGTCAACGGATCTGCGACATTCAGATCCGTATGCACTTTACAAATATCTATATCTCCCTCCTGAATGTAATCACTGATGGAGTTGAAGCGGCGCTTGATGCGTCTTGTCTTCTTGTGAAACCCGGGCTCCTTCGCAAGGGCAATAGCTCCAGTGTTGTCACAGAATAGAGTCATCGGGCCCGACGCACTTGGAATTACTCATAGGTCAGTGATGAACTCCTTCATCCAGACTCCTTCCTTTCCTGCTTCTGAAGCAGATATGTACTCCGCTTCACATGTAGATGCTGCCATGATGCTTTGCTTGTTGCTGCACCAGCTGACTACCCCTCCGTTCAAAACATACACGTATCTGGTTTGCGACTTGGAGTCGTCCGGATCTGTGTCGAAGCTAGCACCGACGTAACCCTTTACGACGAGCTCTTCGACACCTCCATATACGAGAAACATGTCCTTTGTACTTTTTAGGTACTTCAGGATATTCTTGACAGCTGTCCAGTGTTCCGCTCCGGGATCACTTTGGTACCTCCCTACCAAACTTATGGCAAGGTTCACATCAGGTCTGGTACACAACATGGCATACATAATAGAGCCTATGGATAAAGCATAGGGGATGACACTCATCTCTTCTCTATCCTTTGCCGTGTTCGGGCATTGAGCCGTACTCAATCTCACACCTTGTAACACAGGCAAGAACCCCTTCTTGGACTAATCCATATTGAACTTCTTCAATATCTTTTCAAGGTATGTGCTTTGTGAAAGACCTATGAGGCGTCTCGATCTATCTCTATAGATCTTAATACCTAATATGTAAGCAGCTTCTCGAAGGTCCTTCATTGAAAAACACTTATTCAAGTAGGCCTTTACACTTTCCAAGAGTTCTATATCATTTCCCATTATGAGTATGTCATCCACATATAATACGAGAAATGCTACAGAGCTCCCACTCACTTTCTTGTAAATACAGGGTTCTCCATAAACCTGTACAAACCCAAACGCTTTAATCATTTCATTAAAGCGAATGTTCCAACTCCGAGATGCTTGCACCAGCCCATAGATGGAGCGCTGGAGCTTGCATACCTTGTTAGCATCTTTAGGATCGACAAAACCTTCCGGCTGCATCAATACAGTTCTTCCTTAAGGAAACCATTAAGGAATGCCGTTTTGACATCCATTTGCCAGATCTCATAATCATAAAATGCGGCAATTGCGAACATGATTCGGACAGACTTCAGCATCGCTATGGGTGAGAAAGTCTCATCGTAGTCAACTCCTTGAACTTGTCGATAACCGTTAGCGACAAGCCGAGCCTTATAGACGGTGACATTACCATCCGTGTCAGTCTTCTTCTTAAAGATCCATTTATTTTCAATGGCTCGTTTATCATCAGGTAAGTCCACCAAAGTCCACACTTTGTTCTCATACATGGATCCTATCTCAGATTTCATGGCTTCAAGCCATTTGTTGGAATCCGGGCCCGCCATCACTTCTTCATAGTTCAAAGGTTCACTGTTGTCCAACAACATGATCTCCAGGACAGGGTTGCCGTACCACTCTGGTGCGGAACGTGTCCTAGTGGACCTTCGACGTTCAATAGTAACTTGATCTGAAGTTTCATGATCATCATCATTAACTTCCTCTCCAGCCGGTGTAGGCTCCACAGAAACAACTTCCTGTGCTGCGCTACTCTCCGGTTCGAGTGGAGGTACAATTACCTCATCAAGTTCTATTTTCCTCCCACTTACTTCTTTCGAGAGAAACTCTTTCTCGAGAAAGGATCCATTCTTGGCAACAAAGACTTTGCCCTCGGATCGTAGGTAGAAGGTATACCCAATAGTCTCTTTGGGATATCCTATGAAGACGCACTTTTCCGCTTTGGGTTCAAGCTTCTCAAGTTGAAGTTTCTTCACATAAGCATCGCATCCCCAAACTTTTAGAAACGACAACTTAGATTTCTTACCAAACCATAATTCATACGGTGTCGTCTCAATGGATTTTGACGGTGCCCTATTGAAAGTGAATGCGGCAATCTCCAATGCATATCCCCAAAATGATAGGGGTAAGTCGGTAAGAGACATCATAGATCGTACCATATCTAATAGAGTGCGATTACGATGTTCAGACACACCATTTCGCTGAGGTGTGCCAGGCGGCGTGAGTTGTGAAACAATTCCACATTTCCTTAGGTGCGTGCCGAACTCGTGACCTAAATATTCTCCGCCACGATCAGATCGTAGGCACTTTATTTTCCCGTCACGTGGATTCTCTACCTCACTCTGAAATTCCTTCAACCTTTCAAAAGTTTCAGACTTATGTTTCATTAAGTAGACATACCCATATCTACTCAAGTCATCAGTGAGGGTGAGAACATAACGGTAGCCACCACGAGCCTCGACACTCAATGGACCGCATACATCGATATGTATTATTTCCAACAAGTCAGTTGCCCGCTCCATTGTTCTGGAGAAGGGAGTCTTGGTCATCTTGCCCATGAGGCATGGTTCGCACGTGTCAAATGATTCGAAATCAAGAGACTCCGAAAGTCCATCAGTATGGAGCTTTTTCATGCGTTTGACACCAATATGACCAAGGCGGTAGTGCCACAAGTAAGTGGGACTACCGTTATCAACCTTACACCTTTTGGTACTCACACTGTGGACATGTGTAACATCACGTTCGAGATTCATCAAAAATAAACCATTGACCAGCGGGGCATGACCATAAAACATGTCTCTCTTATAAATAGAACAACCATTATTCTTAGATTTAAATGAGTAGCCATCTCGCATCAAGCAAGATCCAGATACAATGTTCATGCTCAAAGCTGCTACTAAATAACAATTATTAAGGTTTAACACTAATCCCTAAGGTAGATGTAGAGGTAGCGTGCCGACAGCGATCACATCGACCTTGGAACCATTCCCGACGCGCATCGTTACCTCGTCTTTTGCCAGCCTCCGCTTATTCCGCAACTCCTGCTTGGAGTTACAAATGTGAGCAACTGCACCAGTATCAAATACCCAGGAGCTACTATGAGCGCTGGTTAGGTACACATCAATAACAAGTATATCACATATACCTTTAATGTTGCCGTCCTTATTATCCGTTAAGTACTTGGGGCAGTTCCGCTTCCAGTGACCGGTACCCTTGCAATAAAAACACTCAGTCTCAGGCTTGGGTCCATTCTTGTTCTTCTTCTTCCCGGCAACTTGCTTACCGGGTGCGGCAACAGCTTTGCCGTCCTTCTTGAAGTTCTTCTTACCCTTGCCTTTCTTGAAACTAGTGGTCTTATTCACCATCAACACTTGATGCTCCTTTTTGATCTCGACCTCCGCTGATTTCAGCATCGAGTACAACTCAGGAATGGACTTCTCCATCCCCTGCATGTTGTAGTTCATCACAAAGCTTTTGTAGCTAGGTGGAAGCGACTGGAGGATTCTGTCAATGAATGAGTCATCCGGGAGATTAACTCCCAGCTGAGTCAAGTGGTTGTGTAGCCTAGACATCTTGAGGATGTGCTCATTGACAGAACTATTCTCCTCCATCTTACAGCTGAAGAACTTGTCGGAGACGTCATATCTCTCGACCCGGGCATGAGCTTGGAAAACCAGTTTCAGCTCTTGGAACATCTCAAATGCTCCGTGTTGCTCAAAATGCTTTTGGAGCCCCGGTTCTAAACTGTAAAGCATGCCGCACTGAACAAGGGAGTAATCATCGCAGCGAGAATGCCATGCGTTCGCAACGTCTTGCTCTGCTGGGAGAATGGGTGGGTCACTTAGTGGTGCATCAAGGACATACAATTTCTTAGAAGCTATGAGGATGATCCTCAAGCCACGGACCCAGTCCGCATAGTTGCTTCCATCATCTTTCAGGTTGGTTTTCTCTTGGAACGCGTTGAAGTTGAGGTTGGCATTAGCGTTGGCCATTGGATCTACAATATAGATTGTAAAGACAATTTTAGACTAAGTTCATGATAATTAAGTTCACATAATCAAATTATTTAATGAACTCCCACTTAGATAGACATCTCTCTAGTCATCCAAGTGACACATGATCCATGTCAACTAGCCCGTGTCCGATCATCACGTGAGACGGACTAGTCATCCATGGTGAACATCTCCATGTTGATCGTATCTTCTATATGACTCATGTTCGACCTTTCGGTCTTCCGTGTTCCGAGGCCATGTCTGTACATGCTAGGCTCGTCAAGTCAACCTAAGTGTTCCGCGTGTGCAAATCTGCCTTACACCCATTGTATGCGAACGTTAGAGCCTATCACACCCGATCATCACGTGGTGCTTCGGAACGACGATCCTTACCAACGGTGCACAGTTAGGGTGAACACTTTTCTTTAAATTTTATTGAGAGATCATCTTATTTACTACCGTTGTTCTAAGCAAATAAGATGTAAACATGATAAACATCACATGCAATCAATATAGTGACATGATATGGCCAATATCATCTTGCTCCTTTGATCTCCATCTTCAGGGAACCATGATCATCACTGTCACCGACACGACACCATGATCTCCATCATTGTGTATTCATGAAGTTGTCTCGCCAACTATTACTTCTACTAATATGGCTAACGTTTAGCAATAAAGTAAAGTAATTACATGGCATTTATGATTGACACGCAGGTCATACAATAAAATAAGACAACTCCTATGGCTCCTTCCGGTTGTCATACTCATCGACATGCAAGTCGTGAACCCTATTAAAAGAACATGATCAATCTCATACATCACAATGCATCACATCACATCCTTTGGCCATATCACATCACAAGGCATATGCTGCAAAAACAAGTTAGACGCCCTCTAATTTGTTGTTGCAAGTTTTACGTGTCTGCTATAGGTTTCTAGCAAGAACGTTTCTTACCTATGCCAAAACCACAACGTGATAAGCCAATTGCTATTTACCCTTCATAAGGACCCTTTTCATCGAATCCAATCCGACTAAGGTGGGAGAGACAGACCCGCTAGCCACCTTATGCAACAAGTGCATGTCAGGCGGTGGAACCAGTCTCACGTAAGCGTACGTGTAAAGTCGATCCGGGCCACTTCATCCCACAATACCGTCGAATCAAGATAAGACTAGTAGTGGTAAGCATATTATCAAAATCGATGCCCACAACAACTTGTGTTCTACTCGTGCATAGATTCTACGCATAGACCTAGCTCATGATGCCACTGTCGGGAGACGTAGTAGTAAATCAAAAAATTTCCTACGATCACCAAGATCTATCAATGGAGAAACCAGCAACGAGTAGGGAGAGATTGCATCTTCATACCTTTGAAGATCTCTAAGCGGAAGCGTTATAAGAACGCGGTTGGTGGAGTCGTACTCGCAGCGATTCAGATCGCGGTGGATTCCGATCTCAGCGCCGAACAACGGCGCCTCTGCGTTCAACACACGTGCAGCCCGGTGACGTCTCCTACGCCTTGATCCAGCAAGGAGGAAGGAGAGGTTGAGAGAGAGGTCCGGCAGCATGACGGCATGGTGACGGTGGAGATGCGTGGTACTCCGATAGAGCTTTGCTAAGCACTACGGAGAACGAGGAGAGGGAGAGGTAGGGCTGCGCCGAGAGGAAGAGAGAACCGTGTCTCAAAACAGCCCCAAGGGCACCTCTATATATAGGAGGAGGAGGAGGTAGGGCTGCACCCTAGGGTTTCCACCCTAGGGTGGTGCGGCAGCCACCAGATGCATCTGGTGCGGCGGCTAGAGGGAGGGGAGGAGGTGCAACTGCCCTAGCCGCCCTAGGGTGGGCCTAGGGCCCATCTGGGGCTAGGGTTTGCCCCCTCTCTCCCCTTGCCGCGCCTTAGGCCAGGTGGGAGGGGCGCACCAGACCACCCAGGGGCTGGTTCCCTCCACCTACGGCCCATGAAGCCCTCAGGGGCCGGTGGGCCCACTTGGTGGACCCCCGGAACCCTTCCGGTGGTCCCGGTACACTACCGGTGACGCCCGAAACACTTTCGGTAACCAAAACCTCACATCCTATATATCAATCTTCATCTCTGGACCATTACGGGACTCCTCGTGACGTTCGGGATCTCATCCGGGACTCCGAACTACCTTTGGTAACCACGTACACTATTTCCCTATAACCCTAGCGTCATCGAGCCTTAAGTGTGTAGACCCTACGGGTTCGAGAGACACGTAGACATGACCGAGACACCTCTCTGGTCAATAACCAACAGCGGGATCTAGATACCCATGTTGTCTCCTATATGCTCCACGATGATCTCATCGGATGAACCACTATGTCGGGGATTCAATCAATCCCGTATACAATTCCCTTTGTCTATCGGTATGATACTTGCCCGAGATTCGATCGTCGGTATCTCTATACCTTGTTTAATCTCGTTACCGGCAAGTCTCTTTACTCGTTCCATAATACATCATCCCGTGGCTAACTCCTTAGTCACATTGAGCTCATTATGATGATGTCTTACCGAGTGGGCCGAGAGATACCTCTCCGTCACACGGAGTGACAAATCCCAGTCTCGATTCGTGCCAACCCAACAAACACTTTTGGAGATACCCGTAGTGCACCTTTATAGCCACCCAGTTACGTTGTGATGTTTGGCACACCCAAAGAATTCCTACGGTATCCGGGAGTTGCACAATCTCATGGTCTAAGGAAATGATACTTGACATTGAAAAGCTTTAGCAGACGAACTACACGATCTTGTGCTATGCTTAGGATTGGGTCTTGTCCATCACATCATTCTCCTAATGATGTGATCCCGTTATCAACGACATCCAATGTCCATGGTCATGAAACCGTGACCATCTATTGATCAACGAGCTAGTCAACTAGAGGCTCACTAGGGACATGTTGTGGTCTATTTATTCACACATGTATTACGGTTTCTGGTTAACACAATTATAGCATGAACAATAGACAATTATCATGAACAAGGAAATACAATAATAACCATTTTATTATTGCCTCTAGGGCATATTTCCAACAGTCTCCCACTTGCACTAGAGTCAATAATCTAGTTACATTGTGATGAATCGAACACCCATAGCATTCTGGTGTTGATTATGTTTTGCTCGTGAGCGAGGTTTAGTCAACGAATCTGCGACATTCAGATCCGTATGCACTTTACAAATATCTATATCTCCCTCCTGAATGTGATGGAGGCAATAATAAATTGGTTATTATCATATTTCCTTGTTCATGATAATTGTTTATTATCCATGCTATAACTGTATTAATCGGAAACTCAGATACATGTGTGGATACATAGATAACACCATGTCCCTACTATGCCTCTAATAGAATAGCTCGTTGATGAAAGATGGCAATGGTTTCCTAGTCATGGACATGAGATGTTATCTGATAATGGGATCACGTCATTAGGAGTATGATGTGATGGACAAGACCCAAACTACAAACGTAGCATATGATCGTGTCAGTTTATTGCTACTGTTTTCTGCATGTCAAGCATCTGTTCCTATGACCATGAGATCATGCAACTCACTCATACCGGAGGAGTGCCTTGTGTGTATCAAACATCGCAACGTAACTGGGTAACGATAAAGGTTCTCTACAGGTATCTTCGAGGGTGTCTGTTGGGTTGGCATGGATCAAGACTGGGATTTGTTACTCCGTGTGACGGAGAGGTATCTCAGGGCCCACTCGGTAATACAACATCACAATAAGCCTTGCAAGCAATGTGACTAAGTGTTAGCCACGGGATCTTGTATTACGAAACGAGGAAACAGACTTTCCGGTAACGAGGTTGAACTAGGTATGGAGATGCCGACGATCGAATCTCGGGCAAGTAGCATACCGAAGAACAAAGGGAACATCATACGAGATTAACTAAATCCTTGACATAGAGGTTTGACCGATAAAGATCTTTGAAGAATAAGTAGGAACTAATATGGGCATCCAGGTCCCGCTATTGGTTTTTGACCGTAGAGGTGTCTCGGTCATGTCTACATAGTTCTCAAACCTACATGGTCTACACACTTAAGGTTAGGTGATGTTTCAGTAGTATAGAGTTATGTATGGTGGTGAACTAAGGTTGTTCGGAGTCCCGGATGAGATCTCGGACATCACGAGGAGCTTCATAATGGTCCGGAGGTAAATATTGATATATAGGAAGTCCTATTTTGGTCGACGGAAAAGTTCTGGGCTCATCGGTAGTGTACCGAGAGTGCTGAGAGGGTACCGAGGGACCATCGGGAGGGGTATTCCGATCCAAGAGGCTACATGGGCTGCGGGAAGAGGTATACCTGCCCTTAGTGGGATGGCCTAAGTCCCACAATAGGCCCATGCGGCTGGAGTTGCAGGAGAAGGAAAAAGGCCAAGGTGGAAAGAGTTTCCAAGTGGGAAGGAGGAGTCCTAATCCTACTAGGATTGGAGGAGGACTCCTCCTCTCCTCCTTGTGCAAGGCCAAGGGCTAGACCCTTATGCTCCAAGCCTCCCACTACCTCCTCCTATATATATACTTGAGGTTTTGAGGGTTTTGACACACAAAAAACTGCCACATGCTGCCCTCTCCTCTAGATCGTAGTTTCTCCTCTAGATCGGTTTTTAGCGGTGCTTAGGCGAAGCCTTGGTGGAATAACTCCACCACCGTCGCTGCAACACCGTCGCGCTGCTAGACAACTCGTCTACCTCTCTACTCCCTCTTACTGTATCAAGAAGGCAGAGATCATCATCAAGCCGTACGTGTGCTGAACGCGGAGGTGCCGTCCGTTCGACACTAGATCGGAAGGACCATGATGGGATCGCGAGACGACTCATGATGAGATCACGAGACGGATCGTGAAGACGTTCGACTACATCAACCTCGTTTCTTAACGCTTCCCGCTTAGCGATCTACAAGGGTATGTAGATCCACCCTCCCTCTCGTAGATGCTCATCACCATGGATAGATCTTGCGTGTGCGTAGGAAATTTTTTGTTTCCCATGCAACGCTCCCCAACAGTGGCCTCATGAGCTAGGTCTATGTGTAGATGAGATCTCGAGTAGAACACAATGAGTTTGTGGGTGTTGATGCTTAGATTTCTTCCTCCCTTGGTCATGTTTTGGTTCGGTGGTATTGTGGGATGAAGCGGCCCGGACCAACCTTACCCGTACGCTTACGAGAGACCGGTTCCATCGACTGACGTGTAACTTCATTGCACAAAGATGGCTGATGGGTGTCTGTTTTTCCTACTTTACTTTGATCGGATTCGACAAAGGTGGTTCTTGAGAAGGTTGAATATCAATTTATGTATCACCATTGTGGTTTTGCGTAGGTGAGAATTGTTCTTGCTAGATACCTGTAGCAGCCACGTAAAACTTGCAACAACAATTAGAGGACGTCTAACTTGTTTTTGCAGGGTATGTTGTGATGTGATATGGCCAATTACATGATGAGATATATGTGATGTATGTGATGATCATGTATTGTATAGAATATCACGACTTGCATGTCGATGAGTACGGCAACCGACAGGAGCCATAGGGTTGTCTTTAATTATTGTATGACCTACATGTCAATCATTAAGCACTATGTAATGCTTCACTTTATCACTAAGCGGTAGCAATAGTAGTAGAAGCATGTTGGGCGTGACAACCCCGATGGTGACACATTGATGGAGATAAATATGATGGAGATCATGGTGTCATCCCGGTGACGATGGAGATCATGCCGGTGCTTTAAGGATGGAGATCAAAAGCACAAGTTCATGGCCATATCATGTCACTTATGATTTGCATGTGATGTTAATCCTTTTATGAACCTTGTTTTTCTTAGGACGATGATAGCATTATAAGGTGATCCCTCACTAAAATTTCAAGATCAATTGTGTTCTCCCCGAGTGAGCATCGTTGCAAAAGTTCGTCATGTCGAGACACCACGTGATGATCGGGTGTGATAGACTCTACATTCACATACAACGGGTGTAAGCCAGTGTTGCACATGCAGAACACTCGGGTTAAACTTGATGAGCCTAGCATGTACAGACATGGCCACGGAACACAAGAGACCGAAAGGTCGAACATGAGTCATGTAGTAGATATGATCAACATGATGATGTTCACCATTGAAACCACCTCAACTCACGTGATGATCGGACTTGAGTTGGTGAATTTGGATCATGTATCACCTGAATGACCGGAGGGATGTCAATTTGAGTGGAATTTCTTAATTAATATGATTAATTGAACTCATTATCATGAACATAGTCAGTAGCGTCTTTGCAAATTATGTTGTAGATTACTACCTCACGCTGTAGCTCCCTTAAATTTTTATATGTTCCTAGAGGAACAGAGTTGAAATATGATGGTGGCAATATTGCGGATTGGGTCTGTGATCTGAGGATTGTCCTCATTGCTGCACAAAAGGCTTATGTCCTTAATGCACCGCTCGGTGCGCCACCCCCTCTAGCGTCGTCTGTAGATGTTGTGAACATCTGATAGGCACGTTCCGATGACTACTTGATAGTTTAGTGCATCATGCTTTACGACTTAGAATTGATGCTCCAAAATGTTTTGAACGTCATGGAACATATGATATGTTCTAAGAGCTCAAATTGGGATATCAGGCTCGTGCCCGTGTTGTGAGATATGAGATCTCCAACAAGATTCTTTGCCTGCAAGATGAAGGAGAATAGCTCAATCGTTGAGCATGTGCTCAGATTGTCTGGGTGCTACAATCGCTTGAATCGAGTGGGAGTTGATCTTCCAGATAAGAAAGTGATTGATAAAGTTTTCCAAGTCACTGTCACTAAGCTACTAGAGCTTCGTGATGAACTATAAAATGCCAAGGATGGAAATAATGATCCCTGAGCTGTTCGCGATATTTGACGCCGCGAAGGTAGAAATCTAGGAGCATCAAGTGTTGATGGTTAGTAAAACCACTAGTTTCGAGAAGGGCAAGGAGGGAAACTTCATGGATGGCAAGTCAGTTGTTGATCTAGTGAAGCAACCCAAAGTTGAACCCAAACCCGAGACTAAGTGCTTCTATTATGAGAAGAGCGGTTGCTGAAGTGGAACAACCCTAGATACTTGGTAGATAAGAAGGCTGACAACGTCGACAGAAGTATATTTTGATATACGTGTTATTGATGTGTACCTTGCTAGTACTTCTAGTAGCACCTGGGTATAGGATACCGGTTCGGTTGCTAAATGTTAGTAACTCGAAATAAAAGCTACGGAATAAACAGAGACTAGCTAAGTGTGAGGTGACGATGTATGTTGGAAATGTTTCCAAGGTTGATGTGATCAACATCGCACACTCTCTCTACCTTTGGGATTAGTGACAAACCTAAATAAATGTTATTTGGTGTTTGCGTTAAGAATGAACATGATTGGACCGTGTTTATTGCAACACAATTATTCATTTAAGGTAGAGAATAATGGTTATTCTGTTTACATGAATAATACCTTCAATGGTCATGTACCCAGTGAGAATGGTTTGTTGAATCTTGATCGTAGTAATACACATGTTCATAACAATGATGCCAAAAGATACAAAGTTAATAATGATGGTACCACATACTTGTGGCGCTGCCGCTAAATGTCATATTGGTATAAATCGCATGAAGAAACTCCATGCTGATGGATCTTTGGACACATTCGGTTTCGAATCGGTTGAGACATGCGGACCATGCCTCTTGGGCAAGATGGCTAGAGACCCCGTTTTCAGTATGATGGAGCGGGCTAGTAACTTATTGGAAATAATACATGTTGATGTATGCGATCCAATGAGTGTTGTAGCATGCAGTGGATATTGTTATTTTTCTTACCTTCACCGATGATTTGAGTATATATGAGTATATTTGCTTAATGAAACACAAGTCTAAAACATTTCAAAAGTTCAAACAAATTCAGAGTGAAGTTTAAGATCATCGTGACAAGAAGATAAAAATATCTACAATATGATCATGGAGGTGAGTATATGAGTTACGAGTTTGGCATACAACTTTAGACAATGTGAAAGTTGTTGCACAACCCACGCCACCTGGAACACCATAGTGTGATGGTGTGTCCAAACGTCATAGTCATGCTATATTGGATATGGTGCGTACTATGATGTCTCTTATCGTTTTCCACTACCGTTTTGGGGTTATTCATTAGAGACAACTACATTCACTTTAAATAGGGCACCATCTAAATATGTTGAGGTGACACCATATGAATTATGGTTTGAAAGAAACCTAAGATGTCATTTCTTAATGTCTAGGGCTGCGACGCTTATGTGAAAAAGGTTTTCACCTAATGAGCTCGAACCCAAAGCGGACAAATGCATCTTCATGGAATACCCTAAGAACAGTTGGGTATACCTTCTATCTCAGATCCGAGTGCAAAGGGTTTGTTGCTATAAACGGGTCCTTTCTCGAGAAAGAGTTTGTCTCAAAATAATTGAGTGGGAGGAAGATAGAACTTGATGAGGTTGTTAAACCTTTGTTTCAACCAGAGAGTAGCGCATCACAGAAAGTTGTTTATATGGAGCCTACATTAGTTGAGGAGGAAGTTAATGATGATGATCATGAAGCTTAGGATCAAGTTACTATCGAACCTCGTAGGTCGACAAGGACGCATACTGCTCCTGAGTGGTACGACAACCCTGTCTTAGAGGTCATGTTATTGGACAACGATGAGCCTACGAGCTATGAAGAAGCGATGATGGGCCTGGATTCCGACAAATGGCTAGGAGCCATGAAATCCGAGAAAGGATCCATGTATGAAAACCAAGTATGGACTTTGGTAGACTTCCCGTTGAACGGTAGGTCATTGAGTACAAATGGACCTTTAAGATGAAGACAGACGCTAATGGTGAATGTCACTATTTATAAAGCTTGACTTGTTGCAAAGAAGTTTCTGCCAAGTTCAAGGAGTTGACTACGATGAGACCTTCTCACCCGTAGCGATGCTAAAAGTCTGTTGGAATTATGTTAGCAGTTACTGCGTTTTCCAATTATGAAATCTGGCATATGGATGTCAAAACATCGTTTCCTTCCTTGAGGAAAGGTTGTATGAGATACAACCAGAAGGTTTTGTCAGTCCTAAGGATGCTAAAAGGTGTGCAAGCTCCAGTGATCCTTCTATGGATTGGAGCAAGCATCTCGGAGTTGGAATATACACTTTGATGAGGTGATCAAAGTTTTTGAGTCTATACAAAGTTTATGAGAAACTTGTATTGACAATAAAGGGAGTGGGAGCACTATAGAATTTTTGATAAGCATATGTGGTCGACATATTATTGATCGAAAATGATGTAGAATTTCTGGAAAGCATAAACGGTTGTTTGAAAAGAGTTTTTCAAAGGAAGACCTAGATAAAGCTACCTAATTGTTGAGCATCAAGATCTATAGAGATAGATCAAGATGCTTGATGAGACTTTCAATGAGGGGAGAGATGGGGAGTGGGGGAGAGAGTGGGGGTCTGGGGCTAGGGTTTTCCCCCGGTGGGGGGTTATGGGGGGCGGGGTGGGCCGGTTGGGCCGGCCAGCTGGGCTGGGGGCCCAGTACGGGGGTGAGGTTTGCTTTTATTTTTCTTTTAGTTTAGTTTTTTTGTTTTTGTCTTATTTTAATTTAATGTATTTTAACATCTTATAAAATTGTGGTTTCTTCACCAATATTAATCATGACTTAATTGTTACATCTAGAACATTTTAGTTTTGATATTTGAAAGCTTTTATTGTTTGACTTTATTTTAAATTTCAATTTGAACGGGGTTTGATTCCAACGCGAGTTTATCAACATTAATAGGGGTGACGTGGCATCAGTAGCATGGGATTACTGTAGCTTAATTATAGAGATTATTGTAGCTCAAATCCAGGGCGTCACAACTATAGACTTCCATGCCAATTCCTCTTAATAAGGTTATGTTTAGTAAGAATAACTCCGCGACGAAGATACCATGCAACGATTTTATTCTTAAGAGGTATTTCATCTTTTAGATGTTCTTTTTATTATCAACTGGCACATTAGACTGGATTAATGCTCTGTACATAGACAACACTTAGAACTGTCCATTCCCATGTAGGTTCCATGAGAAAAAACCGGACCCTATGTGACAATTGCACCGTGGAGAACCGCTGGAGTAGGATGTTCCACGATTGGAGTCTGGGTCCAATTAAATCCCTTTTGAACGTCACATTTGGAAGAAATGATTCCATTACCGTGGCTATAGTATCACCCTTATGATGCACAATATTGTATAGAGACGGATATTGTTCTCAAAGAGTGGCATTTCCTAGCCACTTATCCTCCTAGAATCTAATTTCGGAGCTGTCCTTAATCAAGAAGGATCCGTAGTAGAAGAAATATTTCTTTGTAGCCATTAGAGTCGCCCAAAAGTGAGAATCCCTAGGCCTCCAATATACTTGTGATACCGCCTTGGAGCCCACATATTTCCTCCTAAGGTGGGTTTGCCATACACCATCTTCCGTCAGTAGTTTAAAAAACCATTTGCCAAGTAGGGCCCTATTCTTAACCTCAAGGTCATGAATGCCCAACCCGCCTTGGTCTTTGGGACGACAAACCACACTCCATTTAGCTATTCGATATTTCTTTCTCTCGCTATCTCCTTGCCAAAAGAATCTTGATCGAAAATGATCCAATCTATGTAAAACTCCTTTCGGCAACTGGAAGAAGGAAATCATATATAGTAGCATATTACTTAGCACTGAACTTATGAGAACCAATCTTCCACCTAGAGATAGCAGTTTACCTTTCCAACTACTAAGTCTTTTCTGCAGCCTCTCCTCGATGTGTTTCCATTCAACATTTGTGAGTCTCCAATAATGTATCGGTATCCCCACATATGTGATTGGAAAGTGGCCTAACCCACAACCGAATAGGTTGGCATACATGCGAGCCTTGTCTTGAGCTTCGCCAGAGCAAAACAATTCACTTCTATGAAAATTGATCTTAAGACCCGAGAGTTGCTCGAATGCCGATAAAATTAATTTCAAATTTCTCGCTTTCTTGTGGTCATGATCCATGAAGAGAATCGTATCATCGGCACACTGAAGTATAGAGAGACCACCATCAACTAGATGATTTATTACCCCATCAATTTTCCATCATCCTTGGCACGCTCAATCATGACTGCTAGCATATCTGGCACTATATTGAATAGCATGGGCGATATCGAGTCACCTTGTCACAGTCCCTTCTTCGTTTGGAAATAGGGCGCCACTCTAATGGTCACACCGCCTCCTAAAATGAAGCTATGGATCATAGCACGCCACTCTAGAGAAAATCCTTTCTTTCTGAGAGTCTGTTGAAGAAATGGCCATTTGACTTTGTCATAAGCTTTTTTAAAGTCTATTTTAAGGACCACCCCATTCAACTTTTCCGATGTAATCCATGGATATTCATGAAGGATAACAACTCCATCTAGGGTGTGTCTACCTTGCATAAAAGTTTTTTATGAAGGACGAATCACATGTTCTACCAACAAATTCAGCCTAATAGTCGCAACCTTCATGGATATTTTAAAACTAACATTAAGAAGGCAAATAGGTCTATATTGTTGTATCCTTTTTGCCTCATTAACCTTAGGTAATAAAATAATCTCACCAATGTTTAAGCGAAACAATTCTATTTGGCCAGCATGTAGGTTGCTAAACAAGAGGAGGAGATCTTGTTTGATGACTTCCCAAAAGTTCTGATAGAATTCTACGGGAAGACCATCCGGACCCGGGGATTTGTTGTGGTCCATTAGGAAAATCACCTTTCTAATTTCCTCATCGGAGTATGGTGCTGTTAGAAGGTTGTTTTCCTCATCAGAGACTTGGGGGATGTCATCTGTTCTTGACTTATCCATCGAAAAGTTTCTTTCCTCTCGGGCTCCGAACAAATTTTTATAATAATTAGGGATATAAGATTTAAGTTGCACATGCCCCTCAACTGTGCCATCATCCTGTTGTAGGGAATGAATAAATTTCTTACGATGTCTGCCATTGGCAACTCCATGGAAATATCTAGTATTTGAATCACCTTTGAGGATAAACTGAGAGTTGGAATGTTGGTACTATTTTAGTTCCTCTTCACACATCATGCTAGCTATCTGTGCATCCGATCGACTCTTAATCTCGATTTCATGCTCAGAAAGAGGTCTAACCTCTGCCAAAGATTCTAATTCATCAATGATAGATGAGAGACAAAGTTTCTCCTTTTTGGGGATACCCACTATATGCCTAGCCCAACCACCAAGGAATTTACATAATGCACGGATTTTGTTATTCCATTCTGCATTGGGGTATGCTCGGCCACCTATTTCTCCAATACCTCCTTGACCATGTCATGGAAGCCATCCCGATGCAACCAACCAAGTTCGAACTTGAACTTGCGTCTAAGTTGTGGATGTGGAAAACCAGTAGTTAGGAGGATGGGTGTGTGGTATGATATGGCCTCGATACGAGGTAGAGCACGAACAAACACCATAGGAAATGTCGATTCCCAATCGGTATCCATTAAAACGCGATCTAGTTTCGCATATGTCGGTTCTGGAAGACTGTTCGCCTAAGTGATCTAGACAATCAATGACATCATTGAAAAGGAAAGGCCAATGATTATCAAATGTACTACGGTTTTCTCATTTGGAAATCAAAGAAAATTAAAATTCCCACCTATAAGAATGGGGTAGGTATTATCTTTTTTCCATATTAACTAATTCACGAAGAAAGTCGACCTTGAACTCATCCTAGGCTGCCCCATACACGGCGACGAGGGTCCATGTGAAGTTGTTGGCGTTGTTGCGAATATGGAGTTTAGCATGAAACTCACCATCTGAACTATCCAACACATCCATAGTCCTTGTGTTTACGCCTAGTAAGATGCCCCCAGAATGACATTTAGGCAGTCGTAAACCCAAGTGAAGTCCATTCCGCCAGAAAAACGGTCAAGCAGACTCACTGAGAAATCACGTCTCCCCGTTTTAGAGATAGCCAAAAAATCTAAATTGTATTCCTTATTACATTCCGCAATGGATAAATGTTTAGACAATTCACAAAGATCTCTGCTATTAAAAAACATTCCGTTCATGAGGAAACAATAGGAGATTTAGAAAACTTCGCCCTCTTATGGGACTTACTATCTTTGTTCAAACGTGTGGTCTTTGATTTACGTCCGGAGCCTTTCAGTTCAATCGAAGAACTAAGCACGGGTTCAACTAGACCCATGTCTGAAACCGCTCCTTCTAAGTGAGAGAGTAGTTGACCATCTGATGTGGCATGCAACTCCTCCTCCTCGATATGAGAGGCAAATGACTTGGTAGAAACATGTGGAATAACTTTTAATCATCATATTATAATTGTTTCAAAACTTTTGTCGGAATATAAATACCAGTTTCATTCTTTCCCCGATTAACACCCACATTATTCAACTTAGAAATGATGGATGTATCGGAAAAGGCTAAAAAGGATTTAGGTGATGATGCAATACCTTGGTTGTTGAGTTTCTGCGCTGCTTTATGATGCATAGCCTTGGCCAAGGAGTCCTCATATGTGTTCATAGAGCCGTCATCAGGAACTGTATGCCGATTACTCCGCCGTGTTGGTGTCACCCCCACCAATGGTTGTGGCGCTGACTGTGTTGTCGGTGGAGGGGATGGTGATGGAGTAGCAACCCCCTCCCCGACTATCCGATCCACCCGCACGAGCGACGAGGCCGCTGTCTCAAGTGTGTCTATAGCCAGACCCACATGCGGATGATGAGATGTCAAGCGTGTTGTCACGGTCGCTGAGGGGACTGATACGTCCTCTGACGCGATCGTCGGTGATACGTCTCCAACGTATCTACAATTTTTTCTTGTTACATGTTCTTATATTATCAATCTTGGATGTTTTACAATCATTTATAGCAACTTTATATCATTTTTTGGGACTAACCTATTGACATAGTGCCAAAGTGCCAGTTGTTGTTTTTTCTTTTTTTTACTTCGCAAAAAATCGATACCAAACAAAGACCAAACACCGTGAAAATTTTTGGTGAATTTTTTTGGACCAAAAGAAACCAGATGGGCTAGGCAAGTGCCAGAGAGGAGGCCCGAGGTGGGGAACACCCACCAGTACGCGCCAGAGGCCCCTAGCGCGGCCTGGTGGGTGGTGCCCACCTCAGGACCCCCCTCTACCAACTATCGCCTTTATAAATTCTCAAATATTCGGAAAACCCTAGAGGACTCGACAAAACACAATTCCATCCGCCGCAAGTTCCAAAACCTTGAGATCCAATCTAACACCATCATGGAGAGGTTCATCTTCTTCATAGGTGCCTCTCCGATGATGCGTGAGTAGTCCACCATAGACCTACGGGTCTGTAGGCAGTAGCTAGATGGCTTCCTCTCTCTCTCCTGATTATCAATACAATGGTCTCTTGGAGATCTATTTGATGTAATGACTTTTGCAGTGTGTTTGTTGGGATCCAATGAATTTTGAGTTCATGATCAGTTTCTATCCATGAATATGATTTGAGTCTCTTTGATCTCTTATTTGCATGATTACTCATAACCTTGTATTTCTTCTTCGAATATTTGGTTTAGTTAGACCAACCAGATCGATTTTTCTTGCCATGGGAAGGGGTGCTTTGTGATGGGTTTGATCTTGCGGTGTTCTTTCCCGGTGACAGAAGAGGCAGCAAGGCACGCATGTATCGTTGCCATTAATGATACCAAGATGGGGTCTATTCCTACATGAATAGATCTTGTCTACATCATGTCACCGTTCTTATTGCATTACTCTGTTTCTCCATGAACTTAATGCACTAGATGCATGCTGGATAGCAGTCGATGTGTGGAGTAATAGAAGTAGATGCAGAATCATTTAGGTCTACTTTTCTTGGACGTGATGCCTATATAATGATCATTGCCTGGATATTTTCATGATTATTTAATCTTCGATTAATTGCCCAAGAGTAATTTGTTCACCCACCGTGTGCTATACTCATGAGAGAAGCGAGTAGTGAAACCTACGGCCCCCGGGTCTACTTTTCCAACATATTTCTTTCCCATCTATTATTTTGCTGTTTTGTTTCTAGATTTATTAATTCAAAAACCCAAAAATACCTTGTTGTACTTTTTGTTTACCTATTTTATTTTGTGTTCTTGCGAGATCTATTTGCCAAAACTATCACTACCTAATCTATCTTTTTATCGTTGAGAGCTTGACAACCTCTCTTATGCGTTGTGTTGCAAGTATTTGTTATTTGTGTGCTGGTGTTGTTTACGTAGGTGCTTGATATTCCTCTACGAAATGATACCTTGGTTTCATAACTAAGGGAAATACTTACCGTCGTTGTGCTGCATGATCCCTTCCTTTTTGAGGAAATACTGACGCAGTCTCAAGCCACGTCAGCCGGTTGGTCCGCCAGTTCCTCAACTAGCGTGAAGATCGCCACGGTCGCATTGTACACAGATAGGGTCACCATCATCTGCCTCGACACACAGGACGAAAGTGTGTCGGGTGAAACCACCTGCTCCGGCCCCATGGACAAAAGTGCATGCTCATCCAACGTAGCAGCCATGCATGTGTTCCCATGCATGTGATGACCCACCATATCAGCCATGTATGTGCTCCCATGCATCTAATCAGGGTCAGCTAGCGTAGTACGTGTAGACTGAGACGTCCCTATACTAGCGAACAGAAGTGGAAACAACGAAACATCATGATCGTGTCTGGTTACCTGCATCGTTTTTGGGCACTTTGCATACTTGTCCCAACTAGGCCTGGCTGAGCATATGCAAGCAAAAAGTCAACATCTGCATGTTGATTAGTTATGTGCATTGCATCAAGGCCCAGATGGCTACAAATTGTTTGGTTGCCTGTGTTTGTGCTTTACGTGTGAGCAGATGCAAAGCACAGTTGTTGGTTGTGTGCAAGTACTTGATCTACTCACCCCTTTCAAATTTGGTGGAGTTACCACCTGACGGGGATATACCCCATGGTATGACCCGGCCTGGCGACTCACAGGAGACCCGGCCAAAGACATGACATCTTATTAATGACCCGGCCAGGCAACTCACAGGAGACCAGTTAAAGACATGACATCTTATTTATGACCCGGCAAGCGGGTCACAGGATGACCAAGCCCAAGACCGGGCGGGTGAGCCGGCGCCAGGCGGCTCACAAGAGAAGGCCCACAGGAGAAGGCCCACAAGGGAGAAGGATTCTCTTAAAGGAAATAAGACCCGGAGTAGGATTCATGAGAGACTAGTCCTAATCCTACTCCTAGTAGGACTCTATTTGTAAACCTACCCTCTCCACTTATATAAGGAGGGGTAGAGCACGCGTAGAGGGACAAGTTCTCAAGAGACACAAGTCTACAAGTTTAGACAACACAAGAGATTAGAGGCTCTCGTGATTAGAGGTAGCAATTAGCACCCTTGTAACCGAGAGATCTTCATCATCATCAATACCAGACAAGTAGGACGTAGGCTTTTACCTCCATCGGAGGGGCCGAACCTAGGTAAAACTCCGTGTCTTCTTGATTCCGATCAACCCCTTCAAGCCGCCATGTATTTGCGTCTCGCCCCGAACCTAAGTCCGTTCACCCGGACATTTGCCGTGACAAATCCACGACAGCACCCATTTGATAGCACACAACACACACACACAACACCATGATCAACATCACCACAAAAACAACAAGAACAAGCAAAGAGCAGGCAGATCATAAGCTACTAGGCACAAGTTCAAAACAGCAGGGCATCCCATGCCCCTACTGGATCCTAGGATTCTGCTCCTTGGGAGAAATATGGACATGTTGATAGCAAAAGAGATGATCAGGCTCCAATTCAAACCTACACTACTTCAGTTCATAGTACTACGCATGGTTCAGACTAGACGAATCGACTAGAGGGACCGAGTGATGGCGCTGACGCAACTATTCCTCGTGCACCGGACAGTGCATATGTTAGAGTTGTTGGCCTTGTAGATCTGCACCTTGAGCCCCAAGTCGAAGAGATTGAATACTACAAGGTCGCGAAGGACGATCTTGTGTCGGCCGTAGAAGTACTCCTAGCCGCGCCCCGACACCATGTGCCCCTTGAACATCTGCACCTAGACCCAAAACTCGCACCACTTGTTGGCAGAGAGGCTGACGACACGAGGAGGGCCGCTGATCAGACATTGCTTCATCACCTTTCTGAACTTATGCGGGATGATGAGCATGGCGATGTCCTCCTGGTTAGTGATCTACACGTAGAGCATGGTAGATTCTCGTGCACCCTCGTCATGCCTCGACCTCGGCCTCCTGCCAGTGCCCAGCGACATCCTCAGGAACTTCACCCTGCTAGGGAGCACCACCCTGTTCAGCCACCGGTTGGTGGGGATGAGGTCCTCCGCCCCCTCTGTGCCAGCAATGACCTGCGCACCACCGTCGGTTGTGTCCCACTCCATCCACATTATCTTGTCAGCAAGATGGACATCAGTTAGCAACACATATGACACATGATCAAAGCTAACAAGTAGAACATGATGTATGCTCACTGAACATAGCTTACTGTTGGAAATATGCCCTAGAGGTAATAATAAATAGTTATTATTATATTTCCTTGTTCATGATAACCGTTTATTATCCATGCTATAATTATATTGATTGGAAACACATTGCATGTGTGGATATATAGACAACAGTGTGTCCCTGGTATGCCTCTAGTAGACTAGCTCGTTGATCAAAGATGGTCAAGGTTTCCTAGCCATTGACATGAGATGCCATTTGATAATGGGATCACATCATTGGGAGAAGGATGTGATGGACAAGACCCAAACTATAAACGTAGCATATGATCGTGTCAGTTTATTGCTATAGTTTTCTACATGTCAAGTATATGTTCCTTTGACCATGAGATCATGCAACTCACTGACACCGTAGGAGTACCTTGTGTGTATGAAATGTTGCAACGTAACTGGATGACTATAAAGATGCTCTACAGGTATCTCCGAGGGTGTCTGTTGAGTGAGCATGGATCAAGACTGGAATTTGTTACACCGTGTGACGAAGAGGTATCTTAGGGCCCACTCGGTAATGCAAAATCACAACAAGCCTTGCAAGCAATGTGACTAAAGTGTTAGCCATGGGATCTTGTATTACGGAACAAGTAAAGAGACTTGTCGGTAACGAGATTGAACTAGGTATTGAGATACCGATGATCGAATCTCGGGCAAGTAACATACTGAAGAACAAATGGAACAACATACGGGATTAACTGAATCCTTGACATAGAGGTTCGATTGATAAATATCTTCATATAATATGTAGGAACCAATATGGGCATCCAAGTCCCGCTATGTTGGGAGACGTAGTAGTGAATCAAAAAAATTCCTACGATCACCAAGATCCATCTATGGAGAAACCAGCAACGAGTAAGGGGATAGTGCATATTCATACCTTTGAAGATCGCAAAGCGAAAGCGTTACTAGAACATGGTTGGTGGAGTCGTACTCGCAGCGATTCAGATCGCGGTGGAATCCGATCTAAGTGCCGAACAACGGCGCCTCCGCGTTCAACACACGTGCAGCCTAGTGACGTCTCCTATGCCTTGATCCAACAAGGAGGGAGGAGAGGTTGAGGGAGAGCTCCGACAGCATGACGGCATGGTGACGGTGGATCTGCGTGGTACTCCGGCAGGGCTTCGCCAAGCGCTACGAAGAACGAGGAAGAAGAAGGGTAGGGCTGCGTCGAGGGAGAGAGAAACTTGTGTTCTTCGCAGCCCCAAAACCCCCACTATTTATAGGAGGAGGAGGAGGGAGGGCACGGCCCTAGGGTTCCCACCCTAGGAGCTGGCGGCAGCCCAGATGGCATCTGGTGTGGCGGCCAGGAGAGGGAGTGGGAGGGGCGGCGCCCTAGGTGGGCCTAGGGCCCATTTGCCCCTAGGGTTTGCCCCCCTCCCACCTGTGATGCACCTTTGGCCCTTGTGGGCGGCGCACCAGCCCACCTAGGGATGGTTCCCTCCCACTTGCGACCCATGCAGCCCTCCGGTGCCTGTGGCCCCACTTGGTGGACCCCCGGAACCCTTACGATGGTCCCGATACGTTACCGGTGATGCCCAGAACACTTCCAGTGACCAAAATCTCACTTCCAATATATGAAACTTTACCTCCGGCCCATTCCGGAACTCCTCGTGACGTCCAGGATCTCATTCGGTACTCCAAACAACCTTTGGTAACCACACACACTATTTACCTATAACCCTAGCATCATCGAACCTTAAGTGTGTAGACCCTATGGGTTCGGGAGGCACGTAGACATGACCGAGACACCTCTCCGATCAATAACCAACAATGGGATCTGGATACCCATGTTGACTCCCACATGCTCCATGATGATCTCATCGGATGAACCATGATGTCGGGGATTCAATCAATCCCGTATACAATTCCCTTTGTCTACCGGTATGATACTTGCCCGAGATTTGATCGTCGGTATCCTTATACCTTGTTCAATCTCGTTACCAGCAAGTCTCTTTACTCGTTCCGTAACACGTCATCCCGTGTCTAACTCCTTAGTCACATTGAGCTCATTATGATGATGTCTTACCGAGTGGGCCCAGAGATACCTCCCCGTCACACGGAGTGACAAATCCCAGTCTCGATTCGTGCCAACCCAACAGAAACTTTCGAAGATACCCGTAGTGTATCTTTATTGCCACCCAGTTATGTTGTGACGTTTGGCACATCCAAAGTATTCCTACGGTATCCGGGAGTTGCACAATCTCATGGCCTAAGGAAACGATACTTGACATTAGAAAAGCTTTAGCAAACGAACTACACGATCTTGTGCTATGCCTAGGATTGGGTCTTGTCCATCACATCATTATCCTAATGATGTGATCCCATTATCAATGACATCCAATGTCCATGGTCATGAAACCGTGACCATCTATTGATCAACGAGCTAGCCAACTAGAGGCTCACTAGGGACATGTTGTGGTCTATGTATTCATACATGTATTACGGTTTCCGGTTAACACAATTATAGCATGAGCAATGGACAATTATCATGAACAAGGAAATACAATAATAACCATTTTATTATTTCCTCTAGGCATATTTCCAACACGCTATTGGCTATTGACCGTAGAGGTATCTCGGTCATGTATACATAGTTCTCGAACCTGCAGGGTCTACACACTTAACGTTTGGTGACGTTTCAGTAGTATCGAGTTATGTATGGTGGTGACCTAAGATGTTTAGGAGTCCCGGATGAGATCCAGGACGTCATGAGGTGATCCTAAATGGTCTGGAGGTAAAGATTGATATATAGGAAGTCTCGTTTTTGTGACCGGAAACGTTTTGGGTACTTCGATAGTATACCGGGAGTGCTGGGAGGGTAGCGGGGGAAAAGTTTTCCAAGTGGGGGAGGAATCCTACTCCTAGTAGGATTGGAGTAGGACTCCTCCACCTCTCCCACTTTGGACGAAGCCTAGGGGAAACCCTAGGGCGCCGACCTCCCTCCCATTCCTCCTATGTATACTAGAGGATTTTGAGGGCAACCCCAACCCTAATTGCCACGTGCTGGCCTATTCTTCCACTAGATCGTTTCTCCTCTAGATTAGTTCTGAAGTGCTTAGGGGAAGCCTTGCCAGATTAGTCCTACCACCACCGCCGCCGCACCATCGCACTGCCGGAGAACTTGTCTACCTCTCTGCTCCCACTTGCTGGATCAAGAAGGCGGAGATCATCATCGAGCTGTACGTGTGCTGAACGCGGACGTGCCGTCCGTTTGGCGCTAGATCGGACTGATCGTGATTGGATCGCGGGACGCTCGGCGATTTGGATCGCAAATATGTTCGACTACATCAACCACGTGTCTTAACGCTTCCCGCTTAGCGATCTACAAGGGTATGTAGATCCACTCTTCGTCTCGTAGATGCTCATCACCATGGATAGATCTTGCATGTGCGTAGGATTTTTTTTGTTTTCCCATGCAACGTTCGCCAACAGTGGCATCATGAGCTAGGTCTATGTGTAGATGAGATCACGAGTAGAACACAAAGGAGTTTGTGGGTGTTGATGCTTAGATTGCTTCCTCCCTTGGTCGTGTTTTGATTCAGCTGTATTGTGGGCTTAAGCGGCCCGAACCAACCTTACTCGTACGCTTACGAGAGACCGGTTCCAACGACAAACATGTGACTTTGTTGCATAAAGATGACTGGTGGGTGTCTGTCTCTCCTACTCTAGTTGGATCGGATCCAACAAAGGCGGTCCTTGAGAAGGTCGAATAGCAATTTGTGTATCACCATTATGGTTTTTTGCGTAGGTGAGAATTGTTCTTGCTAGAAACCAGTAGCAGCCACGTAAAACATGCAACAACAATTAGAGAGTGTCTAACTTGTTTTTGTAGGGTATGTTGTGATGTGATATGGTCAATTACATGATGAGATGTATGTGATGTATGAGATGATCACATTTTGTATAGAATATCATGACTTGCATGTCAATGAGTACGACAACCGGCAGGAGCCATAGGGTTGTCTTTAATTATTTTCGCCATTTTTGCTTTAATTTATCGCTATGAGTTAGCAATAGTCGTAGAAGCAACAGTTGGCGCGACAACCTCATGGTGACACGTTGATGGAGATCAAGATGATGGAGATCATGGTGTTGTGCCGGTGAGGATGGAGATCATGCCAGTGCTTTCGAGATGGAGATCAAAAGCACAAGTTCATGGCCATATCATGTCACTTATGATTTGCTTGTGATGTTAATCCTTTTATGTACCTTGTATTTCTTAGGACGACGGTAGCATTATAAGGTGATACCTCACTTAAATTTAAAGATAAAATTATGTTCTCCCTGAGTGTGCGCCATTGCGAAAGTTCGTCGTGTCGAGACACAACGTGATGATTGGGTGTGATAGACTCTACGTTCACATACAACGGTGTAAGCGAGGGTTGCACGTGCAGAACACTCGGGTTAAACTTGACGAGCCTAGCATGTACATACATGGCCTCGGAACATGATAACCCACAAGTATAGGGGGTCAGTTGTAGCCTCTTTCGATAAGTAAGAGTGTCGAACCCAACGAGGAGCTAAAGGTCGAACAAATATTCCCTCAAGTTTTATCGACCATCGATACAACTCTACGCACGCTTAACATCCGCTTTACCTAGAACAAGTATGAAACTAGAAGTACTTTGTAGGTGTAACGGGATAGGTTTGCAAGATAACATAGAGCATGTAAATAAAAACTAGGGGCTGCTAAAATAAAGTAACAATTAAGTTAGTTTAACGAGTGTGGAAAAGTGGTGGTAGGAGTTGCAGAATTGTCCCTAGGTAGGTATGGTGGAAGTTGCATGGCAATATATCTCGGAATAGCTATGGAAATGCCATAATAGGTTGGTATGGTGGCTGTTTTGAGGAAGGATATATGGTGGGTTTTATGCACCGGCAAAAGTTGCGCGGTACTAGAGAGGCTAGCAAAGGTGGAAGGGTGAGAGTGCGTATAATCCATGGACTCACATTAGTCATAAAGAACTCAAATACTTATTGCAAAAGTCTATCAGTCATCAAAGCAAAGTATTAGACGCATGCTCCTAGGGGACATGTTGGTAGGAGTTAACCATCGCGTGCTTCCGACCCTCACACAAAGGTTGACAATCAATAAACAAATCATGCTCCGACTTCCTTACATAACGGTTCACCATACGTGCATGCTATGGGAATCACAAAGCTTTACACAAGTATTTCTACCAATACACAATTACTCACTAGCATGACTCTAATATCACCATATTTATATCGCAAAACTATTGCAAGGAATCAAACACATCATATTCAGTGATCTACAAGTTTTATGTAGTATTTTATGACTAACCATGTGAATGACCAACTCCTGTTAACTCTCTAAATAGATATAAGTGGAGCATGAGAATTTAATTCTTTATATAAAAGATATGCCCATGCTCGAACAAATATAAGTGAAGCGAAAGAGCATTCTACAAATGGCGGTTTTCTATTTGTAGAGAAACAAGCAATCCAAACTTCAAATGATATAAGTGAAGCACATGAAGCATTCTATAAAGCCATACTCAAAAGATATAAGTGAGTTTCAAAGTGCCTTCTATAAATCAACCAAGGACGTTTTCATACTAGCATGGTGCATTATTAAAATAAAAATGAAAAGCACACGACGCTCCAAGATTTACGCATATCATGTGATGAATAAAAATATAGCTCCAAGTAAAATTACCGATGGTTGTTAGAAGAAAGAGGGGATGCCTTCTGGGACATCCCCAAGCTTAGTTTCTTGGGAGTACTTGAATATTACCTCGGGGTTCCTCGGGCATCCCCAAGCTTAGTCTCTTTCCACAACTTATTTCTTCATCCATCGTGATCTCACCCAGAACTTGAAAACTTCAATCACACAAAACTCAACAAAACCCATGTGAGATCATTAGTATAATAAAACAAATCACCAATTTAAGTACTATTGACAACCTATTCATGTTTTTTTGCATTGTAGCTCCTATAATATAACTTTTCCATGGTTTATACCACCGATACAATCGATAGTTTCATCAGAACGAGCAAAACATTGCATCAAAAACAGAATCTATCAAAGACAGGACAGTCTGTAGTAATCTAAACATTCACCATACTTCTATAACTCTAAAGATTCTGAAAAAGTACGAAAATTTATTTTTTGCATAGAAGTACTGTGTAAAAATTTCAAATTTTTTTGACATTCCAGTAAGAAAACATAAATTCACGCACTACAGCCAAAGTTTCTATTTTTGCACCGCACACACCAAACAAGCAATCTAATCATCCTAAAGGCAAATCTTGGCACATTATTTTTATAATAAAATGGATTTGTACAAGGGTATAATTATTTTTGTTGAAAAGTTTCTGTAATCAAGATTCACAAAGTTTCCATGGGCATGAACAAAGTTCAAGGCTAGCCCCCACTTCAACGTTGCTCGTCTTTCTCAGTTTCACTTTTATTTTTCAAAAGGTTTTAAGTTCCCCACTTTTTTTTAAACTATATAAAAGTATACAACAAAATAAAATGACTCTATAAAACTTCCGGGTTGTCTCCGTGGCAGCGCTTTCTTTAAAGCCATTAAGCTAGGCGTATAGTGCTCAAGTAATGGATCCACCCAGATCCCAAGGTATATCAAAGCCAATTTTAATTAACCATGATTTGTAATTTAGTAGTGAGCACAAAGTAACATATATCATGCAACAACGAAGTCTAAATCTTTTCCTATGCATTGGCATGTGATACAAGAACAATTCATTCACACCAAATAAAGGCCAATGCATAGCACACATAGTTTCTTGCAATTTTTTTGTATTGGAAACATAGAGAGGTGAAGATGTAGTTCCCGTCTCGTAATAATTGCAAGTAGGAGCAGAAAGCACATGCATATTATATTCATTAAAATCATTATGTGCAATAGGAAAACACCACCCATCAATATAATCCTTAAGAAGCAAAACTTCTCCGATATAGTGTTGTTTGGAGAATTCAAAAGGATAATAGGACTATCATGTGTGGGTGCAATAGCAACAATTTCACGCTTAACATAAGGAAATATAGCAAGTTCATCTTCATAATCATAATTCATATTGGCATCATGGCCACAAGAATAGCAAGCATCAAGTTCATCAAATAGGGATATTTCAAAATAATCAAAAGGATCATAGCAATCAACATAATAGTCATCCTTCGATAAGCACGAAGGGAAATTAAACAATGTATGAGTTGAAGAGTTACTCTCATTAGAAGCTGGGTACGGGTAGCTAATCCGCTCTTCCTCCTTTTGTTCTTTGTTCTCCTCCTCTTCTTTTTCATCTAATGAGCTTACAATTTTAGCAACTTCCTCTTCCATAGATTCCTGCAAAATATTAGTCTCTTCCAAGGCAGCGGTCATTCTTTAAATAATCTCTTTAACATAAGCATTATAAGCATAGTTTTCATAGCAATATTTAAGTATGGATTTTTTTTTCAAAATTGTAAAGAGTAGCATCATACTTTTCAATGAAAAAAGCAATTTCATAGGCACCCTTAAAAGCAACAAATTCTTCAATTTGTTCAACATCATTATAGCAATAGGCATCCTTGGCATAAGAGGATAATATTTCGTTATCATCAAACACATATTGGTAGGGAAGGTGTTTTTTAGCTTCTTTAGAACAACAAGTAAAATCATAAATTTCACATAGACCAAGCATAGCAACACAAAGTATTAATTTGATGCCACAAGAGTTTCCCTTTTTGAGATATGCGGTGTCGCACATAATGAGCATGCTCAGTTAACGATTTTCCCTCAACTAAGCTAGTTGGGTTTTCAGCACGAGGACAATTGGATCGAAGATGACCCAAGTAATATTCTTCGGTGGTACGGAACACTAGTGGTTCCTCAACTTTTGGAGCAGCAAGTACAACCATTTGTTTTGGTATTTTGCGCTTCCTACCCACATCTAAAGATAGAAAACAAGTTAAAAGAGCAAATAAAATCTACTTAGTGATAAAGCAAACAAGCACACACGAGAATATTCACCCCACGCCAATGCTCCCCGGTAATGGCGCTAGAAAAAGGTATTGATAACCCACAAGTATATGGGATCAATTGTAGCCTCTTTCGATAAATAAGAGTGTCAAACCCAACGAGGAGCTGAAGGTAGAAAAATATTCCCTCAAGTTCTATCGACCACCGATACAACTCTATGCACGCTTAATATTCGCTTTACCTAGAACAAGTATGAAACTAGAAGTACTTTGTAGGTATAACGAGATAGGTTTGCAAGATAATAAAGAGCACATAAATAAAAACTAGGGGCTGCTAAGATAAAGTAACAATTAAGTTAGTTTAACGAGTGTGGAAAAGTGGTGGTGGGAGTTGTGGAATTGTCCCTAGGCAATTGATAACTAGACTGGTCATCATTATTGCAATTTTATATAAGGGAGAGGCATAAGCTAACATACTTTCTCTATTTGGATCATATACACTTATGATTGGAACTCTAGCATGCATCCACAACTACTAAAGATCATTAAGGTAAAACCCAACCATAGAATTATACGGTATCAAATCCTCTTTACTCCCATATACAACAACCCACCTACTCAGGTTTATGCTTCTGTCACTCAAGCTACTCACTATAGGTAAATCATGAACACATTGCAACACCCTACAACGAGGATCCCTCACGCTTGCGCAACACAGAGAGCACCATAGGACAACACCAATATTAAAACATGCAACTCAAACCAATCATGATCATCAATCAACCCATAGGACAACAAAAATCTACTCAAACATCATATGATGGCAACACATCATTGGATAATAATATGAAGCATAAAGCACCATGTTCAAGTAGAGGGTACAGCGGGTCGCGGGAGAGTGGACCGCTATAGATAGATGGGGGAAGGTGATGGAGGTGTTAGTGAAGATGACGGAGTTGTTGGAGTTGATCGCCATCACGATGATGACCTCGGCGGCATTCCGATGCCACCGGGAGAGAAGGGGAGAGAGCCCCTCCTCCTTCTTCTTCCTTGACCTTCCCCTAGATGGGAGAAGGGTTTCCCCTATGGTCCATGGCCTCCATGGCGGCGGAGGGGTGAGAGCCCCTCCGAGTTGGATCTCTCTCTTTGTGTTTCCTTGTGTTTCTGTGCTTTCAGATTCTGGCCTTTCACCGTCTCTTAAATATCCTCCAAATTTCAGCCCAATCGGAGTTAGAGATCTCCGGATATTTAAGAAGCGACAAAAGGCCAGAATCTGAGAGTGCAGAAACAGAAGGAAACACACACAGAGAGAGATCCAATCCCGAAGGGGCTCTCGCCCCTTCGCCGCCATGGAGGCCATGGAACAAAGGGTAAACCCTTCTCCCATCTAGGGGAAGGTCAAGGAAGAAGAATAAGGAGGGGTGCTCTCTCCCCATCTCTCCTGGTGGCACCGGAACGCCGCCGGGGCCATCATCATGACGGCGATCTACTCCAACAACTCCGTCATCTTCACCAACACCTCCATCACCTTCCCCCATCTATCTATAGCGGTCCACTCTCCCGCGACCCGCTGTACCCTCTACTTGAATATGGTGCTTTATGCTTCATATTATTATCCAATGATGTGTTGACATCCTATGATGTCCGAGTAGTTCTATTTTGTCCTATGGGTTGATTGATGATAATGATTGGTTTGAGTTGCATGTTTTTTATTGGTGCTGTCCTATGGTGCTCTTCGTGTCGCGCAAGCATGAGGGATCCTCGCTGTAGGGTGTTGCAATATGCTTATGATTCGCTTATGGTGGGTGGCGTGAGTGATAGAAACACATGCCCGAGTAAGTAGGTTGTTTGCGTATGGGAATAAAGAGGACTTGATACCTTATAATGCTATGGTTGGGTTTTACCTTAATGATCTTTAGTAGTTGCGGATGCTTGCTAGAGTTCCAATCATAAGTGCATATGATCCAAGTAGAGAAAGTATGTTAGCTTATGCCTCTTCCTCATATAAAATTGCAATAATGATTACCGGTCTAGTTATCGATTGCCTAGGGACAATTCCACAACTCCTACCACCACTTTTCCACCCTCATTAAACTAACTCAGTTGATTCTTTACCTTAGCAGCCCCTAGTTTTTATTTACATGTTCTTTATTATCATGCAAACCTATCCTATCACACCAACAAAGTACTTCTAGTTTCATACTTGTTCTAGGAAAAGCGAACGTTAAGCGTGCGTAGAGTTGTGTCGGTGGTCGATAGAACTTGAGGGAATATTTATTCTACCTTTAGCTCCTCATTGGGTTCGACACTCTTACTTATCGAGAACGGCACAATTGATCGCCTACACTTGTGGGTTATCAAGACCTTTTTCTGGTGCCGTTACCGAGGAGCAATAGCGTGGGGTGAATATTCTCATGTGTGCTTGTTTGCTTTATCACTAAGTAATTTTTATTTTCAGTTTTAACTTGTTTTCTATCTTTAGATATGGGTATGAAATACAAAATGCCAAAAAAAATTAGTTGTACTTGCTGCTCCAAAATTTGAACCACTAGTGTTCCGTACCACCTAAGAATATTACTTGGGTCATCTTCGATCTACTTGTGCACGTGCTGAAAACCCAACTAGCTTAGTTGAGGGAAAATCATTAAACGAGCATGCTCATTATGTGCGACACCGCATATCTCAAAAAGGGAAACTCTTGTGGCATCAAATTTATACTTTGTGTTGCTATGCTTGGAATCTATGTGAAATTTATGATTTTACTTGTTGTTCTAAAGAAGCTAAAAAACACCTTCCCTGCCAATGTGTGTTTAATGATAAAGAAATATTATCCTCTTATGCCAAGGCGGCCTATTGCTATAATGATGTTGAACAAATTGAAGAATTTGTTGCTTTTAAGGGTGCCTATGAAATTGCTTCTTTCATTGAAAAGTATGATGCTACTCTTTATGAATCTGAAATTTTTCCCATACTTAAATATTGCTATGAAAGTATGCTTCTAATGCTTATGTCAAAGAGTTTATTGAAAGAATGATCGCTGCTTTGGAAGAGACTAATATTTTGCAGGAATCTACGGAAGAAGAAATTGCTCAAACTGTGAGCTCATTAGATGAAAAAGACGAGGAGAGCGAAGAACAAAAGCAGGAAGAGCGGATTAGCTACCCATGCCCACCTTCTCATGAGAGTAACTCTCCAACTCATACATTTTTTAATTGCCCTTCGTGCTTATCGAAGGAGGAATGCTATGTTGATTTCTATGATCCCTTGGATTCATTTGAAATATCCCTGTTTGATGAACTTGATGCTTGCTATGCTTGTGTCCATAATGCCAATATGAATGATGCTTATGGAGATGAAGTTGCTATATTTACTAATGTTAAACATGAAATTTTTGCTATTGCACCCACACGTGATAGTCCTATTATCCTTTTGAATTCTCCTAACTACACTATATTGGAGAAGTTTGCACTTATTAAGGATTATATTGATGGGTTGCCTTTTACTATTACACATGATGATTTTGATAGATATAATATGCATGTTCTTGCTGCTCCTACTTACAATTATTATGAGAGAGGAACTAAATCTCTGCCTCTCTATGTTTCCAATATGATAAAATTGCAAGAAACTGCTTATGCTATGTATTGGCCTTTACTTTGTGTGCATGAATTGTTCTTTTATGACATGTCGATTCATAGGAAGAGAGATAGACTTCGTTGTTGCATGATATATGTTACTTTGTGCTCACTATTAAATTACAAATAATTGTTAATTAAAATTGGCTTTGATATACCTTGGGATCCGGGTGGATCCATTACATGAGCACTTTATGCCTGGCTTAATGGCCTTAAAGAAAGCGCTGCCAGGGAGACAACCCAAAAGTTTTAGTGAGTCATTTTATTCTGCTGTGTTATTTTAATATAATTTAAAAACAAAAAATAAAGAGGGGAACCTAATTTTTTTTCAAAAAGAGAAATGAAAGTAAGAAGGACAAGCACCGTTGATCTGGGGGAGCTCCTTGAACTTTGTTCATGCGCATGGAAACTTTGCAAATCTTAATTACAGAAACTTTTCAAAAATAATAATTATACCCTTGTATAAATCCATTGTATAATAAAAGTAATGTGCCAAGATTTGCCTTTAGGATGATTAGATTGCTTGTTTCGTGTGTGCACTACAAAAACAGAAACTTTGGCTGTAGTGCGTGAATTTTCATTTTTTTACTGGAATGTCAAAAGTTTTTGAATTTTTTACACACTACTGATATGCAATTTTTTTTATTTAGTCCTAATTTTTCAGAATTTTAGAGTTACAAAAGTATGGTGAATGTTCAGATTGCTACAGACTGTCTTGTTTAAGACAGATTCTGTTTTTGATGCATTATTTTGCTCGTTTTGATGAGACTATCGATTGTATCGGTGGTATAAGCCATGGAAAAAATTATAATACAGTAGCTACAATGCAAAAAACAAAATATGAATTGGTTTGCAACAGTACTTAAAGTTGTGATTTGCTTTATTATACTAATGGATCTCACGAGGGTTTGTTAAGTTTTGTGTGATTGAAGTTTTCAAGTTTTGGGTGAGATCGCGATGGATGAAGGAATAAGGAGTGGAAAGGGACTAAGTTTGGGTATGCCCGAGGCACCCCAAGGTAATATTCAAGGACTCCCAAGAAACTAAGCTTGGGGATGCCCCGAAAGGCATCCCCTCTTTCTTCTAACAACCATCGGTAATTTTACTTGGAGCTATATTTTTATTCATCACATGATGTGCTTAAATATTGGAGCGTCGTATGATTTTTCTTTTTCTTTTAATAATGCACCATCCTAGTATGAGATAGTCCTTGGTCGATTTATAGAATACTTCATGCACTTAACTTATATCTTTTGAGTATGGCTTTATAGAATGCTTCATGTGCTTCACTTATATCATTTGAAGTTTGGATTGCCTATATCTCTACCCATAGAAAACTGCCATTTGTAGAATGCTCTTTTGCTTCACTTATATTTGTTAGAGCATGGTCATATCTTTTGTAGAAAGAATTAAACTCTCATGCTTCACTTATATCTATTTAGAGAGTTAACAGGAGTTGGTCATTCATATGGTTAGTCATAAAATCCTACATAAAACTTGTAGATCACTGAATATGATATGTTTGATTCCTTGCAATAGTTTTGGGATATGAAGATGGTAATATGAGAGTCATGCTAGTGAGTAATTGTGAATTGGGGAAATACTTGTGTTAAGATTTGTGATTCCCGTAGCATGCATGTATGGTGAACCATTATGTAACGAAGTCGGAGCATGATTGTTTAATGATTGTCAACCTTTGTGTGAGGGTCGAGAGCGCGCGATAGTTAACTCCTACCAACCTCTCCCCTAGGAGCATGCGTCTAATGCTTTCTTTTATAACTAATATACTTTTGCAATAAGTATGTGAGTTCTTTATGACTAATGTTGAGTCCATGGATTATACACACTCTCACCCTTCCACCTTTGCTAGCCTTTATAGTACTGCGCAACTTTTGCCGGTGCATCAAACCCACCTTCCTCAAAACAGCCACCATGTATTTTCCTCAAAAAGCCACCACACCTATCTATTATGACATTTCCGTAGCCATTCTAAGATATATTGCCATGCAACTTCCACCGTTCCGTTTAGTATGACATGCACCATCATTTTCATAGTGCTTTGCATGATCATAAGACAGCTTGCATGGTGTTTTCATGGCTTGTCCATTTTTTGATGTCATTTGCTAGGCTAGATCGTTGCACATCCCGGTATCCTACCGGAAGCATTCATATAGAGTCATATTTTTGTTCTAGGTATCGAGTTGTAAGTAAATAAAAGTATGATGATTTTCATTACTAGAGCATTGTCCTGTGTGAGAAAAGGATGATGGAAGCTATGATTGCATCACAAGTTGGGAGGAGTCTCCAGACTTTACAAAAAAAATAAAAGAGGCCAGCGAAGCCCAAATAAATAAATAAAAGATGCCAAAGATCCCACCAAAATTTAAAAAAGAAGAAAAGGTAAAAAAAATTAAAAAATGAGAGAAAAAGAGAAGGGACAATTGCTACTATCTTTTTCCACACTTGCGCTTCAAAGTAGCACCATAATCTCCATGGTAGAGAGTCTCCTATTTTGTCACTTTCATATAACTAGTGGAATTTTTTGCACAACCACTTAGTTTTATTTTTGAGCTTTCATACACATATCTCTCGTGCACCCGTTGGATGGCAATCCCTACTCACTCACATTGATATCTATTTATGGGCATCTCCATAGCACGTTGATACGCCTAGTTGATGTGAGACTATCTTCTCCTTTTTCCTCATCACCTCCACCATATTCTATTCCACCTATAGTGATATATCCATGGCTCACTCTCATGTATTGCGTAAGAGTTGAAAAGGTTTGAGAACATAAAAGTGTGAAATAATTGCTTGACTTGTTCATCGGGGTTGTGCATGATTTAGATACTTTGTGTCGGGAAGATGGAGCATAGCCAGACCATATGATTTTGTAGGGATAACTTCCTAAGGCCATGTTATTTTGAAAGGACACGATTGCATTGTTGGTGGGCTCGAAGTATTTCTGTTTTTTATGTCAATATATACTATTGCTTTGAATCACTCATATCTTAATATTCGTGCCATCATTAGATTATATGAACAAGATTATGCTAGATAGCATTCCACATAAAAAATTACCTTTTTTTATCATTAACCTACTCGAGGACGAGCAGGAATTAAGCTTGGGGATGCTGATACGTCTCCATTGTATCTATAATTTTTGATTGTTTCATGCCAATATTCTACAACTTTCATATACTTCTGGCAACTTTTTATACTATTTTTTGGGACTAACATATTGATCCAGTGCCCAGTGCCACTTCTTGTTTGTTGCATGTTTTTTGTTTCGCAGAAAATCCATATCAAACAAAGTCCAAACGCGATAAAAACTCACGGAGATTTTTTTTGGAATATATCTGATTTGTGGGAAAAGAATCAACGCGAGACGATGCTCGAGGAGGCTTGTGGCCACCCCTTTGGTCGGTTGGAGCTATCCTTCTGCTGCAAGAAAGATATTTTTATAAGGAAAATCCCCTCAAAATTTCAGCCCGATCAGAGTTACGGATCTGTGGATATTTAAGAAACGGTGAAAGGCCAGAATCTGAGAGCGCAGAAACACCAGGAAACAGAGAGATAGATCCAATCTCACAGGGAATCTCGCCCCTCTACCACCATCGAGGCCATGGACCAAAGGGTAAACCATTCTCCCATATAGGGGGAAGGTCAAGGAAGAAGAAGAAGGCGGGGGCCTCTCTCCCCCTCTCTCCTGGTGGCACCAAAACGCCGTGAGGGCCATCATCGTGACGACGATCTACTCCAACAACTTTGTCATCTTCACCAACACCTCCATCACCTTCCCCCATCTATCTACAGCGGTCCACTCTCCCACAACCCGCTGTACCCTCTACTTGAACATGGTGCTTTATGCTTCATAGTATTATCCAAGGATGTGTTGCCATCCTATGATGTCTGAGTAGATCTATTTTGTCCTATGGGTTGATTGATGATCATGATTGGTTTGAGTTGCATGTTTTATTATTGGTGCTTTACTATGGTGCTCTCCATGTCGTGCAAGGGTGAGGGATCCTTGCTGTAGGCTGTTGCAATATGCTTATGATTCGCTTATGGTGGGTGGCGTGAGTGATAGAAACACAGACCCGACTAAGTAGCTTGTTTGCGTATGGGAATAAAGAGGACCTGATACCTTATAATGCTATGGTTGGGTTTTATGTTAATGATATTTAGTAGTTGCGGATGCTTTGTAGAGTTCCAACATAAGTGCATATGATCCAAGTAGAGAAATTATGTTAGCCTATGCCTCTCCCTCATATAAATTTGCAATAATGATTACCGGTCTAGTTATCAATTGCCTAGGGACAATTCCGCAACTCCTACCACCAGTTTTTGACACTCATTAAACTAACTCATTGTTTGTTTACCTTAGCAGGCCCTAGTTTCTATTTACGTGTTCTTTATTAACAAACCTATCCTATCACACCTACAAAGTACTTCTAGTTTCATACTTGTTCTAGGTAAAGCGAACATTAAGCATGCGTAGAGTTGTATCGGTGGTCGATAGAACTTGAGGGAATATTTATTCTACCTTTAGCTCCTCATTGGGTTCGACACTCTTACTTATTGAGAAAGGCTACAATTGATCCCCTACACTTGTGTGTTCGACACTCTTGCTCACATTTGCAACTCAAAACAGGAGCTATGGAATAGACGAAGGCTGGCAAAGGACGAAGTGACGATCCACATGGGAAATGGTTCCAAGGTTGATGTGATCGCCATCGGCATGCTCGTTCTTCGATTGCCATTGGGATTAGTTATAAACCTGAATAATTTTTATTTGGTGCCCGCGTTAAGCGTGAACATTATATCTGGATCTTTTTTATTGCGAGACGGTTACTCATTTAAATTAGAGAATAATGTTTGTTCTATTTATATGAGTAATATCTTTTATGGTCATGCACCCAATATGAGGGGTTTATTCCTATTGAATCTCGATAGTGACGATACACATGTTCATAACATTGATGCCAAAAGATGTAGAGTTGATAATGATAGTACCATATTCTTGTGGCACTGCTGTTTAGGTCATATTGGTGTAAAACACATGAAGAAGCTCCATGCTGATGGACTTTTGGAGTCACTTGATTTTGAATCACTTGACACATGTGAACCATGCCTCATGGGCAAGATGACTAAAATCCCATTCTCTGGAACAATGGAATGGGCAAGTGACTTGTTGGAAATAATACATACTAATGTGTGCGGTCCGATGAGCATTGAGTCATGCGGTGGATATCATTATTTTCTCACCTTCACTGATGACGTAAGTAGATATGGGTATATTTACTTGATGAATGACAAGTATGAAACATTTGAAAAGTTCAAGAAATTTCAAAGTGAAGTTGAGAATCATCATAACATGAAGATTAATTCCTACGATCTAATCGAGGACGAGAATATCTGAGTTATGAGTTTGGCAGTCACTTAAGACTGTATGGAATTGGTTCACAATTGACACTGCCTCGAACACCATAGCGTAATGGTGTGTCCAAATGTCATAATCGAACCTTATTTGATATGGTGTGTTCTATGATGTCTCTTGCCGATTTGGCACTATCGTTTTGGGGTTATGCATTAGAGACAGCTGCATTCACTTTAAATAAGGCACTATCGAAATCCGTTGAGATGACGCCATAGGTACTGTGGTTTTCCAAGAAGCCAAAGTTGTCATTTCTTAAAGTTTGGGGATGTGATGCTTATGTCAAAAAGCTTCAGCCTGAAAACCTGGAACCGAAAGCAGAGAAATGCATCTTCATAGGATACCCAACGGAGATAGTTGGGTAGACCTTCTATCTCAGATCCGAAGGCAAAGTGTTTGTTGCTAAAGACGGAACATTTCTTGAGAAAGAGTTTCTCTCGAAAGAATTGAGTGGGAGGAAAATAGAACTTGATGGGGTTATTGAACCTTTACTTCAACCAGAGAGTAGCGCATCGCAGAAAGATGTTTGTGTGGAGCATGCGTCACTTGAAGAGGAAGTTAATGATGATGATCACGTAGCTTCGGATCAAGTTACTATCAAACCTCGTAGGTCGACCAGGGCGCGTGCTGCTCCTTAGTGGTACAACAACCCTGTCTTAGAGGTCATGTTGTTAGACAATGATGAACCTACAAGCTATGGAGAAGCAATGATGGGCCCGGATTTCGAGAAATGGTTAGATGCCATCAAATCCGAGATGGGATCCATGTATGAAAACAAAGTATGGACTTTGGAAGTATTACCTGAAGGGTGAAAGGCCATTCAAAACAAATGGATCTTTAGGAGGAAGACGGATGCGGACGGTAATGTCATCGTCTATAACGCTCAACTTGTAGCAAATGGTTTTTCACAAGTTCAAGGAGTTTACTATGATGAGGCCTTCTCACCATAGCGATGCTTCAGTCCGTCAGAATCATGTTAGCAATAGCTGCATTTTTCGATTATGAAATTTGGCAGATGGATGTCAAATCAGCATTCCTTAACGGTTTCCTCGATGAAGAGTTGTATATGATATGACCAGAAGGTTTTGTCGATCCAGAGAATGCTGACAAAGTTTGCAAACTCCGGTGATCCATTTATGGACTGGTTTAAGCATCTTGGAGTTGGAATCTGCACTTTGATGAGGTGATCAAAGTTTTCAGGTTTATACAACTTTATGGAGAAGCTTGTATTTACAACAAAGTGAGTGGGAGCTCTATAATGTTTCTAATATTATATGTGGATGCCATATTGCTGATTGGAAACAATATAGAAATGCTGGAAAGCCTGAAGGAATATTTGAACAAAAGTTTTTCAATGAAGGACCTAGGAGAAGCTGCTTTCATATTAGGCATTAAGATCTATAGAGATAGATAGAGACGCTTAATAGGACTTTCCCAGAGCACATACCTTGACAAAGTTTGGAATAAGTTCAAAATGGATTAGTCTAAGAAGGGGTTCTTGCCTGTGTTGCAAGGTGTGAAGTTGGGTAAGTCTCAATGCCCAGTGACTGCAGAAGATAGAGAAAAGATGAGTGTAATCCCCTATGCTTCAGCCATAGGCTCTATCATGTATGCAATGTTGTGCACAAGACCCAATGTCAGCCTTGCCATAAGTATGGCTAGAAGGTTTCAAAGTGATCCAGGAATGGAGTACTGGATGGTGGTCAAGAGTATCCTTAGGTACCTGAAAAGGACTAAGGAAATGTTTCTCGTTTATGGAGGGTGATCGAGAGCTCGTCATAAAGGCTTACGCCGATGCAAGCTTTGACACTGATTTGGATGACGCTAAGTCGCAAACCGGATACATATTTATTGTTAATGGGGGAGCGGTAAGCTAGTGCAGTTTCAAGCAGAGCAGTTCCAAGTAGAGCGTGGTAGCCGATTCTACATGCGAAGCGGAGTACATCGCAACCTCGGAGGCAGCGAAGAAAGGTGTCTGGATGAAGGAGTTCATGATAGATCTTGGAGTAGTGCCTAGTGCACTGAATCCAATGGCTTTGTTCTATGACAACATTGGTGCCATTGCTGTGGCCAAGGAAACAAGGTTTCACAAGAGGACCAGACACATAAAGTGACGCTTCAATTCCATACGTGATTACATCAAGGAGGAGGACATAAATATTTGCAAAGTTCACATGGATCTGAATGTTGCAGACGCGTTGACTAAACCTCTTCCAAGGACTAAACATGATCGACACCAGAACTGTATGGCTGTTAGATTCATTACAATGTAAATCACATAGTGATGTGAGATAGATTATTGACTCTAGTGCAAGTGGGAGACAATTGGAAATATGCCCTAGAGGCAATAATAAATAGTTATTATTATATTTCCTTGTTCATGATAATCGTTTATTATACATGCTACAATTGTATTGATTGGAAACACATTGCATGTGTGGATATATAGACAACACTGTGTCCCTGGTATGCCTCTAGCAGACTAGCTCGTTGATCAAAGATGGTCAGGGTTTCCTAGCCATTGACATGAGATGTCATTTGATAACGGGATCACATTATTAGGAGAATGATGTGATGGACAAGACCCAAACTATAAACATGGCATATGATCATGTCAGTTTATTGCTATAGTTTTTTGCATGTCAAGTATCTGTTCCTATGACCATGAGACCGTGCAACTCACTGACATCGAAGGAATACTTTGTGTGTATCAAATGTCGCAACGTAACTAGGTGACAATAATAAATAGTTATTATTATATTTCCTTGTTCATGATAATCGTTTATTATCCATGCTATAATTGTACCGATTGGAAACTTAGATACATGTGTGGATACATAGACAACAAAGTGTCCCTAGTAAGCCTCTACTAAACTAGCTCATTGATCAAAGATGGTTAAGGTTTTCTAGCTATGGACATGAGGTGTCATTTGATAACAAGATCACATAATTAGGAGAATGGTGTGATGGACAAGACCCAAACTACACACGTAGCATATGATCGTGTCAGTTTAATGCTACTGTTTTCTACATGTCAAGTATTTGTTCCTATGACCATGAGATCATGAAACTCACTGACACCGGAGGAGTGCCTTGTGTGTATCAAACGTCGCAACGTAACTGGGTGACTATAAAGGTACTCTATAGGTATCTCCGAGGGTGTCTGTTGAGTTGGCATGGATCAAGACTAGGATTTGTTACTTCGTGTGACGGAGAGGTATCTCAAGGGCCACTCGGTAATACAACATCACAATGAGACTTGCAAGCAATGTGACTAAGTGTCAGTCACGGGATCTTGTATTATGGAACGAGTAAAGAGACTTTCCGGTAACGAGGTTGAACTAGGTATGGAGATACTGACGATCGAATCTCGGGCAAGTAACATACTGAAGAACAAAGGGAACATCATATGGGATTAACTGAATCCTTGACATAGAGGTTCGACCGATAAAGATAGTCGTAGAATGTGTAGGAACCAATATGGGCATCCAGTTCCCGCTATTGGTTATTGACAGTGGAGGTGTCTCGGTCATGTCTACATAGTTCTCGAACCCGCAGGGTCTGCACACTTAAGGTTCGGTGACGTTTCGGTAGTATTGAGTTATGTATGTTGGTGACCGAAGGTTGTTCGGAGTCCTGGATGAGATCCCGGACGTCACGAGGAGCTCCGGAATGGTCCGGAGGTAAAGATTGATATATAGGAAAGTGGTATTTGGGTTCTAGAAAAGTTTCGGGCACTACTGGTAGTGTATCGGGAGTGACGAAAGGGTTCTGGAAAAGTTTCGGGCACTACTGGTAGTGTATCGGGACTGATGAAAGGGTTCCAGGGGTCCACCGGGAGGGGACCACCCACCCCGGGGGGCACATGGGCCTAAGTGGTTGCGCACCAGCCCATAGTCGGCTAGGAAACCGAGCACAAAGGGCCCTTGCGCCCTAGGGTAGGTGGGGAGGTGCCTTCGAGGGGAGGGAGAGCTCCCTAGGGTGCCCACCTCCCTTATGGGAGGTGGGCTCCTCCCTATCTTGGCCGGCCAACCCTCCTTGGAGGAGGGGCCAAGGATGCTCCCTACCTACCCCTTCCTCCTATAAATATAGAGGAGGAGGGAGGGCAGCACTACCCTAAGGCATAGGTGCAGCCCTCTCTCTCTCTCCCTAGATTTGTTTCTCCTCCAAAACGCGTCTGTGGCAGCGCTTGGCGAAGCCCTGGTGAGATCGCTCCACCACCATCGCCACCACGCCATTGTGCTGCCGTAGAACTCATCTACCTCTCCGCTCCCTCTTGCCGGATCAAGAAGGCGGAGATCTTCATAAAGCTGTACATGTGCTGAACGCGGAGGTGCCGTCCTTTCAATGCTATATTGGAAGAACCTTGATCAAGATCATGACACGATTCGTGATTGGATCACGGGAAGGATCATGATGGGATCGCAGGACAGATCGTGATGGGATCGCGGGACGGATCGTGATTGGATCGCGAGATGGACCGTGATGGGATCGCGGGACGCTCGGCGATTTGGATTGTGAAGACGTTCGACTACATCAACCGTGTTTCTTAACGCTTCTAGCTTAGCGATCTACAAGGGTATGTAGATCCGCTCTCCCTCTCGTAGATGCTCATCACCATGGATAGATCTTGCGTGTGCGTAGGAATTTTTTTGTTTCCCATGCAACGTTCCCCAACAACTCCTAGTAGGATTGGAGTAGGACTCCTCCACCTCTCCCACTTTGGCCGAAGCCTTGGGGAAACCCTAGGGCGCTGGCCTCCCTCCCCTTCCTCCTATGTATACTAGAGGATTTTGAGGGCAGCCCCAACCCTAATTGCCACGTGCTTCCGTATTCTTCCACTAGATCGTTTCTCCTCTAGATTAGTTCTTTAATGCTTAGGCGAAGCCCTGCCGGACTAGTCCCACCACCATCGTTGCCGCGCCGTCGCGCTGCCGAATAACTCGTCTACCTCTCCTCTCCCTCTTGCTGGATCAAGAAGGTGGAGATCGCCATCGAGCTGTAAGTGTGCTGAACATGGAGGTGTCGTCCGTTTGGCGCTAGATCGGGACGGATCATGATTGGATCGTGGGATGCTCGGCGATTTGGATCGCGAAGACGTTCGACTACATCAGCCATGTTTGTTAACGCTTCCCACTTAGCAATCTACAAGGGTATGTAGATCCACTCTCCCTACCGTAGATGCTCATCACCATGGATAGATCTCGCGTGTGCATAGGAATTTTTTTGTTTCCCATGCAACGTTCGACATCACTTACAATTATCACTACTAAATACTAACACATTATCAGTGCTACCATGATCAGTGGTTACAGTTATCAATGCTAACACTAATCAAATGAAGCCACCACTCACATGTCCTACCTGCACCTACTATTTTTGGCATTCAAGTATGTCCTACTTGCATGCCACATGCACTCACATACCCTAGCAATAGGAGCAACATAACAACAACACCAACAAGAGTAGAGTCAACAACAACAGCAAACGAGTAGCATGAACAACATCAGTAAGAATTAACAACAGTACCATAGACACTAGTAATAGCATCAAGAACACACAATGTGGCACTACAAACTAACAATTTGGCAGTTGAAAGTAACAATGTGGCACTAAAACAATGCAAACTACCACTATATTATGAACAATCTAGGCATGTGGGATCAACAAAGTAAGCATGCACTCTTGTTCATCCCCAAAATAGTGCATTATCATCAAATTCGGTCGAACCTAGTAGAATCCAGTCGAATCAGATTGAATCGGGTCAAATGTACGGGACACAATATAATCTAGCACACTAGGAATTACCCTAAGAACCCTAACTAAGAAGCAGAGGGGGATTCGAGAGCTTACAGTGCGAGTTGCTGGTGTAGCATACGCCGGCCGTGGTGAAAACCCCGACTGGAAGAGGGGTGCTGCCACCGCCGATGAAGAGGACTCAACCATTCCCAGGGCCATGGTCGTGCACCTTGGCCTGTGCCGTCTCGAAGATGATGTTGGCGTCCTGAAGCTCCCCTCCCATTGCACCGGACGCATAGGAGAAAACCCTATTATGGGGTAAAATGCCCCCATAATAGGGGCCGACAAAGGACGGCGCCAACGGGTATTGGATCCCCGCGATGTTCGAGCCGATGGAGAGGACCACCGGCTCCGGTGGCGGGGCCGGAGCGACCGGCGCCGGTGTTGCATTGTCCCAGGGCGCTAGCATGGTGCAGAAATGGGAGGAAGCTTGAAGTACCGCTGCCAGATCTACTCCGATAATGGAGAGGTGGGCCCTCTATTAGATGGGATTTCTATCGGTGATGACCGGAGTGGGTGGGGCATGGCGATACGGCGGTGTGGCCATTAGAGAAACGGAATGGTCGATGAGGTGAGAGAGAGGGAGTGTGTGTGAACTGGCAAGGGAGGTGATCGAAGAGGGCGCTGGGAGTTAGGAGAAGTTGCCCCGTCTCTTGCGCGTCCCAAGGCATGCAGGTGCTTGCCACGCATGGCTCGAGGGAGCTGACTCGCAAAAAAGGATGATTCGGTCGTTCCTCCAGAGCCAGACCGAGGCCTGCATTGAGGTTCGTGCGGGCCAGGTTTTTGATGCAGCCCATGCAACCAAACAAGCCAGATTCTTCCCGCGCGGGCCTGTCCTGACCTAATGCGACCAACCAAACGTGTCCCATGTGTTGTGGAAGCAATCGATAGCCCACCACTACAAGAAACTAGTTAATACATAACACTCCTAGTCCGTCACACAGACGTCTCTAACGTATCTATAATTTTTATGGTGTCGTGCTATTATATTATCTGTTTTGGATGTTTTATATGCATTAATATTCTATTTTATATTGTTTTGGGGTCTAACTTACTAATCTAGAGCCTAGTGCCAATTTTTGTTTTTTCCTTGGTTTTGAGTATTGCAGATATGGAATATTAAACAGAGTCCAAACGGAATAAAATCTTCACGATGAATTTTGTGGAACAAAAGAGATCTACCGGGCTTGGAGTGCAAAGCAAGGACCTTGCCAGGAAGTCACAAGCCAGCGGTCGCGGCCACCCCCTGGTCACGCCTGGCAGGCTTGTGACTCCCTGGCAGGAGTGCTAGCCCTAATCTTCATCCTATAAATACCCAAATATTCCCCCAATACCAAAAAGAGCTCACGAGAAGCCTCCATTCCCGAGATGTCCAATCTTGGAGCCTTTTCCGATAATCTGTCGGAGGGGGACCCGATCACGGAGGGCATCTAAATCAATTCCATTGCCCCTTCGATGATGCGTGAGTATTCCACCACAGACCTAGGGGTCCATAGCTAGTAGCTAGATGGATTCTTCTCTCTCTTTGTGCTTCAATACCATGTTCTTCATGATCTTCATGGAGATCTATCCGATGTAATACTCTTTTGCGGTGTGTTTGTCGAGATCCGATGAATTGTGGGTTTATGTTCAGATTATCCATGAATATTGTTTGAGTCTTTTCTGTATTCTTATATGCATGATTTCTAATTTTGTAAGTCTCTTCGAGTTATTGGTTTGGTTTGGCCAACTAGAATGGTAATTCTTGCAATGGAGAAGTGCTTAGTTTTGGGTTCAATCTTGTCGTGTCCTCACCTAGTGACAAAGTAGGGGTAGCAAGTCACGTATTGTATTGTTGCCATCAAGGGTAACATGATGGGTTTTTCATCATATTTATTGAGTTTATCCCTCTACATCATGTCATCTTACCTAATGCGTTACTCTGTTCTTCATGAACTTAATACTCTAGATGCAGGTAGGAGTCGGTCGATGTGTTGAGTAATAGTAGTAGATACAGAATCATTTCGGTCTACTTGACACAGACGTGATGCCTATATGCATAATCATTGCCTTGGATATCTTCATAATTATTCGCTTTTCTATCAATTGCTCGACAGTAATTTGTTCACCCACCGTGATACTTTCCTTCAATTGAGAAGCCCCTAGTGAAACCTATGGCCCCCGGGTCTACTTTCCATAATATATTTTTAGATCTATAAACCAAAAATACCAAGAATACCTTGTTGCAATTTATTTAATTTTTACTTTCCGCAATCTATTACATATATCTCTATCAGATCTAATTCTTGCAAATAACCGTGAAGGGATTGACAACCCCTTTATAGCGTTGGGTGCAAGAGTTTGATTGTTTATGTAGGTGTATCCATTGGTGATTTGCTTGTTCCTCCCACTGGATTGATACCTTGGTTCTCAACAACTGAGGGAAATACTTATCTACTTTCCTGCATCACCCTTTCCTCTTCAAGGGAAAACCAACGCACGCTCAAGAGGTAGCAAGAAGGGTAAACCAACAGACACTGTTTATCTTTTGTTCTGCCCATTAGCGTACTTATTTTTTAGTCCAACTCATTAGCCCCTTATTCAGTCCAATCCTTTTTCTCAATGCAACACAATTTACAACAGGACAGCCAAATTATATACATTGAAAAAATAGCAATTGTTCACATGATAATACAAAGTTCCAACAATCTAGTCTGATTTGATAAAACTAAGCTTAATATCAAAACATCACAACCATGTCTAGAAAGCACTATAAGCATTCTTTCCAAAAATGAGTAACATGACTTCACAGAAAATGCACTACTAGCTGATTTTAATCTCCTGCGCTACAACACTTGTTCAAGGCAGCTATTTGGACCCGAGTAATTCCTGCTAAAAAACTTTGATCTCGAGTAACATGAAGTAACTGCCAAACCTGCATAGAATCAAAACATATACAAAATTATAATAAGTTATAAAATAAAGCTCCGAAAACCAAAGGTATTATGAACTCGCGTAATAATTGAATTAGACATCAAGGCAATAATGAAGTTTATTTCAAGGTTTGAAGTATAACATCAAGAAAAAGATTTTGGATCACTTGACAAGAGCACTATTGAGGAGGGTGAACTAGGCATGGAGCAAAGAGTTGAAGAAAAAATGTGGTGTGGCACTCTATTGGCAAGTGCTAGTTCGGTGTGTGTGCCTCCAGGTTGAGAGACAGTGAGCTAACACGTGGCCTTGGTACTAGTACTACTGGTGCACAACTAACAGTAGTAGTACTCTAAATTGACTCACTAATACATGTGCTTTATACATAAATTAATAGGTTAAACCTCTGTATTCATAATGTAGGACAACCACAATGTAACACTGCAATTTTCTTTTTAGATTCAGATTAAACTTATTTCTGGAATACATAAACTCTAAACAGAACATGTCGACATGTTAATACAGTAACAAAAATCATGTCACCAAGACCTAGGAAAAAACTCTAAAATGAATTAGATTTTGTTACAAAACTAAATTGAATTAGATCTTGATAGAAGACCACATAATATAGGGCAACTATTTGTCTCTAATTGTGTACCCTGCAGTGCACAAGATATGGAAAAAATTCAGAGAAAATCAAGTGCTAAAGATTCAGAGAGGAAGCCCAGACACATAGCACATTGGATACTACAAAGGAGCCCTTGATAGCAGCTGTTGCGACCTTGTTAGCACAAACACACAAGAAACCCGAGTTAAAAAAAGGCAGTACCACACTAGGCAATCGACCATGATAGTGTTGTACCTTTGTTATCAATCTATATAGGCAAGCGAATATAAGTACCAATTCAAAAGAACAGGGTATCCAGTTGAATGCTATAAATATACCAATAAGGTTGTGTTAATTAATTCAGATATACATGAAACTTATATGTATAGATAGTTGAAATTACATATCATGAAACTTACATGTATATCACCTAGCATCTTTACAACAACATTATATATTTTATATATGAACTGATAGTAGAAATAAGAGAATTGCAACAAATTTGTAAAAATGAATTACATGTTGTTCAAAATTCTGAGATCTTATAGTGCCTACAACTGAGAATGACATATTATCTAGTACGTTAAAGTTTCATGTATAACCGTCCAAAGGATAGATTTGTATGTAGAATCCCCATGAGCTTTCCTCAATTGTTATGCTCACTCTAATCACAAAAAAATCATGAATTTGTACAGCCCTGGCTAGAATATGGGATATGTCATCACCAAAAGAGAGAGATGCATGTTGCGGGGAGGAGAAAAAGACCTTGGCGCTCTCCAGGGGAGGGAGGGGGTGCGGATGATGTACGGATGGAGCTCCATTGTGTCTCGGAGGTCTTGAGTTCCATGTCGTCTTGGACTTCCTGACTTGGTTCTTGTCAGCCCATGGCGCAAGTAGTCCTTTTTCTCCACCTCACCAGGTCCTTCGAGGCAGCAACAACACCAACTTGACAAAATTGAGTCATGCGTGCAAAACTAAATCAAATTAAATCAATGAGAGAAGGGGGGGAAAGGGAGGCACTATGAGGCGAAGCGTGGACCTAGTGGACGAGATCCATGGCTTGGGCCCCAAAAGCACATCAGCAGATCTGGTTGCCGTCTACTTGATTTGGTCTGGGTGAGAACATGAGGGGAGGGTTGGGGAGAGGGTTGAGCCCGTGAGCAAGTTGGCCGGTGGGTGTGGGCGTCGGTGATGTGCCATTGCTTGGCGGTTGAGGTGGAGACGGATGGGAGGGAGAAGATGGAGTGGGATGGGTGGCCCTACCAGAGGAGGGGAGGCCAGCGACCAGCGGTGGGAGGAGGGAGCGTGGTAGGTGGAGGCGATGTGTGGGGGGTGATGGGGGTTGTGGACAAGGGAGCGAGGAGGAGGGTTAAGGTTAGGTTTTTATATGGGCAAAGGTTAGGCGGGCTTTGGCGGGCTTGTGGGGCTGTACCAGTCAGTCTATGATAGTTTCTGAAAATGTCATCAGGAATCCGTCATGGATTAACAAGTTTCTTGTAGTGCACGTTGTCGCACTTGTGTCATATGAACATCCTTATCACTAGATGAACCAGATGGCCGCAGGTTGGAGGAGGAAGTAGTATGCTCGGAGATAACCATCTCATCGTCCTTCTCCTTCCCGGTGCAACCATCATTCGGATCATCGCCCTTTTGCCTCCAAATAAAGGGGACAAAATCTCGATCTGGAATGAAGTCTGTCGGTTCCTTCCTGAAATTGAAAGCATACCCCTTGAGCTTAACCACTACATCTGTGGAAACGAAATGTCCACCATCATCTTTATCTTTAGACAAAATATGAGTGTTAGGCATGGCTACGAGGATATGAATTATCCCACGACAGCTTAGGCTGATGAGGTCAACATCCATTGTCTTGCCCAACAATGTGCCAACTGCCCATAGACCCCAGAAGTGACGAATTGTATGGGGAACACCCTCAACATGAACCGAAACCTTCTTGAGTTCCAACTTATGTGGGATCTCCTGAGATTTCCATGCAGAAAAAGTGAGTTGAGCATTACATGAAGGCACGTTCACTTGGATACCGTCAACTCTATCCAAATCCTCAAAAGAGGGAAAGCTAAAAAGGTAAGCATCCTCCCCATGCTTTATGGCCTCCCATTTCCAGTGAGTCTGAACTGGGCATCTCCTCGCGATTTGGCTCTCAATAATTTTTAGCAGGCACCATCACACCGCTAACACGAACATAGGGGATCGGGGTCTATGTCGGTGCCAACTGTTCTTTCACAACAGAATCTGGTAACTAAGCAAAGTAAGTCTCTTTGGCTCCCACTCCCGAAACAAAAGCATGAGGACTAGGGAGCTTAAGAACAAGACACCTCAGAGTTGGATGTGCAATTTTGTCACAAATATAACAATAATGTTGGACCTGACAATCCTTAGTTACATGCATGTCAATTACACACTTCCAAGAATGAATCCCTATTTTAGCTTTACCCTTGGTCGTAGGTGGATTCCCTTTGACATTAGGCATAAGAGTCATCGTATATGGTATAGTGATGTCAGTTTCTTGTACCTGACCCTGCGGCTATGGCGGCGGCAACTGCGACTTTTGTTGCATCTGCAAATGCGGATGCTACCTCTTGAGCTTGCGTTGGTTTTCCCTTGAAGAGGAAAGGGTGATGCAGCGAAGTAGATAAGTATTTCCCTCAGTTGTTGAGAACCAAGGTATCAATCCAGTAGGAGGAAGAAGCAAGTCACCAATGGATGCACCTACACAAACACTTAAACTCTTGCAGTGAACGCTATAAAGGGGTTGTCAATCCCTTCACGATTACTTGCAAGGATTAGATCTCATAGAGATAGATGTAAAAGATTGCGGAAAGTAAAAAAGGTAAATAAATTGCAGCATGGTATTTTTGGTATTTTGGGTATATAGATCTGAAAATATATAATGGAAAATAGACCCGGGGGCCATAGGTTTCACTAGAGGCTTCTCTCTTGAAGGAAAATGACACGGTGGGTGAACAAATTAATGTCGAGAAATTGATAGAAAACCGAATAATTATGAAGATATCCAAGGCAATGATTATGCATATAGGCATCACGTCCATGTCAAGTAAACCGAAACGATTCTGCATCTATTACTATTACTCCACACATCGACCGACTCCTGTGTGCATCTAGAGTATTAAGTTCATGAAGAACAGAGTAACACATTCAGTAAGATGACATGATGTAGAGGTATAAACTCAAGAAATATGATGAAAACCCCATCTTTCTATCCTTGATGGCAACAATACAAATATGTGCCTCGCTACCCCTACTATGTCACTGGGCGAGGACACCACAAGATTGAACCCAAAACTAAGCACTTCTCCCATTTACCAATCTAGTTGGCTAAACCAAACCAATAACTCTAAGATACTTGCAAAGATATGTAATCATCCATATAAGAATTCAGATAAGAACCAAATAATAGTCATAGATAAGCTGATCATAAACCCAGAATTCATCATATCTTGACAAACACACCGCAAAAGAGTATTACATCGTATAGATCCCCATGAAGATGATGGAGAACATGGTATTGAAGCACAAAGAGAGAGAAGAAGCCATCTAGCTACTAGCTATGGACCCGTAGGTCTGTGATGGACTACTCACGCGTCATCGAAGGGGCAATGGAGTTGATGTAGATTCCCTCCGTGATCGAATCCCCCTCCAAGGCAATGATTGGATCTCTCGGGAATGGAGGCTTCTCGTGGCGGAAAAGTATTTGCATGGCTCCCCTTGGTATTGGGGAATATTTAGGAATTTATAGGCCAAAGAATAGGGTTAGGAGACCTGCTGGGGGGGCACAAGCCTGCTAGGCGCGGCAGGGGTGGTGGTCGCGCCCCTGGCTTGTGACCTCCTGGCAGGTCTCTTGCCTTCCCCTCCAAGTCTGGTAGATGTCCTCTAGTCGAAGAAAAATAATTGCGAATATTTTATTCCGTTTGGACTCCGTTTAATACTCCTTATCTGCAATACTCAAAAACAAGGAAAAAACAGAAACTGGCACTACGCTCTAGATTAATAGGTTAGTCCCAAAAATAATATAAAATAGCATATTAATGCATATAAAACATCCAAAAAAGATAATATAATAGCATGGAACAATCAAAAATTATAGATACGTTGGAGACGTATCAAGCATCCCCAAGCTTAATTCTTGCTCGTCCTTGAGCAGGTAAATGATAAAAACGGAATTTTTGATGTGAATGCTACCTAACATATTTATCCATGTAATATTGTTTATTGTGGCATGAATATTCAGATCTGTAAGATTCAAAACAAAAGTTTAATGTTGACATAAAAACAGTAATACTTCAAGCATACTAACAAGGCAATTGTGTCCTTTCAAAATAACATGGCCTCAGAAAGTTATCCCTACAAAATCATATGGTCTGGCTATGCTCCATCATCGCCACACAAAGTATTTAAATCATGCACAACCCTGATTACAACACAAGAAATTATTTAACACTTTTTATGTTCTCAAACCTTTTCAACTCTCACGCAATACATGAGCGTGAGCCATGGATATATCACTATAGGTGGAGGTTGTGAGGAAAAGGAGAAGATAGTCTCACATCAACTAGGCATATCAACGGGCTTTGGAGATGCCCATCAATAGATATCAATGTGAGTGAGTAGGGATTGCCATGAAATGTATGCACTAGAGCTATAAGTGTATGGAAGCTCAAAAAGAAACTAAGTGGACGTGCATCATGATGAAACATTCCACTAGTTATATGGAAGTGAAAAAATAGGAGACTCTCTATCATAATGATCATGGTGCTACTTTGAAGCACAAGTGTGTAAAAAGATAGTAGCATTGTCCCTTCTCTCTTTCTCTCATTTTTGGTGGGCATCTATGGCCTCTTTTTTTATTTGGGCTTCACTGGCCTCTTTTATTATTTCTAAAGTCCGGAGACTCATCCCAACTTGTGAGGGAATCATAGCTTGCATCATCCTTTTCTCTCAAGGTACAATGCTCTAATAATTATGATCATCAAAGTTTAATCTACAACTCAAAAAATTACAACTCGATACCTAGAACAAAATATGACTCTATATGAATGCAATATGAAAGTGATGGTGCGTGTCATGAAAAACAGAACGGTGGAAGTTGCATGGCAATATATCTCAGAATGGCTATGGAAATTCCATAATAGGTGGGTATGGTGGCTAATTTGAGGAAAGGTAGATGGTGGCTGTTTTGAGGAAGGTTGGTTTATTGCACCAGCAGAAGTTGCACGGTACTAGAGAGGCTAGCAAAGGTGGAAGGGTGAGAGTGCATATAATCCATGGACTCAACATTAGTCATAAAGAACTCACATACTTATTGCAAAAGTCTATTAGTTAGCGAAGCAAAGTATTATAGGCATGCTCCTAGGGGAGAGGTTGGTAGGAGTTAACCATCGCGTGCTCCCAACCCTCACACAAAGGATGGCAATCATTAAACAAATCATGCTCCGACTTCGTAACATAACGACTTACCATACGTGCATGCTACGGGAATCACAAACTTTAACACAAGTATTTGTACCAATCCACAATTAGTCACTAGCAGGACTCTAATATCACCATTTTTATATCTCAAAACTCTATGAAAGGAAACAAAATTCTCATAGTATTCAATGCACTTTATATGAAAGTTTTTATTATATCCTTCTTGGATGCCCATTATATTAGGACAAAATTCATAACCTAAACCAATTACCATGCTGTTTAAAGATTCTCAGGATAATATAAGTGAGGTATGATAGTTCAATTGTTTCTATAAAATAAATACCACCGTGCTCTAAAAAGATATAAGTGAAGCACTAGAGCAACATTGCCTAGCTCAAAAGATAGAAGTGAAGCACAAAGAGTATTCTAATAAATTCACGATTAACACGTGTCCCTCTCAAAATATGTGTGCATCAAGGATGATTGTGGAAAACTAAAAAGCAAAGACTCATATCATACAAGACGCTCCAAGAAAAAACACATATCATGTGGTGAATAAAAATATAGCCTCAAGTAAATTTACCGATGGATTGAAGAAAAAAGAGGGGATGCCTTCCGGGGCATCCCCAACCTTATGCTCTTTGGCATCCTTGATTCCTTGGTGTGCCTTGGGAATCCCCAAGCTTAGGGTCTTGCCACTCCTTATTCCATAGTCCATCAAATCTTTACCCAAAACTTGAAAACTTCACAACACAAAACTCAACAGAAAACTCGTGAGATCCGTTAGTATAAGAAAAATAAATCACCAATTTAGGTACTGTTGTGAACTCATTATTTATTTATATTGGTGTAATATATACTGTATTCCAACTTCTCCATGGTTCATACCCCATGATACAACCCATAGATACATCAAAATAAGTAAACAACACAAAGAAAACAGAATCTGTCAAAAACCGAACAGTCTGTGGCAATATGTAAACTTCGAATACTTATGTAACTCCAAAAATTCTGATATATTAGTTAAACCTAGGAAATTTGTATATAAATATTCTGTTAAAATCTCATACTCCTTCGTCGCTCTGATAAATTTATAAAAAGCCTGGACTGGGCACAAAAGTTTCGGTTTTCCAGCAAGATCAAATCAACAATCACCATAGACCATCCCAAAGGTCTTAGTGGCTCAAGCACTAATTAAAACACCAAAACACAATTAATACATAGGTAATAATGTTTTAAACACTCAAAAACATAAGCAAAAACAAAAACATGAAATAAAATTGGATTGCCTCCAAACAAGCGCTATTGTTTAACGCCCCTAGCTAGGCATAATGCTCACATAAAAAGTAGTAATTGAAATATGCAAGAAAGCATCATGAATCTCATGACAAGCACATTTAAGTCTAACCCACTTACTATGCATTGGGATTCTATGAGCAAACAATTTATCGGAACAAGAATCAACTAGCATAGGAAGGCAAAACCACCATAACTTCAAAACTTTGAACACGTAGACAGGAAACTTGATATTATTGCAATTCCTACAAGCATATGTTCCTCCCGCATAATAAATTTCAGTAGAATCATGAAGTAATTCAAGAATATAACTATCACATAAATCATTATTTTCATGATGCACAAGCATCCAATCATCATAATGAATTTGCCCAACAAAACTTGGGGAACAAACAATAACATCTTCATGAAACACAGCATCCCCAATCTTATGGCTTTGCATATCATTAGCATCATGGATATTTGGAGAATTCATACTAGCAACATTGCAATCATGATTTTCAGTCAAGGATCTATCATGAATCACCTAATAATTTTCTTCTTTCAACACTTCATCAAAATCTTCAGATTCATGATTTTCAAACAAAACTTCATAGAGATAATTGAGTACACTAAACTCAATAGAAATTGGTTCATCATAATTTGGCCTTTTGAAAAGATTAGCAAGTGGATGAGGATCCATATCAATAGATTTTTAGCAAGCGAAGATGCAATCAAATAGAAGGCACATGGCAACGCAAGCAAACAAAAAGAGCTCCGGCGAGAAAAAGGCAAACGAGAAAGAGGGTGATTAAAAAGGTAAATCTTTTTGGTTTTTTCTGAAAATTGTTTTAGAAGTGGGGGACAGGAAAACGAGAAGCAAATGGTAAATAATATAAATGCAAGAGGTGACTTTCTGATGGGTACTTGGTAGGCTTGATGTAGATCTCCCCGGCAACGCCGTCAGAAATCCTTCTTGCTACCTCTTGAGCTTGCATTAGTTTTCCCTTGAAGAGGAAAGGGTGATGCAATGAAGTAGATAAGTATTTCCCTTAGTTGTTGAGAACCAAGGTATCAATCCAGTAGGAGGAACATGTTGGAACTATGCCCTAGAGGCAGTAATAAAATGGTTATTATTGTATTTCCTTGTTCATGATAATTGTCTATTGTTCATGCTATAATTGTATTAACCAGAAACCGTAATGCATGTGTGAATACATAGACCACAACATGTCCCTAGTGAGCCTCTAGTTGGCTAGCTCGTTGATCAATAGATGGTCACGGTTCCCTAACCATGGACATTGGATGTCATTGATAACGGGATCACATCATTAGGAGAATGATGTGATGAACAAGACCCAATCCTAAGCATAGCACAAGATCGTGTAGTTCGTCTGCTAAAGCTTTTCCAATGTCAAGTATCGTTTCCTTAGACCATGAGATTGTGCAACTCCAGGATTCGTAGGAATACTTTGGGTGTGCCAAACGTCACAACGTAACTGGGTGGTTATAAAGGTACAATACGGGTATCTCCGAAAGTGTCTATTGGGTTGGCACAAATCGAGACTAGGATTTGTCACTCCGTATGACGGAGAGGTATCTCTGGGCCCACTCGGTAAGACATCATCATAATGAGCTCAATGTGACTAAGGATTTAGCCACGAGATGATGTGTTACGGAACGAGTAAAGATACTTGCCGGTAACGAGATTGAACAAGGTATAGGGATACCGACGATTGAATCTCGGGCAAGTATCATACCGGTAGACAAAGGGAATTGTATACGGGATTGATTGAATCCCCGACATCATGGTTCATCCGATGAGATCATTGTGGAGCATGTGGGAGCCAACATGGGTATCCAAATCCCGGTGTTGGTTATTGACCTCAGAGGTGTCTCGGTCATGTCTACGTGCCTCTCGAACCCGTAGGGTCTACACACTTAAGGTTCGATGACGCTAGGGTTATAAGGAAATAGTGTACGTGGTTACCAAAGGTTTTTCAGACTCCCAAATGAGATCTCGGACATCACGAGGAGTTCCGGTATGGTCCGGAGGTAAAGATTCACATATAGGAAGTGAGGTTTTGGTCACCGGAAATGTTTCGGGCGTCAGCGGTAACGTATCGAGACCATCAGAAGGGTTCCGAGAGTCCACCGAGTGGGTCCATAGGCACCGGAGGGCTGCATGGGCTGCAAGTGGGAGGGAACCAGCCCCTAGGTGGTCTGGTGCACCCCCCACAAGGGCCCAAGGAGTAGCACAGTTGGGAGGGGGGCAAACCCTAGGGGCACATGGGCCCTAGGCCCACCAAGGGCATTGCCCCTCCCACTCCCTCTCTTGGCTGCCGCCCTAGATCAATCTAGGGTTGGCCGCTGGCCCTGGGGACGGAACCCTAGGTCTGCCGCACCCCTCCTCCTCCCCCTATATATATGTGGGGTTCTGGGGGCTGCCAGACACATGAGTTCTCTCTCTCTCTCTCTCTCTCTCGGCGCAGCCCTACCCTTCCTCTTCCTCGTTCTCCATAGTGCTTGGTGAAGCCTTGCCGGAGACCACACAGCTTCACCGTCACCACGCCGTCGTGTTGCCGGAGCTCTCCCTCAACCTATCCTTCCTCCTTGCTAGATCAAGGCATAGGAGACATCACCGGGCTGTACGTGTGTTGAACACGAAGGCGCCGTTGTTCGGCGCTAAGATCGGAATCCACTGTGATCTGAATCGCTGCGAGTACGACTCCACCAACCGTGTTCTTGTAATGCTTCCGCTTAGCGATCTTCAAAGGTATGAAGATGCAATCTCCCCTTGTTGCTGGTTTCTCCATAGATAGATCTTGGTGGTCGTAGGATTTTTTTGATTTACTACTACATTCCCCAACAGAACAAGCAAGTCACCATTGGATGCACCTACACAAACAATCAAACTCTTGCACCCAATGCTATAAAGGCATTGTCAATCCCTTCATGATTACTTTGATAGAGATAGATGCAAAAGATTATGGAAAGTAAAAAAGGTAAATAAATTGCAGCAAGGTATTTTGGGTATTTTTTGTGTATAGATCTACAAATATAATACGGAAAATAGACCCCGAGGGGCATAGGTTTCACTAGAGGCTTCTCTCTTGAAGTAAAATGACACGGTGGGTGAAAAAATTACCTTCGAGCAATTGATAGAAAAGCAAATAATTATGAAGATATCCAAGGCAATGATTATGCATATAGGCATCATGTCCGTGTCAAGTAGACCGAAACGATTCTGCATCTACTACTATTACTCCACACATCGACCGACTCCTGCCTGCATCAAGAGTATTAAGTTCATGAAGAACAGAGGAACACATTGGGTAAGATGACATGATGTACAGGGATAAACTAGAGAAATATGATGAAAACCCCATCTTTTTATCCTTGATGGCAACAATACAAATACGTGCCTCGCTACCCCTACTATGTCACAGGGTGAGGACACCGCAAGATTGAACCCAAAACTAAGCACTTCTCCCACTGCAAGAATTACCAATCTAGTTGGCCAAATCAAACCAATAACTCAAAGAGACTTGCAAAGATATGAAATCATGCATATAATAATTCAGAAAAGACTCAAATAATATTCATGGATAATCTGAACATATACCCAGAATTCATCGGATCTCAACAAACACACCGCAAAAGAGTATTACATCGGATAGATCTCCATGAAGATCATGAAGAACATGGTATTGAAACACAAAGAGAGAGAATAAGCCATCTAGCTACAATCTATGGACCTGTAGGTCTGTGGTGAACTACTCACGCATCATCGGAGGGGCAATGGAGTTGATGTAGATGCCCTCCGTGATTGAATCCCCCTTCGGCAGATTACCGGAAAAGGCTCCAAGATTGGATCTCTCGGGAACGGAGGCTTCCAGCTTCGGAAAAGTATTTTCGTGGCTCTCTTCGGTATTGGGGGAATATTTGGGAATTTATAGGCCGAAGAATGGGGTTAGGAGACTTGCTGGGGGGGGGGGCACAAGCCTGCTAGGCGCGACCAGGGGTGGTGGTCGCGCCCCCTGGCTTGTGACCTCCTGGCAGGTCTCTTGCCTTCCCCTCCAAGTCTGGTAGATGTCTTCTGGTCCAAGAAAAATCATCGCGAAGATTTTACTCCATTTGGACTCCGTTTAATAGTCCTTATGTGCAATACTCAAAAACAAGGAAAAAACAGAAACTTGCACTAGGCTCTAGATTAATAGGTTAGTTCCAAAAATAATATAAAATAGCATATTAATGCATATAAAATATCCAAAACAAATAATATAATAGCATGGAACAATAAAAAATTATAGATACATTGGAGACGTATCAGCGGACCAGCCTGCTGAACATGGCTAAACTGTTGTGATTGCACCTACTGTTGTGGTACATATTGTTTCAGAAACTGATATTGAGTGTTCACGTATTGCTATGGGTATTGAAATCCCAGTTGCACATTACCACCAAGTAACTGCTGCCGGGGAGTCTGGGTTTTCTTCTTCTTCTTGCGTTTGTGAGCAACACCCTCGTGGCCCACCGTGAAACTTGGTTGTTTTTGCTGAACTGGAGCACCCCTAGGCTGGTATTGGGCGGTAGGAGCCACCCTTGTAACTGGCGCCATGTATGCGGGGGCATGCTTGTGCTGTGTCGTGTACTGAGTCCCTTAACCTTGCAACGGGTATTGCACCCCCTATAGGCATACGTTGGAGCTGGCCCTCACCGATGTTGACGGAGAGCCGAGGCGTCGGCCATGCGCCTCCTAATGATGTGATCCCATTATCAATGACATCCAATGTCCATGTGTAAAAATTTCAGAAACTTTCCACGTTCTAGTAACATAACAAAATTCAAACACTACAGCAGGAGTTTCTGCTTTTACACAACACATATCAAAACATGCAATGCAAGCATTCTAAAGGCTATTCTTGGAAATTTTTATTGAAAAAACAGATTATAAATAACACCTAACATAAAAAAACAAAATAAAATGATGCTCCAAGCAAAACTCATATTATGTGATGAATAAAAATATAGCTCCAAGTAAGATATACCGATAGTGTTGAAGACGAAAGAGGGGATGCCTTCCTGGGCATCCCCAAGCTTAGACGCTTGAGTATTCCTTGGATATTACCTTGGGGTGCCTTGGGAATACCCAAGCTTAGATTCTTGACACTCCTTATTCACCTCATATCGGTGTCTCACCCAAAACTTGAAAATTTCAATCACACAAAACTTAACGGAACTTCATGAGAAGGGTTAGTGTAGTAAAGATAAATCATTCACTTAGGTACTGTCAAGAAAAGATTGTTTATTATTACCACATGATACCTACTATATTCCATCATTCCCACAATTTATATTACTCAATATAAGCTATAGGAACACTTGAAACTAGCAAACTACGGATGCAAAACAGAATCTGTCAAAAACAGTACATTCTGTAAAGATCTGAATGATCACCATACTTCCCTGACTCTAATAATTCTGAAAAATATGTCAAACTCAAGGAATTTGCATATAAATATTGTGTAGAAATTGCAGAATTGTTTGATGCTCCACTAAAATCAGATGATTCATATACTGGACGCAAAACTTTCTATTTTTGCACAGAATCAAACTGTTGGAAATATGCCCTAGAGGCAATAATAAAATGGTTATTATTATATTTCCTTGTTCATGATAATTGTCTATTGTTCATGCTATAATTGTGTTAACCGGAAACCATAATGCATGTGTGAATACATAGACCACAACATGTCCCTAGTGATCCTCTAGTTGGCTAGCTTGTTGATCAATAGATGGTCACGGTTTCATGACCATGGACATTGGATGTCATTGATAACGGGATCACATCATTAGGAGAATGATGTGATGGACAAGACCCAATCCTAAGCATAGCACAAGATCGTGTAGTTCGTCTGCTAAAAGTTTTTCTAATGTCAAGTATGATTTCCTTAGACCATGAGATTGTGCAACTCCCGGATACCGTAGGAATGCTTTGGGTGTGCCAAACATCACAACGTAACTAGGTGGCTATAAAGGTATACTACGAGTATCTCCGAAAGTGTCTGTTGGGTTGGCATGAATCGAGACTGGGATTTGTCACTCTGTATGACGGAGAGGTATCTCTAGGCCCACTCGGTAAGACATCATCATAATGAGCTCAATGTGACTAAGGAGTTAGCCAAGGGATGATGTGTTACGGAACGAGTAAAGAGACTTGCCGGTAACGAGATTGAATAAGGTATAGGGATACCGACGATCGAATCTCGGGCAATTATCATACCGGTAGACAAAAGGAATTGTATACGGGATTGATTGAATCCCTGACATCGTGGTTCATCCGATGAGATCATCGTGGAGCATGTGGGAGCCAACATGGGTATCCAGATCCCGCTGTTGGTTATTGACCGGAGAGGTGTCTCGGTCATGTCTATGTGTCTCCCGAACCCGTAGGGTCTACACACTTAAGGTTTGATAACGCTAGTGTAGGAGATATGCCCTAGAGGCAATAATAAATGTTATTGATTATCTCCCTGTTCATAATTATGTTTATGTTCCATGCTATAACTGCAATGATTCTCGAGTCTACAAATAAAACGAGGCTTGGAGGGAAACTCATGTGCACGTGTGGGATAATAAATGGTAAAATGTATTCCTAGTCTGGCCTCTAAGACTGGCTCAAGTATTGCATGATGATCCTGTTTTCCTGATCATGGGCATGGCTATGCCGGCAATTTTGAGGGCACAATGTTAGAAGAACATTTGTGTTGAAACGACCCAAATTAATGTTATGCTATGAGATACATTCGTCATAAGTTAATGGTTAATAACACAGAGAAGTTAATGTTTGCATAATTCCTTAGACCATGAGAGTATCGAGTTTCTTCATGCTTGCTTCATGAACTTTGGGGTTTGTTAAACGTCATCCGTAAATGGGTGGCTATTACGGCGGCTTACGGGTTCATGGAAAAGTAAGTGAAGTAACTTGATAGCTCAAGATTGGGATTTGCTCCTCCGACGATGGAGAGATATCTCTGGGCCCTCTCGGTGTTACGGTATCCATCATCGTCTGGCCAGACACTTTGCGATTTGATCACGGGGATGCCGGAACACGGGAACGAGAAAAGAGAACAATACTGATAACGAGGTAACTGGCATAGTGGACAAGTTGTTGATCCATGGGGATGCCAACATGTCTCACCTCGGGTATTTGTAACATATCGCGAAGCAACAGGAATAGCACATGTCAACTGGAGGTTCACTCGAATATTTATTCGTGTGGGTATAGGGATCGATATGGGTGTCCACGGCTCCGATGTTGATCATTGATCGGAAGGGGTTCCGGGTCATGTCTATGCTTCACCGAACCTATAGGGTCACACGCTTAAGGGTCATCTATCTGTTGAATACTAGACAGGGAGTCTGAGAGAAAATCACTGAAAAGTTTCGGACACCAGAAAAGTTTCGGACAGTAGAAAAGTTCCGTAGACAGGTCACCGGAACAATTTCGGTGAAACTGAAAAGTTGTTTCAGAGGATACCATAAAGTCAAATTGGTTTTGGCACATGCCTGATAATTCTTGGAGGGTGCCAGAATCATTCTGGAAACTTCTGGGAATTTTCCGGAAGAATAACCGGAAATGTTCCGGAGCTGCCGGAACCGCTTCAGATGCTTTTCGCAGATGAAAATCACTATTCCGGAATTGTTCCAGATCATATTGAAAATTATTTTAGTGGGTTCTAGAAATGTTCTAAGCCCACATAAATATTTTTAGTTCGAACGGACGCTGAAAAATGTCGCCGTGAATAGTGAAAGTGCTTTTTGGACTACTTTATGGAAAGCCACCTTTTGGGGCTTTGCTCCAAAAGATCTTGGGGATGACATGGATGGATTGGAGCCATTTTTGGGGCCCCACATGAGGGTGTGGCCGGCCACATGGTGGACTCCTTCATGGAGTCCCTCTTGTTCCTTGGTTTCACTTTTATGCCCTTGTGGAAGGACTTCATTCATGTGCATTTTGGGTTTTATTGTAAAACCACCCTACCCCTTGGTTTTCCTATAAATAGAGGAGATGTGGGCTGCCATTTGATCATCCTTGTGCTCTCATACACATGCTTTGCTTTGCAAGCTCTCTCTCTCCCTCCCAGCGAAATAGTTTCGTAGAGCCGAAAGGCTGTCTGGGTTCCGGCAGGAACTAGTTCTGGACGGCGAAGCCCTGCCGGATAGATGACACCGTATGTGTGCAACTCTGTAGAGAGATCGTAGTTTCGGTCTTAGTTCGAGAGTGCCTCCCGAAGGGCTGTCTGTGTGACCGTCCAAGTTTTGGAGGTCCTCCCGAAGGGCTGTCCGAGTGACAGTCCGAGTTTCGGAGGTCCTCCCGAAGGGCTGTCCGCGACACCGTCCGGGGGGCTATGCGACCGCCTCCCGGAGGGCTGTCCGCAGGGCAGATGAGGGTATACATCCTCGCGGTTGGGAGGTTGTAAAATCCTAGCTGCGGGGATCTGCACCGCCGTTCGTTATCGACTCTACTTCCGCTGCGCTTCGAGTCGGTACGGATCACATCAAACCTTGTATGCAGTCTCCATAGTGGTCCTGGGCGTGCTCGCTATACCGGAAATGACGGTAGTAAATAAGATGATATCTCAATAAAATTTCAAGAAATGTGTTCACCCTAACTGTGCACTGTTGCTAAGGATCGTTGTTCCGAAGCACCACGTGATGATCGGGTGTGATAGATTCTAACGTTCGCATACAATGGGTGTAAGCCAGATTTACACACGCGAAACACTTAGGTTGACTTGACGGGCCAAGCATGTACAGACATGGCCTAAGAACACGGAAGACCGAAAGGTCAAACATGAGTCATATAGAAGATACGACCAATATGGAGATGTTCACCATGGATGATTAGTCCGTCTCACGTGATGATCGGACACGGGCTAGTTGACACGGATCATGTATCACTTGGATGACTAGAGAGATGTCTATCTAAGTCGGAGTTCATTAAATAATTTGATTATGTGAACTTAATTATCATGGACTTAGTCTCAAATTGTCTTTACAATCTATATTGTAGATCCAATGGCCAACGCTAATGTCACCCTCAACTTTAACGCATTCCTAGAGAAAACCAAGCTGAAAGATGATGGAAGCAACTATGTGGACTGGGTCCGTAGTTTGAGGATCATCCTCATAGCTTCCAAGAGATTGTATGTCCTTGATGCACCACTACGTGACCCACCCATTTTCCCAGCGGACCAAGACGTTACGAATGTTTGGTAGTCACGATGTGATGATTACTCCCTGGTTCAATGTGGCATGCTTTACAGTTTAGAACCGTGGCTCCAAAAGCGTTTTGAGCAACACGGAGCATATGAGATGTTCCAAGAGCTGAAACTGGTTTTCCAAGCTCATGTCCGGGTCAAGAGATAAGACGTCTCCGACAAGTTCTTCAGCTACAAGATGGAGGAGAATAGTTTTGTCAGTGAGCACATACACAAAATGTCTGGGTTGCACAACCGCTTGACTCAGCTCGGAGTTAATATCCCGGATGACTCAGTTATTGACAGAATCCTCCAGTCGCTCCCACCTAGCTACAAGAGCTTTGTGATGAACAACAACATGCAGGGTATGGAGAAGTCCATTCCTGAGTTGTACTCGATGCTGAAATCAGCGGAGGTCGAGATCAAAAAGGAGCATCAAATGTTGATGGTGAATAACACCACTAGTTTCAAGAAAGGCAAGGGTAAGAAGAACTTCAAGAAGGATGGCAAAGCTATTGTCACGCCCGGTAAGCAAGTTGCCAGGAAGAAGAACAAGAATGGACACACGCCTAAGACTGAGTGCTTTTATTGCAAGGGTACCGGTCACGGAAAGCGGAACAGCCCCAAGTACTTAGCGGATAAGAAGGCCAGCAACGTTAAAGGTATATGTGATATACTTGTTATTGATGTGTACCTAACCATCACTCGTAGTAGCTCCTGGGTATTTGATATCGGTGCAGTTGCTCACATTTGTAACTCCAAGCAGGAGCTGCGGAATAAGCGGAGGCTGGCAAAGGACGAGGTGATGATGCGCGTCGGGAATGGTACCAAGGTCGATGTGATCGCCGTCGGCGCGCTACCTCTACATCTACCTTCGGGATTAGTTTTGAACCTCAATAATTTTTATTTAGTACCAGCTTTGAGAATGAACATTGTATCTGGATCTCGCTTGATGCGAGATGGATACTCATTTAAATCTAAGAATAATGGTTGTTCTATTTATATGAGAGAAAATGTTTTATGGTCATGCTCCACTGGTCAATGGTTTATTTTTGATGAGTCTCGAACGTGTTGCTACACATGTTCATAATGTGAGTACCAAAAAGTGTAAGGTTGATAGCGATAGTCCCACTTACATGTGGCACTGCCACCTTGGTCATATTGGTGTCAAACGCATGAAGAAGCTCCATGCTGATGGACTTTTGGAGTCTCTTGATTTTGAATCATTTGACACGTGTGAACCATGCCACATGGGCAAGATGACCAAGACTCCGTTCTCGGAACAATGGAGCGAGCAACTGACCTGTTGGAAATAATACATACCGATGTATGCGGTCCAATGAGCGTCGAGGCTCACGGTGGCTACCGTTATGTTCTCACCTCACTGATGACTTGAGCAGATATGGGTATGTCTACTTAATGAAACACAAGTCTGAAACCTTTGAAAGGTTCAAGGAATTTCAGAGTGAGGTAGAGAATCAACGTGATAGGAAAATAAAGTGCCTACGATCTGATCGTGGCGGATAATATTTAAGTCACGAGTTTGGCACGCACCTAAGGAAATGTGGAATTGTTTCAATACTCACGCTGCCTGGCACACCTCAGCGAAATGGTGTGTCTGAATGTCATAATCGCACTCTATTGGATATGGTGCGATCTATGATGTCTCTTACCGACTTACCTCTATCATTTTGGGGATATGCATTAGAGACTGCCGCATTCACTTTAAATAGGGCAACGTCAAAGTACGATGAGACGACACCGTATGAATTATGGTTTGGAAAGAAACCTAAGCTGTCGTTTCTAAAAGTTTGGGGATGCGATGCCTATATGAAGAAACTTCAACTTGAGAAGCTCGAACCCAAAGCGGAAAAGTGCGTCTTCATAGGATATCCCAAAGAGACTATTGGGTATACCTTCTACCACAGATCTGAAGGCAAAGTCTTTGTTGCCGAGAATGGATCCTTTCTCGAGAAAGAGTTTCTCTCAATAGAAGTATGTGGGAGGAAAATAGAACTTGATGAGGTAATTATACCTCCACTCGAACCGGAGAGTAGCGCAGCACAGGAAATTGTTTTTGTGGAGCCTGCACCTGTTGGAGAGGAAGTTAATGATGATGATCATGAAACTTCAGATCAACTTACTATTGAACGTCGAAGGTCCACGAGGACACATTCTGCACCATAGTGGTACGGCAACCCTATCCTGGAGATCATGTTGTTGGACAACGGTGAACCTTCGAACTATGAAGAAGCAATGGCGGGCCCGAATTCCAACAAATGGCTTGAAGCCATGAAATCCGAGATAGGATCCATGTATGAGAACAAAGTGTGGACTTTGGTGGACTTGCCTGATGATAAGCGAGCCATTGAATATAAATGGATCTTTAAGAAGAAGACTAACACTGATGGTAATGTGACCGTCTGTAAGGCTCAGCTGTCGCTAAGGGTTATCGACAAGTTCAAGGAGTTGACTACGATGAGACTTCCTCACCCGTAGCGATGCTGAAGTCTGTCCGAATCATGTTAGCAACTGCCACATTTTATGATTATGAGATCTGGCAAATGGATGTCACAACGGCATTCCTTAATGGCTTCCTTAAGGAAGAACTGTATATGATGCATCTGGAAGGTTTTGTCGATCCTAAAGATGCCAACAAAGTATGCAAGCTCCAGCGCTCCATCTATGGGCTGGTGCAAGCATCTCGGAGTTCGAACATTCGATTTAATGATGTGATTAAAGCATTTGGATTTATACAGGTTTATGGAGAACCCTGTATTTACAAGAAAGTGAGTGGGAGCTCTGCAGCATTTCTCATATTATATGTGGATGACATATTGTTGATGGGAAGTGATATAGAACATTTGGAAAGTGTAAAGGCCTACTTGAATAAATGTTTTTCAATGAAGGACCTTGGAGAAGCTGCTTACATATTAGATATTAAGATCTATAGAGATAGATCGAAATGCCTCATAGGTCTTTCACAAAGCACATACCATGAAAAGATATTGAAGAAGTTCAATATGGATCAGTCCAAGAAGGGGTTCTTGCCTGTGTTACAGGGTGTGAGATTGAGTACGACTCCATGCCCGACCACGGCAAAGGATAGAGAAGAGATGAGTGTCATCCCCTATACTTTAGCCATAGGCTCTATTATGTATGCCATGCTGTGTACCAGACCTGATGTGAACCTTGCCATAAGTTTGGTAGGGAGGTACCAAAGTGATCCCGGAGTGGAACACTAGACAACGGTCAAGAATATCCTGAAGTACCTGAAAAGAACAAAGGACATGTTTCTCGTATATGGAGGTGCCGAAGAGCTCGTCATAAAGGGTTACGTCGATGCTAGCTTCAACACAGATCCGGACGACTCCAAGTCGCAAACCGGAAATGTGTATATTTTGAACAGAGGGGCAGTCAGTTGGTACAGTAGCAAGCAAAGCGTCGTGGTGGCATCTACATGTGAAGCGGAGTACATAGCTACTTCGGAAGCAGCAAAGGAAGGAGTCTGGATGAAGGATTTCATCCCCGACCTAGGAGTGATTCCCAATGCGTCGAGCCCGATGACTCTATTCTGTGACAACACTAGAGCTATTGCCCTTGCGAAGGAGCCCAGGTTTCACAAGAAGACAAGACACATAAAGCGCCACTTCAACTCCATCTGTGATTACATTCAGGAGGGAGATATAGATATTTGTAAAGTATATACGGATCTGAATGTCGCAGATCCATTGACTAAACCTCTCTCACGAGCAAAACATGATCAACACCAGAATGCTATGGGTGTTCGATTCATCACAACGTAACTAGATTATTGATTCTAGTGCAAGTGGGAGACTGTTGGAAATATGCCCTAGAGGCAATAATAAAATGGTTATTATTGTATTTCCTTGTTCATGATAATTGTTTATTGTTCCTGCTATAATTGTGTTAATCGGAAACCGTAATGCATGTGTGAATACATAGACCACAACATGTCCCTTGTGAGCCTCTAGTTGGCTAGCTCGTTGATCCATAGATGGTCACGGTTTCATGACCATGGACATTGGATGTCATTGATAATGGGATCACGTCATTAGGAGAATGATTTGATGGACAAGACCCAATCCTAAGCATAGCACAAGATCGTGTAGTTCGTCTGCTAAAAGCTTTTCTAATGTCAAGTATCATTTCCTTAGACCATGAGATTGTGTAACTCCGGGATACCGTAGGAATGCTTTGGGTGTGCCAAAGTCACAACGTAACTGGGTGGCTATAACCGTATACTACGGGTATCTCCAGAAGTGTCTGTTGGGTTGGCATGAATCGAGACTAGGATTTGTCACTCCGTATGACGGAGAGGTATCTCTGAGCCCACTCGATAAGACATCATCATAATGAGCTCAATGTGACTAAGGAGTTAGCCACGGGATGATGTGTTATGGAACGAGTAAAGAGACTTGCCGGTGATGAGATTGAACAAGGTATAGGGATACCGACGATCGAATCTCGGGCAAGTATCATACCGGTAGACAAAGGGAATTGTATACGAGATTGATTGAATCCCCGACATCGTGGTTCATCCGATGAGATCATTGTGGAGCATGTGGGAGACAACATGGGTATCTAGATCCCACTATTGGTTATTGACCGGGGAGGTGTCTCGGTCATGTCTACGTGTCTCCCAAACCCGTAGGGTCTACACACCTAAGGTTCGATGACGCTAGGGTTATAGGGAATAGTGTAAGTGGTTACCGAAGGTTGTTCGGAGTCCCGGATGAGATCCCGGACGTCACGAGGAGTTCGGAATGGTCCGGAGGTAAATATTCATATATAGGAAGTGAGGTTTTGGTCATCGGAAGAGTTTCGAGCATCAGCGGTAATGTATCGGGACCACCGGAAGGGTTCCGGGGGTCCACCAAGTGGGGCCACAAGCCCTAGAGGGTTGTGTGGGCCGAGAGTGGTAGGTACCAGCCCTAGAGTGGGCTGGTGCGCCCTCCACCCTGGCCCAAGGCGCAGGAAAGGTGGGAGGGAGGGGAAACCCTAGACCCAGATGGGCCTAAGGCCCACCTAGGGCTGTGCCCTCCCCCTCTCCCTCTCTAGCCGCCGGCCAGATGGCCATCTAGGGCCGGTCGCAGCCCCTAGGGTGGGAACCCTAGGGCTGCGCCCTCCCTCCCCCTCCTCCTATATATAGTGGAGGGTTTTGGGGCTGCCAGACATACAAGTCCTCTCTCTCTCGGCGCAGCCCTACCCTTCCTCTTCCTTGTTCTCCGCGGTGTTTGGCAAAGCCCTGCCGGAGACCATGCAGCTATGCCATCACCATGCCATCATGCTACCAGAGATCTCCCTCAACCTCTCCTTCCTCCTTGCTGGATCAAGGCGTAGGAGACGTCACCGGGCTGCACGTGTGTTGAACGCGGAGGCGTCGTTGTTCGGCGCTAAGATCGGAGTCCACCGCGATCTGAATCTCTACGAGTATGACTCCACCAACCGTGTCCTTGTAACTCTTCTGCTTAGCAATCTTCAAAGGTACCAAGATGCACTCTCCCCTTACATGTTGTTGGTTTCTCCATAGATAGATCTTGGTGAACACGTAGGAATTTTTTTGATTTACTACTACGTCTCCCAACACAGACAAGCAAGTATGCACACTATCCCAAAGGCTTTACTTGGCACTTTATTGAAACAAAGACACAAAACATGATTACTACAGTATAATAATGTGAACACATCAAAACAGAAAGTAAAAGTGTTGGGTTGTCTCCCAACAAGTGCTTTTCTTTAATGCCTTTTAGCTTGGCATGAGATTTCAATGATGCTCGTATAGGAATAATAATTGGAACAAGCAAAAGAGCATCATGAATCTCATGACAAGCACATTTAAGTCTAACCCACTTCCTATGCATAGGGATTTTGCGAGCAAGCAATTTATGGGAGCAAGAACCAACTAGCATAGGAAGGCAAAACAAGCATAACTTCAAAACTTTGAACACATAGAGAGGAAACTTGATATTATTGCAATTCCTACAAGCATATGTTTCTCCCTCATAATAATTTTCAGTAGCATCATGAAGGAATTTCACAATATAACCAGCACATAAAGCATTCTTTTCATGATCTACAAGCATAGAAATTTTATCACTCTCCACATAAGCAAACTTCTTCTCATTCATAGTAGTGGGAGCAAACTCAACAAAATAACTATCATGTGACACTTGATTGACATAACCACATTGAATATTAAAATTATGATAACAAGTTTCATGGTTGTCATTACTCTTTATAGCATACGTGTCATCACAATAATCATCACAGATAGGAGGCATGTCATAATCATAATATTTTTGCTCATCAAAACTTGGGGACTAAAAATATCTTCTTCAAGCTTGTGCTTTGCATATCATTAGCATCATGGATATTCAAAGAATTCATACTAACAATATCACTATCATGCTAATCACTCAAAGATTTAGTGCTAAACATTTTAATAACTTCTTCTTCTAACACTTGAGCACAATTTTCCTTTCCGTCATTTTCACGAAAGACATTAAAAAGATGAAGCATATGAGGCAACCACAATTCCATTTTTTTGTAGTTTTATTTTATCAAACCAAAATAGTGAAAAATAAGAAACTAAAAGATTTAATTGCAAGATCTAAAGATATACCTTCAAGCACTCACCTCCCCGGCAACGGTGCCAAAAAGAGCTTGATGTCTACTACACAACCTTCTACTTGTAGACTCGTGTTAGCCCTCCAAGTGCAGAGTTTTGTAGGACAGTGACAATTTCCCCTCAAGTGGATGGCCTAAGGTTTATCAATCCATGGGAGGTGTAGGTTGAAGATGGTCTCTCTCGAACAACCGGGCAACCAAATAACAAAGAGTCTCTTGTGTCCCCAACACACCCAATACAATGGTAAATTGTATATGTGCACTAGTTCGGCGAAGAGATGGTGATACAAGTGAAATATGGATGCTAGATATAGGTTTTTGTAATCTGAAAATATAAAAACAGAAAGGTAACAAATAGTAAACAGCGAGCAAAACGTCGTATAAATGCTTCGAAACAAGGCCTAGGGTCCATACTTTCACTAGTGCAATTTCTCTCAAGAATATTGGCATAGTTGAATCATATGTAAATACCTCTCGTGCGACAAAGAGTTCACTCCAAAGTCACAAATAGCGGAGAACTAACGAAGAAATTATTGTAGGGTAAGAAACCAACTCAAAGTTATCTTTTATGATCAATCTTATGAGCCATCCCTATAAGTGTCACGGACAGCCCTAGAGTTCGTACTAAAATAACACCTTAAGATACACATCAACCAAAACCCTAATGTCACCTAGATACTCCAGTGTCACCACAAGTACCCATGGGCTTGATTATACGATATGTATCACATAATTTCAGATTCATAATGTTCAATCCAACACAAAGAACTTCAAAGAGTGCCCCAAAGTTTCTACCGGAAAGTCAAGACAAAAACGTGTGCCAACCCCTATGCATAGATTCCCAAGGTCACGGAACCCGCAAGTTCATCACCAAAACATACATCAAGTGGATTAATAGAACATCCCATTGTCACCATGGATATAGCATCGCAAGACATACATCAAGTGTTCTCAAATCATTAAAGACTCAATTCGATAAGAAAACTTCAAAGTGAAAACTCAATCCATCATAAGAAGATAGAGAGGGGAAAACTCCATATGATTCATCTATACCAATAAAGCTTGCGGTACATCAAGAACATGAGAGAGAGAGAGACATCAAACACATAGCTAATGGTACATACCCTTAGTCCCGATGGTGAACTACTCCCTCCTCATCACGGAGAGCGCCGGGATGATGAAGATGGCCTCCGGTGATGGTTTCCCCCTCCGACAGGGTACCGGAATCGGCTCCCGATTGGTTTTTTGTGGCTGTGGAGGTTTTTGGCGGCGGTACTCCCGATCTAGGTTTCTTTTCGGAGGTTTCTATATTTATAGGAATTTTTGGCGTCGATCTCACATCAAGAGGGGCCATGAGGCGATGACAAGCCTGCTAAGCGAGATCGGGGGGTGGCCGCGCCTGGCAGGCTTGTGACCTCCTTGTGGATCTTCTATCCCAACTCCAATGCTTCAGGGGTCTCTTTTGGTCTAGAAAAAATCATACTAAATTTTTAGCCCATTCCGAGAACTTTTATTTCTGCACGAAAAATGACACCATGGTAATTTTGCTGAAAACAGCGTCAGTCCAGGTTAGTTCTAATAAAATCATACCAAAATGATATAGAATTATTGTAAACATGGCATGAATACTTCATAAATTATAGATACGCTGGAGACGTATCAGACTACTTCCGAGGTGGTGCACCACCCCGACCGTGGGCTGATTTTTTGTGAATGTTTTTGATTGGTGTGATTTATTCTCTACCGAGATATATAGCCAATAGTCCTCAAGGTGCATGTTGGTCTAAAACCTGAGATGCACGTGAAGGTACACATAAAACCACTGATCCCAGTAGCCCCTGAGACTCAGGCTGATTTGCATAATCAGCCTGAGGATTGATTCCTTGCTCGGCAGCATGCTTTAGGAGTTAAAACGCGGCGTGCATTAGTTCCCGAGACTCGAGTTGGGTGCGGCCGACCAGCCTAAGGAACGAATCTCCTCGGAAACTGTATTGCACTTTGAATTTGTTGCATTGAATAGTCAGTGTAGTAGCCCCCGAGCCTTAACTTGGGCATGGGTGGTCGAATTAAGGATTGATATTTATGTGACATAAACTTTGTTACGCTTGACACAATTTATGTGTAATGATTCTATGTATCCAAGTACTTTACATCATTAATGCTCGGATCCGCATTGTACAAGACTTTGTTGAAGGACCATCGGCTTCAACTTCCTCGGCCAGTAGCCTAGGAGTGTTTGTCCTACTTTATAAAGCCTTTATAAGGGCAAAGGTTTACGGTGAACAAGGCAATCCGGCTATACGGTTTTATAAACAAAGGTACACGGAGAGAGATGTTATATTACTATTTAATATAAGAAACATCTTCTAGGAAAAATAGTTCCTTTATAAGTTCCTTTTCCCAAGCTATCATGTTGACCATGATCGTGAAACCTCAACTCCGATCAATTTGGGAGGAAAATATTGAGGATTTAGTTCAGGGAAAGTTTCCAAACTCTATGGTCCTTACTGAACCTAAATTTTCACTTCCGCCGTTGCCGACCAATTATATTCTTAAGATGGCTAGCTTTCAGCTTCACCCAGTCTGAGGTACTAACACGGATGACCCGGAAGTAACAATCGCAGAGGTGCTCCCTTTACCCCCTAGCCGAACAATCGGGGTCGTAGGGGGTAAGCACAGGGGCCAGGCAACCCAGCTTGGCCAAAATATTAACTCAAATTGATGCATATTTATGCCTTTATAATGATGATTATGGAAGGGAGCACTCGTATATTGAATACAAATGCTTTTATGCTATATGCTATTTTGACTCCTTTGTGACCGTTTATCATTTGAGACTGGCCCATCGTCGGCTTATACCCCTTTGTAGATAATACGCAGGGTGTTTCCGCAGTAATAAGACAACCCTTAGCCGACGTCTCGGTGCCCGGAGGCGGTTGTGTTAGGGAAAAGTGGCAATCGGATATCTAGGCTTTATAACTTGCACTAGGTCATGGGAGCTTAAAGTTTGGGAGGCGAGTTACTAGGCCCCGGTTAGTGTTCGGTGTAAGCTGAGGTCAAGTCATTAACACTCTGGCTAATTTTATGAAAGGCCCATTGTTTAATACGGTCATCAGATCGCCGACCAGTTTACGCTCATTGTGACAGTCAGTTTTCGGCTTTCTCCACTGAGGTACTTGACCAGTTAAACCGGAAGTACAATCGTAGTGGTTCTCCCTTTGCACACCTAGCCGAACAAAGCGGAACGTAGGAGGCAAGCACAGGATCTGGGCAACCCAACTATTGATTGAAGACACAATTCAAAACTGGTGCATATAAAGCAATATCCGAGAACGTTTTGCCAAGGACTCCTCGGAGTACCTTGGCTTTTGGTGGGTTCAGCTCTAGTCGTAGCCCCCCATCGATATTGCCGATGCTTTAATAAAAGTGTACTATGAGAGTTATGCTCGAAAAAACAAAAAATTATGTAAAAAACTTTTTTCAGTTAAAAGAAAATTGTGCCAATCCGAAACTGGACTTAAAATTAATATGTGCTTCAGTCGTGCTTTAACATGATACATCCGATCTCCGGGCTCCAAGCAGGCCAGCCTTTGGCTTCAACCTCCATATCCCGAAGGCGAAGTGTTTCTCCGAGACATGTTTAGCAAACTAAACTCGAGCGGCTTTAGAAAGAAACCAGGCTATCCAGCTACTGACCACACACTAGTGTCGGGAGTAATGGAGTAATGGAGTAAACTGAAAGTAATGCTGAAGGGTATAATGGAGTAAACTGAAAGTAATGCTGGAATATGGATCGATAGTCACCCCAGGAGTGAGTTAAAGCGATCCAAGTATTCAAGTGAACCCACAAGTCACTGACCTCAGGATTGATAAGGATCAAGCCCCACCTTTGTGAAGGAAGAAACTTGGAAGAAGCTACGACTGATCAGCAAATGTTTTTCTTAGGAACATACGATAACCTGAGAGATGTGAAAAAACGATAGATGTTTTGTTCAGCTTGCAGAAATCAATGGATTATCCGAACCTCGTTCGATGACAAGAAAATTTCTGCAACGCTTGTGAGGAAGTCTAAGTGTTAGAATACGAGATTCACTAAACCTTATACAAGGTAATGATTTCAGTGCGACATGGTTTGGCCACCATGACGACTTACTCTTATCATTCTCTTGCTATTCGGAATGGTAAATCTGAGTGACTTACCCATAGTAAAGAGACGACGTTCTTTGAAGCTTTTGTTTAAGCCTTAGAATGGTAGGATGAAAACCCTTGTACATGACAGTTTCTGTCACACGTAGGAATTTCTACGGTGAGGAATGAAGCCACGACCTTTTTTTCACTGCAGGATGACCACCAATGGTAGACCACCATGAGATCTTCGATAAGTTATTTAGAATGATCACGAGACCTATCAGTTAAGAAGACCCAGTATCAGAGGAAATACATGTTGTTATGAGAACACAAGATTTTGATATAACGGAAGAGCATCACCGAAGGAGCTATCGTGAAGAAGGTGAACAGACAGATGTACCTAGAGGACTGTCAAGATGTTGAAGGACCAATAACTCTCATTTCAAGTGTGGTAGACCCACATTTCCAGGTCAATGGATTTGTTAGAAGACCCCAAACCCTAACCTTTCTTTCTAGCCCTTCCGAATCTCGAGGACGAGATTCATTTTAAGTGTGGTAGGTTTGTAACATCCCAAACTTTGGAATGTTATAATAAATATAAAATGATTGTTTGTTTGCTTGAATGATTGAAAATGAGTGAAATTTGAAACTTTTTGAAAGTTTAATGAGAGGGAATGAAATGACTTTCCCACACTTTCACTTTGCATTTTGATCACTAGGAATTCAAATTCATTTCATCACAAAACCCTAGAGTGAAGATGACATGACTTCTTCCATTTAAAGAAATGAAAAGGGATTTGAAAAGAATTTGAATTTCATTTGAAAAATATTTCAAATTCAGAAAACTTTATGCAACTCAATGTTTTTCATGAGAGAAGATAAAATGACTTCTTCAAATTATATGAAATATGAGTTGGAAGTTTAAAATAAATCTTTGAATAGTGAATGTGAAAATCTCTGGATTTTCTTTTGGAATCATTTCATATTTGGTTCCTATTCCAATTTTCAAAGTATTCAAACCTCTGACAAAAATTTGAGAGGAGTAACATGACACTCCACACCAGGGAATTCTTGGTGATTTATTTGAATAATAAAAACCAGGGGTTATTCTGAAAAAATATTTGCAAAGGGATTTAAAAGCAAAAGGGCAATTTCTGAAAATAATATTTTTTCCAAATTATTCAAATGCCAGAATAAAAATGTCCACTAAATGGAATTTATTATTATATTAATTTTGATATAAAACTTGACTATATTTGGAATTTATTCGAATGCCTTAAAGGTTTTTGAAACGCTCTGGAAAAACATTAAATAGAAACGGTAACGGTTTTATAATAAAACGGCCGGCCCACAGCCTTTAAAGCCGAATTCATTTCATAACGGTCGCCCGCTGACTACGTATCCCTCTTTCTCTCTCTGACCAGCGGGACCCACGCGCCCGACCGAAACCGTCGCTCGGTCGCCTTCCTCCTCCCGCGCCCGACGCCGTCGCCGGTTTTCCCTCGATGCGGACCCCCTCCCTCCTTACTCCCCCGACCCCATGAGACCCCTATAAGTAGCCGGCACCTCTCCTCTCTCCATTCCCCTTGTTTCCCCCTCCTCCCGCGTCCTCTCACTACCGGAATTCCTCGCCGGACTTCACCACGGCCGCCGCGCCATTATCGCGTCCCCGCATCACCCTGACCTCCCCGCACTCTCCAGAGCCCTCCGACGATTTCCCCACGACCGTGCGCACTTCCTCGACCCCTCACCCTCTCTGGACACTCTCTGGAGCTGCCAAGACGTCACCCTCGCCAGAGTGTTCCCCGATCCCGAAACTCCCTCCGCTCCTGCTCGTCGTCACCGTCGTCCCCGAGATCGCCCTCGACCACCACCGGACGCGCCATTCATCGCTGAGTCGAACGGAGCCCTCTCCGTCGCCGGAGGACCACCGGAGGCGCATCCCCGACAACCTCGACGCCTCTTCCATCACCGGAACCCTCGCCGGAACCGGCAACCACCACGGTGAGCCCTCCCCTCTCTCTCTCAACCGTCGGATCAAACTCCTACGCGCCAGATTAGAAGAATTAAACGCCGAAGCGTTTTCCTCTAATGTTCGGTCGTCCGCCCGTAGCACACACCCCGTAGCCAATAGCAGAGCTCCACGTGTACCCCTATCCGTTCGAAGCGAAACTTTTCTTTTTCCGTTTTAATTTCAAAAACAGAATAGTTTTGTTTTTATTTTCTTTATATCTTTTATGTTTCTAACTATTTTTAATTGATTATTTTTGCATTAGATCACAATTTTTATCTAATTTCTGTAGATACCAAATTTGACCATGTTTGAACATTTAAATTTGAATTTAAACAGATTGGATTTAAAAATTTTTTTCTGAATATCTTGAGTTTTAAAATGTATTTTTGATTGATTCTTTTTGCTACTTGTCACTAGTGATATTAGTTATCATTAGGAAGAGTTTGAGAATTTTTAGGATATTTTAAAATAGTGTTTTCAACTAAAACAGATTCTGTTTAGTTCCTATGTTGTTTAGTTAGTTTAATATTTTTTTTCTTTAGTTATTTTGAAAATCTGAAAAATGATTTAACTTATGTTTTATATCTAGTTTAGTTTTGTTGTTCCAAACCTTAGTAAATTGCTTGCTGTTAACAAAAGTTAATTTGTTTAGTTTATAAATTTTGTTGTAGGGATCTATACTCTCTTTCAAATAGGTATAGTTGTTTTAAAAGCAAATTTGTTAGTAACAATTCTTTTAACTAAAGTTTTAAGTATTTAGATTCTATTTTCAAATAAAGTTTTTACTAATTATTTTCTTTAAATAAATGTTTTAAACAAAAATAGTTTAGTTTTACCCTATTATTATAGAAAACTATATTTTTTCTTCATTAGGTAATGTTTTATACAACAATTTAGTTTTAATAGTAATTCTTTCGCAAAAGTTTTAGATGACTTAATTCTGTTTTATAATAAATATTTTATTTAATTACTAATTGTTAACTAAGTTGTTCCATAATTTGTTTTGACTTAGTTTATGGTTGTGCTTGTAGTTAAGTTCATTAGGCAAACACTCATGTTGTATAGGATGTTGTTTTCAAATGTTTTACTTGTTCTTCAAAAGTAATTCTTTTTGCTAGTAAAATATTTACTAAAATCCTTTTGTTATACTTTACTTTGTTTTTGTTTTGTTACTAGTTGTTGTAGAGGAAAACTACCTTAGTTGTTTTTATGAAAACTTTCTTGGCTTTGAGTTTTGTCTTAAGTATTTCCTTCATCAACCTTGTTGGTTTTGTTTCTTGTGTTATCTTGTGATTGTTAGAATTGATTGCTATTATGATTGCTTATGAATGCAATGTTTGCTATATAGATTTTCATCGGAGAGTGACGAATAGTCTAACAAGTTATTTCTGAGAGCGATCTTTATCTTCATCAACAGTACAGGCAAGTTCACTTTGACCATCTTTTCATACCTATGTTTTATTGCATGTAGTGACATCATTCAACATATCCCTCCCGTAGTGTTATTGAAATTCTTGTAGTTGAGTAGAATGCATGAGGTAGGAACCCACCACTGGTTACTAAAGCCCCGGGAACGCTAGTTAGTGCAATGCTATGCTAAAGTAGACGGGGTTTGGTATGAGCGTTCGTGAGTGGTGTGAAGAAGGACTCTACGTCAAGACGACAACTTCATGAAGACATTTTCAAGTCCTGCATCTTCAAGTCCTCAAGACTTCAAGACTCGAGAAGACAAGTTTTCAATACACACTACTGGGTGAAGGATGGTTGATTGGGCATCCCTGGAGAAACCAGTGGATGGCCGGGATGCATGGAGAAGCGCCATGACATCTTGCAGAAAGCTTCACCCAGACTCAAAGAGAAGGATGAATACTTCATGCCCGGAAGCTTACCTGTGTAGCCACAAGTCATTATGGGCTCTGGCTTGGTTGATCTTTGTTGTGACTCTGCTGGGCAGTGCTACGAGATGTAGTCGACGTTAGGATTGGGATGGGCACTGTCGGACAGTCAGGGAAGCACTCTGAAAGACCATGTTTCTTTCATCCTGTTCTCAAACACCAGGCAGTGCGAGGACTTACCAGGAGGGAAAGAATCTTGTGGGTAAAGTACACAACACTCTGCAGAGTTAAACCTAATCGATTAGCCGTGTCCCCGGTTACGGACAATTTGAGCTTCTAGACTTGGATCTATCTCTAAACTCTCAACACTGGACTGATAACTAATTGTGGGAAACTTATGATACTTATGGGCATTGAGACATTGGTTGGAGGAACCATGTCATGATAGGTAACTCTATAGTGAAATTCCTGATATTCTTTTGTTGTAGGAAAATAAAATCAGCTTTTACGCAAAAACTCAGACACAGAGCCACAAAGCCTTTGCATATAGAATAGACTTTATTTTTCTATTCTACTATGGTGATCTTGTCAGTACATTCAATGTACTGACCTACACGGCTGCAACGTCTTATGTTGCAGATACTCTTCTACGACGGGTAAGAGTACGATTCAGGGTTACGGTCCGCACTCAACTTGCCGTTGGTGTTATTGGGACTCCACTCCCGTTGACTGTATCCGCTGCTATTTTAAGGTATATATCAGTTTTACGTTATTTACATGTGATTGCACTTTGATATATACATTGATGTACTGTGTGTCCCAGCATACTAATCCAGGGATGGCACAGAACACACAGAGGCTTGACTCGTTTTGAGTCGGGTCATTACAGAAAAGGAGTAGTAGAAAAAGACTTTGCAACGACCAAGAAGAAAACACATTTATTATAAGAGCCTCCAGTTAAATAGGGTAAAAAAATTAACAAACAAAGTTTTTAACAAACATTTTTTTGTTGTTTAACAAAAAATATAATGTTTGGTTGAACCGAACAAAAAATACATTTCAAAGAGAGGTGAGCACGAAAACGACTTAGCTTGTTAATGTGCTTGGTGCAGTTTGGGGTTTTGGCGGGATGGAGACGTAGTCCTCATCCTGGCCGAGGTCCCAGCCCCCAAGCCTAAGGTAATCAAGCGAAGGGCTCCGGTTAAGACGTGGCGATGCAACACGATTGCTGCGACAAGGCAAAGCCCCCAGTCCAGCTAAGGAGACAGAGTAGTTCGGCAGCGTGACGGCGAAGCCCCCAGTTATCATGGGAAAAGGAAGTGTTTTTAACAAACATTTTTTTATTTAAAATAAATATAATGCTTGGTCGGACCGAATAAAAATTGAAAATTGAAAAAAAATTAGCATTAAAGCGACTTAGTTGATTAATGTGTCGGGTGTTGATGACGTGGTCTAAACTTGCGGCGGGTCGTGGTCCCATCCCCCAAGCCGGTCCCGGGGCACCTGGGTGGAAAGCTCGACTTGATGAAGTGGCGATGCAACACGGTCGATGTCATGACGCGAAGCCCTAGGTCCAGCCGAGGAGACGAAAGTGGTCGGCTGGTAACGCTGAAGTCCCGAGAGCAGCTTGATGAAGAGATGGAGAAGCCCCCAGTCTAGCCGGGATGTTGGAGCAGATCGGTAAAGAGATGCTGGAGCCTCCATATCAGCAGACGTGTTAAATAAGGTCGGCGTGGTGGTTATTGGCTTGAAGAAAAGGCGACACGTCAGTGCTAACGCAAGTCAAAATTTGTGACACGGTCGATGTCAGCTTGATGAAGTGACTGAGCGGCGATTCCGGTGTGCCAGCCCCGTGCAATCCATGGGGCGACGATGCTGAACTCTTGATCGGGTTCCCAAACTCTTGGTTGGGTTGCCAAACTCTTGGTTGGCTTGCTGAGGTGATGAATCTGAAAAGGTTGACCTCGGCTCGACAAAGCGACGATCTAGCGCAGGTCGGCAGCCGTGGTGCAATATTGTCGGGCCGGTTTGACATTGGCACAATGGTGAAAATCGCCTCAAAAAAGACTTAAAAATTGTGGGCACGTGTTTGAGGACAACACAATACCCTAGAAAAAAATTCCTTTAAGAAGGATGTCCAATATCCCGTTCATGAACAAAGATGAATTCGGGTCGGATTCATTTTCGTGCAGGAAACAAATCCGAAAATTGACGCACTTATTAGACCATTCCCGGAGTTTGAACGATCGGATCGAGCTGAAATTTTGAGGGGTTGTTGATGTAGGAATTCCGCAGCGGATCAACGGTTGGATCTTTCCAAGCATGAAGGAGCTGGGAGCTGAACTCGTCTCCCTAAAGTCGTGTAGATTCACGTCCAGATTTGATAGGGCTCCGGTATATTGTAGATCGTCAAAGATTCCTCCATCAAAACGCGACAAAATTTTGTAGGGTTGTTCTAGACTCAGTTCGCACAATTCCACCAAAGTAATCGTCAAAGAGACACTCGAGAAGGCGGGGACGACGAACACGAATTCGCTATCCAGAAAAACTGCATGATCACGCGAGGGTAATGTTGACGTTGAGCCCCCGAGCACTATGGAGGATTCTTCCATGATGTTGGTTGATATTGGATTTGATGTTGATGAAGAAACCCATCCGATCTATATGATCCGACATGGAGCGCAGCCCTCGGCATAGCCGAGATGACCAGTCAATCCGGTGAAGAAGGTGCCGATGCTGACGATGTAGCTCGGTTCCGACGCGTAGATCATGATGGAGCCAATCTGAATTCGCATCGCACTGTGGCGACTACCTAGCAGGCTCTCAATGAAAGCACCAATGTCGGTGTCAAATCAGGCATATCTCGTAATAGGGGTCCTAAGCTAGGCGTCTTGGAGCGATGGTAACATGGACACATGATTTTACCCAGGTTCGGGCTCCCTCAAGGAGATAATACCCTACGTCCTGCTTTTGATTGTATTGATATGGGGATAGTACATAGTATAAGTATCTGCCACGAGAGTATTTTAATGAATATGGGATTCGGATTGTCTATTGACTAGCCTGGCATCGGTTTATATAATGCACCGTAGGCATAGGGTTTAGAGGAGTCCTTGTCTTGTGCGCAAAGTCTTGTGGAATCTCCATTGTATGCATCATGGGCTCTCCTAACTGGCCCATTAGTGAATCGCCCTGGGGGTCCTCAGCCCGACCCACTGGTTGGGAGATGACATGGTGAGTACCCCCTAGTCTAGGACACTGTGAGCCGGTGATCCACCATGGCACGCCACGGACACAACCTTGGCCTTGTCCAGGAAATTTCCAAACACCGGCGATGGAGTGATCCAACGAGGAGGTAGAGGTTCCCTTCAGCTGCCCATGCATGGGTCGTGCGACACCTGAATACATGATGGAGGTGACGGCGTCTTCCATGTCGCCCACGTGGGCCGTGCGACACCTGAATGCATGATGGAGGCAACGGTGTCTTCCGTGTCGCCCACGTGAGGGCCGTGAAGCCTGTCGGCGAGGTAGATTGTGCCCAGTCCGCTGAGCCTTGTAGCTAAGAGAGCTCCACCCCCCTGCACGATGAGGTATCTGCCCCAGCTTGTCCCGTCACGTCACAGGTGAAGAAGAAGGCCTTCTTTCCCAGAATCGATACGCCCAAGTTGGAACACTAGCGTCTACCCAAAACTGCTGGACGAGCTCCGCCTCCGTCTGTCGTCTCCTTCTCACCACCGGAGTCCACTGCTGAAGTGGCACAATGTTGTGGAGGAGAAACTCCACCTTGCTGCTACAATGTGTACATCACAAGTGTTGAAGGAAATACTTCAACTTGATGTGCTAGATATCGTTCTAGAGGCGGAGGTAGGGCTGATACGCCAATAGGAGTTCAATCCAAAACTCCTAGAGTACAAGATCTAGTCCAACGTCTTAAATAGGAACAAGAAGTTCTACTATAGGTAGTGGTACATAGTCTGGTTACCAACTAGAGGTGAAGACTTCTATTTATAGCGCTTTGGGAAGCCTTCAAATACTTCTACTTATGGCAAGACCACTCTAGAAACATTACCTAAGATTCACCATTCTACTCATAGCTACTCACAACTAGAGGACTCTAGAAAACAGTAGGTAAGAGAAGGAATACTACACTAGTGTGGAAGCATCTAGAAGTAGCCAAACAAATATGACTATTATTATTTTTCATCTAGTGTTCCTCATCATTCTCCCCTTGTTGTTTGGAACTCACCCCCCGAGTTATATTCATAGAGCGCTTCTTCTGGATGGTAGAGAGTCAAGTCAGCAACATTGAAAGTGTTGGATATACACATGTCGCTTGGAAGATCTATCACATAAGCATTATCATTTATCTTCCTCATGATAGAGAAGGGCCCATACTTTCGCTGTCTAAGCTTCCCTTTAACACCTAAAGGCAGCCTCTCTTTTCGGAGGTAGACCATGACCTTATCACCAACTTGGAATGATTTTGGCCTCCTTTTGCAGTCAGCAAGTTGTTTATATTTCTGATTTGGTGCTTCCCAAACACCACAAATTTCTTCAAATAACTCAGTGTAATTATCAGCAAAGGATAGTGCTGATTTTGAGTTTCCACTTGATGGTAGCTTCACCAGGTCTACCACATGTGTTGGAACTTTAGTGTACACATTGGAAAATAGACTCCTTCCTGTGGACCTATGCTTGGAGTTATTGTAGGAGAACTCTGCAAGAGATAAAGCCAAATCCCATTGTCCCTTTCTTTCTCCACAAATGCACCGGATCAAATTACCCAAAAATTTGTTCACCACTTCAGTTTGTCCATCTGTTTGTGGATGGGCAGTGCTAGAAAAATCCAATTCAATGTTGGATTGCTTCCACAAAGTGAGCCAAAATGCAGCAAGAAACTTGCTATCATGGTCTGAGACGATGGACCTTGGAACTCCATGAAGTCTGACCACTTGCCGAAACAATAGGTTTGCTACATGATGAGCATAAGTTGTCTTGCGGCATGGGATGAAATGAGCCATCTTAGATAATCTGTCCACGACCACAAACACAACATCACTCCCTTGTCTTGTTCTTGGCAAGCCCTAGATGAAGTCCATAGAGATGTCCTCCCATGGAGAAATAGGAACAGGCAAAGGCATGTATAACCATGTGTTCTGCACTTGGCCTTTGCAAGTTTGACATATAGGGCATCGCTGAACAAACTTTACAGCATCTCTCTTTAGTTGTGGCCACAAGTAGCGATCTTTCAGGTTAGCGATAGTCTTGTCTCATCCAACATGGCCACTAAAATCATTTGAATGGAGTTCTCTAATTAGTTTGTCACGCAGAGAACTCCTTGGGATGCACAAACGATCATTTTTGAAGAGATAGCCATCCTGCACCAAATAGTCATCACCTAATGGCTGGCCCCTAATGTGCTTTACCCAATCATGGCCAAAGTCTTCATCATCCTCATACAAATCCTTTATTTGATCCATGCCTGGAAGTCCAGCCTCAAAAAAAGTCAGGAGGCATGCACGAAGACTCAAGGCATCAGCCACTCAGTTAGTTGTTCCAGATTTATGCACGATGAGATAGTTAAATTTCTCTAGATATGCTGCCCATCTTGATAGCATGCGATCGATATGCTTCTGATTTCTCAAATGTTTCAAGGATTGATGGTCACTATAAACAATGAACTCGTTAGGCAGCAAATAGACCTCCCAAGTCTTCAAGGCTCTGAAAACGGCATACAATTCTTGTTGATAGGTACTCCATTTCTGTCTAGCTTCGCTTAACTTCTCACTAAAGAAAGCAATGTTCTTGAGATCGAATAGCTCCAATGCCTACTCCACTTGCATCACATTCCAACTCAAAAGTCTTGTTGAAATTAGGTAGAACCAAGACATGAGCTTGTGAGAGCTTTTGCTTGATCTCATTGAAACTAGACTTGGCCGCTCTTGTCCATTGGAACTTTCCTTTCTTCAGGCACTCGGTAATTGGTGCCATGATAGTGCTGAAATTCTTCACAAATCGCCTATAGAAAGTTGCAAGGCCGTGAAAACTTCTTACCTCAGAAATGGTCTTCGGAGTTGGCCATTCTCGGATTGCTTCAACCTTAGAATCATCAACATGAATATCGTCAAATGTTATGATGAATCATAGGAAAAGAAGTTGTGTTTGCTGGAAAACACATTTCTTCAAGTTTACGCGGAGCTCATTTTCCCTTAGTACTTCTAACACCTTTCGAATGTGGTCAAAGTGTTCATCCTCATCCTTGCTATAGATCAAGATGTCATCGAAATAGACCAACAAAGTGGGATAAGAAGGGCCGAAGGACTTGATTCATTAAGTGCATGAAGGTACTTGGTGCATGTTATGCCCAAGATGCGGTCCTATCCTTATTTTGGCATGAGGGCCTCGACGGGGATAGAAGCGCATCTCGTCGTGTTGCAAGAATGGATATCGTTACAAGTACATGTACAAAAGAGATGAGTATATGGAATTGGCTTACACTCGCCACACGCTACAACAATATCACATCAATACAACAACATACTCAAACATCATACATAAGAGCAGGGTCCGACTACGGACGAAAACAAACGACAAAATGACATCCATCCTTGCTATCCTAGGCTACCGCCTAGAACCCATCCTAGATTGATGAAGGAAAAGAAGAAGAACTCCAAATCAAACAAGCATCGCTCTCACATTCAATCATCGCATTACCTGTACCTGCAACTATTGTTATAATAATCTGTGAGCCACGAGGACTCAGCAATCTCATTTCCAAGGGTATCAAGATTAGCAAAGCTTAATAGGTGAGGTATGGTTAAGGGGTGAGGCTGTAGCAAGCGACTAAGCATTTGTTTGAGTGGCTAACTTACGAGTATAGAAATTAAAGTATGGTGGTCTACGAATAATGGACGTGAACTAGTGATGATCACTAACTGATTCTGAACACCTACTTACATCAAACATAACCCCACCGTGTTCTCTCTCGGATAAGGACTCACGAGAAGAGACAGTCATAGTTACGCACACAGTTGGTGTATTTTATTAGATTTTACTTCAAGTTTGCTATGACCGGGTGTTAAACAAAGTATCCAAGTTTGCCACATAACCGCGGGCACGGCTTTCCAAAAGATTTAACCCTGCAACGGTGCTCCAACTCGTCCATCACAAATTAACCACACGCCACGGGAATAACCTCGACCACAGATCTTGTGATCATCCTAGGCAATTCCAAAGGAAATTCGACACCTCAAGATAGCCCGAAGAAGATCGAAATTCCTCACGCAAGACATTCGAGAAAGGTAAAACAAGTCCAGCAAGACCGCCCGATGTGTCGACGAACCCAATAAGAGCCGCGTATCTCGTTCTCAGGACACGACCGGATGAACACTACGTACGGCGACCTGATAGAAATCCCTCTAGATGCCCCGAGGTGGCCCCGCAAGTGGCTCTGTTTTGGACTGACACTCATGAGGAGCACTGGCCTGGGTTATTGATTAATCCACGGGGTGATCATGCCCTATGCAAATTTTAGTTGTTATTAAGCAAATAGTACCAATGTTGGGCCTTGCCAGACAAGTTTTATCCTAAAACGAAGATCAAGAGGGTCCCCATAACAACCCCGAGCATGTTAGGAGCGCTCAATTATGGTAAATAACACTGGTTCACAAGTAACTAGGGGCGGCAAGAGTGGAAAAAAACACCGAGCAAAAGGCCAAGACTTCCACCCTTTACCAAGTGTATAAGTGCATTAAATTAAATAGCAATAATATTGTGTTAACAAAAGAATGTCCATGTTGTCACATGGAGGCAATGGCACCTACAGCTAGAAACGCTATAAGAAGGGTTGAGCAAGCGGTAACATAGCCAAACAACGGTTTGCTGGGAAGGTGGAGGGTTAGAGGCTTTTCATGGCAATGTTGGGATGCTTGACAACCAAGTGGTAGGTAGCAAGACATAATGATAAAAGCGGGACAACTAGCATGGCAATGATAGTAGTGGTATCCAGGGAAATGTGTCATCTTACCTAAGATCCCGCTCGGAAGAAGAACGAGTCCATCAAGAAGACGAGCCAACGTAGTCGAATGAATCCTCACACTCCAAACGCTTTCGGAACTCTATCGAGAAGAAGCAATCCAGAAACAACAATCAACACAAGATACACCACAACATATGCATGACATGATGCGCAAACAAATATGATGCATGTCCGGTTTAATTATGCAAGGCATGACAATTCACATCAAACAACTACTACACATTAAAGTGAAGCTCAATATGCAACGAGTTGCATATTAACGAAACTCCATGTTCGAATTATTTAGTTCACTCCCGTTTAGGTACTCATCAATATTAAATGTTGTTAGACATGGCAAGAGGTGAAGAATGAACAACTATATCATCTAGGCATTTTAAATGAGGCTGGAAACAATATATAGCATTTCCAAAACAACCCCATATGCAAATTATGAATTTGGTACAGATCTGTCCTAACACAATTTTAGAGTTAGTAAATAGCCAAACAAATGTCACCATGAGATTCTACGCATTTTTTCTAGTCAAGTTACATATGTAAAACATTTGCATCGGAGTCACAGATCAAAAGTTATTAAACAATTCATTTTGCATGGCATTTTTGGGTGGATATGCAATTATTGTTAAAACAAAACTACCAGCAACAATATACACAGGCTGGGCTAGCCACTGCCAATGATAGTGGGGCCACAAGGGTGGTCATCAGGTCAACGTGGACCAGACAACAAGGTTGTGGGACCAAGGCGTCATAGGAACAGCAACTCACTAAACTTCGAAGCAACAAAACAAAAAAAGGCCACCTAGGATTTGAACCCAAAACCTCTCGGTGGAACTAAGGCTAGCCCACCAGCTTAGCTATGTATGCACTTGCGAAAAAACATGAGACTAAAACATATATGAAGTAGGCCAAGGCTATTCCGCTGGAGAGACAAAAATGCAGCAAAATTGTGCAACCATGGGGGAGTCGAACACATGATCTCCTGGTTAAAAGTATGGGCGTCTAACCACTTCAGCTACTGCATCTAATGATAACCAAAACATCATGGAAAATATAAATAAGTTGAATGCCTGACGGATCTAGAACATAACAGAGTTTCAGATCGGGGGAAAAGTTGCTCACCGCAAGGAAAAAAGAGGTCGGCGGAGGCTAGCGCTGGGGCGGCGGACGCGGCTGGGCTTGGCTAGGATGCAGCTCCGGCTATGCTCATCCATCCCTAGGAGCTCCTGGATAGAGAGAGAACAGAGAGATGGTGTGAGAAAGAGCTAGGGAGCAGAAGGGAAAGAGAGGGGAGGGAAGAAAGGCACGACCTGGTCCTTGCTGCTGTTGATGTTCGGCGGAGAGGAGCTCCAGCCCATGCGGGTTGAGGGACTTGGCGACGCGACGGAGAGGTGTTGGTTGGGCCGGGATGAAAACGAGGTGGATAGGTGGCGACCATGGTTTGGGAAGGGAGATCGGGGAAGATTTCGAGGTGGGAGACGACCAGGAGGAGTGGCGGCAGCCGAGTTGGTGGGATGGGACAAGGCACCTAAAATCTAGGGGTTGGACTGATTAAATAGTTAGGGATTAGGTTAGGGGGGTTTTGCCCGTTTTCGGACCCTCGGATCTCAATCCGACGGTCCGGAAGCGGAGGGGGTTAGCTGGGCCGCGGTGGCTGTGCAGATGGGCTATGGGGAGATGAGAGGGAGGTTTGCGGCCCATGACACGAGGTTTAAAACACCGAAAAACGTCCGATAATAAACCGATGATGCACTGCTATGACTCACCCTTCGGGTATCAAACGAACTCGGAACGCGACAAAATTTGACAGGCGGTCTACCTACACTATAATAAGACCACATGCCAGGTTTCGACCCAATCCAAGAATATTTTTTGCGCGCTTTAAAAACGGGTTTTTAACGATGTCGTGGGCGCGTGCGTGTGTGGTTGGTCTCGAAACGGGCAATGGCAAGAACAGAGAGAATTGGCGACTACGAACGGATGCAAGTTTTTGAAAACGAGTGACGATGCTATGCATATGATGCGAATGATGCGATGATGAATGCAACAACCAAACGAAACACAGACGAGAATGGAAATAAAAGGGGGATCTTCTGGAGCGCCGGTCCCGGGCTGTTACAGTGCATTTGAGAGTCCAAATGGCATGACTAGCCATTCAAACAACCCTTCCTTTGTCTTGAAGGTTGTTTTCCATTCATCTCCGGGTCTGATACGGATTTGATGATATCAACTTCTTAAATCTAGCTTTGTGAACACTCTTGCTCCACTAAGCTGATCCAACATATCATCCAAACGGGGAATAGGGAATCTGTACCTTACAGTGATCTTGTTAATGGCTCTACTGTCCGTAAACATGCGCCAAGATTCATCTTTCTTTGGTGTGAGCAGGGCTGGTACATCACATGGGCTAATACTTTCTCGAATGTGCCCCTTTTGCAGCAATTGCTCCACTTTCTCCTTCAATATATCATGTTCTTTTAGGCTCATTCGATAGTGTCCGAGATTAGGAAGACTTGCTCCCAGAATTAAGTCAATTCTATGTTGAATTCCCCTCATCGGTGGAAGGCCTTGTGGCTCTCCAAGTATGTTATGAAATTATGCTAATAAGCCACGTACCTTTGCTAGAATTTCAACAGTCGGGTGCTCTTCTCCTTTTACAATAAGTGCGGTACATGAATCTGCCTCCTTCAAGTCTTCCATAAACTCATTAGAGGTGTGGGAAATAGTTAACATACTATTCCCCTCCTCCTTAGAAATATTACCATCAGTTTTATTTGGTAGAATAATGATCTTCCTCTTGTTCCAAATGAAAGAGTAAGAATTTTCCTTGCCCTTGTGTGTAGTATCCACATCAAATTGCCAAGGTCTCCCAAGAAGAACATGGTTGGCGTCCATATCAACTACGTCACACAACACATTTGAGCGGTAATGCTTGCCTAAAGAAAGTGGCAGGTTGCATTGTTTGGTGATCCTCATATTCACTCCTTTCTTGATCCATCCAATAGTGTAAGGATTTGGGTGATCATGGGTTTCATGTTTTAAATGGTTCACCAACTTCTGGGAGATAAGATTCTCACAACTGCAACTATCAATCACTAATTTGCATACCTTGCCATTCACCATGCATTTGCTCTCAATATTTTATTCCGTTGTGTGTCGTGAGGTTGTGGTGTGGAACATAGGAGACGCTGAATCACACATACCACCTCTTCACCTTCTTCTTGACAAACCTCTTGTTCCTCAACATCTTTAGATTCGTATTCCTCCTCATTGTCTTCACCATCATGGATAGTTGTGTTAAAAAATTTCCTTAGTGGGCAACCGCTGGATATGTGCCCCTCTTCACCACATTTATAGCATTTTGGGCCTTCATTGGACTTGGCTTTGCCTTTAGTTGGCTTCTGGATGGATCGTTTTGCCTTTGATGGAGCAGTCTTTCCTTCCACTCTATTAGGCTGGCTCCTAGATGAGCCTTCGGTATGGAGATATGGAGCCTTAGTTGTCTTTCTCGTCCTCACAAACTCTCGGCCTTCAAGGCTAGAGCTTGTGCTTGATCAATGGACCAGATTTGTTGCATTGTCAATCGATCTTGAATAACATCATTGAGACCATTGATGTACCTTGCAACTTTTTGATCCTTAGTTTCGGCAAGGTTGCACCTCACTTGTAGCCTTAGAAACTCCTTCGTGTAATCTGAAATAGTCCTATTCCCTTGAGCACAATTTTGAAATTGGATAAACAGGATCTGGTCATAATCAGCGGGTAAAAATCTCCCTTTCAAAAGGCTTTTCATTTGCTACCAAGTTCTCACACGAGGTTCTCCTCTCAGCCTGCGTTCTTCTTGAACGCGATGCCACCATGCACCGGCTCCTCCTTTCAGCTTGTACGCGACCAAAGGAACTCTAGATCTTCCGGGACCTCCATGACCTCAAAGAAAGTCTCCACTTCATATAACCAATCAAGGCACCCTTCAATATGAACATTACCATGAAAAGTTGGGATCTCATCCTTCACCTTGTATGTATCCCTTGCATATGTAGAGTTGGGTACTCTCCGATCAAGGGTATCATCGTATTCTTCACCTTCAGAAGCTTCAACATAAATTGGCCTTCTTGAAGTACGTTGACCAGCACATTGTTGGGGTGGTCTTCCTCCAAGATTACCTCTCCTTTGTTGAACATCTTCTTCTTTAGATGATTCTCCTTCATTGGCAGCAGGGGGAACACCCTTTTTTATCATCTCAACCAGCTGGTCAAATCTCCGATTAAGATCTTCACGCAGCTCTTTGATTTGTTGTTCTGCAACATCCATCCTCTTCTCCAATTGCTCCATTGCTTGCTGCAGCTTGCTCTCAAAGAGTACAACAAGAAGTTGTATGGATCAACGGGGCTATGATACCACCTGAAGTAGCACAATGTTGTGGAGGAGCAACTCCACCTTGCTGCTACAATGTGTACAGCACTAGTGTCGAAGGAACTACTTCAACGTGATGCGCTAGATATCGCTGTGGAGGCGGAGGTAGGGCTGATATGCCAATAGGAGTTCAATCCAAAACCCCTAGAGTATAAGATCTAGTCCATGATCTTAAATAGAAACAACAAGTTCTATTATAGGTAGTGGTACATTGTCTGGTTACCAACTAGAGGTGAAGACTTCTATTTATAGGGCTTTGGGAAGCCTTCACATACTTTTTCTTGTGGCAAGAACACTCTAGAAAATATTACCTAAGATTCACCATTCTACTCATAGTTAGTCACCACTAGAGGACTCTAGAAAACAGTAGGTAAGAAAAAGAATACTACACTAGTGTGGAAGCATCTAGAAGTAGCCAAACAAATATGATTATTATTATTTTTCATCTAGTGTTCCTCATCAACTGCGAACTCTCCTCTTGATCCAGGACGTCAAACGCCATCTGAACACCCACGGCCAGCGGACTCTCCTCGTCAGAAGAGTCGTACTCCGAACCAAGGCATGAGTAGTAGGATCCACTCGAGGTCCCGACCATGGAGCTCCCCGGCGGCGAGGGCGACGGCGGCCTAAACGCCATAGTCAGGCGCCGGCCACGCAAGCGGGTCTCCTCCATCACTACTCACTGGGTCCTCGTGTACATCTTCTATGTCATCTGCTTACTTTTTTCATGGATTGGATTTTTATTTACCTTCAGATATGTCAGGTCCCAATTGAATGCATGTGACAACTAATTGCCGCAGCATGGCATTTTTTCTGTTGATTTTTTGCGGTACATGTTAATTTTCATTGTAAGAACATGACAATCATATACAAAAGCATGTTGATTTTACCTATGGCAAATTTGATCGCCATTTTTTAGCGCTAAAAATATGATGTTAGAATTTTGACGTTTCCGTTTTTAGGGCTTTAGAGCATCTCAGCCGCATACTTCTAATTTGACCCCTCAAACGTTCATGGACATGCCCGGTCAGTGACCGGGGCGTGGCCTTTTTAAGCCCCTATTTGTCTGTCCACGCAACCACCCTTCTCATTTTTCTTCGCATATGTCCGGTCACTTGCACGTGATTGACGGAGATGAAGTGAGAGAAAGGAAAGAAAAAGAAAAGAAAAAAAGAGATATGTTGTTAGGGGTGGGTTCGCGTTGATGGACTGACTGGGCACGTCCGCAAGCCCTCGTATCCTTCTTATATTTGTTTTTAATATGAGGATTCGTGGACAGACTAGACCTATATGGATGATATTAGGGATCTGGTTGGGTCAAAAAAAATATTCTCTCTTCTGTTCAATCACAGACCAATCGTGTCCACGGACATTTGAGGTGAATTTAGGGACTCCGATTGTAGATGCTCTTATAGTTTTTTTTTTTTGTTTTTTTTTGGCGGGGGAGATGCTCTTATAGGCTGCTTTTGCTTACTTTGCTAGCATGACAAATGCTAGAAGGCGGTTAGCCCAGCTGGTGCAAGAAATTTAGCCCGTGTCAATGTATGAAGGCCTGATTACATGTTGGCCCATGCCAGCTGATTTGGTCGTCCATGTACCCTTTGTTCGTTGCAAGTTTCTAGCAGATAATGATAAATCCTTTTGACAATAATATGGCTCACTCTTTTTAAGGCCCACTTGTCATGATTCTACACTTTCTTATTCGTTGAAGTGAAATGATTCTTGGAGCACCCACGTGATAAATATATTTAGGGCATCATTTGATTCCAATAGTACCCCCCAAATCTAGCAATGATAGCTTTTGAGCGTGCAGATTATCATACCAGGCATCGTGGGTGAGTCGTGAGATCCACGTGTGCCACTTATTTTCTTGCAGGGATCGTATAATTAGCTTCAGATGCATGGGTGTAAGCTGTCTCACACACCCCCTAGCGGCGAAGTTACATGATACTCCATTCATTCTTAAATATGAGACCTTTTAAAGATTACGCTATGAATTACATACGAATTTGTATAGATCTATTTTAGAGTATAGATTCACTCATTATGCTCCGTTTATAGCCTTATAGTGAAATCTCTAAAATGTCTTATATTTAGGAATGAAGAGAGTACTTCTTTCGTCCGGAAATACTTGTTCTAAAAGTAGATGTATCTGACTTATTTTAGTTACATATACATTCATTTCATTTATTTCTAGTATAAGTATTTCCGGACGGATGAAGTACTATATAGGCATTTCCTCCATTCATGATGTTTTAGATATTCTAGAGCCTTTTTGATTAGCAGGATTTTGAGAACACGGGAATAGAAAAAACAGAGGGTTGAAATAGCATGTTTACTTAAATCCTATAGAATTAGCAAGGAATGTTTGATGCCATTGGAAAAACAGAATTGTAAAAATAGGTCGGAGTAGATGTTAGGTTTTTTATGAAATGCAGTACAATGGATTTCATAGAAAAAATCCTATAAGATCTTTGCCTATGAATTAAAGAACCAATGTTGAAAAAATCTAAAGGATTTCAGTCTTTTAAAAATCCTATAAAATTCCTTTGAACCAAAAAGGTCCCTAATGTGAACTATTTTTTCCGTCTCACAACATAAAAACGTTTTTCAAGCTAACATAGTTTAAAAAAATGATTATATTATAAAACGAAAGGAGTACATACGAACTTGAAAAGAATGAAAAACACGTCAAAATGCTTGCGATCCAAATCTGTCATAGATTAAGGAGGGCGCTGGCTAGAACAATCCATGCAAAGCTTTGACGGGCAGGTTTAGGTGATCGAAAAGCGATGCTGTCTGCGAGAATCTGTACTAGCTCGGAAAAGCCGTCTGAGGCCTGTACAAGTACTGATCTAAGCTGAAATTGGGAGAATTAAGGCAATAAGCTCCAGAATCAATAGCTTCGAGCTTTGCCGAGGAATTTGCTGTCACCTAACTTGTCAAACTAGTTAGTATTGATCTCTCGCAAAAAAAAAAAAAAAAAAAAAAAACTAGTTAGTATTGATGAGTACTATTCTAGATATTTTTCTCCTCGTTGGACTGGTCTGAGCTTTGTGATTTGTTGTCAGCTGCGCGATTCCTGCTGCTTATATTTATACTCGGAAAGGTTCAGACACACATGAAAAGTGAAGCAACAGAGCTGTGCAGCAGCCACAACGGATCCTAGAGGCTCGGGCAGGGTACGCAGCGGCTGAAGTCTGTGAAGACGAATTTTTTTCAGAACTAGTACGGATTTTGTAACAATTTTGAAAACAGGTGTTCGAGTTGAAAAAAATATCAAAACTAGTACCTTATCGGCCAGTAGCAGGCCGAACAGGGACCTGTCGGCCACCACCAGGCCGACCAGTGACCAGTCGGCCACCTGTAGGCCAAAGAGCCCCTGTCGACCAATCAGAGGCCTGGGGAGAGGCCTGTCGGCCAGGTGTAGGCCGAAATGCACCTGTCGGCCAGTGGGAGGCCGATGGGTCCCTGGATAAGGCCCGGCCCACTTTTCTTCCTCCTCTGACCACTCGTTTCACCCTCCCCCGTCTAGCATTCCCCTCTTCCCCTCTCACTCACGTTGCTCTCCGGTGGTTCCACCTCCTCACCGATCTCCTCACTGGACCACCCATTTTGTTATCCTACCCGCGTAAATAATAGATCAGGGCGTTCTCCACCGGCGTACGGTATATTTTTTTTTGCTTCCAACTCAATCGAATGAGAACTATCAAGTCGGTAGTGGATTTAGTTCATATTTGTCACCGTCCGTCTGCAAGTAATGGCTTGCCCATTTTGTCGAGCTCCAGGTGGCCCTTGTGCTACCGTTGATTCCGGTGCGTCTGTATTTACTGTGGTGTTGGATCGTCGATGTGCAAGACGTGTTGTAAGATTCTATGTCTTGATTATCTAACTGTGGCATATTCGAATGCCTTTGTTTATAAGTTTATGATCCTTGCTTCCATTTTTGTTATAGTATGTTCCGTACAGTTTTAGATCACATCTTGCTCGGTACATTGAGGAGTGCAGAGCTTTAGCTATTCGGAGAGGTGACACAGATATTGATCTTGCTCTACACAACAGTGAGGGTAACTTATACCATGTTATATTTACACATGGTAGGATGAGCAGTAAATTCCATGGTCCTTCGTGGGAGGAACTCGTGAATGATTATGGTCTCCGCCACAGTGACATGATGATTGTTATGCTTGAGCACTATGGAACTTATATTAGTGTCGAATTCCATCAGGATGGTGTTATGTTGTTTCCTTTACCCCATGTTGGTAAGATATTTGTTTGACTGATTTTCAGAAGATGATTCAGCTTATACGTTTTGCGGTTCATCTTAGTTATTGAAATCATTTTCTTGTAGCTCTTGAGGATCTGAGTGAAACTCAGAGGGAACTTGTTGACAGCTGTTTTTATAGTCGTGGTGTCACTCTGAATTATCATCAAATGTATGTCATGTCGCGCCAGCTCTTTGATGACAACTACATACTGTGTACTTCTTTTGTTCATAGGATGGATCGCGTGAACGTTATTTCCCAACATATGGTAAGCTTTGGCCTCTAGTTTTTATTATTTGCTTGTTCTTTGCTAGTTCATAGGATGGATCATATAACATGCTTGTTTTTGTCAGGTTATTCCTACCATGGTTGTGAGGAGTTTGATGGAATTTGTGGCTATTCGTAGGACTGGTTCTTTACTTCTTGAAATTACTTTGGATTCAGAAGATGATGATATATTTGTGAGCATTCCTTGTTCCTACTTCTTTGGCTTGGGTGATCGAATGGTGTTGAAGAAGGAAGGTTTCGGTAACTTTCTGCTGGCATCGTCTATGGAAGTCAACAATTTAGTGCTCGTAACATTCAAATAGCGTGAACGGGAGCTTGTTGTTGTTTTCAGCTATCTGCCACAGTGAGAATGAAAGAAAGGGATCGTGCAGCTTAGGTAGGAGAAGAAGCTGAAGATGGAAAAGGAAAATATCCACGTTGGACTCAGTAGATTTATATTCTTGTAACTCCAATTTAAGCAAGTTGTATCTTAATTTCTGCAAGCTATATCTTAGTTTCAGCAAGTTGTATTTTAACTTTGGCAAGATGTATCTTAATTTTAGCTATCCGTAGTATTCCTGTTTATATTTGCCGCCATACTGTGCCGCGACCTGTGTCCCATCATTATCTTTCCCGCCATTCTATTTCCCGCCATTCTCTCCTGCCATTCTCTCCCGCCCGATTTCCCGCCATTGCGGTTGTCATTTGCCTATAAAAGTAGGCATTGTATGTGCCTTCCTCCATCGGCAACCAGTACCTGAAAAAACCAGAACGGTAGTCATTATGAGTTTGCCTTGTTCTGATCAAAGCATTAGGCCTAGCAAATGGAGGAGTGCGAAGTTGCCTCGGGGGGTGGAAGCAGTTCGTTGTTGGTGCGGGGATGTCTGCAAGGTGAAGGAGGTGACGGATTTTTCAGATTGGTTGGGCATGAAGTTTTTCATGTGCACTAATTATGAGGAAGATCCACCCGTTGGTCCTTCACCGTACATCACGCCTCCGGTATGTTTTAGTCACACAGATTAAACACGTTGTTCGTATTGTTGTTTATTTGATTTTCATATTTTTGTTTATTTTGTAGTCTCCTTCGCCCCTGTGCCAGTACTATCGTTGGATAGACACGAAAATGCCGGACTGGGCGGTGACTGAGATTTGTGAAAGAAGTCGTCGTGCATGGGCAAGTTTGGACTTGGAGGAGCGCCGCGAGAAGGCGGCAGCAGAGGAGAAAGCAGAGCGGGAGAGAGCTTGGCAAGAGCACTGTGTGGAGCAGAGGGCTTTTCTTGCTGAGATGACGAAGAAAAACCAAGAAAACCAACTTCGACTGGCGGAGGTCTACCGGCAACGAGAGGAGGCCCGTGAAGCTGAGAGGCAGAGAAAGAAAGAAAGGGCTCGTGCAGCCCAGGCATCAGAAGAAGCTGGAGATGGAAAATGAAAATATCCACGTTGGACTCAGTAGATTTAGATTGCCGTAATTCAATTTCACCAAGTTGTCTCTTAATTTTAGCAAGATGTATCTTAATTTCAGCACATTGTATCTTAATTTCAGTGAGAAGCGTGATACTTGCCTCTTGTGCAAGTGCATTGATTCTCTCCCGCCACTTTCTCTCCCGCCAGTTCCTCTCCCGCCACTTTCTCTCCTCGCCATTCGTTCCCGCCATTGTCTTTCCCGCCTTTGTCTCCCGCCACTTTGTCTCCCGCCTATATAACCACATTCGCAGTAAGGAGGGTGAGCAGGCCATTCCTTTCCCTGTCGCTCCCGCATCCTTCCTTCCGCTCTCGCCATTCTTTCGTGAAGATGTCTCATCCTCCTTATCCTCACTATCCTTTTGATCGTAGTTTTCACAAGGGTATGTCCGACCGTCTTCTTCATCTAGCTGCCAATTTCAAGATGAATGATAGAGTAGTACCATGGGAGGAACTCATTAGTAGTGACTTCATGATGAATGAGTTGTCTCACCAATTAGCTAGGGTTGGGTGTCCTCCCAGGACTTTTGAGGAGATACGGAAAGAACTACTGAGGTTGCATGCCAGATGGTAGAAGCAACTGCACAAGGGTGATGCTTATCTCAGGATTGCTGTTAACAATTCAGGTTTATGGTCAGCAAAAAGTGAGGACGAGGACGACCTCTTCATGCCGAGCAGCAAGGTGAAGAGTTCTGCATCGAAGGGCAAGAATTCTACATCGACAAAGGGCAAGAGTTGTACATCGACAAAGGGGTAGAGTTCTGCAGCGACGGAGGATGAAGACGACGTCTTCATGCCGAGTACCAAGGTGAAGACCAGCGCATCGTCGAAGGGCAATAGTTCTGCAACGACAAAGGGGAAGAGATCTGCATCGACGGAGGATAACGATGATGCATTCATGTAATACGTTTTTCATGCAGTACTATGTTCTGTAGTGCTATAATATGTAGTGTGGTTTAATTAAGTTGTAACGTTTAATCCAGTTGTAACGTGCAATTGATGTCGATGGATTTGGTTTGCATTACTATTGTTCTGTATCCAAATAAGTCTCAAACATGAATATGTCTGATACATAAAGGCTACATATGTCTCATACATAAATAGATAGTCATGTCTCGTACGTAGATGACAATATCAATCCTGGGGCTTGCGACAAATCTTCGGCTTCCTCAGACGTGGACCGGAAGGCGATAAGCATTAAGGCGATGGACGAGTGTCACGATGACCATGACCATAGAACACCTCGTCCGTCGGTGTCTCTGTCTCCTATGTCGACGGTGGTGGTGGAGTGGCAAGAACTGTCTCCGAGATACCAAGGTGCATGCAGCACGATCATCGTCCTCGCCGTCACAAGGTATGTACGAACCAGGACCAGTAAATAGACGTGACTGAACTGAAGTCATAAACGGCTACGACTGGCTGCCGCCTGCTGGTGAGTTAAAACATGTAAGGAATGACTTACGAGACTAAATTTTATAAAAGAATGTACAAAGGTGAGTTATGTAGGTCCACTGCTGAAGCCAGGAAGAGTCCGCGGGCTGTGAAGGAGGTGTCTGCTGGTAGAAATAGCCCCCGGGATGTGAGGGAGGTGGCTGCTGATAGAAATAGCCCCGGGGTTGTGAAGGAGGTGCCTGCTGCCAGGAGGAGCCCCCTGGCTGTGAAGGAGGTGCCTGCTGCCAGGAGGAGCCCCCTGGCTGTGAAGGAGGTTCCTGCTGCCATGAGGAGCTCCCTGGCTGTGAAGGCCGAGGTTCTGAACGCTGCAGAGAGGGGCGTGGCGGACGATGTGCTGCTCGAGTGTCAACAATATCGGAAGATCGTCTACATGTAATAGCTGCGACGATCCCGTGTATCTTCGCCCGAAGACTCTTCAACCTTGATACTGCATCTCGCTATGAGATATTGTCTCCTCTCTCAAAGCGGTCCACCAAAGCGGTAACCTCATCTAGCGCCTGAGTTGAAAATTCACCCTGTACGCAGAAAGTTAACCAATTGTACATGTTCATGTATACGGAAAATGTAGCATGTGAGAACAACTGAGGACATACCGCATGGTGTCTGGTTCCCACAAGTGAGGAAGTTGGGAACAGATCGCTAGCGAGAGCAACTGGGATATGTTCCAGAGCAGATGGTGGAACCAAGTAGATCCTCGTGCTCTATCTGTAACGCTTCAGATACAACCCGTACGTGTCCTAGTCGAAGACACGAACTTCATCCCATACATTTGTCGGGGCAGTATTCCATTCCTCGAGGTACGGTCTGATATCGCGAACCCAAGAAGTCTGGGACTTGTTTCCTCCACTGCGACTGTACCTGAGATTGAAATGCACGTTACATGATTAGCTATAAGTAGACCGAAATAGTCTGAATAACCTATTAATGCGGAGATGAGAACCAAAGTAGTATTACTTACTTGTGCACGTGATCTGGTAATCGTGAAATAACCGGAATGTCAGGCTCTTGGAACAGACCGAACTGTCTCATCACCCTATTAGTAGCCATCTCCTTAACTGTCACATCGAAGACCAACTTGGCCTTGGTCATCCAGTAATACTGATCTCTAGTGCAGTATCCAGAAATCCCACCTGGGTACCTATCTGAAATAGCCTTACGGGTGTATGGTTCCCATATAACCTGATCCTCGTGCAGACTATCAAACTGCACCGTGAAGGAGGGGTAGAAGCCCCTCACCTAGCTAGGCGTAAACTGTCTCTGTGCATGACAACTAACATTAGTACATAATATCTTCATCTCGAGAAATAAACATTACCAATTCATATTGTTAATAATGAAAATACCTCTCTCCGTGCCCAAACAGATCCCATAGTAGGCAAGTCACCGAGAGAAGGCACGTAATGTCTAGCCATGTCCTCATTACCAAAAGGTTTGTCAACGCTCACGTAGGGTCGACCAATAGGGAATCTCTCATAAGACCAAAGCTGCAACAAAAGTGGACATCCGAGAAGACCAGATTTCCTAGACCTCAACTGGCAAGCTTTGCAGAGGCCTCTATACGTAGTTGCTAACACGGCAGAACCAAAACTCCTCTACACAATGTCCTTAGGGGAACGTGCCTCAGCTATCTCTCGTGCAATGCCAATCAGTCGTGCATCTACAGTGGTCACGTGGTTCTCTGTGAACATAGTCTTGCCAAACAACCACATAATATATGCCTCTAGGGACCGGTCAATCTGTGCCTCTGACAACTGATAAGTGGGATATCCTAAGGCAACAATCTGAAACTGGCTCAACCACCTGAAAAGAGGCCCGTGCCGATCGTTGTCTAGGGTAACCGTAGTTGTAACCGCAGCCAGAAAACGGGCATGCATAGATGCTAGCCAACCAGTTTCCACCTCTAAAGGTCCTTTGGCAGCACCGGCGAGAGGTAATCCCAACAAGTAAGACACGTCTTGTAAAGTAGGAGCCATCTCTCCCCAGGGAAAGTGGAAGGTATGTGTCTTTGGTCTCCATCTATCTACTAAGCAGCTAAGGAGTGACCTGTCGTAAGAGAAGCGTGATACTGGCCTCTTGTGCAGCTGCATTGGTTCACCCGCGTCATCCAAGTCCGGGTGATCAACCCACTCATCCAATGTATCGTCAACCAGTCGTGCCAAGGGTAGAAGTCCAGCCCAATTCAGCCTACAAAATGAACAGAATATAGCTTACAATTAGCTTCTATCAAAACGATGTCAAACGTACTAAGTGATTGTACCGACACATACCTATCAACCCATGCAGGGTGTATCATCCAGTTAGACTTTGGGGTGCGGGTGATCAACACATCTAAGTTCGTGCCCGATTCCATAAGTGCGCCTCGGTACCCTCTATCGATATTAGCATTAAGCATCGGATACGAAGACATATCTGCAATGAGAACATAATACAAACATATTACGAATAAAAACATAGTGCTCAAATATTACGAATAAAAACATAGTGCTCACATACGAATAAAAACATAGTGCTCACATATTACAAAGAAAAACATAGTCCGACATATTACAAATTTAAAAACATAGTCCCACATATTATAAATAAAAACATAGTCCCACATACTAGAAATAAAAACATAGTCCCATAGATTATGTAGCTTCTGAGTTATTCATTCCTCGTCCGCCCCTTAGGCCTCGAGAGCCACGTCCACCACGGCTGCCAGGACCTCCTCTTGCAATTGCTGTTGCAGTCATCGATGTGGAAGCACTCGTCGATGTGGAAGTACCGTCTTTCTTCAGGTCGGGGCAATATTTCATCCTATGCCCATACGCCGCACAGAGCAAACATTGCCTGGTTGCTCCACCAACTTCAAATTGGTCCATATCGTTTCGGATGCGCTTTACCTTACGCCTGCCCCTGCTAGTTCGCCATAGTGCAGGATTCGGGATGTATACCCTATCACCATCGTTTACCTTGTTGAAATTGCCGACGACTCTAAACCCTGTCATCTCACCTGTCCAGACATTGAGTACTGCCTCCTTTGAATAGTACGGAGACACGAAGGAGATAGCGTCCAACTGAATCTGGCCACAAGCAGCCAACACATGTGAGCAAGGCAGGTGCAACAACTGAGGCTTATTGCATGTACACTCACAAGTTGGATAAAATTCTGCTCCAATTGTAACCTCATGCATCTTCACCTCATTTGCAGAACCGAAACCATCAGTAGGAAGCTGAACCTCGTACCTCCTTTCTTGATTACCTATGAGTGTGACGCTGTGCTTTTTTTCTTTCTTTATCTTCTCAGCCATGTACTCCATGACACGGCTGCAGTAAGGAGTGTTCTGATTATCTGCAATATGCTTCCTTGCTAACTCATGACTTTCTCTGAAATACCTCATAGTGCCATGGAATACACCCTCCACAATAGCTGTCAGTGGGAATGCTCTATTCCCTCTGAGAACAAAGTTATAGATCTCTGCAAGATTGGTTGTCATGTGGCCATACCTAAGTCCATGGGTGTCATACAGCAAAGACCAATTCACTGGAGGCTCTTTCTCTATCCACTCAGAAAAAATCTTTATTGCCCTGCCCTTCTTTCTCTTCGTATTAGGAGGGTCAATTGCTGGCAAGTCACAAAGACCAACTGGCCCCTCCATCTCCGCAATGAGTGCTGTTAATTTAACCTGGTCTTTTTCCATTTTCTTCCTAGCAACGACCTGCTTCTTAGTGAACTCATCTAGTTTGGACCAAATAAAATCGTATTTGCGCCGCTGGTTCTGCTTGCATAACTTCTTGAACAAGTTCATCAACCGTTTGTTCTTGAACTTTGAGAAAAAATTAGCACCCAGATGGCGCATGCACCACCGGCTTTGCAAGTCCTTCCAAGGTGTTGGCTCGTCAGCAGTTGGATTACTCAGTGTCTTCACGGCCTTCAATATATCGGGATGTCTGTCATGAATGAGACACACATTTGATCGGTCCTTCACGATCGCAATTTTAATTTGATGGAAGAACCATACCCAGCTAGGAAAGTTCTCACCCTCCACAAATGCCATGGCTAGTGGGATGATTTGGTTGTTCCCGTCCACACCAATAACAGTCAGGATTTGCCCTTTGTACTGGCCTGTCAGGAATGTACCATCCACAAACATCACAGGAGGACAATGCCTGAAAGCTTCGATGCACATACCGAAAGAGAAGAATACTCATTTCAACACCTTGTAATCCGGTATGCTTTCCAACCTCGTGTGCTGAATGTTAACATAAGTGCCGGGATTCCTCTCCTTCAGTATGTCAAGGAGCCGAACAACATTATCATATGAGTCGAAGAACGTCCCAAACCTCTCCTCCATAGCCTTCTGCTTAGCTCTCCAAGCCTTCCCATATGGAATGTCATACTTCCATCTGACCTTCACTGCTGTCTGGATGTGCTTTGCTTCCATATCTTTCTTCGTCACTATCTTAGTATACATGAGTTGCGCTATGAGAGTTGAAGTAAGGTTTGGATGACGAGCCAACATGTTTTTCCTAACACAATTATGCGGTACAAGATTTGTCACAACCCAGTGGATGTGATACTTTGGAACGTGGGCGTGCACCTTCGCAGGACAACCTGATTCAACACACTTCACGGTATATTTTGTTGGACTCGATGTGTGTGTCCGGAAAACCCTCTGCGTAGACATAGCCCACTTTATCACCGCATACTTCATTTTCTTCTTTGTGTCAAACATAGCACCAATCTGGACTTGGTTCATATTATATTGCCATGAAGTCTCATGGCCATCGTTGACAGTAAAGCCGGCGGATATGTCCTGCTCCCATGAAGCAGGAATTGGTACATCCTCCTCATCCTCAGAATTTTCAGAATCAAGTTCCTCTACAATCCCATTTTTGTCCTCTTCCTCCATCACCCTCTGCATTTCCTCGCCTTCCTCGTCCCCATTAGCAACACCAGAGGCAGCTAATACTACCGATTGAATACTCTGACCAGCAGCATGACCACTAACATAATCTGACTCATTGTCGGCTTGGGTAACATTCACATCAGGTGGTTGTGACCCGGATACATAAATCTCGTTAGCCACTTGACTATTCTGGCCTGGATCATACCCCACGGTTGGCAGTACGATGTTCTCCTCCTTCGCCACTGGTTGCACTAGGGCATGAGGATGGATTCTTCGGTCTCTGCAACGACTTAACAGAGACAACCAATGTTCGCTCCTATCTATCGGAATCAAATCGCACTTGACATTTTTACAGGATTTGGTCCACAAGGCATGAATACTGATGGCACAAACTTCGGGATCGAGGCCAAAACTAGCAGTCAACCAATGCTTCAACTGCCTAATGTCCAGTCTGTCCGGGTCTGAAAGTGTCATCTCGCCTATTTTAAACTCGCTAAGATCAACCCCCAACTCATTATATCGAACAGTACCAGGACCGTAATACACAGTCAGATTTACGGATTCAGACATTGTAACCTGTCAAACAATGCCAGCTTCGCATTATTCGCAACGAATATATCGACACTAAAATAAAATGTACCTAAAAAAACCTATACTAAAATAAAACGTACACTGTAATGTACCTACAAAAACGTACAATGTAACGAATATATCGACACAAAAAATAACCGACACTACTATGACTAAACTAACTAAACCCCGATACTAATATGACTACACTAACTAAAACTACACTAATATGACTAAATTAAAATCACTACACTAACACAAGTAATCTAAAATAACTACGCTACTAAAATTAACATAAACTAATTGTACGTACATTACAAAAATAACAAAAAATAACCGAAAATTAGTGCATTCCTTCTTCCTCTCCACCTTTTTCTTCCTCTCCATCATTCCACCTTCTCACCATTGCAAGCTCCACCACCACACCATCTTCTCCTCCAAACGAACAAACCAATACACCGTTGTGAAAAATAAAACCGTAGGGCGGGGGAGAAACACACGATCTATCAATTCATCGAATTGAAACGGCAAATGAGTGGAGGGAATGGGAGATCAGGGGGGATTTCGGCCTAGAACTAGGGGGAAATGGGAGAGAAAGGAGGAAGAAGGGAGCTGGCCGCCGGTGCCTTATCTGGGCACCTTTCGGACGGCATGAGGCTGACAGGTGGGCCCTCGGCCAGGGGCAAACCAACTCGGCCAGGAGCGGGCCGACAGCCCTCTTTCGGCCCAGGGTTGGCCGACTGGCCTCCGGTCGGCCCAGTAACGACCGACAAGGTACTAAAAATGATGTTTTTTTTAACTCGCACACTTTTTTTCAAAATTGCTGTAAAAATGGCACTATTTCTAAAAAAAAATCCTGTGAAGATAGTACTTAGGTGCCTTCGCTGGATGTTGGAGAAATATTTGTTTCGACGTCAAAGTCAAAGTGTCGAACTCGGGCTTTGAATCAAAATGGGCAAATCGTCTCCTTTCCTTCTGTGTTTCCGCAGCAATTACACTCGTGTCTGCTCGTTAAGTGCAGAAGTCCAATTGGACGGCGATTCTTGCCTGCTGACTTTGTCAAGCTAGTTAGTACTGAGCAGCTGTAAATATATTTCTCTCACGATCGTGCTTGACTGAACATACTGGCCAAGCAATCTGATTCCTCGTCAGCTGCATGCATGATCCCTGTTGCTTAGAATATAGTACGTGCTCCCAGGAGAAGTTCAGGTAAGCAATGACCTGTGCAACAGAGCAAACCACAACTGATCCGAGTGGCTCAGGTTCAGGTAGGCTAACGGCTGACGCCTGTGAAGAGAGCTTTGCAAGGCAAGAAATGTTCACACCCAACGCCTTTGCCGGATTGTGGAGGCGGGTTTTCCACGGAAGAAACTTGTGTGTTGTGTCGATGTCACACTCAGGCGCACGTTGAAAGGATTGGGCAATCATTTTCCTTATGAACTCCTTTCGTCTCATAATATAGATGTTTTTAACATCAGTATAATATTAAAAAACGCTTACATTATGGCATAGAGGGAATAGTACTACCGCGGAGAGCTACACCCGTGTTCGTTCATCAAGAGAAGAAGTCATATTCTAACAAAAGAAGAAAAATAAAGAGAGGGAGAATACATGCTGCCGCAGCAGTACATTTTTTGCTGTGTCGAACCTGCATTAACTGTCTCGAAATTGATTAACTATTAGAGCAATTCCAATGGAACGATCCATTTCGTTTGCCTGGGTCGGCGCGGACAAAAGTAGCGGCCCAACGCGTCGACCCAAACCCAATTTACGTCCGCTTCGCGTCCGCGCCGACGCATTTGCGGCCCAAATTTGCGTCCCAAATGCGTCGGTATGGACGCGGAACGGACGCCTCGCGCGTCTTCTCAGTGTCCGCCGCGTCCCCACATGGCGACCGTCCAACTATCCGATGTCCATGCGGTCAGCTTAATTTATGACCACGGGCCCACGCGTCAGCGACGGCGACCGTCCTTTTTTAAGCCGACCGTGCGGCGAGGCCGTCCTCATCCAAACTCGTTGTCCACATCTAGCAAGCTCTGCTCCCCCGTCGCCGGCAAACCCTAGCCACCACCACCACAACGAGATGGGTCTCTTCTCCGGCGCCAGCAGCAGCAAGGCCAAGGGCAAGGCCCCTGCCATCTCTTTCCCCTCCCAGTTCCTCCCGCCTCCGCCGGCGTCGGCGCCTCGCTGGCAGAGGCAGCGCGTGAACGTGCCAGTGCACCAGGCGGAGTGGCACTGGCAGCACCGTGTGCCTCTCCCGTACCCCGACGCCACCCTGCCGCACGACTGGCATCTGGATCCGGATAGGATCCCAGTGCCGGCGACGCCGCGGTCGGCTCAGGCTCACGCGGAGGAGGTGCGGCGCCGGCGGACCCTGCTGACGCCGGAGCAGCGCCGTGACCCCACCTACGCAACCGACTCGCCCAACTAGGCGAGGTGGTTCGCCTTCGAGCACGAGGAGGCGAGGCGACGGGGCGTGCGCGAGGTCGACCGCAGCGTGCCACCACCGCCGCTCGTCGTCCGCGAGGAGGACCAGGCGGAGGAGGACGCCTACCAGGCGGCCCTTGCTGCCATCTACCAGGAGAGTGAGGAGGACGAGCGGCGCAGGGCGGCGGCGGAGGAGGAAGAGAAGGCTCGTTACGAGGCGGCAATGGCGTAGGCCATTGCCCTCTCCGCGGCGGGCGACTGCGTGCTGCCGCCGCCGGCCCCGCTGTCCCCTCCCCGACGTCGCGTCAAAGGCGAGCCGGAGCCACAGCCGGAGCCGTCCCCCATCGAGAGCTATACCTGGAAGGAAGTAGTGCGCGAGTGGGTCTCCGCGCCACCGGTTTGGATGGGGGCAACGCCGGCGCAGGAGGTGGTGTACCTCGAGCACTGGCGCCAGATCCGGCTGGCCGAAGAGCGCGAAGAGGGCAAGCACCTCGCGATGCTCGAGCACGAGGCCGGGGAGGAGGAGGAGGAGGCGCGCCAAGCCGCGGCAGCCCAGGCGGCGACACTGCCCGCGCCCGACATGAACGCGCTCTGGAATACGGCGTTCCCCTGGGCCGGGTCGGCGTCGACGCTCATCGACCTCACGGACCCCGAGGACGACGAGGACGCCGCCTAGGGCAGCGCGCCACCTCGTAGTTTAGATTGTTTTTTTTTTCTTAAATGCAAATGTGGACGCGTGGACTTTCGCCGGCCTTCGTGGATGTTTAATTAATGTTTTTTTTTAAATATGCTTGCGTTTTTTTTCTAGCGCCGTCAAAATGGGTCGGGCCAGTGTTAAACGCACGTGCCGACCAAACGCGAAAGCGGACGTCCATATCCGCCTGATCGATCCAAACGAACAAAAAGCAAACAGAATCGTCGTCTGTTTGGGTCGGTCCAGTTGGAGTTGCTTTTACTCCGTATTTCTCGAATACTACTGCTACTCGTTCTGTTTTGCTTAATCAGACGGGATCACCAGCAACTAAACTGTATACTGAATACGTACTGGCTAAATTGCCAGATCGATCGGCACCCAACCTGTCAGACTACACGATGCTAGCACTGGACGATCGTGACCTGTCATAGATCAAGGGGGGCCGGCTTAGAATAATCCACGCGAATGCTTTACCGTCCGGGCAGGCTGGGTGATCGGAACATGTTGGTGTCTGCGCGAATCTGTACTCGTGGAGCCGGATCCGGTTTTGAGGCTTGCACCATTTCTTAATCTTAAGCTGAAATTTGGTAAACTAGACAACAAGCTCCAGAACCAACACAACTTCGACCCTGCCGATGAACTGCTGGCTCATCCTGACGTCTATGGTGTTGTCACTTGACACTTGAGTATACATCAGTTTATTCGAAGAATTGTCTCCCTTGGGACACATCCATGCTGACGATCCTCGTTCTCTTGACTTTGTCAAACTAGTTACTGGGTACTGGTACCTCTGTTCTTAAATGTAAGGCGTTTTTTTCAGTTCAATTGAACCTGACTGAAAAAACGTCTTTATACAAACAGAGGTGTGATTGTTCGTCAGGACTGAACATAGTCTGTGATTGTTTGTCAGCTGGGTGATTCCTTTGTATTAGCTGGTCATTAACATCCTTCCTTATACTTAAAATATAATCCGAGAGGTTCAGGTAAGCAATGACTTGTGCAGCTGCCAGCCACAACTGATCCGAAAGTTTCAGCAGGTAGGCAACGACCGAGGCCTGTCGCTGATGAGAGCTTTGAAAGGGAAGGAATGTCGTCACACCGATGGTGGAGGCGGATTTTCCACGGAGAAACATTTGTTTCGGGTGTCATACTCAGGCGTTGGATCAGACTACTGGTCACTTTTTGTTATATTTTTTAGAATAACATGGAACGGCTCTAGGATCACTTTTTGTATTTTTCTGCCTGAAAAACCTATTCCGGGCAGGAGGAAAGAAGAAAAATAAGGGGGAGCTGGAGAGGGGACATCCATACATGTTGCTCGATCCCCGAAGTACACTTGTGCTTCCTCCATTTCTTTTTTATTTCGTATATAAGATTTGTCTGAAGTTTCACAAAGTTTGTCCATGCTTATAGAAAAAAGATATATCAATATTCATAATACCAAATTAACATTATTAGATGCATCATGAAATAAATCTTCATATTATATAACTTTAGTATTATGTATGGGCATTTTTTAATATAAATTCGGTCAAAGCTTATAAAGCTTCACTTGAAGCAAATCTTATACTATGCAAAGTAAAAAATATATACGGAGTATTAATTACTACTATCTTGAAGTTGAACTTCATTTTCTCAATACTCAAACTCGTTCTGTTTTATTTATTTGGAAAGCTGTTTTGTTCCGTTCCAATTTACAAGTCCCCATTGTAACTTAAGTCTCACCATGAACAACAGTTAGCGATCTAAAAAGTTATAAGCTCTAAACAGGTACCGTAGGAATTGCATGCCAAAGAAGTTTGAGTGGCATATGGTACATAACCCACATTTTATTTGTTAAATTAGTGAGGCTCAAAATACAAGAGGTCGTGTAAACAAGAATGGATGGTGCTAGATTACAGTGCAAAAAATTGTAAACTGAATTTTATACAAACTAGGAGTACACAATAAGCTCAAAAATAAAAAATCCGGGAGCACGTCCGTTTGAATTACATTGGTAATTTGTTTTGTTACGACAAGTCTTTGATAAATAGTTATGCTATTTTTTCTTGCTTCTATTCGATTTGTAGGCTCATCTCAAAAATATAATGAACCCATGTAAAGTTTTTCCTAAGAATTTGGAATTAAACTGACCAACAAAATCCATTCTTCCCGCCTTAAAAATATCAACTATTTTCCTCACAGCCACCTATAAGTCTAAGGACATTAATTTATAATATACAAAGTATACGCTAATGTGTAATTATTGTTGAAAACTCGTCCTAACGAAATAAAATATGCCATGAATTTTGGGGGGTTTGGTAGAGAAGTGACTTCGAGCTTGCCAAGGAATTAACCCTTTTATTAGTTGAAAACAGGCCCTCTAATAAAAGGACAGAGCATGGTATCCATGCTGACGATCATTGCCTTTTTCTTCTTATTTTATATTGACGATAGTTGTCATTTGACTAGTCTAATCGTTACATCTTTCCTCTCTGGACAGGACCGAGCTTTGTGATTTGTCGTCAGCACGATTCTTGCAGCCTACTCCTTCCATTTTGAACACGGGTACCTTGTGTCCGTCATTTTGAAGTTTAAAGAAAGAATCTTAGAACATCCCTATTGCCACGATTTGCAAATCGGGACACGTTCCCGGGTCCTGATTGGTCAGACGTCAATTCTACTCGTACACATTCAACTTTTTTATATATTATCCCTTAAATTCATATAAAGGCATGCAGAAGAAAATTCTGCGTACCACGTATTATCCTATTCTTTGTCCTCGTCGGAGATGGCCTCTGGCTCATCCTTGTTCGTCGCAATCCGTGCCGCCTCCATCTGCTGCTGACGAAGGCGTGTAGCCTCCTGTCGTGGTTTTGTCACGACAGATGCCATGGGTAGGCTAATCGAGAGGGGCCGAAAGGACGCCGGTGGACTCCGGAAACGGGGTTAGGCACAAACGGTGACTGACACGCGATGTACCCAGGTTCGGGGTCCTCCGTGGAAGGTAAAACCCCTACTCCTGCTTGGTCTTGTTGAGATGATGGTGAAGGTTACAATCGTGTTCCTGGAGCTGTATGGACTGAGGTGGGAGCTAAGCGCCCAGGCTCGAGAGGTTCCCCGTGGGGGATGCTACGTGGGTGGTGCTCTCGCCGTTCTTATTCGCCGCCGCGTCTGTCTGTCTCTCCTTCTGTGTCCCCTTTGCATGGGGGAGGCCCGGGGGGTTTTATAGACCAACCCCCCGGCTTACAATATGAATATAATGGTCGTGGGGGGACCCAGCCGGCAGCCTCTACGGCCGGCTGCGGAGGCCACCAGCTTCGGTCTTGTCGTGGGCGGGCCCCGAGCCCGGTCACGCCGCGGCACGGGGTGCCACGGGCGGCGTCGTCTTGCGGCGGTCGGCCAAAGTCAGCGGCCGGCCGGCTGTCCTGTAGCCATGCTGGAGTAGATGGCGGAGTGGTTGGGGGCAGGCTGCCACTGTTGGAGGCCTGGTCGCCGTCCAACAGTGGCAAGAGGCCACTGTGGCCATGCGGGCGCTGACTACCGACGGGATAGGGGCCACTGTGGTCATGCGGGCACTGACCACCGATGGGACGGGGCCCACTGTCACCACACAGGGGTCAGGGGCATCCGATGCACGGCCGGCTGGTGAAGGAGCCGGGCGGCGAGGCCCCAGCCGGCCAGCACACCGCGACTGGTGAAGGAGCAGCCGGCGCGCCCGTGTCGGGGGGTTGGAGCCGGCGGGGCGTCGCCGGGCCGGCTCCTCGAAGGCGGCCCGCCCATTTGCCCTATAGACGAGCCCGAAGCATAAGGAGTGTTTGAGGCTACCCGGGGGTCATCCCCCCGTCAGTAGTCCTTGAAGCCGGGGGGGCCCGCCGATGGGATGCGGCGGACCGCGCCGGCTCGAAGAATGTTCGAGCACTGGAAGCGCCTGGGGAGCCGGGCGGTGCCGACACGTGGTGGCCCGGCTCCGCAGTCGTCCGGGGCCACCCGCGCCGTCGGTGTCGCCCCACCTGGCGGGGAAACCGCGCTGCGTGGAGGACGGAGCGGGCAGCAGCCTGGTGGGCCGAGCGACGGTTCGGGCCTGGCGACTAGGCGGGGCCCGCCACGACCGTGGCCCTGAACCGCCCGCGAAGATTCCGCGCGCAGTGGGCGGACGTTTGGTATTTCGGGGCGCCCTGATGTCTGCCTCGTGCGCCTCGGGGATCGTGTGGGACGTGTGCACGAGGGGTGCCTCTGCTACCGCCGCCCGCGCGGGGTATAAGTAGGGAGGGGAGGCGAGGGGGAAGAGCCCGTTTCCTCGCCTCCGTCGCTTTGCTCCTCCCCCCCGCCCCCCTCGTCGAGAGAGAGAGAGCGAGAAGGGAAAAGGGTAGTTCGAGAGGGACAGCGAGCTTGCGCCGCCGCCCGCCGCCGCGAAGAGGACAGCCCGTTGGTCGATCCCCGCACCGCCGTCGCCCGTCGCCGCCGCCATGGAGGTAGTAACCAAAGGCGCCTGGGACGGCAGCGATGTCGACGCCACCTTCATCGAGTACCTCCGCGCGCGCCGCAAGCTCCCGACGGCGGAGAACTTGGAGGTCCGCCCGCCGGGGGCGGAGAACTCCCCAGCGCCGCGGCCGGGCGAGGTCGTGGTCTTCGCAGACCATTTCCACCGCGGATTGGGGCTGCTGGCGAGCGCCTTCTTCCGGCGGTTCCTGACACACTTCGGCCTACAGCCTCACCACCTCGCCCCCAACTCCGTCCTGCAGTTGGCGGCGTTCGTCGTCCTCTGCGAGGGGTATCTGGGAGTCGAGCCCAGACTCGACTTCTGGTGCCGGCTCTTCTACTTCAAGCGGCAGACGGTGAAGGACCCGGCGACCCAGAGGATGGTGATGACCGCCTGCGGGGGCGCCTCCGTCCAGGTTCGTCAGGGGACCGATTTTCCCAAACTCCCGCTGCACGAGTCAGTGAAGCGATGGCAGCGGGGGTTCTTCTATGTGAAGAACGTGAAGCCGGAGGAGGACTACGTCAACCTCCCCGACTTCGCCAACCACCTGCCGGTTGCCATGCAGAAATGGCGGACAACGCCGACCTCGGCGCCCGAGACGGCCGACCGGCTCAGTGCCCGCCTCCGCGAGCTGACCGGGACGGAGGGGCTCACGGCCACGGATTTGCTGGCGGCGATGATTGCGCGCCGGGTGCTGCCGCTATAGCGCCGGCCGCATCTTATTTGCCAGATGGGAGGGCGCCATGACCCCTGCCGGCTCTCCACCAAGGAGCTGAGGCCGATTCACGTGGCGAGGAAGGTCAACGTCGTGTTGGCGGCGAAGATGAAGGAGGGGGAGTGGCAGTGGGGGAAGATCCCCTACAGCCGGAGTCATCCGGCACCGCGGGTAAGTGAACAGCCGGCTCCGCCTCCCATCCTGTGGCCGTTGGGTCGTAATCCCCCCTTCGGTCTAACAGCGCCGTCCGGTTTGCCTGCAGAAGTTCGGGCTCCTGCAGGACTACGCGAGGCCGGCGCCGGATTCGGTGGAGTCCGACCCGGAAGAGGTCGAGGACGACGTCGATGTGGAGCCGGCCGCCACCGAGCGAGCCGGCGAGGTGGAGGCAGATGACGACGAGGCGGAGGAGGAGGAGGACGACGACGCCGAGCCACCGGGTGAGTCTTCGTTCCGGGCGCCGTTAAGGGATTGGCCCGACGACGATGCTGAGCGGGAGCCGACCCTTGCTGCAGAAGACCCGACGAAGTTCTCAGAGGGGGAGGTCACGGCGCCGCGGGGGCGCCAGCCACGGGGCGCCAGCGACCCGGCCGAGGTGGACAAGGGGAAGGGGCCGGCGGCCCCCAAGCCGGGCGGTAGCCGCGCCGGAGGGAGCAAGAGGCAGAGGGGGAACCCGACCGGGCCCTCCAGGCGGGCGGTGCCGGTCATGGTCGCTTGGGACTTGATGGCGGTGCGCGGCTCATACCGGATCTCGTAGTCGGCCATGGCGATGACCCATTTGGCTATCCGGCCGGTGGCATCCCGGCCGACCATGATTTCGCCTAACGGCGCTGTGCTCACGACAGTGACGACGTGCTCCTGGAAGTAATGCTTCAGCTTTTGGGTGGCGAAGTAGACGCCGTAGCACATCTTCTGGTAGTGGGGGTAGTTCTGTTTGGAGGCGAAGAGGACTTCGCCTAGGTAATAGACCGGACGCTGCGTCGGCAGCGCTTTGCCCTCCTCCGGCCGCTCCACCACCAGGACAATGCTGACGATGCGCGTAGTGGCCGCGATGTAGGCGAGCAGGGGCTCCTTCTCAGCTGGCGCGGCCAAAATGGGCGCGCTGGTGAGAGCCCTCTTGAGGTCGCGGAACGCCGCGTCCGCTTCGCTGAGCCAGTCGAACAGGGCCGGCTTCTTCGAGAGGTCTCGGCCCGGCTCGACCAGGGCCGACTTGCGCAGGAGTCCGTAGAGGGGCAGGGCCTTCTCGCCAAGCCGGCTGATAAACCGGCTGAGGGAGGCGAGGTAGCCAGTGAACTTCTGAACATCGCGAAGCCGGACCGGCTTGGGCATGCGCTCGATTGCCCGGATCTTTTCGGGGTTGGCTTCGATACCGCGAGCGGACACGAAGAAACCAAGAAGCTGGCCGGCAGGGACGCCGAAAATGCACTTCTCCGGGTTGAGCTTGATCTTGTATTCGCGCAGATTGGCGAACGTCTCCCGGAGGTCGTCGAGGAGGCTAAAATGCTTCTTGGACCTGACGACGATGTCGTCGACGTAGACATGGACGTTCCTGCCTATCTGAGGCAGGAGGCACTTCTGCATGCAGCGCTGGAAGGTGGCCCCTGCGTTCTTCAGACCGAAGGACATGGTGATGTAGCAGTAGGCCCCGAAGGGCGTGATGAAAGAGGTCTTGAGCCGGTCCTCCGGGTCCAGCTTGATCTGGTGGTAGCCGGAGTAGGCGTCCAGGAAAGACAGCAGGTCGCAGCCGGCCGTGGAGTCGACGACTTGATCGATCCGTGGCAGGGCGAACGGGTCCTTCGGTCATGCCTTGTTCAGGCTCATGTAGTCGATACACATGTGCCAAGTGTTGTTCTTCTTTAGCACCAGGACTGGGTTGGCCATCCAGTCCGGGTGGAAAACTTCCATGATGAAGCCAGTTGCGAGCAGCCGGGCGATCTCTTCTCCGATGGTGCACCGCTTCTCCTCGGAGAAATGGCGCAGGGGTTGCTTGACCGGCTTCGCATCCGGCCAGACGTGTAGTTTGTGCTCGGCGAACTTCCTCGGGACACCCGGCATGTCTTTGGGGGACCATGCAAAAATGTCCCGGTTCTCACGGAGGAAGTCGACGAGCTTGCTTTCCTATTTGCTGTCGAGGCGCGAACCGATGGTCACGCACTGGGTGGGGTTGGCCGGATCGAGCGACACTTGCTTGGTGTCCCTGGACGGCCGGAAAGAGCCCTCGCCGACAGACTGGGATGGAGGAGTCGGCACGGCCGGCTGGGCAGAGGCAAGAGCCACCAGTCGGTCGAGCTGCCGCTTCTCCTCCGCTATCTCCAGGGCCTCGACCAGCCAGCTGCCATCGCGCACACACGCCATGGACACTTGGTACTTGCCGACAACGGTGATGATGCCTTTGGGACCCGGCATCTTGAGCTTGATGTAGGCGTAGTGGGGACCCGCCATTAACTTGACGAGCGCAGGCCGGCCCAGCAAAGCGTGGTAGGCGCTACTAAGGTCCGCCACCTCGAACTAGATCGGCTCGCTGCGGAAGTGGCCGGCGTCGCCGAAGAGGACGTCGAGCCGGATCTTGCCGAGGGGGGTGCAGGACTTGCCCGGGACGATGCCGTGGAACACGGTCCGGCTTGCCTTCAGGTCCTCCACCTTGAGTCCTAGCTTGAGCAGGTGGTCAAGGTAGAGGATGTTGATGCTGCTGCCGCCATCGACCAGCACCCGCGAAAAACGGCAGGAGCGCCTCTCAGAGGCGATGATGGGGTCGAGGACGAGGGCGTAGCTGCCCGGGTCTGGCATCACAGCCGGATGGTCTGCCCGGATCCAGGTGACCGGCTTCTCGGACCAGTGCATGAACTGGGGAGTCACGGGCGCGGTGGCGTTCACCTCGCGATGGAGCCGGCGTTGGGCGTGCTTGTCCGTTTCTTCACTCGTGAAGACGACGTAGCAACCGTCGGGCTCGGTGTATTGGTCCAGCAGCCGGCCGTCGTTTCGCGCCAGGGCCGGGGGCACGCGGGCCGGCTGGGGGGCCGGAGGCGGAGCCTGGGCCGGAGCCGGCCCACGGGCTGGCGGCGCGGGAGGGGCCGGGAGGCCGTCGCCCCGGGCCAGGCGCTGTGAGAAGCTGCACTGCCGGAGCGTGTGCGTGGCCGGTGTGGCACCAGAGTGGTTCCTGCAGGGGAGGTCCAACAGCTGCTCGAAAGTCAGCTTGGGCTGCCAGGTAGCCTTGCCGGTGCGCTGGCGCTTGCCGGAGGCCTGGCCAGCCGGCTGCTCCTCCTCGATGAAGGCGACGAGCCGGCTCCCGTATCGGGGATCGGGCTGGTCGTTCTTGCGCTTGCCGTTGGGCTGTTGCCGGTTGTCGGCGGCCGGCTTGGCGGACGCCGAAGCCAGCTTGGTTGGTGCCTTGGCTTTCATCCTCATGGAGGAGTCGGCCGTGGCGTATTTGTCCGCTTTGGACATCAAGTCTGCCAGGGAGGTTGGCTCGAAGCACAAGAGCTTGTGCTTGAGGGGCGTGTCGTCGCGACAACCCTCGATGAAGTACTGGATGGCCTGCGCCTCGTGCACGCCCTCGCAGGAGTTGCGGAGCTCGGTCCAGCGCGTGAGGTAGTCGCGGAGGGGCTCGTCCGGGCCCTAGACGCACATGGCGAGCTCGCGGGGGCGAGCGGGTCGCTTGTAGGTGCCAGTGAAGTTGCGGACGAAGGCTTCCTCAAAGTCTGTCTAGGTGTTGACGCTGCCGACGGCCAGGCTGTTCAGCCAGGTGCGGGCAGAGCCGATCAGCATCAGGGGAACGTAGCGGACGGCTATGCGCTTGTTCCCCCTGGCGATGTCGACGGCGGTGGTGTAGTCTACCAGCCAGTCCTCCGGCTTGGCGGTCCCCGTGTACTATGGGGTGTCGTGGGGGAGCGTGAAACCGGGCGGAAATGGCTCGTTGCAGATCCGCGGGCCGGAGCAGGCCGGGCCAATGGAGCCCTCCTCCTCGAGGAGAGCCGACTACGCCAGCCGGTCAAGGCGGAGCCGGGCGTCGTTGTCGCTGTGGGGAACGCACGGCCCGAGCCGGGCCGCGAGCTCAGGTCGGACGGCCGGCGGGATGGACCGCGTCGGTTCCTGTCACGGAGGCGGGGTGTGTTCGTGGCTGCGCTGGCTTCCGCCAGCCGGGCGATTGCTGTGCCGGCTATTCACAGCTGGCTGTTCGTTATATGTAAAAGTAACAGTAGTAGCGACAACAGCAGTTTTGTAGCAGGTGTGACAGTAGCAATAGCAATAGTAACTTGACAAGATTCAGTATATGTAACACGTAGGAACGTGAATCGGTGATGGATAATGATTTAGATGACATTAATCATATAATAGTTACACACTAGGGCAACAAAGAACTATCTCTAATTCATCAATGTAATGTATGCATTCATTCCGTATATAGTCATACGTGCATAAGAACTTGCATGACATCTTTTGTCCTATCCTCCCATGGCAACAAGGTCCTATTGGAAACTAAGGGATATTAAGACCTCCTTTTAGTAGAAAACCGAAACAAAGCATTGACACATGGTGAATATATGAACTCCTCAAACTACGGCAATCACCTGAAAAAATCCCAATTATTGTCACCTTTGGGTATGCAGATCATGACACGTAATAGGTACATATAACTTGCAAGATAGAATCCAAATCACTCTTATATTCATGAAAACATAATAGGTACAGATCTAAAATCATGGCACTGAGGCTCTAGTGACAAGCATTAAGCATAGCAAAGTCATAGTAACATCAATCTCAGAACATAATAGATACTAGGGATCAAGCCCTATCAAACTTAACTCGATTACATGATCAATTCCATCCAATCCCACGACCGTCCAGCAAGGCTACAAAGGAATTACTCACTCCCGGTGGTGAGCATCATGCGGTGTTGATGAAGAAGGGTTGGGATGACGACGACGATGATTTCCCCTCTCTGGAGCCCAAAACAGGCTCTAGATCAGCCCTCCACAGGAAGAACGGGTGGTGGCGGCGGCTTTGTCTCGTGAAACGTGATGAAATCTTCTCTCTATTTCCCCCCGGATGTGAATTTATAAGACTAGAATTAAGGTCGGAGGGGCCACGAGGGCCCCACAAGCAAACATGTCGTGCCACTAGGGAGGGGGCGTGGCCTGTTGCGTGGTTGCCCCCTGGCACACCCCCTCAGGTAGTTCTTTGCTCCAAAATTCCTTATATATTCTAGAAAAAACTCACAAAAAGTTTTGTCCAATTCCGAGAACTTTTAATTCTGTTGGGGAACGTCGCATGGGAAACAAAAAATTTCCTACGCACACGCAGATCTATCCATGGTGACAAGCATCTACGAGAGGGAGAGTGGATCTACGTACCCTTGTAGATCGCTAAGCGGGAAGCGTTAAGAAATGCGGTTGGTGTAGTCGAACGTCTTCGCGATCCAAATCGCTGAGCGTCCCACGATCTCATCACGATCCGTCCCGCGATTCAATCACGATCCGTCCCGCGAACTCATCACGATCCGTCCCGCGAACTCATCACGATCCGTCCCGCGAACTCATCACGATCCGTTTCGCGATCTTGATCGCGGTCCTTCCGATCTAGCGCCGAACGGATGGCACCTCCGCGTTCAGCACACGTACAGATCGATGACGATCTCCACCTTCTTGATCCAGCAAGAGGGAGCGGAGAGGAAGAAGAGTTCTTCGGCAGCTTGATGGCGCTCCGGTGATAGTGGTGAAGCTATTCCGGTAGGGCTTCGCCTAAGCACTACAAATATCTGATCTAGAGGAGAAACTATGCACTGGAGGAACGGGCAGCACGTGGCTGAAAATTCTGTGCAAAACCCTAAAACCTCCAGTATATATAAGAGGGAGGGAGGAGAGGACTTGGCACAAGGGCCAAGCCTCCTTGGTTCGGCCGAAGTGGGGAGGAGAGGAGGACTCCTCCTCCAATCCTAGTAGGACTAGGATTCCTCCCTTTTTTGGCCTTTTTCCGCATTTTTCCCTTTGGGCTTTTCTTCCCAGCCGCATGGACCTTGTGTGGGCACAAAGGGCTGGTATTCATCCTCACACAGCCCATGTAGCCTCTTGGGTCGAAATACCCCACCATGGTCTCCCGGTACACTACCAACACTCCCGGTACACTACCGATGAGCCCGAAACTTTTCCGGCAACCAAAATAGGACTTCCTATATATCAATATTTACCTCTGGACCATTCCGGACCATTCTGGAGCTCCTCATGATGTCCGGGATCTCATCCGGGACTCCGAACAACCTTCGGTCACCAGCATACGTAACTCTATACTACCGAAACGTCACCAAACCTTAAGTGTGCAGACCTTGCGGGTTCGAAAACTATGTAGACATGACCGAGACACCTCTATGGTCAATAACCAATAGCAGGACCTAGATTCCCATATTGGTTCCTACACATTCTACGAATATCTTTATCGGTCGAACCTCTATGTCAAAGATTCAGTTAATCCCATATGATGTTCCCTTTGTTCTTCAGTATGTTACTTGCCCCAAGATTCGATCGTCGGTATCTCCATACCTAGTTCAACCTCGTTACCGGCAAGTCTCTTTACTCGTTCCATAATACAAGATCCCATGACTAACACTTAATCACATTGCTTGCAAGCTCATTGTGATGTTGTATTACCGAGTGGGCCCTGAGATACCTCTCCGTCACACGGAGTAACAAATCCTAGTCTTGATCCATGCCAACTCAACAGACACCCTCGGAGATACCTATAGAGTACCTTTATAGTCACCCAGTTACGTTGCAACGTTTGATACACACAAGGCACTCCTCCGGTGTTAGTGAGTTGCATGATCTCATGGTCATAGGAACAGCTACTTGACATGTAGAAAACAGTAGCATTAAACTGACACGATCATATGCTACGTGTGTAGTTTGGGTCTTGTCCATCACACCATTCTCCCAATGATGTGATCCCGTTATCAAATGACATCTCATGTCCATGGCTAGGAAACCTTAACCATCTTTGATCAACGAGCTAGTCTATTAGAGGCATACTAGGGACATGGTTTTATCTATGTATCCACACATGCATCTAAGTCTCCGATCAATACAATTATAGCATGGATAATAAACGATTATCATGAATAAGGAAATATGATAATAACTAATTTATTATTGCCTATAGGGCATCTTTCCAACAGTCTCCCACTTGCACTAGAGTCAATAATCTAGTTCACATCACCATGCGATTCGCATTGTTATGAATCTAACACCCAATGAGTTCTGGGGCTCGATCATGCTTTGCATGTGAGAGAGGTCTTATAGTCAACGGTTCTGCGACATTCAGATCCGTGTGTACTTTGCAAATCTCTATGTCAAACCGTAAACACTACTACCACACTCCACTTGGTACTATTCCAAATGGCTGCTCCACTATACGTATCCAGATTGCTACTACGAGTCATCCGGATTGGTATTAAAGCTTGCATCGACGTAACTCTTTATGACGAACTCTTTATCACCTCCATAATTGAGAAACATCTCCTTAGTCTTTTAGTTACTAAAGATAATCTTGACTGCTGTCTAGTGATCCACTCCTGGATCACTTTTGTACCCCTTGACAGACTCATGGCAAGGCACACACCAGGTGCGGTACACAACATAGCATAATATAGAGCCTATGGCTAAGGCATAGGGGACGAAGTTCATCCTTTCTCTTTCTTCTGCCGTTGTCGAGCTTTGAGTCTCACTCAACTTCACACCTTACAAATCAGGCGAGAACTCTTTCTCTGACTGATCCATTTTGAACTCTTTCAAAATCTTGTCAAGGTATGTATCCATTGAAAATCTTATCAAACATCTTGATCCATCTCTATAGATCTTGATGCTCAACAATTAGGTAGCTTTATCCATGCCTTCCTTTGAAAAACTCTTTTCAAACAACCCTTTATGCTTTCTAGAAATTCTATATCATTTCCGATCAACAATATGTCAACCACATATGCTTATCTGAAACTCTATAGTGCTCCCACTCACTTTATTGTAAATAAAAGTTTCTAATAAACTTTGTATAGACTCAAAAACTTTGATCACCTCATCAAAGTGTATATTCCAACTCCGAGATGCTTGCTTCAGTCCATAGAAGGATCACTGAAGCCTGCACACCTTTTAGCATCCTTAGGACCGGCAAAACCTTTTGGTTGTATCTCATACAACCTTTCCTTAAGGAAGGAAACGATGTTTTGGCATCCATCTGCCAGATTTCATAATTGAAAAACGCAGCAACTGCTAACATAATTCCAACAGGCTTTAGCATCGCTAAGAGTGAGAAAGTCTCATCGCAGTCAAGTCCTTGAACTTGCCGGAAACTTATTTGCGACAAGTCGAGCTTTATAAATGGTGACATTTACTATCAGCGTCTGTCTTCATCTCAAAGGTCCATTTGTACTCAACGACCTGCCGTCCAACGAGCAAGTCTACCAAAGTCTATACTTGGTTTTCATACATGGATCCTTTTCTCGGATTTCATGGCCTCTAACCATTTGTCGGAACCCGGGCCCATCATCGCTTCTCCATATCTCGTAGGTTCATTGTTGTCCAACAGCATGACCTCCAAGACAGGGTTGTCGTACCACTCAGGAGCAGTATGCATCCTTGTCGACCTATGAGGTTCGATAGTAACTTGATCCTAAGCTTCATGATGATCATCATTTACTTCCTCTTCAACTGACGCAGGTTCCACATAAAACATCTTTCTGCGCAACTCTACTCTCTGGTTGAAACAAAGGTTCAACAACCTCATCAAGTTCTATCTTCCTCCCACTCAATTCTTTCGAGAGAAACTTTTTCTGGGGAAAGGACCCATTTTAGCAACAAACACTTTATGCTTGGATCTGAGATAGAAGTTTCACCCAACTGTTCTTAGGGTAATCTATGAAGATGCATTCGTCCGCTTTGGGTTCGAGCTCATTAGGTGAGAAAATTTTTCCACACAAGCGTCGCAGTCCCAAACATTAAGAAATGACAGCTTGGGTTTCTATCAAACCATAATTCACACGGTGTCATCTCAACGGATTTAGATGGTGCCCTATTTAAAGTGAATGTAGTTGTCTCTAATGCATAACCCTAAAATTATAATAGCAAAACGATAAGAGACATCATAGCATGCACCATATCCAATAGAGCACGACTATGATATTCGGACACACCATCATACTATGGTGTTCGAGGTGGCGTGAGTTGTGAAACAACTTTCACATTGTCTAAAGTTTTATGCCAAACTCGTAACTCAGATATTCACCTCCACGATCATATCGTAGACATCTTCTTGTCACGATGATCTTTAAACTTCACTCTGAATTTGCTTGAACCTTTCAAATGATTCAGACTTGTGTTTCATTAAGTAAATATACACTATATCTACTCAAATCATCAGTGAAGGTAAGAAAATAACGATATCCACCGCACGCTACAAGACTCATTGGATTGCATACATCAACATGTATCATTTCCAATAAATCACTTGCCCGCTCCATCAAACCGGAAAACGGGGTCCTTAGTCATCTTGCCCAAGAGGCATGGTTCGCATGTCTCAACCGATTAAAAATCGGATGATTCCAAAGATCCATCAGCATGGAGTTTCTTCATGCGCTTTATACCAACATGACATTTAGCGGCAGTGCCACAAGTATGTGGTACTATCATTATTAACTTTGTATCTTTTGGCATCAATGTTATGAACATGTGTATTACTACGCTCAAGTTTCAACAAACCATTCTCACTGGGTGCATGACCATTGAAGGTATTATTCATGTAAACAGAATAAACATTATTCTCTAACTTAAATGAATAACTGTGTTGCAATGAACACGATCTAATCGCGTTCATGCTCAACGTAAAACACCAAATAACAATTATTTAGGTTCGTCACTAATCCCGAAGGTAGAGAGAGCGTGCGATGTTGATCACATCAACCTTGGAAACATTTCCAACACACATCGTCACCTCACCCTTAGCTAGTTCTCCGTTCATTCTGTAGCTTTCATTTTGAGTTACTAACATTTAGCAACCGAACAGGTATCCAATATCCAGGTGCTACTAGGAGTACTAGCAAGGTACACATCAATAACACGTAACTCAAATATACTTCTCTTGACGTTGCCAGCCTTCTTATCTACCAAGTATCTAGGGTTGTTCCGCTTCAGCGACCGCTCTCCTCATAATCGAAGCACTTAGTCTCGGGTTTGGGTTCAACTTTGGGTTGCTTCATTGGAGCAACAACTGACTTGCCATCCATGAAGTTTCCCTCCTTGCCCTTGCCCTTCTCGAAACTAGTGGTTTTTACTAACCATCAACACTTGACGTTCCTTCTTCATTTCTACCTTCGCGGTGTCAAACATCACGAATAGCTCAGGGATCATTATTTCTATCCCTGACATTTTATAGTTCATCACCAAGTTCTAGTAGCTTAGTGACAGTGACTTGGAGAACTATATCAATCACTATCTTATCTGGAAGATTAACTCCCACTCGATTCAAGCGATTGTACCACCCAGACAATCTGAGCACATGCTCAACGATTGAGCTATTCTCCTTCATCTTGCAGGCAAAGAATCTTGTTTGAGATCTCATATCTCGCAACACGGGCACGAGCCTGTGATCCTATTTTCAGGTCTTAGAACATCTCATATGTTCCGTGATGTTCAAAATGTTTCGGAGCCTCAATTCTAAGACGTAATGCATGACGCACTAAACTATCAAGTAGTTATCGGAACGTGCCTATCAGATGTTCACAACATCTACAAACGACGCTAGAGGGGGTGGCGCACCGAGCGGTGCATTAAGGACATAAGCCTTCTATGCAGCAATGAGGACAATCCTCAGATCACGGACCTAGTCCGCAATATTGCTACCATCATCTTTCAACTCTATTTCTCTAGGAACATATAAAAATTCAAGGGATCTACAGCGTGAGCTAGTAATCTACAACATAATTTTGCAAAGACACTGCTGACTATGTTCATGATAATGAGTTCAATTAATCATATTACTTAAGAACTCCCACTCAAATTGACATCCCTCCGGTCATTCGAGTTGAGGTGGTTTCAATGATGAACATCTCCCGGATATGGTCGACATGATGATGTTCACCATTGAAGCCACCTCAACTCACGTGATGATCGGACTTGAGTTGGTGGATTTGGATCATGTGACACTCAGATGACCCGAGGGATGTCAATTTGAGTGGGAGCTTTAGTAATTTGATTAACTAAACTCATTATCTTGAACAATAGTCTTAGTAAACTTTGCATATTTATGTTGTAGATCAATGGCTCACGCAGTAGCACCCCTGAATTTTAATGCGTTCCTAGAGAAAGCTAAGTTGAAAGATGATGGAAGTAACTTTGTTGACTGGGCCCGTAATCTGAGGATTATCCTCACGGCTTCCCAGATATCATATGTCCTTGATGCACTGCTTGGTGACCAACCAGAAGGCATGACCTCCGAAGACGTTAAGAACACTTGGGAGGCACGTACTGGAGATTACTCAATAGTTCAGTGTGCAGTATTGTATGGCTTAGAACCGGGACTTCAAAGACGTTTTGAACGTCATGGAGCATATGAGATGTTCCAGGAGTTGAAGTTTATCTTTCATAAGAACGCCCAGATCGAGAGGTATGAAACCTCAAATAAGTTCTATGCTTGCAAGATGGAGGAGAACGGGTCTATCAGTGAACATATACTCGGAATGTCTGGGTATTCAACTCGTCTAGCGGAGTTGGGAATTTCCCTTCCGCTAGAGGCGATCACTGACAGAGTTCTTCAATCACTGCCACCTAGTTACAAGATCTTTGTGATGAACTATAACATGCACGGGATGAACAAGTCAGTCGCCGAGCTGTTTGCCATGCTAAAAGTCGCTGAGTCTGAAATCCAGAAAGAACATCAAGTGTTGATGGTCAATAAAACCAATAGTTTCAAGAAAAATGGCAAAGTCAAAGGCAAGGGCAAGAAGGGTAAAACCAAAAAGGATGGCAAAGTAGTTGCTACTCCTGTAAAGAAGCCCAAGCATGGACCCAAGCCAGAAACTGAGTGCTTTCATTGCAAGGGAACTGGTCACTGGAAGCGGAACTGCCCCAAGTACCTGGCTGACAAGAAGGCGGCCAATGACAAACAAGGTATATATGATATACATGTTATTGATGTGTACCTTACTAGCTCTCGTAGTAGTGCCTGGGTATTTGATACCGGTTCGGTTGCTCACATTTGCAACTCAAAGCAGGAGCTACGGAATAAACGAAGGCTGGCAAAGGACGAAGTGACGATGCGCGTGGGAAATGGTTCCAAGGTTGATGTGATCGCAATCGGTACGCTCTCTCTTCGATTACCATCGGGATTAGTGATGAACCTGAATAATTGTTATTTAGTGCCTGCATTAAGCATGAACATTATATCTGGATCTTGTTTATGGTGAGACAGTTACTCATTTAAATCAGAGAATAAAGGTTGTTCTATTTATATGAGTAATATCTTTTATGGTCATGCACCCAATGTTAGGGGTTTATTCATATTGAATCTTGATAGTGATGACACACATGTTCATAACATTGATGCCAAAAGATGTAGAATTGATAATGATAGTACCACTTTCTTGTGGCACTGCCGTCTAGGTCATATTGGTGTAAAACGCATGAGGAAGCTCCATGCTGATGGACTTTTGGAGTCACTTGATTTTGAATCACTTGATACATGTGAACCATGCCTCATGGGCAAGATGACTAAAACACCGTTCTCTGGAACAATGGAACGGGCGAGTGACTTATTGGAAATCATACATACTGATGTGTGCGGTCCAATGAATGTTACAACGCGTGGTGGATATCGTTAGTTTCTCACCTTCACTGATGACTTAAGTAGATATGGGTATATTTACTTAATGAAACACAAGTCTGAAACATTTGAAAAGTTCAAGCAATTTCAGAGTGAAGTTGAGAATCATCGTAACAGGAAGATTAAGTTCCTACTATCTGATCGAGGAGGTGAATATCTGAGTTATGAGTTTGGCAGTCACTTAAGACATTGTGGAATTGTTTCACAGTTGACACCGCCCGGAACACCACATCGTAATGGTGTGTCCGAACGTCGTAATCGAACCTTATTAGATATGGTGCGTTCTATGATGTCTCTTGTTGATTTGCCACTATCGTTTTGGGGTTATGCATTAGAGACAACTGCATTCACTTTAAATAGGGCACCATCTAAATCCATTGAGACGACGCCATATGAACTGTGGCTTGGCAAGAAGCCAAAGTTGCCATTTCTTAAAGTTTGGGGATGTGATGCTTATGTCACGCCCAAGATGCGCTCCTATCCGTTTAAGGCACGAGGGCCTCGCAAGGGATAGAGGTGCATCTTGCCGTTAGCAAGAATAGTATCATCACAACATACAATACTGAATGAGAAGAGTATACAAGTTGGCTTACACTCGCCACATGCTAACTTACAATGTCACTCAAATCATAGCATTAAGTTGAACACAGGGCCCGACTATGGACGAAATCAAACGATAAAAGAAGTTGCAAATGATACTATCAAGCTATCCCAAAGATCATGACCAGGTCCTCTACTCATCCGGATACGTCACATACATCCTGCCTCTCTCCTCACCATACTCCCACTAGAGCTGGGTAAGATCATCCTGCACGAACTCGTCTGATCTTGTACCTGGATTATTGCAGTAAACTGTGAGCCACAGAGGACTCAGCTATCAAGTGCCCGGGTACCAAGACTATTTAAAGTTTAGGATGGAAGGGGTGATGTTTAGTTTGCAGCAGCACTAAGCATTATATGTTGGCTAACTTACACAACAGGAATGTAAATGTGAGTGGTCTACGTTTAGCGATCGAATCTAGAGTAATCTCTATGAGATCCTGAACACTTACTTACATCAGTCATAACCCCACCGTGTTCTCTCTCGGATCATGTACACGAGCAGAGACGATCACGGTTACTCACACAATTGGTGTGTTTTAATTAGAGTTTACTTCAAGTTTTCTATAACCGGGTGTTAAACAAATATCCAAGTTGCCACATAACCGCGGGCACGGCTTTCCGAAAGATTTAACCCTCCAGGGGTGCTCCAACTAGTCCATCACAAATAACTACACTCCGTGGGTATAGCCTCGAACGCAGATCTCGTGATCATCATAGGCAATTCCAAAGGATGCCAACACCTCGAGTAAACTCGAAGAAAGTCAGACTCCACACGCAAGCCATTCGATAAAGGTAAACCAAATCCAGCAAGACCTCCCGACGTGTCGACGAACCCGATAAGAGCCGCCTATCTCAGTCTCAGGACATGACGGATAAGTGAAGCGTACGGTGGCCTGATAGAAATCTCCCGAGTTGCCCCGGGTTGGCCCCGCACGGTGCTCTAGTTTGGACCAACACTCATGAGGAGCACTGGCCCGGGGGTTGATTAATTATCCACGGGTTTGCAAGACCCTATGCAATTTTATTAAGTTGTTAAGCAAATGTAGTACCAATGTTGGGTCTTGCCAGACAGGTTTTAATCTCAACCGAATCTCAAGGGGGTCCCCATAACAACCCCGAGCATGTTAGGAGCACAAAGTATGGAAAACATAACACTGGTAACAAGGAACTAGTGGCGGTAGTAGTGGAACAAAACACTCAGCAAAAGGCCAAGCCTTCCACCAATACCAAATATATATGTGCATTAAATTAAATAACAGAATTATTGTGTTATCCAATCCATGTTATCACATGGAACAACCTGCACCTGCAACTAAGAACGCTATAAGAGGGGCTGAGCAGAGGTAACTTAGCCAATCAACGGTTTGCTGGGAGGTGGAGGTTAGAGGCTGTCATGGCAACATGGGGGCTGATATCATGTGGTAGGTAGTTCAATTGTAACGATAAGAACAAGAAACTAGCAAGTAAATATAGTATTGGGATCCGAGTACGATCATCTTGCCTGTTGGTTCTTCAGCGAAACAAGTAGCGGGATCCTCGTAGTGGTACTCTCCAGGGTCCTCGAACTCAGTTTCGACACTCGCGTCTACCCAAGAGAAACAGCAAATAAATAATCCAACCAAGGTGCAATGCACAACCAAGATGATGCATGATCCATTTAAAGAAGTTTTGAACATGGCAACCCAATTCCATTCAAGTTTCATATGCAAGTTGGTATATTAATGAATCTGGATAGAACCTCATGTTAAGTTATTTAGACATGCATGAACATGGCAAATATGGACGCATCATGAAAAATCTATGGAAATGCATATAAAGATCGCGAGAAACGGAGCTACGGTTCTCGAGATACGCTCACGACCAGGTACGAAGGCAAAACACAAGATCACTAAATACTTAGGCTAATTCTTGGCATTCCAAGGTAACCACTGGACAAGTGATGAAAAACCAATCACAATAGACTCAAGAATCATTCAATTCCATGGAGGATAGCTCCCACAAGACACAAAACAAAATAGCATCCAATCTGCCACAAAACAGCAACATAGCAATTTGAAAAGCTCACCACTAGAGATACAGGAATCCTAAAGTCACAAACAAGATATGGACAGAATCTACTCAACACCCAAATCAATTTATCCAACTATGCAATCAGCAAAAGAGTCACACATCAATATGCATGTATCAAGCAAGTTGGCATGATGAAACAGGATTTTAGGGACTTGGTGAAAATTCCAGTTTTCTGGAATCTGGGTTAATAAAGTAGCAAGTTGATAGCACTGGTTAATTATGCTAGAAAGCTCCAAATGGCATGAAAATTAACAGGATGGTAGATGGAAATAACTACTACAAATACCTTACAGTGATAATGGTTAAATACACAACACATCACTATCTGCACCCCACTCTATATGGCAAAACAATAACAGCAGATTCTCCAGACTTGAGCCATTTTCAAAGCAGGTTGGCAGAAACAGAAAGTAGCCAACTAAACAGCATGGTTCCCACTCTTCTAGTGACTTAACATGAATAATAAAAATATTGGGACATTACCAACAACTTTGACTAACCAATTCATGTGGGCAAGATCTTGAAAGCATGTCTAGATTAATTCATATGAAAAAGGCAAAAGGGCATCTCAGCATAAAAATGCAGTTTTGACAAGTTGCCCCAAAGTCAAATCTGACTTCACAGGTGCATACATGGGTTTATTCTACCCCAAAATGATTACTCATACCTATATGCTTGCATGGAGCAAAAGGGAGCAAAGGGGGGGGGTCGAAATTTGACCTTCCTAGGCCATGGGTGACTTATGCCACTCACTAAACTTGATGTAAATGCCACAAAATGCTATGTGCTCCATAGATACATGTTGAGAGAGGTATTTAGCATGTTAGGTACATGATAGCATGGCAAAGCAACCAAATCAAGAATGAAACTAGCTAGAGGAGAAAATATGCGCATGAGCACCTAAAGAGAGATCTACACATGCATCTCTACACTTAAGCACACACACATCCACACACATGTATGAGGAAGAGGACACAATAATCATAATCCATGCAAACATCCTAGCCTAGATGTAAGAGCAAGCACACCACACACACTACACCAAGTCACACACAAGCATGTGTATGTGTCACACACATACACACACACTAACCTACCCTACAAACACACACACACATGTATGGGTGTGCAAGGGACACACACACATGTGCCATGCATGGTGCACCACACACCCACGTGCACACACACACATATAGACAAGATAGAAAAAACGAAAATAAAATAAAAAAGGACCTGATCCTACACATACATACATGAAATAAAAGAAAGAAAGAAAAAAATAAAAGGAAACAAAAAAGGGGGAGAAGGGGGATCGAACCCTAGACCCCCTAGACACACACAACACACCACACCACTAGGCTACGAGCTCGACTCTTAACAGAAGGGGGGTGCGGCGCTCTAATACACACACACGCACACTTATCTGACGAAACTGAAGAAAGACAGCTCAGGCAACAGCGGCGGCGACAGAGCAACGACGGCGACGATTCCGACGGCTACAAGGCGATCTGGTGGCCACCACTACACACATAGCTGCGCGGGCGACAGGCAGATCCATTCCCCTGCTCACCTCGCGGTGAGGAGGAAGGAGGCGAGCGGCAGGAGCTCGCCAAGCTACCAGTGGCAATAGACAACGGCGGCGATTGAATCGAGCTACGCGTAGAGGAGAAGAACTGCGGGGGACCTGTGGCTCACCTAGGGGATGGCGACGATGAACCGGTCACGAACCGACGGCGACGACGGGGAAGGAGAGGCGGGGACGCGGCAGCGACGGAGGAGAAGAAGGCCCGGCCGCGCTGCAATGGCGAGGAGGAAGAAGAAGACCTCCCGACGTCTCCTAGCTCCAGGAATGGGACGGCGGGTCCACCAGGAACGCGGTGGCCATCTATGGCGGCGACGAGCCCCACCGGAGGCAACGACGCGACGGCGAGCTCTCTCTCTGAACCTACCTCTTCTCTGAACCCGACAAAGAAGAAGAAGTATAGGGGAGGAAGGAGGAGGAGGGAGAAGAGGAAAGCGGCGGCGGCGAGAGGGAGAAGAAAGAGGGAGGAACCCTAGGGGCACACGCTTAAAAAGGGGGCCGGCCTCGGCGTCCGTGACAACTAACGACGATGGCGAAGCCGCCCTCTGCACTCTGCTCGCACACACACACACACTCACACTCTGACGGAGAGGAACGGGGGAGCAGGTGGCCGTTTACTGCTCCTGCTGGGCCTCGTGGGCCGAAAGCCCACACTCACACACTCACTCCACCGAAATAACAGAGGGGCCTTTTCCTTTTAAATAAAATAGCCACACTATTGGCATTTTATAAAAGGTTTTCGCCAAAACAAAAATACTTTTGAGAAGAAGATAATATGCTCCTATTCAATAAAATATTAGGTTGATTTTATGAACAAGTTATTTTATTAATATATTAATAAAACAGCCCCTGTTTTAAATAGTTTTCAAAACCAAACCATCCAAATATCAAAAGCATCACTTCCAATATTCATAAGACATATTGGGCTAACACATGAACATTTTTAAATCATTTAAATAACCACTTAAATCGGGTCATATATTTTAAAAGAAGAGAGGGGAAGATGGGAGGTGATGTTGAAAGATGGAAGAGAGGGGGAAGGAAGAAGGTTTTGCACACATGGCCTCACCCACACACAAACCACCTGACACACAAGCCAAAACACAACACAATCACACAAGGGCACATGAACCCAACATGGCAAATATGAATGAAGGCATGATGATGAAATGATGGATGCCATGATGCATGAATGCAATTCAATCACATGGGACAGGGTGCAAAACATCAAATAGCTCATGACACAAGGTTCATACACATGGTTACATGCCAATTAGGGTAGGGACATCACTTGGGATGTCACAACTTATGTCAAAAAGCTTCAGCCCGAAAAGCTGGAACCCAAAGCGGAGAAATGCGTCTTCATAGGATACCCGAAAGAGACAGTTAGGTATACCTTCTATCTCAGATCCGAAGGCAAAGTGTTTGTCGCTAAGAACGGAACATTTCTTGAGAAAGATTTTCTCTTGAAAGAATTGAGTGGGAGAAAAATAGAGCTTGATGAGGTTATTGAACCTTTACTTCAACCAGAAAGTAGCGCGGCGCAGAAAGATGTTTCTGTGGAACCTCCGACGGTAGAAGAGGAAGTTAATGATGATGATCATAAAGCTTCGGATCAAGCTGCTATTGAACCTCGTAGGTCGACAAGGCCGCGTACTACCCCTGAGTGGTAAGGCAACCCTGTCTTGGAGGTCATGTTGTTGGACAACAATGAACCTACGAGCTATGGAGGAGCAGTGATGGGCCCAGATTCCGAGAAATGGTTAGAGGCCATGAAATCCGAGATGGGATCCATGTATGAAAACAAAGTATGGACTTTGGAAGTATTACCTGAAGGGCGAAATGCCATTCAGAACAAATGGATCTTTAAGAAGAAGACAAACGCGAACGGTAATGTCACCGTCTATAAAGCTCGACTTGTGGCAAAGGGTTTTTCACAAGTTCAAGGAGTTGACTACGATGATACTTTCTCACCTGTAGCGATGCTTAAGTCTGTCAGAATCATGTTAGCAATAGCTGCTTATTTGGACTATGAAATTTGGCAGATGGATGTCAAAACAGCGTTCCTCAACGGTTTCCTTGAGGAAGAGTTGTATATGATGCAACCCGAAGGTTTTGTCGATCCAAAGAATGCTGACAAAGTTTGCAAACTCTAGCGATCCATTTATGGACTGGTGCAAGCATCTCGGAGTTGGAATAAGCGCTTTGATGAGGTGATCGAAGCGTTTGAGTTTATACAAGTTTACGGAGAAGCTTGTATTTACAAGAAAGTGAGTGGGAGCTCTATAGCGTTTCTAGTATTATATGTGGATGACATATTGCTGATTGGAAACAATATAGAAATGCTGGAAAGCGTGAAGGAATATTTGAACAAGAGTTTTCCAATGAAGGACCTAGGAGAAGCTGGTTTCATATTAGGAATTAGGATCTATAGAGATAGATCGAGATGCTTAATAGCACTTTCATAGAGCACATACCTTGATAAAGTTTTGAAGAAGTTCAAAACGGATTAGTCCAAGAAGGGGTTCTTGCCTGTGTTACAAGGTGTGAAGTTGAGTAAGACTCAATGCCCAATAACTGCAGAAGATAGAGAAAAGATGAGTCTCATCCCCTATGCTTCAGCCATAGGCTCTATCATGTATGCAATGTTGTGCACAAGACCCGATGTCAACCTTGCCATAAGTATGGCCGGAAGGTTTCAAAGTGATCCTGGAATGGAGCACTGGCAAGCGGTCAAGAATATCCTTAAGTACCTGAAAAGGACTAAGGAAATGTTTCTCATTTATGGAGGTGATGAAGAGCTCGTCGTAAAGGGTTATGTCGATGCAAGATTTGACACTGATCCGGACGAGTCTAAGTCGCAAACCGGATACGTATTTATTCTTAACGGGGGAGCGGTAAGCTGGTGCAGTTCCAAGCAAATCGTGGTAGCCGATTCTACGTGCAAAGCGGAGTACATCGCAGCCTCGGAGGCGGCGAAGGAAGGTATCTGGATGAAGCAGTTCATGACAGATCTTGGAGTAGTGCCTAGTGCACCGAATCCAATGAACCTGTTCTGTGACAACACTGGTGCCATTGCTCTAGCCAAGGAACCAAGGTTTCACAAGAGGACCAGACACATAAAGTGACGCTTCAACTCCATCCGCGATTACATCGAGGAGAAGGACATAAGTATTTGCAAAGTGCACACGGATCTGAATGTTGTAGACCCGTTGACTAAACCTCTTCCAAGGGCTAAACATGATCAACCTCGGAACTGCATGGGTGTTCGATTCATTACAATGTAAATCACATAGTGATGTGTACTAGATTATTGACTCTAGTGCAAGTGGGAGACTGTTGGAAATATGCCCTAGAGGTAATAAATAAAGTGTTTATTATTGTATTTCCTTGTTCATGATAATAATTTATTATCCATGCTATAATTGTATTAATTGGAAACATGGATACATGTGTGGATACATAGACAAACACAATGTCCCTAGTATGCCTCTAGTGAACTAGCTCGTTGATTGAAAGATGGTTAAGGTTTCCTAGCCATGGACATGAGATGTCATTTGATAACGGGATCACATCATTAGGAGAATGATGTGATGGAAAAGACCCAAACTACAAACGTAGCTTATGATCGTGTCAGTTTATTGCTACTGTTTTCTGCATGTCAAGTATATGTTCCTATGACCATGAGATCATGCAACTCACAGATATCGGAGGAGTACCTTGTGTGTATCAAATGTCACAACATAACTGGGTGACTATAAAGGTGCTCTACAGGTGTCTCCGAGGGTGTCTGTTGAGTTGGCATGGACCAATACTGGGATTTGTTACTTCATGTGACGGAGAGGTATCTCAGGGCCCACTCGATAATACAACATCACAATAAGCCTTGCAAGCCTTGCAAGCAATGTGACTAAGTGTTAGTTACGGGATCTTGTATTACGGAACGAGTAAAGAGACTTGCCAGTAACGAGGTTGAACTAGGTATGGAGATACCGATGATCGAATCTCGGGCAAGTAACATACCGAAGAACAAAGGGAACATCATACAGGATTAACTGAATCCTTGACATAGAGGTTCGACCGATAAAGATATTCATAGAATATGTAGGAACCAATGTGGACATCCAGGTCCCTCCATTGGTTATTGACCGTAGAGGTGTCTCAGTCATGTCTACATAGTTCTCGAACCCGCAGGGTCTGCACACTTAAGGTTTGTTGATGTTTCGGTAGTATAGAGTTATGTATGGTGGTGACCGAAGTTTGTTCGCAGTCCCGGATGAGATCCCGGATGTCACGAGGAGCTCCGGAATGGTCCAGAGGTAAAGATTCATATATAGGAAGTCCTGTTTTGGTCGCCGGAAAAGTTTCGGGCTCATCAGTAGTGTACCAGGAGTGCCGGTAGTGTACCGGGAGGCCACCGGGAGGGGTATTTCGACCCAAGAGGCTACATGAGCTGTAGGAGGGTGTAAAACAGCCCTTAATGGGCTGGTGGAACATCCACAAGAGACCCATGCGGCTAGAGGAAAAAGGCCAAAGAGAAAAAAGTGGAAAAAGGCAAAAAAAGAGGGTGAATCCTAGTCCTACTAGGATTGGAGGTGGACTCCACCTCCACCCTTGGTTCGGCCGAAGCCCTTGGCTTGCGAAGCCAAGTATGCCTCCTCTCCTCTCTTCCTCCTATATATACTAGTGGTATTGAGGGTTTTTGCACTAGAATTTCAGCCACGTGCTACCCGTTCCTCCAGTGCATAGTTTCTCCTCTAGATTGGATTTCTGCAGTGCTTGGGCGAAGCCCTGCCGGAATTGCTCCACCACCATCGCCGGAGCAACGTCAGGCTGCCGGAGAACTCTTCTTACTCTTCACTCCTTGCTGGATCAAGATGGTGGAGATCGTCATCGAGTTGTACGTGTGTTGAACGCGGAGGTGCCGTCCGTTCGGTGCTAGATCGGAAGGATCGTGATCAAGTTCGTGGGACGGATCGTGATCAAGTTCATGGGACGGATCGTGATCGGATCGCGGGATGGATCGTGATTGGATCGTGGGACCGATCATGATTGGATCGCGGGACGCACGGCGATTTGGATCGCGAAGACGTTCGACTACACCAACCGCGTTTCTTAACGCTTCCCGCTTAGCGATCTACAAGGGTATGTAGATTCACTCTCCCACTCGTAGATGCTCATCACCATGGATAGATCTACGTGTGCATAGGAATTTTTTTTGTTTCCCATGCAACGTTCCCCAACAGCCGCCTCAACAGCACCGAACGGGAGGGAGAGTGGATCTACGTACCCTTGTAGATTGCTAAGCGGGAAGCGTTAAGAAACGCGATTGGTGTAGTCGAACGTCTTCGCAATCCAAATCGCCGAGCATCCCGCGATCTCATCAAGATCCATCCCACGATCCAATCACGATTCGTCCCGTGAACTCATCACGATCCGTATCGCGAACTCATCACGATCCATCCCGCGAACTCATCACGATCCGTCTCGCGATCTTGATCACAGTCCTTCCGATCTAGCGCCGAACGGACGGTACCTCCGCATTTAGCAGATGTACAGCTCGATGACGATATCCGCCTTCTTAATCCAGCAAGAGGGAGCGGAGAGGAAGAAGAGTTCTCTGGCAGCGTGACGGCACTCCGGCGATGGTGGTGGAGCTATTCCGGTAGGGCTTCGCCTAAGCACTGCAGAAATCCGATCTAGAGGAGAAACTATGCACTCGAGGAACGGGCAGCACGTGGCTGAAAATTCTGTGCAAAAACCCTAAAACGTCCAGTATATATAAGAGGGAGGGAGGAGAGGACTTGGCGCAAGGGCCAAGCCTCCTTGGTTCGGCCGAAGTGGGGAGGAGAGGAGGACTCCTCCTCCAATCCTAGTAGGACTAGGATTCCTCCCTTTTTTGGCCTTTTTCCACCTTTTTCCCTTTGGGCTTTTCTTCCCAGCCGCATGGACCTTGTGTGGGACTTCCACCAACCCACAAAGGGCTGGTATTCATCCTCCCACAGCCCATGTAGCCTCTTGGGTCGAAATACCCCACCCCATGGTCTCCCTGTACACTACCGATGAGCCCGAAACTTTTCCGGCGACCAAACTAGGGCTTCCTATATATCAATCTTTACCTCCGGACCATTCCGGAGCTCCTCATGATGTCCGGGATCTCATCCGGGACTCCGAACAACCTTCGGTCACCACCATACATAACTCTATACTACCGAAACGTCACCAAACCTTAAGTGTGCAGACCCTGCGGGTTCGAGAACTATGTAGACATGACCGAGACACCTCTACGGTTAATAACCAATAGTAGGACCAGGATGCCCATATTGGTTCCTACATATTCTATGAAGATCTTTATCGGTTGAACCTCTATGTCAAGGATTCAGTTAATCTCGTATGATGTTCCCTTTGTTCTTTGGTATGTTACTTGCCCGAGATTCGATCGTCGGTATCTCCATACCTAGTTCAACCTCGTTACCGGCAAGTCTCTTTACTCGTTCCGTAATACAAGATCCCATGACTAACACTTAGTCACATTGCTTGCAAGGCTCATTGTGATGTTGTATTACTGAGTGGGCCCTGAGATACCTCTCTGTCACACGGAGTAACAAATCCCAGTATTGATCCATGCCAACTCAACAGACACCTCGGAGACACCTGTAGAGCACCTTTATAGTCACCCAGTTACGTTGCGACGTTTGATACACACAAGGCACTCCTTCGGTGTCAGTGAGTTGCATGATCTCATGGTCATAGGAACAGATACTTGACATGCAGAAAACAATAGCATTAAACTGACACGATCATATGCTACGTTTGCAGTTTGGGTCTTGTCCATCACATCATTCTCCTAATGATGTGACCCCGTTATCAAATGACATCTCATGTCCATGGCTAGGAAACCTTAACCATCTTTTGATCAACGAGCTAGTCTATTAGAGGCATACTAGGGACATGGTTTTGTCTATGTATCCACACATGCATCTAAGTCTCCGATCAATACAATTATAGCATGGATAATAAATGATTATCATGAACAAGGAAATATGATAATAAATAATTTATTATTGCCTCTAGGGCATATTTCCAACATTGGTATCATCCACAACTCCTGAGCCAGAATATGAGGACGCCGGCCGAACTTTTGACAGCCGTCGCACTTGCGGACCAGGTCATCTGCATCTTTGTGAGCTGTCAACTAGAAAAACCCGTGCCGGAAGGCTTTGGCCACTAGAGATTTTGAGCCGGCGTGGTGTCCACAGTCTCCAGCATGAATTTCATTCAAGATTTGCTAACCCTCTTATGGTGAGACACAACGTTGAAAAACTCCAGTCACGCTGCATTTGTGCAACTCACCATTAACTATTGTCATGGATTTAGAACGCCGGGTGATCTGTCTGGCCAGGTTTTCATCATCAGGTAACTCGCTCCTAGTCAAATAGGCCAGGTAGGGCACAGTCCAATCCGGGATAGCATGTAGAGCTGCCACTAATCCCCCCTCTGGGTCAGGAACAGCCAAATCCTCTTCCGAAGGTATCTTAACAGTCGGATGGTGTAAGACGTCCAGGAAGACATTGGGCAGCACCGGCTTTCGTTGGAACCTAGCCGTGACAGCGCATCCGCCGCCTCATTCCTGCGACGATCAATGTGATCCACCTGATATCCTTTGAAGTGACCAGCAATAATATCAACCGCCTGACGGTAAGCCGCCATCCGTGCGTCTTTGGAATCCCAAGTGCCCGAAACTTGCTGAGCCACCAGATCTGAGTCACCCCAACACCTTACCCGGCTTAAATTCATCTCCTTGGCCATTCTAACACCATGAAGCAGAGCCTCATACTCAGCCGCATTGTTAGTGCAAGGGAACATCAGCCGGAGCACATAACAAAACTTATCACCTTTGGGAGATGTCAAAACAACTCCTGCCCCTGACCCTTCTAACTGCTTGGATCCATCAAAGTGTATAGTCCAGTATGTGTCATCCAGCTTTCGGGAGCTTGACATTCCGTCCAATCATTTATAAAATCCACAAGAGCTTGGGACTTGATGGCCGTACGAGGCACATATTTTAGATTGAGAGATCCCAACTCCAATGCCCACTTAGCAATCCTTCCAGTGGCTTCTCTGTTCTAGATTATGTCCCCCAACGGAGAAGAACTAACCACGGTTATCTGGTGCTCTAAAAAATAGTGCTTTAATTTGCGGCTGGCCATGAAGACCCCATATACCAGCTTCTGCCAATGCGGATACCTTTGCTTGGACTCCGTCAGGACCTCGCTGATATAATAAGCCGGCCTTTGAACCGGATACTCCTTCCCAAATTCCTTGCACTCGACCACAATTGCAGCGCTTACTGCCCGGTTATTGGCCGCCACGTATAGAAGTAACGGTTCTTTGTCAGCCGGAGCGGCCAGCACCGGTGGCTCAGTAAGCTGTTTTTTGAGCACCTCAAGTGCTTCAGTCGCCACCTTGCTCTAGAAAAATTTGTCCGTCTTCTCATCATCTGATATAAAGGAATAGCTTTATCTCCAAGGCAGCTTATGAAACGGCTCAACGCGGCGATCCGCCCTGCCAAGCGCCAAACATCGTTAATACAGGGCGGCTCTGCCAGAGAAGTAATAGCTTTGATTTTATCCGGGTTAGCCTCAATGCCACGCTCAGAAACCAGAAAACCCAGGAGCTTGCCAGTCGGAACACCAAAGACACATTTAGCCGGGTTAAGCATCATCTTATAGACCCGAAGATTATCAAAGGTTTCCCTTAAGTCGTCCAAAAGGGTCTCCTTCTTCCTGGACTTGATCACAATGTCATCTACGTAAGCATGGACGTTGCGGCCAATCTGACTGTGAAGGCAGTTTTGCACACATCGCTGATAAGTCGCCTAGGCGCTCTTGAGTCCGAAAGGCATAGATACATAACAAGAAGCCATGAAAGGTGTAATAAAAGCCGTCTTCTCCTGGTCTTTAACTGCCATCTTGATTTGATGGTAGCCTGAGTAAGCGTCTAGGAAACACAAGCTTTCACAACCCGCCGTAGCATCAATGATTTGATCAATACGAGGGAGGGCAAACGGATCAGCCGGCCAAGCCTTGTTAAGGTCCGTGTAGTCCACACACATACGCCACGTGCCGTTCTTCTTGAGCACCAGCACCGGGTTAGCCAACCACTTCGGGTGAAAAGAATCAACAATGAAACCCAGATTATCATGGATGAATTCGATGAGCACGCTTTCCTATTTGCGATCCATGTGAGCTCCAATGATGAACTGTTTGGATGAGTCACCCAGAGTGAAATCTACCGCCTTAGTATCATCCGGTGAAAACTTGAGGGGAGGCTCAACCTCCGTGGTGGGCTTTTTCAGCAAGGTCATATCCTCCGGGTCAACATTCTCCTTATAAAATTTAAGCTCCTCCTAAGCGCAACTGGATTCTGCGTAAGCCGCATCCCCTTCTTCGCACTCAATAGCCGTATTTCGGTCACCATGAATGGTAATGGTACCATTTAAACCGGGCATCTTGAGTTGTAAGTAGACATAGTAGGGCCTAGCCATGAACTTAGCATAAGCCAGTCGTCCAAACAATGCATGGTAAGGACTCTTGATCTTGACCACTTCAAACCACAAGGACTCCACCCTGTAATTATACTCGTCACCAAAAGCCACTTCCAAAGAAATCCTGCCCACCGGATGCATCGACTTGCCTGGCACCACCCCAGGAAAAATGGTGGATGAGGGCTTTAAATCCTTATCAAGCAATTTCATCCGCCGAAAGGTATCGTAGTAAAGGATGTTGATACTACTGCCTCCATCCATCAACACCTTGTTCACCATATATCCTCCCACTTGGGGGGCAACAACCAAAGCTAGCCGCCTTGGGTCATCGACACGTGGCGGGTGATCCTCCCGGCTCCACTTTATGTCATACTCAGACCATTTTAAATATTGCGGTAGAGCCGGCGCAACTGCATTGACCGCCAGCTTGCGCAACTTCTGGTCCCGTTTGTTGAGGCTGGTCGTGAAAACATGATACTGGCCAGAACTGAGTTGCTTCAGATTACTCTGATAACCAGACTGATTACGCTGTTGCTAATTGTTGTTACCAGAATGTTGCTGGTGTCCTCCTTGATTACCTTGACCCGGATGACCGGACTCTGAACTGCCGGACCTAAATCCGGCCCCTGACCCGCCATGTCCTGAGCCGCCTGACGGGCGACCGTCCTGATTGTTGGGTTGTGTAAAGTGATTCTTGAGTTTCTGCATAAAATGGCACTCACCCCATGTATGGTTCGCCGGCTTATCCGGCTGACTGTGATCTGGATTGGGCTTCTTAAGTGCCTCCTCCAAATTAAAGGGAGGCCTGTCCTTGCCAAAAGGTGGCCTGAACCTCCTGTTACCCTTAGGGTGATTCTGACCGGTGCTTGCATTGGCCACCAGTTCTGATCCAGCCTCGGGATTCTTGTGCTTACTCTGGTTACCATTATTTGTCGCACCCTTGCTCTGACTATTCTTGTTTACTTGGCTGGCCTTCTCTTCGTTGGAACCCAGATCCTTTGTATGGTCAGAGTCGACGTATTTTGTGAGCGCCGTCATGAGCTCTCCCATATCCTGACACGTACGCTTGAGTCGGCTAAGTTTCTGCTTTAGAGGGACGAAGTGGCAGTTCTTCTCTAAGATCAGCACTGCCTGAGTCGCTGTGATCTGCTCCGAGGAGTGGATGATTGTTGAGACCCGACGAACCCAATGATGAGCCGACTCATTCTCCTGCTGAACACAGTGATCTAGATCCACGATGGTCATAGGCTATTTGCACGTTCCTTGAAAGTTTTTGATGAACCTGGCTCTCAGCTCCGCCCATTAATTGATAGTATTGGGTGGTAATCCCTTTAACCATGTGCGAGCCAGGCCTTCAAGCATCATGATGAAGTACTTGGCACAAACCGCCTCGCTGACATCCAACATCTCCATGGCTAGCTCGTAACTTTCCACCCAAGCCTCCGGGCGTAAATCGGCGGTATAATTTGGGACCTTGCGGGGTCCGTTGAAATCCTTTGGCAACCGCTCACTCCGTAGAGCTGGGGACAAACACGGCACTCCTACTGCCCTGGTGGTCACTCCCACTCCTATTGAAACGGAGGGCGCGAGATCTTGGTGAGCCACCGTGGCTAAAGCTGCCGCCTCTTGCTGGCTTCTTGCCCGGTTTTCGATTGCTTGTGCGCCCGGCTGATGACCCGTCAGAATCTCTCTGTGCCGATTGCTGCTGGAACCCGCCGGTGACTCGTAGCGCCGGCTAAAGCTCCGGCTGGGGAGAGGGGTTGAATGAACACGGCTCCGGCTATGAGTATACTTCTCCCGCTAGGCCATCGCCGTCTGCAGGTATCCAATGGCGTTCCGCACATCCTCCGCAAAGGGCGCTTCATTCGGAATAGGAATTGTCTCAAGCCGGGTGGCTGCCGCCACCATATTCTTGGCCGGGTTAGAATAATGACCCACCGGTGTCGGAAAAGCCGTTGGTAAGGCTGGGTTTCGTCAGGCCGGATGAGTCGTTGGCCGAGCCGTCGGGCGGCTTCCAGGAGCCTCTATTGCTTGCCCCATCCCTGGCGCGTTGAAGAGGTTCCTTGCCTCATAACGTTCCGGCAGGCGAGATTGATGCCTCATCCAATGCACCACGGCTTTCGACTATTGCTCCAGCTCGAGACGGAAAGCGCCCGTCTTGATATGTTCTGCCTCTTGCTCCATCTAGATCTTTAGCTCAACCATCCTCTACTGCTTCTCCGCCATCCGATCCTTGATTCTCACAATCTCTAAGTTCCGAGCTGCTTGGTTATCCGGTGTAACTTCAGTAGCCATTAGGGCCGCGAGCTCGTCCGTCAGTTCCAGAAGAACTTAAGCCGGGGGTGGCAGGTTAGCGCCTGAGGTTGCGGCTCCTGCAGCGGTACTACTCGTGCCTGGGGCTGACCCCGCCATGAACACGGCAGCATGAACCGGTGGCCCAAGATTGTCTAACTCAGAGCGATCCGACTCAGGGCAGAGCTCGTCGTAGCTCCCGAGGCCGCTGTTGTGAAGCTGGTAAACCGACTCTGTTTCTCCACTTGAAGATCCGTCCTCTGAATAGACAAGAGTTTCCTGCGATCCGAAAGCCTCCAGATCCATACCTTGAGTGAAGCCCACGAAGACATGCTTCCGACCCGGGTTAACACGGGCGGATTGCACATTATTGGCAGGTTGCTTACGCTGAGCCGGTTCGACAATGTTGGTGCAGATATCCGGCCCGGGCGTAGATCCGTCAACCCTTTCGATGAAAACGTGGATCCCGCCGAACGGAACCCGGAATCCATATTCCACAGAATCAACATCAAGCCCCCAGCCGGTGTCATCGCTGTAGAGTCGGCCGTGGAGACTCTTGCTAATCCTTCCAACTATTTATCCCTCGAGCCCCGGGAGAGAGCCCTTTGAGAACTCAACACCACCGAGCGCAGGCCCCATGGTGGGCGCCAACTATCGTGGTTTTATCACGGCAGATGTCCGGGTCAACGGACTTGGGTTCGAGGCCAGCGCTAACGTGATGGACTCAAAGGGTTTGACCGGGACGAAGGACACGAGTTTACCCAGGTTCGGCCCCTCAAGTCGAGGTAATAGCCTACGTCCTGCTTGTGCTTGTATTGCTTGTTGTATCGATTACAAGGGAGCTAAAGCTTGACCTAATTCTTGATCACCCCTTTGAGTCGCCCCGGGTCTGCCTTTATATAGGAGGTCAAGACCACGGGTCATACAAGTTGTAACCGACTCTCATTGTCTATCCGAGTCTTCCTCTATCTTCTCTGTCCAAGTTGTCCCCGGGCGGCTTCCACACCCGGGTCTTCTCTGTCCGGGCCACCTTCCAGCCCATCCTATGAGCCGCCAAGCATCCTGGGCTTTAAGTCTACGGCTCACTCTTGGGCCGGTGCACGAGCCGTCAGGTATAACCCGGATCCCTTAGGGCGGGTCATACCGTGGGGTTATATCCCCAACATATTGGGTCAAAAATTCATGAACAATCAATGACTAAGCGACCTACCTACGCGTTTGAGGGGGATATGAGGGGTCTAGTTTTAGATCTTACCATGCTCATTTAGGAAGGCAGATTGGGTGGACCTTGGTCTTGTTTTTGTTTCTCTGTTCCTGACTTGTTTCAATGGCGATTGCTTTTATATAGTTGATTGTTGTAAATATGCCCTAGAGGCAATAATAAATTACTTATTATCACATTTCCTTGTTCATGATAATAATTTATTATCCATGCTAGAATTGTATTGATTGGAAACTCAGATACATGTGTGGATACACAGACAACACCATGTCCTAGTATGCCTCTAATAGAGTAGCTCGTTAATCAAAGATGGTCAAGGTTTCCTGGCCATAGACATGAGATGTCATTTGATAACGGGATCACATCATTAGGAGAATGATGTGATGGACAAGACCGAAACTATAAAATAGCATATGATCGTTTCAGTTTATTGCTATAGTTTTCTGCATGTCAAGTATCTGTTCCTATGACCATGAGATCATGCAACCCACTAACACTGGAGGAATACCTTGTGTGTATCAAACATCGCAATGTAACTGGGTGACTATAAAGTGCTCCACGGGTATCTCCGAGGGTGTCTGTTGGGTTGGCATGGATCAAGACTGAGATTTGTTACTCTGTGTGATGGAGAGGTATCTCAGGGCCCACTCGGTAATACAACATCTCAGCAAGCCTTGCAAGCAATGTGACTAAAGTGTTAGCCATGGGATCTTGTATTACGAAATGAGTAAAGAGACTTTCCAATAAGGAGATTGAACTAGGTATGGAGATACCGACGATCGAATCTCGGGCAAGTAACATACCGAAGAACAAAGGGAACAACATACGGGATTAACTGAATCCTTGACATAGAGGTTCAACCGATAAGGATATTCGGAGAATATGTAGGAACCAATATGGGCATCCAGGTCCCGCTATTGGTTATTGACCATAGAGGTGTCTCGATCGTGTCTACATAGTTCTCGAACCCGCAGGGTCTGCACACTTAAGGTTCAGTGATGTTTCGATAGTATTGAGTTATGTATGTTGGTGACCGAAGGTTGTTCCGAGTCCCATATGAGATCCCGGACGTCACGAGGAGCTCCAGAATGGTCCGTATGTAAAGATTGATATATACGAAGTCCCATTTTGGCCACTGGAAAATTTTTGGGCTCATCGGTAGTGTACCAGGAGTGTCGGGAGGGTGCCAGGGGACCATTGGGAGGGGTGTCTCGACCCAAAGGGCCTCATGGGCTGTGAGAGGAGGCATACCATCCCTTGGTGGGATGGCTGAAGCCTCCCCTAAGGGCCCATGTGGCTGGGGTGAAGGAAAAGGCAAAAAGGGCCAAATTAGGAAGGAATCCTAATAGGATTCCACCTCCCTTGTGGGAGGTGGATTCCTCCCTTGTTGCTTCGGTCGAAGCCCTACTTGGAGTAGGGGACAAGGCTGCATCCTCTCCCCTTCCTCCTATATATGTTGACGGATTTTGAGGGCAGCCCCTAACCCTAATTGCCACGTGTTGCCCTCTTCTTCCTCTAGATCTGTTTCTCTCCTAGATTGATTCCGTAGTGCTTGGCGAAGCCCTGCCGGATCAGGTCCACCACCAGCGCAACCATGTCGTTGTGCTGCCAGAGAACTCATCTACCTCTCCGCCCCCTCTTGCTGGATCAAGAAGGAGAAGATCGTCATCGTGTTGTACGTGTGCTCAACGCGGAGGTGTCGTTCATTCGACGCTAGGTCGGAAGGACCGCGACTGGATCGCGGGATGGATCATGATTGGATCACGGGACAGATCATGATGGGATTGCGGCACGGCTTGCAATTTGGATCACGGAGAACCGAGTTTCTTAACACTTCCCGCTTAGCGATCTACAAGGGTATGTAGATCCACTCTCCCTCTCGTAGATGCTCATCACCATGTATAGATCTTGCGTGTGCGTACGAAATTTTTTGTTTCCCATGCAACGTTCCCCAACAGTGGCATCAAGAGCTAGGTCTATGTTTAGATGAGATCACGAGTATAACAAAAAGGAGTTTGTGTGCGTTGATGCTTAGATTGCTTCCTCCCTTGGTCGTGTTTTGATTCAGCGGCATTGTGGGATGAAGCGGCCCGGACCAACCTTACTCTCACGCTTACGAGAAGCCGTTCCATTGATTGACGTGTAACTTTGTTGCACAAAGATGGCTAGCGGGTGTTTGTTTCTCCTACTTTAGTTGGATCAGATTCGACAAAGGCGGTCCTTGAGAAGGTTGAATAGCAATTTATGTATCACCGTTGTGGTTTTTGCGTAGGTGAGAATTGTTCTTGCTAGATACCCGTAACAGACACGTAAAACTTGCAACAACAATTAGAGGACGTCTAACAACTTTTTGCAGGGTATGTTGTGATGTGATATGGCCAATTACACGATGAGATATATGTGATGTATGAGATGATCATGTATTGTATAGAATATCACGACTTGCATGTCGATGAGTACGGCAACCGGTAGGAGCCATAGGTTTGTCTTTAATTATCGTATGACCTGCGTGTCAATCGTTAAGTGCTATGTAATGCTTTACTTTATCACTAAGCGGTAGCAATAGTAGGAGAAGCATGGTGGGCGCGACAACCCCGATGGAGACACGTTGATGGAGATCAAGATGATGGAGATCATGGTGTCATGCCGGTGAAGATGGAGATCATGCCGGTGCTTTAATGATGGAGTTCAAAAGCACAAGTTCATGGCCATATCATGTCACTTATGATTTGCATGTGATGTTAATCCTTTTATGCACCTTATTTTGCTTAGGACGACGGTAGCATTATAAGGTGATCCCTCACTAAAATTGTTTTCTCCCCGAGTGTGCATTGTTGCAGAAGTTTGTCGTGTCGAGACACCACGTGATGATAGGGTGTGATAGACTCTACGTTCACATACAACGGGTGCAAGCCAGTGTTGCACGTGCAGAACACTCGGGTTTAACTTGACGAGCCTAGCATGTACAGACATGGCCTCGGAACACAAGAGACCAAAGGTCGAACATGAGTCATATAGTATATATGATCAACATGATGATGTTAACCATTGAAACCACCTCAACTCACGTGATGATCGGACTTGAGTTGGTGAATTTGGATCATGTATCACTTGAATGACTGGAGGGATGTCAATTTAAGTGGGAATTCTTAGGTAATATGATTAATTGAACCCATTGTCATGAATATAGTCAAAGTGTCTCTACAAATTATGTTGTAGATAGCTCGCGCTGTAGCTCTTCTGTTTTATTTATACGTTCCTAGAGAAAATTAAGTTGAAATATAATAGTAGCAATTTTGCGGACTAGGTCTGTGGTCAGAGGATTGTCCTCAGTTGCTGCACAGAAGGCTTATGTCCTTGATGCACCTCTCGGTGCGCCACCCCCTCTAGCGTCGTCTTTGGATGTTGTGAACATCTGACATGCACATTTTGATGACTACTTGATAGTTCAGTGTGTCTTGCATTATGGCTTAGAATTCAGGCTTCAAATACGTTTTGAACATCACGGAGCATATGCGATGTTCCAAGGGCTGAAATTGGATTTTGGGCTCGTGCCCGTGTTAGAGGTATGAGACCTCCAACAAGATTCAATGGCTGCAAGATGAAGGAGAATAACTCAATCGGTGAACATGTGCTCAGATTGTCTGGGTCCTACAATCGTTTGAATCGAGTGGGAGTTGATCTTCCAGATAAGATAGTGATTGATATGTTTCTCCAAGTCACTGTCACCAAGCTAATAGAGCTTCGTGATGAACTATGAACATACTAGGGATGGAAATGATGATCCCTGAGCTATTCGCGATGTTTGACACCGTGAAGGTAGAAATCAAGAAGGAGCATCAAGTGTTGATGGTTAGTGTAACCACTAGTTTCGAGAATGGCAAGGGCAAGGAGGGAAACTTCATGGATGGCAAGTCAGTTGCTGCTCCAGTGAAGAAACCCAAGGTTGAACCCAAACCCGAGACTAAGTGCTTCTATTATGAGGAGAACGGTCGCTGAAGTGGAACAACCCTACATACTTGGTAGATAAGAAGGCCGACAACGTCGACAAAAGTATATTTGATATACATGTGTACCTTACTAGTACTCCTAGTAGCACCTGGGTATTGGATAATGGTTCGGTTGCTAAATGTTAGTAACTCAAAATAAAATCTATGGAATAAACGGAGGCTGGCTAAGGGTGAGGTGATGATGAGTGTTGGAAGTGTTTCCAAGGTTGATGTGATCACCATCGCATGCTCTCTTTACCTTCGGGATTAGTGATGAACCTAAATAAATGTTATTTGGTTTTTGCGTTGAGCATGAACGTGATTAGATTGTGTTTATTGCAATACGGTTATTCATTTAAGTTTGAGAATAATGGTTATTCTGTTTACATGAATAATACCTTCAATGGTCATGCACCCAATGAGAATGGTTTATTGAATCTTGATCGTAGTAATACACATGTTCATAACATTGATGCCAAAAGATACAAAGTTAATAATGATAGTACCACATACTTGTGGCAGTGCCGCTAAATGTCATATTGGTGTAAATCGCATGAAGAAACTCCATGATGATGGATCTTTGGACTCATTCAATTTCGAATCGGTTGAGGCATGCGGACCATGCCTCATGGGCAAGATGACTAAGACCCCATTTTTCAACCTAATGGAGCGGGCAAGTAACTTATTGGACATGATACATGTTGATGTATACGATCCAGTGAGTGTTGTAGCAGGCGGTGGATATAGTTATTTTCTTACCTTCACTGATGATTTGAGTAGATATGGGTATATTTACTTAATGAAACACAAGTCTGAAACATTTGAAAAGTTCAAACAAATTCAGAGTGAAGTTTAAGATCATCGTGGCAAGAAGATAAAAATGTCTACGATATGATTGTAGAGGTGAATATCTGAGTTATGAGTTTGGCATACAACTTAAGACAATGTGAAAGTTGTTTCAACTCACGCCACCTGGAACACCATAGTGCGATGGTGTGTCCGAACGTCGTAGTCGTGCTCTATTGGATATGGTGTGAACTATGATGTCTCTTATCGCTTTGAAACTATCATTTTTGGGTTAGGCATTAGAGACAACTACATTCACTTTAAATAGGGCACCATCTAAATCCGTTGAGATAACACAATATGGTTTGGCAGAAACCTAAGCTATCATTTCTTAGAGTTTGGGAATGTGACACTTATGTCTGATAAGCTCGAACCCAAAGCGGAAAAGTGCATCTTCATAGAATACCCTAAGAATAGTTGGTTATACCTTCTATCTCCGATCCGAGTACAAAGTGTTTGTTGCTAAAACTAGGTCCTTTCTCGAGAAAGAGTTTCTCTCAAAATAATTGAGTGGGAGGAAGATAGAACTTGATGAGGTTGTTAAACTTTTGTTTCAACCAGAAAGTAGCACAGCGCAGAAAGATGTTTCTGTGGAGCCTACGTCGGTTGAAGAGGAAGTTAATGATGATTATCATGAAGCTTCGGATTAATTTACTATCGAACCTCGTAGGTCGACAAGGACGCGTACTGCTCCTGAGTGGTACGACAACCCTGTCTTAGAGGTCATGTTGTTGGACAACGATGAACCTACGAACTATGGAGAAGCAATGATGGGCCCATATTCCAACAAATGGTTAGAGGCCATGAAATCCAAGAAAGGATCCATGTATGAAAACCATGTATGGACTTTGGTAGACTTACCCGTTGAACGACAGGTCGTTGAGTGCAAATGGACCTTTAAGATGAAGATAGACGCTGATGGTGAATGCCACCATTTATAAAGCTTGACTTGTCGCAAAGAAGTTTTCGCCAAGTTCAAGGAGTTGAATACGATGAGACTTTCTCACCCATAGCGATGCTAAAAGTCTGTTGGATTTATGTTAGCAGTTGCTGTATTTTTCAATTAAGAAATCTGGCAGATGGGTGTCAAAACATCATTTCCTTAACGGTTTACTTGAGGAAAGGTTGTATGTGATACAACCAAAAGGTTTTGTCAGTCCTAAGGATGCTAAAAGGTGTGCAAGCTCCAACAATCCTTCTATGGGCTGGAGCTAGCATCTCGGAGTTGGAATATACGCTTTGATGAGGTGATCAAAGATTTCGGGTTTATACAAAGTTTACGAGAAACTTGTATTTACAAGAAAGTGACTGGGAGCACTATAGCATTTTTTATAAGTATATGTGGTTGACATATTATTGATCGGAAATGATGTAGAATTTCTGGAAAGCATAAACGGTTGTTTGAAAAGAGTTTTTCAAAAGAAGACCTGGATAAAGCTACCTAATTGTTGGGCATCAAGATCTATAGAGATAGATCAAGATGCTTGATGAGACTTTCAATAAGTACATACCTAGACAAGATTTTGAAAGATTTCAAAATGGATCAGTCAAAGAAGGAGTTCTTACCTGATTTGTAAGATGTGGAGTTGAGTGAGACTCAAAGCTCGACCACGGCAGAAGAAAGAGAAAGGACGAAGGTCGTCCCCTATGCCTTAGCCATAGGCTATATATAGTATGACATGCTATGTACCGCACCTGTGTGTGCCTTGTCATGAGTCTGTCAAGGGGTACAAGAGTGATCTAGGAGTGGATCACCGAAAAGCGTTCAAAATTATCCTTAGTAACTAGAGGACTAAGGAAATATTTCTCGATTATGGAGGTGATAAAGAGTTCGTCGTAAAGGGTAACGTAGATGCAAGCTTTAAACACCAATCTGGATGACTCTTAGTAGCAGTCCGGATATGTATAGTGGAGTAGCCATTTGGAATAGCTCCTAGTGGAGCGTGGTAGGAGTGTCTATAGTATGACATAGAGATTTGCAAAGTGCACACGGATCTGAATGTCGCAGACCCGTTTACTAAAACCTTTTTCACATGCAAAACATGATCGAACCCTAGAACTCATTGGGTGTGAGATACATAACAAATCACATAGCGATGTGAGCTAGATTATTGACTCTAGTGCAGGTGGGAGACTATTGGAAATATGCCCTAGAGGCAATAATAAATTAGGTATTATAATATTTCCTTGTTAATGATAATCGTTTATTATCCATGCTAGAATTGTATTGATCGGAAACTCAGATACATGTGTGGATACATAGACAACACCATGTCCTAGTATGCCTCTAATAGACTAGCTTGTTAATCAAAGATGGTCAAGGTTTCCTAGCTATGGACATGAGATGTCATTTGATAACGGGATCACGTCATTAGGAGAATGATGTGATGGACAAGACCCAAACTATAAAGATAGAAGATGATCATGTCAGTTTATTACTACAGTGTTCTGCATGTCAAGTATCTGTTCCTATGACCATGACATCATGCAACTCACTGACACTGGAGGAATACCTTGTGTGTATCAAACGTCGCAACGTAACTGGGTGACTATAAAGGTGCTCTACAGGTACCTTCGAGGGTCTCTATTGGGATAGCATGGATCAGGACTGGGATTTGTTACTCCGTGTGACGGAGAGGTATCTCAGGGCCGACTCGGTAATACAACATCACAACAAGCCTTGCAAGCAATGTGAATAAAGTGTTAGTCACGGGATCTTGTATTACAAAACGAGTAAAGAGACTTGCCGGTAACGAGATTGAACTAGGTATGGAGATACCGACGGTCGAATCTCGGGCAAGTAACATACCAAAGAACAAAGGGAACAGCATACAGGATTAACTGAATCCTTGACATAGAGGTTCAACCGATAAGGATCTTCGGAGAATATGTAGGAACCAATATGGACATCTAGGTCCCGCTATTGGTTATTGACCGTAGAGGTGTCTCGGTCATGTCTACATAGTTCTTGAATCCGCAGGGTCTGCACACTTAAGGTTCGGTGACGTTTCTGTAGTATTCCGTTATGTATGTTGGTGACCGAAGGTTGTTCTAAGTCCCATATGAGATCTCCGAAATCACGAGGAGCTCCAGAATGGTCCGGAGGTAAATATTGATATATATAGGAAGTCCCGTTTTGGCCACCGGGAAAGTTGTGGGCTCATCGATAGTGTACCGAGAGTGCCGGGAGGGTGCTGGGGGACCATCGGGAGGGGTGTCTCGACCTAAAGGGCCTCATGGGCTATGAGAGGAGGCAGACCAGCCCCTGGTGGGCTAGCTAAAGCCTCCCCTAAGGGCCCATGCGGCTGGGGTGAAGGAAAAGGCAAAAAGAGCCAAATTAGGAAGGAGTCCTAATACGATTCCACCTCCCTTGTGGGAGGTGGATTCCTCCCTTGTTGCTTCGGCCGAAGCCCTACTTGGAGTAGGGGACAAGGCTGCCTCCTCTCCCCTTCCTCCTATATACATTGAGGGATTATGAGGGCAAAATGAGGGCAACCCGTAACCCTAATTGCCACGTGCTGCCCTCTTCTTCCTCTAGATCTGTTTCCCCTCTAGATTGATTCCGTAGTGCTTGGCGAAGGCCTGCCGGATCAGCTCCACCACCACCGCCACCACGTCGTTGTGCTGCCGGAGAAATCATCTACCTCTCCGCCCCCTCTTGCTGGATCAAGAAGGCGGAGATCTTCATCGAGCTGTACGTGTGCTGAACGCAGAGGTGTTGTCCATTTAGCGCTAGATCGGTATGATCGCGACTGGATCGCGGGACGGATCATGATTGGATCATGGGACGGATTGTGATGGGATCGCGGGACGACTTGCAATTTGGATCGTGAAGACGTTATTGGGAGACGTAGTAGTAAATCAAAAAAATCCTATGAGTCACCAAGATCTATCTATGGAGAAACCAGCAACGAGAGGGGAGAGATTGCATCTTCATACCTTTGAAGATCACTAAGAGGAAGCATTACACGAACGCGGTTGGTGGAGTCATACTCGCAGCGATTCAGATCGCGGTGGATTCCGAACTCAGCGCCAAACAACGACGCTTCCGCGTTCAACACACGTGCAGCCCGATGACGTCTCCTACGCCTTGATCCAGCAAGGAGGAAGGAGAGGTTGAGGGAGAGCTCCGGCAGCACGACGGCGTGGTGACGGTGGAGCTACGTGGACTCCGGCAGGGCTTCGCCAAGCGCTACGGAGAACGAGGAAGAGGAAGGGTAGGGCTGCGCCGAGAGAGAGATGTCGTGTCTCAAATCAGCCCAAAACCTTGCATATATATAGGAGGAGGGAGAGGGAGGGCTGCCTTGGCCCCTCCTCCAAGGAGGAGAGGTTCGGCCGAACTAAGGGGAGAGTCCACCTCCCACAAGGGAGGTGGATCTCTTCCTTTTAAATCTTTTCAGCCCTATCCTTTTATCTCCAGCCGCATGGGACCTTCCGGAAGGTCTTGGCCAGCCCAATAAGGGCTGGCACACCTCCGATAAGGGCCCACAAAGTACTTTGGTCGTCACACCCCTCCAGGCGGTCCTCCGGCACCCTCCCAGCACTCCCGGTACACTACCGATGAACCCGAAAACTTTCCGATGACCAAAACTGGACTTCCTATATATCAATCTTTACCTCCGGACCATTCCGGAGCTCCTCGTGATGTCTGGTATCTCATATGGGACTCTGAACAACCTTCGGTAACCAGGTATACCATTTCCCTATAACCCTAGCGTCATCGAACCTTAAGTGTGTAGACCCTACGGGTTCGGGAGACATGTAGACATGACTGAGACACCTCTCCGGTCAATAACCAACAGTGGGATCTGGATACCCATGTTGGCTCCCACATGCTCCACGATGATCTCAACGGATGAACCACGATGTCGGGGATTCAATCAATCCCGTATACAATTCCCTTTGTCTATCGATATGATACTTGCCCGAGATTCGATCGTCGGTATCTATATACCTTGTTCAATCTCGTTAACGGCAAGTCTCTTTACTCATTCCGTAATACATCATCTCGTGGCTAACTACATAGTCACATTGAGCTCATTATGATGATGTCTTACCGAGTGGGCCCAGAGATACCTCTCCGTCACACGGAGTGAGAAATCCCAGTCTCGATTCGTGCCAACCCAATAGACACTTTCGGAGATACCCGTAGTGCACCTTTATAGCCACCCAGTTACGTTGTGACGTTTGGCACACCCAAAGCATTCCTACGGTATTCGGGAGTTGCACAATCTCATGGTCTAAGGAAACGATACTTGACATTGAAAAGCTTTAGCAAACGAACTACACGATCTTGTGCTATGCTTAGGATTGGGTCTTGTCCATCACATCATTATCCTAATGATGTGATCCCTTTATCAATGACATCCAATGTCCATGGTCATGAAACCGTGACTATCCATTGATCAACGAGCTAGCCAACTAGAGGCTCACTAGGGACATGTTGTGGTCTATGTATTCACACATGTATTGCGGTTTCCGATTAACACAATTATAGCATGAACAATAGACAATTATCATGAACAAGGAAATACAATAATAACCATTTTATTATTGCCTCTAGGGCATATTTCCAACAGTCTCCCACTTGCACTAGAGTCAATAATCTAGTTACATTGTGATGAATCGAACACCCATAGCATTCTGGTGTTGATCATGTTTTGCTCGCGAGAGAGGTTTAGTCAACAAATATGCGACATTCAGATCCGTATGCACTTTAGAAATATCTATATCTCCCTCCTGAATGTAATCACGGATGGAGTTGAAGCGGCGCTTGATGTGTCTTGTCTTCTTATGAAACCTGAGCTCCTTCGTGTTGGGAGACGTAGTAGTAAATCAAAATTTTCCTACGTGTCACCAAGATCTATCTATGGAGAAACTAGCAAACGAGCGGGGAGAGATTGGATCTTCATACCTTTGAAGATCGCTAAGCGGAAGCGTTGCTAGAACGCGGTTGATGGAGTCGTACTCGCAGCGATTCAGATCGCGGTAGATCCGATCAAGTGCCGAACGGACGGCACCTCCGCGTTCAACACACGTGCAGCCCGGTGACGTCTCCTACGCCTTGATCCAGCAAGGAGGGAGGAGAGGTTGAGGGAGAGCTCCGGCAACACGACGGCGTGGTGGCGGTGGAGCTGCGTGGTACTCCGGCAGAGCTTCGCTAAGCACTACGGAGAACGAGGAGAGGGAGGAGTAGGGCTGCACCAGGGAGGAGATGAACTCGTGTGTTGTGCAGCCCCAAATACCTCCACTATATATAGGAGGAGGGGAGGAGAGGTGCTGCGCCCTAGGGTTCCACCCTAGGGGTGGCGGCAGCCTCCAGAAACCCATCTGGCCGGCGGCCAGGGCAGGGAGAGGTGGAGGCGCCCTAGGGTGGGCCTTAAGGCCCATCTAAGCCTACGGTTTGCCCCCTCCACCCTTGCTGCGCCTTGGGCTGGGGTGGGAGGTGCACCAGCCCACCTAGGGGCTGGCTCCCTCCCACTCTTGGCCCATGGAACCTTCGGGGCAGGTGGGCCCACTTGGTGGACCCCCGGAACCCTTCTAGTGGTCCTGGTACACTACCGGAGACACCCGGAACACTTCCGGTATCTAAAACCTCACTTCCTATGTATCAATCTTCGTCTCCGGACCATTCCGGGACTCCTCGTGACTTCCGGGATCTCATCCGGGACTCCGAAAAACCTTCGGTAACCACGTACACTATTTCCCTATAACCCTAGCGTCATCGAACCTTAAGTGTGTAGACCCTACGGGTTCGGGAGACACGTAGACATGACCGAGACACCTCTCCGGTCAATAACCAACAGCGGGATCTAGATACCCATGTTGGCTCCCACGTACTCCACGATGATCTCACCGGATGAACCACGATGTCAAGGATTCAATCAATCCCGTATACAATTCCCTTTGTCTATCGGTATGGAACTTGCCCGAGATTCGATCGTAGGTATCCCCATACCTTGTTCAATCTCGTTACTGGCAAGTCTCTTTACTCGTTCCGTAATACATCATCCCGTGACTAACTCCTTAGTCACATTGAGCTCCTAATGATGATGTCTTACTGAGTGGGCCCAGAGATACCTCTCCGTCACACGGAGTGACAAATCCCAGTCTCGATTCGTGTCAACCCAACAGACACTTTCGGAGATACCCGTAGTGTACCTTTATAGCCACCCAGTTACGTTGTGATGTTTGGCACACCCAAAGCATTCCTACGGTATCCGGGAGTTACACAATCTCATGGTCTAAGGAAATGACACTTGACATTGAAAAGCTTTAGCAAACGAACTACACGATCTTGTGCTATGCTTAGGATTGGGTCTTGTCCATCACATCATTCTCCTAATGATGTGATCCCGTTATCAACGACATCCAATGTCCATGGTCATGAAACCGTGACCATCTATTGATCAACGAGCTAGCCAACTAGAGGCTCACTAGGGACACGTTGTGGTCTATGTATTCACACATGTATTACGGTTTCCGGTTAACACAATTATAGCATGAATAACAGACAATTATCATGAACTAGGAAATACAATAATAACCATTTTATTATTGCCTCTAGGGCATATTTCCAACACTTCGCAAGGGCAATAGCTCCAGTGTTGTCACAGAATAGAGTCATCGGGCCCGACACACTTGGAATTACTCCTAGGTCGGTGATGAACTCCTTCATCCAGACTCCTTCCTTTGCTGCTTCCGAAGCAGCTATGTACTCCGCTTCACATGTAGATGCCGCCACGACGCTTTGCTTGTTGTTGCACCAGCTGACTGCCCCTCCGTTCAAAACATACATGTATCCGGTTTGCGACTTGGAGTCATTCGGATCTGTGTCGAAGCTAGCATCGACGTAACCCTTTACGACGAGCTCTTCGGCACCTCCATATACGAGAAACATCTCCTTGGTCCTTTTTAGGTACTTTAGGATATTCTTGACCGCTGTCCAGTGTTCCGCTCCGGGATCACTTTGGTACCTCCCTACCAAACTTATGGCAAGGTTCACATCAGGTCTGGTACATAGCATGCCATACATAATAGAGCCTATGGCTGAAGCATAGGGGATGACACTCATCTCTTCTCTATCTTTCGCCGTGGTCGGGCATTGAGTCGTACTCAATCTCACACCCTATAACACAGGCAAGAACCCCTTCTTGGACTGATCCATATTGAACTTCTTCAATATCTTTTCAAGGTATGTGCTCTGTGAAAGACCTATGAGGCGTCTCGATCTATCTCTATAGATCTTAATGCCTAATATGTACGCAGCTTCTCCAAGGTCCTTCATTGAAAAACACTTATTCAAGTAGGCCTTTATACTTTCCAAGAGTTCTATATCATTTCCCATTATCAGTATGTCATCCACATATAATATGAGAAATGCTACAGAGCTCCCACTCACTTTCTTGTAAATACAGGGTTCTCCATAAACCTGTATAAACCCAAATGCTTTAATCACCTCATTAAAGAGAATGTTCCAACTCCGAGATGCTTGCACCAGCCCATGGATGGAGCGCTGGAGCTTGAATACTTTGTTAGCATCTTTAGGATCGACAAAACCTTCCGGCTGCACCATATACAGTTCTTCCTTAAGGAAACCGTTAAGGAATGCCGTTTTGACGTCCATTTGCCAGATCTCATAATCGTAAAATGTGGCAATTGCTAACATGATTTGGACAGACTTCAGCATTGCTACGGGTGAGAAAGTCTCATCATAGTCAACTCCTTGAACTTGTCGATAACCCTTAGCGACAACCGAGCCTTATAGATGGTTACATTACCATCCATGTTAGTCTTCTTCTTAAAGATCCATTTATTTTCAATGGCTCGCTTATCATCAGGCAAGTCCACCAAAGTCCATACTTTGTTCTCATACATGGATCCTATCTCGGATTTCACGGCTTCAAGCCATTTGTTGGAATCCAGGCCCGCCATCGCCTCTTCATAGTTCGAAGGTTCATCGGTGTCTAACAACATGATCTCCAGGACAGGGTTGCCGTACCACTCTGGTGCGGAACGTGTCCTAGTGGACCTTCGACGTTCAATAGTAACTTGATCTGAAGTTTCATGATCATCATCATTAACTTCCTCTCCAGCCGGTGTAGGCTCCACAGAAACAACTTCCTGTGCTGCGCTACTCTCCGGTTCGAGTGGAGGTACAATTACCTCATCAAGTTCTATTTTCCTCCCACTTACTTCTTTCGAGAGAAACTCTTTCTCGAGAAAGGATCCATTCTTGTCAACAAAGACTTTGCCCTCGGATCGTAGGTAGAAGGTATACCCAATAGTCTCTTTGGGATATCCTATGAAGACGCACTTTTCCGCTTTGGGTTCGAGCTTCTCAGGTTGAAGTTTCTTCACATAAGCATTGCATTCCCAAACTTTTAGGAACGACAGCTTAGGTTTCTTTCCAAACCATAATTCATAAGGTGTCGTCTCAACGGATTTTGATGGTGTCCTATTTAAAGTGAATGCGGCAGTCTCTAATGCATATCCCCAAAATGATAGCGGCAAGTCGGTAAGAGAGATCATAGATCGCACCATATCTAATAGACTGCGATTACGACGTTCAGACACACCATTTCGCTGAGGTGTGCCAGGCGGCGTGAGTTGTGAAACAATTCCACATTTCCTTAGGTGCATGCCAAACTCGTGACTTAAATATTCTCCGCCACGATCAGATTGTAGGCACTTTATTTTCCTGTCACGTTGATTCTCTACCTCACTCTGAAATTCCTTGAACCTTTCAAAAGTTTCAGACTTATGTTTCATTAAGTAGACATACCCATATCTACCCAAGTCACCAGTGAGGGTGAGAACATAACGGTAGCCACCACGAGCCTCGACACTCATTGGACCGCATACATCGGTATGTATTATTTCCAACAAGTCAGTTGCTCGCTCCATTGTTCCGGAGAATGGAGTCTTGGTCATCTTGCCCATGAGGCATGGTTCGCATGTGTCAAATGATTCGAAATCAAGAGACTACAAAAGTCCATCAGTATGGAGCTTCTTCATGCGTTTGACACCAATATGACCAAGGCGGCAGTGCCACATGTAAGTGGGACTATCGTTATCAACCTTACACTTTTTGGTACTCACACTATGGACATGTGTAACATCACGTTCGAGATTCATCAAAAATAAACCATTGAACAGCGGGGCATGACCATAAAACATTTCTCTCATATAAATAGAACAACCATTATTCTCAGATTTAAATGAGTAGCCATCTCGCATCAAGCGAGATCCAGATACAATGTGCATGCTCAAAGCTGGTACTAAATAACAATTATTAAGGTTTAACACTAATCCTGAAGGTAGATGTAGAGGTAGCGTGCCGACGACGATCACATCGACCTTGGAACCATTCCCGACGCGCATCGTCACCTCGTCCTTTGCCAGCCTCCGCTTATTCCGCAACTCCTGCTTGGAGTTACAAATGTGAGCAACTGCACCAGTATCAAATACCCAGGAGCTACTATGAGCGCTGGTTAGGTACACATCAATAACAAGTATATCACATATACCTTTAACGTTGTCGTCCTTCTTATCCGCTAAGTACTTGGGGCAGTTCCACTTCCAGTGACCGGTACCCTTGCAATAAAAACACTCAGTCTCAGGCTTGGGTCCATTCTTGTTCTTCTTCTTCCCCGCAACTTGCTTACCGGGCACGACAACAGCTTTGCCATCCTTCTTGAAGTTCTTCACCCTTGCCTTTCTTGAAACTAGTGGTCTTATTCACCATCAACACTTGAGGCTCCTTTTTATCTCGACCTCTGCTAATTTCAGCATCGAGTACAACTCAGGAATGGACTTATCCATCCCTTGTATGTTGTAGTTCATCACAAAGCTCTTGTAGCTAGGTGGAAGCGACTGGAGGATTCTGTCAATGACCGAGTCATCCGGGGTATTAACTCCCAGCTGAGTCAAGCGGTCGTGTAGCCCAAACATCTTGAGGATGTGCTCACAGACAGAACTGTTCTCCTCCATCTTACAGATGAAGAACTTGTCAGAGACGTCATATCTCTCGACCCAGGCATGAGCTTGGAAAACCAGTTTCAGCTCTTGGAACATCTCATATGCTCCGTGTTGCTCAAAACGCTTTTGGAGCCCCGGTTCTAAACTGTAAAGCATGCCGCACTGAACAAGGGAGTAATCATCGCAGCGAGAATGCCAAGCGTTCGCAACGTCTTGCTCTGCTGGGAGAAGGGGTGGGTCACCTAGTGGTGCATCAAGGACATACAATTTCTTGGAAGCTATGAGGATGATCCTCAAACCGCGAACCCAGTCCACATAGTTGCTTCCATCATCTTTCAGCTTGGTTTTCTCTAGGAACGCGTTGAAGTTGAGGGTGACATTAGCGTTGGCCATTGGATCTACAATATAGATTGTAAAGACAATTTTAGACTAAGTTCATGATAATTAAGTTCACATAATCAAATTATTTAATCAACTCCCACTTAGATAGACATCTCTCTAGTCATCCAAGTGATACATGATCCATGTCAACTAGCCCGTGTCCGATCATCACGTGAGACGGACTAGTCATCCATGGTGAACATCTCCATGTTGATCATATCTTCTATACGACTCATGTTCGACCTTTCAGTCTTCCGTGTTCCGAGGCCATGTCTATACATGCTAGGCTCGTCAAGTCAACCTAAGTGTTCCGCATGTGTAAATCTGGCTTACACCTGTTGTATGCGAACGTTAGAACCTATCACACCCGATCATCATGTGGTGCTTCGGAACGACGATCCTTAGCAACGGTGCACAGTTAGGGTGAACACTTCTCTTGAAATTTTATTGAGAGATCATCTTATTTACTACCGTCGTTCTAAGCAAATAAGATGTAAACATGATAAACATCACGTGCAATCAATATATGACATGATATGGCCAATATCATCTTGCTCCTTTGATCTCCATCTTCGGGGCACCATGATCATCACTATCACCGGCACGACACCATGATCTCCATCATCATGATCTTCATCATTGTGTCTTCATGAAGTTGTCTCGCCAACTATTACTTCTACTACTATGGCTAACGTTTAGCAATAAAGTAAAGTAATTACATGGCATTTATGATTGACACGCAGGTCATACAATAAAATAAGACAACTCCTATGGCTCCTGCCGGTTGTCATACTCATCGACATGCAAGTCGTGAATCCTATCACAAGAACATGATCAATCTCATACATCACAATGCATCACATCACATCCTTTGGCCATATCACATCACAAGGCATATGCTGCAAAAACAAGTTAGACGTCCTCTAATTTGTAGTTGCAAGTTTTTACGTGGATGCTATAGGTTTCTAGCAAGAACGTTTCTTACCTATGCCAAAACCACAACATGATATTCCAATTGCTATTTACCCTTCATAAGGACCCTTTTCATCGAATCCAATCCGACTAAGGTGGGAGAGACAGACACCCGCTAGCCACCTTATGCAACAAGTGCATGTCAGGCGGTGGAACCAGTCTCACGTAAGCATACGTGTAAAGTCAGTCCGGGCCGCTTCATCCCACAATACCGCCGAATCAAGATAAGACTAGTAGTGGTAAGCAAATTAACAAGATCGACGCCCACAACTGCTTTGTGTTCTACTCGTGCATATATTCTACGCATAGACCTAGCTCATGATGCCACTGTTGGGAGACGTAGTAGTAAATCAAAAAAAATTCCTACGTGTCACCAAGATCTATCTATGGAGAAACCAGCAACGAGAGGGGAGAGATTGCATCTTCATACCTTTGAAGATCGCTAAGCGGAAGCGTTACAAGAACGCGGTTGGTGGAGTCATACTCGCAGCGATTCAGATCGCGGTGGATTCCGATCTCAGCACCAAGCAACGGCGCCTCCGTGTTCAACACACGTGCAGCCCGATGACGTTCCAGCAAGGAGGAAGGAGAGGTTGAGGGAGAGCTCCGGCAGCACAACGGCGTGGTGACGGTGGAGCTACGTGGACTCTGGCAGGGCTTCGCCAAGCGCTACGGAGAACGAGGAAGAGGAAGGGTAGGGCTGCGCCGAGAGAGAGAGACGTCGTGTCTCAAATCAGCCCAAACCCTTGCATATATATAGGAGGAGGGAGAGGGGGGGCTGCCTTGGCCCCTCCTCGAAGGAGGAGAGGTTCGGCCGAACTAAGGGGAGAGTCCACCTCCCACAAGGGAGGTGGATCTCTTCCTTTTAAATCTTTTCAGCCCTATCCTTTTATCTCCAGCCACATGGGCCCTTCTGAAAGGTCTTGGCCAGCCCAATAAGGGCTGGCACACCTCCTCTAAGGTCCCACGAAGTCCTTTGGTCATCACACCCCTCCCCGGGGTCCTCCGGCACCCTCCCGGCACTCCCGGTACACTACCGATGAGCCCGAAAACTTTTCGATGACCAAAACTGGACTTCCTATATATCAATCTTTACCTATGGACCATTTAGGAGCTCCTCATGATGTCCGGGATCTCATACGGGACTCCGAACAACCTTCGGTAACCACGTATACAATTTCCCTATAACCCTAGCGTCATTGAACCTTAAGTGTGTAGACCCTACGGGTTCGGGAGACATGTAGACATGACCGAGACACCTCTCCGGTCAATAACCAACAGCGGGATCTGGATACCCATGTTGGCTCCCACATGCTGCACGATGATCTCATAGGATGAACCACGATGTCGGGGATTCAATCAATCCCGTATACAATTCCCTTTGTCTATCGGTATGATACTTGCCCGAGATTCAATCGTCGGTATCTCTATACCTTGTTCAATCTCGTTACTGGCAAGTCTCTTTACTCGTTCTGTAATACATCATCCCGTGGCTAACTACTTAGTCACATTGAGCTCATTATGACGATGTCTTACAGAGTGGGCCCAGAGATACCTCTCCGTCACACGGAGTGACAAATCCCAGTCTCGATTCATGCCAACCCAACAAACACTTTCGGAGATACCCATAGTGCACCTTTATAGCCATCCAGTTACGTTGTGACGTTTGGCACACCCAAAGCATTCCTACGGTATTCGAGAGTTGCACAATCTCATGGTCTAAGGAAACGATACTTGACATTGAAAAGCTTTAGCAAACGAACTACACGATCTTGTGCTATGCTTAGGATTGGGTCTTGTCCATCACATCATTCTCCTAATGATGTGATCCCGTTATCAACGACATCCAATGTCCATGGTCATGAAACTGTGACCATCCATTGATCAACGAGCTAGCCAACTAGAGGCTCACTAGGGACATGTTGTGGTCTATGTATTCACACATGTATTACGGTTTCCGGTTAACACAATTATAGCATGAACAATAGACAATTGTCATGAACAAGGAAATACAATAATAACCATTTTATTATTGCCTCTAGGGCATATTTCCAACAGACGTTTGACTATATCAACCGCGTTTCTTAACGCTTCCCGCTTAGCGATCTACAAGGGTATGTAGATCCACTCTCCGTCTCGTAGATGCTCATCACCATGGATAGATCTTGCGTGTGCGTAGGAAATTTTTTGTTTCCCATGCATCGTTCCCCAACATTGATGAGCTCCAGTGATGAGGTATACAAGTAGTGTATTTGTGCCACCAACACATGGTTGGCGCTTGGACCCTTCACTCCTATAGCAATGTCTTCTCCTCCGAGACTTGGATTTGGTTGTACCATAGCCTCGATGACATGCTGCCAGTCATAGGCAACAAAGTTAGCCCCACCACTAAAGTAGAACGAGAGCGCCATCAGCTCATTCCAAAGGTAGAAAATGAAGCATTGCTCAACATTTTAGATGTACTTCATTTTAAATTTTTTATGCATGCTTTGCAACGTTAGACTTTGGTTAATGAATTTGGTGGGATCACCACACTCCTTTCTCAAAGAGAAAATAAGAGCATCTACAGTCAGACTGGAGAAATCCGCCCCCTATACGCACGCAGACGCGCCCCGACACACCCGCGGACGCATCCGGGCGGCCCCTCATATTTCGCTCCATACTCCCACATACCTCATATCTGGAATTTTAAATCCATGCAAATCCATGCACATCGATCAAAGAAATTAAATGTCGCATGTAAAATAAATGTTACCGGACATAAGAAGTGTTTACATCAAATTTATTGAAGTTCACAATCAATCATATGCTCCTTGATTTCCACTGTGGGTCCACATATGCTCCACCAGATCATTGAGTAGTTGCGCACGCACGTGATGATCTTGGAGATTCTGATGCATCTGTAGAAAGTTCATAAGCTGAACTGCATCCTGATCTTTAGGGATTTCAACTTGTTCTCCAGGTGCTTCAAAATCATGAGTTTGGGCTACACCATCACCCTCATCCTCAACGGTCATATTGTGTAAAATAACACAACATGTTATCATCTGCCACAAAGTTTCTAATTCCCACATCATTGCAGCCTCACGAACAATTTCCTAACGCGCTTGCAGCATTCTGAATGCCCTCTCCACATCCTTCCTAGTTGCTTCCAGCATTTTTGTGAAGTGCTTCTGTTTGTTGCCATGTGGTTCGGATATGGTCTTCACAAATGCAGCCCACTGAGGATATATTCCATTTGGCAAGATAGTATGCCATGTTGTAGTCTCGGCCATTGATGGCGTAGTTGCATGGAGGTGATTCCCCGTTGCAAAGCCTCTTGAACACTGAAGAACATTGATGCACGTTGATGTCGTTGTGAGAACTTCACGTTCCAAAAAAAGCATGCAAAATCCATAAGTCATGTGATGCCATCGCCTCTAGTATGATGTTGGCCTCTCTTGTGTGACCTTGGTACATTTCTCGCAAACCTTTGGGCCAGTTCTTCCATTGCCAATGCATGCAATCGATTGATTTGAGTATTCCTGGAAACCCTCTGGCCTCTCCAATAGCCAACAACTTCTCTGTGTCATGTGCATTTAGCTCTCTCAGATACTCTTCTCTAAAAGCCTCCACCACAGAACGGACAATCTTGACAGTAGTCTTAAGGCATATGCTCTCCCCCATCCTGACCATCTCACCAACGGCATCTGCCGCGGTACCAAGTGCAAGCTTCCTCATAGCAGTCGTGCACTTCTGCTTGGCAGAGAGAGAGAGAGAGAGAGAGAGAGAGAGTTGACAGGAACAATCCCTTGTGAGCTTGAAGTAGTCATCGTGTGCCTCTACTCCCTCCTTTTTGCGCAAAAACAATGGTTTTGGCATGCGAAAACGACGACAAAACCATGGATAATCCGGGAAAGTTGGGTTCAGATCAAAGTAATCCTTCTGCAGTAGCTTTGCTCTGGATACCCTACTGCGATTGATGACTATTCTCCCTTTGACTGAGCCTTTGAAATTGAGAATATGCTCCACCTCCCGGTACATTTCCTTTTGCATGCTCACGAGCATGAGCATGTCCACTTGAATAAGTTGATCAAACTCCGTCGGTCCATACTCCTCGCTGGACGAAGCATCGAAATCCATCGTTTCCCCTAAAAATTTGACCAACAAATCTGGTCAGACATTTTGTCGAACGCATCCAGCGCAAGCCAGAGCCAGAGAGTTGTCGGACATACCACGATGTCTTCCGGGTCGGCGATGATGTCCTCCGCGGCGAGGTCGGAAGAGATGATCCCTCTGACCGAGCGTTCGAGGGCGGGGGGGGGGGGGGGCAGAGGCTACTAGGCGACGGAGCACGTGCGGCGGCGTAGCTGAGAGACGGATGACACGAGGGTTTGCCCTTTGACCGTTTGACAGTCAAAGGTCAAGACATGATCATGCTCACGAGCATGCAAGAGGAAATGGAATGACACGTGGAGCATATTCTCAACTTCAAGGGCTCAATCAAAGGAAGAAGAGTGATCAATCGGGAAAGGGTTTTCGGAGCACAACTACTGCAGAAGGACCACTTTTCTCCGAACCCAACTTTCCCGGATGATCTATGGTTTCATCGGCATTTTCGCATGCCGAAACCATTGTTGTTGCACATTGTGGAGGGAGTGGAGGCTTACGATGACTACTTCAAGCTCACAAGGGATTGCCGCGGACAACTCTCTTTCTCTGCTAAGTAGAAATGCAGAACTGCTCTGAGGATGCCTGCACTTGGTAATGCCACAGATGTTGTTGGTGAGATTGTCCGAATGGGGGAGAGCACATGCTTGAGGACAAATGCCAATTTTTCCCGCACCGTCGTGCAGGTATTTGGAGGAGAGTATCTGAGAGAACCAAATGTGAGGACACAAAAAATTTGTTGGCTATTGGAGAGGCCAGAGTGTTTCCAGGAATATTCAGATCAATTGATTGTATGCATTGGCAATGGAAGAATTGCTCCAAAAGTTTCCAAGGAATGTATCAAGGTCACACCAAAGATGGCACCAACATACTAAAAGCAATGCCATCACATGACTTATGGATTTGGCATGCTTTCTTTGAAGGGATAATTGTATTTGAGCCCTTAGTTGTGCCACCATCGACAGGAATACCCTTAATTTTGGAAAACACGCATTCATGCCCACATCACTTTGCTCATCTTGTGCTTTTGCCCTTTGACCGTTTGACTATCATTTTAAAAACTTCATAACTATTTCATACTAACTCGGAAAAATGCAAATAAGATATCAAAATGTTCGGAAAGACATCACCTATATGTGTATGACATTTGCATTCATGAGAAAATTGTTGGGAAGTCTCCATATCAGTTTTAGCTCATATAGGTGATGGGGACTTTCCAACACTTTTGTCATGACTGCAAATGACATGCATGTATAGGTGATGTGTTTCCGAACATTTTGATATCTTATTTGCATTTTTCCGAGTTAGTATGAAATAGTTATGAAGTTTTCAAAATGGTAGTCAAACGGTCAAAGGGCAAAAGCACAAGACGAGCAAAGTGATGTGGGCATGACCGCGTATTTTCGAAAACTAGGGGTATTCCCGTCGACGGTGACACAACTAAGGGTACAAATACAATTATTCCTTCTTTGAAATGTCGGGTTCTCATAACGACATCAACATGCTTCAACGGTCTCCAATGTTCAGGAAGCTTTGTAACCGGGAATCGCCACCGTGCAACTACACTGTCAACGACCGTGACTACAACATGGGATACTATCTTGCCGATGATATCTATCCTCACTGGGCGGAGTCTGTGAAGACCATATCCAAATCACACGACAGGAAACAAAGACACTTTGCAACAATGCAAGAAGCAGCTAGGAACTGTGTGGAAAGGTCATTCAGAGTGCTTCAAACTCGTTGGGGAATTATTCGTGGAGCTGCAATGATGTGGAAATGAAAAACTTTGCGGCAACCGGTGACATGTTGTGTTATTTTGCACAACATGATTGTCGAGGATGAGGGCGATGGTGTTGCCCAAACCAACAATTTTGAAGTGCCTGGAGAACAGATTTAAATCCCAAAAGATCAAGATGCAAACCAACTTATCTACTTTCTGTAGAGACATCAAAATCTTCGAGATCATCAGGTGCATGCACAACTACTCAATGATCTTGTGAAGCATATACCCACAATGGAAATAAAAAAACTGATGATTGAGTTGTGCACTTTAAATAAAATTTATGAAAGAAACACATATTTTTGCTATAAAACATTTGTTATTCACGTACGCCATTGCGTATATGATGGACGTGCATAGATTTGTATGTATTTGAAAGTCTGGATTTGGATTTGAGATGTGTGGATGTCGTACACGGGATACGAGGGACCGTTCAGACGCGTCCGCGAACGTGTCCAGACACGTCTGCGGACATACGGGGTTTGAATTTGCCAAGTCCGACCATAGATACTCTAACTTCTCATTTTTCTATCATGATGGTAGCCTCAGATATATTAAACACGTTATCTGCAATTGGCAAGATATTTTAAAAGGTGGTTAGAAACGAAAAAAAAACTCTGCAGGTTGTAGTAGCTCTTGCTGCGTGCACGTGCAGGTTAGTTGAGCCAAACAGAGGAGTATGTACCACCTAAAGATCGGGAAACTAGAGAGATATGCGGTCCAGGACCATCGACCCGGCGAGAGTCAGAAATGGGGCGCGTGGGCACGAGCAGAGATTTTTGGCGTCAATCCTGATGCCAACACAATTTTATGGCCTTGCCAATTATTTTTTGGGTACTGGTTGTAATCCAAACATACGGTACACTACATTGATTGTCACTGTTGTTGGCGTCGCAAGGATTCAGCTCCGACAGCGAGGCGCGGATCGACCGGTAGGACCTTGGGATCTTTCGCTTTTGACTTGCCCCGTCGTCCCGGTGGCTGTGCGCGGGCCCGGCTGGCCGTCAGCGCTGACGTCGTCCTACTCCTCCCCGTGCCTCACCAAACCGCGAGGCACAGGCACGAGTGAGCGGACACCTAATCTCCTCAGATTATGCTTAAATAAACAATCATGGGGAAAGGGGGCTCTTGTTAGCCGCCTCGGATTAGGAAGCGCTGCTTAATAACAAATTCGTTGGATTGCACGGCCTAGTGTCGCTTGGATTCCTTTCCCAAAAATAAAGGAAAATATTGTTGGATTCCACAGTTTTTTTTATGGATGGATTCCACAGTTTTGTTAGCAACGAAAACAATTCGACAAAAAGAAAAAAAAAACGATTCCACACAAGTAGTAAGACTACTGGTGGCTGGTGCAGTTTCTTTTCCCTGGACTATTTCTGGGAGATGCAGCATCTAAAATACTGGCGTTTTTTTTGTGTGTGGTGAAACCTGCAGGGACGTCCGTCAAAACGGAACGCAAACCCTCACCTGTATCTGCGAGACGCGGCAGTTGCTACAGCAGCACAATTACAGTACCACTGGTGCTCCCACTTTTCGCCACGTTGGTTCATTCCTTCGTTCGCTGGTGGCTCGATCTGTGAAGGGATCACGTGTCACGCTGGCCTACACAGCGCCGGACTACGCGTAGAAAATCACAAAAAAGGTACGTCCTCCTGCTGCTGGAAAAAAAATTGCACGGAGAATTTTTTTGGAAGAGAATCAGAACAAGTACTCCTCCTGCTGGTCGCACCAAAAGGAAAGAAAAAAAACAGTGAGCGCAGACTTTTAACCCTCCCACCCCCCACCATGGCAATCGCCAGAATCCAAACCCATAAATAATCCCTCCCTCCCTCCCTCTCCCCATCCTCCCTCCCTCCCACCTGCCAACGAGACGAGACGCAGGGAGATGCTGGCGCTGCTTCGGGTGCGCCGCCGCCGCCTCTCCGCCTGATCCCGCCCCCGCTCCGGCGAGGTGAGCTCCGCCGCGACCGATCTCGGCGCGACGAGTTTCTCGGTTGGATTTTTCTGAGGTTTCTCCGGGGGCGTGGGCTCTCCTGTGATTTGGATTGGGTGGGTGCCTTGTCGCGTAGCCCCTCGGGCCTTTTGGGTGGCTCTCCTTCGTCTCCTCTCCCCGGGCGGCGGGAGAAGAAGATAACCCGGCGCCGTTTGCCGCAGAAAGGTTCCCTTTGTAAGCCTTTGGTTATTAGATAGGTTCCCTTTGTAAGCCTTTGGTTATTAAGCACTGCGTAAAGCTGCACAGGCTCGCGGGAATTCCTGGGAGTTTTGGGCCGGCTGGGCACGTATTCTCTCGGGATGATGAAGCTTTTTTGTTCATGCATTCCCATTTAACTCGCATAATAGGCCCCTATGTTCCATTTGTAATACTCGTAGTATCTGCTTGACTGCTTTCCCATGGATTCAGGAGGTGAAAAAAATTATCAAAAGTTTCTGCGATTCGTTTTCTCCTCTGTGTTTCTTCGCCTTTTTCTGGTGATTAAAATACTGTTTGCGGACCGTGGAGTCGATCGGGCGCGATAAGCCTCCTTCATGCTCTGGTCAACGGGTAGAGGTTTAGCGATGATTATGCTTTAATGATCCGTGTGCAACGAATCTGTATGTGGTAGAGTAGATTGGCTAGCTGCCCGAGGTATTCCTTGCTACAGTTTCCGTTGACCATTTATTGAGTGAAGACATTGGTGTGTATACTGATGCTGCAACCTGCGAGTGCATTTATTTGTCAGCTACCGAAGTCTCTGTTACCCGTTAGCTGTTTAGTTAGCGCAGAACTTTGTGGGCATCAAACATTGATGTTGCAAACATTTCAGTGATTGATTGGTTGGCGCCGAAATCTTTGTTAGTCGTTGCCCATTTTGTTGGTACAGACGTTTGTGGGATACTGCAGGTCATTGGCTGAACTCTCTCTGGTTTCGTTGGCTTTGTTTCTTGAATTCAGGGGAAGATCAGAACTGAGCGAGGACTCGGTGGGATTGCTAAGAGGGAGGCGTCGAGATGGGGTCCAAACCACTGGAGTGGTACTGTCAGCCGGTGAAGGATGGGGCGTGGTCTCGCGCTGTGGAGAGTGCATTTGGCGCATACACACCGTGCGGCATTGACACCCTGGTGGTGTGCATCTCGTACCTCGCACTTTTCGGCGTCTGCTTCTATCGGATATGGAGGACGACCAAAGACTACAAGGTGCAGCGGTACAAGATACGCTCACCGTACTACAACTATCTGCTTGGGCTGCTTGTGGTGTACTGCATAGCAGAGCCGCTGTACAAGATTGTTACTGGTACCTCCATCATGAACTTGGATGGGCAGTCTGGCCTTGCTCCATTTGAGGTGAGAATGCTTCATATCAATATCGCTGTTGTCAAATCTTGGCCTGATTTGTAGGCTGGTATGCTATTCCTGCTTGACAAGTATATTCCCCGAGAACTGCACAGCAATAGATTCTAGGGCTACCTGTACTTATGCAGTGAATAAATATTGTGTTTGGTATGCATCTCACCCACAAGTGACTATGACTGATTTTATTTTCGCTGCAGCAAACTGGTATGAGGTATAGTTATGTGCCACCTACATTATGCAGATAAAATCTGAAGGAGCATATAACCAATTACCTAGACTTTAGCTTTGAGTTTGTCAGTGGTGTTGTATGCACTTCTATCAGACCTTTACTTCTACCAAATATATGAAGATCTACCTGTCTACAGGTTACTTCCTTGGTCATCGAGATTGCTGCCTGGTGCTCTATGCTTACAATGATTTTGCTGGAGACAAAAATTTACATCACTGAATTTAGATGGTACATCCGGTTTGTGGTAATATACGTATTGGTTGGGAAAGCTGCTATGTTCAATGTTGTGCTTCCAGTGAGGCAGTACTATAGTTCAAGGTATAGTACTTAATGAAACTTATTGGATGGTAGCCCACAGAGCTACCCTGTTTAGAGCTCTGTATGTGTAGGCTAACTTCTTTATTTTGCTTACGCAGTTCAATATTCTACCTATACTGCAGCGAGATAATATGCCAGGTTTGTCTCTTTATTGTCTACTCTCTCCATTCCTTCATGAAGGGCATATATTAACTGCTCGAATTCAAGCTTTGACCAATAGTTAATCCATTAATATATGCATTATGTACACAATTTGATACTACTCTGCTGTATACTGAACACATTTTTCTGCAGTGCATTTTTGGAATTCTCATGGTGGTGTATCTGCCTAGCTTGGATCCCTACCCGGGTTATACTCCAATCAGGAGCGAGTTGCTTGTCGATAATACTGATTATGAACCTCTTCCAGGAGGAGAGCAGATTTGCCCTGAAAGACATTCCAATATATTATCGAGTGAGTGGATATAAATCATTGCACACTATCAGATACTCACATAATACCCTTCTCTACTCTCATGACCTCTACAAGTTTATTGATGCAACTCTGCTTGCCTTGTGCTTTTTTATAGGGATTTTCTTTTCATGGATGACCCCTCTAATGCAACAAGGATACAAAAGGCCCATCACTGATAATGATATTTGGAAACTAGATGATTGGGATGAGACTGAAACATTGTATAACCGGTATGTTCTGCCACTGTTTTTGGACTGATATGTGGGTACTTGTACATGCAAATCTAACATTGGGTTCTTGTCTCAGATTCCAGAAATGCTGGAATGATGAACTTCAAAAACCAAAACCTTGGCTGCTACGAGCTCTCCATAATAGCCTCTGGGGAAGGTAAATTTGTACATATGATACCTATATTCTCAAAGTCTCCAGGCTGCAGCTACTCGCCATTTGTTTTGTGCTAATGTTTATTATTTTTCTTAACTTTCAGGTTCTGGCTAGGAGGATTCTTTAAGGTGTGTATATAGTCTGTTAATTTAGAAGATCTGTCCTTCCAATTTGACCACAATTATTTTTGTTAATCTGGTACCATCTCCCCTCCCAAATCTGTAGATTGGCAATGATGCTTCTCAATTTGTTGGCCCAACCGTATTGAGTCTCCTGTTAGAGGTATGCTTCCCATTTCATGACATTTCAGAGTCAATATAGCAAAAGCTCCGTTTCATCAGTTATTTGTTCCCACCATACTCAAACTACTGCAGTGATTTTAGAACATGCTGAGAAACGTTTCATATCTTAAATGGTACATCATAAATGTTAGATTTCCTTTGCTCTCGCCTAGTAGAGATGCTATTGTTAATTCTGTGTGCCACTAAAGGTTGGTGTTTTTTTGGCAGTCTATGCAAAAAGGCGATCCTTCTTGGAATGGGTACATCTACGCTTTCTCAATCTTTGCTGGAGTGGTATGGACTATTTTCAGCTCTTGCATGCTGTGTACATTATATTTCTTTGCTAATGACGTGTACTTGAACTCCCAAGCAATGCTGCTTGTGATTTGAAAAACCCTTTATCCTTGTTAACATTCTGTACCATTCTTCAGTCACTGGGAGTTCTTGCTGAAGCACAGTACTTTCAGAATGTCATGCGGACTGGTTTCAGATTGAGGTCTACATTGGTAAGTGTTACATATCAAGGCCTAAAAAGTACATCACATGGTTTTTAGCTTTCTGTTGAGAGAGTCAACAGGCAACATGGACATGTTTTTTAGCTTACCTCGCAACTTACTAGTTTACTTTCCCTCAAAATAAACTATCTTGGCTGTCTCAGCTGCCCTAAAAAACACATGGTTAGTAGTCACGCACTTACAAATTTTTGTACTTTCAGCAAAGGGTTATAATATATTTAGGTCCAACAAAAGATACCCTGTTCCAAACTTCTAATATCTACCTTAATTTTTTGTTACATTACTTATAAGCATAGACAAATGTTACTTTTGCCGGAGAAACTGCCAAGAGCATTTCTTTTCAGTCTGAACATGTGGAGTACCCCCGATGTTTCAGGAATCACTCCATAATTTTTAGAATTTTTTTGTGGTTTTCTGTTTTATAGATTGCTGCTGTTTTCCGTAAGTCCTTGCGACTGACCAATGATAGTCGCAAGAAGTTTGCTTCTGGGAGGATTACAAATTTGATTTCAACCGATGCGGAGTCCCTTCAGGTATGTCGTTAAGACTCAGTTATTGTTTTCTATGTTTGAGAGGAGGGAGAAATGTAGTGCGTACATTACATACCATACATGCTGGTAATTCGTCTCACTTTGCACACTTCTAATTTTATCTTTACATTTGCAGCAAGTATGCCAGCAACTTCACAGCCTATGGTCTGCTCCTTTTCGCATTGTTATTGCCATGGTCCTGCTATATGCGCAACTAGGTCCTGCAGCACTTATCGGTGCCCTCATGCTGGCTCTTTTGATCCCAATTCAGGTATATTTCCTTTTGAGCATATGCGATTATGGAAACTCTTATGTTGCATCTTGAAGTGTGCCTATGATCTCTGTTCTAGTCCCAAACGTTACAAATATGTGAGTGGCGGTGGCATTGGCTGCTACATGTGTTAGAGAAAGATGTTTTTCATATATATATTCTTGTGCATAGCCTAGAGTTCATATTAGAGACTTCATGTGATCATGTAACTGTGAACCTACTGAAATCCTCCCAGAAACTCCTGTTTATGATTTTAAATGTGTTTAACCAAATATGTAGTTTGGAGTTGACCAGAGCTGCAATGACTAATATCCAGAAGGGGTAGTGGTTGAAGTAGTTCTCTCACTTGCAGTCATAATTGAAATCCTTAATCATAGTTTAATTCATTCTACTGCTTATATTTTTCTTTAAGCCAAGAATGCCGATTGGATAGTTTGCAGTTGGATATTATTACCTTATTCTGTTCATAAGAATGATATATCTCCATTAACTTACAGTAGTTTTACTCTTATTTCTTCCAATTTTAAATACACATTTTGTGCTTCCAACATTGGTTGTTCTGGCTAAAATCTTTGTGTATTCATTTTAACAGACAGTTATCATAGGCAAAATGCAAAAACTTACCAAAGAAGGGTTGCAAAGGACTGACAAACGAATCAGTCTCATGAATGAAATATTAGCTGCGATGGATACAGTCAAGTATGCTTACATCTACTTACACTTCCATTTGTCGTAATAATACTTCTATAACGTATGTTGGTATAAAAACGTTCCAACTGTTTCCTTGTTTAGATGTTACGCCTGGGAGCAAAGTTTCCAGTCAAAAGTGCAGGACATCCGTGACGATGAGCTTTCCTGGTTTCGCAGTGCTCAATTGCTTGCCGCGGTATGTTCCTCTTTTATTCGCACAAGGTTCTTGGAGATAAGTTGTCTTGTTTCAAGCTTCATCGTGCAGTGTATTCATCTGTTCTTTTTTATGTTGGTTGTCACACGGACTTCTTTGTTGCCATATGAGAATCGAAGTTCCATGATATAGTACCAACTCTATTGGTTGTTCTTCATCCATGGGGTTTACTTTAAATAAATTAGTGCTTTTACTTGACTACAATTACATTCACTAATCTTTGCCTTTCCTTACTTTTCCTTGCTTGTTGCAGCTGAATAGCTTTATCCTCAACAGTATCCCTGTTGTTGTCACGGTGGTTTCATTTGGTGTTTACTCTCTGTTGGGGGGCGAGTTGACAGCAGCAAAGGCGTTTACCTCTCTTTCACTATTTGCAGTGTTAAGGTTCCCACTTTTTATGCTGCCAAATCTGATAACTCAGGTGAGCAAAATGATGCAAATCTTGTTTTCATGAATTTATTTTGCAAAAACACTGACAAGTTAACAAGTATGTATGGGCTATTAGGCATTGTTGATTTTTCTATTCCTAAAGTTTCACTTGTCTGTGGCAGACAAGTGATTGACTTGGTTTGCTCCCCCCCCCCCCTACCCAGCAATTCTTTTGTCTGGTTGCCTTACTACTTGTTTCTCTTTTAAATTCTACAGGTTGTTAACTGTAAGGTTTCACTGAAACGACTGGAAGATCTCCTTTTGGCTGATGAGAGAGTACTTCTGCCAAACCCACCTATTGATCCTGAGCTTCCAGCCATTTCTATCAAGAACGGGAACTTTTCATGGGAATTGCAGGTATATTAGGTCCACATGAGTTTGCTTACTTTTCAAGAAAGTTTTAAGTTTACTATTGAACACTAGTCTTCTGATTCTGCGGCCCAGATATTGCTTATAGGAAAACATTCACACAGCTTGACACGGGAATAGAATATTCATAATATAGCAGCTTAGCATGCTTTGTTAATGGGAATGACAACTGCAAAGGAGCAGCTAATTAATGAATAGGCGAAGATATATTTTAGTTCATAATGAATTGGTGGTTATTTTAAGGGTGCTATTCCCATTAGTGAATATGAAGATATTTCCATTTCACAAGTTCTTTTATTTTATGGTGTTGCTTGAGAACTAAATTTTCAAACATTGACAGGCCGAGCGACCTACACTATCAAATGTCAATCTGGACGTGCCTGTCGGCAGTTTAGTTGCAATAGTAGGAAGCACCGGGGAGGGGAAGACTTCTCTTATTTCTGCAATGCTTGGTGAAATACCACCAGTATCAGGATCAGATACCTCGGTGGTCATTCGTGGTTCTGTGGCTTATGTTCCTCAAGTTTCTTGGATCTTCAATGCTACGGTTAGATACAGTATCTTTATTGTTATCACTCTATTAATCGAACCCTTTATGACTGTACGGAAAAATATCTGTGATATCTACAGGTCCGGGATAACATATTGTTTGGGTCTCCATTCCAACCTCCACGCTACGGTAGAGCAATAGATGCTACTGCATTACGACATGACCTTGACCTACTCCCAGTAAGTTCCAAGTTCCAACTATGCCCACTTAACGAAAATAAATGTGTGAAATTTTGTGAAATCTAACTGTCATTTGACAAAGTGACGTTGCTAGAGAATAAGTTTCTAGTTTTTTATTTGGGCTGGTTATATTTAAGTTGTGCCTTTGTACAGTCTGCTTTGTTTCTTTCACCTACCAACTGACAAAAGAATGGATTTTCTTGTCCTTGTTTCAGGGTGGCGATCTCACGGAGATTGGAGAAAGGGGAGTGAATATTAGTGGGGGGCAAAAACAAAGAGTTTCAATGGCAAGAGCTGTTTATTCTGATTCAGATGTTTACCTATTTGATGATCCACTGAGTGCATTAGATGCCCATGTTGGTCGACAGGTGCACCCGTCTTGCTTCCTTTCTGATTCTTTCTATTTCTTAATCTTCGCGTACTCACAGAATAGATGATTAGGAGTTGGCAATGGTGTTTCTTTGGTTGATAAGTATTTAGTCATCCTTTTGTCCAGACCTCTTCATACCAGTATTGGGTGTTTTAAACATTGACATTCTTTCACCAGAAACAGTTCAAGACATGTACAATGCTGTGCAAATTTTAGCTTGATTTCAACAGATATCCAACATGTAACATCCTCGCTTGATAATATGTAATTGATACACTGTTCATGTAGTTATTTGAACTCCCCACTTTATAGTGTATAGAACTTCTTGAAAGAGAGATTTTTTTGGAGAACTTACCCTAATTTATTCCAGATTTTGGGTGTAAAAATAAAATAAAACCATCAGGGAGGGTTTATGGCATTGTTTTGGCATGTATCAGAGCTATGTTTTTGGTGCTTGTGTACATATTCATCCATGGCCTTTTCTCAGTGTTAATACTACTACATAATCTTATTAATCACCCTTTATGAATGCAGGTATTTGATAAATGTATCAAAGAAGAGCTACGGCACAAAACTCGGGTTCTCGTTACTAATCAGCTGCATTTTCTGCCATACGTGGATAAAATACTGTTAATCCATGATGGAGTAGTTAAAGAGGAGGGTACATTTGATGAACTTAGTAACACTGGGGAGCAGTTCAAAAAACTTATGGAAAATGCTGGAAAGATGGAGGAACAAACAGAAGAGAAACAAGACGAAAGCAAATCGCAGGATGACATAAAACACACTGAAAATGGGGACGTTGTCATAGCTGATGGTGCTCCGCAAAAGAGCCAGGATAGTTCAAGTAAAACAAAGCAGGGAAAATCTGTTCTTATTAAGCAAGAGGAACGTGAAACTGGAGTTGTCAGTACGAAGGTCCTTTCACGGTAAAAGCTACTACCGTGCAATATCATATTTGACGTATAATACAGTGTAGAAAAAAGGTGTAAAGTAGGCTGATGATTGTGCATATATCTATGTTAGCATTCTCCATGTGGCCTGAAGCTCGGCGCTTTTTAAATTATCTTTATCTATATATGGATATCAATTAGATTTGTAGCGTCTTTAGTAGCTTTAAATATTCTATAAGACTTAATAGATCATAAAGCCCTAGAAAATATACTTACTATGTTTATTTTGCAGCTATAAAAATGCAATGGGAGGTATTTGGGCGGTGTCCGTCCTCTTCGTGTGCTATACACTGACTGAAACTCTACGGATTTCAAGTAGCACATGGTTGAGCATTTGGACTGATGAGGGTTCTCTGAAAATCCATGGCCCTGGTTACTACAACTTAATCTATGGCATTCTTTCTTTTGGGCAGGTACTTAATACTAATTACCTTTTTTTTCCCACTTCTTTTTTGGTATGTGTGTCTGATTGATCACGTGCGAGCTGACAAATTGACAAAATCTTGGTTTAGGTTCTAGTCACTCTCACGAATTCTTACTGGCTGATCACGTCAAGTCTTCGAGCAGCCAAGAGGTTGCATGACTACATGCTCCGGTCTATATTAAGAGCTCCCATGGTATTTTTCCACACCAATCCACTTGGACGGATCATCAACAGATTTTCAAAGGATTTGGGTGACATTGACAGGAATCTTGCTGTCTTTGTCAACATGTTTATGGCACAAATATCTCAGTTGATCTCAACATTTGTTCTCATTGGTGTTGTCAGCACTATGTCTCTTTGGGCTATCATGCCACTTCTGATTTTATTTTATGCAGCCTACCTTTATTACCAGGTAATTTCACGCGGGGTGACTATTAAACAACTGTAATTTTGTTTTTACGTGTACCTTCTTGACACTGTATAACCTTGTTTTCTCAGACCACATCACGCGAGGTAAAGCGCATGGATTCAATTACTAGGTCTCCTGTGTATGCCCAATTTTCAGAGGCATTAAATGGTCTGTCCACAATCCGTGCTTACAAAGCCTACGATAGAATGTCAAACATCAATGGAAAATCAATGGACAACAACATCAGGTTCACACTTGTGAACATGAGTTCAAATAGATGGCTAGCCATCCGGCTGGAAACATTGGGTGGCATCATGATATGGTTCACGGCAACATTTGCTGTCATGCAAAACCAACGGGCAGATAATCAGAAGGCTTTTGCTTCCACGATGGGTCTTCTTCTTACCTATACCCTCAATATCACCAATCTGCTCACAGCTGTTCTTCGTCTTGCTAGTCTTGCTGAAAACAGCATGAATGCTGTTGAACGTGTGGGAACATACATTGAGTTGCCTTCTGAGGCTCCTCCTGTCATTGAGGATAACAGGCCACCTCCTGGTTGGCCATCATCTGGTATCATCAAGTTTGAAGATGTTGTGCTTCGGTACCGACCAGAACTTCCTCCTGTTCTTCATGGAATATCATTCATTATTAATGGAAGTGAGAAGGTAGGAATAGTTGGCAGAACAGGTGCTGGTAAATCTAGCATGCTTAATGCCTTGTTCCGTATTGTGGAACTGGAGCGAGGGAGAATATTGATTGACGATTGTGACACTTCTAAGTTTGGAATTTGGGATCTGCGGAAAGTGTTAGGAATAATACCACAGGCACCAGTCCTGTTTTCAGGTTTGTTACTATACATAAGATCTTCATGTGTGATTTATGTAATTTTTTTGATGGATGCTTTATGTAAATTAATACTATAGTTATGTAAAGAAATCAAATGTGCCTCTAGTTTATTCTTCCGACGGTTTCAATTATTTGTTTCAATGATTGTTTTATGTATGGCTATCCAGGTACTATTCGATTTAATCTGGATCCTTTCAGCGAGCATAATGATGCGGATCTATGGGAGGCTCTTGAAAGGGCTCATCTAAAAGATGTCATAAGGAGGAATGCTCTAGGGCTAGATGCTGAGGTAATCTGCATGTTTACCTTTATTTATTTTATCCTGTTCTTTGACAAAAGATAAATTCTTTACATATTTATCAGTTTCTTGTGCTAGACTAACGGTGGCACATGGAACTGGTAAACATTTGCCAATCTATGTAGTTCTGGAAGTTTGTTTAGAACGTTAGAAAGGGGTTGCTGTACAATAGGCTACTGCTGTTTTTGACATGGTAGATAATTTAATGCCGAATAACCAAACTTTGGTCGCTTTTACCACCTTTAGTAGCTCCCTTTGTTCTTTTGAGAATAATAATCAATATGGAAAGTTCTCGCTGAACATCACTCATTCACTCTGTTAACAGGTTTCTGAGGCCGGTGAAAATTTTAGCGTTGGACAGCGGCAGTTGCTGAGTCTAGCTCGTGCATTGCTACGAAGGGCAAAGATACTTGTTCTTGATGAGGCAACAGCAGCAGTTGATGTTCGAACTGATGCTCTTATACAGAAGACAATCAGAGAAGAATTCAAGAGTTGTACAATGCTTATAATCGCTCACCGCTTGAACACTGTCATTGACTGTGACAGGTTGCTTATTCTAAGTTCTGGGAAGGTATGATACTGAACAGAGCTTTGATCTTTCATTCTTGGCCATGTGTCTACAGCTTTTGTTCTTTCACTTCTGGACATGTGTCTCATTTGAATTGGTATGCTAGTATATTCATGTCATGCGCTGATTTTCCAAAGTAATGAGTAGTCCTGTTTATTTCGAGCTGGTCAAAGCTGGGATTTATTAGCTGGGTGTGGATGGTTTTTGGGTGTTTTTTGGATTCTAACAAGTGGATAGTTTTTGGATTCTAACAAGAGTCCAAGGGTGTGTTGTCGACTTACTTTTTTACAGCTGAGATAGATTGCAGTAAGTAGATCTGTGCGCTCCACCTGAAGAAGTATACTGCTCGTTTTTTATATTCAATCACACATGGTTTATTCAGTTTGCCCCAGCTGCACAACTTTTGGTACCCCCAAACTTATTTTAAAGTAATATTTTGTTTCAGATTTCGGAATTTGACACCCCCGAGAATCTTCTGAGCAATGAGGATGGCGCTTTCTCCAAGATGGTTCAGAGTACAGGACCTAGCAATGCAGAATATCTTAAGGTAATCTGCAGCTTCTACCATGTTTATTTTCTATAATCTTGTCATATGAACTCCTGGATAGAATAGAGCTAATGATGCCTATCGTCATTAATTTGGCTCAAGTATATGCAGTTGGCCTACTTTCAGTGCGAACACTGATATGTATTTTGATCCATTTTTTCTGTGAAAAATCCAACAGTCTATTGTGCTTGGGAATGGTGAAGAGAGGTTGAGAAAGGAAGAAAGTAAACTGCAAGATATTCAGAGGAAATGGGCTGCGTCGAACCGATGGGCTGTTGCTGCCCAGTTTGCGCTTGCTGCTAGCCTCGCGTCATCCCACAGCGACCTTCTCTCGTTGGAGGTTTCCGAGGGAAACAGCATCCTCAGGAAAACAAAGGACGCAGTAATCACCCTGCAGAGCGTCCTCGAAGGGAAGCACAACACCGAAATCGAGGAGTCACTCACCGAGTATCAGGTTCCACCTGATAGGTGGTGGTCGTCACTTTACAAAGTCATCGAAGGTAACTTTCTGACACACTTCCATGCCTGTCCTTTTCAGTAGTAATTTTGAAATGCAACATAATGTGTGGCATAAAATTTAACCACTGCCACTGCCAAGCTGTTCTGTATTCAGCTGTATTCCTACTAATTCAACCCCATGCTAAAAATCTGTAACGTTTTGCTTTCAGGCCTTGCCACGATGAGCAAACTGGGTCGCAACCGTCGGCAACCTGGTTACAGTTTTGAAAACCACGGGTCTATTGACTGGGATCAAATTTAGGTGTAGAACACTGCATTGCAGCGCTACTCCCTGGAACCCTTGTCTGGAGGTGTGCCGGCAGTCACGCTCGGTTTTAATTTCTACTCCCTCTGTAAAGAAATATAATAGTGTTTATATCACTACTTTAGTGATGAAGTGATATAAACGCTTATATTTTTCCTTACGGAGGGAGTACAGTCTTGTAGTGCATTTTTGTACATTCTATTGTCGCCAGTATATTGACGTGCAAGTCAGGAGTTACTCGGTAGATCTGCCGTCTTGACACTTATCTCAAGGCGAATAACAAAGGGATTCTGTAGCAGTAGCAGTGTTGTAATGTTGTCTGCATGAGTTACATTTCTGGTAAACGATCTCGATAATCAGCATATCTACAATTTTGATAATGTGCAACTAGTTTGTGTGGATTTTCTATGTCCTGATGGTTATGTCCAGTCTTTTTTTGTTTGATAAATGACACGTTTGTCTGTCTCGGAATATCAAGTTCGATATTCTTCCAGTCACAGAACGGGCATGTTCTCTCTGATAGGCTCATTATTCTTGGATTAAGCGACACAAAAAATCTCTCTCCTCGATTATGGAGGGAGAACACACCGGAATACCGGTCTCGAGATTATTTCTAAGCTACTGGAGAGCGTCACTTCCCGAGCAGCTTAGGGCATCTCGGAGGGAGACACGCAAAACTCCGGTATATGTCCGACATGACATTTTTGTTCATTTTTATGATCTAATGCAAACTCTGGTATATGTCCGACATGACATTTTTGTTCATTTTTATGATCTAATGCGGTCCTGCATCGTCGAAATGATCTAGTCATTCGTTTTTTTGATACAAATATGAGGAGCTTTGCGGTAGTCCGGACATGCATTTGATCAATCATATGCATGTCACTCTTTTTTCTCTCTCTCATCCGCACATGCATGGTCTTCCTTTTCTTTCTCTCCTTCTAACCATACACTAAACAACAAGTATCTTCAGCATATGCATACTCCTCACCTACCTTTTCTCCTCCAATCCAGATACTTCGTAATTAGCATTGAATGATTCCCTCCAGTATCATGTTCCCGGATCATGTCGTCCTCACCTACCTTTTCTCCTACAAGCCGGGTACCTCGTAATTAGTGTTGGATGATTTCCTCCCGTATCATGTTCACGGATCATGTCTTAACACACAAACGGACATGTACCGAAGGAATTTGCGTCTCAGTGTTGGAGATGCCCTTAGGCTGTCGCTTGGATAGACGACTCAAAGATCCCTACGTGTGCTGATGGGGATGGGACATTAAGAAAAACATAATTTTGGATTTCCCTACTCAGATACTCATATCCTATATATATACCTAAGAGATCCATCCCCACTACCTTATTTATCTTAACATGCAAGCTATCCATATCAGCAACCCATCCACATCAACGCTCCGTTACCGAATTACAAGAGGGACCAATCACAGGTTGACATGAATTCTCTGCCTTCTTCTTTAGCGAGGTCACCTCAATTTCTTCTACCACGTTGTGCCACACACATGTACTGTGCGTTACCACGCTGTGCCGCATGCAGCAACTGTAAGTGGCATACAAAACGAGTGCCTGCCCATCTTCCTTTCATCCACTATCTCGGTATTGATCATTCATAGGCCCGTTTACTGGAATAAAGCCAGTTCATCTCCCACAAATAACGAACGAACCATTCTGCCTTCCAACTGGGTGCTACTGCAACGCGGCGGCGGCAGCAGCGGCGGACAGATAGCGGTGCACTGGTATCCATTAACAAAAGGAATAGGTGCATGCAGGCAGCGCTGATGACGGAACAGCGGGCGATACCACGCGCCGATGACAACGGTCGTAGGTTGAGGTATGTCAAAAGATCAACCAATCTTTTTTCCTAATTCTTGGACGGATTGGTTTATCTAATCAGATCATAGAGATAACGAAGGGTAATTTTTTTTGTAGTGAATAATTTGTGAATCAATTAAATTTTGGACTGAATTATTTACGGGTGGATCAATTAATTTTTTTGTAGTGTTTATTTACATTCTATATTGTCAAAATTCTGCAGCCGCCATTTGGTACTACTACGGGTGGAACAAGCAGATCGAGGGTGTCAGATAGATGGAGAAGAGCACCGGTACATGACCAGAAAGGGGAGTCGTGTGTTGCCACCATGGACATGGATCCGAAGGATCTGAATTACGCCAGATGCATCCATCCCCTACAAACTCCAATGTTTCGAGGCAACCTTTTAATCCTAATTTAATTTTATTAATTGCGTACATTTAGATAACTCATCAGGCTTATTTTTAGGAATGGAACTAAGCTTCACCAAATTCAGAAGCGTGTATATATTTCTTTTGCAGGGGAAGAAGCATGTATATATGATGCACACTAGATAAAACAAACAAAAATAATCAAAGCTACTTCAGTATACTGTCATGAATCGTAGCAGTATGTTGCACAAGGTTGATCCAGTGAGAATCACGATTTACTCAATAGTATACCTCGTGATTTATTAGTAAAAAATTTAATAGAGTATTAGATTATTAGTGAACTCATTTTCTCTTCTTCTGAGCAAACTATGTTTTTATGGAATGGATAACTATATTTGGTGTCGTTGTTTTAGGTTTTTCCAAGGGCTGAGATGTCCCTACTTAAAGGTGTTTCTTCGCATCACCTTGGTGATATACTTTTTTTTTCGGGAACCTTGGTAATATACTATTAAGGTAATAATTAGTACAAAAATTCACATGCACACAATTGTAGCTTTTCATCACTTTTCTCTTTTATTCTAAACAATATTTTTTCTAAAGAATACTCTTTATCATCGGCACATAATAAAATCCATATGCATACAATTTTAGCTTTTCAACGCTTTTCTCTCCTATTCGAAACAATATTTTTCCAAACAATATCATCTGCACATATTATTCTTCATAAAAAATTCTCAAGTTTCTAAACATCAAATTATTTATTAGCAATTCCCGCAACAAGGTGCAGGATTAATTTTCCAAGTAGAAGAGCTCGTCATTTTTCTAAAGCACATGAGAAAGCGAGGGAACGTGTGGCTTGGGGGAACTTTGAACTCATCTGAGGAGGAAACGAGTCCCCCCCGACCTCCTCCTGTTCATCCGTGCCGCCCCCGCACGATGGCCGGACGGGCCTCTCTCTCCCCGGCCTCCTCCCCCCCACCGCCTGGGCGCACCACCGGGGCAAAGCCCGACTGGTGTGGGTGGCGGCGGGGCTCTTCCGCCCTCCTCGCTCGATGGCGGCAGCACAGGCCGTTGCTAGCCAACAGGGGCGCCGGGTTGGGTATGGGGCTAGGTGGCGGGATGACTCCTTGGTGGCTACGTGTTCTTCACTGGTGGGGTGTGTCGGTAGCGGCCATGCCTTCAAATCAGGCAGTGGTTGGATCTGGATCCCGACGTTGGCGGGTGATGCGTGTCGCGGACGGTGCGGGCTGGTGACTACGAGTGGTGGCTCGATCCGATAGGCTTGGATGGCTATGAGCGGCCAGGGGTGTGCACCGGCGGTGTCCGCAGCAGGATTTGGTGCTTGGCGGTGGGGTGTGGGCGATGGTAGTCCGTCCCTTCTCCCGGGTCTTGGTCAGCGGTGCGATTGTGCGCGTTGTGGAGATGGATGAACCTAGGGCTCATGCTCGGGCGGATCAGTTTGGGGCCCGAGGTAGATCGGAGCTCTAGCATCGGGTAGGTGATGGCAGGCTCGATCCGAATGGTGTTCGTGGGTGGTCTCTCCTCTCAAGGATGCGGTGTTCTTTGGTGGTGGTCTGGTCACCGCCTATCTTTGTGTAGACCGGTGTCGTTGACACGGGCATGGAGTCATGCAAGAGTGCTCGGCGACGACCGTCGGCAGTGACAGGGTTGTGTCCCCCACGTTCCATCAGGACTGGCTGGGGACGCAGGTGTGGAAGCCTCCTACCATGGAGGCATCGACCCAAACTCTGTGACTAATGCTGGGCTAGGAGTGAAAGGTGACCCTTTTACTCTTCCTCCATAGTTGGTTCACCGTGATGCGGATGGTGGGTGATGGTTCTGACATGGATGCCAGGGCGGCGGCTCCGGAGGGTGGTCTGCATGGTTGGCTCTCCGGCGAGCACCATGTCGGTGATGATGGATTTTCCTCTTGGCTGTGTGGACGGCAGGATGTATAGCTATGGTGGCCCGGGCACACCCCTTGTCTCGGCAGTGGCGTCGCCCCGGTTCGGATCCGGTGATCCGATCTCATCACACTTGTCCTGAAGACCTCGTGGTAGCACATGTGAGCTGCCAAGTGAAAGCTCCACGCTTTGCGTCACCGACGGTGACACTCGCGGGCGTCGTTATCTTCTTGAAGACGTCGTCATGGTGCTCCTATCAATGTCAGGGTTCCGGGTGAATACCCTTGTCCCTTCTGGACTCGACGGTAGCGATGCTTTGCGCCGTTCTCCCTCCCGAGGTCGTTGTCGTGGAACTTAGGTGTTTAGGGCATAGTGTGGCGATGTATTATGTTCTTCCAATGTACTCTTTCAGTAGCATAGTCGCTTGCGTTCTGCGTGATCCGCTTATCTTCGGATCGGTGTTGTACGAGGTTTATCTCACCATTTTGTATCGTTTGGCCGTGTACTTGCCGTGTGATAACCCACAAGTATAGGGGATCAGTTGTAGCCTTTCTTGATAAGTAAGAGTGTCGAACCCAACGAGGAGCTAAAGTTAGAACAAATATTCCCTCAAGTTCTATCGACCACCGATACAACTCTATGCACGCTTAACGTTCGCCTTACCTAGAACAAGTATGAAACTAGAAGTACTTTGTAGGTGCAACGGGATAGGTTTGCAAGATAATAAAGAGCACGTAAATAAAAAACTAGGGGCTGCTAAGATAAAGAAACAACTAAGTTAGTTTAACGAGTGTAGAAAAGTGGTGCTAGGAGTTGCGGAATTATCCCTAGGCAATCGATAACTAGACCGGTCATCATTATTGCAATTTTATATGAGGGAGAGACATAAGCTAACATACTTTCTCTACTTGGATCATATGCACTTACAATTGGAACTCTAGCAAGCATCCGCAACTACTAAAGATCATTAAGGTAAAACCCAACCATAGCATTATAAGGTATCAAGTCCTCTTTACTCCCATATGCAACAACCCACCTACGCGGGTTTATGCTTCTATCACTCAAGCAACCCACCATAGGCAAATCATGAACACATTGCTATACCCTACAGCGAGGATCCCTCACGCTTGCGCGACACGGAGAGCACCATAGGACAACATCAATAATAAAACAAACAACTCAAACCAATCATGATCATCAATCAACCCATAGGACAACAAAAATCTACTCAGACATCATAGGATGGCAACACATCATTGGATAGTAATATGAAGCATAAAGCACCATGTTCAAGCAGTGGGTACATCGGGTTGTGGGAGAGTGGACCGCTGTTGATAGATGGGGAAAGGTGATGGAGGTGTTGGTGAAGATGACAGAGTTGTTGGTGTAGATCGCCGTCACGATGATGGCCCCGATGGCGTTCCGGTGCCACCAGGAGAGAGGGGGAGAGAGCCCCCTCCTTATTCTTCTTCCTTGACCTTCCCCCTAGATGGGAGAAGGGTTTCCCCTCTGGTCCATGGCCTCCATGGCGGTAGAGGGGCGAGAGCCCCTCCGAGATTGGATCTCTCTCTCTGTTTCCTTCTGTTCTGCATTCCCAAATTCTGGCCTTTCACTGTTTCTTAAATATCCGGAGATCCATAACTCCGACCGGGCTGAAATTTCGAGGGTTTTTTTTATTATAAAAATATCTTCCTTGCGGCCAAAGGACAGATCCAACCGAGCTAAGGGGTGGCCACAAGCCTGCCAGGCGCCGCCAGGGGGTGGGCTGCGCCTAGCAGGCTTGCCACCTCCTCGGGCATCGTCTCGCGTTGATTCTTTTTCCCAAAAATCACATATATTCCAAAAAAATCTCTGTAAGTTTTTATCACGTTTGGACTTCGTTTGGTATGGATATTCTGCGAAACAAAAAACATGCAACAAATAGGAACTGACATTGGGCACTGGATCAATATGTTAGTCTTAAGAATAGTATAAAAAGTTACCAAAAGTATATGAAAGTTGTAGAATATTGGCATGCAACAATCAAAAATTATAGATACGAAGGCGATGTATCAGTATCCCCAAGCTTAATTCCTGCTCATCCTCGAGTAGGTAAATGATAAAAAAGATAATTTTTGATGTGGAATGCTACCTAGCATAATCTTGTTCATACAATCTAATCATGGCATGAATATTAAGACACGAGTGATTCAAAGCAATAGTCTATCATTTGACATTAAGACAATAATACTTCAAGCATACTAATAAAGCAATTGTATCTCTTCAAATGGCAAACGAAAGTTATCCCTACAATATCATATAGTCTGGCTATGCTCCATCTTCCCCACACAAAGTATTTATATCATGCACAACTCTGATGACAAGTCAAGAAATTGTTTCCCACCTTTTATGTTCTCAAACCTTTTCAACTCTCACGCAATACATGAGCGTGATCCATGGATATAGCACTATAGGTGGAATAAAATATGGCGGAGGTTGTGAAGAAAAAGGATAAGATAGTCTCACATCAACTAGGCGTATCAATGGGCTATGGATATGCCCATTAATAGATATTAATGTGAGTGAGTAGGGATTGCCATGCAACGGATGCACTAGAGTTATAAGTGTATGAAAGTTCAAAAAGAAACTAAGTGAGTGTGCATCCAACTTGCTTGCTCATGAAGACCTAGGGCAATTTAAGGAAGCCCATCATTAGAATATACAAGTCAAGTTATATAATGAAAAATTCCCACTAGTATATGATAATTGAAAAAAATGAGACTCTTTATCATGAAGATCATGGTGCTACTTTGAAGCACAAGTGTGGAAAAAGGATAGTAGCATTGTCCCTTCTCTCTATTATCTCTCTCTTTTCTTTTTTTTCTTTTTTTATTTTTGGTGGGCATCTAAGGCCTTCTTTTTCTTTATTTGGGCTTCGCTGGCCTCTTATTTTTCATTAAGTCCGGAGTCTCATCCCAACTTGTGAGGGAATCATAGCTTCCATCATCCTTTCCTCACATGGGACAATGCTCTAATAATGATGATCATCACACTTTTATTTACTTACAACTCAAGAATTACAACTCGATACTAGAACAAAATATGACTCTATATGAATGCCTCCGGCAGTGTACCGGGATGTGCAATGATCTAGCATAGCAATGACATCAAAAAACGGATAAGCCATTAAAACATCATGCTAGCTATCTTATGATCATGCAAAGCAATATGACAATGATGATGCGTGTCATAATAAACGGAACGGTGGAAGTTGCATGGCAATATATCTTGGAATGGCTATGGAAATGCCATAATAGGTAGGTATGGTGGCTGTTTTGAGGAAGGATATATGGTGGGTATAATGCATCGACGAAAGTTGCGCGGTACTAGAAAGGCTAGCAAAGGTGGAAGGGTGAGAGTGCGTATAATCCATGGACTCACATTAGTCATAAAGAACTCACATACTTATTGTAAAAGTGTATTAGTCATCAAAGCAAAGTATTAGACGCATTCTCCTAGGGGAGAGGTTGGTAGGAGTTAACCATCACGCGCTCCCGACCTTCACACAAAGGTTGACAATCAATAAGAAAATCATGCTCTGACTTCCTTACATAACGGTTCACCATACGCTGCATGCTACATGAATCACAAAGCTTTACACAAGTATTTCTAACAATCCACAATTACTAACTAGCATGACTCTAATATCACCATCTTTATATCGCAAAACTATTGCAAGGAATCAAACACATCATATTCAGTGATCTACAAGTTTTATGTAGGATTTTATGACTAACCATGTGAATGACCGACTCATGTTAACTCTCTAAATAGATATAAGTGAAGCATCAGAGTTTAATTCTTTCTACAAAATATATGCCCACACGCTCTAACAAATATAAGTGAAGCAAAAGAGCATTCTACAAATGGTGGTTTTCTATGTGTGAGAAACAGGCAATCCAAACTTCAAATGATATAAGTGAAGCACATAAAGCATTCTATAAATCCATACTCAAAAGATATAAAGGAGGTGCAAAGAGCCTTCTATAAATCAACCAAGAACTTTATCATACCAGCATGGTGCATTATTAAAATAAAAATAAAAAGCACACGACGCTCCAAGATTTACGCATATCATGTGACGAATAAAAATATAGCTCCAAGTAAAATTACCGATGGTTGTTAGAAGAAAGAGGGGATGCCTTATGGGCATACCCAAGCTTAGTTTCTTCAGAGTCCTTGAATATTACCTTGGGGTGCCTCGGGCATCCACAAGCTTAGTCTCTTTCCACTCCTTATTCCTTCATCCATTGTGATCTCACACAAAACTTGAAAACTTCAATCACACAAAACTTAGCAAAACCCTCGTGAGATCCGTTAGTATAATAAAGCAAATTACCACTTCAAGTACTGTTGCAAACCCATTCATATTTTGTTTTTGAATTTTAGTTACTATAATATAACTTTTCCATGGCTTATACCACCGATACAATCGATAGTTTCATCAAAACAGGCAAAACAATGCATCAAAAACAGAATCTGTCAAAAACAGGACAATCTGTAGTAATCTGAACATTCACCATACTTCTGTAACTTTAAAAATTAGGAAAAAATATAATATTTGCATAGAAATACTGTGTAAAAATTTCAGAAACTTTTGACATTCCAGTAAAAATGTAAATTCACGCACTACAACCAAAGTTTCTATTTTTGCACTGCACACACCAAACAAGCAATCTAATCATCCTAAAGGCTAATCTTGGCACATTATTTTTATAATATAAGAGCATCTCCAATAGATGGTCCAAAATTTGGCGGTCCAAAACCGGAGATGTAAAATTTGGACTGCCAAAAAGTGCGTTTTGGAGCTCCGAAAAAAGCTCAACTCCAATAGATGGTGCAAAAGAGCAACTCCAATAGATGGTCCAAAATGAAGATGTAAATTTCTGAAAACAACAAACTACTAGTCCATTCAACATAGTTCAAACATCAAATTCAACATAGTTTCATACATGAACTTCAACTACTACTTATTCAAACTACTATATAAACTACTCCTCATCGTCGGAGCTGTGGAACTGCGCCCAGAAGTCCTACTTCTCCGGATCGTCGCACCCCTCCTCTTCCTCCTCCGAAAAGTTTGCCCAGTCTTCCTCGGAAGAGGACTCAATGGGGATCACCGTCGAGGGACCGGCCTCGTCCTCCTTCTTCGCCCCCTTCTTTTTCTGCTCTGCCTCACGCTTCCAGTAGTACTCCAGCTCGGCCTGGACGTACTCTGGATGCTCCCGAGCAAACCTCGCCATCACCTCCTCGTCGGTCTCGCCGGCACTGACGACAACCGACGGCTTCTTTGTCGTCTTCTTCGCCGGGATCTCCTTCATCTTGATGCCCTGTGGCACAAGCATCTCCGCTTCCGCCTGACTCTTGATCTCCGGGAAGTTGAGGTGCTCCTGAGGCCTCTTGGCACGCGTGGCCTCGTGGGCGGAGGGCTACGTGCCGATCGACCAATGCCTCCCAGCGTTAGAGAACTCCACTCCGAAGTTACCGGAGGGCTTCTGCCTCACACCGAAGAAGCCTGACTTGCCCTTCGGCACCATCGGAGAGCGGTGAGAGCGGCTGCAGCGGGCGGGCGGGCAGTGGCGGACGGAGCCGGGCGGGGCGGGGCGGTGGCAGGACGGAACCGGGCGGTGGCGGACGGAGCCGGATAGGGCGGGGCAGGGCAGATGGGGTGGAGGCGCACGGGGCGGCGGCGTGTGCTGTGGCCGCAGCTGGATCCACGGCGGGCGGGCGGCGGGGCGACGTGGAAACAGCGGCGAGGGGCGGGGCGGGGATGGATCTGATGCGGGCGGTGTGCGGTGGGGCGGCGGCGGGAGGGGGGGGGCAGGGCGGGGACGGATCTGATGCGGTTGGTGTGCGGCGGGGTGTGGAGGTGGCGGGGCGGTGGTGGACGGGCGGGTTGCGGGCAGGCGGACGGGCGCGGGCGGGCAGGAAAGGAAAGGAACTGGCGGTTGGGCGTTCGCGAGCGGCGGCTGGTTTTGGACCAGATGCACCTCGTGATGTAAATTTGCACCGCAAGGTGTTGTATTTTACTCCCTCCCTCCCAAAATATCTATCGCAAGGGACAATTTTTTTGAACTAAGCACAATTTTGCATTCACGTCCTTTACATTTTAAAAAGCTAGCAATTCAGTACCACGATCCCCTTTGCGTGTCGTGATCTCCTCCGCATGCGATCTCCTCCGCCCGCCCGCGATCTCCTCCCCCCAGCTCGCGATCTCCTCCGCCCGTGACGCACCAGCCCCTGGACCTGCCCGCATCTCAATTTCCTTCCTGTGAAGATCTCAATTTCCGCATGACCTGCTGCTCCAGGCCATCCGTTGTTGGCCCCCGGAGATACTGCTATAGCCTTCCGCCGCCGGCTGCGTAGATACTGCTCCAGGCCCTCCACCGTCGCTAGCCAGAGCTCCTTCCCCAGGCCCCTCACCGTCGGCCCGCCTCCATCCTCTGCTCCAGCGACGGCCGCCGGAGCTCTTGCTCCAAGCCCTTCGCTGCCGCCGGCTGGAGCTTCTGCCCCAGGCCCTGCACCGTCGGCCTGCCTCCATCCTCTGCTCCAGCGACGGCCGCCGGAGCTCCTGCTCCAAGCCCTTCGCTACCGCCGGCCGGAGCTTCTGCCCCAGGCCCCTCATCGTCGGCCCATGTCCATCCTCTACTCCAGCCGCGCCGCCAAGCACTTAGGCTGAGCTGCAGCGCCTCACCAAGCTCCTCATCCGGCGCCCTGCCAAGCTCCTCATCTAGCAAAAACTGAAGAACAAGAACCTCATGAACATGAAATCTAAAGAATACTATTGAACGAACAAGAACCTAAAGCAAGTCACAATTCAGGTAAAGAATAAAGAAAACTCAATTTACACACTCAATTTATAGGTTTACTACAAGAAGAAATGAAGAACAATCTCTAGAATTACAATACACTCACATAGTTATTGATGTGGACAAGAATAAAATGTTGCAACATGAACAATTTGAATTGTAAACTGAAATTGCTAATATAAATTGTTGATACATGTCCTTTTACAGTAATCTACTCATGTCCTTTTTGAATTCCTTAGCTTAACTGAATGTTATTTTTTTAGGAAATCGTCATGGATATAGCAGATCTGAACTTGACTCCTCCACAAGAGGAGGATGGAGTATCTGAAAATCAAGAGGAGGATCGACTCATCGTCATGGATATGGCAGATCTAAACTTGACTCCTCCACAAGAGGAGGATGGAGTACCTGAAAATCATCAAGAGGAGGATGGAGTACCTGAAAATCATCAAGAGCAGGATGCAACAGGTAAATAAGGACTTAACTGGATTTTCAATCAGTGTTAACTAAATTTTCAGTCAGTGTTAACATGCTCAAGCGTTAGCTAAGTTAGTGTTACGTAGTTGACTTATCTCTTGCTCGTTATCATCAGGAGAGGGGATGTTTCTGGATCTCAACTTTAGTCCTCCAAGATATCATCAAGAAGCAATTCATGAGGAGGCGACAATTCCTGAGGAGGAAGCTATTCATGAGGAGGAAGCTATTGCTCAAGGGGAAGCAATAAGAAGAAGTGTGGTAAACCTGACAAATGAGCAAAGGTTTGGTGTTTATTTTGCTTTGAGAGTAATCAAGAGCAGAGATGGAGAAATTTGCCCAGATGACAAGCTGCTCATTGCAACACTGTTGAATACGACTGTGCGAATGGTAGAAATAATATGTTCTGATGCAAATCGACAAATTGTAGAAGGCCTAGAAGTGGATGTCTCAAATAAGAAGAAGGGCAGAAGCGACAGAAAGAGGAAAGATATGGATCTGTCGAGGACGTCGTCAATCCCACTGAACAAACGAAGGACGATTCGAGCTCTAGCAAGATCTCTAAGTGTTCCACGCTCGACCCTACACAGGAGATTTCAGATGGATGAGCTGAAGTGCGTCACCAACACTGTGAAGCTTACCCTCAAACCAGAGAATAAGATTGGGAGACTGAAGTTCTGCATATCCATGCTCGATGAGCTTTGGATCTCAACTCCCGGACCACTCTTCAAGCCGATGACAGACATGGTTCACATAGATGAGAAGTGGTACTTGGGCCTTTGTTGAAGAGACCGAAGCACTTAGAGCAAGTCAAAACAGAGCAAGGGGAACAGAAGAGCTAAAATCCATGAAGGTGACAAGAAATGTATGCAGAGATTATCTCATCTAGAAAGTTATTCCTGCAATTCAGGACAAATGGCCCGACGAAGATGAGGGGGCAACCATATTTATTCAACATGATAATGCTAAACCCCATGTCCTTCCTAATGATGCTGCTTTTCGTGAAGCTGTGGAACAGACGGATCTTGACATTCGATTGGTGCAGCAACCACCAAATAGCCCCGACTTTAATGTCTTAGACCTCTGTTTTCACAACTCTCTCCAGTCTCTGACTGATTGCAGATCACCAAAAAATATTCAAGAATTGGTACAAGGTATGGAGGAAGAGTTTGAGAATTATGAGGCTGACAAGCTGTTTAGAAGTTTTGTGACACTACAAGTAGTTATGATTGAGGTCATGAAAAAAGGGGAAATAATTATAAGCTCCCGCACTTGCACAAGGATCGACGTCAGAATGAAGGAAGGCCAATAATCTTTCTATCTTGCAATGCTGAGCTAGTTGCCGAGACCCAAGCCCTTATAGGAGAAGGGCAATAGAAGGGATGTCTTTTGAAAGAAAAGTAATAGGAAGATCCATGTGTATGACAATTGGAGTATGTGTGTGTGTATGGCAACCGGAGTATGTGTATGTCAATTGGAGTATGTGTATGTGTATGTGTATGTGGATGTGTATGTCTTGTGAAAAGAAAGGAAAAGAAATTGGTTATGTGTGTTTATGTATATGTTTTTGGTTTTATGCTCAAGTTACAAGGTGACACCTGGGTGTATGTGTGTTTGTGTGTGTGCGTTGTTCATACAAGTGTTGTTTGCACAAAAGCTAGATGATGAACTAGCACTAGCATGTGCTGCCTGTCTGAACTGGACTGAACTCCAGGAGAGGAAGCGATGAGGACGTGTACCACCACATGGCAGATACGGTTCATCCTCGACGCCGTGCCTCCTAACAGCACGTACAAGTTCCGGGTGGCACTCGCGTCTTCAGCCAATGCTGAACTGCAGGTTTATGAACTTTTAGAACCAACCCCAACATTTCGTTTGCTCATGCTGATGTTGGTTGGTTGAGTCCTCCCTTTCACATCATCATCCTGTTGCATCCAAATCACGGTACTCTAGACCACAAAAGGGATTTGTTCTTCTACAACTACAGAGTAATGATTTACTCCTACTCCAAATCACAGTGCTCTAGAGCAAAATCTGCAGATTTTCCTAGTTTACACACAAATGGGATTGCTAGAAATTGGACAGGGAGTTGGTACTTGTGTGGTGCATCGTCGTGGTCCGGTTGGACGTAGTCATTATTGTGGTCTGATCCGTAGCAGCAGCTTGTGGTGGACAACATCACCTCGTCTTGCCCATAGCAGTACCTCGTGGTGGACGGCAGCTTGGGGCCTCGCATCCACCAGCACAACAAACTTGTCGGCGGTCAAGGGTGCTGCAGCGATATCCTCCTGCCCTGCAGCAGCACCTCGTGATGGACGGAGCACCTCAAAGGCGTCCAGCCACCGCAGCCCCCAATTAGTGGTTGTGCTAGTCCGGATCCATATCGCGGACGCCAGATCCGATTCGTCGCCGGCCTAGAACAAAGGTTTGATTTTTTTGGTGGAACAGAGAAGCGAACCGAGGCCACGGCGCCAAGGCGAGGCGATGTGGCGGAGGGGCAAGGGGAGAAGCGAGATCTGAGAGGAGCACGTCAGCAACGAATGGAGAGGCGAGAGGGAGGCGGTAGCTGAGAGGAGCCCGGCGGCCGGCGACAGCAAGGCGATAGTTGAGAGGGGTGAGGAGAGTGAATGCGGGTCGGGGAGCAGAGTGACAGAGACGAGTCGGGACCGCGCGGTTGTTTCTGCAAAATGACTAGCTGCGACAGATATTTCGGGACGGAGGGAGTACATCACTAGGAGGCCGCGGTCCAATTTTTTTACATATGGACCGTCTGTTGGAGCTGCGTTTTTGGCCTCAAACGGTCCAAAAGTTAGTTACTTTTACATTTGGACCATCTATTGGAGATACTCTAATGGATTTATACAAGGATATAATTATTTTTGTTTAAAAGTTTCTGTAATTAAGATTCACAAAGTTTCCATGGGCATGAACAAAGTTCAAGGAGCTCCCCCACTTCAACGGTGCTCGTCCTTCTTACTTTCACTTCTCTTTTTGAAAAAGTTTTAGGTTCCCCTCTTTATTTTTTGTTTTTGAACTATATAAAAGCACACAACAGAATAAAATGGCCCTCTAAAACTTCCGGGTTGTCTCCCTGACAGTGCTTTCTTTAAAGCCATTAAGCTAGGCATAAAGTGCTCAAGTAATGGATCCACCCGGATCCCAAGGTATATCAAAGCCAATTTTAATTAACAATGATTTGTAATTTAGTAGTGAGCACAAAGTGATATCTATATATATATCATGTGACAACGAAGTCTAACTCTCTTCCTATGCATTGGCATGTCATACAAGAAATATTCATGCACACAAAGTAAAGGCCAATGCGTAGTATAAACAATTTCTTGCAATTTTATCGTATTGGAACATAGAGAGGCGGAGATATAGTTCCTCTCTCATAATAATTACAAGTAGGATCAGAAAGCACATGCATATTATATTTATCAAAATCATCATGTGCAATAGTAGAACACAACCCATCAATATAATCCTTAATAAGTGCAAACTTCTCCGATATAGTGTAGTTGGAAGAATTCAAAAAGATAATAGGACTATCATGTGTGGGTGTAGTAGAAACAATTTCATGCTTAACATAAGGAACTTCAACAAGTTCATCTTCATAAGCATAATTCATATTAGCAGGATGGCCACAAGAATAGCAAGCATCAAGTTCATCAAAAAGGGATATTTCAAAAGAATCCAAGGGATCATAGCAATCATCACAACATTCATCCTTCGGTAAGCATGAAGGGAAATTAAACAATGTATGAGTTGAAGAGTTACTCTCATTATAAGGTGGACACAGGTAGCTAATCCGCACTTCCTCCTTTTGTTCTTCGTTCTCGTCCTCATCTTTTTCATCTGATGAGTTTACAATTTTAGCAACTTCCTATTCATAGATTCCTGCAAAATATTAGTCTCTTCCAAGGCAGCGGTCATTCTTTCAATAAACTCTTTAACATAAGCATTAGAAGCATAGTTTTCATAGAAATATTTAAGTATGGCAAAATTTTCAGATTCGTAAAGAGTAGCGTCATACTTTTCAATGAAATAAGCAATTTCATAGGCACCCTTGAAAGCAACAAATTCTTCAATTTGTTCAACATCATTATAGAAATAGGCCTCCTTGGCATAAGAGGATAATATTTCATTATCATTAAACACACATTGGTAGGGAAGGTGTTTTTTAGCTTCTTTAGAACAACAAGTAAAATCATAAATTTCACATAGATTCTAAGCATAGCAACACAAAGTTTTAAATTGATGCCACAAGAGTTTCCCTTTTTGAGATATACGGTGTCGCACATAATGAGCATGCTTATTTAATGATTTTCCCTAAACTAAGCTAGTTGGGTTTTTAGCATGAGCACAAGTGGATCGAAGATGACCCAAGTAATATTCTTCGGTGGTACAGAACACTAGTGGTTCCTCAACTTTTGGAGCAACAAGTACAACTATTTTTTTGGTATTTTGCATTTCCTATCCATAACTAAAGATAGAAAACAACTTATAACAGAAAATAAAAATTACTTAGTGATAAAGCAAACAAGCACACACACGAGAATATTCACCCCATGCTATTGCTCCCCAGCAACGGCGCCAGAAAAAGTTCTTGATAACCCACAAGTATAGGGGATCAATTGTAGCCTTTCTCGATAAGTAAGAGTGCGAACCCAAGGAGGAGCTAAAGGTAGAACACATATTCCCTCAAGTTCTATCGACCATCGATACAACTCTATGCACGCTTAACGTTCGCTTTACCTAGAACAAGTATGAAACTACAAGTACTTTGTAGGTGTAACCAGATAGGTTTGCAAGATAATAAAGATCACGTAAATAAAAACTAGGGGCTGCTAAGATAAATAAACAACTAAGTTAGTTTAACGAGTGTGGAAAGTGGTGGTAGGAGTTGCGGAATTGTCCTAGGCAATCGATAACTAGACCGGTCATCACTATTGCAATTTTATATGAGGGAGAGGCATAAGCTAACATACTTTCTCTACTTGGATCATATGCACTTATGATTGGAACTCTAGCAAGCATCCGCAACTACTAAAGATCATTAAGATAAAACCCAACCATAACATTATAAGATATCAAGTCCTCTTTACTCCCATATGCAACAACCCACCTACTCGGGTTTATGCTTCTATCACTGAAGCAACCCACCATAGGCAAATCATGAACACACTGCTACACCCTACAGCGAGGATCCCTCACGCTTGCACGACACGGAGATCGCCATAGGAGAGCGCCAATAATAAAACATGCAAGTCAAACCATTCATGATCATCAATCAACCCATAGGACAACAAAAATCTACTCAGACATCATAGGATGGCAACACATCATTGGATAATAATATGAAGCATAAAGCACCATGTTCAAGTAGAGGGTAAATTGGGTTGCGGGAGAGTGGACCGCTGTAGATAGATGGGGGAAGGTGATGGATGTGTTGGTGAAGATGACGGAGTTGTTGGAGTAGATCATCGTCACGATGATGGCCCTGGTGGCGTTACGGTGCCACCGGGAGAGAGGGGGAGAGAGCCCCCTCCTTATTCTTCTTCCTTGACCTCCCCCTAGATGGGAGAAGGGTTTCCCCTCTGGTCCATGGCCTCCATGGCAGCATAGGGGCGAGATCCCCTCCGAGATTGGATCTCTCTCTCTCTGTTTTCTTCTGTTTCTGCGCTCCTAGATTCTGGCCTTTCACCGTTTCTTAAATATTTGGAGATCCGTAACTCCGATCAGGCTGAAATTTTGAGGGTATTTTTATTATAAAAATATATTCCTTGCGGCCAAAGAACAGATCTAACTGACCTAAGGGGTGGCCACAAGCCTGCTAGGCGCGGCCAGGGGGAGGGCCGCACCTAACAGGCTTGCCACCTCCTCGGGCATCGTCTCGCGTTGATTCTTTTTACCAAAAGTCACATATATTAAAAAAAATGTCCATAAGTTTTTATCGTGTTTGGACTTTGTTTGGTTTGGATATTCTGCTAAACAAAAAACATGCAACAAACAGGATCTAAGAGTGGGCATTGGATCAATATGTTAGTCCCAAAAATAGTATAAAAAGTTGCGAAACGTATATGAAAGTTGTAGAATATTGGCATGAAACAATAAAAAATTATAGATACGACGGAGATGTATCACCGTGGTTGTTGCTTTATATATAAAACGGAATGAAAGCCTTTTTCGAGATGTGTGGCTGGTGAGGGGGGGGGGGGCTTGGGCGCCTACAACGCCGGGGGCTAGGTTACTGATACATCTCCAACATATCTATAATTTTTGATTTTTCCATGCTATTATATTATCATTCTTGGATGTTTTACAATTATTTTATAGCAACTTTATATAATTTTTTGGGACTAACTTATTGACATAGTGCCAGTGCCAGTTGCTATTTTTTGCTTGTTTTTTACTTCGCAGAATATCAGTACCAAACAGAGTCCAATTGCCATGAAACTTTTTAGAGATTTTTTTGGATCAGAAGACAACTTGGGAACCAAGGAAGCATGTGAGAGGAGGCCCATGGGGAGCACAAGGCACCAGGGCGCGCCAGAGGCCCCCTACGTGCCCTGGTGGGTTGTGCCGCCCACGGGTCCCTCCTCCACCGCCTCTCAGCTCTATAAATACCCAGAATATTCCAAAAACCCTAGGGGAGTCGACAAAACACAATTGCAGCCGCTGCAAGTTCTAGAAACACGAGATCCAATCTAACAGTATCACGGAGGGGTGCATCGTCTTCATGGGTGCCTCTCTGATTATGGGTGAGTAGTCTACCATAGACCTACGGGTCCGCATGCAGTAGCCAGATGGATTTCTCACTCTCTTTTGATTTGCAATACAACGGTCTCTTGGAGATCTATCTGATGTAATGACTTTTGCGACATGTTTGTTGGGATCCGATGAAGTTTGAGTTCATGATCAGTTTCTATCCATGAATATTATTTGAGTCTTATTTGATCTCTTATATGCATGATTCTTTACAGCCTCGTATTTCTTCTTTGAATCTTTGGTTTAGGTAGGCCAACTAGATCAATTTTTCTTGCAATGGGAAGAGGTGCTTTGTGATGGGTTTGATCTTGCGGTGTCCTCTCCCAGTGACAGAAGGGGCAGTGAGGCACACATATATCGTTGCTATTAAGGATAACAAGATGTGGTCTATTCCTACATGAATAGATCTTGTCTACATCATGTCATCGTTCTTATTTCATCACTCCATTTTCCATAAACTTAATAAACTAGATGCATGCTAGATAGCGGTCGATGTGTGGAGTAATAGTAGTAGATGTAGAATAGTTTCGGTCTTCTAATCTTGGATGTGATGCCTATATATTGATCATTGCCTTGGATATCGTCATGATTATTTGATCTTCTATCAATTGCCCAATAGTAATTTGTTTACCCACAGTGTGCTATACTCATGAGAGAAGCCACTAGTGAAACCTTCGGCCTCCGGGTCTACTCTTTAACATATTGTTTTCCGATCTATCTTTTGCCGCTTTTGTTTTTAGATCTATTATTCCAAAAACCCAAAAAATACCTTGCTGCACTTTTTATTCGCTTCTTTTATTTTGTGTTCTTGTGCGATCTATCCATCCAATCTACTACAAACTAATCTACCTTTTTACCGTGGAGAGATTGACAACCTCTCTTAGGCGTCAGATTGCAAGTATTTGTTCTTTGTGTGTAGGTAACGTTTACAAAGTGTTCCTTGGTTACTGGTTCGATAACCTTTGTTTCATAACTGAGGAAAATACTTATGTAGCTGTGTTGCATCATCCCTGCCTCTTTGGGGAAATACCAACGCAGTCTCATGCAACATCAAAGTACATTCTAGCATCGTTGCCGAGGAGACATCATCAACATCTATCAGGTTCCTAATCACAAATCTCATCTCCTTGCGATTTAGATTATTTTCCATTTGCCTCTCGTTTTCATCTCCCTCACTTCACAAAATATTGTCGTTTTATTCGCCCTCTTTTTCGTTTGCCTTTTTTTGCTTGTTTGCTATCTTTGCCTGTTATGCCACATGCCTTCTATTTTCTTGCATCTTCGCTTGCTAAAAATCAATTGATATGGATCCTCATCCACTTGCTAATATTTTGCAAAGGCCAAATTACGATGAACCAATTGCTAGCGAGTTGAGTGCACTTGATTATCTCTATGAACTTTTGTTTGAAAATCATGAATCTGAAATTTTTGATGAAGTGTTGAAAGAATAAATTCATAAGGTGATTCATGATAGCTCCTTGATTGAAAAGCATGATTGCAATGATGTTACTATAAATTATATTAATGATAATTATGTTAATAATATGCAAAACTACAGGCTTGGGGATGATAATTTTTTCATGTCCACTTCTTATTGCAATGATCATGATTGGGGTGATAATGCTTCTTATGATATTGAAAATTTATTTAAGGCTCATGTTGAATATGTTATTGATAATAATGTTTGCAATAGTATCGAAAGTGGGTTTGGAAGAGCGTAAACTTTAGGTAAAATGAATCCCACATATTTGGAGAGTGTTCAATCTTATGATTTTTTTGATAAAAGTGGGTTTGGAGAGGTCTTAACTTTAGTTGATGACAATCCCACTATTTTGGAGGATGATAAAAACTTTATGCATGTTGATGATAAAGAGAGTATTGTTTATGATAGATATATTGTTGAATTTGATTATGATCCTAAATTTAATTATTATGACAAAGGAAATTATGGTTGTAGGAATTTTCATGATACTAAATTACCTCTCTTCATGTTGAGATTGCTATTGTCTCTTTCTTCTTCCTTCCATATGCTAGTTTTTGCTTGCCCTGATAATTTTTTTGCTTATAAAATGCCTATGCATTGGAAGAATTTTAGACTTAAGTGTGTTTTACATATGCTTCATGATGCTCTCTTTGTGTTGCTATTATTATCTGTCATGAGTGCATCATTGAAATCTCAAGCATATCTTAATGGCTATAAAGAAAGAGCTTGTTGGGAGGCAACCTAGTAAATAAATTTATTTTTACCCTTTTATTTGTGTTCTTTAGTGTTTACACAATTATGATAGTGTTATGATTGTGTTTTTATTTTTTAATTAGTGTTTGTGCCAAGGAAAACCTTTAGGATCATTTTGGGTGATAGTTGATTTGATCTTGTTGAAAAACAAAAATATTTGCATCGAGTAAAAGAATTAGTAAAAATCACACAAGCGACAAAAAATTCTAATTTTTTTACACAAGGTTTATATACAAATTTCTGATATTTTAGTAATTTTCAAGAATTTTTTGAGTTACAGAAGTATGGTTAGAGTACAGACTACTACAGACTTTTCTGTTTTTGAAAGATTCTATTTTCTTTGTATTGTGTGCTTATTTTGATGAATCTATGGTTTTTATTGGAGGACATAAGCCATGGTAAATTTAGAGTACAGTAGATATAATGCAAAAATAAAATATGAATGGGTTTGAAACAATACTTAGAGTGGTGATTTGCTTTATTATACTAACGGATCTCACAAAGATTTTGTTGAGTTTTGTGTGATTGAAATGGTTCACTTAGATTAATTTGAGAGTTAGTAAATTTTGAAGCAATCATCTCATGCTACACTTATATTATTTTGAGAGATGAAATCCTTATGCTTGTGTTCTTCACTTAAATTTATTTGAGCTTGTCAAAAGAAATAGCAATATGTGAAACTAGTCCCAAAGTGATAGATATTCAAGAGGGATATAATAAAAACTTTCATTAAGATCATTGGACAAATTAAGCTTGATTCCTTGTAATAATTTTGAGACATGATGATAGTAATATGTGAGTTATGTTGGTGAGTAATTATGCTTTAGTAAGAATATCGGTGTTAAGGTTTGTGATTCCCTATGCAAGCACAAAAGTCAATAGTTATGCAATGAAATTACATCCTACTTATGGTGCATTATTCGGTGTTATTTATGCTTAATGCCCGTTTATGAGAATTTTTGTTTCTTGGTTGGTTGCTTCTCAATCTATTTGCTAGCATTCACTTGTACTAAGTAGAAATACTACTTGTGCATCCAAAATCCTTAAACCCAGTTTTGCCATATGAATTCACCATACCTACCTATATGTGGTATTTCCACACCGTTCCAAGAAAATTTGTATGTGCCATCTCTAATTTTCAAAATGAATTTCCTTTGTGTGTGCTCGTACCGCTCATGAAGCAGAAGGGGGTGAACGATATTTTTCCATGCTAGATGTGTTATTGTCAAAATGAGTGTTTATTCACTCGTCATTGCACGAGAGTACGACGGTAATAGGGATGCCCAGTCCCGAAATGGAGAAGAAATTTACTCTATGTTGTGAAATAATAAATTCCTTGGAAAGTGTTGGTATGGAAGGCAACCGTGGATTCATCTAGCCATGGATTGTGAAAGAATGGTGGAAAAAAGGAATAAAATTTACTTTTTGTTTGGGAACCGTTTATGATATATCTAGCATGGAAAAGTATTGAAAATTCTCGATCATTTTCGTTGACAGGAAAGACATGCCACCCTATTTTTTCTCTCAATTTAAACCTTGAGCTCTGGCACCTCTACAAATCCCTACTTCCCTCTACGAAGGGACTACCTATTTACTTTATGCAATTTTTACTTTTATTTGAGTCTCCATCTTCTCTTATAAAGCACCAACTAGGGGGCACTATGATCGTACTTGTGATTTGGGTGTAGCTAATATTTGAGTGTGTTTCATGAATGGGTGAATGATTGATCATGATGGTCTAGGATAACTTTCTTTGATGTTGATATTTTGAGAGACATGGTTTCTTGTTGGTATGCTTGAGTATTAAAGTCTTCATGTCAAAACTAGACTATTCCTTTGAACCATCTAAAATTCCAAATGTAAATGCTACAAAAGAAAAGAATATGTGATGAACATCTTAGGCAACATTCCACATCAAAAATTCTGTTTTTATCATTTAACTACTCGAGGACGAGTTGGAATTCAGCTTGGGGATGCTAATACGTCTCCAACGTATCTATAATTTTTGATCGTTCCATGCTGTTATATTATAACTCCACCAATGTTGTCTCAACATAGCCGGTCCCAACCCCGGGTAAAGGAGGAGGGTTGTGATAGGCTTGGCAAGCCAACGTCAAAACTCAGCCACTCTTATGGAGATGAAACCCATGCTGTTATATTATCATTCTTGGATGTTTTATAATCATTTTATAGCAACTTCATATCATTTTTTGGGACTAACCTATTAACATAGTGCCTAGTGCTAGTTGCTGTTTTTTACTTGTTTTTTACTTCGTAGAATATCAGTACCAAACGGAGTCCAATTGCCATGAAACTTTTTTGAGATTTTTTTGACTAGAAGACAACTTGGGAACCAAGGAAGCACCTAAGAGGAGGCCCATGGGGAACACAAGACACCAGGGGCCGCCAGAGGCCCCCGACGTGACCTGGTGGGTTGTGCGGCCCACGGCCCCCTCCGCCACCGCCTCTCAGCTCTATAAATAGCGTAATATTCCAAAAACCCTATGGGAGTCGACGAAACACAATTCCAGCCGTCGCACGTTTCAGAAGCACGAGATCCAATCTAACACCATCACGGAGGGGTGCATCGTCTTTATGGGTGCCTCTCCGATGATGCTTGTGTAGTCCACCATGGACCTACGGGTCCATAGACAGCAGCTAGATGGCTTTCTCTCTCTCTCTTTTGATTCTCAATACAATGGTCTCTTGGAGATCTATTTGATGTAATGAATATTTGTGGTGTGGTTGTTGGGATCCTATGAAGTTTGAGTTCATGATCAGTTTCTATCCATGAATATTATTTGAGTCTTGTTTGTTCTCTTATATGCATGATTATTTATAGACTCGTATTTCTTCTTCGAATCTTTGGTTTAGTAAGGCCAAATAGATCGATTTTTGTTGCCATGGGAAGAGGTGCTTTGTGATGGGTTCGATCTTGTGGTGTCCTCTCCCAGTGACATAAGGTGCAGCGAGGCACGCATGTATCGTTGCTATTAAGGATAACAAGATGGGGTCTATTCCTACATGAATAGATCTTGTATACATCATGTCATCATTCTTATTGCATTACTCTGTTTTTCCATGAACTTAATACACTAGATGCATGCTGGATAGCGGTCGATGTGTGGAGTAATAGTAGTAGATGCATAATCGTTTCGATCAACTAATCTCGAACATGATGCCTATATATTGATCATCGCCTTGGATATCGTCATGATTATTTAATCTTCTATCAATTTCACAACAGTAATTTGTTTACCCATCGTGTGCTATACTCATGAGAGAAGCCACTAGTGAAACCTACGCCCCCCGGGTCTACTCTTTCAACATATTGCTTTCCTATCTATCTTTTGCCGCTTTTGTTTTCAGACCTACTATTCCCCAAACCCAAAACTACCTTGCTGCACTTTTTATTTGCTTCTTTTATTTTGTGTTCTTGTGCGATCTATCCATCCAATCTACTACAAACTAATCTATATTTTTATTGTGGAGAGATTGACAACCTCTCTTATGCGTCGGGTTGTAAGTATTTGTTCTTTGTGTGCAGGTACCGTTTACATAGTGTTACTTGGTTCTCCTACTGGCTCGATAATTGTGGTTTCACAACAAAGGGAAATACTTACATAGCTGTGCTGCATCATCCCTTCCTCTTTGGGGAAATACCGACACAGTCTCAAGCCACATCAGTTGCCTCCGTCTAGGTTTATTAGGCTCGCGAGGAACCGAATGTTGTCCCTATTTACAAGGCTCGTATGCACCGCACTATTTTCTCCATGCCTTGTTTCCTTAAGTAGCAGTTAATAAGGCAATAAAATTACCGAATTGACTCTTTAGCGGCCGAGCATGCCAACCCTCGAATCAATCCATAGACCATTGTCTGCTTTCCAACAAATAGTAGGGTTCCTTTGATTCAAAGGAATTTCACATGATTTTTGGAGGATCGACATCCTTAGGAGTTTTTCCTACATTGGTCCTTTGATTCATTGCATTGGATCCCATAGGAATTTTTCCTATGTAATCTTTTGTACTACATTTCATAGGAAATCTAACATACACTCCAATATCTTTGTACAATTCCTTTGTTTTTTTCTATGACAACAAACACCCCTTGATAATCCTATATGGTTCAAATAGACATGCCACTCCTCAGCCCTATACTTTTTATATTCCTGCATTTTTAAAATCCCACAAATCAAAGAGGCTCGCATCATTTATTACCCAGGATCCACACTTTGAGCGCAAACGCTCCGTGCATGCCACAGTCATCGTGCTGGAGAATGTTGGTTATTATGGTAAGCCTCCAACCTAAATGTTCTCTCCTCTCTTTCTCTCTCTTCTTCTTTCCCCTTGAGAGCCCCCTCTGGCCACCTGAATCCTCTTCCCTCCTCCTTCGACGGCTTTGCCGATCGGAGTGGATATGGAAGAGGAGGCCTGACCTTTGTAAAATTTAGATCTAGTAGTAGTCTACCTGTTTGGTGGACTGGTGTTATGCCATTTGTGTTTAGAGATTGGGTGCTTGCATGCGGTGCCCGATGTTCGTCGGTCTCCTCCTCGACCTCTCCTCCGTGGTGGGGGATGGGTATGGTGAGAGGATCTGACGAGCTCTGCCATAATAAGAACAATGTGGTGCTGGGAGGGGCTGTTGTGGTGCCTTTTCCCCTTTCTTGTCTCCGCCATGCTGGTGGAAGAAGTGAAAGCACAACATGCTCCCTTGGTAGTTTTGATAATTCATGACAACATACATTGTCTCTTGGACTAACTCCTCTATCTAGTGTATTTTAGAAATAGTCCATAGAGAGTTGGGTTGGCAAAAAGGATTGTGGAGATTGTGGAATTACCCCAAGATGCAAGGAAATAGGTTGGCCAAGCTTCAAGCAAGAGGGCTCTACATTTACATTTGTGAGAAATCACTTTGAGTCCATAGGAAAGCCAATACTATTAAAACGGGGTAAAGTTTTGTTGGTGAACAAAATGCTCATATGTGCACAAGTGATAGTCACCAAAAACATCCACAAGCTCTCCCACCAAAGTCTGTATATAGACAAACATTCAAAATCGGTGCAACCAACATTCCTATCACGGTGCCACTGATTCTAGAACCTAGACAAACCCAGCCAAACCCTAGCCACTTCGGTGCAACCGATTCCATATCGGTGCCACCGAGTTTAGGTTGCCAATTTTCTGTTACACAAATTCATATTTTCGGTACCATCGAGAATGTTGGGTCGGCATCATCAAGATTGGAAATCTGACCGTTGGTCACCTTATCAGTGCAATCGAGATTCCTATATTGGTCTCACCGAGATTCAAAAGTTGCCACGTTTTGATCACTTCGGTACCACCGAGATTAACACATTGGTGTCACCGAGTTGGTCATTTTGTGTGTAATGGTTGGATTTTTGGGGATGCCTATATATACACCTCCACAACCACCTGCTTGAAAGATAAGCACTCGGAACTATTCCATACCTATCCTATCAGATTTTCTGAGAGAGAACCACCTACCCTTGTGTTGAGATCAAGATCTTCCACTCCAACCATATGGATCTTGATTTTCTAGCCTCCCCAAGTTTCTTTCCACTAATCCCATATCTTCTACCAAGCCAAATCTGTGAGAGATTGATTGTGTGTTGAGGAGTCTATCATCTTGAAGCACAAGAGCAAGGAGTTCATCGTCATTACTGAGCCTATTACCTTTTGGAGGGTGGTGCCTCCTAGATTGGTTAGGTGTCGCTTGGGAGCCTACTTCGTGTTGTGGAGTGAACCAAGAAGTTTGGAAGGGCAAGGAGATCGCCTACTTCGTGAAGATCTACCCACAGTGAGGCTAGTCCTTCATGGACGGAAGCCATATGGAATAGTCAAGGTTGCTACTTCGTGGACCCTTATGGGTGGAGCCCTCCGTGGACTCTCGCGACCGTTACCCTCGATGGGTTGAAGACTCCATAAACATGGATGTACAATAGCACCACCTATCAGAACCACGAGAAAAATCTTTGCATCTCCAATTGCGTTTGATCCTCCTATCTCATCTCTTTACTTCATGTGCAATGTCGTTACTTTCCGCTGCCATATTTGTAGACATGCATGTGTAGGGCTATTAGACTTGCTAGACTTGCTAAAACTATTAAAATCTACCAACCAATTAACTTGTAAAAAGGTTAGGTTTTAAATTCCTGCTAGTAGTCTATTCACCCCCCTCTAGACACTCTTCTAGTGATCGTACAAGTGGTATCAGAGCATTGGTCTCCATTGCTTCGGTTTAATCACCGTGGAGGAAGATGGATGTGTCTAGTGTAGAGAGTTTGAGTTGTAGAGTGCCCATTCTTGATGGAGAGTACTATAGTCAATGGAAAAATGCCATGATTGATATATTTGATAAATTCCATTTGAGAAAACACATTGAAGATCCCTATGTGCTTCCCATTGATGAATTGAATCCCACACACGAAGAGGAAATTTACATGCTTGGTAACCTTAGGACTGTCAATCTTATTGTTAGAGGCTTACCAAGATTCGTGCTTTCTCTATTGAAGAACTTTGCATGTGCTTATACATTGTGGACTGATTTGGAGAAACGTTATCCAAATCTTTCATTAGGAAATCTTGATGAAATTCTTCCTAAAACCATTGATTTTCACAAAATGAAGCCCAGTGATCCAAACTTTGATTAATGCCTATTTGAGCTCCATGATCTTATGCATACTAAGGGACATGTCACCACTATCAACAACATTATCATTGAAGCCATTCTCATTCATAAACTTGAACATTGTCATGATCACAATTCTAACGAATCTCTTGTTCTTTATGTTGAGGATTTCCCACTTGATGATGACAATGTGGAACATGACTACTTTGGTGAAGATGAGTTGTTCGACATCGAGCATGAAAAGATCATGAAGAATCCGAGTCTTATGGCAAACTCTAAGGATTACATGTCTGGAGGAAAAGAGTGGATTCTCGATAGCGGATGTACCGATCATATGTCCGGGGATAGAGAGATGTTTGAAGAGATGACACCAAACCATGGACCATGAAGGTACGTAACGTTTGGAGATAACTCCAAAGGTAAGGTACTTGGTCTTGGTAAGGTGGCCATATCCCATGATAGCTCTATTCAAAATGTTATGCTTGTTGAATCTCTTGGGTACAATCTTCTTTTTGTATCTAGACTTGTCAACCTCAGTTTCAATGTGTTATTCACAAAAGTAGATTGCCAAGTGTTTCATCAAGATAATCATAAAATGGTCTTTACCGGTTTTCGTAGAGGTGATCTATACATTGTTGATTTCACTAAGAGATCCAAACCTCGGACTTGTCTTATTGCAATATCTTCTAAAGTGTGGCTTTGGCATAGAAGACTAGGACATGTTGGCATGCGTAATTTAGACAAACTTATCAAAGGTGATCATATACTTGGTGTTAAAGATGTTATCTTTGACAAAGATAGACTTTGTAGTGCTTGTCAAGCTGGAAAGCAAGTAGGTGGAAGCCATCCTGTTAAGAATATCATGACTACTAGGAGACCACTCGAGTTACTTCACATGTATATTTTTGGTCCTAATTCTTACAAGAGTGTCAATGGAAATTCCTATGGTCTAGTTATAGTTGATGATTTTTCCAGATTTACATGGGTATTCTTTCTTGATGATAAGTCAAAGGTTCAAAATATCTTCAAGAACTTCGCTTGCAAAGCGCAAAATCAGTTTGAAGTGAAGATCAAGAAGGTTCGGAGCGATAACGGATCAGAGTTCAAGAACACCCATGTGGATACCTTTCTTGACAAAGAAGGTGTCTCACATGAGTTCTCGGCTACGTACACACCTCAACAAAATGGAGTTGTTGAGAGGAAGAATTGGACGCTTATTGAGATGTCAAGAATGATGCTTGACGAATACAAGATGCGAAGACACTTTTGGCAGAAGCTGTTGAAACAACATGTCATGCCACAAACCGAGTTTACTTGCACAAGCTTCTCGGTAAAACAGCATACGAGCTACTCACCGGTAAGAAACCCCTAGTCGGATACTTTCGGGTATTTGGCTCAAAGTGCTACATTCTTGATAAGCATCGTCATACTAAATTTGCTCCTAAATCTCATGAAGGATTCCTACTTGCTTACGGATCGAACTCTCACACTTACCATGTCTACAACAACTTCACTCGAAAAGTTGAAGAGATGGTAGATGTGAAGTTTGATGAATCTAATGGTTCGCAAGTCGAACAATTGCCAAATGATGTAGGTGATAAGGACCCTTCAGAAGCTATTCTAGATCTACCCATCGACAAGATTCGTCCCATGGAGGTGAAGGAAAGTACTTCATCAACTCAAGTGGAAGCCGCTACTTCACGTCAAGGTGAACCTCAACACGACATGGAGGCATCCACAAGTGGTACACGACGATATGATGAAGAGGAGGAAGTGCATCATGAATATCCACCACAACCACCTTCACCACCACCTCAAGGGAACGACACCTTCAACAACAACGAAGATGAAGGAGATGATGATGATAAAGAAGAAGCTCCACCATCCAACAATCGAAAGCTGACCCGAGTTCGAGCACAAGTGACCAAGAACCATCCCCTAAACCAAATCTTTTGTGATATACAAACATGGAGAATCACTCACTCTAAAACCTGTCTAGCTAAATTTTGTGAGCATTATTCTTTCATCTCTAGCATTGAGCCTTTGAATTTAGAACAAGCTCTTGAAGATGCGGATTGGGTGAACGCTATGCATGAAGAGCTTCACAACTTCGAGAGGAACGAAGTGTGGACGCTCGTGGAGAAGCTCGAGGACGAACAAAACATCATCGGAACCAAATGGGTGTTTCAGAAAAAACAAGACGAAGTAGTCAAGTCGTGCACAACAAGGCTCGTCTCGTAGCCCAAGGATATACCCAAGTCGAAGGTATGGACTAGGATGAGACTTATGCCCCCGTCGCTAGACTTGAAGCTATTCATATTCTTCTTGCTTATGCTAATCACCATGATATCACGCTTTATCAAATGGATATCAAAAGTGCATTTTTAAATGGTGAAATTGAAGAAGAGGTTTATGTTAAGCAATCGCCTGGTTTTGTGAATCCTAAGAAACCTAATCATGTTTACAAGCTTTGCAAAGCTCTTTATGGTCTTAAGCAAGCCCCTCGTGCTTGGTATAAATGTTTAACAAAGTTTCTCATTGAAAAATGTTTTGAAATTGGTAAAATTGATGCAACCTTGTTCACCAAGAGAGTTAATGGTGAATTATTTGTGTGCCAAATCTATGTGGATGATATTATCTTTAGTTCCACTAACCCTCAATTTAGTGAAAGATTTGGAAGGTTGATGTCCGAGATGTATGAGTTGTCTATGATGTGTGAGCTGAAATTCTTTCTTGGTTTGCAAATCAAGCAATCAAGATAATGAGTTTTCATCTCTCAAACTAAGTATACCAAAGACTTGATCAAAAAGTTCAACATGCAGGAATGCAAAGGTATGAAAACTGCCATGCCCACTAGTGGACATATTGATCTTACCAGGGAGGATGAACTGGTTGATCAAAAGGTTTATCTATCTATGATTGGTTCATTGCTATATCTATGTGCATCTCGTCCTGATATTATGCTTAGTGTTTGCATGTGTGCTAGATATCAAGCTGCACCTAAAGAGTGTCGTCTTTTCGCTATGAAATGTATTGTGAGATACTTGATACAAACACCAAACTTTGGCATTTGGTATCCCAAGGGATCTTCTTTTAATCTTGTTGGCTATTCCGGTTCGGACTATGCCGGTGACAAGGTTGATAGAAAATCCACCTCGGGTACTTGTCAATTTTTAGGTAGATCTCTTGTGTCTTGGTCCTCCAAGAAACAAAACTCAGTATCTTTATCTACTGCCAAAGCTGAGTATATTGCTGCTGGATCTTGTTGTGCGCAATTACTATGAATGACACAAACACTTAAGGATTATGGAATTATGTTAAAAATGTTCCATTACTTTGTGACAATGAAAGTTCTATTAAAATTGGACATAATCCTGTGCAACATTCTCGAACCAAGCATATTCAAGTTCGACATCATTTCATTCGTTATCATGTTGCCAAAGGAGATATTAATCTTAAGCATGTTTGCACTAACAAGCAATTAGCCGATATCTTTACCACGCCACTTGATGAGAAAACATTTTGTCACTTGAGGAGTGAGTTGAACATCATTGATGCTTCATACTTGAGCTAGACGCCCTCGGTTGCAAGTAAGGGCATGAGCTTTCTTGTTATTTCCATGTTCCCAAAACTCATTATCATATGCCATGGAATTCTACGCTCCCTTGTATTGCATCTACACTTTTGTAGGTACTTGGAAGAACTTGATTCCACAAGATTGCCATCAACTCCAATCATAACCAATCTTGTCATTACCAAGTATCCACAACCCCCTTGCTGATGGAAGGAAGAAGACAACAAAAACATATCCTTGACATATACTTGATCTTAGTTGCAAAATCTTAAGTGGTATCATGTCAACTGGATATATCCATTGTTCTTCGTTGCATAACTAACCTTTGTAGGTGACTAGTGTACTAGAACAAGAAGGATTTCTCCCAATACAAGATGATCTTCATGAACCTCGAGCATTCTCAACAAGTTCACCTACGAGCAACGTCATCAACATCACTCAAAGGTATGTACTCATATCCTTGAAAAGTCTTTACTCCAAGTCATGGGCTAAAACAACTCAAGTGATATGAAGACATTAAAATGCTTAATCGAAAAATGGTAACCCCATTTTGAGCTTAACGTAGAGTATGACCTATGATCAAGTATTCTTTCTTGGATCCTCAGTCAATATACTCTAATATAGGTGACCTAGTCACCGCCCATCATCTAGAGAATCTTGTGTGGTTTGCTCTCTATTTGCATGATCTCTCGTAACCACTCAAATCTTATCTAATTGATGTCCTTTGTAAAAATTTCGCATTTTTCTTTAAAAAACTATCTCTTTTGTCTCTGTGGAAACAGAAACGTGGTTTCTCATTTGGAGCCACCGATATAAATAACTCGGTTCTACCGAAATTGCAGATGAGCTGCACTACACAATCTCGGTACCATCGATTTATTTATCCCAGAGTCGCCGATTTTCCTTCTTTTCTAAATCTGTGTTTCTTAAATGTTTTTGGTATCTGTTCTTGTGATGTTCTTGTTCCTTCGATGACTCCTTCTTTATTAAAAAAAGGGAGACATAATAAGAAGCTAGTCTTAGGGGGAGAAATTATTTATTCAAGGATCCCTAGCTCCAAGGAGAAGAAGACTAAAATTTGCAAAAGGGAGAGAAGTTACATTCATGATTCCCTTAGTACTTTTCTATGAACCCTACTTTCAATGACCCATGTGTTGGAAATATTCCCTAGAGGCAATAATAAAGTGGTTATTATTGTATTTCCTTGTTCATGATAATTGTCTATTTTTCATGCTATAATTGTATTAAAAGGAAACCATAATGCATGTGTGAATACATAGACCACAACGTGTCCCTAGTGAGGCTCTAGTTGGCTAGCTCGTTGATCAATAGATGGTCACGGGTTCATGACCATGGACATTGGATGTCATTGAAAACGGGATCACATCATTAGGAGAATGATGTGATGGACAAGAGCCAGTCCTAAGCATAACACAAGATCATGTAGTTCGTCTGCTAAAGCTTTTCTAATGTCAAGTATTGTTTCCTTAGACCATGAGATTGTGAAACCCCTGGATACCTTAGGAATACTTTGGGTGTGCCAAACGTCACAACATAACTAGGTGGCTGTAAAGGTACACTACAGGTATCTCCGAAAGTATCTGTTGGGTTGGCACGAATCGAGACTGGGATTTGTCACTCCATGTGACGGAGAGGTATCTCTGGGCCCACTCGGTAAGACATCATCATAATAAGCTCAATGTGACTAAGGAGTTAGCCACGGGATGATGTGTTACGGAACGAGTAAAGAGACTTGCCGGTAACGAGATTGAACAAGGTATAGGGATACCGACGATCGAATCTCGGGCAAGTATCATACCGGTAGACAAAGGGAATTGAATACGGGACTGATTGAATCCCCGACATCATGGTTCATCCTATGAGATCATCGTGGAGCATGTGGGAGCCAACATGGGTATCCAGATCCCGCTGTTGGCTATTGACCGGAGAGGTGTCTTAGTCATGTCTATGTGCCTCCCGAACCCGTAGGGTCTACACACTTAAGGTTCGATGATGCTAGGGTTATAGGGAAATAGTGTATGTGGTTACCGAAGGTTGTTTGGAGTCCCGGATGAGATCCCAGGCATCACGAGGAGCTCCGAAATGGTCTGGAGGTAAAGATTCATATATAGGAAGTGAGGTTTTGGTCACCGGAAGAGTTTCGGGCATCACTGGTAATGTACCGGGACCACCGGAAGGGTTCCGTGGTCCACCGTGTGGGGCTAGTGGCACCAGAGGGCTGCATGGACCGAAGGTGGGACGGAACCAGCCCTAGGTGGGCTGGTGCGCCTCCACACCCAGCCCAAGGCGCAACAAAGGTGGTAAGGGGGGAACCGTAGGTGCAGATGGGCCCAAGGCCCACCTAGGGCGCCGCCCCTCCCTCTCTCTCTCTGGCCGCCGCACCAGATGGGATCTGGGGCTGCCGCCGGCCCTTAGGGTGGGAACCCTAGGGCTGTGCCCTCCCTCCTCCTCCTCCTATAAATAGTGGGGTTTTGGGGCTGCCAACAACACAAGTTTCTTCCTTCCTTGGCGCAACCCTACTCCTCCTACTCCTCGTTCTCCGTAGTGCTTGGCGAAGCCCTGCCGAAGTACCACGCAGCTCCACCGTCACCATGCCATCCTACTGACGGAGCTCTCCCTCAACCTATCCTTCCTCCTTGATGGATCAAGGCATAGGAGACATCACCGGGCTGCACGTGTGTTGAACAAGGAGGCGCCGTTGTTTGGCGCTTAGATCGGAATCCACCAAGATTTGAATCGCTGCGAGTACGACTCCACCAACCGCGTTCTAGCAATGCTTCCTCTTAGCTATCTTCAAAGGTATGAAGATGCACTCACCCCTTACTCGTTGCTGGTTTCTCCATAGATTGATCTTGGTGGTCGTAGGATTTTTTTTGATTTACTACTATGTCTTCCAATAGTGGCATCATGATCTAGGTCTATGCATAGAATCTATGCACGAGTGGAACACAAGTTGTTGTGGGCGTCGATCTTGTTAATTTGCTTACTGTTACTAGTCTTATCTTGATTCGGCGGTATTGTGGCATGAACCGGCCCAAACCAACTTTACACATACGCTTACGTGAGATCGGTTCCACCGCCTGACATGCACTTGTTGCATAAGGTGGCTAGCAGGTGTCTGTCGCTCCCACCTTAGTTAGATCGGATTCAATGAAAAGGGTCCTTATGAAGGGTAAATAGCAATTGGCATATCACGTTGTGGTTTTGGCGTAGGTAAGAAACGTTCTTGCTAGAAACCTATAGCAGCCACGTAAAAACTTGCAACAACAAATTAGAGGATGTCTAACTTGTTTTTGCAGCATATGCCTTGTGATGTGATATGGCCAAAGGATGTGATGTGATGCATTTTGATGTATGAGATTGATCATGTTCTTGTAATAGGATTCACGACTTGCATGTCGATGAGTATGACAACCGGCAGGAGCCATAGGAGTTGTCTTAATTTATTGTATGGCCTGCATGTCAATCATAAACGCCATGTAATTACTTTACTTTATTGCTAAACGTTAGCCATAGTAGTAGAAGTAATAGCTGGTGAGACAACTTCATGAGGACACGATGATGGAGATCATGATGATGGAGATCATGGTGTCGTGCCGGTGACAATGATGATCATGGTGCCCCGAAGATGGAGATCAAAGGAGCAAGATGATATTGGCCATATCATGTCACTATATTGATTGCATGTGATGTTTATCATGTTTACATCTTATTTGCTTAGAATGACGGTAGCTAAATAATATGATCTCTTACTAAAATTTCAAGAAATGTGTTCACCCTAACTGTGCACCGTTGCTAAGGTTCGTTGTTCCGAAGCACCATGTGATGATCGGGTGTGATAGGTTCTAACGTTCGCATACAACGGGTGTAAGCCAGATTTACACACGCAATACACTTAAGTTGACTTGACGAGCCTAGCATGTACAAACATGGCCTTGGAACACAGAGGACCAAAAGGTCGAACATGAGTCGTATAGAAGATACAATCAACATGGAGATGTTCACCATGGATGACTAGTCCGTCTCATGTGATGATCGGACATGGGCTAGTTAACGTGGATCATGTGTCACTTGGATGACTAGAGAGATGTTTATGTAAGTGGGAGTTCATTAAATAATTTGATTATGTGAACTTAATTATCATGAACTTAGTCTAAAAATTGTCTTTACAATCTATATTTTAGATCCAGTGGCCAACGCTAATGTTGCCCTCAACTTCAATGCGTTCCTAGAGAAAACCAAGCTGAAAGATGATGGAAGCAACTATGCAGACTGGGTCCATAGCTTGAGGATCATCCTCATAGCTTCCAAGAGATTGTATGTCCTTGATGCACCGCTAGGTGACGCACCCATTTTCCCAGCGACTCAAGACGTTATGAACGCTTAGCAGTCGCGTTGTGATGATTACTCCCTGGTTCAGTGCGGCATGCTTTACAGTTTAGAACCGGGGCTCCAAAAGTGTTTTGAGCAACACGGAGCATATGAGATGTTCCAAGAGCTGAAATTGGTTTTCCAAGCTCATGCACGGGTTGAGAGATATGATCTCTCCGACAAGTTCTTCAGTTGTAAGATGGAGGAAAATAGTTCTGTCAGTGAGCACGTACTCAAAATGTCTGGGTTGCACAACCGCTTGACTCAGCTGGGAGTTAATCTTCCGAATGACTCAATCATTGACACAATCCTCTAGTCGCTTCCACCTAGCTACAAGAGCTTTGTGATGAAACTACAACATGCTGGGTATGGAGAGGTCCATTCCTAAGTTGTACTCGATGCTGAAATCAGTAGAGGTCGAGATCAAAAAGGAGCATCAAGTGTTGATGGTGAATAAGACCACTAGTTTCAAGAAAGGCAAGGGTAAGAAGAACTTCAAGAAGGATGGCAAAGCAGTTGCCGTGCCCGGTAAGCAAGTTGCGGGGAAGAAGAACAAGAATGGACCCAAGCCTGAGACTGAGTGCTTTTATTGCAAGGGTATCGGTCACTGGAAGCGGAATTGCCCCAAGTACTTAGCGGGTAATAAGGCCGGCAATGTTAAAGGTATATGTGACATACTTGTTATTGATGTGTACCTTACCAACGCTCGTAGTAGCTCTTGGGTATTTGATACCGGTGCAGTTGCTCACATTTGTAACTCCAAGCAGGAGCTGCGGAATCAGCAGAGAGTGGCAAAGGACGAGGTGACGATGCGCGTCGGGAATGGTTCCAAGGTCGATGTGATCACCGTCGGCGCGTTACCTCTACATCTACCTTCGGTATTAGTTTTAAACCTCAATAATTGTTATTTCTTACCAGCTTTGAGCATGAACATTGTATCTAGATCTCGTTTGATGCGAGATGGCTACTCATTTAAATCTGAGAATAATGGTTGTTCTATTTATATGAGAGAAATGTTTATGGTCATGCCCCTCTGGTCAATGGTTTATTTTTGATGAATCTCGAACGTGATGTTACACATGTCCATAATGTGAGTACCAAAATATGTAAGGTTGATAACGATAGTCCCACTTACATGTGGCACTGCCGCCTTGGTCATATTGGTGTCAAACGCATGAAGAAACTCCATGCTGATGGACTTTTAGAGTCTCTTGATTTTGAATCATTTGACACGTGTGAACCATGCCTCATGGGCAAGATGACCAAGACTCCGTTCTCCGAAACAATGGAGTGAGCAACTTGTTGGAGATAATACAGACCGATGTATGCGGTCCAATGAGCGTTGAGGCTCGCGGTGGCTACCGTTATGTTCTCACCCTCACTGATGACTTGAGCAGATATGGATATGTCTACTTAATGAAACACAAGTCTGAAACCTTTGAAAAGTTCAAGGAATTTCAGAGTGAGGTAGAGAATTAACATGACAGGAAAATAAAGTGCCTATGATCTGATCGTGGCGGAGAATATTGAAGTCACGAGTTTGGCACACACCTAAGGAAATGTGGAATTGTTTCACAACTCACGCCGCCTGGCACACCTCAGCGAAATGGTGTGTCTGAACGTCCTAATCGCACTCTATTGGATATGGTGCGATCTATGATGTCTCTTACCGACTTACCGCTATCATTTTGGGGTTATGCATTAGAGACTGCCGCATTCACTTTAAATAGGGCACCGTCTAAGTCCATTGAGACGACACCGTATGAATTATGGTTTGGAAAGAAACCTAAGCTGTCGTTTCTAAAAGTTTGGGCATGCGATGCTTATGTGAAGAAACTTCAACCTGAGAAGCTCGAACCGAAAGCAGAAAAGTGCGTCTTCATAGGATACCCAAAAAACTATTGGGTATACCTTCTACCTCAGATCCGAAGGCGAAGTCTTTGTTGCCAAGAATGGATCCTTTCTAGAGAAAGAGTTTCTCTTGTAATAAGTAAGTGGGAGGAAAATATAACTTGATGAGGTATTTGTACCTTCACTCGAATCGGAAAGTAGCGCAACACGAGAAGTTGTTTCTGTGGAGCATGCACCGGCTGGAGAGGAAGTCAATGATGATGATCATGAAACTTCAGATCAAGTTGCTATTCAAAGGTCCACTAGGACACATTCTGCACAAGAGTGGTTCAGCAACCATGTCCTAGAGATCATGTTGTTGGACAATGGTGAACCTTCAAACTATGAAGAAGCGATGGCGGGCCCGGATTCCAACAAATGACTTGAAGCCATGAAATCCGAGATAGGATCCATGTATGAGAACAAAATATGGACTTTGGTGGACTTGCCTGATGATAAGCGAGCCATAGAAAATAAATGGATCTCTAAGAAGAACATTGAGGCAGATGGTAATGTGACTGTCTATAAGGCTCGGCTTGTCACTAAGGGTTATCGACAAGTTCAAGGAGTTGACTACGATGAGACTTTCTCTCCCGTAGCAATGTTGAAGTCCGTCCAAATCATGTTAGCAATTGCCGCATTTTATGATTATGAGATCTGGCAAATGGATGTCAAAACGACATTCCTTAATGGCTTCTTTAAGGAAGAACTGTATATGATGCAGCCAGAAGGTTTGTCGATCCTAAAGATGCTAACAAAGCATGCAAGCTCCAGTGCTCCATCTATGGGATGGTGCAAGCATCTCGGAGATGGAGCATTCGCTTTAATGAGGTGATTAAAATGTTTGGGTTTGTACAGGTTTATGGAGAACCCTGTATTTACAAGAAAGTGAGTGGGAGCTCTGTAGCATTTCACATATTATATGTGGATGACATACTGATAATGGGAAATGATATAGAACTCCTAGAAAGTGTAAAGGCCTACTTGAATAAGTGTTTTTCAATGAAGGACCTTGGAGAATCTGCTTACATATTAGGTATTAAGATCTATAGAGATAGATTGAGACGCCTCATAGGTATTTCACAAAGCACATACCTTGACAAGATATTGAAGAAGTTCAGTATGGATCAGTCCAAGAAGGGGTTCTTGCCTGTGTTGCAGGGTGTGAGATTGAGTACGACTCAATGCTCGACCACGACAATGGATAGAGAAGAGATGAGTGTCATCCCCTATGCTTCAGCCATAGGCTCTATTATGTATGCCATGCTGTGTACCAGACCTGATGTGAACCTTGCCATAAGTTTGGTAGGGAGGTACCAAAGTGATCTCGGAGCGAACACTGGACAGCGGTCAAGAATATCCTGAAGTACCTGAAAAGGACAAAGCACATGTTTCTCATATATGGAGGTGCCGAAGAGCTCATCGTAAGGGGTTATGTCGATGCTAGCTTCGACACAGATCCGGACGACTCCAAGTCACAAACCGGATACATGTATATTTTGAACAGAGGGGCAGTCAGCTGGTGCAACAGCAAGCAAAGCGTCGTGGTGGCACCTACATGTGAAGCGGAATACATAGCTGCTTCGGAAGCAGCAAAGGAAGGAGTCTGGATGAAGGATTTCATCACCGACCTAGGAGTGATTCCCAATGCGTCGGGCCCGATGACTCTATTCTGTGACAACACTGGAGCTATTGCCCTTGCGAAGGAGCCCAGGTTTCACAAGAAGACAAGACACATCAAGCGCCGCTTCAACTCCATCCGTGATTACATTCAGGAGGGAGATATAGATATTTGTAAAGTACATACGGATCTGAATGTCGCAGATCTGTTGACTAAACCTCTCTCACGAGCAAAACATGAACAACACCAGAATGCTATGGGTGTTCGATTCATCACAATGTAACTAGATTATTGACTCTAGTGCAAGTGGGAGACTGTTGGAAATATGCCCTAGAGGCAATAATGAAATGGTTATTATTGTATTTCCTTGTTCATGATAATTGTCTATTGTTCATGCTATAATTGTGTTAACCAGAAACCGTAATGCATGTGTGAATACATAGACCACAACATGTCCCTAGTGATCCTCTAGTTGGCTAGCTCGTTGATCAATAGATGGTCACGGTTTCATGACCATGGACATTGGATGTCATTGATAACAGGATCACATCATTAGGAGAATGATGTGATGGACAAGACCCAATCCTAAGCATAGCACAAGATCGTGTAGTTCGTCTGCTAAAGCTTTTCTAATGTCAAGTATCGTTTCCTTAGACCATGAGATTGTGCAACTCCCAGATACCCTAGGAATACTTTGGGTGTGCCAAACGTCACAACATAGCTAGGTGGCTATAAAGGTACACTACAGGTATCTCTGAAAGTATCTGTTGGGTTAGCACGAATCGAGACTAGGATTTGTCACTCCATGTGACGGAAAGGTATCTCTGGGCCCACTCGGTAAGACATCATCATAATGAGCTCAATGTGACTAATGAGTTAGCCACAGGATGATGTGTTACGGAACGAGTAAAGAGACTTGCTGGTAACGAGATTGAACAAGGTATAGGGATACCGACGATCGATTCTCGCGCAAGTATCATACCGGTAGACAAAGGGAATTGAATACAGGATTGATTGAATCCCCGACATCGTGGTTCATCCGATGAGATCATCGTGGAGCATGTGGGAGCCAACATGGGTATCCAGATCCCGCTGTTGGGTATTGACCGGAGAGGTGTCTCAGTCATGTCTACATGTCTCCCGAACCCGTAGGGTCTACACACTTAAGGTTCGATGACGCTAGGGTTATAGGGAAATGGTATACCTGGTTACCGAAGGTTGTTCAGAGTCCCATATGAGATACCAGACATCACGAGGAGCTCCGGAATGGTCCGGAGGTAAAGATTGATATATAGGAAGTCCAGTTTTGGTCATCGGAAGAGTTTCGGGCATCACGGGTAACATACCGGGACCACCGGAAGGGTTCCGGGGGTCCACCGTGTGGGGCCACTGGCACCAGAGGGCTGCATGGGCCGAAGGTGGGAGGGAACCAGCCCCAGGTGGGCTGGTGCGCCTCCACACTCAGCCCAAGGCACAGTAAAGGTGGGAATGGAGGAACCCTTGGCGCAGATGGGCCCAAGGCCCACCTAGGACGCCGCCCCTCCCTCTCTCCCTCTGGCCGCCGCACCAGATGGGATCTGGGGCTGCCACCCGCCCTTAGGATGGGAACCCTAGGGATATGCCCTCCCTCCTCCTCCTCCTATAAATAGTGGGGGTTTTGGGGCTGCCAAGAACACACTTTTCTTCCTCCCTCGGTGCCGCCCTACTCCTCCTACTCCTCGTTCTCCGTAGTGCTTGGCGAAGCCCTGCCGGAGTACGACGAAGCTCCATCGTCACCATGCCGTCGTGCTGCCAGAGATCTCCCTCAACCTCTCCTTCCTCCTTGCTGGATCAAGGCGTAGGAGACGTCACCGGGCTGCACGTGTGTTGAACGCGGAGGCATTGTTGTTCGGCGCTTAGATCGGAATCCACCGCGATCTAAATCGCTGCAAGTATGACTCCACCAACCACGTTCTAGCAACGCTTCCGCTTAGCGATCTTCAAAGGTATGAATATGCACTCACCCCTTACTCGTTGCTGGTTTCTTCATAGATTGATCTTGGTGGTCATAGGAATTTTTTTGATTTACTACTACGTCTCCCAACACCTTGCTCTCGAGGATACCTTCCTTGTCAATGATCCCTGTCACTACTCCTAAGTTTAATATTTTTGGTAATTTATGCCAAAGGGAGAGAAGAACAAAGCTTCATGCTAAAGGGAGAGTTAAATGCTTATGCAAAGGGGGAGATATGATTTAGGGGGAGAGGAGAATATCAAAAGTTCACACTTATATAAACAAGGAGAGAATACCAAAGTAAGGGGGAGAATCTTCCATGTGAACAGTCAACAAGCTCTCAATAATATTCTTGTTCACATTAGACTTTTTTCTCACCCTATCCAATCCCAATATCTACATGCTGAGATTCAGGGGGAGAGGATGAACTACCACTTTCATATCTAAGGGGAGAAAGATATAAAAGATTAATGCTCAAGGAAGAGACATATCAATCTTAAGGACTATCATATTTTATATGTTCTCCATATCTTGGTATCCTTTGAGTTCTATTACTTTCTTTAGTTCAATACTCTTGTGTTTCCTAACATTGTTTTCTCAAGTGTGTCTCTACTACTAGAATGCTCAAGAACTCAAGGTAAGTATATGCATCATATCTTTGATCAATATGATCTCTTGCTTCTTGCACATATTGTTTGCAAGAGTGAAGTCTTGATCGAGGATACACCTCATTCATATACATTTGATGCAAATAGCCAAGATACACATGAGCTTTGATATCCCTTCTACTATTTGTGTGTCCATGCATTCCAAAGCAACTATCCAAGGAGTGCACACATTTAGGGGGAGAAAATCTAAGTCATGTGTTTCTCAAATTCTTCATTATGTCCATGCATATATTTATTTGAATCTTTGATTGTATGTTGTCATCAATTACCAAAAAGCGGGAGATTGAAAGCACAACATGCTCCCTTGGTGGTTTTGATAATTCATGAGAACATACATTGTCTCTTGGACTAACTCCTCTATCTAGTGTATTTCAGATAATAGTCCATGGAGAGTTGGGTTGGCAAAAAGGATTCTGGAGATTGTGGAATTACCCCAAGATGCAAGGAAATGGGTTGGCCAAGCTTTAAGCAAGAGGACTATACATTTTACATTTGTGAGAAATCACTTTGAGTCCATAGGAAAGCCAATACTATTAAAAGGGGGTAAGGTTTTGTTGGTGAACAAAATGCTCATACGTGCACAAGTAATAGTCACCAAAAACATCCACAAGTTCTCCCACCAAAGTCTGTCTATAGCCAAACATTCAAAATCGTTGGAACCAACATTCCTATCCCGGTGCCACCGATTCTAGAACCTAGACAGACTCAGCCAAACCCTAGCCACTTCGGTGCAACCGATTCCATACCGTTGCCATCGAGTTTAGGTTGCCAACTTCTATTACGCAAATTCACATATTCGGTACCACCGAGAATGTTGGGTCGGCGTTACTGAGATTGGAAATCTGACCATTGGTTAACTTATCGGTGCAACTGAGATTCCTATATTGGTCTCACCGAGATTCAAAATTTGCCACCTTTTGATCACTTTGGTACCACCGAGATTAACACATCGGTGTCACCGAGTTGGTCATCTTGTGTGTAACGGTTGGATTTTTGGGGATGCATATATATACCCTCGACCACCACCTACTCGAAAGAGAAGCACTCGGAACTATTCCACACCTATCCTATCATATTTTCTGAGAGAGAACCACCTACCCTTGTGTTGAGGTCAAGATCTTCCACTCCAACCATATGGATCTTGATTTCTAGCCTCCCCAAGTTGCTTTCCACCAATCTCATCTCTTCTACCAAGTCAAATCTATGAGAGAGTGATTGTGTGTTGAGGAGTCTATCATCTTGAAGCACAAGAGCAAGGAGTTCATCGTCATTACAGAGCCTATTACCTTTTGGAGGGTGGTACCTCCTAGATTGGTTAGGTGTTGCTTGGGAGCCTCCTACTTCGTGTTGTCGAGTGAACCAAGAAGTTTGTAAGGGCAAGGAGATCGTCTACTTCATGAAGATCTACCCATAGTGAGGCTCGTCCTTCGTGGACGGAAGCCATATGGAATAGTCAAGGTTGCTACTTCGTGGACCCTTATGGGTGGAGCCCTCCATGGACTCTCGCGACCGTTACCCTCGGTGGGTTGAAGACTCCATAAACGTGGATGTACGATAGCACCACCTATCAGAACCATGGGAAAAATCTTTGCGTCTCCAATTGCGTTTGATCTTCCTATCTCATCTCTTACTTCATGTGCAATGTCTTTACTTTCTGCTGCCATATTTGTAGACATGCATGTGTAGGGCTGTTAGACTTGCTAAAATTGTTAAAGTCTGCCAACCAATTAACTTGGGAAAAGGTTAGATTTTAAATTCCTGCTAGTAGTCTATTCACCCCCCTCTAGACACTCTTTTAGTGATCCTACAAGAAGGATGGAGGGGAAGGTTTGCCTCAGCTTTGTTTCCTGGTGCTGGGCCTCGCCGGGTCCTAGCTTCTGGTGTAGGTAGCATGTTCCCCATATCTGCAGAAAGCCTTGCGTCATCGATTTGGAATTTGATGATGGGGATCCTGGGCGTAGTCGATGGTGGTCTCTGAGGATCTACGACGCCCATGGTGGCTGGCGGGCCTCCTCCAATCCATTGAATCCACGGGCTGAAGGGCGGCCAATCTTTTTCCTCCAGGCCATGATGCCAAAAGGGAGGCAATGTTGTACCCAGCTGGAGTCTGTAGTGTGCTACAGAGGTCTCGCTGGACCAAGTGGTCCGTCCCCGACACCGGCGACATTGTATCCAGCAGGGTGCAGCAAGGACCCGATCACGTTTTTAATTTTCATAGCGAGGTCTTTTTCGTAAGATGCAGGGACATGTTTGTATTTCCAAGTTTCTTAAAGGTCCTTGTTGTAAGTTGTACTGTCCACCGACTTAATCAATGAAGTGTCGGGTCCTTCGGGACCCTTCTAGTGTTAAAAAAATCTGCATTTAATTACCCCCCTGATTTTCACGAGGATGAGGGCCACTCTAATTTAATCATGCAACTAATCCTATCGGGCGAACCAACCTATGGTCGGATGGTTAGAGGGACTGTGGTATCCCTAGCCCACCAGGGTTCAAGTCTTGGTGCTCGCATTTATTCCTGGATTTATTTCAGGATTTCTGACGATACACATTTAGTGGGAGGAGATATTCGTGTCGATGATGAGGCGCCTATGGGGACTTCTTAAATCTCAAGATGATATGCCGACGCAGTATCTCGAAGGTACTCATAGGGATAGGGTGTGTGCTGCGCATTCATAGAGATGAGCATATATGCGTGTTTGTAAATGCTTGCGTCTGTACTATGTTAAAAAATCGAGCGTGAAAACGCTCGCGCGTGATATAGCAGTGCCTTTTCTATGTTAGTTGGCGCACGTGTTCGTCGTATTGGGAAGGAGCCCCTTGCATCAAATTAAGCCTTGTGTTGCATGCAAAAAGGTGTGTGCATGCAGCCGGATCACATATTTTTTGGCATTTAATTGGACGCAGTGTCATTGTTTTATCACGACAGATGCCATAGGGTGGCTTATCGTAGGTGGTTAGGGCCGGAGGACGCCGAGGGGCTCCGAGTGCGAGATTGGGCACAAGCGGTGATGACACATGATGTACCCAGGTTCAGGGCCCTCCGAGGGAGGTAACACCCCTAGTCCTGCTTGGTTTAGTTGGATGGATGAGTATGTGTACAAGGATGCTCCTGGAGCTGTGTCTAGAGGAGGAAGAAGGAGCAGCCGGCTCGTCTTCCTCTGCTACTGGAGGGGTTTTGAGAGTTCTATGGGTGCACGAGAGTGATCGTCCATCCCCGTTGCTTGGGGGGCTCGGGGTTTTTTATAGGCCAACCCCCGGCTCTACAATATATCTAAAGTATAGGGGTGGGGGGACCCGGCTGGCAGTCTCTCCGGCTGGCCAGGGGGTCCCACCATTCGCACCGTCGCATCGTCTGCGGGGCCCATCGGCTGAGCGGTCCTGTCTCCCGCTGGGGCCTGGCAGCTGGCTCTGCGATTGGCTCTTGCTCACCTGCCACGACACGGGTCGCCCGGGAGGCGTCGTCTAGCGCCAGCCGACCAAGATCTCCGGTATGGCCGGCGGTACTGTAGCCACACCGAGGTAGGTAATCGAGTGGGCGAGGGCATGCCGACACTGTTCCCTCGCCCGGTCGTGCTCGCCGAGGTCAGCGGCCCAGACGGCCGGACTGTAGCCATGCGCTTCCGTGTGTCAGCGGCCACTGTGGCCTCAGGGCAGCCCGTCATGGCGGTCAAGTCATGTCATTGTACCAGTGCGTAAAGGGACGAGACATCTCTTGTCCGTCCCAGGGTTAATGGAGGAGGCGGCCCAGAGGCAGCCGGCCGCGCCTAGCCGGTCGGGGGTCGAGCCGGCTCCTTAACCAGTCGTCCGTGGTGCCAGCCGGTGGCAGCGTGGGCCGTCCGTCCTCCAGCCGGGCATGTCGAGCCGACCGCGTGGTTTTTCTTTGAAACGCAAAGGGGAGGACCCTAGTGCTTTGGCCTACCCAGGGGTAATAACCCCATCAGTAGTCCCCAAAGCCGGCGGGGGCCTGCGTCTGGCGGACAGAGGGGGGCCGGCGGCTTCCCCTAGTGATGCCCGCCTCCGGCGCGAAGCCGAAGGGGCAGCCCGGTCGGCCGTTGGTCCCGACGCCTCGGGCGTCGGTGCGTCGCCCCGGGACCCACACCGGCCCGCCGTGCGCCACATGGTGAGTAATGATGTGGCGGGCCCCGTGCACACAGGGAGACGAGATGTCGGCCTGGGCCTAGCCTGCTTGGCTCCATGCATATCCCAGTAGGCCTCAGGGCGCAAGCCGGGATCCTCTGCGCCCCGAAGCGGCCGTTATGGCCCGGGGCCACCCACGCATGCGATGTCTCCGGGGGAGTGGGCGCAGTTAATCCCACGTCCCCCGGTCGTGGCCTCCCCTATAAAAGGACAGGAAGGGCAGGGGCGGAGATACCCGCATCTCGCTCGCCCCATTGTTGCCCGTCTTCCTTGCTTCCCTGCCTTCCTCGCGCGACACCGCACCCGAAACCGCAACCGCGCCCGCATGCCGCACCGCCGCCGCGATGGCCGATGGACACAGCGGGAGCTGGGCTGGCTCCATTGTGGTCGAGGCGGATACTACCGAGCTCCACCGTGCGCGCATGCTACCGTCGGAGGAGCGGGTGGTCGCATGTGCGCCGTGCGACGAGGTGGCACCGGCGCCACAACCGGGAGAACACGTCGTGTTCCTCTAGCATTTCTCCCTGGCTTCGGGCTCCCGGTGAGCCTTTTCTTCCGCCAACTTCTTGACACTTTCGATCTCCAGCCGCATCATCTTGTCCCCAACGCCATCTTGTACCTCGCCGCGTTCGTGATGCTGTGCGAGGGTTATCTTGGCATTCTCCCCTTTATCGATTTCTTCAACGCTCTCTTTTATCTTAAGCCATTGAAAAGCGACGCCTGCGGGGGCATGGTGGTGTGTTGCCATGGCGTCGCGCGCTTCCCACCTCTTTCTCTCATCGACTCCATCAAGGGATGGCACCGAACGTTCTTCTACGTGAAGAATGCCGACCCGAAAACGGACTACATCCGGCGGCCTCCTTTTGTCGACATGCAGTCCACCAGGTGAACTGGCTAGGGGCTGCTCCGTGCGGCATGGCCCTGGAGGAGCTTGGCCGGCTCACGTAGCTGAAGAGCTTTGAGGGGCTGGTCGCCGCCGACCTGGTGGCAGCTTTCATCTCGCGCCGGGTGTTGCCCCTCCAGCTGAGGCCGCACCGGATCTGTGACATGTCCGGTCGGTGCGACCCCTACCAGCTCTCCACCATCGAACTTATGCCGGCTTAGGTTGCGAAGCGCGTGAACGCCCTTATGACGTTCAAGCTGAAGCCCGTGTCGTGGTCCTTCTGCATGGAGCCATACGACCGCATCAACCGCCCCCTGGTAAGTCTTTCGTCGAGGAGGTTTTTCCTTCGTTTGATACTTACCAGCCGGCAGCTGTCTGGAGAACTTACTTTGACGTGCTGACCGTAGCTGTTGGTGCGACAGAATACGCCGGACGGCCCGCACCCTCAAATCTTCGAGGCGAAGCGTGAAAACTCCGACTCCGAAGATTACGAGACGGGAGGCCCCCTGGAGTAGGGGGTGGACTCCTCGGGAGGAGTCGACGAGCCGGCAGACCCGCGAGCCGGTGCCCCCAGCGGAGCCGAAGGATCCGGTGCTGCCAGGGAGCCCAGCAGAGCGGGTGAGTTCCCTCTTGCCCCCACGATCAGGGACTTGACGGACGACGACGATGATGATGATGGCTTAATGATTCTAAACGATCCTCCTCCCTCAACATGCCAGGGTTGGAGGAGCGAGGAGCGGCGGCTCAAGCCCGGGTGGCCGGAGCAGCCGGCCGGGTGAAGAGGCTGGCTCAGGGGGGCCAGCGGCCCCGCCGCCAGTCTCGAAGTGGGTGAAGGTGGCCGCGCGGAAGCCGCCGCCGCGTGCTAAGCGGGCCTTGCCCCTCGTCATTGGGCAAGTCTCTTTTATCGCGTAAGTTCTCCTTCCGGTTCGCGAGTCGGTTAAAAACCGGTCCTTGGGCGCTGCAGTGACCCCATCGAGCTCCACGAGGAGGAGCCGGCGGGAGATCCGACGGATGCCACCAACCGGCTGGCCCATGACCATGTGGCCACCCAGCGGGAGGAGAAGAGGAGGCTCGCGGAGCTACGAGCCTCCAAATCCGGGATGCAAGGAGGGGCCTCGCATTTTGGGACCTCGAGCAGCCGGAGGCGGAGGAGGTCGGCGGATCCCCCGCGGCTGTCAGACTCGGCAACAGAATCGCCCCGCATGTCGAGGCCTTCATCGAGCGAGTCGCAAGGGGCAACCATGGATCTGCCGGCGCCCTCCGTTCGCGTAGGAGGCGGCCCCAGTGAGGGCGACGACGACGGAGCCGGCTCCCGAGGCGGCCCGGCCCGAGATGCCGGAGGTGACCCCGCTTGCGGCCGAGCCGGCACGGGTTGAGGTGCCGGAGGCCCTGGTGGTCCTAGAGGCGGTGTCAGAGGTGGCGGCCATGGAGGTGGAGGTGCCGTCCATCGCGATCGTCGCGCCGGAGCGGCAGGACGCGAAGGCGGCGATGGCGCTGGGTGGAGGGCCGACGGGAAGCGACCCTCGGACCCTTGCTGGCGTCAACCTACCCCCGACGGCTGGCGCCATGGCAAGCCCGAGCGGCAGCAGCGGCCGGGCCCGAAGGACCCTGCGGTCAATGCAGGAGGTACTCCGAGACTGGGAGGCGCTAATGCGTGCGCCGGCCCTGCCGGCTCCCTAGGTGGGTGGCCCGGTCCCATCCTTCGGGGACTTGGGGAGCGTCCTAGACCGGTGCCGGCAAGAGCTGGCTCGGTTCGCAGAGGCGGTAGACGCCACCCTGTAGAGTGCAGAGGTAAGCTCAATTGCTTTGACTTGGTATTTTCAGTGGGGGCACGCGAGCGCACCCACTGGGTGTAGCCCCCAAGATGCGGGCCGACTGGCCGGCTGACGAGCAGCCATGTCGGATCTCTTTTGAGTGCATCTTGATCTTTGCATCTTTGCGTCAGGAGGGAACCTCCCTACTCCAGAAGCTATTCGAGGAGGCGATTGCCATCCACGACCATGAAAAATATGGCTTCTACCACCTGGAGGAGGAGCTGGCACGCGTGCAAGGTCAGTTGAGCTTCGCAGGAGGGGCACAAAGCTCCCGAGAGCCGGCTGACACCTGTTGTGCCTTGCAAGTCACCTGGCCACCCTTCGGGAGGAGAAGACTGGGCTCGTCTCCGAGCGGGACCGGCTGGCGCAAGACATCTAGGCGGTCACGCAGGAGAAGGACCGGCTGGCCACGCTACTGGCAGACAGGGAGGCGGTCCGGGACTGGCTCCAGGCCGAGGCGGCGAAGGAGGTGGCGGCCCGGGAGACGGCCGTCAAGGAAGCGGCTGATGCCGCCCTGAGGACTGCCGCCATCCAAGGCGAGGTGACCCATCTCGAGAGGATGCTCGAGGAGGTCAAGGGTTCCCTCGCCGCATCGGAGGCGGCCCTAGCGTCGCAGTGCAAGGCGGTGCTCAACTTCGCCCTTGGGGTGGACGACACGATTGAAGGTAAGTGCCAGTTTTTCTTTTCCCCAGCCGGTTGCTTTTTTCTTTGCTAGTTCTTGTGTTTCAATTTGCCTTTCTTTTCTTCTCCTCTTCTTTCTTCCAGGGCGCTTCCTGGAAACTCAGCGCCGCGCTGCACGCGCCATTGAGGAGCACCGAGAGTACCTTCGGGAGTGCGGTCACTCCATCGAGGAGGACGCCGTGTGGGACGCGAACGAGATCGGGCTCGCCATCGAGATGCGGATGACCATTCTTGAGCGGAGCATGGATCGGCTGAAGGTAGCCGACAAAGAGGTCATTGCCACACTATGGCCGAGCCTCGGGGGAGCTCCGACGAACCACGTGGCCCAGTGGCTAGAGCATGCCGTCCCCCGCCTCAAAGCCTGGAAGGCGTCAGCCGCCCGAGCCGGGGCGTAGTTGGTGCTCCGGTTCGTCACGTTGTGGTATCACGGCGTGGATCTGGGCCGGCTGGCCACCATGCGGGACGTGCCAGCTGTGGAGCGGGAGGCTCGTGAGCCGGCCCTTGTCCATCTGGCCATCAAGCTCGCGTCGTACGTCGACGCGGACGAGTTCCAACCAGCCCTTGGCGAGGACGGCGAGCCATTGCCCGAGGACTCCTTCAGCATCCCCCAAGGCCCGGCGGACGATGAGGTTGCCGACGAGAGCACCGACTCGAGCAGCGAGACGGCCGAAACCGAGGAGCCCGCCTCGAAGGCAAAGGAGGCTGACCCAAAGGCCGCGACCACCTCCGAGGCGAGAGCCAAGCCGCCCAGCGATGCGCCGGCTGGCGACGCGCCGGTGGCCTGAGCCCCCGGGCGTTTTTTATCTTTCTCTTTTCTTTCCTGCAAGTTAGGCTTGAGTCCACCCACTGGGGGGTGTTTATGTAATGAACCATTCTGGCCGTGGGCCGCTTTTGTCTTAACATTTGTGCTATGACTATCTAGCGTGTTTGCCTTGTTGCTCATGTCAACTCGTCCTTATCCTTTCTTGCCCACTTGAATCTTTTTGGTTGTTCTCCTTTTCCCCTTAGGTTTCGGCCCCGCCAGCCCGACACCCGGGAACCGGTCTGTAGCTGGGTCGGGGCGTCCTCCTCAAGGGAGCCGGTTCAGAACTTAGGAATCGCGAGGCCTTTCGGGATAAGTAGAGCGGTAGAGGCATGGCAGTGTTCCAGCTGGGCCTAGCCGGGGTCTCCTTTTGTTTGACATTTTGTGTGAGCCAAACCTTGCCGCCCCGAGGCCCCGTCAGCTGGACAACTAGGAGCCAGTTCTGTAGCTGGTAGGGGGGGGGTTGGTTGGCCGGCTCACATTACGTAGCCACTTTCTAGGAGAAGCGTCCTAGGTTCAGCCGACCAGCCCCCGGGCCCAGGAGCCGGGTCGGGGAGCCGGTGAGCGAGGAAAGCTTTGAAGGAAACGAAACAGGGCGCGCCCCAAGAGCCAGCCTGGGGCACCCATTGCATTCATAATCCCAAAAGGGTGGGGATACATACATACATTAGTTTTGTTTTAGCATTAAAACGGGCGTAGGAGTGCCGCGTTCCATGGGCGCTTCGTCTCCTCACCGGAGGCATCTCTTTTGCGCTTCTGCGGATTTTGGGCGTCTATTAGGTAGTATGCGTTGTTGTGCAACGCCTTGCTGATGATGAACGGGCCCTCCCATGGGGAGGACAACTTGTGTTGTCCGGCTGTCCGCTGGATCCGCCTGAGGACCAGGTCCCCTTCGCGAAAGGAGAGTGGCCGGATCCGCTTTCTATGGTAATGCCAGAGCTTCTGCTGGTAGATTGCCGTCCGGCTCAAGTCCAGTTCGCGAGCTTCCTCGAGTAGGTCGATGCCATATTCTCTTGCCTCCTTTGCGTCCTTATCCGTGTATAGGGCGACCCGAGGCGAATCGAACTCGATGTTGGTGGGGATGATCGCCTCGGACCCGTACACAAGGAAGAAGGGAGTGTAGCCGGTTGAACAGTTCAGGGTGGTCCTGAGACTCTAAAGGACGGCCGGCAGCTCGTCGATCCAGTAGCCGTCTGACCTTACCAGCGGCGTCACAAGCCGGTGCTTGATGCCGGACAAGATGAGGCCGTTCGCCCTCTCGACCTGGCTGTTTGACTATGGATGAGCGACGGAGGCCAGGTCGAGCCAGATTCCTTGCTTGGAGCAGAAATGCATGAGTGCGCCCTTGGTGAAGTTCGTGCCGTTGTCGGTGATGATGCTGTGGGGAATGCTGTAGCGCAGCGTGATGTTGTCAATGAACCGGACGGTCGTGGGGCCGTCCAGCTTCTTGATTGGTCGCACTTCAATCCACTTGGTGAATTTGTCGACAGCTACCAGCAAGTGCGTCGTGCCGCCTCGAGCGGTCATGAATGGGCCCACCATATCCAGCCCCCAATTGGCAAAGGGCCACGAGAGGGGGATGGTTTGGAGGGCTGTTACCGGCAGGTGGCTTTGCATGCTGAAGCGTTGGCAGCCCTCTCACTCGTCGACCAACTTCTTGGCCGCCTCGTGAGCAGTCGGCCAGAAAAACCGTGGTGGAAAGCCTTGGCCACCAGGGTCCTGCAGGCGGCATGATGCTCGCACTCGCCCTGATAAATGTCGAGGAGGATTTCTAGGCCCTTTTCGGGCTCGACGCATCGCTGGAAGATGCTGGTGGTGCTGCAGTGGACGAGCTCGTTGTTGATGATGCCGTACGCCGTGGCCCAGCGTTGGATTTGCCTCGCCAAGGCCTCGTCCGGAGGCAGCTCGCCCTATAGAAGAAACGCCAGGATGGGTTGGGCCCATGAGGGGGCTGCGACGGGGGCCGGCTCGGGAGCCCCCGGGGCTGGATGACCAGCCTCCGGGAGCGGCTCGCGAGCCCCCGAGACCGGCTCGGGAGCCCCCGGATCTAGACGATCAGTCCCTAGGACCATCTCGCCAGTCCCCGGGGCCGGCCGGCCGATGATCTAAAATCATGACGGGCACGTTGTTGGAGCCGGCCGCCTCAGACACTGCCAGATCGATTGGTGCCGGCGGGGCGACCGATGGTTCAGGAGCCAGTGGCGAAGATACCGGAGAGGCGGCCGGAGTAGTTGATGGGCTGGCAGCACCTGCCGGCATGAAGATTGACTCTGATTCCGAGGAAGGCTTGATCGATGGCTTGAGCAGCCGCTCGAGGGAGACGCCGTCTGGGATGGCCTGCCGGGTGGAGCCGATCTTTGCCAACGCGTCCACCGCCTCATTGTCCGCCTGTGGGACGTGATGAAACTGACAGCCCTCGAAGGAGCCGGTGAGCTGTTGTACGAGGAAGCGGTAGCTGGCCATGTTGGTATCCCATTCGCTAGAGACTTGCTACACCACGAGGCCGGAGTCGCCGAAGCAGAGGATGCGCCTGATGCCGATCTCCCTGGCGAGCTGAAGGCCATGGATGCCTCGTACTCGGCCACATTGTTGGAGGCGGCGAAAGTGGATCTGGAGGGCGTACTTGAGCTGATCACCCTTGGGCCGGTCCTCATTTTTGAGCCATCGAAATGCATGCGCCAGTGCGTGGAGTCTGGGGGAGGCGGCTCGAACTCCGTCTCCGCGCAGTCGACGAGGAAGTCAGCCAACGCCTGTGACTTGATGGCGGTTCTTGGCTCGTAGCGGATCTCGTGATCGGTGAGGGCAATGACCCATTTTGCGATCTGGCCGGTGGAGTCCTGGCCGCTCATGATGATGGTATGTTCCTAAAAGTACTGCTTGACCTTCTTTGCGGTGAAGTATATGCCATAGCACATCTTCTGGTAGTGGGGGTAGTTCTGCGTTGACACGGAGAGGACCTCACTGAGGTAGTAGACAGGCCGCTGGACTGGTAGGGATTTGCCCTCCGCCGACCGCTCGACCACCAGGACGACGCTGATGACGTGTGTGGTCGCCGCGATGTAGGCAAGCAAGGGCTCCTTCTCAGCCGGCACTGCCAGGATGGGCGCGCGGATGAGAGCCTTCTTGAGGCCGCGGAAAGCCTCGTCTGCCTCGTCGGGCCAGTCGAACATGCCCGGCTTCTTGGTTTGACCCGACTCGATTAGAGTCGTCTTGCGAAGGAGCCCGTAGAGGGGCAATGCCTCCTCCCCCAACCGGCTGAGGAATCGGCTGAGCGAGGCGAGGCAACCGGTGAACTTCTGGACGTCGTAGAGCCCGGTCGGCTTGGGCATGCGCTTGATCGCGCTGATCTTCTCGGGGTTAGCTTTGATGCCGCGAGCGGACACGAAGAAACCCAGGAGTTGGCCGGCTAGGACGCCGAAGACACACTTCTCCGGGTTGAGCTTGATCTTGTACTCGCGCAGGTTTGCGAAGGTCTCCCGGAGGTCGTCAAGGAGGCTGAAGTGCTTCTTGGTTTTGATGACGATGTCGTCGTAGACGTGGACATTCCTGCCAATTTGAGGCGGGAGGCACTTCTGCATGCACCGTTGGAAGGTGGCGCCTGTGTTCTTCAGGCCGAAGGACATGGTGATGTAGCAGTAGGCCCCGAAGGGCGTGATGAAGGAGGTCTTGAGCCGGTCTTCTGGGTCCGGCTTGATCTAGTGGTAGCCTGAGGAGGTGTCCAGGAAGGACGACCGATCACAACCAGCCGTGGAGTCGATGACCTGATCGATCCACGACAGAGCGAATAGGTCCTTGGGACATGCCTTGTTAATGATAGTGTAGTCGATGCACATGTGCCAGGTCTTGTTTTTCTTCAGCACCAGGACTGGGTTGGCCAGCCAGTCCGGGTGGAACACTTCCATGATGAACCTGGCTGCGAGCAGCCGGGCGATCTCTTCGTCTATAGTACACCGCTTCTCCTCGGAGAAATGGCGTAGAGGTTGCTTGACCAGCTTGATGTCCGGCCGGAAGTGTAGTTTGTGCTCGGCGAACTTCCTCGGAACACCCGGCATGTCCTTGGGGGACCATGCGAAGATGTCCCGATTCTCACAGAGGAAGTCGACAAGCTCGCCTTCCTATTTTCTATTGAGGTGGGAGCCGATGATGACGCACTGAGCGGGGTTGGTCGGGTCGAGCGGGATTTTCTTGGTGTCCTTGGATGGCTAGAAGGATGCCTCGGTGACGGACTGCAAGGGGGGAACCGACATAGCCGGCTGACTGGATGCGAGGGCCACGAGCCGGTCGAGCTGCAGTTTCTCCTCGGCGATTTCTAGGGCCTCGGCCAGCCGGCTGCCGTCTCGAGCGCACTCGAGCGACATCTTGTAGTCACCCATGATGGTGATGATTCCCTTGCGTCCCGGCATCTTGAGTTTGAGGTAGGTGTAATGGGGGACCACCATGAAGCTGACGAGGGCTAGCCAGCCCAACAACACGTGGTAGGGACTCGCGAGGTCCATGACCTCAAACAGCACCGGCTTGCTGCGGAAGTGGCCGGTCCTCCAAAGAGGACGTTGAGCGTGATCTTGTCGACACGGGAGCAGGACTTCCTAGGGACGATGCCGTGGAAGACCGTCCGGATCGCCTACAGGTCTTGTATCTTCAGCCCCAGCATGTGCATCGTGTCGAGGTAGAGGATGTTGATGCTGCTGCCACCATCTTTCAACACCCTCGAGAAGCGGCAAGTTCGTTCCTTGGTGGCAATGGTGGGGTCGAGGACCAAGGCGTAGCTATCGAGATTCGGCATCACAGTGGGGTGATCGTCCTGGCTCCAAGTGATCGGCTTCTCCGACCAGTGCATGAATTGGGGAGTTGCCGGCATGGTGGCGTTCACCTCATGACGGAGCTGGCGTTGAGCATGTTTGCCCGTCTCTTCACTAGTGAAGACGACGTAACAGCCGTCTTGGTTGGGGAACTGGTCGATCAAACGACCGTCATTCTGGGCCAGAGCCGGAGCCGGCACCGGGGCGACAGCTTGGGCCGGGGCCGGCGCGCGGGCTGGCGGCGCGGGAGGAGCCGGAAGGCCGTCCCCCTAGGCCAATCGCTGTGAGAAGCTACACTATCGGAGCGTGTGCATAGAGGGTTTGGCCCCTGAGTGGTTCTTGCAGGGGAGGTCAATCATTTGCTCGAAGGTGAGCTTCGGCTGCCAGGCAGCCTTGCCAGTGCGCTGGCGATGGCTGGAAGGTTGGGCAGCCGGCTCCTGCTCCTCGATGGTATTGACCTGCCAGCTCCCGTAGCGGGGATCCGGCTGGTCGTTCTTGCGCTTGTTGTTTTGCGGCTGCCGGTTGTCGGCAGCCGTCCGGGACGTTGCCGGTGTCGTCGTCGCCTTGGCAGGCGGGGTCATCTTGACCCGAAAGGCCGAATCGTTCGTGGCGTACTTGTCCGCCTTGGTCATGAGCTCGGCAAGCGTGTCCGGCTCGGAGCACAGAAGCTTGTGCTTGAGGGGGGTGCCGTCTTGGCAGCCTTCAATGAAGTACCGCATGGCTTGTACCTCGTGCAGCCCCTCGCATGAGTTGCGAAGCTCGGTCCTCCGGGTGAGATAGTCATGGAGGGATTCGTCCGGCCCCTGAATGCACATGGCGAGTTTGCGGGGGCGGCCGGGCCGCTTGTAGGTGCCGGTGAAGTTGTAGAAGAAGGCCTCCTCGAAGTCTGTCCAAGTGTTGATGCTGCCAGCCGCTAGGCTGTTGAGCCAGGTGTGGGTCGAGCTAATCAACATGAGGGGGGCGTAGAGAACGGCTATGCGCTTGTTCCCCCTGGCGATGCCAACCACGGTGGTGTAGTCGATCAACCAGTCCTCGGGCTTGGCAGCCCCATTGTACTTCGGAGTGTCTCAGAGGAGCGCGAAAATGGTCGGGAACGGCTCATTGCGGATCTGAGGGACAAAACAGGCTAGACCAATCGAGCCCTCCTCCTCGAGGAGGGCGGACTACGTGAGGTGGTCGATGCGGTTGCGGGCATCGTTCTCGCTGCGGAGGACACGCGGCCCGATCCCGGCCAAGAGCTCGGGGCGGATGACGGGCGGAACCGTCCGTTCCTACTCGCGCTGCGGGGGTGGAGTGTGCCCGTGGCTGTGCCGTCTACCAGATGCCGGTGCTTCTTGGTGGCGACCGCTACGAGGCGGGCCGTTGGTATGCCGAATACTAACAGTCGGCTGCTCGCTCCCGACATACTCGTAGCGATTCAGATCGCGGTGGACTCCAATCTCAGTGCCGAACAACGGCGCCTCCGTTTTCAACACACGTGCAGCCCGATGATGTCTCCTACGCCTTGATCTAACAAGGAGGAAGGAGAGGTTGGGGAAGAGCTCCGGCAGCACGACAGCGTGGTGATTGTGGAGCTGCGTGGACTCCGGCAGGGCTTCGTCAAGCGCTACGGAGAACGAGGAGAGGGAGGAGTAGGCCTGCGCTGAGAGAGGAAGAAAACCGTGTCCCTGGCAGCCCCAAAACCTCCACTATATATAGGAGGAGGGGAGGGAGGGCTGCGCCCTAGGGTTTCCACCCTAGGGTGGTGCGGCAGCCACTAGATGGCAATCTGGCCGGCAGCCAGAGTGGGAGAGGGGAGGGGTGGCGCCCTAGATGGGCCTAGGGCCCATCTACCCTAGGGTTTGCCCCCTCCACCTCTTGCTGTGCCTTGGGCCCCTTGTGGGGGCGCACCAGCCCACCTAGGGGCTGGTTCCCTCCCACCTGTGGCCCAAGCAGCCCTCTTGTGCCGGTGGCCCCTCCCGATGGACCCCCGAAACCCTTCTGGTGGTCCCGGTACACTACCGGTGATGCCCGAAACACTTTCGGTGACCAAAACCTCACTTCCTATACATGAATCTTTACCTCCGGACCATTCCGGAGCTCCTCGTGACGTCCGGCATCTCATCTAGGACTCCGAACAACCTTCGGTAACCATGTACACTATTTCCCTATAACCCTAGCGTCATCGAACCTTAAGAGTGTAGACCCTACGGGTTTGAAAGACACGTAGACATGACCGAGACACCTCTCCGGTCAATAACCAAAAGCGGGATCTAGATACCCATGTTGGCTCCCACATGCTCCACGATGATCTCATCGGATGAACCACGATGTTGGGGATTCAATCAATCCCGTATTCAATTCCCTTTGTCTATCGGTATGATACTTGCCCGATATTCGATCGTCGGTATCTCTATACCTTGTTCAATCTCGTTACCGACAAGTCTCTTTACTCGTTATGTAATACATCATCCTGTGGCTAACTCCTTAGTCACATTGAGCTCATTATGATGATGTCTTACCGAGTGGGCCCATAGATACCTCTCCATCACACGGAGTGAGAAATCCCAGTCTCGATTCATGCCAACCCAACAGACACTTTTGGAGATACCCGTAGTGTACCATTATAGCCACCCAGTTACGTTGTGACATTTGGCACACCCAAAGTATTCCTACGACATCCGAGAGTTGCACAACCTCATGGTCTAAGGAAACGATACTTGACATTAGAAAAGCTTTAGCAGACGAACTACACGATCTTGTGCTATGCTTAGGATTGGGTCTTGTCCATAACATCATTCTCCTAATGATGTGATCTTGTTATCAATGACATCCAATGTCCATGGTCATTAAACCATGACCATCTATTGATCAACGAGCTAGCCAACTAGAGGCTCACTAGGGACATGTTGTGGTCTATATATTCACACATGCATTACGGTTTCCGGTTAACACAATTATAGCATGAACAATAGACAATTATCATGAACAAGGAAATACAATAATAACCATTTTATTATTGCCTCTAGGAAATATTTCCAACAGCAATTACTAACATGATTCAAACAGACTTCAGCATCGCTACTAGTGAGAAAGTCTCATCATAGTCAACTCCTTGAACTTGTCGATAACCCTTAGCGACAAGACGAGCCTGATAGATGGTCACATTACCATCCGTGTTAGTCTTCTTCTTCAAGACCCATTTATTTTAAATATCTCACTTATCATCAGGCAAATCCACCAAAGTCCCTACTTTGTTCTCATACATGGATCCTATCTTAGATTTCATGGCCTCAAGCCATTTGTTGGAATCCGGGCCCGCCATCGCTTCTTCATAGTTCGAAGGTTCACCGTTGTCCAACAACATGATCTCCAGGATAGGGTTGTCGTACCACTCTGGTGCAGAACGTGTCCTGGTGGACCTTCGACGTTCAATAGTAACTTGATCTGAAGTTTCATGATCATCATCATTAGCTTCCTCTCCAGCTGGTGTAGGATCTACAAAAACAACTTCCTGTGTTGCGCTACTCTCAGATCGAGTGGAGGAACAATTACCTCATCAAGTTCTATTTTTCTCCCACTTACTCCTTTCGAGAGAAACTCTTTCTCGAGAAAGGATCCATTCTTGGCAACAAAGACTTTGCCTTCGGATCTGAGGTAGAAGGTATACCCAATAGTCTCTTTGGATATCCTATGAAGACAGACTTTTCCGCTTTGGGTTCGAGCTTCTCAGGTTGAAGTTTCTTCACGTAAGCATCGCATCCCCAAACTTTTAGAAACGACTGCTTAGGTTTCTTTCCAAACCATAATTCATACGGTGTCGTCTCAACGGATTTTGACGGTGCCCTATTTAAAGTGAATGCAGCAGTCTCTAATGCATATCCCCAAAATTGTAGAGGTAAGTCGGTAAGAGACATCATAGATCGCACCATATCCAATAGAGTGCAATTACGACGTTCATACACACCATTTCGCTGAAGTGTGCCATGCGGCATAAGTTGTGAAAAAATTCCACATTTCCTTAGGTGTGTGCCAAACTCGTGACTTAAATATTCTCCGCCATGATCAGATCGTAGGCACTTTATTTTCTTGTCACGTTGATTCTCTACCTCACTCTAAAATTCCTTGGACCTTTCAAAGGTTTCAGACTTATGTTTCATTAAGTAGACATACCCATATCTGCTTAAGTCATCAGTGAGGGTGAGAACATAACTGTAGCCACCGCCAGCCTCGACGCTCATTGGACCGCATACATCGGTATGTATTATTTCCAACAAGTCAGTTGCTCGCTCCATTGTTCCGGAGAACGGAGTCTTGGTCATGTTGCCCATGAGGCATGGTTCGCACGTGTCAAATGATTCAAAATCAAGAGACTCCAAAAGTCCATCAGCATGGAGCTTCTTCATGCGTTTGACACCAATATGACCAAGGCGGCAGTGCCACATGTAAGTGGGACCATCGTTATCAACCTTACACTTTTTGGTACTCACACTATGGACATGTGTAACATCACGTTCGAGATTCATCAAAAATAAACCATTGACCAGCGGGGCATGACGATAAAACATTTCTCTCATATAAATAGAACAACCATTATTATCAGATTTAAATGAGTAGCCATCTCGCATCAAGCGAGATCCAGATACAATGTTCATGCTCAAAGCTGGTACTAAATAACAATTATTAAGGTTTAAAACTAATCTCGAAGGTAGATGTAGAGGTAGTGTTGGGGATATAACCCCGTGATATGACCCGGCTGGAAGGTTCCGGTTGATAGCATTGGTTTGTGAGCCGGCCCACGAAGATAGGTGTCAACTGAAGGCCCAAGATGGTTGGCGACTATTGGTGTGAGCCGGACGGCGGAGACCCGGATGCGCAAGACGTCTCAAAGATGACTTGGCTAAGAAGATAGAGATAGACTCGGAGATGTAAACATGATCTGATTGTATAATTGTAAGACCTGACGGTTCTGATGTCTTATATAAAGGCAGAGCCGGGGCGACTTAGAGGTAGGTTATCGAAAACTAGGTCCAGCTTTTAGCCCCTAGTAATCGATACAACAAGCAATAACAACACAAGCAGGACGTAGGCTTTTACCTCGACTTGAGGGGCCGAACCTGGGTAAACTCGTTTCCTTTGTCTCGATCAACCCCTTTGAGTCCACCACAATGGCGACAGCTCTGAACTCAAGTTCGGTAATCCGGACATCTGCCGTGATAAAACCACGACAGTTGGCGCCCACCGTGGGGCTAGCGCTCGGTGGTATTGAGTTCTCAAAGGGTTCCCTTCTAGGGCTCGAGGGATACGTAGTTGGGAAGATGAGCAAGAGTCGCTGCGGCCGGCTCTACATCGACGATGCCGGTTGGGGGCTTGATACTGCTTCGGTGGAGTATGGTTTCCGGGTTCCATTCGGCGGAATCCAGGTGTTCATCGGAAAGATCGACGGGTCTACACCCGGGCCGGACGTTTGCACCAGCATCGTCGAGCCGACTCAGCGTCTCCAGCCCGCACACAAGGTATGCCCTACCCGTGTTAATCCGGCTCAGGAGCATGTCTTCGTAGGCTTTACTCAAGGTATGGATCTAGAAGCTTCCGGATCTCAAGGAACTCTTGTGCACTCTGAATATGAGTCTTCGAGTGGGGAAGCAGAATCCGTGGATCAGCTCAGCAACGGTAGCCTTGGGGGCTACGGCGACGTTTGCCCTGAGTCAGGTAGTGGCGAGTCAGATGAGTTTGAGCGGCCGTCTCATGTGGCGGTGTTCATGGCAGGGCCCGGGGAGGCCGAGTCAAGAGCTAATCCACCCCCGCCGCTGCCGGCTCAGGGTCTCGTGGAGTTGATGGATGATCTTGAAGCTTTGTTGGCTATGGAGGTTACACCAGACAATCAAGCGGCTCGTAATGCAGAGATCGCAAGGATCAAGGGCCGGATGGCCGAGGAGCGTCAGAGGATAGCTGAGTTAAAAGCCCAGATGGAGGTAGAGGCTGCGCGGCTCAAGGCCGACGCTTTCCGTTTGGGGCTAGAACAAGTTTCTGCGGCAGCTGTACGCCGCAGGAGGCATCAATCTCGTTTGTCGGAGTGCTACGAGGCGAGGAATCTCTTCAACACCCCCGACTCTGGGAGAGCGGCGGCTGCCCTTGGGGAAGGGAGAGCAGCGGCTCACACGGCCCAACCCGGAGGGTTCACAACACCGGCGGGCCATTATTCTAACCCGGCCGAAAATATGGTAGCAGCAGCTACCCAGCTTGGAACAATCCCTATCCCAGATGAGGCGCCCTTTGTAGAGGAGGTGAGGAACGCTATTGGATATTTATAGACGGCCGTGGCTCAACAAGAGAAATATACTCACAGCCAGAGCCGGATCCACTCCACTCCTCTCCATAGTCGAAGCTTCAGCCGGCGTTATGAGTCACCGGCGGTTTCCAGCAGTGGTCCGCATCGTGGGCCAGAACGGGGACTTGCGGCGTTAGACGCGTAGGCCCTTGTGGATCGGGTGAGAAATAGGCGAGAAGAAGAGGCAGCGATGGTTCATCCGGGTCCTGGACACTGGGTATTAACGGAGGCCGAAGCTGTTGGCAGCGCTAGAGCCGTGGGAGTCCCATGCTTGACTCCGGCTCTACGAAGTGAGAGGTTACCCAAGGATTTCAAGGGCCCCCGTAAGGTTCCCAATTACACGGCGGATCTCCCTCCCGAGGCTTGGGTCAAGAGCTACGAGTTAGATATGGAGATGTTGGACGTCAGTGAAGCTGTTTTTGTGAAGTATTTTATGATGATGCTCGAGGGCCCGGCTCGCACATGGTTAAAGGGTCTACCACCCAATACTATAAGTTCATGGGCCGAGTTAAGGGCGTAGTTCATCAAAAAATTTCAGGGGACTTGCAAGCAGCCTATGACCATTGTGGATTTGGATCATTGTGTTCAGCAGGAGAATGAGTCGGCTCATCATTGGGTTCGGCGGGTGTCAACCATCATTCACTCGTCAGAACAGATCACAGCGGCTCAAGCGGTGCTCATTTTGGAGAAGAACTGTCACTTCGTTCCGCTGAAGCAGAAGCTTGGCCGGCTTAAACGTACGTGTCAGGATATGGGGGAGCTCATAACGGCTCTGACAAAGTATGCCGACTTAGACAGCACCAAGGATCCGGGTTCGGATGAGGAGAAGTCAAATCAGGGAAAGAAGAACAACCAAGGCAAGAGTTTTGGGAACAATGGGAATCAGAACAGACAGAAGAACGCTGGTGGCGGGTCAGAGCTGGTGGCGAATGCTAACACCGTGCCGAAAGTTCCTAAGACGAACGGACGGTATAAGCCATACTAGCGTGGAAACAGGCCCCCTTTCAACTTGGAAGCGGCGCTTAGGAAGCCTTGTCCGGAGCACAGCACGCCCGACAGGCCGTCGACGCATGCGTGGGGCGATTGCTTTATCATGCATAGGTTTAAAAACCAGTACTCCCAGCCGCCTAATAATCAGGGCGGTGGGCCGCCCGGCGGCTCAGGGCCTGGCGGCTCAGGCCACGGCAGGTCAGGATCCGGGTTCGGCGCTGGCGGCTCAGGGGCTGGCCACCCCGGTCACAACAACCAAGGGGGGCATCAACAACACCCTGGCAACAACAACCATAACAATCAGCAGCAACAACAGCAGCAGCGCAACCGGTCTGGGTTCCAGAGTAACCCGAAGCAGCTCAGTTCGGGCCAATATCATGTGTTTACGACTGGTCATAACAAACGAGACGAGAAACTACGGAGGCGAGCGGTTAATACGATTGCGCCGGCTCTCCCACGATATCTACCGTGGTCGGAGTATGACATAATGTGGAGTCGGGAGGATCACCCGCCGCAGGTGGACGACCCAGGCTGGCTAGCTCTAGTAGTGGCCCCTCAGATACATGGTTATGGAGTGAATAAGGTGCTAACGGATGGAGGTAGCAGTATCAACATCTTATATTATGACACCTTTCGGCGGATGAAGTTGTTAGACAAGGATCTTAAAACTTCTTCTACTGTTTTTCACGGTGTGATGCCAGGCAAGTCGGCATACCCCGTAGGCAAAATTTCTTTGGAGGTGGCTTTCGGTGATGAGTACAACTACAGGGTGGAGACCTTGTGGTTTGAGGTGGTCAAAATCAAGAGCCCCTATAATGCATTATTCGGGCGGCCGGCTTACGCCAAGTTCATGGCTAGGCCTTGTTATGTTTATTTGCAGCTCAAAATGCCCGGCTTGAACGGTATAATTACGGTTCATGGCAATCGAAAGACGGCTCTTGAATGCGAGGAAGGAGATGCGGCTTATGCAGAAGCTAGCTGCGCACAGGAGGAGCTTAAATTCTATAAGGAGAACGTTGACCTGGAGGACATGACCCCGTTGAAGAAGCCAACTATGAAGGCAGAGCCGTCGCTCAAGTTTTCAGCGGATGATACCAAAGCAGTGGACTTTACCCCGGGCGACTCATCTAAGCAGTTCATCATTGGGGCTCACATGGATCCCAAATAGGAAAGCGCGCTCATCGAATTCATCCGTGAGAATCGAGGCATCGTCGCATGGAAACCTTCTGACATGCCGGGTGTACCGAGAGAGTTCGCTGAGCACAATCTTAATGTGAATCCGAAGTTTAAGCCGATCAAACAATTTCTACGACGGTTCAATGAGGAGAGGTGAAAGGCTATTGGGGAAGAGGTTGCCCGGCTCTTAGCCCCAGGGTTTATAGTTGAAGTTTTTCACTCGGAGTGGTTGGCTAATCCGGTGTTGGTGCTCAAGAAGAACGGCACTTGGCGTATGTGCATAGATTACATGGACCTCAACAAGGCTTGTCCGGCTGATCCCTTTGCGCTCCCCCGTATTGATCAGATCATCGATGCTACAGCCGGTTGTGAGAGTTTGCGTTTTCTGGATGCTTATTCAGGGTATCATCAGATCAAAATGGCAATCAAGGATAAGGAGAAGACATCGTTTATCACACCTTTTGGGGCGTTCTGCTATGTCTCCATGCCTTTCGGGCTCAAGAGTGCCCAGGCGACTTACCAGCGGTGTGTGCAGAATTGTCTCCATAGTTAGATTGGCCGTAACGTTCATGCTTATGTGGATGACATAGTGGTGAAGTCTAGGAAGAAGGAAACCCTTTTGGAGGACCTAAAGGAAACTTTTGACAATCTCCGGGTCTACAAAATAATGCTTAACCCGACGAAGTGTGTTTTTGGTGTTCCTGCAGGAAAGCTTTTGGGGTTCTTGGTCTCTGAGCGTGGTATCGAGGCTAACCCGGATAAAATCAAGGCTATCACTTCTTTGTGAGAGCCGACGAGCATCAATGATGTTCAGCGCATTGCAGGGCAGATCGCTGCGTTGAGCCAGTTCATAAGCCGGCATGGGGAGAAGGCCATTCCCTTGTATCAGATGATGAAAAAGACAGACAAGTTCAAGTGGAGCAAAGCAGCCGCAGAGGCGCTTGAAGCTCTTAAGAAGCAATTGACTGAGCCGCCAGTGTTAGCCGCTCCGGCTGAGAAAGAGCCGTTACTCCTCTATGTAGCGGCTAACAGCCGGGCGATCAGTGTGACGATTGTGATTGAGCATAAGGAGGCAGGGAAAGAATATCCCGTTCAGAGGCCTGTTTATTACATCCGCGAGGTGTTGGCAGAGTCCAAGCAGAGGTATCCGCATTGGCAGAAGCTTGTGTACGGGGTCTTTATGGCTAATCGTAAGCTGAAGCACTACTTTTTTGGCCATCAAATAACTGTAGTCAGCTCTGCCCCATTGGGAGATATCATTCAGAATAGAGAAGCTACGGGGAGGATTGCTAAGTGGGCTTTAGAGTTGGGGCCTCTTAACATCGCTTACACCCCTCGTACAGCAATCAAGTCTCAAGCCTTGGTGGATTTTATAAATGATTGGACAGAATGCCAGGCGCCTGAAGAGAAGCCGGACAACACATACTGGACTATACATTTTGACGGGTCTAAGCAGCTTGAGGGGTCTGGTGCTGGAGTAGTTCTTACCTCCCCCAAGGGTGACAAGTTTTGCTATATGCTCTCGTTGATGTTCCCCTGTACTAACAATGCTGCTGAGTATGAGGCCTTGCTCCATGATTTGAGAGTCGCTAAAGAGATGAATTTAAGCCGGGTTAGATGCCTGGGCAACTCAGACCTTGTGGCTTGGCAAGTTTCAGGTACTTGGAATTCTAGGGACCCACGGATGGCGGCTTATCGACATGCGGTTGATATTGTTGCAGGTCATTTCAAAGGATATCAAGTGGATCATATTGATCGTCGATGGAACGAGGCGGCTGATGCATTATCATGACTCGGATCTCAGCGTTAACCGGTGCCGCCTAATGTTTTTCTTGATGTGTTATATCATCCGACTGTCAAGATGCCTTCTGAGGAGGATTTGGCAATTCCTGACCCGGAGGCGGCTTTGGTGGCGGCTCTACATGTTATTCCAGATTGGACCACTCCTTATTTAGCATACTTGATGCGCGGCGAGTTGCCGGACGATGAGAGCCGGGCTAGAGAAATCACCCGTCATTCTAAGTCCATGACAATTATCAATGGTGAGCTACACAAGTGCAGTGTGACAGGTGTTTTTCAGCGCTGCGTGTCACCAGAGGAGGGCCAGCCGATCTTAAATGAAATTCATGCTGCAGACTGCGGACATCACGCCGGGTCAAGATCTTTAGTGGCCAAGGCTTTTCGGCATGGTTTTTTCTGGTCGACGGCTCACAAGGATGCAGAGGACCTAGTCCGCAAGTGTGACGGCTGTCAGAAGTTTGGCCGACATGCTCATATTCTATCTCAAGAGTTGAGGATGATACCAATCACTTGGCCGTTTGCGGTCTGGGGGCTCGATATGGTAGGACCCTCCAAGCGGTCCAAGGATAAGAAAACACACCTCTTGGTGGCAGTTGACAAGTTTACTAAGTGGGTTGAGGCCGAGCCAGTTAGCAAGTGTGATGCGGCTACAGCGGTTGAATTTGTTAAAAAGTTGATCTACCGTTTTGGTTATCCGCACAGCATTATCACTGATAATGGCACAAATTTGTCCAAGGGGGCTATGAAGGTATTCTGTGAGAAGGAGCATATCGAGCTTGATGTTTCAGCCGTGGCACATCCACAGTCCAATGGTCAAGCTGAGCGAGCTAACCAGGAAATCTTGCGAGGGGTTAAACCTCGGCTCATGGTCCCTTTGAAGCGGACGCCCGGATGTTGGGTTGATGAGTTACCTTCCGTCTTATGGAGCATCTGGACTACACCTAACAGGTCTACAGGTTTTACACCTTTCTTCATGGTGTACGGGGCTGAGGCAGTTCTACCCAGTGACATCCGGCATGATTCACCAAGGGTGGCGGCTTATGTTGAGACGGACAATGAGACGGCATGCTAGGATGCGTTGGATGCCTTGGATGAAGCACGAGAGTTAGCAGTGGCCAGATCAGCAATTTACCAAGAAGACTTGCGACGCTATCATAGCCGCAGGGTGAAGACCCAGACGTTCCAGGAAGGTGACCTGGTGCTCCGGCTCATTCAAGACCAGTCTGGGATGCATAAACTCTCTCCGTCGTGGGAAGGGCCCTTTGTGGTTAGCAGGAACCTCAACAACGGGTCATACTACCTCGTTGATATTCGTGATGAGTTGGACACAGCAGGTCAGGAGACTTTGCGGCCATGGAATGTCGCGCACCTGTGGCCATATTACACTTAATAGGCGATGGAGAGCCATTATCATTGTACATATTATATTTATGTCAAGTACAGAGTAGTATCTCTACCAAGACAGGAGCCCCAGCTCTTATATGTGTTTTTATGCAATTAAGATGAAATTATTCGGTTCAACAAGTTTACAGTTGATGGGGTTTGTGACCCGCCGAAGCTTTGCCAGTCAATCTCGCTTTAGAGACCCTGAGCCGGTTCACAAAGTTGACGGCCAATCTCGCTTTAGAGACACTGAACTGGTATGGTGCACAGATCGGCTTCATGCCACTTTGGTTGTCGAAGGGGGCTTCCCACCTTCGGGTGTAGCTTATCTAACCCTAACAGCCGGCTTCATGCCACTTTGGTTGTCGAAGGGGGCTTCCCACCTTCGGGTGTAGCTTATCTAACCCTAACAGCCGGCTTCATGCCACTTTGGTTGTCGAAGGGGGCTTCCCACCTTCGGGGGTAGCTTATCTAACCCTAACAGCCAGCTTTATGCCACTTTGGCCATCGAAGGGGGCTTCTTACCTATGGGTTCGCTTATCTCACCCTAATGGCCAACTTTATGCCACTTCCCGTTAACATGTTAGCCGCGGTTGTCGAAGGGGGCTTCTTACTGACGGGTTCGCTTATCTCACCCTAACAACCGGCGTTTACGCCAAAAATAGCTATGGAAGGAGGCTTCTTGCCCTTGGGTATAGCTTACATCACCCTTCACACAGCCGGCTAGTACAATTACTAGTCGCGGCTGTCAAATGGAGGCTTCTTACCATAAGGTATAGCTTACATAAACCCATCGACAGCCGGCTTTATACAATATTTGATGCTTGAAGGAGGCTTCTTGCCTTCGGGTATAGCTTACATCACCCTTCATGCATCCGGCTGTAGGCCGTTTCAAGCTCTTCAATAGCCGTCGTTGTCAAATAGAGGCGTCCTACCGTCAGGTATAGCTCACTTTATCCTATGACAACCGGCTCTTCCATGGCATCATATTACAAGAGACGAAGTCATGACACTCCGGCTGATGGAATAAAATTTCCGGCTCTAAAAGCTTTAGGAGAAGGAATGACATTTCAAACAAAGACAATGTGTTGGCTCATCAACAGCCGCAGTTTGTCCATAGAGGCTTCTTACCGTCAGGCTATGAAGACATACAAAGCACCTCTCATGAATAATTGGCAAGTTTGTAAAGCTGGAAGTGAAGAGTTGAAAAAGATTGTTGAAAGTAGTATAAAACAACCGGTAAGTGCACTTAGATATTGTAAGGCTGTTACAAAAGATGTTCTCAGAAAAAACAAACGGCGTTTCTAACAAGTTTCAAGCCGCCACTGGCGGATAATTACAAGAGCCATTCCTGCTCTGAATAATGCAAAGTTACATCACTCGGCCGGCTCACCCTGCTCCGGCTCTCCCGCGGGATGGATCTGAAGGTTGCCGAGTTCCCAATTGCAGTTAGAGACGGCAGCAAAGGTCCCTTCAAAGAAAGGTGAGACGTTGAGCTCACCAGGGAAAAGATCCTTGCTACGGGCGGGTATTAGATCTTTGCACTCATAGAGAGGCCCACGGATCCGTTTGTCTTCACTATCATATGCTGCTTGATAACTCTTCAGATCCTCCTCATCTGCCATGACAGACGCCAGGAAGTGCGAGTCCTTGACGCATTTGAAATAGTCTGCCTCAGAAAATTCTGAGCCGTTGACTTTCTTTGAAGGATACCCGCCCATCATTTCAGCCGGTGTGAGGTCCGGTGCGAAGGCCAGAGCCCGGCTCAAACCCGCGACGGCTCCTTGACGGAACGCCGACTTCTTCAGTTCATATATCTATTTGGGCATCGTAGAGAAAAGTTCTAACACCCCTTTCAGGGCATTGGGGATCTTCTCCTTGTATTGTACGCTTTTAATGGTGAACATAGCTCCACAGTACAGTTGCTCTGTGAATGTATAGATTGCCTTCAGTGAGAGGATGCTGTCCGTCGCAAGCTGTCGGCTCAAAGGACCTGCATGAACCGGAAGAGATATGTGAGTCGCCAGTTTTTCATGAAAGATGATAGTATATGGAGTATGGTAAGAATGACTTACCAAGTAAGGCGGCAGACATCTTAGTGATATGCCGTTTTAGACCTTGGAGTTCTTCAGCAACGGCGATGAGCCGTTGATCAGCATCATCCGCCCGTTTTATCAAAGCGGCTTTCTCCGACTCTGCTGTCTCTTTTAGAGACGTTAACTCGGCAATGGCCTTTGCTAATTCTTCGGCTAGGAGCCGACATTTCTCATCAGCAATACTTCGCGCTTCCTGTTGAGCAGCTAGGTTAACTTTAAGATCCGCCAGCTGAGAGTCGGCGGCGTTCAGAGCATCCTGCACATGTCAAAGCAAACCATGACTTGTTACAGCAACAAGGGCATTAATATAAACAAAGGGTTCACAGCTAAAGTTACGCAAGTTTCAAACAGATTGCAAGCAATATATTTGACACTTGGGGGCTAATGTACATTTTAGCTGTTCAAGTATGCAGCTCCGGTTCATCTTCTTTGAAATTGACCCGGAACTTGGGGGCTATAATATGACTCTTTTCAGATAAGAAAAGTCCCGACTCAAATAAATTTTGAGGCGGCCCTTGGGGGCTACACTATGGCTCTTTTCAGATCAGAAAGTCCCGACTCAAATAAAATTTGAGCCGGCCCTTGGGGGCTACACTACGGCTTTGTTCAGCTACGAAAGTCTCGACTCAAATAAGTTTTGAGTCGGTCCTTGGGGGCTACAGTCGGCAGTATGCAAATATTTACAGTGTGTAGTGTGGGTGTACATCATTTAAGTGAAAGTGGTTTCTACATAACCTCCAAAGAAGACCTGGTTCAAACTATACATTAGATTAAAACCGGCTCTTGGGGGCTAGGGAAGGTTATGGCTGGAGAAGAATAACATACCTCATATTTAGTTTTCATCATGGCGACCAGCCGGAGTTCTAGGTCTCGGCTGGTGTTGACCCGATTCAAATAGCCGGAATGGAGTTCTTCGGCTGTCATCTTGTCATAGGCAGAGTCGAATTGAAGCTTTCACGAGGCTTCAGACGGCTCAGGATGCCGGGTTAGTACGTGTTTTGGAGGAGGAGACTTCTGGGCAGACCCGGTGATGACGACATTCGGAGTCGCGGGAGTCTTGGTGAGTGTGACCGGCCTTGAAGGAGTGGCTGGAGAGTTCTCCATTATAATGTCGTTCGTTGCTGGCTCTGTGGAAGCCGCTGGTGGAGCTTCTTCTGCTGGAGTTTCACCTGAGCACTGCAAGATGAAGGGTCAGCATTTGAAGGAGACTGGTATTTCGTCAAAACATCCGGGTATTGGAATACTTACAGAGGATTGATTTTTGGAGGAGGGATGACTGATGCTGAAGAATCGCCAGAAGAGGGCGTCTTTTGAAAGGGTAAGACACGGAAATGAGAAGACACTTGGGTACGAAGAGAAACCCAAGGAAAGTAGGAATACTAACCTCTGCAGGCCGCTTCTTGGGAGCCAGCGAGTTTGGAAGTCCAGATACAAGCTCCGTAGAGCCGGTGCTCCGGGTCTGGCGACGATCAGTCTGCTGTTGCTTTTTTTAAGAAGAAATTGGGAGCCAGATGAGTGAGAGGTGAGAAAGAGGGAATTTTCTAACGACCCGCCGCGGCTTTCGGATGAAATATTCTGAGTTGGAGTATATGTAAGTTACCTCAGGAGCATTGGCGTGACTGGTTTCTACTTCGTCCTGTAAACACAGTAAACATTAATAAAGAACCGGTAAGACAAAGAGTCGGTTATGTAAATTAAAGATTTTACCCCCGAGTCTGAAGAGGCCGGCTGTTCAAACCAGTTTTCTTGGGGAGCTGCTTTTCTTTGCTTCTTGGTGGCGGCTTTCTTCTTGGCTGCCTTCGGAGGAGGTACATATTCCTTCTTCTAGAAGTCCGAGTCATCCTCCGCAAGTTGACCTGGAGGGAAAGATATCAAACCAAGTAAGAAGAATTGGTAAACATGCAACAGACGGAAGAAAGACAAATATACTTACAAGGGGATGCCCCTTCGACGCTGGATGGTGATCCCTCCGAGTTCCAGACTTGGCCCGCTCTTATACTCTGTCTGGCGATTGGCGTAGAAAAACTCATGAAATAAGCAGACCGATGGCCTGGATTGAAGGTACGCTTCACAAAGGACTTGGAAGTGACAAATATTGGATACTAAATTTGGTGCCAGGTCTTGAGGATGCAGTTTGTATAAATGGAGGATATCGCGGAAAAACTTAGAGCCGGGTGGCACGAACCCCCGCTCGATATGATCCATGAAAACTATGACTTCCCCTTTCTTTGGTGTGGGGCGGGTCTCATCACCCGGAACCCGCCAGTGGATGACTTCCTTTGGGGGAAGGGTGCCGGCAGTGACAAGGTGTGATAAGTACTCTTTAGTCACGCAAGAGCCGACCCAATTGCATGAGTTGGTGGCGCGTGTCATGTTGGCGGCTTAAAGTACTGTGCAAAAGAAAATGGTGACTAGTCAAACAAAAGCAGATGGCTACAGCGGCTTACAGTTTACAGGGTTCTAAAAGATTAAGCTTCAAAAGACTCGGTTGATAAGAGCCGGAGGAAATCTAGCGGCTCACTATGAAAGGAAGAACCGGAAGTCAGTTAAGACCCGGACAAACAGCTTTCACAAACTGTTACTAAAATGTTGGATCTACCGATGCGGTGAATAAAGTTCTAATCCGACCTAACCGAAGAACATCAAGAAATGAAAGGATATTTTACAGCCCGAACGACCCGCGCATTACACGCGGCCGGTCCACGTACGGCGGCGATGGCGACGGCGCGATCTAAAGGCGCACAGCGGGCCCCAAGATATGCTCGTCCGGCCACGCCGGAGGCCGGGGCGCACGACGGAGGAACCGCCAAAGAAACCCTATTCCTAAAGACCTAAACCTACAGGAAGAGGGGCGTAATGGAGTTGGAGACGACGGTAGACGAAACTCTGATCTGAACAGGGTGATGCAGCGGCCAATGTTGATGACGGAGAGCGACGGCGCCGGAGCGGAGTAGAGCTCGGGTCGACGGGCGGCGGCAGGAGGAAGAAGACAGACGCACGGGCGGGAGAGAATGAAAACATTTGACCCGTGCGGGTCCTATTTGACAGGAGATATGAGGACGGTGCGGAATCCTAGGCGGCGACACCGGTCTTGCCGAGGCGTACGCCTCGATTCTCGGTAAGTGGTTAAATGCGAAAGATTTGGTGATACGTCAGCGAATCCCGTGACGTCACGCCAGGTCATTCCGTGGCGACTCTCAGACAATTGCAAGAGAAGGATGAAATGAGCTGGCTCACTTCAACCTGGGGCCTAATGTTGGGGATATAACCCCGTGATATGACCCGGCTGGAAGGTTCCGGTTGATAGCATTGGTTTGTGAGCCGGCCCACGAAGATAGGTCTCAACTGAAGGCCCAAGATGGTTGGCGGCTATTGGTGTGGGCCGGACGGGGGAGACCCGGATGCGCAAGATGTCTCAAAGATGACTTGGCTAAGAAGATAGAGATAGACTCGGAGATGTAAACATGATCCGATTGTATAATTGTAAGACCCGATGGTTCTGACCTCTTATATAAAGGCAGAGTCGGGGCGTCTTAGAGGTAGGTTATCGAAAACTAGGTGAAGCTTTTAGCCCCTAGTAATCGATACAACAAGCAATAACAACACAAGCAGGATGTAGGCTTTTACCTCGACTTGAGGGGCCGAACCTGGGTAAACTCGTGTCCTTTGTCTCGATCAACCCCTTTGAGTCCACCATGATGGCGACAGCTCCGAACTCAAGTTCGGTAATCCGGACATCTGCCGTGATAAAACCATGACACAAGGCATATGCTGCAAAAACAAGTTAGACGTCCTCTAATTTGTAGTTGCAAGTTTTTACGTGGCTGCTATAGGTTTCTAGCAAGAACGTTTCTTAACTACGCCAAAACAACAATGTGATATGCCAATTGCTATTTACCCTTCACAAGGACCCTTTTCATTGAATCCAATCCGACTAAGTGGGAGAGACAGACACCCTCTCACCACCTTATGCAACAAGTGCATGTCAGGCGGTGGAACCGGTCTCATGTAAGCGTATGTGTAAAGTTGGTCTGGGCCGCTTCATCCCACAATACCGCCGAATAAAGATAAGACTAGTAGTGGTAAGCAAATTAACAAGATCGACGCCCACAACAACTTTGTGTTCTACTCGTGCATAGATTCTATGCATAGACCTAGCTCATGATGCCACTGTTGGGAGACGTAGTAGTAAATCAAAATTTTCCTACTATCACCAAGATCTATCTATGGAGAAACCAGCAATGAGTGGGGAGATATTGCATCTTCATACCTTTGAAGATCACTAAGCGGAAGCGTTACAAGAACGCGGTTGGTGGAGTCGTACTCGTAGCGATTCAGATCGCGGTGGACTCTGATCTCGGCGCCGAACAACGGCGCCTCCACGTTCAACACACGTGCAGACTGGTGACGTCTCCCACACCTTGATCCAGCAAGGAGGAGGGAGAGGTTGGGGAAGAGCTCCAACAGAAGCACGACGGCGTGGTGGTGGTGGAGCAGCAAGGTATTCCGACAGGGCTTCGCCTAAGCACTGCGGAGGAGGAAGAAGAGAGGTAGGGCTGCGCCGTGGGAGAGAGATCAAATCTTGTCTCAAAACAGCCAAAACCTCAAGTATATATAGGAGGAGGGAGAGGGAGGGCTGCCTTGGCCCCTCCTCCAAGGAGGAGAGGTTCGGCCGAAGCTAGGGAGGAGTCCACCTCCTACAAGGGAGGTGGATCTCTTCCTTTTGAATTTCCTTTAGCCTTATCTCTTTATCCCTAGCCGCATGGGCCTTTCCGGAAGGACTTGTCCATCCCAATAAGGTCTGGTACACCTCCTCTAACAGCCAACGAAGTCCTTTGGTCGTCACACCCCTCCCGGGGGTCCACAGGCACCCTCCCGGCACTCCCGGTACACTACCAATGAGCCCGAAAACTTTCCAATGACAAAAACTAGACTTCCTATATATCAATCTTTACCTCAGGACCATTCCAGAGTTCCTCGTGACGTCCAAGATCTCATCCGAGACTCTGAACAACCTTCGGTAATCATGTATACCATTTCCCTATAACCCTAGCGTCATCGAACCTTAAGTGTGTAGACCCTACGGGTTCGGGAGACACGTAGACATGACCGAGACACCTCTCCGGTCAATAACCAATAGCGGGATCTGGATACCCATGTTGGCTCCCACATGCTCCATGATGATCTCATCGGATGAACCATGATGTCAGGGATACAATCAATCCCGTATGCAATTCCCTTTGTCTATCGGTATGATACTTGCCCGAGATTCGATCGTCGGTATCTCTATACCTTGTTCAATCTCGTTACGGGCAAGTCTCTTTACTCGTTCCGTAACACATCATCCCGTGGCTAACTCCTTAGTCACACTGAGCTCATTATGATGATGTCTTACCGAGTGGGCCCAGAGATACCTCTCCGTCATACGGAGTGACAAATCCCAGTCTCGATTCGTGCCAACCCAACAAACACTTTCGGAGATACCCGTAGTGCACCTTTATAGCCACCCAGTTACGTTGTGATGTTTGGCACACCCAAAGCATTCCTACGGTATCTGGGAGTTGCACAATCTCATGGTCTAAGGAAATGATACTTGACATTGGAAAAGCTTTAGCAAACGAACTACATGATCTTATGCTATGCTTAGGATTGGGTCTTGTCCATCACATCGTTCTCATAATGATGTGATTCCGTTATCAACGACATCCAATGTTCATGGTCACGAAACCGTGACCATCTATTGATCAACGAGCTAGTCAACTAGAGGCTCACTAGGGAGACGTTGTGGTCTATGTATTCACACATGCATTCTGGTTTCCGGTTAATACAATTATAGCATGAACAATAGACAATTATCATGAACAAGGAAATAAAATAATAACCATTGTATTATTGCCTCTAGGGCATATTTCCAACAGTCTCCCACTTGCACTAGAGTCAATAATCTAGTTACATTGTGATGAATCGAACACCCATAGCATTCTGGTGTTGATCATGTTTTTCTCGTGAGAGAGGTTTAGTCAACGGATCTGCGATATTCAGATCTATATGTACTTTACAAATATCTATATCTGACTCCTGAATGTAATCACGGATGGAGTTGAAGCGACGCTTGATGTGTCTTGTCTTCTTGTGAAACCTGGGCTCCTTTGCAAGGGCAATAGCTCCAGTGTTGTCACAGAATAGAGTCATCGGGCCCGAGGCATTGGGAATCACTCCTAGGTCGGTGATGAACTCGTTCATCCAGACTCCTTCCTTTGCTGCTTCCGAAGTAGCTATGTACTCCGCTTCACATGTAGATGCTGGCACGACGCTTTGCTTGCTGCTACACCACCTGACTGCCCCTCCGTTCAAAATATGCACGTATCCGGTTTGTGACTTGGAGTTCATTAAACCTTTACCCGAGAGGTGTCACATCTTTCTCAAACCTTTACCTGTAAAATTATTATCTTCGGGAAGTTTTTTTGCTTGCTTACTCTAAAACTGCATTATTTTCTCTACTTCGAAACTACATTATCTACCTAAATTTGTAGATGGCATTGGTTTAATTGCTGGTTTTACAGACGTTCTGCATCGTACTGGCAATGCCTGAGAACCAAGGCGCCAAATCTGCATCATAGACGGACAGTACATCTTCTTGCTAGATTTATCGCAACATGCACTTTTTATAACTAATGTAACCCATAGAAACCAATGATTTTGGAAATTATGCAGTAAGCACACAACTGTTATAATTTTGGGGAGCTTTCTAGAGTCTTATGATGCATTTTGATATGGCATAACGTCCACCATCATGGAAGAAAATTAAGTTTCTCCCTATCGTCTCATGAAAGAGAAGACACCATATGTGTTTAATCCATGAATACATTAGAATATGCTCTTCTTTATTAATTCTTGTGAAAAATTAGACTGCAATATGAAAATGTATTCAAAGATTCAAAATGATATTGCAATCAGTCAGCAGAAGATATATAAAAAGGAATACACAACCTAAGTGTGTACATTGGATGCCCTACAAAGATTGGTAGGCAGGGCGGGAGAGAGATAAGTAGTTTGGTGCTGCTTTGCATATTTGTAAAGTGCAATAGTCGTCAAGAAGTAATAGAAATTTACTTATTTTACTGTCTTGATTTCACAACTAACTCCTTAATGTTTGGGTGTAGCTTCTAATAGTTCAAATGAAGGCTCCATGCGCTCCATGCTACTATATAAACTATGGTCCGATCTAGAGAGAACGTAATGAAGTAGGATTCAATAGGCGTCTCTGAGTTGCTTCAGTTACCATATTTGCTTGCAAGGTATTTTCCTTCTTATGTTGAATAAATAAGGATAGCTAGGTACTTGTCGAATAATAAAGCATTCATGTGTGCTCCCTTATTTTGTTATGTGAGAATACAATAGATTATATGACCTTATATATTGTTTATTATTAAAATTTACAATAGATTATATGAACTTATAATTTTTTTATTATATGACCTTGTAAATTAGCAAGTGGCCTTCACCCTCTTATTTTGTGCACACATCCATTGATGCAATAATATGTTCTCTTTGAACCTTAAAAACTTCATCGCAACTACACAAAAAGTAAACAAGAACTGACAGATTTGTTCATAGCACAAAGTTGTTTTTCAATTATATTTTTCTGGAGTATTTAGATTCTGAGATAGAGCAATGTTGAAACCTATCCATATTTTACTCCTGAAATTTGGAAGACTATAAAAACAATTTGCTGCCTTACCTTTTGTCCTGTGAATAACAAGAACGCTTCACGACAAGGTGATATTCTAATAAAATTCTATTATGGTGGTGTTTATCTCTCTCCAGCCTTTATTATGTTGTCAATGTATATGCCCTTAGCATTCTAGATAATACTCATCAGCTAGAGTTTAGTAAAACGCAAAAGTGTGTAAGCTACAGATTTTCCATTGTTACTTGATTCTTTTTCTCAGATGGAACTCTTACTGGTTTAAAATTTCAGGAATGTTATTTTTAGCCAATTGCATATTGTGATTTCAGCCTGACAAACTAGGTTTTGAGGGGTTAGTTTGCTCTAGCTTTTATTTTATATTTTCTTTACATTCAAGAAATTATTGAAGAGGTAGTTTGTGACAGTTGTCTATGTTGTTAAGAAATAAGTTGAACTGTCTTGAGACTTTTCTGAATTTCTTTATCTACTTAAGCTACATTTATTAGTTTTTTTTGCACATTTGAAGCTGATTGTGAGGATAGTGGATCTGAACATTATTTCTGGGTAAGAGAACCAAATATTTTGTTTGTCGAACGAGTATATATTCTAATTCAGATACAAGTGATGATCACCAAAATGTTCTCCCCCCAGGTTACTACCGATGCAGTCCTTATTGGAAGATGCATATTGCAGATCATTCTACCCCGGTAAGACTGAGATATTTCATGATTCTTGTTGTGCTTCTTGTATGTGGTACCATCATTTAATTCATGGCATGCTTTGCTGCCAGCATGTCCCTGATACTCGATCAAGATTTCATTATACCTTGAAAGTTTTATGTGATAACATGATCAGGATGGTAAGGATTCATATTGTTAAAACAAAAAAGGATGCATGATCCAAGGTCTTGAAATATATGCATCTCTCTTTGTTCTTCTATCTATGCTCACGTCTTATGCTTGTGCTGATAATTAAGATCAAAGAAGCACGGCCTTATATAGATCAAAACTATGAATACATTTTGTTTTGTGAAAATTGATATATCATTTTACATACGTGACAACTTATTTAGCACTTAACAATGGATGTGTATTCCTATTGTAGGTGCCACCTGTTGTGACTTGCGAGCATGTGTACAATCCTTAAATTATGGAGATGTACATTAAAGATTCCATGAGGACCATGTTTTACAAATACCCATTTCTTTTAGTTTTGTCTACAGATTTACATATTGGACATTTGACTATAAGAATAAAAATTGGTTCTGGTGAAGTGAAGAAGATGATGTGACCTGTGTCAATGACCGAAAGCACACACGTTGGCTTGCACACTGCAATTACTGAAATATGTTGCGTTTGATTCAAGTTCCTGCCATCTCCTTTCTATGGTAGAACCAAACTACCGATAATGGTCAGATGCCACCAGAACATAAACATTGAAGCAAGTATTTATTCCAAAACCCACATGTATTATTTACCATATGAGATTTTCATAATTGTTTTGAGAATGGGGAGATCTACGCCCATGGTAGCCCACTGTTGTAACCTGTTAACATGCCTCTGAACTTGCAGGAATAATAAACATGTACACAATCAGACATGTCTGTGCTAATTTATCTACTCTCTAGCAAATCTTAACACCATAAATGGGAGGCAAATTCACCTTCATATGAACAAGCACATGCCCACACTCACCTTTATATGACCAAGCATCTTCTGAAAAAAGCCCCCCATGTGGCACATCATCACTACATGCCTCCATGAACCCGTGCATATACTACTCAATATAGATGACTAAAACACACCATTTACACGTAAAGCTTAGCATGATTTGGTGAATAAGCATGCATTTTTTGTAAATTTACGCATGAAGGAGTTGATTATTCTTAATGACTTTCAACAATAATTTATGGTGGGGAGGCAGTGGAGGGTGAACAGCCAGATGAAGCCGATGACACGAGAGGTAAATACTACAGAATTCGGCTAATTACTTGCAGCAATTCACTTCTTTATTGGTCAAACAGATTATTCATATAACCTAACTTAATGAGAATATAAAAATATTTTTTCATGTGCTCACATTTCTTAATGAGAATATAGAAGGGGAGACCATCTGTCATACTTTTAGTTTTGTATAGGTCATCCTAAGGTTTCAACAAATTATGAAAAACATGATGTGCAAAGATAGAGTGATAGATCATCCGATGAAGTTTACAGTATGTTCTTATTTTTATCGTCATTGTACTGGATATTTTTTCTTATACCATATGTTGATATTCAAATAAAGTGCAAATTGTGACCAAAAGAGTAGAAAATTTTCTATTTTTGTCAAATTTGGCAACAAAAAATGTAGCCTTATCAATCATACAGAAGGGGGAAGAAGACGACAACGAACATGGAAATTTAGAAGAGCGTGAGGGGATAGAGGGGTGGTCAGGGGCAACGATTGACCTATAGAGAAGGTTGCTCGGGCAGGGTGGCGCACGACATTAGTATAGGCCGTGACCAGTGTCGGAGGATGGACCATGGGAACATGAGGAGGATGAAGAGAAAGAAGACGATGATCACAAATTTTTACCACACGTTTGATTTTGTATTTTTTTTTGTATTTTGCCCTTAGCAATGCATGACCATTTTGCTAGTTAATTGTTGTGTCTTAGTACCCGCATTTTGATTGAAGCGCCCAATAAACCAGGATGGATTGAGTAGATCCTAACTATAAGGAGCAGTTAGATTAGTGTCCAAGCACCGTATGGATGCCTTCTCATTGTATCGATGTCTGTTCAATAGGAACATACTCTTATTCATCTAACAGGCGCCTACTCATGTATCCGACCTCCCGAAAGGATGGAAATCCTTTTGTATATACCCCATGCCAATGATCAATGAAAGACACAATTGATTCTGATTTTCACACGTTATCAGGTTCTATCAACAAAGGATCAAGACGAACAAGGAGAAGATATTTCTACGGGAGTCAATCCAATGAAGGAGGAAATGTGCCTTGTGGATAGTGGTACCACAAACTCTATACTTAAGGAAATAAAGTATTTACAAACTCTTACAAAGTTGAATGGTGATATTTTAACAACCGTTGGACGTGATGCGGTAATTGTTGGTACATAATGTACCAAATTTACCCTCACTATGGGTACAAAAATTATAATTGAGGATGCTTTATTGTATCCCGATTCAACTCGTACCTTCATAGGTTATAGTGATATCCACAAAAATGGTCTCCACACTGAAACTCATGAAGATAACAATGAGGAATATCTCCTCTTTACGACATACAATGAATATGGCAAACAAATATTTTGGAAAATATCATCTTTATCATCGGGATTGTACTACACATACATAAAATCCGTAGAATATGTTGCATCTGAGGTAATTTTTCAAAATGTCAATACATTCCAAACTTGACATGATCACTTTGGTCATCCTGGTATCGGGATGATGAGGAAAATTATCTGCAATTGGTATGATCATGACTTAAATTAAGATAAATTCACACAATCTTCAGATATCATGTGCATTGAATGTGCTACTAGGAAACTCATTTTAAGACCCTAATATCTTAAAATTCAAGCAGAACCGCTCAAATTCCTTGAACGAATTCAAGATGATATATGTGGTCCTATCCAAGCATTGTCTGGACCTTTTAGGTACTCATGGTTTAATAGATACATCTAATGATGGTCTTACGTGTGCTTAAAATCTATACGAAACCATGCATTTGGCAAAATAATAAGACAAGTTATCAAATTACAAGCTCACTATCCTAACAATCGAATTAAATCAATTTGAATGGACGACGCTTTTGAATTCTCTCACATGCTTTCAATAATTATTGTATGGCATTAGGCATCGAAGTTCAACACTTTGTCCCATATGTCCACACTCAAAAGGATGGGCCAAATCTTGAATAAAAGAAATAAGCTCACTGCACGACACTCAAACGGATGCAACTTACCAACTCTTTGTTGGAGTCACGCAGTTTTACGCATTGCTGACTTAATTCAATTATGACCAACTGCATATCACAACACCTCTCCTGTGCAATTAGTAGGTGAAAATTTACCAAATATTTCCAATCTGCGTAAATTTAGATGCGCCAGATATGTGCCAATCTAACCACCGCATCGCACATCCATGGACCCACACAAGCAATCGGGGCTCTATGTGGGGATACAAATCACCATCGATAATCAAGTACCTTGAAACTCTCACATGGGATGTGTTCACAACCTGTCACACTGACTGCATCTTCAATGAGGAGCATTTAGGGGCATTAGGTGGGAGGCGTCAAGTACCAAACAAAATGTCCGTAAATCGATTGGAATGTCCAAGGCATTTCCTCCTCCGACCCACGTACCCAAGATCTTGCCCAAAAATAATTAATTTGCAACACATTGCAAATAACCCAACAGATTCATTTACTAACTATAAATGCATTACCAAATCCTACAATTCTGCAAAAGTCGGACCCGAAATAGTGGAAGTACCAACAAAACCACTCAACCCCTGTTCAAAGGAAGAGGGGGAGAAGCACGATCACAGAACAAGATTCAACTCTTCACAAGCAACAAAGGAAACAAAGGAAGAAACCTTATGAACCATTAAATGTAAATCAACCTAGTGTTGATAATCATCAAATGGATAATATACATCTAGTAGGAGTACAACCTCCACAATACAGCTCAGTTGTGCACTCAATGACTGGGCCATCAGAAAACCCTGACTCAATCATACTAGGAAATCACAACTAGTAACAAGGGTAAATGAAACTTCCACAAACTGTATAGATTCTGGAGAATCTTACAATCATAAGTCAATTGCCGACACACGTTTCTCGACTACATTTGCAAACAACCTTCTAAATGATCATGATCTAAAGACCATGGCAGAGTGCAAGAAGCGCTCCAACTTGCCTAAATGGAAGGATGCAATCCAAGTAGAGTTAGGCTGGCTCAATAAATGAGAGGTATTCACTAAAGCAATACCTACAAATCCTAGAGTTTTTCCTATGGGATTCAAATGGGTTTTTCCCCATAAAAGGAACAGGAACAACGAGCTAGTGAGATATAAAGCCAGGCTTGTATCCCAAGGTTTCATGCAGAGAGCAAACATTGATTTCAATGAAAAATATTCTCCAATAATGAGTGGTATTATTTTTAGATACCTTATTTCTATGATAGTACAAAATCGCATATCTATGTAGTTGATGGAGGTAGTGACCGCTTACCTTTATGACTCACTTGAATCAAACATGTACATGAAGGTTCCTGAAGGAGTCCCAATCCTGAATCTAAAGGCAAAACACAACACATATTGTGCAAAACTAAATTTGTCTTTATACGTCTCAAAACAATAGAATCGCATGTGGAACAATAGACTTAGTGAGTTCTTGGTGAAAAAAGGATACTCCAATAATGATGATTGCCCATCCGCTTTCATAAAAAAATCAGCATCTGCCACTAGAGCGGATATCACCTTTTGTGATGACGGAATTCATCATGATAAGCCCATTTTTCGTCACAATTGACACCTAGTGACGACTTCCCTGATCATCAATGGGTTGTCAATATAGGTGGCATCACTAATACTTAGTGATGGATTTAGTTTCATCACAAATGATGCTTCCATTTCCGATGACAAATTCATCACTGCTTATCAGCATATTAGAGACGAATACGGCCACAATTATGTCTCACAATAGTGGTAAAACGTTCATCACCAATGAGTGTACATAGTGAGAACACTGCTTCACCACAAATGTGTCAAGTAGTGAGGAATTGTTTTCATCACTAAAGTACGTAGGCAGTGAGAAAATTACTTCATCACGAATGTGCATAAGTAATGAAGGACTTTATTCACCACGAAAGTGGCAGTGATAAAATTACTTCATCACAAATATGCGTAAGTAGTGAAGAGTTTTATTCATCATAAATGCGACAGTGAGAAAATTACTTCATCACTAATGGACATAAGCAGTGAAGGATTTTATTCATCATGAATGTGGTAGTGAGAAAATTACTTCATAATGAATGCACATAAGTAGTGAAGGGTTTTATTCATCACGAATGTGGTAGTGAGAACATTACTTTACCACGAATGTGCATGACTAGCGGGGAATTTCACTTGTCACAAAAACCGGAGTGAGAAAATACTTTATCACAAATGTGCGTGAGCAGTGAGGAAATTTATTCACCATGAATATGATGTTAGTTGTTAGGAAATTTCCCAATCACAAATGAAATGATTTGTGAGGAAATTCTTTTATCACATATGCAGGAAGTAATGAGTAACTTATTAAACACTAGTGAATAATATTTACTGGCTAAGTTAGACCACTGTTAAGCGCATACACAATGGAAAATTTATCTTCGCAACAATTGGTGTTGTTAAAATGATTTGTCACTGTTCATTTTACTTTTTTGATGACGAGGTTTTAGCGCCATACTGAGATACCTTGGCAGCTTAAAAATATAATACATGCACAATGGGCATGAGCTGGATTGCGGAATAAAAATCAACTAAGAAACACTTTATTATTCATATTTGATACATGAAATCGACACCTAACATTGATACTCCTCTCACTGACCAATGATAACAAACTACAAATGACAAACTGCCACTAAATTTAAGAGACTCGCTAGCACTCATAAAAAGTCCATAAGACCAGCAGTGAAGCTGGAGAGTTGACGCTGACTCCTCTTGTTTGTAGGCTTGTGGAGAACTTAAACTTCTATATGACGTAACTTCTCATCTTACTGTAGATGGAAATTAAAGTGCATTGGTAAGGACACAAATTACAACAGTAAATCATCATCCATTATGAAATGATGTTTAGAGGACAATCTTATTTTGGTTGAAATACAAACTAGGTGGACGGAGGGAAGGAAGCACCATTAACACGAGTCATCTGTGCCATCATAGCGTTTAGTCTTTAGGCAAGTTTGTCACCCATTAAACGCTCCATATCAACACTCTTTGCTTCAACAACTTTTCTTCGAGAACTCAACTCTTCACGCTGAGACTGTAACTCCCCTTGGAGTTGCATGTTTGCTTCTGTCAATCTCTCAAGTTCATCTTGCAAAGTAGCCACATGATGTTGTGCATCGTCAGCACGTTGTTCAGCAGCCCGGGCTTGTGCGTGTATCCTGTGCCTTTCTTTAGCCCCTTGGTTGATTGCAGGAACACCAACACCACGTGAGTGATTGATATGTCCATTTTGCATCATTCTTTTATATTGATATTTATTGCATTATGGGCTGTCATTACAAGTTATGGTAAAATACTTATGCCTTTTCTCTCCTATTTTACAAGGTTTACATGAAGAGGGAGAATGCCGGCAACTGGAATTCTGGACTAGAAAAGAAGCAAATATGAGAGACCTATTCTGCACAACTCCAAAAGTCCTGAAAAGTTACGGAGAATTATTTTGGAATATATAAAAAATATTGGGCGAAACAAATACTAGAGGGGCCCACCAGGAGGTCACAAGCCTGCCAGGCGCGGCCTACCCCCAAGCCGCGCCTAGGTGGCTTGTGGGCCCCCTGGCAGGTTTCCTGCACCCATCTTCTGCTATATGATGGGTTTTGACCTGAAAAAAAATCATAAGAGATTTTGTGACGAAGCACCGCCGTCTCGAGGCGGAACTTGGGAAAAACCAATCTAGAGCTCCGGCGAAGCTGTTTAGCTGGGGAAACTTCCCTTTCGGAGGGGGAAATCGAAGCCATCGTCATCACTAACGATCCTCTCATCGAGAGGGGGTCAATATCCATCAACATCTTCACCAGTACCATCTCCTCTCCAAACCCTAGTTCATCTCTAGTATCCGATCTTTGTCTCAAACCTCAGATTGGTACCTGTGGGTTGCTAGTAGTGTTGATTATTCCTTGTAGTTGATGCTAGTTTGTTTACTTGATGGAAGATCATATGTTTAGATCCTTTATGATAATTAATACTCCTCTGATTATGAACATGGACATGCTTTGTGAGTAGTTATGTTTGTTCCCGAGGACATGGGATAAGTCTTGTTATAAGTAATCATGTGAATTTGGTATTCGTTCGATATTTTGATGAGATGTATGTTGTCTCTCCTCTAGTGGTGTTATGTGAACTTAGACTACATAACACTTCACCATTATTTGAGCCTAGGGGAAGGCATTGGGAAGTAGTAAGTATATGATGGGTTGCTAGAGTGATAGAAGCTTAAATCCTAGTTTATGTGTTGCTTCGTAAGGGGCTGACTTGGATCCATATGTTTCATGCTATGGTTAGATTTATCTTAATTCTTATTTTGTAGTTGCGGATGCTTGCGCGAGAGGTTAATAATAAGTGGGATGTTTTTCCAAGTAAGGGAAGCACACAAGCACCGGTACACCCACATATCAAATTATCAAAGTAACGAACGCGAATGGAATGAGCATGATGAAAACTAGCTTGACAGAAATTCCCATGTGTCCTCGGGACGCTTCACTTTATATAAGAGTTTGTCCAGGCCTGTACTTTGCTACAAAAAGGATTGTGCTACCTTGATGCACCTTTGCTACACTTATTACTTGTTACTCATTACAAATTATCTTATCACAAAACTATCTACTACCGATAATTTCTATGCTTGCAGAGAATACCTTAGTGAAAACCGCTTGTCATTTCCTTCTGCTCCTCGTTGGGTTCGACACTCATACTTATTGAAAGGACTATGATAGATCCCCTATACTTGTGGGTCATCAAGACTCTTTTCTGGTGCCGTAGTCGGGGAGTGAAGCGCCTTTGGTAAGTGGAATCTGTTAAGGAAAAATTTGTACAGTGTGCCAAAATTTACTGTCACTTGTTACTATGGAAAATAATCCTTTGAGGGGCTTGTTCGGGGTATCTTCACCTAGACCAGAAGCACAAAGAGTTGCTCCTTAACCTACTGATGGCTAATCCTTCGGGTCTGAGAGACAAACTGCTCGCTAATACTTATGCAAGAGATGGAACACTACATCCTGATTTTCATCTCATCTATGTGGATGAAGTTTGTGGATTATTTAAGCTTGCAGGTCTGCCCGAAAATCACGTCAAGAAGAAGTTCTTTCCTTTATCTTTGAAGGAGAAGGCATTCCCGTGGTATAGGTTATGTGCTGATATTGGATCATGGAGCTACAACCGATTGAAAATGGTATTTCATCAGAAGTTTTATCCTATGCATCTAGTTCACTGTGATCAGAATTATATTTGTAATTTTTTGCCTCGTGAAGGAGAAAGAATCCCTCAAGCTTGGGAGAGGCTTAATTCAATATTATATTCATGTACCAATCTTGAGCTCTCGAGAGAAATTCTTATTCAGAATTTTTATGCGCGGCTTTCTCGTAATGATCAATCCATGCTCGATACTTCTTGTATTGGTTCCTATATGAAGAAAGATATTGACTTCAAATGGGATTTATTGAAAATAATTAAACGCAACTCTAAAGATTGGGAACTTGACGAAGGTAAGGATTCAGGTATAAACCTGAAGTTTGATTGTGTTAAATCCTTTGTAGACACCGATGCTTTCCGTGAATTTAGCACTAAATAAGGACTTGACTCTGAGATAGTACCTTCTTTCTGTGAATATTTTTCTGCTCATGTTGACCTCTCTAAGGATAAGTGGTTTAAATATCATCCTCCCATTGAAGTGAAAGTAGTTGAACCTATTAAAGTTGAAGAAGAAACTATTACTTATAATGTCGATCCTGTTATTCCTGCTGCTTATATTGTGAAACCACCTTTCCCAGTTAGAATAAAGGAACATGCTAGAGCTTCAACTATGGTTCGTGAGAGCTATGTTAGAACACCTACACCTCTTGAACAAATTAAAGTTGAACCTAGTATTGCTATGGTTAAAGATCTCCTGGTTGATAATATTGATGGGCATGTTATTCATTTTCGTGATGAAGCTGCTAGAATTGTTAGACCTGATGCTAAAGATAAACATAGACCTATTGTTGGCATGCCTATTGTTTCTGTTAAAATAGGAGATCATTGTTATCATGGCTTATGTGATGTGGATGCTAGAGTGAGTGCAATTCCCTTTACCTTATATCAAGAAATTATGAATGATATTGCACCAGCTGTGTTAGAGGAAATTGATGTTACCATTAAGCTTGCTAATAGAGATACTATAGCACCAGTTGGGATTGTTAGAGATGTTGAAGTCTTGTGTGGGAAAATAAAATATCCTACTGATTTTCTTGTCCTTGATTCCCCACAAGATGATTTTTGTCCCATTATATTTGGTAGACCTTTCTTGAATACTATTAATGCCAGGATATATTGTGAGAAGGAAACTGTTACTGTAAGTTTTGGGGATGCGTCTCATGAGTTTAATTTCTCTAAATTTTGTAGACAACCCCATGATAAAGAATTGCCTAGTAAGGATGAAATTATTGGTCTTGCTTCTATTGTTGTGCCTCCTACTGATCCCTTAGAACAATATTTGCTAGACCATGAAAATGATATGCATATGAATGAAAGGAATGAAATAAACAAGATTTTCTTTGATCAACATCCTATTTTGAAACACAACTTGCCTGTTGAAATAATTGGGGATCCTCCTCCACCCAAGGGTGATCCCGTGTTTGAGCTTAAACAATTACCAGATACTCTGAAATATGCTTATCTTAATGAAAAAATATATATCCTGTTATTATTAGTGCTAACCTTTCAAATCATGAAGAAAAGAGATTATTGGAAACTCTGAGGAAGCACCGTGCTACTATTGGATATACTCTTGATGATCTTAAGGGCAGTAGTCCCACTCTATGTCAGCATAAGATCAATATGGAGCCCGATGCTAAACCGGTTGTTGATCACCAATGATGATTGAATCCTAAAATGAAAGAAGTCGTAAGAAATGAAATATTAAAGCTTCTAGAGGCAGGCATAATTTATCCTATTGCTGATAGTAGATGGGTTAGTCCTGTCCATTATGTCCCTAAGAAAGGAGGTATTACCGTAGTTCCTAATGATAAAAATGAATTGATCCCCCAAAGAATTGTTACAGGGTATATAATGGTAATTGATTTTAGGAAATTAAATAAAGCTACTAGGAAAGATCATTACCCTCTACCTTTTATTGATCAAATGCTAGAAATACTATCCAAACACACACATTTTTTGCTTTCTAGATGGTTATTCTGGTTTCTCGCAAATACCTGTGACAAAAGAGGACCAAGAGAAGACCACTTTTACTTGCCCTTTCGGTACCTTTGCTTATAGACGTATACCTTTTGGTTTATGCAATGCACCTGCTACCTTTCAAAGATGTATGACTGCTACATTCTCTAATTTTCGCGAAAGGATTGTTGAGGTTTTTATGGATGATTTTTTCGCTTACAGAACTTCTTTTGATGATTGCTTGAGCAACCTTGATCAAGTTTTGCAGAGATGCAAAGAAAATAATCTTGTCTTGAATTGGGAGAAGTGCCACTTTGTGGTGAATGAAGGTATTGTCTTGGGACACAAAATCTCTGAAAGAGGTACTGAAGTTGATAAAGCTAAAGTTGATGCTATTGAAAAAATGTCGTGTCCTACGGATATCAGAGGTATAAGAAGTTTCCTTGGTCATGCTAGTTTCTATAGGATGTTTATTAAAGACTTCTCTAAGATTTCTAGGCCTCTCACTAATATTTTGCAAAAATATGTTCCGTTCGTTTTTAATGATGATTGTGTAGAAGCATTTGAAGTTCTTAAGAATGCCTTGATTTCTGCACCTGTTGTTCAACCACGTCATTGGAACCTACCATTTGAAATAAGGTGTGATGCTAGTGATTATGTCGTTGGTGTTGTTCTAGGACAAAGAGTTGATAAGAAATTAAATGCTATCCATTATACTAGAAAACTCTAGACAACACTCAAAGAAACTATGCTACCACTGAAAAGGAATTTTTAGCAGTTGTGTTTTCTTGTGATAAGTTCAGACCTTAGACTGTTGATTCCAAAAATAACTGTTTACACTGATCATGCTACTATTAAATATCTTATGGAAAAGAAAGATGCTAAACCTAGACTTATTAGATGGGTTCTTTTGCTACAAGAATTTGATTTGCATATTATTGATAGAAATGATGTTGATAACCCCGTAGCAGATAACTTGTCTAGGTTTGAAAATGTTCTTGATGACACACTACCTATTGATGATAGCTTTCCTGATGAACAATTAGCTATCATAAATGCTTCGCGTTATGCTCCATGGTATGCTGATTATGCTAATTACATTGTTGCTAAATTTATACTGCCTAGTTTCACATACCAACAAAAGAAAAAGTTCTTCTATGATTTAAGACATTACTTTTGGGATGATCCACACCTTTATAAAGAAGGAGTAGATGGTGTTATTAGACGTTGTGTACCTATGCATGAACAGGAACAGATCCTACACAAGTGTCACTCCGAGGCCTACAGAGGACACCACGCTGAAGATAGAACTGCACACAAGGTATTACAATCTGGTTTTTATTGGCCTATTCTCTTCAAGGATGCTCGTAGGTTTGTATTGTCTTGTGATGAATGTCAAAGAATTGGCAATGTTAGTAGACGTCAGGAAATGCCTATGAATTACTCTCTTGTTATTGAACCATTTGATGTTTGTTTGTTTTAATTATATGGTATCTTTTCCAAAGTCCAACACGTATACTCATATTCTAGTTGCCGTTGATTATGTTACTAAGTGGGTAGAAGCTGTTCCAACTAGTAGTGATGATCATGACACCTCTATTAAAATGCTGAAAGAAGTTATTTTCCCTAGATTTGGAGTCCCTATAGATGGTGGTTCACACTTTATTCATGGTACTTTCCGTAAATTGCTTGTTAAGTATGACGTTAATCATAGAATTGCATCTCCTTATCACCCTTGGTCTAGTGGTCAAGTAGAATTAAAAATAGAGAGATTAAATTGATCTTGCAAAAGGCTGTTAATAGATCTAGAAAGAATTGATCTAAGAAACTTGATGATGCATTATGGGCTTATAGAACTGCTTACAAAAACCCTATGGTCTGTCTCCGTATAAAATGGTTTATGGTAAAGCGTGTCACTTACCTCTAGAACTAGAGCACAAAGCTTATTGAGCAATCAAAGAGCTCAATTATGGTTTCAAACTTGCTGGTGAGAAGACGTTATTTGACATTAGCTCACTTGATGAATGGAGAACCCAGGCCTATGAGAATGCCAAGTTGTTTAAAGAAAAAGTTAAGAGATGGCATGATAAAAGGATACAAAAGCGTGAATTCAATGTAGGTGATCATGTCTTGCTATACAATTCTTGTTTAAGATTTTTTGCAGGAAAACTTCTCTCCCAATGGGAAGGGCATTACATTGTCAAGGAAGTATATCGTTCCGGTGCTATCAAGATCAACAATGCCGAAGGCACAAATCCGAAGGTGGTAAACGGGCAAAGAATCAAACATTATATATCAGGTACTCCCATAAATGTTGAAACCAATATTATCAATACCATAACCTGGAGGAGTACATTAGGGAGACCTACCAGAACATTTCAGCCTCCAAAAAGGAATAGGTATGTGTACGGTAAGCAAACCGACTCCAAACTTTCCCAATAGCAATTTTTCTCAGTTTTGGAATATTTAATAAATTAGGAAAATTTAAAGTAGTCCAAAAGGTGCACGAGGAGGCGACAAGCCTGCAAGGCATGACCTACCCCCCTAGCCGCGCCCCTGTGGCTTGTGGCCACCCCGTGCACCCTCCGGACTCCGTTTTCTTGTAGGACACTCCTTTAGGTTGGTAAATATTATTATATAATCTCCCAAAGGCTTGGACTTCCGTATCACCACAATACGTCAGGTTTTCGTTTTGAGCTGTTTCTGCAGCAGATTTAGAGCAAGATGTTTTCCCAAGAGTCCGATGGGGAGAGCTATATATCACATTACCGTGCCAATCCCAAGCTCTATGGGGACCTAGATCCTTATGGATTATTCTTGGAGGAGGAACAAGAAGGAAAGTATGAGGAAGAAATCTCGGATGAAGAAGAGACCCCTCTGCCCCAACCAGGAGATATACACGTGGAGTTCAGGAAATCAAGTCTCCCAAACACAAGGAGAAAACCCAAGGTTCTATTTATCCCTTCTCGTTTTCTGCAGGAGAGCAAGCAGAAATTATGTCAAAGGATATTGACGCTCGAGCAAGAAGTTGACAATCTGACGGAGCATAATTTTATGCTTAAGAGGAAACAAAACAAGCTTGAAAATTCTTCTCCACCACCATCTCCTTCGAAGAAGGAAATCTAAATAGATGGGTATGGGCACTTCCCTTGGCTTGTGCCATGCTCGGGGAGGTGCCTTGATATCATATCACCATCACACCTTTTACTTTTCATGTTTTTCCTAGTTCGATCCTTTTGGTTATATCTTGATCTAGTAGAATAAAGTTTTAGTATGATCTAGCTTTGAGTTTTGCTTTATGTTCCCCTTGTGTAAGCGAGTCCGAGAGTTATATAATAAAAAGTAGTTTTGATGTAAGGGCTTTGCTTGCTTGCTATGATCTAGAGAAAAATAAATAAGAAATAAAAGGAGAATAGTATAAAGGAAAAGAGTATAAATGATGATCTTATGGGGAGTGATGACTTTAGATATAAGTGGTATGTCAACTGAAATTTGTTGAGAGTTGACAAACATAGAGATTGGTCATGGGTGCAATTAAAAAGGAAGTAATAAAGAAAGAGAGGTCTACATATAAATATATTATCTTGGAAATCTTTTATGATTGTGAGCACTCATTAAAATATTATATGTTAATAAGTTGATGTTGGACAAGGAAGACAACATAATGGGTTATGATTGCCTATTTCCGAATAGAAGTTATATGGTTATAGCCTCCAACATGTAGTGCTTGCCTCCTCCTCATATTAGCCAAAACTTCCGCACCAAGTAGAGATACTAATTGTACATCCAAACAACCTCAACCCAATTTTGCCATGAGAGTCCACCATATTGAGTAAGATCCTTCAAATAAGTTGTCATCGGTGAAAAAAGCAATAAGAATTGCTCCTAAATATGTATGATCTTTTATTGTAAGGGAAAATAAGCGTTGTACAATCTTGTGATAGTAAGTAAATAAAAGCGATGGACTGCATAATAATGCTTGCTATCACAAAGGGCAATACAATGCGGCGTTCGTTTGCATTAAGGGCTCGCACATCCAAAAACAAAAAGCGCATGACAACCTATGCCTCCCTCTGCGAAGGGCCTATCTGTTAGTTTTACTTCTTAAGTACTTACCTTTATGCAAGAGTCATGGTGATCTTCACCACTTCCTATATTTTTCCTTTTTTGATTGGCAAGGATTATGTGTTGGGGAATGATCTAAACACATACATCCACTCGGATGTGGGTGATCATGAGTTATTATTGTTGACATCACCCTTGAGGTGAATAGTTGGGAGGCAAAACTATAAGCCCCTATCTTTCTGTATGTTCAATTGAAGCTTCGACCTCATGAGTACCGCGTGAGTGTTAGCAATTATGAAAGACTAAAAGATGATTTAGTATGTGGATTTGCTTTACAAGCTCTTATATTGACTCTTTCCGATGTTATGATAAATTGCAAATTTCTTCAATGACTGAGAGCATAGTTTGTTGGTTATCAATAGAGTTCTTGGTTCATACTTTATCCTGTGAATGAATTGTTACTCTAGTATAAGAAATTATATATAATTAAGTATTGCTGTTATAAAGATGATCATGATGCCCTCAGGTCCGTATTTATTTTTATTGACACCTCTATCTCTAAACTTGTGGACATATTTATCGATCTTGGCTTCCGCTTGAGGACAAGCGAGGTCTAAGCTTGGGGGAGTTGATACGTCGATTTTTCCTCATGCTTTATATTGATATTTATTGTATTATGGGATGTTATTATACGTTGTGGTACAATAATTCTGACTTTTGTCTCCTATTTTACAATACTTACATAAAAAGTTGGCCTTCCTCTTTATATTAGAATTTGGAGCATAACATAACATCTGGTTTCCATGATAGCGTGGCCGCTGCACCACATGAGCTTGACGATGCCGGAAAAGGCCGGTGAAGGGATACGCCACATGAAAGAATCAGTCAAGCATCCAAGAAAACAAGACTAATCAGCTTTACCTCAATGGTGCAAAGGCATCTCCCGTGTTGCTGCTCTAATCTGCTCGGACAAACTGGTTCATGGCTTTTCAGTTCACCACCACCACGGTGTACATTCCTGCTTGCTGCCCACACTCATTTTAGTTGATATGCTGCCCTCATGTTTCAAGAAATTATCGTCGTTATAAGTAGGTGCATGAGGCAGTGGATTTTCTTAGTGATGTCAACATCAGGTAGATGCACCTGATGCACCTCCCACTGTCTGTGTAGTTGTTATCATACCATCTACTTGCATGTTTGGTTTGGTAACAAAATTCCTTCTCCAAGTACAAATTTTATTTTTTATCCCCCTACCCACCCGCTCGAGCCACTCCCAGGAGCGGCGGGGAGGGAAATCTAGCCACCACCCTAACTTCCCTTCTCTCCCAGGCGAAGCCCGGTTGGCGCGGCGGCGGCGGGGCCTCTCCTCCCCTCCTCCTGTGGGCACTGGCATGGGACGACGTTTTCAAGCAATTGCGCTAGGCTGCCGTGGGGCGCAACAGCATGGTGGCGGGCGAGCTGGGCGGCGGGGTGGTCGTTTGTGGGCGACACGTCGACGTCTCGGGTCCCGTCCATAGCACGGCGGCTGTGGGGTACTCTCCTCGGGCGGATGCATGTAGGATGCTCCGGGCCAGATCCGGATGGCTGGTCCCGCTCCAGGCTAGATCCAGCTATCTCTATGCTTGAGCTGCTTGCTTGCGACGCGAGGGCCAGCTGGATCCTGCTTGGCAACGGCCCTCGTTGGTTTGCGCCGGTTTAGCCAACACCAGGTGGGGTGGCTGCGGTGGCTGGGTCTGTTGCCGGCGGTGCGGTCCTAGTGTGGTGGTGTTGCTTGGGCCTCTTCGAGTGGCTATGGGGCGGCCCGCTGCTCTCCTACAGTGGTGGTCCGGGTCTGGATCTATGTGAGAGGGGGTGGATGGCATTCGATGGAGTGCAGGTGCAGGGGGCCGACCTAGTCCGTGTTAGCTTTCCTTCGCGTTAGTGCTTCCTGCCCTATTGGGTCGTTGCAACATTGGTTCGAGTTGGTGCCCGCGGTACTTCTATTCTGTAGGGCGGATCGACGCCAGTGGCCACGGGTGTGAGTTTGACTAGGGCAAGGTTTGGGACCTGTGTTAGGTCGAGCTCGATGTTGCCGTGGGCACCTACTAGGCCGTGTCTCCCTTGATCCACTAGGATCCCTCGATCCACCGGGATCGACTGGGGACGCAGGCATGGATGCCCCTACGATGGTGGCCGTCACCCAGGCTAGGTGGCTAATGCCGGGCTAGGGACGGAAGGAGGTCACTTCTGTTCTTCCCAAAGTGGTCGCGTGTTGTGATGTCGACGGTTGGTGGTGTCTCAGGACATGGATGCCAGGACGGTGGCCCCGAAGGCTGTCCATATGGTGGCTTTCCTGCAGGTCCCATGACGGCAGTGGTGGCTATGCTCCTTGGTCGTCTGGACGACGAGGGGTGTGGCGGTGGGTGGCTTGGGCTCACTTTCTGTCCTTGGCAGTGGTGTTGTTCGGATCCGGATCTAGAGTCCGGTTCTCGTCGCGACTGGCCTGGGTGTTTCTTCGCTACACGCGTGAGGTGCCGAGCAAAAGCTCTGTGCTTTGGCGCCGCCGCTGCCGACATCTGTGTGTCGCTTTCTTCTTGAAGATGTCATCGTGGTTCTTCTCTCTGTGGTGAGTCTCCAAGTGAAAGCCCTTGTCCTTTTGGGTTCGGCAGCGGCGGTGCTTGTGTTCCCCTCCTGAGGGCATTGTCGTGGAGGCTAGATATCCTAGGTCATGTGTTGGATTGTTCTCCTGTCCTCCTTGTTGGAAATATTCCCTAGAGGCAATAATAAAATGGTTATTATTGTATTTCCTTGCTCATGATAATTGCCTATTGTTCATGCTATAATTGTATTAACCGAAAACCGTAATACATGTGTGAATACATAGACCACAAAATGTCCCTAGTGAGCCTCTAGTTGGCTAGCTCGTTGATCAATAGATGGTCACGGTTTCATGACCATGGACATTGGATGTCATTGATAACAGGATCACATCATTAGGAGAATGATGTGATGGACGAGACCCAATCCTAAGCATAGCACAAGATCGTGTAGTCCGTCTGCTAAAGATTTTCTAATGTCAAGTATCGTTTCCTTAGACCATGAGATTGTGCAACTCCTGGATACTGTATGAATACTTTGGGTGTGCCAAATGTCACAACATAACTGGGTGGCTATAAAGGTACACTAAGGGTATCTCCGAAAGTGTCTGTTGGGTTGGCACGAATTGCGACTGGGATTTGTCACTCCGTGTGATGGAGAGGTATCTCTGGGCCCACTCAGTAAGACATCATCATAATGAGGTCAATGTGACTATGGATTTAGCCACGGGATGATGTGTTACGGAATGAGTAAATAGACTTGCCGGTAACGAGATTGAACGAGGTATAGGGATACCGACGATCGAATCTCGGGCAAGTGTCATACCGATAGACAAAGGGAATTGTATATGGGATTGATTGAATCCCCGACATCGTGGTTCATCCGATGAGATCATCGTGGAGCATGTGGGAGCCAACATGGGTATCTAGATCCCGCTGTTGGTTATTGACCGGAGAGGTGTCTCGGCCATGTCTACATGCCTCCTGAACCCGTAGGGTCTACACACTTAAGGTTCGATGACACTAGCACTATTAGAAAACAGACCTTTCATCCCAAGCATTAGTACCGGTCTGGTTACGAGCTGGTTCTAAACAGGCTATTAGTCCCGGTTCATGCCGGCTCCAATGGCTAGGAGCAGGGCGACCTTTAGTACCGGCTCGTAAGGGATCTTTAGTACCGGTTCGTGTCACAAACCGGTACTAAAGGGGGCATGGCAGGCTTTTGGTCAGACTTGGGCCCCGCATGCCTGTTTAGTACCGGTTGGTGGCACGAACTGGTAGCAAAGGTTTCCCTTTAGTACCGGTTGGTGACACCAACCGTTACTAAAGACTTCCTAGATATATGCTTCGTCCGCAACCTATCGAAGGGGCTCTCATTTCTCTGTTTTCTCCCCTGTTCTTCTTCTTTCTCGAAGCTCATCCTCCATTTTGCCAAGGATTTGTCAAGATTTGAAGGCACCCCATCTATCCAAGTGTTCACAAAGGTTAGCAACTTTGCCCCTTCATCTCTCATTGCTAGATTAGCTTGTGGTATGCTAAAAGATATGTGATTTGTGGGTTTTAGCTAGGTTTTGGGGGAGTGATCATTATGTGGGATATTATTTGATTTATATGAAATTTGAGCTCAAATTAACTTGTTAGGTTGCACATGGGTAGGTGTGGTTTATTTCGTGCGTTCCCATCCCCGTCCTAACCACCGTCGATCGTCCACAATGTCTCGTCATGGCACCGGCCACCTTGGTGAGCCTCTTGTTCTTCTTAAAACCTTTTTGTTAAAAAAATTACTTGTATGATTTAGATATCTGCGTGTATGATTTACTTGTATTATTGTTAGTTATTCTATAGTGTCATGGTTATGGTATCCGCCCACGTTGGCCCTCGACCAGTCTATGATTCAGATGTGGTATGTCTTCATCTTTTATAACTATTTCACACATCATCCAATGTATATGACAATTAATTATGCCACCAAATTGACATAGATGTTTTTATCTACAGGAGGTAGTTGAACCAAATTTACAATTAATTATGCCACCAAATTGACAGACGGCATGAATCCTTTTGGGGAGCAGAGCTCCAGTCACAACACCTGGCCCGTGACTCTATGTATCTACAACCTTCCTCCTTGGTTGTGCATGAAGCGGAAGTTCATTATGATGCTAGAGCTCATCCAAGGCCCTAAGTAACCCGGCAATGACATTGATGTATACCTAAGGCCACTAGTTGATGCACTTCTATAGTTGTGGAAAAAACCAGGTGTACGTGTGTGGGATGCGCACACACAGAAGGAAATTAACCACGAGCGTTGCTGTTTGTAACCATCAATGATTGGCCTGCTCTTAGTAACCTTTCAAGACATACAAACAAGGGATACAATGCATGCCCGCACTGTTTAGATGATACTGAAAGTATATATTTGGATAAATGTAAGAAGAATGTGTACCTTGGACATCGTCAATTTCTACCGATCAAGCATATCTTAAGAAAGGCAGGCAACCATTTCAAAGGTGAGCCAGATAACCGGAAGAAGCTTGGCCTCCTTACTGGTGACATCGTCAATTTCTACCGATCAAGCATATCTTAAGAAAGGCAGGCAACCATTTCAAAGGTGAGTCAGATAACCGGAAGAAGCTTGGCCTCCTTACTGGTGAATATATATTTGATATGGTCAAGGATTTACAAGTAACCTTTGGAAAGGGTCCTGGCGGACAATCTGTTCCGAATGACGCCAACGGACACGCACCCATGTGGAAGAAGAAATCTATATTTTGGGAACTTGAATATTGGAAAGCTCTAGAGGTCCGCAATGCAACCGACGTGATGCACGTGACGAAGAATCTTTGTGTGAACCTGCTAGGTTTCTTGGGCGTGTATGGAAAGACAAAAGATACACCGAAGGCACGAGAGGACAAACAAAGAATTAACGAAAAAGATGGCATGCCTCCAAAGCAGTATCAAGGTCCTGCCAGCTACTCTCTTACGAAAGAAGAGAAGGAAATCTTTTTTGAATGACTTCTCAGTATCAAGGCCCCGTCTGGCTTCTCGTCGAATATAAAGGGAATAATTAATATGGCAGAGAAAAAAAATTCAAAATCTAAAGTCTCATGACTGCCACGTGATTATGACGCAATTACTTCTGATTGCACTTAGGGGGCTTCTACCGGAAAGTGTTCGATTAGCCATTGTAAAGCTATGTGCATTCCTCAATGCAATTTCTCACAAGGTAATCGATCCAGAAATCCTACCAAGGTTACAGAATGACCTAGTCCAATGTCTTGTCATTTTTGAGTTAGTGTTCCCTCCATCCTTCTTCAATATTATGACGCACGTCCTAGTTCACCTAGTCGAAGAGATTAACATTCTGGGTCCTGTATTTCTACACAATATATTCCCCTTCGACAGGTTCATGGGAGTCTTAAAGAAATATGTTCATAACCGTGCTAGGCCAGAAGGAAGCATCGCCAAGGGACATGGAACAGAGCAAGTTATTGAGTTTTGTGTTGACTTTGTTCCTGACATTAAGCCAATTGGTCTTCCTAAATCGCGGAATGAGGGGAGACTGGGTGGAAAAGGCACACTAGGAGAGAAAGAAGCAATAAATATGGACGTGCATTATTTCACTCAAGCACACTACACGGTTCTACAAAATTACACCTTGGTGACTCCATATATCGAGGAACACAAGGATATTTTACGGTCCAAGAACCCGGAGCAGTCTGACCCCTGGATTGAACGTAAACACATGGAGAGTTTCGCCGGTTGGTTGCAAACAAAGCTCATCAATGACAATGATGTTCCAGATGAACTGTACTGGTTGGCCAAGACACCAAGTTCGACTGTAACGACTTTCAAAGGGTACGAGATAAATGGGAATACATTGTACACGATCGCCCAAGATAAAAAGAGCACCAACCAAAACAGTGGTGTCCGCTATGCTGCAACCAACTTTCAAGACACATATTATGGTTACATAGAGGAGATATGGGAACTTGACTATGGACTTGATCTTAAGGTCCCTTTGTTTCGGTGCAAATGGGTCAAATATACTGGAGGCGGGGTACAGGTAGACCCGCAATACAGAATGACAACAATGGATCTCAACAATCTTGGGTACACAGACGACTCATTCGTCCTAGCCAATGATGTGGCTCAGATTTTCTACGTGAAGGACATGTCTAGCAAACCGAGGAGGAAAAAAATAAGGAAGCGAATACATCATACGATGAGACAAGGCGCCACATAATTCTTTCAGGTAAAAGAAACATTGTGGGAGTGGAGGACAAGACAGACATGTCAGAAGATTACGAAAAGTTTCATGAAATCCCTCCCTTCAGAGTGAAGACTAACCCAATCATCCTATTAAATGATGAAGATTTTCCATGGTTTCGGCACAATCATAAGCAAGGTACAAACATGCAGCAAAAGTCTTACACTGCGAGATCCCACTCTGGGATGTGACTGGCTTCACCGTCATCACTTTCTATGTGAAGGACATGCATGCATTTTCTAGCATGGTATCTTTGTAATAGTTTGTACACGAAGTGCATCCAATTTTTGTCGTAACCCTCTCAACTCTTTAGAAGTTGCTATGTGGGTGAAATTATGATGTCATGCCAAGTTTCAACCTTTTCAGAGTTCATTTGTACTGCTTTTCAATTTCAGGGTCATTTAGCTCAAAATAAATCATTAAATGCATGAAAAATATCAAATGAAGTCAGAAAGGGTTGAAAATTGATGACGTGCCTTTGAATGGTGCATATTGAACACACAAAAATTATGGAGTTCAAATAAGTTATTAAAAATGAAATCCCTTTGTAATAGATGCGTTTTCGTCCGAAACCATCATACTTCGAAAGAGATTGTCCAGTTTGTACACGAAGTGCATCTAGTTTTTGTCGTTACCCTCTCAACTCTTTTGAAGTTGCTATGTGGGTGAAATTATGATGTCATGCCAAGTTTCAACCTTTTCAGAGTGCATTTGTATTGCTTTTCAAGTTCAGGGTCATTTAGCTCAAAATAAATCATTAAATGCATGAAATATATCAAATGAAGTCAGAAAGGGTTGAAAATTGATGATGTGTCATTGAATGGTGCATATTGAACACACAAAAAGTATGGAGTTAAAATAAGTTATTAAAAATGAAATCCCTTTGTAATAGATGCGTTTTCGTCCAAAACCCTCATACTTCGAAAGAGATTGTCCAGTTTGTACACGAAGTGCATCCAGTTTTTGCCGTAACCCTCTCAACTCTTTAGAAGTTGCTATGTGGGTGAAATTATGATGTCATGCCAAGTTTCAACCTTTTCAGATTTCATTTGTACTGCTTTTCAATTTCAGGGTCATTTAGCTCAAAATAAATCATTAAATGCATGAAAAGTATCAAATGAAGTCAGAAAGGGTTGAACATTGATGATGTGCCTTTTAATGGTGCATATTGAACATACAAAAAGTATGGATTTAAAATAAGTTATTAAAAATTAAATCCCTTTGTAATAGATGCGTTTTCGTCCGAAACCCTCATACTTCGAAAGAGATTGTCTAGTTTGTACACGAAGTGCATCCAGTTTTTGCCGTAACCCTCTCAACTCTTTAGAAGTTTCTATGTGGGTGAAATTATGATGTCATGCCAAGTTTCAACCTTTTCAGATTTCATTTGTACTGCTTTTCAATTTCAGGGTCATTTAGCTCAAAATAAATCATTAAATGCATGAAAAGTATCAAATGAAGTCAGAAAGGGTTGAACATTGATGATGTGCCTTTTAATGGTGCATATTGAACACACAAAAAGTATGGATTTAAAATAAGTTATTAAAAATTAAATCCCTTTGTAATAGATGCGTTTTCGTCCGAAACCCTCATACTTCGAAAGAGATTGTCTAGTTTGTACACGAAGTGCATCCAGTTTTGCCATAACCCTCTCAACTCTTTAGAACTTGCTACGTGGGTGAAATTATGATATCATGCCAAGTTTCAACCTTTTCAGAGTTCATTTGTACTGCTTTTCAATTTCAGGGTCATTTAGCTCAAAATAAATCATTAAATGCATGAAAATATCAAATGAAGTCAAAAAGGGTTGAAAATTGATGATGTGCCTATGAATGGTGCATATTGAACACACAAAAAGTATGGAGTTCAAATAAGTTATTAAAAATTAAATCCCTTTGTAATAGATGCGTTTTCGTCCGAAACCCTCATACTTCGAAAGAGATTGTCCAGTTTGTACACGAAGTGCATCCAGTTTTTGCCGTAACCCTCTCAACTCTTTAGAAGTTGCTATGTGGGTGAAATATGATGTCATGCAAGGTTTCAACCTTTTCAGAGTTCATCTGTACTGCTTTTCAAACTCCAGATATGACATTTCAAATGCCATTTAATCAAATTGTCTTATACTCCAATTTAAGTTGTTCAAACATGCATGGAAATGCCATAAACAGATTCTTTATATTTTTCTGATATTTTTCCTATATTATTTATTTTGATTGGAGTCATAGATTTTTTTCTATGATTTTCTAAAGTTTAGGGGGTTTTCTGAAAATAATAATTAATAATGAATTAAAAAAACCTTTAGTACCGGTGCGAGCCACGCACCGGTACTAAAGGTCCACCACCCCGCGCATTTTTTGGCTAGGACCTTTAGTACCTGTACGTGGCTTGCACCGGTACTAAAGGGTCTTTAGTACTGGTGCGAGCCACGCACCTGTACTAAAGGCTTGCTAGGTACAAATAGAAACGCCCTCATCCCGGGTCGAGCAATGCACCGGGAGAAGCTAAGATTTGCGCCGCCAGGCTGCCGAAATTAGCCGTCGCTGCCCCGATGCCGCGAGCCGCCCCGACGCCGCGCACCGCCCTGACGCCGCTCGCCGCCCTGATGTCCCGACGCCCCGACGCCGCCCGCAGCCCCGCCGCCGCGCGCCGCCCCGACGTCCCGACGCTGCCCGCAGCCCCGACGCCGCGCGCCGCCCCGAGCCCACTGCCCCGACCCCACCGCCCCGACGCCGCGCCTCCCTCGAGCAGATTTGCACAACTACACCCTCGGTGAGCCTCTCCCCTCCCCCTTACCAGCCACCCCGACCCGCGCACGCTCGCCGGAGCTCACTGTCCCCCAACGCGCGCCGCCCTGGCGCGGCCTACTCACGTGGCCGGCCAGCCCTCCCCCAGGGTTTGCGGCTCGCCGGAGCAACTCTGGCGTGGCCTACTGACGTGGCCGACAAGCCCCACCCCTAGGGTTTGCGGCTCGCTAGAGCAACTCCGACGCGGCCTACTGATGTGGCCGGCCAGCCCCACCCCCAGGGTTTGCGGCTCGCTGGAGCAACTCCGGCGCAACCTACTAACATGGCCGGCCAGCCCCACCCCTAGGGTAGCTGGCCAGTGGGCCTGAGGGCCTCAGTTGACTAGTTGACCCAGTCAACTGTGCTGACTAGGCAGGCCCCAGTCAATGACAAGTGGAGCCGCCCCCTAATCCACTGATTAATTAAATTGATTAAGTGTTTTATTAGATGTTAAGTGCTATTTTGCTAAGTGTTTTGTTAGATGTCAATGACAAGTGGGGCCGCTCCCCTAATCCACTGACAAGTGGGGCCGCCCCCCTAATCCACTAATTTTTCTAAGTGTTATTTAATTTGTTAGATGATAAGTGTTATTTAATTTGTTTTCATAATTAAGTGTTTCTTCTCGACGTCGACGATGCTGATCCCGCATCCTCATCGTCGAGTCGGCGGAGGAGGTCTGTTACTTGAGCCGAGGGGCCCTGTCGGGGACTGGGCTCCGCCGAGCTAGTACTATGAGGTGTTGCCTTCCAGGCAGTGCAGCTTGGTGAGGAGCCAGCCTGTCATCGACCCGAAAGTTCTATGGTGGCGGCCGCATGGGCCACGGACGATTCGGAGGATTGAGTCCCCCGCGGAGGTGGTACAATACCATGTCAGCAAGGAGAACGAGCACGTCCATCGCTACATGACAGCTTAGGAGGCCAGGTCCGACAATACCTGGCAGATTCTTTGGGGATCTCACTGGAGCTATGCTCCTGTGATGGTTCCTTCTCTTTGGGTGTCCATCGCCCGCCCTGATATCCGTCGGGTGCTAGGGTTCTAGCTAGATCGATATATTAGCTACTATATACATATTATTATGATGTATTAGCTAGATCGATGGAGTAGCGGATGTATTAACTATTATCCGACATTATGATGAGATCTTTTCTAAGAACTACTATATATGTATTCGATGATTACTAATTTGTTTTATCTATATTATTATGGATTACTTATTAAGCTATGGACAATACCGGTAGAGCTCATGAAGAGGACATCTTCGATATGATACGCTCCTCCGAAAACCCAGCGGACCTTCTGGGTGAATCACATGATGATGACGGATCACAATATCTGAACGATTACGGTGATGGACGTGAGGCCGAGGAAGAACAACTTATGTTCCAAAATCCGGAACAACTGACAATGTCCGCCGAGGTATATACATATTAGCCTCTGGTGATCATTACATGTGTATTGATTGATTTGTGTATATATATATATTAACAAATCTTTCTTCTTTTAATTATCAGCCCTCCGGATCGAGCAAATCTAGTAGAAAGGTACGAGGCGGTGCCAAAATATTGGACGGCAATGTAAAGCTCAATCTTCATGCTTTCAAACATGATGGCGAACTGACTCACCCTGAAGACAATGCCAAGACATTTGTGCGTTAATGCGGAGTGGTTGTTAGGGATAGATTCCCGATCACAATGCAATAATGGATCTAGCCAAACAAACCAAAACTAGGAGTGAATTATGTCGAGAAAAGAATTAAAGATGCCCTTTGGCAAGAGCTCATGGAGCATTTCATCCTACCAGATTCTCTCTCGGAGCGCCAAAGGGACAAAGTCAAGGAGTTTGCTCTCCATAAGATGGCCGACGCGTTCCAGACTTGGAGGAAAAGATTATGGACCGAGTACAATGCTAGAGGCAAGAAGGCGCCCGAATTCACAGGAATATACGAGAAGGTAAGGAATCACTGGGACACATTTATCGAGTACAAGACATCGGAAGCTACTATGGAGAAGTAGGCAAAGAATAAGATAAATGCGGAGAAAAAAAGGATCACCATAAACTAGGGACAGGTGGATACAAGTCAGCCATTCCTAAGTGGGATGCATTAGAGAATAAGATGCATGCTGAAGGGATCACTCCAGTAACCTTCCACTGGCCCCGGAGGTGCAGGAATTGGTTTTTTGCGCATGGGGGAAAGTTGCACCCATCAACAGGGAAGATTATTGCACTGGCCAGTCTGAAGCATGCATCAGATGAGTTGATTGAAGCAATAAAAGCTTCCCAAGAAGGACGGTTTCACCCTGATAGAGAGAACGACGAGCTTACATGCGACCTCGGGAATCCCGAACACAGAGGACCAACATGAGGCGTGGGCGTTGTTACGTGGTATGAGGGGTTTGTGGGATGGAAGGGCAGTTATAAAAGTCGTTCGAGAAAAAAAGAAGGTGGAAGCAGACCGACTTTCAAAGTTGGAACAGAAGTACGAGCAGTAGCAGCTGCAAATACAGGTACTGACCCAGCAAAGGGCAACTCCGCGGTAGGAGGCATCGGAACCCGTCCCATCTACATTGCCGAAAAGCAGCGTGGGTTCCACGGGGGCACCGCTGGGTCACACCCCCGTGGATGATATCACCGAGAAGACATCTTGTGAGCTAATCCGAAAAATGAAGAACATACCCGTGCGGGTCGCGACGGGCTATGCTTTACCAAATACACCTGATGTTCTCTGGCATTTCAATCCGGTTCTAGCTGGGTATGCTCGTGTCGCGGTGGACGCAATAGAGTCAGGATATGATGAACTACAGCTTGACATCCGTGGAGGTGAGGGGGAGCCCACATTGGCAGAAGCCGGCTATGGTCTCATTCTATGGAGTAAGGACTGCATCGTCTTTCCACACTCGGTGCTAAGGCCACCGGCTCCTCCGAGTATCGATGTCCAACGCGAGGGATCCCAGCCAGAGGCATCGCAGCGCCAGCAGTCCTCCCCACCTCGAGAGGCGTCCCACTTCGATAGGGATCCCAGCACGAGTCCACCCAACCTCGGGACGGAGCACGACACGAGTCCATATCGTCGATATCGATCTCCGCCGCGTGAGCCGACTCCACCCCGACAGCGGTCCTGCCAGCAGGGCTCCCAAAAGAGGAAGGCCATCAGTAGTCCTCTTTGGAAGAAAGCAAAGAAGAAACCTGAGCATCTGGCCAAAAAGAAGCTGGCTTACGACATGACACCAGAGGAAAACAAAATTGAAAGCGATCGCCAAGTGAAAGCCTTTTTTGCGAAGAATCCCTTGTCGCCAAAGGAGGTAATACCCAAGGAAGTCACAGAGCACTTTAGGGAACACTTTATTGATCGACCCTCGGCATATGTGGAGCATATGCCGACAGACTATGAGCGACAGATTCAGAAGGCAAGTGAGCAGAGAAGTCGGCCCAGCCCAAGGAAGAAGTCGGGAAGTACGACATCAACGAGTGGTGGTACTACTAGCGGGAAAACAGTTCCCTAGCTCGAAGAACAATCCAAGCAATTGATCTCTCCGCTCAAGGTGAGTACCAATCCAAGCAAGCAATCGATCCAAGCAATCGACGTTGCTAGCAACCCAATCGACCTCGAAGAAGTAGAGGCTGCAGGTCTCGCTCTTGGCCAAATCCTTGGCACCGAGGAAATCAGCGGGTACGGTGAAGCTGAGTACGCAATGAAATATGTCATCGGAAAACCACTTGTCACACCCGAGCAGTACAAGGAACTACCAACTGTGATGCGACAGTTGCATGATTGGTACCTGCGTGAAGCAAAGCGAGGGGAGACGACGGTCATGGTCAAAGTAAGGAAAGAGCATTACGTCAATGGATGTGAAATATGTCTTGAATTCTCAGAACTTATCTAGTTATACCACATGGACTCTATCGACAAAACTCTCATCAGTTCCTATTGTCTGTAAGTGATTTATATCTTTAATAATTTAAGTCTCTAGCTTAGATATCGTTCATTGGCTTATCCTTACTATATATGTTCTTTTCTATGCTATTATGCAGATTGAAGATGTGGGAATTGAAACAAGAGGGAATCGATGACATTGGGTTCATCGACCCAAATACCGTTAATGGTCATGTGGTAAAACATTTTGCCAAGGACACAGAAGAGCTCTTGGAAAAATATCTAGAGGCAATGAATACTAAATCTACTTTAATATTTCCTTACAACATGGAGTGAGTGTTTACTCTCTTGTATACTACAAACTCTATTTTTGCTTACTAGCTTGCTGTCAAGTGTAGTTGATGAGTTATATGCATGCCTTCTTAATTATATAAACTTCTGCGTAGAGACCACTGTATCCTCCTAAACATTATCCTCGCGGATGGACTTGTTCAAGTGTAAGACTCACTAGATACACTAGAACAATCATACGTGGACTTGTATTTTATGATAGAACGGTAATTTCAATCTTTATCGAGCTCGCTTTCTTTCATTATTTCCTGATATCAAAAATAATTATAATAACTCTTTCATTCTTTTCTTTGTCGCGTAATGTTTGGAAAAAGATTATAGAAAAAACCCATCACGATCATCAATGGAAACCGAAGCTGAAGTGGAAAAAGATGCAGGTAATTAAGTAGTACTACTAGGTCCGCGCATCTCTTTAATTCTAGTTTCAATACCATTATCATGCTTGATTATTAATTATCTTATTGAATTCTATTCTTTTGCAAAGTGCACGAAGCAGCCACAGGGGACAAATTTATGTGGATACTTCCTCTGTGAGACATTCGCATCCAGACCGAATGCCGTATACGTCGCAGAAGAGCACGTGAAAGACAACTCGAGGTTTGGCAGATGATGTCGAAGTTCTCACCACAGAAACGCTTTGTAGCACTTCAAGAGAAATTTGTGGCATTTCTTCTTCGACATGTCATTGATATAAACGGAGAGCACTATTCCTTATCGCCACCTCAATAATGCCAGCAAATCAGTAGTAGAAAACTGAGATTTCATCTGGAGCACTAGCTAGCTAGTCCCCGTTGGGTTTTGGGCCTTAATTTATAAGTCCAAAATATATATGGATGTATAATTCCATTTGTATATATACTGTGTATGAGATATTGTATATTATATTACATAATATATATATATATATATGCATCAACTTGTGTATTGTTTACATTATGTAGCACCGTAAATTTTTTTGAAATGAATGGAAACACAAAAAATCGAGAGGAAAATTAAAACCTAAAATATAAAACAAACAAAAATTAGAACACTTTGTACCAGTTGGTATCACCAACCGGTACTAAAGGTCCTTCACCACCAGCCCACGCATGGAGCCATGTGGTGGGCCTTTAGTACCGGTCCATGGGCCGACCGATATAAAGGTCTGGACCTTTAGTCCCGACCCTTTAGTACCGGTTGGGGAACCGGTACTAAAGGCCATCCCGACCGGGACTACACACAAACATTCTACTAGTATAGGGTTATAGGGAAATAGTGTATGTAGTTGCTGAAGGTTGTTCGGAGTCCTGGATGAGATCCCGGATATCACCAGGAGTTCTAGAATGGTTTTGTTCATCGGAAGTGTTTCGGGCATCACCGGTAACGTACCGGGACCATCGGAATGGTTCCGAGGGTCCACCGCGTGGGGCCACCAGCACTAGAGGGCTGCCTGGGCCGAAGGTGGAAGGGACCAGCCCTAGAGTGGGCTAGTGCGCCTCCCACCAAGGCCCAAGGCGCGGCACAAGGAGGAGAGGGGGCAAACCCTAGCACAAATGGGCCTTAGGCCCACCTAGGGCGCCGCCCCTCCCTCTTCCTCTCTGGCCGCTGCACCAGGAGCCATCTAGGACTGCCGCGGGCCCTAGGGTGGGAACCCTAGGGGCTGCGCACCCTCCTCCACTCCTCCTATATATAGTGGAGCCCTTGGGGCTGCTGGAGGCACACATCTCTTTCTCTCTCGACACAGCCCTACCCCTCCTCATCCTCGTCCTCCGTAGTGCTTGACGAAGCCCTGTAGGAGTACCACGCAGCTCCACCGTCACCACGCCATCGTACTGCCGAAGCTCTCCCTCAACCTCTCCTTCCTCCTTGCTGGATCAAGGCGTAGTAGACGCCATCGGGCTGCACGTGTGTTGAACGCGGAGGCACCGTTGTTCAGCTCTTAGATCAGAATCCACCGCGATCTGAATCGCTGTGAGTATGACTCCACCAATCGCGTTCTAGTAACGCTTCCGCTTTGTGATCTTCAAAGGTATGAAGATGCACTCCCCCCCACTCGTTGTTGGTTTCTCCATAGATTGATCTTGGTGACACGTAGGAATTTTTTTGATTTACTACTACGTCTCCCAACACTCCTGTCACTAGTTGTCCGACCACGCAGTCATGTGATTGTGTTGGCTCGGTTTTTTGGGATCTGCTGTATCAGAGGGCTACCTCACCACTTTGTATCGTTTCACCGTGTAAGTTGGGTGATTTTGCTTTATATATAAAGCAGGGCGAAAGTCTGTTTCGAGAAGTATGGATTTTATTGGACAATATAAATTATACTGTTTGTTTATCTCAATCCTCTCACCACCCTGCTACTGCATATGTGGAGCAACAACTTTTACATAGTGGGCTACATTTGTTATTGCTTGGATGATTGTATGATGTTATCAAGTATCAACCGCTTCTGCTTCCAATATGTAGTGAACAATCATACATTAGTTAATGGTGATCCTGATTTAAAATATTTGTCAGAAGAAAAGGCAGGTAAGAAATGTGCACTATTCTGAAAGTTAAAAATATATATCTTCTCCGATTCACATTGAAGTTCAATTTGTTTGAAAGTTCAGTTAGCTAACTCTATTGTAATATACGTGTGCAGTTCTGGTTTATGAAGGAACATTCACATATATCTGCTGCTTTCGAACATGTAACTACAATCAGTTCCATTTATGGCAATTATCTATTAATTTGTTGGTTGTGAGAATGAAAGGATATGAAACTTGTTTCTTGAGTACGTAGGTTCCAAATAGCTCATCTTGGTTGCTTGCTAAGTGGTTGTGTGGGTCATAAAGAAAATTATTTTTGTCATGTCTTCTTCAGACTGAAAATACTCTTCAGTTTCTCCTTTGTGGAAGTGGCTCTCTAGAATGTATACGGTAATTTACAAAAGTATTGTAGTGCACTGTGCTAGATCAAATTTACTGGTGCGTGTCATACGTTCCGGTTGCAACATGATTCCGTGAGTGATAGGGTCAGCCAAAGCTGAGGTAGGCCATATTAGATTTTCCTTTTAGTTTAGTGATTCGTCAATTGTAAATTTGTTGGGTGCTTATCATGGTCATGTGACATCAGTTAATTTTTCCTGTCTCTCCTCCAAATACATTAACCATGGCTGTTCATTTCTAAGGTGTCAATACTTCTACATAATCCACCTCTCAGTGTAGTGTATTGATGACATTTTGGTTCAGTTTTACACACTTAGAGGATATATGAATTTGCTCGCAAAAAAATAAATGTGAATTCTAATTAGATGTATATAGATACCTTGAGGTACAAAGACTGATTTTACTCCTTTTTGCATCCTCATTACAAGTCCATGTACATGTTTTAGACTGTACATACCAGCATGATGGAAGTTAGAGAATGATTCTATGATAACTTTGGGCTGTCACCACAGGCCAGCGATGGGCCACAAAATGCAGTGTTGGTTTATTGTTGCTGTGTCATAGAAGTGAGTTGCTTACTCTTGTAGGCGAAAATTGATTTTAGTTTCAGGATTGTGCACTTGATTATGCATACATGCCTGATCACCCAGATTAAATCATGTGATTTTGGTTCTATATATCAGACTATACCCCTACATGTTTGAGTAATATTATCTCAAAGGAACATGGAAACAACACTCCGAGAAGAACGGAACCAAAAATCCCAAAATGTACTGCACAGGAGACCAATCAGTGAAGAGTGTGTGGCACAATGAGGCAATAGTTGGTTGACTACCTTTGTAAAAGTAGCTTCTTCATTGGATTAATTTTTGTGTCCCGGCCCCTTCCCGTTGATTCTATTTTATTATTTCTCAATATTTTGAATAGAAATTTGGTATGCAAACAGTTCCTTTTTTCTATGGGTGTGACTAAATCTTAGAGACTTAACCGCGCTTCAGTCAAGTAAAAGAGCATATAAACAAGAAGAAAGAAAACCATGGATCTTCATGTAAGATCTTACGAATATAGCATCAACTAAGACTTGTTTAGTCTCAATTGACTGAGATTTGACAACCCTGTTTTTCTATATACTGTTGGAATCCATTAGCTATCTCGGCGGAGTTGATTTTGTGAGTTCAGGGATGAGAATCAATAAAATAGTTGTTTCTTATTTGGTACATCTACTCGCTTGTAAATATATCTTCACATATGTGATATGGGAACATACTCTCTTGGAAACCATTGCCACAAGGAGATAATAATGTGACATGATAAAGGGTAGACACCAAGCAGAGAAAAGGATGTGCACAAACAACTATCACAAGGAGATTGAAAAAGGCGAGAGAACATGACTCAATCCTGGATGGGGCAGAGGCAACGTCGACAAGAGTGGCACAAAAAAACTAATTTTCACTATGATGTTGAATATCCAGCATAAATCCCATTAAGGTTCTAGATAAATCCCATTAAGGTTCTAGCTCACATACGAGAGGGATGTTTTGGCTTTGGGGAGCATAAACTTCCAGATGAACAGTCAATTAAAAATATCTGTTTTTCAGATGTTCATATTAGTTTAACAAGCATGCTTGACAATTTTCATATGAAACGGGTCAGCAATGCTTCATCGATGAAAAAACAAATTAAGTGTAATACATTGGGTGTTGGACTTGTTCTTTCAAAATGCTTACGCTTTACTCATAATCAGCTGGATGTGACGTCCATGGGCACAACTATGTTTTTTATTTCAGATTTTTAACTAAAATAATAATATTTTTGGTTGCGGGGGCATGTGCTTCTTGGACCGAACTGGATGATGGGAACCACCTCAATAGTTGAAGAATGCAAACACATAACTGGAGGTAACATGATTGGAAACCACAACAAGGAGGCAACAATAACATAGTTAACGGTAGACATGACAATAGTTGGAGAGGGATGTGGAAGCAAGGGGCAGTTTATTTTGGGGAACCAAAAAATTTGAAACAAAAATTAAAGGGTTTGTGACATAGTGAGAGACTGTATTGACATTCTGTTCTACAAGTATGTTCACAGTAAATAATGGGTTCTTTTTTTCCAAATGAGTACCTAATGAATATGCACTTAACAACACTGGGATCAATCCAATTTTCCTACTGTGTTGGCATGTAATCTCTAACAAAGCAGGTACATCAAAACACTTTCAACGGAACAAAGAACCCATTCCTACCAAAGATCATTTCATATTGGAGTCTTCATCCCACTTTTTATGGCATAGTATAGCTAACGAGACACTCCAAAGTACTAGGCAGAAATCATAGCCACTTCATAGAGTACATAATCAATCTTGCTTTCTCAAAAATGGTGATTCTTCATTTGCGCAATGCGGATTATTCTTTTAGTGGGAGGCGATGTTCCTGTCAATAGCGAGGTGTCCCCTTGAAGTTTCGCAACTCCCACCCGATATTCAGTAGGCATTGTGTGAGTGCATGTGCATGTGTGGTGGTGTGAGTGTGCGCTTGTGTGCGTCTACGTTTTAATCATTATTGACCATTCACATGCAAGAAAATTCTGTCTAGCATGTGGGAAGCACATTGCTTTATTTATTTTTCCGATACTGAACTGTCATTAATATCATCTTTCAGTAGCAAAAAGATCTAACTGCAAAAGAATTTAACACAAAATTTAGACACACAAAGTTCCACATAAGTACTAGACTTTTCAGACCCGTATGTAATACATGTAGATCACATCACAAGTAGTAGTTTCTTTGAACTTAAAACATAACATGTACAATTGGAATTTAACGACACATAAATAAAGTTGCTGCAGATGCCGAATTTGAAGATCCACACGGCCACACATATGGCTTTGACAACAAACAAGACCCATGCAAAGATCCCGACAAGGAAACTACGGTTCAGTTGGACAGCTGTACGTGGGGAGTTGCACACAACCGCAGATCCTCCTTCTTCCTAGCACTGATTCCCACGGTTTCCGTCATGTCAATATCACCAGGGAGAATGCCGTCTGGGAGAGCCCAGTTGAAATAAAACAGAAGACTTGCGAGAGCGAGCTCAATGTTAGCCATCCCAAATAGCATGCCGGGGCAAATCCGCCGCCCAGCTCCGAACGGTATGAACTCAAAGTTGTTGCCTTTGTAATCTATCTTACTGCCCATGAATCTATCTGGAACGAATGATTCCGGTTCAACCCAGTATTCCGGGTCCCTTGAGATAGCCCAAGCATTCACGAGAACAATAGCGCCTTTGGGAATGTCATAGCCAAGTATGTTACATTGTTCTTGGCATTCCCTTGGGAGTAGCAACGGCGTAGGTGCATGCAATCGCAGTGTCTCCTTGATGATGCATTGCAAGTAGCTCAGATTGCCTAGACCCTCCTCGGTTACCTTCATTTCTCCCGCAAAGGCACCCCTGACCTCAGCTTGTGCCCTCGCCATCACGCTAGGGTTTTGAATCAACTCTGCCATGGCCCACTGTAGCGTTGTTACTGGTGATTCGCTCCCCCCTGCAAAAACATCCTGTGTTCTTTTTCCTGTTGGTAAAACTGTCGATTGATAGAAAAACTAGCATGGACAAAATAATTGATATCTAGTTGCTACTTAGCTAGAAGCCTAGAACTAGCAGCAGCGAAATGATCATGATCAACCCCCCCCCCCCCCCCCCCCCAAAAAAAAGGAGCTAAATAACTTACGAAGACCAAGGCTTTGATATCGTTCATGGTGAGAGGGATCTGGAGGTTGTCTTCTCGTTTGATCCTCAAGAGGGCATCGATGAGGTCGTCCTGGTGTGCTTCCTCGGAGGATGTCCTCTCCATATGATCATCTATGATGCGCTCCAGGAAGGATAACACAGAATCTCGAAACACCGCAGCCCTGCGCAGGGTGCTGCTCAGAGCGCGCGCTACCACCGACGACGGGAACAAGTCTGATAAGGTGAAGGCACCTATCAGCTGCACCGCCTCGGCAACATAATCGAGCAAGGCGTCAAGGTCCTTGAACCGGCTGCCCATCGTGGAGTGCACCGTCGTGTCTGTCCCATAAATGGTGAGCACCTTACTGAGATTCACTAGGGGCTGTGACTCTGATGCGGAGGAGACTGATCGGATGAACCTGATCACCTCCTCCTCACGTGTGGGCCGAAGAGAACGGATGTGCTTGGCGTTCAGAAACTCGACGACGCAAACCTTGCGGAGCTGCCGCCAGCGGGCACCGTACGGGGAGAACGCGATCCCTGTGCCATGCATGTTCAACACCTTGGCCGTTGAGCTCAGTGGCCTTGTGCAGAAGATGTGGTCGTGCGTCTTCATGATCTCTTTGGCAGCTTCGGCGCTGGAGGCGACGATCACTGGAACCTTGCCGAGCTTGAGGAGCATAAGAGGTCCATGGCGCCGAGAGAGGCCCCGTAAGGCACGGTGTGGGAGGGCACCAAAAAGATGGTGGAGGTGGCCGATGACAGGAAGCTGCCATGGGCCCGGAGGGAGCCGTAGAGTGCGGTCGCCGGAGCAAAAAAACGCTCGGGAGATGATGTACAAAAGTGGAAGAAGAGCTAGCAAATAGCAGTATGCCTGGCTGTCCATGATTGGATGTATGATCAATACCCGCTGGTCGAACAGGACTGGGTTTTCTGATGATAGACTCACGTAATCACCGTTTATATAGGCAACATTGCTGTTTGTTCGTTCTATGTTCCAGCTGGTTGCTTGTACAGTTAGCTTGATGCTACTTCTTTTATGCCTTGCATATTTTCAGCACAAACAGACAAATCACAGTCAACTTAGGCTGCCTGTAGTGAATAAGTATTATCGATAGTATCTTAGGCCCATGGTGGACAGGTGATAAGTATATCACATAAGAGAAAAAATGACATGACACAACAATTAAAGAGGAAAGGGAGCACTTTGGTGATCCTAAAAAGAACCAATGCCAAGCATGTAAAGCTAGGCAAACCATTTAAAGAAAAAAGATGACCAATGCATGGAAGTATTTAGGTGCTAAATCATTAAATAAAGTAAGGTTAGCAGCAACAAGTTAAGCACCTATGCATTGGGAAGTTGAGTTGCTAAGATATTTAATGCACTTAGTACCTCATCTAAGCACCTTTGCATTGGAAGAAGAATTAGAGCTCTCCCGCTCATAAGTATTTTGCTAATGTGGCATACTAGTTAATGAAGAGAGATGAAGGTTGTAGCTTAGCTAAGTTAGGCTGCTTTCAATGCAAAGGTGCTAAGATGTGGTGCTAAGAACATTAAATAGCTTAGCAACTCAACTTCCCAATGCATAGGTGTTTAACTTGTTGTTGCTAAGCTCATCTGTTTAATGATTTAGCACCTAAACTCTCTCATGTATTGATCATCTTCTTTCACTTAAGTGGTTTGCCTAGGTTCACGTGTAGGGCATTGGTTCTTTCTGGGGTCACCAAAGTGCTCTCTTTCCTCTTTAATTGCTATGCCATGTCATTTTTTTTCTTATGTGGCATGCTTAGCACCTGTCCACCATGGAGCACTGGGAAAGGCCTTACAACCCTTCAAGTGGTCATAGAAAAAAGGAATGATTGGACAAATCACATGTATAGATGAGCCTCAAAGCATTAAATTTAGATAAAACTCATACATGGCAGTCTTAAAACCGACATAAGAGCAAGTACAATAATCGAAAAAGGCTTTCGTCCCGCTTTATATATAAAGCAACGACCATCAACAACCGGGTACAAACGCACACCCACACAACACACACACCCAAGGCAGGATACAAAGGCGATGCCCGCAACAACACCATCGTAGCACTATGAGAGAACCGAGGACTTCAACCGTGAACACGCCACGGTGAAGATATGAAGCCGCCTACGGCGAACCGTGGGCTCCAAGGCGGTGCCTTGAGGAAGGACACGACATCGGAGCGCCGCCACCGCCCGACCTGAGGACCAGAGTTTCCCCTGGAGCCGCACGACGAGCGGTGAGAGCCGCGACGACACCTTCAAGAAGGGAACGAGTTATGCCGCCACTGGTCCATCCAAGGATAGAACAGGTTTTCACCCCGACCAATACTCACTGCCACCGAACGCCACACCCCGACTACCATGCCGCCCACACGGCCGTGGCTATCGGGCAGCACCAAGCCACGGCCTCCGCCCACGAGCACCGCGCTACCACCCCCAGAGCCGCCGCCTCGGCATCCAAGACCTTGACACCACCTCACCCGAGACCTGCCACTACCTCAACCAAAGAGACGGGCGAAAAGGTCCCACCTTTCGCACCCCTGGGAGACCCTCATCGTTGAGACCCGATCGACCGACAAGCATTGGCATCCATCGACCCATCCTATAGCCCCTAGCGCAAGATAAGCTAAGGCTAGCAGCACCGTGAGGGGGACGAGGTCAGTCCTGCTGCCCGTGCGTGAGACGAGCTCGGTCCTGCAGCACTGTGCGCGAGACGAGCTCAATCCTGCTGCATGGGGCGCGAGAGAAGCGATGGACCGCGGCTAGGAGAGGGCCATCCCTTTGATGGAAGTAGCTAATGGACGACGCGGAGATAGGACGAAGGTTGACACGGTCCGAATGCAGACGAACCAACGCCGGAGAAGCCGTCCGCCGCCACAGGCAGAACCGCCAAGCCACCATGAAGCCACCACGACACCGGGAGGCACCACCGAGACTCTCCCCATCGCCGCCCGTGGCCGGAGCAACGACCACGCCCGACCGCTACTCTACCCGCGTCGCTCGACGAACTCCAAGCACCGGAGCCGCCGGGCACGCACCACCGAAGCCGCATCGCCACCACCACGCACGCGCCTTCGCGCCCTGGCCCGAGCCACCACCGCCAGCCTACCTCCACCAGCCACCGCCGCCACCGGAGTGACAGCGGCAGCCAGGCCACGCCGCCCACGGCCCATGCCGCCACCTAGATCTCGGGCCAGATCGGTTCCAGCCCGCCAAGACACCAGGAGGTGCACACCCCCAGCAGGCAGCCCGTCACGCAACCGAGACCGCTGTCCACCACCGCCGGCCGGATAATCGCTGCGCCATCGTGCCCCACCCCAGCACGGCGACCCGACACACTAAGCTTGGCCCGTGCCAAGCCCTCTGAGCGGGGAGACGAGGAGGCCCGCCGCCGGCGGCGGTAGCCGGGCTTTGCCGGGCGCGCCCTGCGGCGGCGGCGGGGGGTGGAGGGGAAAGGGGGAGGCGGGAGGCGCGACCGGTGTCTAGGGTTCCCCCCGTCGTCCCACGGGAGCAAGGGAGGGAGGGGGAGGGAATCACCGGATAGGTATTTCAGGAGCAAGTACAATAGTGGGCTTATAGCCCGCTTACATGACAATTTTGCCCATGTGGAGGAGAGAGACATGAAAAAGTAAGTGGAGTGGGCTCTTATGTAAGAGGTAAGCTATATGCGTGCTCCTAGGAAGGTGCAGTAAATATGAAGAAAGCTATAGAGAGAAGGTGAAAAAAGGTAGTACTCATATAGCCAACCTTATGGCTAACCTTATTTTATGAGTGACTAGATATGATGACTACATACGACATGATAACATATATAGCCAGCAATTGACTATATTATTAACCATGCTCTAAGAAGAAGCATTAAGAAAGGCCCAAAAAGCAATGCATTGGACGTGTTGTCTCCTCAGTTTTCATACCTCATAGGCTAATGTGCTAAGATACGATGCATTGAAAGACCCCTTAGATGACCTTATTTATTGCCATTCAATATATATACTAGTACTACAATATTTGTTATCTCGACCCTTTATTTTTTACTCCATCCGTTCCTAAATTTAATGTGTATTATTTTTTAAAAAAGTCAAATTTCTCTAACTTTGATTAAGTTTGTAGACAAAAATGTTAATGTCTAGAATATCAAATCATTATCACTAGATTCGCCATGAAATACATTTTTGCATTTATTTATTTTATATTGTAGACCCTTATAAATGTTTCCATAAACTTGGTTAAACATAGACACAGTTTGACTTGTTGAAAACTAGTACACCTTATATTAAAAAATGAAGGGAATAATTTAATTCGTTGTCATCCCATCAAAATTGTCTAGTTGGCATGCATGTCATTTGCTACGATACTCACATTACAGACATCCTTAGAGCATGATTAATAATATAACCGACGGTATTATGTTGTCATGACATCTATAGCCAATGTAATAATCAATATGTACAGTAGTTAGTATAAGGAAGTAGTACTACTTTATTAACATAAAAACACTACCACAGTCATTCGTTCATTAAATTTATGATCAAACTTAAATCTCGAAAAACATAAAAACACTACATTATAGATGAAGGAAGTATAAATTTATGTACAACTTATTAACAATAACCAAATGTCGTACTATGTAGTACTTTTCTCATTAATGAACCTAACAACTGACACATGCATGTCGAAGACTTCTTTGCTTCATGATTTAAAATAACCGACACTAAAAATCAAGTTAAGTTACTAAAGACAACTTGGTTCTTATAGATTGAACATTCAAGTACTTAGCTTAAAGATTCTATCAATATTTTAGAAGTATTTACTACTGGAACTGTTTAATCCGAGACCCTATAAGTCCATAGACAACGTCGGGCACATATTCATTTGGCCCTCTCCTCAATTACACTTTTCTTGGAGGCCTGTGCTATAGCCAATTGTATATCTGCAACTCGCTTCTTCTCGCTCCTTCAACTCAGCAAAAACATAATATTTACATCTTAATATTGTTTACATCATCTTATTATGTTTTTTAAGGGCATCTCCAACGCGACCCACAAATTTCCTCCTGCATCCGTCCGTAGACAGGGGGACCAGTCTGCGAACACGGATGCGGGAGGCCACCATCCAACACTGCCCGTGTAAATTTCAAACACAATCCAAGCTAACCAGACAAAATTCGTGCAAACACGACCGGTATTCATATAAACACGTCGGGTTTCATATAAACATGCCAAATTTCATTACATTTACATCAACTAATCGGTGCTCTTCCAGCTCTCGGGGTATAATTAATACACCTAATCTATGATCGTCGGTGCCCGTTCCCCGTGTCAGGTCATGAGCCCTAGAACTAAAGCTTCGCCTTCTCCAGTTCCGCCTTGGTGCTCTCTAGCTCTGCCTCTGGAAACCTGGGAAGTGAAGTTGTCCACCTCCACGTGGTCACCAAGCTGTTAATCGGCCACCAATGTTGAGCCCACCAAACTTGGCTTCAATGGGAGTGGAGGAGCGGTGACCTTCTTGGGACCTAAGTGGCGGAGACCCACCGTGCTCTACTTTTCCTCGTTGCCGGCGGCACCCGCGGATGTGCCCGCTTCGTGGTTGGACGCCAGGGATCGGCCTCAACGTAGCCGCGATGTCCTCTGCTTCGTCGTCAGTCTTGACTAACACCTCGTATGCCGCCTGGTCGAACTCCTTGTAGGCGGCATCCTGTTCTGCGTGATGTTGCCATCAACGCCAACGAGCTAGGTGGATCTTGCGGGAAGTATGGTTGGACTCGAGAAGCGTCGCCAGGTCCGCTTCTGGTGTGATCGCTCTGCAAGCGGCGAGCTGCTGCTCCGCCCGGTGGTGCTCCTGGAGGAACTGGTGGTTGAAGGTGGCATCAGCCTGCGCCTATCGGAACTACTCTTGCCACTCCTTCATCACCATGTCCATGCAATGGGCACGGGCCTCGACGATGATCATGGTGCAATGCACCGACGAGGGTGGCATTGAGGAGGAGGAGGAGGGTGGCGCCGGCTCGTCATTGGCTGCGTCTTCCATTAGGACGTCATCATCCTCCGGCTGTCTGTTGGCCAGCCAGCCGGAAGCATTGACATCCATATCCTTCTTATGGTCTGTTGTTATCCCTTCCCAAGAGCTTCGGAGCGTGAGGAAGCCATGGCGGGGGTGGTGAGGAGAGGAGAAATGATCGAAGGCGTATGAGTGCGGCTATGGCTGGGACAACAATTTATTTAGCAATGGGGGTGGCAGAGGGACTTACAGGTGGCGCGGAGTAGCTAACTCGGCAACCTTGTGACATTATTGTGGACGGTAGATGGACGGACGTGTAGTTGTCGTGTAATTTGAATGGGGAACAGTCGCCTGCACCGGGAAGCACGCAGGCGGCGCTCCCTCATGCAACACATAACTTCAATGCCGACGTTAGTGAGAGGTCATGTCTGCTCTGGCCGGGCATGAATGCGACACTGACACTTTGGAGTGGTGCTAACCGTTTTGGGGTGGGACACATGGTGGTCAGACGCTGGCTTGGGAACGGTCGGGATGCTTGCAAAGTCCCCACGTTTGTCTCCGGTTTGCAGGAGAAAGTACGTCCAGACCACTGTGTAGACCGATACGGGCCCGTGTTGCATGACACAACATGGCCGGACAACATGATCCGAACATATGCGGATGGTTTAAGGTTCGCTATTGAAGATGCCCTAAGACTAGTCATAGTGAGGGTAACTTAGCTAGTAGCATAACATGCCCCAAGACAAGTTTGCATATGTGACAAGTAGTTAATAAGGAGAGAGGTGTTTGTGGTAATGTAATATGTTACCATAACATAACACGTACCAATGCAAAATGAATCTACAACTTAATAAGTGCAACCATCTATGATACTACTTTTATGATACTTGACACTATGAAGATAGTAACATAGATAGGTGTCATATGCATGACATTAGTGTAAGTTACTCGACTAGCCTAATGATTGCCAACGCAGTTCATATATTGTACTTAGGGCATCTCAAAAGCAGGCCCTCAAACCTTTAGTATATGTCTGGGCAACAGTTTCCGAAGCACTTTTGCCATCCACGGGAACCCATATATGTCTGCTTACAGTCTGGATGTACGGATTCTGATATCCAAGAGACAAACATAGGGGGCTTTTCTAGAGTCCGGACGTGCACTTGATTAACCACATGTGTGGTTCCTCTCTTCTCTCTCCTCCCAATTGCACATGTATGATCCTCTCTCACCGCTTTTGCTAACCAGACACTAAACCAGAAATATTTCATCAAATGCATGGTCCTCATATACTTTTTCTCTTCCCAACCGAGTACTCTGTGATAGCATTGGATGACTTCCTCTTGTATCATGTCTGCGGATCATGTGAGGATATACAAACATACATGTAGTGAAGACTTTGCTGGTCAGCCTTGGACATGCATTTATTATGTAATTGTGCAACATGGGCAATAGGTACTTCTATACTAATGCACATAATTAAATAGTGTTAGTAGTCAGTGAAACGCCCTAGATGCTCCACCCATCCACATCCTCACCTTGTACCCGCTCAAGATTCTCAACGTATGTTATATATGTGTAGCAAGTACTCAATCCATTCTATAATAATGTATTGTCGCATTTTTTGAGATTTAAATTTAATCATAAATTTAATCAATCTGAACGACTATGACAAAAGCAAAAATTATATCATTGAATTCGTAATCGAAATAAGTTTTACAGGTGCAATTTTTGTTCCCGTCGCAGTTGTTAATTTTGATTAAATTTATGATCAAATTTAAATCTCGAAAAACATGAAAGCACTACGTTATAAAATGGAGGAAGTATAAATCTATGTACGACTTATTAACAATAACCACATGCCGTGCTATGTAGTACTTTTCTCCTCAATGACCCTCACAACTGATACATGCATGTCAAAGACTTTTTTGCTTCATTATTTAAAACCACCCGACACTAAAAATTAAGTTTAGTTACTAAAGACAACTTGGTTCTTATAGATTCAAGTACTTAGTTCAAAGATTCTATTAATATTTTAAACGTATCTACAACTGGAACTGTTTAATCCGGGTACCTATAAGCCCACAGACAACGTCTGGTACATATTTATTTGGCCCTCTCCACAACCGCACTTTTCTTGAAGCCGTGCTATAGTCAATTGTAAATCTAAAACTCGCTTCTCCTCTCTTCTCCAACGCAGAAAAACCAAAATATTTACATCTTAATAGTTTGTTTATATCATCTTATTATACTTACTCTCATGTGATCTTCTAAGGGCATCTCCAACAGCGACCCACAAGTTTCCTCCCACATCCGTCCATAGACAGGGGGACCAGTGCACGGACACGGATGCGGGAGGCCGACATCCAATGCTGGCCGCATAAATTCAAACAATATCCAAACTACCAAACAAAATTCGTGCAAACACGGCCGAATTTCATATAAACATGTCGGGTTTCATATGAACATGCCGGATTTCATTACATTTACATCAACTAAGCGGCGCTCTTCCAGCTCTAGAGGTATAATTAATACACCTAATCTATGATCATCGGTGCCCATTCCTCGTGTCCGGTCATGAGCCCCGAGAACTAAAGCTTCGCCTTCTCCAGTTCCGCCTTGGTGCTCTCCAGCTCTACCTCTCTAACCTCCTCCTATGGAAACACAGGAAGTGAAGTTGTCCACCTCCATGTGATCGCCAAACTGCTAATCGGCCAAAGATGTTGAGCCCACCATACTTGGCTTCAACGTGAGGGGAGGAGCGGTAACCTTCTTCGTACCTCAGGGGCGGCGATCTATCATGCTCTTCTCTTCCTCATTGTCGAAGGCGCCTGCGGATGTGCCGGCTTCATGGTCATGGCGCCAGGGCATGGCCTCGGCAAGGCCGCGATGTCCTCTGCTTCGTCCTGACTCTTGTCCCACACTTCGGTTGCCACTGTTGGAAATATGCCCTAGAGGCAATAATAAATTGGTTATTATCATATTTCCTTGTTCATGATAATCGTTTATTATCCATGCTATACTTGTATTGATCAGAAACTCAGATACATGTGTGGATACATAGACAACACCATCTCCCTAGTATGCCTCTAATAGACTAGCTCGTTTGTCAAAGATGGTCAAGATTTCCTAGCCATGGACATGACATGTCATTTGATAACGGGTTCACATCATTAGGAGAATGATGTGATGGACAAGACCCAAACTATAAACGTAGCATATGATCGTATCAGTTTATTGCTACAGTTTTCTACATGTCAAGTATCTGTTCCTATGACCATGAGATCATGCAACTCACTGACACCAGAGGAGTACCTTGTGTGTATCAAGCATCGCAACGTAACTGGGTGACTATAAAGGTGCTCTACAGGTATCTCCGAGGGTGTCTATTGGATTGGCATGGATCAAGACTGGGATTTGTTACTCTGTGTGACGGAGAGGTATCCCAGGGCCTACTCGGTAATACAACATCACTATAAGCCTTGCAAGCAATGTGACTAAAGAGTTAGCCACGGGATCTTGTATTACGAAATGAGTATAGAGACTTGCCCGTAACGAGATTGAACTAGGTATAGAGATACCGACGATCGAATCTCGGGCAAGTAACATACCGAAGAACAAAGGGAAAAACATACGGGATTAACTGAATCCTTGACATAGAGGTTTGACCGATAAAGATCTTCGTAGAATATGTAGGAACCAATATAGACATCCAGGTCCCGCAATTGGTTATTGACCATAGATGTGTCTCGGTCATATCTACGTAGTTCTCGAACCCGCAGGGTCTGCACACATAAGGTTTGGTGACGTTTCGGTATAGTTGAGTTATGTATGTTGGTGACCGAAGGTTGTTCGGAGTCACAGATAAGATACGGGACATCATGAGGAGCTCCGGAATGGTTTGGAGGTAAATATTGATATATAGGAAGTCGGTATTCGGATTCTGGAAAAGTTTTGGGACTTACCGGTTTTGTGATGGGAATGCCGAAAGTGTTTTGGGGGTCCAGCGGGGGGATGTCAATTTGAGTGAGAGTTCTTAAGTAATATGATTAATTGAACTCATTATCATGAACATAGTTAGTAGTGTCTTTGCAAATTATGTTGCAGATTACTAGCTCACATTGTAGCTCCCTTGAATTTTTGTATGTTCCTAGAGAAATAGAGTTGAAAGATGATGATAGCAATATTACGAACTGGGTCCGTGAGGATTTTCCTCATTGCTTCATAGAAGGCTTATGTCCTTAATGCACCGCTCGATACGCCACCCCCTCTAGCATCGTCTGTAGATGTTGTGAACATCTGATAGGCACGTTCTGGTGACTACTTGATAGTTTAGTGCGTCATGCATTACAGCTTAGAATTGAAGCTTCAAAACATTTTGAACGTCACAGAACATATGAGATGTTCTAAGAGCTGGGTATCTCAGGCTCGTGCCCGTGTTGTGAGATATGAGATCTCCAACAAGATTCTTTACCTGCAAGATGAAGGAGAATTTCTCAATCATTGAGCATGTGCTCAGATTGTCTAGGTGCTACAATCGCTTGAATGGAGTGGGAGTTGATCTTCCAGATAAGGAAGTGGTTGATATAGTTTTCCAAGTCATTATCACTAAGATACTAGAGCTTTGTGATGAACTATAAAATGCCAGGGATGGAAATAATGATCCCTAAGCTGCTCGGGATGTTTGACACCGCAAAGGTAGAAATCAACAAGGACCATCAAGTGTTGATGGTTAGTAAAACCACTAGTTTCGAGAAGGGCAAGGGCAAGGAGGAAAACTTCATGGATGGCAAGTCAGTTGATGATGACCCACAAGTAAAGGGGATCTATCGTAGTCCTTTCGAAAAGTAAGAGTGCCGAACCCAATGAGGAGCAGAAGGAAATGACAAGCGGTTCTCAGTAAGGTATTCTCTGCAAGCATTGAAATTATCGGTAAACAAATAGTTTTGTGATAAGATAATTTATAATGGGTAGCAAATAACAATTGTTACAATGGTGCAACAAGGTGGCCCAATCCTTTTTATAGCAAAGGATAATCCTTGACAAACTCTTATATAAAGCAAAGCGCTCCCGAGGACACATGGGAATTTATGTCAAGTTAGTTTTCATCATGCTCATTTGATTCACGTTCGCTACTTTGATAATTTGATATGTGGGTGGACCGGTGCTTGGGTGCTGTCCTTACTTGGACAAGCCTCCCACTTATGATTAACCCCTCCCGCAAGCATCCGCAACTACGAAAGAAAAATTAAGATAAATATAACCATAGCATGAAACATGTGGATCCAAATCAGCCCCTTACGAAGCAAAGCATAAACTAGGGTTTAAGCTTCTATCACTCTAGCAACCCATCATCTACTTAATACTTCCCAATGCCTTCCTCTAGGATCCTCTAGGCCCAAACAATGGTGAAGGGTTATGTAGTTGACGTTCACATAACACAACTAGAGGAGAGACAACATACATCATATCAAAATATCGAACGAATACCAAATTCACATGATTACTTATAGCAAGACTTATCCCATGTCCTCAGGAAAAAACGTAACTACTCACAAAGCATATTCATGTTCATAATTAGAGGAGTATAAGTGATGATAAAGGATCTGAACATATAATCTTCCACCAAGTAAACCAATTAGCATCAACTACAAGGAGTAATCAACACTACTAGCAACCCACAGATACCAATCTGAGGTTTTGAGACAAAGATCGGATGCAAGAGATGAACTAGGGTTTGGAGAGGAGATGGTGCTGATGAAGATGTTGCTAGAGATTAACCCCCTCTAGATGAGAGGATCATTGGTGATGACGATGGCTTCGATTTCCCCCTCCCGGAGGGAAGTTTCACTAGCAGGATCGTCCTGCCGGAGCTCTAGATTGGTTCTTCCCAAGTTCCGCCTCAAGACGGCGGCGCTTCATCCTGAAAGCTCTGATATGATTTTTTCCAAGACAAAATCCTCAATATAGAAGGGGATGGGCACCGGAGGGCTGCCAGGTGGACCACAATCCCCAGGGGCGCAGCCAGGGGGGTGGCCGCGCCCAACAGGCTTGTGGCTCCCTGGTGGCCCCCCGATGTATTTCTTTTGCCTAGTATTTTTTATATATTCCAAAATAATTCTCCGTCGATTTTCAGGACTTTTGGAGTTGTGCAGAATAGGTATCTCAGATTTGCTCCTTTTCTAGTCTAGAACTCCAACTGCCGGCATTCTCCCTCTTCATGTAGACCTTGTAAAATAAGAGAGAAAAGGCATAAGTATTGTACTAAAATGTGTAATAACAGCCCATAATGCAATAAATATCAATATAAAATCATGATGCAAAATGGATGTATGAACTCCCCCAAGCTTAGATCTTGCTTTTCCTCAAGCGGAAGCCGAAATCAATAAATATGCCCACATGTTTAGAGATAGAGGTGTCGATAAAATAAAATACAGACATGAAGGCATAATGATCATCTTTAGAATAGCAACATATATTGACATATAATTTCTTATGGTAAAGTAATAATTCATTCACAATGGCAAAGTATGAATCAAGAACTCTATTGAGAACTGAGAAACTATGATCTCAGTCATTGAAGCAATTCCAATTTATCATAACGTAGGAAAGAGTCAATATAACTTGTAAAGCAAACCCACATACTCAATCATCTTTTAGTCTTTCACAATTGCTAACACTCACAAGGTACCTATGAGTTGAAAGTTTCAATCGGACACAAAGAAAGATAGGGGCTTATAGTGTTGCCTCCCAACTATTTACCTCAAAGGTAATATCAACAGTAATAACTCATGCTCATCCACTTCCGAGTGGATATATGTGCCTAGATCATTCCCCAACACGTGACCCTTGCCAGAAGATAAAGGCGAAAATAGCAAAGGTGATGGAGATCACCATGACTCTTGCATAAAGGTAAGTACTAGAAAATAAAAGTAACAGATAGGCCCTTTGCAGAGGGAAGCAAAGGTTGTCATGCGCTTTTATAATTGGATGCACAATCTCTTAGTGCAAAAGAACGTCACTTTATATTGCCCCTTGTGATAGAGAACTTTATTATGCAGTCCGTTGCTTTTATTTCTTCCCTATCACAAGTTCGTATAAAGTTTACTTTCCTCACACTAATAGATCACACATATTTAGAGAGCAATTTTTATTGCTTGCACCGATGACAACTTACTTGAAGGATCTTATTCTATCCTTAGGTAGGTATGGTGGACTCTCATGGCAAAACTGGGTTAAGGGTGTTTGGATGCACAAGTAGTATCTCTACTTAGTGTGGAAGTTTTGGCTAATGTGAGGTGGAAGCAAGCGACACATGTTGAGGGATCTATAACAATATAACTTCTATTTGGAAATAAGCAAACATAACCCATTATGTTGTCTTCCTTGTCCAACATCAACTTCTTAACATATAATATTTTAATGAGTGATCACAATCACAAAAGATGTCCAAGATAATATATTTATATGTGAACCTCTCTTTCTTTATTACTTCCTTTTAATTTCCCCAATGACCAACAGCTATGTTTGTCAACCCAGAATAGGTTTCAATCGACATACTTTTTATATGTGAAGTCATCACTCCCATAAGATTTTCATATGTACACTTTGATTTTATTCTACACTTCTTTCTACATTATCTTTCTCAAGATTAAGATCATACCAAACAAGCAAAGCCCTCAACTCAAAAGAACTTTTTATTATATAACTCATGGACTTGCTTACATAGGAGGAATCATAAAGCAAAGACTCAAAGCTAGATCACACGAAAACTTTATTCTACTAGATCAAGATATAACCAAAAGGATTGAACTAAGAAAAGATGATGAAAATAAAAATAAAAATAAAAACAAAAGATGTGATGGTGATACGATACCGGGGCACCTCCCCCAAGCTTGGCACAAACCAAGGGGAGTGCCCATACCCATATGTTTAGTTGTCTTGCTTCGGGCGTAATGATGTGGGAGTTGTTGATGATGTTGGAAACTTGTCCTCCATCTTCCAAGGCATAGGCTCACCATCATAAAAGGATGAACGAGTCTCCGGAATCCTCAAATATGCACCCAAACTCATTCTCTTAAATTTGTATTCATACTCACAGTTTTGGTTTTGCAGGTTGTATATCTGGGCTTGGAGGTGCTCGATTCTCTCGTAAAGCTTGAAGATGTGATCCACAACGTCCTTGGCATCCGGCTTATGTTTATGGGTAAACTCCACCATCAACATCTGCTTAGCATTAAGTCCCCGTTCCACCATCCCTTGGCACTTGAAGACCTGCTGCTCCATTGCTTCGAGCCTTGTCTCCATGCTTCTGGTTTTCTTTGGCCCCTCCACATCACGGATGTGCAACACCCCCTTACGCACCTCAATGGTTTGAGGGAGTTGCAGCACCAACACAAGGTAGGGGCTGATGACCTTCTCGGAGAACTTGTCCTTCGAAACACTTGGGGACGCCATGTTAATCTAAGTCTGTTGCAGAAACAGCTCAAAAATAAAACGGGAGGTATTGTTGTCATACGAGAATCAAAACCTTCGAGAGATTATATAATGAATTTTTACTGACCCGAAGGAATATGCCACAAGAAAACGGAGTCTGGGTGGTGCACAAGGTGGCCACAAGCCCCAGGGGCGCGGCCAGGGGGTGGCCACGCCCAACAGGCTTGTCGCCTCCTCGTGTACTATTCGGACTACTTTAAATTTTCCTAATTTTTTAAATATTCCAAAATAGATAAAATTTCCATTGAAAAAGTTTTGGAGCCTTTTTGCTTATTGTATCACATACCTTTTCCTTTTCGGAGTCTGAAACGTTCCGGTAAGTCTCCCTAATGTACTCTTCCGGGGTTATGGTATTGATGATATTGGTTTCAACATTTATGGGAGTACCTGAGATGTAATGTTTGATTCTTTGACCGTTCACCATCTTCGGGTTTGCGCCTTCGGTGTTGTTAATCTTGATGGCACCGGAACAGTATACCTCTTCGATAACATAAGGACCTTCCCATTTAGAGATAACTTTTCCTACAAAAAATCTTAAATGAGAATTGTATAGCAAGACATTATCACCTATATTAAATTCACGCTTTTGTATCCTTCTATCATGCCATCTCTTAACCTTTTCTTTAAACAACTTATCATTCTCATAGGCTTGGGTTCTCCATTCATCAAGTGAGCTAATGTCAAATAACCTCTTCTCACCAGCAAGTTTGAAATCATAATTGAGCTCTTTGATTGCACAATAAGCCTTATGTTCTAGCTCTGGAGGTAAGTGACATGCTTTACCATAAACCATCTTATACAGAGACATACCCATAGGGTTTTTGTAAGCATTTCTATAAGCCCACAATGCATCGTCGAGTTTCTTAGACCAATTCTTCCTAGATCTATTAATAGTCTTCTACAAAATCAATTTAATCTCTCTGTTGCTCAATTCTACTTGACCACTAGACTAAGGATGATAAGGAGATGCAACTCTATGATTAACATCATATTTAGCGAGCAATTTACAGAAAGCACTATGAATAAAATGTTAACCACCATCAGTCATCAAATATCTAGGGACTCCAAATCTAGGGAAAATAACTTCTTTAAACATTTTAATAGAAGTATTATTATCAGCGCTACTAGTTGGCATAGCTTCTACCCACTTAGTGACATAATCAACAGCAACTAGAATATGACACTAGTAGAAAACAGAGCTTTCGTCCCAAGCATTAGTCCCGGTCTGGTTACGAGCGAGTACTAAAGATGATATTAGTCCCGGTTCATGCCGGCTCCAACGGCTAGGAGTAGGGCAACCTTTAGTACCGGATCATAAGGGATCTTTAGTACCGGTTCCTGTCACGAACAGGTACTAAAGGGGGTGTGGCAGGCTTTTGGTCAGACTTGGGCCCCGCGTGCCTCTTTAGTACCGGTTGGTGGCACGAGCTGGTACTAAAGGTTTCCCTTTAGTACCGGTTGGTGTCACCAACAGGTACTAAAGAATTCCAATATATATGCTTCATCCACAGCCGATCGAAGGCGCTCTCATTTCTCTGTTTTCTCCTCTATTCTTCTTCTTGCTCGAAGCTCATCCTCCATTTTGCCAAGGATTTGTCAAGATTTGAAGGCACCCCATCTATCCAAGTGTTCACAAAGGTTAGCAACTTTGCCCCTTCATCTCTCATTGCTAGATTAGCTTGTGGTATGCTCAAAGATATGTGATTTGTGGGTTTTAGCTAGGTTTTGGAGGAGTGATCATTATGCGGGAGTTTATTTGATTTATATGCAATTTGAGCTCAAATTAACTTGTTAGGTCGCATATATGTATGTGTGGTTTATTTGGTGCCTTCCCATCCACGTCCTAACCACCGTCGATTGTCCGCACCGTCTCATCGCGGCACCGACCACCTTGGTGAGCCTCTTGTTCTTCTTAAAACCTTTTTCTTAAAAAAATTACTTGTATGACTTAGATAGCTGCATGTACGATTTACTTACTTGTATTATTGTTAGTTATGCTATAGTGTCATGGTTATGGTATCTGCCCACGTCGGCCCTCGTCCAGTCTATGATTCAGATGTGGTATGTCATTATCTTTAATAACTATTTCACACATCATCTAATGTCTATGACAATTAATTATGCCACCAAATTGATGTAGATGTTTTTATCTATAACAAGTAGTTGAAACAGAAATTCCAACCAACTATGCAATTCTGCTCGAGAAAGTAACACAAGCTCAAAAAGAAATTGATCATTTGAAAGAAAAATTGAAAAGAACTGAAGATGAGAAGATGGGATTTGAGTTGCATGTTGCCGATATCGTCTATGATCACAAGAACAAGATGGATGGAATGCGCTTGAAGCTTAGAAAGATTAGAAAATATGCCATTGATAAAGAGGCTTGGTATCATTATGCCGTTGGCTCAATTGTTACCTTAGTTGCGATTATGATCGCATTTGTTGTTGCATTTACATGTTTTAGATAGTTGTATGTTGTTTTATGAGATGTATGTATGAACTATAAGTATCTATTATTTGCAGCAATAATAGTTGGTCACTCCTAGCATTACTTTGGTTGTAATGTGATGATGAAGTTGTATTAATTTGGTCACTTCGATGTTGTGTAGTGAACATGAGCCGGCAATGGATGTACGATGACCGACTAAGTCCAGGGTTCCTTAATGGCCAGCATGATTTTATTCGTGTGGCTGAGACAAACAAGAAGAATGGTTTCATGTGTTGTCCATGTCGTGACTGTAAGAATGATAGGAATTACTCTACCTCAAAAACCCTTCACTACCACCTGCTGAAGTCTGGTTTCATGTCCGGCTATAGCTGTTGGACCAAGCACGGATAAAGAGGGGTTATAATGGAAGACAATGAAGAAGAAGAGGATGATGACAACTACCCTTTCGCCGATACAACAATGGGGGAAGCTGAAGAAGAGGCATCAATGGGGGAAGCTGAAGAAGACGCATCAAATGGGCCCGCTGATGATTCGGGTCGGGTCATTGCTGATGCAAAGAGAAACTACGAAAGTGACAAGGAGAGGATGAAGTTGAAGCACATGTTAGAGGATCACAAAAAAATCTTGTATCCAAATTGTGAAGATGACCAGAAAAAGCTGGGTACCACACTGGAATTGTTGCAATGGAAGTTGAAGAATGGTGTAACTGACAAGGGATTTCAAGAATTGCTGATAATGATAAAGAAGATGCTTCCAAAGGATAACGAATTGCCTGAAAGTACGTACGAAGCAAATAAGGTTGTCTTCCCTCTAGGATTAGAGGTGCAGAAGATACATGCATGCCCTAATGACTGCATCCTCTACCGCGCTGAGGAGTACGAGAATTTGGATGCATGCCCAGTATGCGGTGCACTGCGCTATAAGATCCCCCGCGATGACCCTGGTGATGTGAAGGGCGAACGCCACAGGAACAGGGTTCCTGCCAAGGTGATGTGGTATGCTCCTATAATACCACGGTTGAAACGTTTGTTCCAAAACAAAGAGCATGCCGAGTTGTTGCGATGGCACAAACAAGAACGTAAGAAAGACGGGATGTTGAGAGACCCGCTGATGGGTCGTAGTGGAGAAAAATTGAGAGAGAGTTCGAGGACTTTGTAGATGATGCAACGAACTTATGGTTTGGTCTTAGTACAGACGGCATGAATCCTTTTGGGGAGCAGAGCTCCAGTCATAGCACCTGGCTCGTGACTCTATGTATCTACAACCTTCCTCCTTGGTTGTGCATGAAGCGGAAGTTCATTATGATGCCGGTGCTCATCCAAGGTCCTAAGCAACCCGGCAACAACATTGATGTATACATAAGGCCACTAGTTGATGAACTTCTATACTTGTGGAAAAAACCAGGTGTACATGTGTGGGATGCGCACGCATAGAAGGAAATTGACCTACGAGCATTGCTGTTTGTAACCATCAATGATTGGCCTGCTCTTAGTAACCTTTCATGCCATACAAACAAGGGATACAATGCATGCACGCACTGTTTAGATGATACTGAAAGTATATATTTGGATAAATGTAAGAAGAATGTGTACCTAGGACATCATCGATTTCTACCGATCAAGCATATCTTAAGAAGGCAGGCAACCATTTCAAAGGGGAGCCAGATAACCGGAAGAAGCCTGGCCTCCGTACTGGTAAATATATATTTGATATGGTCAAGAATTTACAAGTAATCTTTGGAAAGGGTCCTGGCAGACAATTTGTTTCGAATGACGTCAACGGACACGCACCGGTGTGGTAGAATAAATCTATATTTTGGGAACTTGAATATTGGAAAGCCCTATAGGTCCGCAATGCAATCGACGTGATGCACGTGATGAAGAATCTTTGTGTGAACCTGCTAGGCTTCTTTTCCGTGTATGGAAAGACAAAAGATACACCGGAGGCACGGGAGGAGAAGCAAATAATTAACAAAAAAGACGACATGCCTCCATAGTAGTATCAAGGTCCTGCTAGCTACGCTCTTACAAAAGAAGAGAAGGAAATCTTTTTTGAATGGCTGCTCAGTATCAAGGTCCCATATGGCTTCTCGTCGAATATAAACAGAATAATAAATATGGCAGAGAAAAATTTCAAAATCTAAAGTCTCATGACTGCCACGTGATTATGACGCAATTACTTCAGGTTGCACTTATGGGGCTTCTACCGGAAAATGTTCGATTAGCCATTGTGAAGCTATGCGCATTCCTCAATGCAATTTCTCAGAAGGTAATCGATCTAGAAATCCTACCAAGGTTACAGAATGACCTAGTCCAATGTCTTTTGAGTTTCGAGTTGGTGTTCCCTCCATACTTCTTCAATATTATGACACACGTGCTAGTTCACCTAGTCGAAGAGATTAACATTCTGGGTCCTGTATTTCTACACAATATGTTCCCCTTCATGAGGTTCATGGGAGTCTTAAAGAAATATGTTCATAACCGTGCTAGGCCAGAAGGAAACATCGCCAAGGGATATGGAATAGAGGAGGTTATTGAGTTTTGTGTTGACTTTGTTCCTGACATTAAGCCGATTGGTCTTCCTGAATCGCGGCATGAGGGGAGGCTGGGTGGAAAAGGCACACTAGGAAAGAAAGAAGCAATAAATATGGACAGGCATTCTTTCACTCAAGCACCCTACACGGTTCTACAAAATTCCACCTTGGTGACTCCATATATCGTGGAACACAAGGATATTGTACGGTCCAAGAACCCGGAGCAGTCTGACCCCTGGATTGAACGTAAACACATGGAGACTTTCGCTGGTTGGTTGCAAACAAAGCTCATCAATGACAATGATGTTCCAGATGAACTATACTGGTTGGCCAAGACACCAAGTTCGACTGTAACGACTTTCAAAGGGTACGAGATAAATGGGAATACATTTTACACAATCGCCCAAGATAAAAGGAGCACCAACCAATACTGTGGTGTCCGCTATGATGCAACCAACTTTCAAGACACATATTATGGTTACATAGACTCTACTGGAATCAGAAGATTTGTCGTCTGCCTCCTCTTTGCCGTCAGCTAGCGGATGGCAAAGAATGGCTTTGCCATCAGCTAGGAGAAAGCGGACGACAAAGAGGTGGCAGACGGCAAAGAGTGGCTTTGTCATCAGCCACCTCTTTGCTGTCTGCTAGCGGACGACAAAGGAGCTTTTCCGTCCGCTAGCGGGCGGCCAAGAGGGAGGGGGCCCACCCACGAACCAGCCCGCTTGTTGACCTAAAGGCCCCCTTCTTTGCCATCCGCTAGCGGACGGCAAAGAGGGAGGGGGCCCACCCACGACCCAGCCCTCTAGTTGACCTAACGCCCCCCTATTTGCCGTCTGCTAGCGGATGGCAAACCTCCTTTGCCGTCCGCTAGCAGACGACAAAGAGGGGGTGTTAGCTAATGGCTAACTCCCCCCGGCCCGCCTGTCTCTCTCTCTTTCTCACCTTCCCTCTCTCCTCCCTTCGCCCGTCGCCACCGCCGCTAGCGCCCACCGCCCCCGATGCTACCACCGCCCCTTCGGCCCCGCCCCCGCCACCGCGCGCCCCCGTCCCCGCCACCGCGTGCCCGCACGACCATCGCCGTGCGCCCTCACACCCCTGCCGCCGCACGCCCCCGTCGCCCCTGCCGTCGCGTCGCCCCCCGCCGCCACGCGCCACCGCCGCCGCTGCGTCGCCACCGCCGCCCCACCGGCCCGCGTCGCCACTGCCGCCCCATAGCCCACCAGCACCGCCTCACCGGCCCGCCGACCCACCGCTGCCCGACCAACCCGCGTCGCCACCGCTGCCCCGTCGCCACCGCCGCCCCATCGCCATCGCCAGCGCCCCCGTCCCCGCCACCGCGCGCCCGCACCCCCGTCGCCATGCGCCCTCGCACCCCCGCCGCCACGCGCCCCTGTCGCGCCCGCCACCATGCGCCCCCGCCGCCATCGCGTCGCTACCGCCGTCCCACCAGCCTGCATCGCCAGCGCCGCCCCATCGGCCTGCGTCACCACTGTCGCCCCGCCCCACAGGTCTAGTTTTTTTTTCTGTTTTTTTACATTTAGGATTAATTAGTTTAGTTTATTAGTTTAGTTTAGTTAGTTTTTCTTTTAAGTTAGTATGTTAGTTACTTATTTAGGAGGAGGAGGAGAGGAAATGAGGAAGAAGAAGAAGAGAGAAGAAGAAGAGGAGGAGAAGGAGAGGGAGAAGAAGAAGAAGAGGAAGGAGAAGAAAAGGAGGAGGAGGAGGAGGAGGAGAAGAAAAGAAGAAAAAGACGGCAAATCGGACGGCACTCACCCCTACCGCCGCCCGCGCACCTCACCCGAGAATAAGAAGAAGAACACGAGGAGGAGGCGTGCGTCGGCGCCGACATAACCGGGTCGAGTATCGCCGACACGATACCCCCCACACCCCGACCCCGACACGACACCCCGACCCTGATACAACACCCCCTACACCCCGACCCCGACACGACACCCCGACCCTGACCCCGACCCCGACACGACACCCCCGACACCCCGACCCCGACACGACACCCCGACCACGACACCCCGACACGACACCGCGACACCCCGACACGGCACACTGACACAGCACCCTCGACACCCTGACCCCGACCCCGACACCCTGACCCTGACCCCGACCCCGACACCCCGACCCCGACACAACACCCCTTACACCCCGACCCCGACACGACACCCCCTGCACCCCGACCACGACACAGCACCCCGACGCCGACACGACACCCCCAACACCCCGACCCCGACCCCGACCCCGACACGACACCCCCGACACCCCGACCCCGACACGACACCCCGACCTCGACACCCCGGCACGACACCCCGACACCCCGACACAGCACACCGACCCCGACACCCCGAGACCCCGACACAGCAACCTGACCCCGACACCCCGGCACCCCGACCCCGACACGACACCCCCTACACCCCGACCCCGACACGACAACCCGAGACCCCGACACGGCACCCCCGACCATGACACAGCACCCCAACCCCGACACGACACCCCCGACACACCGACCCCGACACGAGGTTTCATCGACGTCGACGAACCCCCTAACCCAGACACAGCACCCCTACCCTGACACGACATCCCCGACACCCCGACCCCGACATGACACCCCGACCCCGACACATGTCAAGTAGCTAGGCAAGATGAGTGATCGTGGGTCGATGTACATCGGTATAATGCGTGTGTGACTTTTGGTCCGTCAAGGCTTTCCTTAAATAACTTTGATGTGTGTTCTTGATGGAGGAATCCCGACTATTGTCGTGGGGGGCGCCTCATCATTCTTCTCTTCTTTGTGATATACTCGTCGATATATTGCGCAAGAAGAGAAGAGGTGAGGCGTCCATCACCGGCGGTCGAACTATTACTGTTAGAGAGTGCCCACCAACGTATATACACCACCATATCAGTGTGAGAGAGAGCGCACCAACACACCGCAAGATATGAGAGTTACTTAAGGAAAGCCTCGACGAACCGAAAGTCACACACACATTATACCGATGTACACCGACCCAGAACTATTGCTGCGCGCGGGACACCGGGCGCTGGCATCACTTGTGGGATGTGGATCTAGTGTTCAATGCCGAGCGCCACATGTATCTCGCACCGATGATACTTGCTATTTAGGGTTTCATCGATGACGAGGAACCCCCTAACCCGACACCACGACATGACACCCCCGACCCCGACCCCGACACGACATCTCGACCCCGACCCGACACCCCGACACCACGACACGACACCCCTGACCCCGACACCTCTTCGGCCTCCTGTTGACAGAAAGGGTGCTCTTCGGCCTTCCAGAGGTCGCGGGTCATATATGTGTGAATTATGAGTTAAGTCATATAATTTCCGATTTTGTTATGAAAAACATCATATATATATATATATTTGTGTTCATCGGGTGGATTTAAATGTGCAGTTGTTTCGTCGCTGCGAGGGTTTGGTGTTCGATGACCTCCCCGTGCGTTCGACGAGCTCCGCCCCTGCGTTCGTGGGTGAGCAAAAATGACATCTCCTCCTCCCCCTTCATTTTCTCTGTTCCGGTCTTCGTGCCGATGAAACTTGCTAGCTATAGGTAGATTGAATCATCAGTATGCGTGAACACTATGCGTCTCCCGTTCGAAAGGGTTACATCTATAAATATGCATATATTTGCATATTTATAACCGTGATTCTTTTGAATTGTCCAACGTTATCCATGGACAGCCCGAGTATGTGTAGATTGGGTTCGTTTTCCCATATGCTCTGCTCCGGATCTGATGCAGAATTTTGTCAGTGCCTCCTTGTTGTTCTCCGGGTACACATCCTCTCTGCTTATTGCCAAGACGTGTATCGGGAGAACAGTGGCGAGGTGCTGCCAAAATTTTGCATCGGATCCGGAGCAGAGCATGGGAAAACGAACCCAATCTACACATACTCGGGTGGGATTAGGACCTATCTTTACCTACTAGCGTCTAGGTTGCATCGACGTAATGAAACTGACAATCTCTATTAACTGATGAATATGGTTTGCTGAATTATGTATATATTTTGTGTGTGTCCAGTAGCTAGGCAGGATGAGTGATCGTGGGTGGATGTACACCGATCACACTAGTCAGAAAGACATGACCCGTGAATGGTTAACAAAAACCAAGGAGTTTGTGAGAGTCGCATTTGCAAATGGACAGAAAACAACCTGGTGCCCTTGTGTCAATTGCGACAACTATAAGAAGAAGTCAGAGTTTGAAATGATCAAACACCTACAGAAGTGGGGTTTTATGCCTAATTATCGATCTGGACATTTCATGGTGAGTCTGCCCAACGTGCTAGAGGTAAGGTGCTTCGCTGTCGCACCGGCGAGCATGGTACTGGGATCGAAGACATGGTGCAAGACTTTGATGATGCTTGGGATTCAGACGATGAGATGGAGGAATCTGCAAAGGCCTTTTAAGAAATGTTGGAGTCTTCAAAACGTCCTCTCCACGAGCACACTGAGCTTTTTGTCGGCTAGATGTCATCGCGCAAGTAATGGCTCTAAAGGCTTAGTTCAACCTAGGCAGAGAATGCTACGACGCGATTATGACGATATTTGGACGCTTTCTACCCAAAGGCCATGTATTGCCACCAAACCTGTACCAGTCAGACAAAATCCTGCGTGCGCTTAAGATGCCCTATGAGAAGATAGATGCCTGTGACAATGGATGTGCCTTATTTAGGCTTCAGTATGCGGGCTTGAACTATTGCCCCATTTGCAATGCTTCCTGATATGTTCTGGTAGACAACGGTATGGGTGAGAAGAGTCAGACCAAAATCCCCATTAATGTTCTTTGGTATCTGCCAATCATACCAAGACTTCAATGGCCTTTCATGGTCGAAGAGACGGCTAGACAGATGACGTGACATAAATTGGGCAAAAGAACAGAACTGGATGCAGATGGGAATCCGATGTTGGGACACACTTCAGACGCTTTTGCATGGAAGCACTTCGAGGTATTACATAAGGATAAAGCGGCAGAACCAAGGCATCCTTGAGTTTCCATCAGCACGGATGGTTTCAATGTGTATGGTATGACGGCAACACAATACAGCTGTTGGCCTGTATTTGTCATTCCACTCAATCTCCCCCCGGAGAGAATATGAAAAGAAAGAACATTTTCCTGACCCTGATAATTCCAGGGCCCAAATATCCGGGGAAGAATATGAATGTGTACATGCAACCGCTTAAGGATGAATTATAAGAAGCCTGGGATAATGGGATCAAGACATACGACGCCGCTACAAAAAAGAACTTCAAAATGCATGTGTGGTACATGTACTCGATGCATGACTTGCCGGCGTATGCGCAATTCATTGGCTGGTGTGTGCATGGAAGGTTCCCGTGCCCCACATGCAAGGCAGCTCTTCAGTTCCGTTGGCTGGAGGCGGGTCGCAAGTTTTCTTGCTTCGACATGCATAGACAGTTCCTGGAGCCTGACCATAAGTTTAGAAAAGACAAGAAGAATTTCATCAAAGTAGAGTTGTCAAAAACATTGCACCACCTGCGTTGACAGGACAACAGATCCTGGATCAGATAAACGCTCTCGAGCCGGATCCAAATCGTCCAGGGTATTTCAAAGGGTATAATACGGAAGATGCCTGGACTCACAAGATATGTTTGTGGGCTCTGCCTTACTTCAAAGACCTCCTTTGCCCACACAACATCGACGTGATGCACACTGAAAAGAATGTCGTGGAGGCCCTTTTTGGTACATTGTTCGACATAGAGGGGAAGTCGAAGGATAATCCTAAGGCTAGAGTTGACCAGGAGGCTCTATGTGATAGACCGTTACAAAACATTCGACAACCGAAAGTAAAGAAGAACTGGAGGAAGCCAAAGGCATGGTTCAATCTTGGAAGGCCAGCTATGAGGGAAATGATCTTGTGGGTGCAAATGCACTTGATGTTCCCAGATGGGTATGCAGCGAATCTAAAGAGGGGAGCGAGTCTTGAAAAATTGAAAATATTTGGTCTCAAGAGTCATGATTGGCACATATGGCTTGAGAGGGTAATGCCGGTGATGTTGCGTGGCTTTAATCCTGAGGTTGAATGGCTAGTACTAGCAGAGCTGAGCTATTTCTTCCGTGCTCTTTGTGTGAAAGAACTATCACCTGACGTGCTAGACGAACTGGAAGAGTTGGCGCCGGAGTTGATCTGCAAGTTAGAAAAGATCTTTCCACCTGGCAAAGCATGGAGGCGGCTATCCCGGTTTCATCTCTTGGTTCAAGCAAACAGTAATTTCCATTAATTAGACGATTTCATTTCTTCGCCTAGTTTGCGGCTAATGCAACAATCCTTTGGTATTAAACTTGTAGGCTAATGCAGAGTCTATGGACTCTGAATTGAGACAAGTCGCTAATGGTTTTGACTTTAAGGTCCGTTCATTTGACAAATACGACATCAATGGGTATCTCTTTCGTACTTTTGGCAAAGAGCTATATATGACCGACCGAAAGACTACAAATTGTTGTGTCTCCACTGTCGGTGAAGGAGGGGTCGAGTATTATGGAAGAGGTGAAGCAATTTATGAACTTACATTCTTTGGTGAAAAGCCACCAAATGTCGTAGTCTTCAAATGTTATTGGTTCCAGCCGAAGGAGACTAGAAGGACTTATGAACATACAGGGCTAGTCGAAATCAAACAAAGCACCCATTTGGATGTTCCCGATGTATATATTACGGCTCAACAGGCCACCCAAGTTTTCTATCTACCATGGGCCTGCCAAACGGATCCAAATTTGAAAGGTTGGGATGTCGTTTATGATGTGCCGCCACATTTTAGACCACCTCCCTTCAATGAAGATGATTATGAACCTCACATTAACCCAGACACATATGAAGGAGAATTCTTCCAAGAAACACGTGTTTCCAAAAAACGCTTCAAGAACTGCTCTACTTCACCCCAGAACATTGAGGTCGACGGCGACAGTGAACCCGACTTCAGCCCTGAGCAGGAACAAGAAGAGATAGAAGAAGAAGAGGTTACTGCTGTGGATGACCTGAGAATGCTTGACCGATTACATAGAGGCCTTCCACATGTTGATGCATTTATTGATGATGCTGATGAGCACGTCATTACTGATAGTGATGATGATTATGCATTTATTGATCCCAGAGCATATATAGACGATGAAGATTAATATTAGTAATGTGAGTTATTCAATTATTATTATGTACATATATATTATTAATTAGTTCATGTTATTAGGTATTCAATTTTTTTATGTTGAACTAATTTCGTTCACTCTTTGTCATTGCAGGTGTTGACAGATGGTGGGCGGGGGTCGAGAGCGCTCTGAGCCTCCTTCCTCGGCGCGTGCTGGGAGGGGTGCTATTATTCCACCCCAGGAACTCCGGAGAGCGCTGGTACACAGCATGCAGACACCGGTGGGCGCTTCTTCTTTGATCGGGAGAGGTCGGGGGACGACGAAGAGAGGTGCTAGAGGTAGGAAGGCTACTGCGCCTTCCTTGCCGCCACCCCCAGCTGATTCTCCCGACCACAGGGGTGCTCCGTCTTCGGTGGACTCGTCTGACTTGGACCCATCTCGGACTTCGGTCCACGAGCCTCGGGTCGATGAGCCTCGAGTCACCGAGCCTTTGTCCCATGAGACTCGAGTCCCCGATTCTTCGTCCCAGGAGACTCGGGTCCCAGGGTCTTCGTCCCACGTGACTCCGGAGGCTAGTGGCCATGCTAATGGTGGCGTGGACAATTACTTGTCTGAGGACACCTATAGCGAGAGCGAGCTAGTTGAGGAGGGCAAGAAGGTCTACCAGTGTGGTTGTACAAAGCTGCCTCCCGTGCTGATGACCCGCGAGCAGAGGTGGTTGATTGCGCCTAATGTGGAGAAGTAAGTGCATTTACTCTTTTTTAACCTTTTTCCTTCATGTTTCTTCAAATTAATATCTAATGTGTTGGCCTTGTCCTACTTCAGGGGTTGGAAATACGAGCGTGGTGGTGTCCGTAGGCCCAACCAGGTCCTTGGTGTGCTTCTCCGGCACCACTTCCCGGGGAAGGTCCAGTTGCCCGGTGAGGGTGAGTCTCCATAGGTAGCACTGACCTAGGAGCTGTACAAGACTGCCCCGGCCCCACCGGAGGAGATGGTCGACGGTGTCTTGTGCGAAACGGTGGCTGACATTGTGATCCGTCGCTTTTGGGTAATTTCTCCTTTGCAGAATTAAAAATCAACAACACCTAGTGATTGTACTAATCAGTGTCTAATGTGTTGTCTTGTTTGATTGTAGACCTACTATAGGTGTCTTGAGGAAGACGAGGTGAGAGCGGATGTTGTTCTCGAAGCTGAGTGCAAGCGCCTACTTCAGAACTTATGGCACGAGGCTCGGGTGCAGGCTATTCGAGACTACTATGCCTCGAGTAACATTAAGAGGGCCAAGAAGAAGTGCCGCAAAAATTATATGAGTAAGGAGAAGTTTATGAAGGTAATTATCTATTATTAAGGCCTTGTACTTAGTTTCTTTGATTTTATTCGACGACGTAGCGCTGAAATTTCTCTTGTCTAACTTAGGTGGCCCCGAGATGGTGTGCAGATAGGATGGACTGTTGGGAGGCATTGGTGGATGAGTGGTGCGCTCCTGAATGGCTAGCCGAACACAACAAGGCCCAGGAGAAGCGTTCCCAAATGAGAGGTGTTCCACACCATCAAGGGAGCTCTAACCTGTTTGAGTACGGGGATAACTGGGTATGTGGTTTGCTTCATGATTCATGCAATTTCATTCTTCATGCTAGCTTGAGCCCTTAACTAATATTTTGTTCACCTCTTTTAGGCGCGAGAAAACAAGAAGGAGGTGCCACCTCTGTTCGACCTCTATGCCATGGCCCATACTGCCTCGTACAAGAAGGCCAAGGCATTCTCTAAGGATGACCTCGATCATCCAGAGAGCTTCAGCAACATCTCCTTCCACAACAAGCTCGTGAGGTACATAGATGAGGGGAAGGCGAGGAAAGGGGAGGACTTCAACCCGAGCCAGAGTCCTTTTGATCCAGAGCTCGTGATGATATCTGGTGGTGGGAGGCCCCATGGCTCGATAGCCATTGGGGATGGAATGATACGTTGTCCTAGAACTCTCCTAGAGATCAAGAAGCGCTAGACGAGCTCTGATCCTGAGATAAGGCCTCGTCCACGACCAATGGAGCTCGCTATTGAGGCTAGGGCCCAGGAGCTTCTGGCGGAGGCAAATAGGCAGGCGGCACAGAGGGAGAGGGAGATGGAGGAGAGGACGACTAGGCTGTTGGAGGAGGAGAGGAACCGGAACGACGCGTCTCACCGGGCCCTGTACGAGCTCCTCGTGGTAAGTTTCTCCTGCATATTAGCCAAATCATGCACGTAATGTTCGTTTCATCACTAACTAATATGAATGACTCGTGAAAACAAAATGTGCAGACCGTGTGCCAGAACAATGGTCAGACCCCTCCGTCGATGCCCTATATTGCTATAGCACCCACGGTGACTTTCATTTAAATGGTCATTAGTGACTAGTATTCACATTTGAGTTGCATCACGCTAAGGAGACATTGCAAATGATCTTTAGTGCAGCGTGCCTCCCGACAAGCATTGACCGATCCTTCTGCATCTGCTGCAACCCCGACCGGTCCTTCTACATCTCACCCTGGCCCAAACCCTACCGGTCCTTCACCTCCATGTTGATGGTAAGTTTTGCCAAGTGTTTTCATTAACAAATGCGTGCTTAGCTTAATAAATGAACTACTTAGCTCCAAAATGACCTATACTTAGCTTATTTTCATCAAAAATGACTTGATATTCTTAGTTAGCTAGAAAATGGTATATTCTACCTAGGATAGCTATAAAATGACCTATACTTAGCATTTTTTCCTCCAAAATGACTTGATATGCTTAGTTAGCTAGAAAATGGCATTAGTAGCTAGTATAGCTCAATAATGATCTATAGCTAGTTCATTGATGACATAATTAGCTCACTTAGGTACAAAATGGCATAACTACCTAGGATAGCTCAATAATGATCTATAATTAGCCTAGTTAGTTGATTTATAACATAATATGCTCACTTAGGTAAAAAATGGCATAATAACCTTGGTTTACCTCCAAAATGACCTATACTTAGCTTATTATCCTCAAAAATACATAATAACCTTACTTACCTCCAAATTGATATATTCTACCTAGGATAGCTATAAAATGACCTATACTTAGCTTATTTTCATCAAAAATGACTTGATATGCTTAGTTAGCTAGAAAACGGTATATTCACCTAGGATAGCTGTAAAATGACCTATACTTAGCATTTTTTCCTCCAAAATGACTTGATATGCATAGTTAGCTAGAAAATGGCATTAGTAGGTAGTATAGCTCAATAATGATCTATAGCTAGTTCGTTTATGACATAATTAGCTCACTTAGGTACAAAATTGCATAACTACCAAGGATAGCTCAATATTGATCTATAATTAGCTTATCTAGTTCATTTATGACATAATATGCTCACTTAGGTAAAAAAACGGCATAATAACCTTGGTTTACCTCCAAAATGACCTATACTTAGCTTATTTTCCTCAAAAATACATAATAACCTTACTTACCTCCAAAATGATATATTCTACCTAGGATAGCTATAAAATGACCTATACTTAGCATTTTTCCCTCCAAAATTACTTGATATGATTAGTTAGCTACAAAATGGCATTACCACCTTGGAGAAGAGGAGAGGAGAGGAGAGGAGAAAAAGAAATAAAAGATAAATTCTTCTTCTTTTTTTCTCTTCATTTTCTTCTTCTTCTTCTAGCTAGTCTTCTTCTTCTTCTAACTATATCTTTCCTACTTTGCAGATTTGCTATAGATGAGGAAGAGTGCATTGATGGATTGTACTCTTCTACTTCTACTACCTTTATGTTTATGGAAAACTTGTTTTGGATACATATGTATGTATATGTTGTTGGAAACCATATTGTATGTTGTTGGAAACTTATATATATGTTGGACTTGTATGCTGGAACTTAATTATTGGTATATATATCCTTGTTTCAACTTATTTGGTATGCTTGTTAGAACTTGTTGAATGATATGTATGTTCTGGATATGTATATGTTGGATATATATGAATATTCTGTCAAATTGAATGATTTTAAGAAAAAACAAAAAAACAAGGGCTATATAGCCACTTTGCCGTCTGCTGGTAGACGGCAAAGGTCTTTGCCGTCTGCCAGCAGACGGCAAAGTGGCCACGTGGCAGCTACCTGTGCAAACTGGGGCTGGCCTAGGTGGGTTCTTTGCCGTCCGCTGGCAAACAGCAAAGAATTAAGATTCTTTGCCGTCTGCCAGTTGACGGCAAAGAACCCACCTAGGCCAGCCCCAGCTATAAAAAAAGGTGTTTTGCCGTCCGCTGGCAGACGGCAAAGACCTTAGGTTCTTTGCCGCAAAGACCTTAGGTTCTTTGCCGTTCGTGGGCAGACGACAAAGCACGCCGTTAAGCCCCCTAACGGAGCTAAGTGCCCACGTGTGCCGTCCAGGCTCTTTGCCATCCGCTGGCAGACAACAAAGAACCTAAGGTCTTTGTTGTCCGCTAGCGGACGGCAAAGCAGCCTTTACCATAGATTTTTCAGCCAGACGGTTTGTCGTCCGCTGGCAGACGGCAATGCCTTTGTCGTCCGTGTTTCATGCCTTTGCCGTCCGGGATGGCGGACGGCAACGTACTTGTTTCCTGTAGTGAGAGGAGATATGGGAACTTGACTATGGACCTGATCTTAAGGTCCCTTTGTTTCGGTGCAAATGGGTCAAATATACTGGAGGCGGGGTACAGGTAGACCCACAGTACGGAATGACTATAGTGGATCTCAACAATGTTGGGTACACAGACGACTCATTCGTCCTAGCCAATGATGTGGCTCAGGTTTTCTATGTGAAGGACATGTCTAGCAAACCGAGGAGAAAAAAGATAAGGAAGCGAATACATCATACGATGCGCCAAAGAGCCACATAGTTCTTTCAGGGAAAATAAACATTGTGGGAGTGGAGGAGAAGATAGACATGTCAGAAGATTACGAAAAGTTTCATGAAATCCCTCCCTTCAGAGTGAAGACTGACCCAAGCATCCTGTTAAATGATGAAGATTCTCCATGGTTACGGCACAATCATAAGAAAGGGACAAACATGCAGAAAAAGTCTTACACCGCGAGATCCCACTCTGGGATGTGACCGGCTTCACCGTCATCACTTTCTATGTGAAGGACATGCATGCATTTTCTAGCATGGTATCTTTGTAACAGTTTGTACACGAAGTGCATCCAGTTTTTGCCGTAACACTCTCAAGTATTTAGAAATTGCTATGTGGGTGAAATTATGATGTCATGCCAAGTTATAACCTTTTTCAGAGTTCATTTGTACTGCTTTTCAAATTCAGGGTCATTTATCTCAAAATAAATCATTAAATGCATGAAAAATATTAAATGAAGTCAGAAAGGGTTGAAAATTGATGATGTGCCTTTCAATGGTGCATATTGAACACACAAAAAGTATGGGGTTAAAATAAGTTATTAAAAATGAAATCCCTTTGTAATAGATGAGTTTTCGTTCGGAACACTCATACTTCGAAAGAGGTTGTCCAATTTGTACACGAAGTGCATCCAGTTTTTGCCATAACCCTCTCAACTCTTTATAAGTTTCTATGTGGGTGAAATTATGATGTCATGCCAAGTTACAACCTTTTCAGAGTTCATTTGTACTGCTTTTCAAATTCAGGGTCATTTAGCTCGAAATAAATCATTAAATGCATGAAAAATATCAAATGAAGTCAGAAAGGGTTGAAAATTGGTGATGTGCCTTTGACTGGTGCATATTTAACACACAAAAAGTATGGAGTTAAAAAAAGTTATTAAAAATGAAATCCCTTTGTAATAGATGAGTTTTCGTCCGAAACCCTCATACTTCGAAAGAGATTGTCCAATTTGTACACGAAATGCATCCAGTTTTGTCGTAACCCTCTCAACTCTTTAGGAGTTGCTATGTGGGTGAAATTATGATGTCATGCCATGTTACAACCTTTTCAGAGTTCATTTGTACTGCTTTTCAAATTCAGGGTCATTTTGCTCAAAATAAATCATTAAATGCATGAAAAATATCAAATGAAGTCAGAAAGGGTTGAAAATTGGTGATGTGCCTTTGACTGGTGCATATTTAACACACAAAAAGTATGGAGTTAAAATAAGTTATTAAAAATGAAATCCCTTTGTAATAGATGAGTTTTCGTCCGAAACCCTCATACTTCGAAAGAGATTGTCCAATTTGTATATGAAGTGCATCTAGTTTTTGCCGTAACCCTCTCAACTCTTTAGAAGTTGCTATGTGGGTGAAATTATGATGTCATGCCAAGTTACAACCTTTTTAGAGTTCATTTGTACTGCTTTGCAAATTCAGGGTCATTTAGCTCAAAATAAATCATTAAATGCATGAAAATATCAAACGAAGTCAGAAAGGGTTGAAATTGATGATGTGCCTTTGAATGGTGCATGTTGAACACAAAAAAAGTATGGAGTTAACATAAGTTATTAAAAATGAAAACCCTTTGTAATAGATGAGTTTCCGTTCGAAACACTCATACTTCGAAAGAGATTGTCCAATTTATACACGAAGTGCATCCAGTTTTTGCCATAACCCTCTCAACTCTGTAGAAGTTGCTATGTGGGAAAAATTATTATGTCATGCCATTAACCTTTTCAGAGTTCATTTGTATTGCTTTTGAAACTCGAGATATGACATTTCAAATACCATTTAATCAAATTGTCTTATATAGCAGTTTAAGTTGTTCAAACACGCATGGAAATTCCATAAACAGATTCTTTATATTTTTCTTATATTTTTTCATATATTATTTATTTCCACTGGAGTCATAGATTTTTTCTATGATTTTCTAAAGTTTAGGGGATTTTCTGAAAATAATAATTAATAATGAATTAAAAAACCTTTAGTACCGGTGTGAGCCATGCACCGGTACTAAAGGTCCACCGCCTCGCGCATTTTTTGGGGAGGACCTTTAGTACCGGTGCGTGGCTCACACCGGTACTAAAGGGTCTTTAGTACCAGCGCGAGCCACACACCGGTACTAAAGGTCCTCCACATATAAATAGTGGAGGCCTCGTCTCGGGCTGAGCCACGCATCCGTAGAAGCTTATTTGCACCGCCACTAGGCTACCAAAATCTGTTGTGCTCGTCGCCGGACCTCCTCGCCCTCCTCCCCGAGCCAGCTCCTTGTCGCATTCCCCGACGCCGTCCCAGAAACCTGCCCAACATCGTTGCCTCCGAGCCATCCCCAAGCCTGCTCTTCATCGTCGGACCTCCCCACCGTCCTCTTCCCCGCCCGGACTTCCTCTCCCTACCCCGAGCCTGCTCCTTGTTGCTGCCCCCGACACCGTCGCCGAGCCCTCCCCCATCGCGTCGTCCTGCCGGCCCGCCCCAACGAGCCCTGACGAGACCTGCCAAAATATATCTCCTTTGCAAATCAAAGATTTTTTTGCATTAGAGTTCATTTTTTTGCAAATCAAATATGTATGAGATGTTAGATGGATAGATAGATATGTTTGGATGGATGGATGATCATTTTGTCTTTAGTGTTTACTTAGAGTTCATTTTGATGTTCATTGAAGAATTTGTTGTTTTGGCAAAGGTATGAAATTTAGAGCTGTTGACCTTAATTATCTCGCAAAGTTTGGCAAACTTCAGTAATATTGTGGAATATACTCTACTCTGCTCAAGATAGTGGATGGACGTATATATATAGAAAATGTTGATATGATGATTTTTTTGTTCATAGAATTTTTAATGTTCATAGATTTTTTTGTCCATGTATGTATGTATGCATAGAGGGATGGATTGATGTATATAGAAAATGTTCATATGTAGACTGTTAATTTTGCTAAGTTTTATTTAATTTGTTTTCATAATTATGTGTTTCTTATCGACATCAAAAATGCTGATCCCGCATCCTCGTCATCGAGTCGGCGGAGGATGTCACTTGCTTGAGACGAGGGGCCTTGTTCGGGACTGGGAGGTGCTGCCTTCTGAGCGGCGCAGCTTGGTGAGGAGCCAACCCGTCGTCGACCCGGAGGTTCTGTGGTGGCGGCCGCATGAGCCACGGATGATTCGGAGGCTTGAGTCCCTCTCGGAGGTGGTATAGTACCATGTCAGCAAGGAGAACGAGCACGTCCGATGTTGCATGGTAGCTTTGGAGGCAAGGTCGGCCAATACCTGGCAGATTCTTCAGGGATCTCACCGGACCTAAGTTCCTGTGATGGTTCATTCTCTTTGGGTGTCCACTGCCCGCCCCGATATCCGTTGGGCGCTAGGGTTCTAGCTAGATCGATATATTAGCTACTATATTTGTATTATTCTGATGTATTAGCTGTTGGAAATATGCCCTAGAGGCAATAAATAAAGTGTTTATTATTATATTTCCTTGTTCATGATAATTGTTTATTATCCATGCTATAATTGTATTGATTGGAAACACATTACTGTTGGAAATATGCCCTAGAGGCAATAATAAATTAGTTATTATCATATTTCCTTGTTCATGATAATCTTTTATTATCCATCCTATAATTGTATTGAGCGGAGACATAGATGCATGTGTGGATACATAGAGAAAACCATGTCCCTAGTATGCCTCTAATAGACTAGCTCGTTGATCAAAGATGGTTAAGGTTTCCTAGCCATGGACATGAGATGTCATTTGATAATGGGATCACATCATTAGGATAATGGTGTGATTGACAAGACCCAAACTACAAACGTAGCATATGATCGTGTCCGTTTATTGCTACTGTTTTCTTCATGTCAAGTATATGTTTCTATGACCATGAGATCATGCAACTCACGGACACCGGAAGAGTGCCTTGTGTGTATCAAACATCGCAACGTAACTGGGTGACTATAAAGGTGCTCTACAGGTATCTCCGAGGGTGTCTGTTGGGTTGGCATGGATCAAGAATTGGATTTGTTACTCTGTGTGACGAAGAGGAATCTCAAGGCCCACTAGGTAATACAACATCACAATAAGCCTTGCAAGCAATGTTACTAAGTGTTAGTCACGGGATCTTGTATTACGGAACGAGTAAAGAGACTTTCCAGTAACGAGGTTGAACTAGGTATGGAGATACCGACGACCCAATCTCAGGCAAGTAACATACCGAAGAACAAAGGGAACATCATACGGGATTAATTGAATCCTTGACATAGAGGTTTGACCGATAAAGATCTTCGTAGAATATGTAGGAACCAATATGGACATCCAGGTCCCGCAATTGGTTATTGACCATAGATGTGTCTCGGTCATATCTACGTAGTTCTCGAACCCGCAGGGTCTGCACACATAAGGTTTGGTGACGTTTCGGTAGTATGTAGTTATGCAAGGTGGTGACCGAAGGTTGTTCGGAGTCCCAGATGAGATCCCAAACATCAGAGGAGCTCTAGAATAGTCCGTAGGTAAATATTGATATATAGGAAGTCCTATTTTGGTCACCGGAAAAGTTTCGGGCTCATCGGTAGTGTACCGGGAGTGCCGGTAGTGTACCGGGAGACCATCGGGAGGGGTATTTCGACCCAAGAGGCTACATGGGCTTTGGGAGAGTGAATACCATCCCTTAGTGGGCTGGTGGAAGTCCCACACAAGGCCCATGCGGCTAGGAGATAAAACCCAAAGAGAAAAAGGTGGAAAAAAGGCAAAATAGGGAGGAATCCTAGTCCTACTAGGATTGGAGGAGGAGTCCTCCTCTCCTCCTTGATTTGGCTGAACCAAGGGCTGGTACGTTGAGGGCCAAGCCTCCTCCTCTCTTCCTCCTATATATACTGGAGGTTTTAGGGTTTTTGGCACTGGATTTTCAGCCACGTGCTACCCATTCCTCTAGTGCATAGTTTCTCCTCTAGATCGGTTTTCTGCAGTGCTTAGGCGAAGCCATGCCGGAATTGCTCCACCACCATCGCCGCGGCGCCGTCACGCTGACAGACAACTCGTCTACCTCTCCGCTCCCTCTTGCTGGATCAAGAAGGCGGAGATCGTCATCGAGCTGTACGTGTGCTGAACACGGAGGTGACGTCCGTTCGGCGCTAGATCGGAAGGACTGTGATCAAGATTGCGAGACGGATCGTTATGATATTGCGGGACGGATCTTGATGAGTTCATGGGACAGATCGTGAGTGGATCGCGGGACGGATTGTGATGAGATCACGGACGCTCAGCGATTTGGATCGTGAAGACATTCGACTACACCAACCGCATTTCTTAACGCTTCCCGCTTAGCGATCTACAAGGGTAGGTAGATCCACTCTCCCTCTCGTAGATTCTCATCACCATGGATAGATCTTGCGTGTGCGTAGGAATTTTTTTGTTCCCATGCAACGTTCCCCAACAGTGGCATCATGAGCTAGGTCTATGTGTAGATGAGATCTCGAGTAGAACACAAAGAGTTTGTGGGCGTTGATGCTTAGATTGCTTCCTCCCTTGGTGGTGTTTTGGGCGGTATTGTGGGATGAAGCGGCCCGGACCAACCTTACTCGTACACTTATGAGAGACCGGTTCCATCGATTGACGTGTAACCTCGTTGCACATAGATGGCTCCCAGGTGTCTGTTTCTCCTACTTTAGTTGGATCGGATTCGACAATGGCGGTCCTTGAGAAGGTTGAAAAGCAACTTATGTATCACCATTGTGGTTTTTGCATAGGTGAGAATTGTTCTTGCTAGACACCTGTAGAAGCCACGTAAAACATGCAACAACAATTAGAGGACGTCTAACTTGTTTTTGCAGGGTATGTTGTGATGTGATATGGCCAAATACATGATGAGATATATGTGATGTATGAGATGATCGTGTTTTGTATAGAATATCATGACTTGTATGTCGATGAGTACGGCAACCGACAGGAGTCATAGGGTTGTCTTTAATTATTGTATGACCTGCATGTCAATCATTAAGCGCTATGTAATGCTTTACTTTATCGCTAAACGGTAGCAATAGTAGTTGAAGCATGGTGGGCGCGACAACCTCGATGGCCACACGTTGATGGAGATCAAGATGATGGAGATCATGGTGTCATGCCCGTGATGATGGAGATCATGCACAAGTTCATGGCCATATCATGTCACTTAAGATTTGCATGTGATGTTAATCCTTTTATGCACCTTGTTTTGCTTAGGACGACGGTAGAATTATAAGGTGATCCCTCACTTAATTTCAAGATAAATTGTGTTCTCCCCGAGTGTGCACCATTGCGAAAGTTCATCGTGTCGAGAGACCATGTGATGATCGGTTGTGATAGACTCTATGTTCGCATACAACAGGTGCAAGCCAGTGTTGCACATACAGAACACTCGGGTTAAACTTGACGAGCCTAGCATGTACAGACATGGCCTCGGAACACAAGAGACCAAAAGGTTGAATATGAGTCATATAGTAGATATGATCAACATGATGATGTTCACCATTGAAACCACCTCAACTCACGTGATGATCATACTTGAATTGGTGAATTTGGATCATGTATCACTCGAATGACCGGAGGGATGTCAATTTGACTGGGAGTTCTTCAGTAATACAGATTAATTGAACTCATTATCATGAACATAGTCAGCAGTGTCTTTGCAAATTATGTTGTAGATTACTTGCTCGCGCTGTAGCTCCCTTGAATTTTTATATGTTACTAGAGAAATATAGTTGAAAGATGATGGTAGCAATATTGTGGACTGGGTCCGTGATCTGAGGATTGTCCTCATTGCTGCATAGAAGGCTTATGTCCTTAATGCACCACTCAGTGCACCAACCCCTCTAGCATAATTTGCAGATGTTGTGAACATCTGACATGCACGATCTGATGACTACTTGATAGTTTAGTGCGTCATGCATTACGGCATAGAATTGAGGCTCCGAACGTTTTGAACATCATGGAACATATGAGATGTTCTAAGAGCTGAAATTAGGATCTCAGGCTCGTGCCCGTGTTGCGAGATATGAGATCTCCAACAAGATTCTTTGCCTGCAAGACGAAGGAGAATAGCTCAATCGTTGAGCATGTGCTCAGATTGTCTGGGTGCTCCAATCGCTTGAATCGAGTGGGAGTTGATCTTCGAGATAAGATAGTGATTGATATAGTTCTCCAAGTCACTGTCCCTAAGATACTAGAACTTGGTGATGAACTATAAAACGATAGGGATAGAAATAATGATCCCTGAGCTGTTCGCAATGTTTGACACCGCGAAGGTAGAAATCAAGAAGGAGCGTCAAGTGTTGATGGTTAGTGAAACCACTAGTTTCGAGAAGGGCAGGAGCAAGGAAGGAAACTTCATGGATCCCAAGTCAGTTGCTGCTCTAGTGAAGCAACCCAAAGTTGAATCCAAACCCGAGACTAAGTGCTTCGATTATGAGGAGAGCGGTCGCTGAAGCGGAACAACCCTGGATACTTGGTAGATAAGAAGGCTGGCAACGTCGACAGAAGTATATTTGATATACGTGTTATTGATGTATACCTTGCTAGTACTCCTAGTAGCACCTGGGTATTGGATACCGGTTCGGATGCTAAAAGTTAGTTACTCGAAATAAATGCTACGGAATAAATGGAGAACTAGCTAAGGGTGAGGTGACGATGTGTGTTGGAAATGTTTCCAAGGTTGATCTGATCAACAGTGCACGCTCTCTCTACCTTCGGGATTAGTGATGAACCAAAATAAATGTTATTTGGTGTTTTGCATTGAGCATGAACGTGATTAGATCGTGTTTATTGCAACACGGTTACTCATTTAAGTTAGAGAATAATGGTTATTCTGTTTACATGAATAATACCTTCAATGGTCATGCACCCAGTGAGAATGGTTTGTTGAATCTTGATCGTAGTAATACACATGTTCATAACATTGATGCCAAAAGATACAGAGTTAATAATAATAGTACCACATACTTGTGGCAGTGCCACTAAATGTCATATTGGTATAAAACGCATGAAGAAACTCCATGCTGATGGATCTTTGGACTCATTCGATTTTGAATTGGTTGAGACATGCGAACCATCCCTCTTGGTCAAGATGACTAAGGACCCCATTTTCTGGTTTGATGGAGCGGGCAAGTGATTTATGGGAAATGATACATGTTGATCTATGCAATCCAATGAGTCTTATAGTGTGTGGTGGATATCGTTATTTTCTTACCTTCACTGACAATTTGAGTAGATATAGTGTATATTTACTTAATGAAACACAAGTTTGAATCGTTTGAAAGGTTCAAGCAAATTCAGAGTGAAGTTTAAGATCATCGTGACAAGAAGAAATGTCTGCGATATGATCGTGGAGGTGAATATCTGAGTTACAAGTTTGGCATACAAATTTAGAAAATGTGAAAGTTGTTTCACAACACATGCCACCTGGAACACCATAGCATGATGGTGTGTCCGAACGTCATAGTCGTGCTCTATTGGATATGGTGTGTGCTATGATGTCTCTTATCGTTTTGCTCCTATAATTTTGGGGTTATGCATTAGAGACAACTACATTCACTTTAAATAGGGCACCATCTAAATCCGTTGAGATGACACCGTGTGAATTATGGTTTGATAGAAACCTAAGCTGCCATTTCTTAATGTTTTGGGCTGCGACTCTTGTGTGGAAAATGTTTTCACCTAATGAGCTCGAACCCAAAGTGGACAAATGCATCTTCATAGATTACCCTAAGAACAGTTGGGTGAACCTTCTACCTCAGATCCAAGCATAAAGTGTTTGTTGCTAAAATAGGTCCTTTCCCAAGAAAAAGTTTCTCTCGAAAGAGTTGAGTGGGAGGAAGATAGAACTTGATGAGGTTGTTGAACCTTTGTTCCAACCAGAGAGTAGCGCAGCGCAGAAAGATGTTTATGTGGAACCTACGTCAGTTGAAGAGGAAGATAATGATCATGATCATGAAGCTTCGAATCAAGTTACTATCGAACCCCATAGGTCGACAAGGATGTGTACTGCTGAGGAGCGGTACGACAACCCTGTCTTGGAGGTCATGTTGTTGGACAAAGATGAACCTACGGGCTGTGGAGAAGCGATGATGGGCCTGGATTCCGACAAATGGTTATAGGCCATGAAATCCGAGAAAGGATCCATGTATGAAAACGAAGTATAGACTTTGGTAGACTTGCTCGTTGGATGGCAGGTCATTGAGTACAAATGGACCTTTAAGATGAAGACAGACACTGATGGTGAATGTCACCATTTATAAAGCTCGACTTATCGCAAAGAAGTTTCCGCCAAGTTCAAGGAGTTGACTGCAATGAGAATTTCTCACTCGTAGCGATGCTAAAGTATGTTGGAATTATGTTAGCAGTTGCTGCATTTTTCAATTATGAAATCTGGCAGATGGATGCCAAAACATCGTTTCCTTCCTTAAGGAAAGATTGTATGAGATACAACCAGAAGGTTTTGTCAGTCCTAAGGATGCTAAAAGGTGTGCAAGCTTCAGTGATCCTTCTATGAACTGAAGCAAGCATCTCAGAGTTGGAATATACACTTTGATGAGCTGATCAAAGTTTTTTAGTCTATACAAAGTTTATGAGAAACTTGTATTTACAATAAAGTGAGTGGGAGCACTATAGAGTTTCTGGTAAGCATATGTGGTTGACATATTGTTGATCGGAAATGATGTAGAATTTTTGGAAAGCATAAATGGTTGTTTGAAAAGAGTTTTTCAAAGGAAGACCTGGATAAAGCTACCTAATTGTTGAGCATCAAGATCTATAGAGATAGATCAAGATGCTTGATAAGACTTTCAATGACTACATACCTTGACAAGATTTTGAAAGAGTTCAAAATGGATCAGTCAGAGAAAGAGTTCTCGCCTGATTTGTAAGGTGTGAAGTTGAGTGAGACTCAAAGCTCGACAACGGCAGAAGAAAGATAAAGGACGAACGTCGTCCCCTATGCCTTAGCCTTAGGCTCTATATTATGCCATGCTGTGTACCACACGTGGTGTGTGCCTTGCCATGAGTCTGTCAAGGGGTACAAAAGTGATCCAGGAGTGGATCACTGGACAGTGGTCAAGATTATCCTTAGTAACTAAAAGACTAAGGAAATGTTTCTTGATTATGGAGGTGATAAAGAGTTTGTCATAAATAGTTACGTCGATGCAAGCTTTAACACCAATCCGGATGACACGTAGTAGCAATCTGGATACGTATAGTGGAGCAACCATTTGGAATAGTACCAAGTGGAGTGTGGTAGTAGTGTTTACGGTTTGACATAGATATTTGCAAAGTACACACAAATCTAAATGTCACAGAACCATTGACTATAAGACCTCTCTCACATGCAAAGCATGATTGAGCCCCAGAACTCATTGGGTGCTAGATTCGTAACAATGCGAATCACATGGTGATGTGAGCTAGATTATTGACTCTAGTGCAAGTGGGAGACTGTTGGAAATATGCCCTAGAGGCAATAATAAATTAGTTATTATCATATTTCCTTGTTCATGATAATCATTTATTATCCATGCTATAATTGTATTGATCGGAGACTTAGATGCATGTGTGGATACATAGACAAAACCATGTCCCTAGTATGCCTCTAAGAGACTAGCTCGTTGATCAAAGATGCTTAAGGTTTCCTAGCCATGGACATGAGATGTCATTTTATAACGGGATCACATCATTAGGAGAATGGTGTGATGGACAAGACCCAAACTACAAACGTAGCATATGATCGTGTCAGTTTATTGCTACTGTTTTCTGCATGTCAAGTATATGTTTCTATGACCATGAGATCATGCAACTCGCGGACACCGGAAGAGTGCCTTGTGTGTATCAAATGTCACAACGTAACTGGGTGACTATAAAGGTGCTCTACAGGTTTCTCCGAGGGTGTCTGTTGGGTTGGCATGGATCAAGACTGGGATTTGTTACTCCGTGTGACGGATATGTAGCTGAGGGCCCACTCGGTAATACAACATCACAATAAGCCTTGAAAGCAATGTGACTAAGTGTTAGTCATGGGATCTTGTATTACAGAACGAGTAAAGAGACTTGCTGTTACGAGGTTGAATTAGGTATGGAGATACCGATGATCGAATCTCAGGCAAGTAACATACCGAAAGACAAAGGGAACATCATACGGGATTAACTGAATCCTTGACATAGAGGTTCGACCGATAAAGTTCTTTGTAGAATTTGTAGGAACCAATATGGACATCCACGTCCCTCTATTGGTTATTGACCATAGAGGTGTCTCACTCATTTCTACATAGTTCTCGAACCCGCAGGGTCTGGACACTTAAGGTTTGGTGATGTTTCGGTAGTATGGAATTATGTATGGTAGGGACCGAAGGTTTTTCAGAGTCTCGAATGAGATCTCGGACGTCACGAGGAGCTCCGCAATGGTCCGGAGGCAAATATTGATATATAGGAATTCCTATTTTGGTCGCCGGAAAAGTTTCGGGCTCATCGGTAGTGTACCGGGAGTGCCGATAGTGTACCGGGAGACCATCGACCCAAGAGTCTACATGGGCTTTGGGAGAGTGAATACCATCCCTTAGTGGGCTGGTGGAAGTCCCACACAAGGCTCATGCGGCTGGGAGAGAAAACCCAAAGAGAAAAAGGTGGAAAAAAGGCAAAATAGGGAGGAATCCTCGTCCTCCTAGTATTGGAGGAGTCCTCCTCCTCTCCTCCTTGATTCGGCCGAACCAAGGGATTGTCCCTTGAGGGCCAAGCCTCCTCCTCTATTACTCTTATATATATTGGAGGTTTTAGGGTTTTTGGCACTAGATTTTCGGCCACCTGCTACCCGTTCCTCTAGTGCATAGTTTCTCCTCTAGATCGGTTTTCTGCAGTGCTTAGGCGAAGCCCTACCGGAACTGCTCCACCGCCATCGCCGCAACGCTTTCATGCTGCCGGAGAACTCGTCTACCTCTCCGCTCCCTCTTGCTGGATCGAGAAGGCGAAGATCGTCATCGAGTTGTACATGTGCTGAATGTAGAGGTGTGGTCCGTTCGGCGCTAGATCGAAAGGACCGTGATCAAGATTGCGAGATGGATCGTTATGAGATCGCGGGAAATATTGTGATGAGTTCGCAGGACGGATCGTGATTGGATCGCGGGACGGATCGTGATGAGATCACGGGACGCTCGGCAATTTGGATCGCAAAGACGTTCGACTACACCAACTGCGTTTCTTAACGCTTCTCACTTAGCAATCTACAAGGGTATGTAGATCCACTCTCCCTCTCGTAGATGCTCATCACCATGGATAGATCTTGCGTGTGCGTAGGATTTTTTTTGTTTTCCCATGCAACGTTCCCCAAGAATGACATGTGTGGATAAATAGACAACACTTTGTCCCTAGTATGCCTCTAGGTAACTAGCTCGTTGATCAAAGATGGTCAAGGTTTCCTAGCCATTTACGTGTGATGTCATTTGATAATGGGATCACATCATTAGGAGAATTATGTGATGAACAAGACCCAAACTACAAACATAGCATATGATCGTGTCAGTTTATTGCTACTATGTTTTGCATGCCAAGTATATGTTCCTATGATCATGAGATCATGTAACTCGCTGACACCGGAGGAGTATCTTGTGTGTATCAAACGTTGCAACGTAACTGGGTGACTATAAAGGTGCTCTAGAGGTATGTCCGAGGGTGTTTGTTGGGTTGCCATGGACCAAGACTGGGATTTGTTACTCCGTGTGACGGAGAGGTATCTTAGGGCCCAATCGGTAATACAACATCACAACAAGCCTTGCAAGCAATGTGACTAAGTGTTAGTCATGGGATCTTGTATTACGGAACGAGTAAAGAGACTTGCCGGTAATGAGGTTGAACTAGGTATGGAGATACCGATGATCGAATGTCGGGCAAGTAAGATACCGAAGATCAAAGGGAACATCATACGGGATTAACTGAATCCTTGACATAGAGGTTCGACCGGTAAATATCTTCATAGAATATGTAGGAACCAATATGGACATCTAGGTCCCTCTATTGGTTATTTACCATACACTAGTGGAAAAAGGCTCATTTGTCCCGGTTCTGGAACCGGGACTAAAGGGTCGGGGTAAAGCCCAAAACCTTTAGTCCCGGTTCTCTTACAAACCAGGACAGAAGGGGCTCCACGTGGCCTCTGTGGGGAGCCTAGGCAGGAGGACCTTTAGTCCCGGTTGGTAATACCAACCGGGAGCAAAAGGCATCCACGTGTTAGCATCTAACAGCTACTGGGTTTTTTTAAAGGGAGGGGGGTTTAGGGGGTTTTGGACGGTTAATTTAGGGGTTTTATATTGTTTTAGCTAGCAAACTAATAGAGAGAAGTGTCCTCTCTTTCTCCGTGCTTGGTCGACGCTAGCTACTAAAGAGAGAACTCGACATGCTAGCTAGTAAGCAAATGAAGGAACCATTAAGTATAGAAGATCGTCATGAACATATAGAGATAGAAGTGATCGACCTCTCTTTCTCCGAGAGATTGGTAGTATAACAAGTTTTCGTACATATATCTAACGCTACTAGCTACATATATACAATATAAGATCTCTTACAATCCCTAACATCTAATGTCAACTTCCAGATGGTATTCTCCGGTTTTATTTATGACGTGGTCAAGAAAGAATCCCGCCAATTCTTCTTGAATTGCTCGTATGCGATCATGTGGTAGGAGTTCATCCCGCATCTGCCACATCTAATTTGAAGAAGGGGGTCAATACATATATATGGTAATAAAATAAAACTGTGAATATTATTGCTTATGCACTTGAAATTATTTTTAAGAGTAGCCCCGCTTAGGGGTCCTTGCATTGTAGATGAACTCACAAACGTAGTATCCACATAAATTATTCCCGGTTTCCTGCCACAAGCACTTTACAAGAAATAGAGTTCAATCAAAATGATAATCAAGCATGAAAAATGGTATTGATGAAACTAGAATCAATGAGAGATGCGCGGAACTAGCTAGTAGTACTTACTTTCTGGTGTATAAATTGCAGCTCCCCCGGCAGTGCTGAAACAATTGATGTGAACTCTTTCCAAACCCTGCCAGACAAAGAAAATAATTACTTGATATCAGGAAATGAACAAAGTTGCCGATATGATCCGATAATGATCGATTGAACTAACTTCTGGAGAATTTTAGTCATGTCCGCATATTCCTGGGGATCTTTCCGTTTCGAGTCTAAGACGGTTACTACTCCCTGCTCAAGGTGAATCTCTAGAAGAATAAAGTGCAAACTGCGCACACATGCATAACTCATCAATTACATTATTATAAACCTCGAGTAATAAGGGAAACCGAATATGCACAAGACAGTAACACTCACTTGAAGTTGTAAGGAAAGAGTATTGTCCCTTTGTTTTGATTTTTAAGCAACGATTGTAGCAAGTTTTCCTTGGTTTGTGTGGGATACTTATGAAAATTATACTCATGTATGACATTTGGGTTAATGAACCCAATGTCATAGATTTGTGCTTTTTTGCATTCGACGATCTTCAATCTACATAATATAGTAGTGATGATAACTATATATACATGCAATGAAAGAGCTGAGCTATATACATAGAGAGAGTTAATTACAGAAGTAGTACTTACAGACAGTAGCAAGTCACGATTGTTTTGTCGAGGGCCTTTTGATTGTATAACTGGAATATCTCCTCAAATTCAATATTCAATAGTTCCATTCCAACAAGGTCGTGCTACTCTTTAACTGATAGTATCAAAGAATCTGTCCCAGACTCGCGGCAGGTTTTCATGTACCATTCATGGAATTTTCGCATCATCGTTGTTAGAGGAGGAGGATCAGGTTTGACGAGAGGCCACCGGTGCTGGTAACGGAATTCATCCACCTCCAACGGCTTAAACTGTACAACATCGCTCAGGTAATCACCAGGTTTGGTACCGGGCACCATCCCTGGATGATTAGCAACAATATCGCTAGACACCTTGAGCGGGGGGCACGATTGGTTCGCCTATTCACCGAGCTGGGGAATTTTTTTCCCACTTCTTCGTTTTGCTAACCTTGCATGACTGGAAATACTTCCCGAGCGGCACACAGCTTGATATGTCTTTTTAATACAACGGTCAAATTTGGAATCCGGTGGAGGCGGTGGTGGTCGCTTCAGGGCATCGATATTACGCATCACTTTCACCGGATCTATCTTCTCCTTCGGAGGTGGAGTTTTCTTTGCAAAATGGGCCCTCAATTCGGCCTAACATATGTCCTCGTTTTCAGACTCGGTCCTCTCATATGGTAACTTTTCCAGAGGCTTGAGAGATGGACTATATCTGTATCCCCTACTGCCTATGCTTGTACTGCTAGGCGCCGGAGTGGCGGCGGCTCCCTTCCGGTATTGCTTACTAGGCGCTGGAGGAGCCGGAGCGGCGGCGTCTGTCTTCCACAGTTGTTGACGAGGCTGAGGAGGAGGTGTACTGCTCTGACGCGCCGGAGTAGGCAAAGGAGGAGGCGGAGTGCCCCCACGTGTCGGAGGAGCCGGAGAAGGAGGCGGTGTGCCCTGATCATTCGCTGGAGGAGGAGGAGGAGCCGGAGTGCCCTGATTCGCTTGAGGAGAAGGAGGAGGTGGAGGCGTCCAGTTTGGAAGCTTGATGTACTCCTTCTGCCATAGACATGTACTCCTTAGGGCATGAACCAACTTATTCTCTCCTTCACCTGTACAGTGGTCAAGCTCGAGCTCCTCAAATTCCTTCATTACTTCATCCACCATCACAACGGCATAGCCATGTGGAACCGGACGGCAGTGAAAAGTTCCGTTGGGTTGAGGAGGTGCAACAGAGCCGATAGCCGCCTTGAAAGTGAGGTTCCGGCATTTCCTCATAAGCTCACAATGTTGAGCCTCCGTGATAGTATCCACGGGGCAGCTAGGAGACATGAAGTCAGGCTGAACGGGCTCCATAGAAGCGATGTTGCTTCTCCGCTCAGATGGCGGGGTAGCTTCTGGGGTAGCTTCGTGCCGCTGAGATGGTTGGCCGGCAGCTCGCTGGCTCTCATCTTCCTCTAGCTTTTGTAGTCTTGCATTGAGCTTCTAAATTTTGCTCAGCTCCGCTTTCCTCTTTCTGTCCTGGCTTCTGTAACCGACTGTGTTGGGAAACCCAACCTTCCACGGAATGGAGCCTGGTGTGCCTCGTGTTCGTCCAGGGTGCTCAGCATTCCCTAGGGCCTCACTCAGCTCGCCCTTCTTTCTGTCGGGAATGAATGTCCCTTCCTGCGCTGCGGTGATATACTTCTGAAGCTTGTTCATGGGTATTGCAAGTTGCTCATCCGTCCAACAGCACTTCCCTGTTTCAGGGTCCAAAGTTCCCCCAACCCCGAAGAACCAAGTCCTTGAACGGTCTAGCCAGTTATATGTCTATGGTACGATGTTTTAAGCAATCAGGTCATTCTCAGCTTTGTCCCACAATGACCGGGCTTTGAGGTAGCCACCTGACCCCGTGTGATGGTGATACTGCTTCTTTGCAGCATTGACCTTGTTTGTCTCTAACATTTTCTTACTCTTGTCCGATGTCTTGTAGTCCACAAATGCGGGCCAGTAATCTCTTATCTTCTCAAATCGGCTGGTGAATTCTGGAGTCTTCCCTTTGTCGACAAACTTTGATTTCAACTCATTCTTCTACCTCCTGAATAGATCTGCCATCTTCTTAAGAGCACACACCTTGACCAGTGGCTCTATAACTGGCTTATTTGGATCCTCCTCTGGCGGTAGGGGGAAATTTGCCTTCGGCACGGTCCAAAGATCATATTTGTGTCTATCGGTGACATAATCACCTTCAGGGGCGCCGTCCTTAGGCTTATTCCATTGCTTGATGCCGATCGGGATGTTGTCCCTAACAATAGCTCCGCACTGAGCAGAAAATATGTTCTTGGTTCGGTTGGGTTCAATCGGATGGCCATCGTTCGCGAGTGCTGTTATCGTGAACTTTTCATCCTTGCGCAACCTCTTCTTCGGGCCTCGTCTCGTTACCGAAGTTTGGCTCGATCCGGAGGGCTATAAAGGAAGAAAGAAGAGTTAATTAATATATGTACCTACCAAAATAATTAATGCATCAATTATCTAGTCACCGGAGCCAAGACTTAATTAATATATATACCTCGTCGGACTTTGCAATAGCTCCCTCCTCCGATCGGTCACCGAAGCCGTCATCATGGTCTCCTTCTTCCTCCGGCATTCGGTCACCAGAGCCATCATGATCATGTCCTTCCTTCTCCATTGTTCGATCACCGGAGCCATCATAATCCTCTCTTTCCAGACCATCGGTGTTGTTGAGAAACGACAAGATATCACGCCCGCCATGGATTATGTCCCCCAACAACTGTTCTTGTTCTTCGTCTCTTGGATCCATAGTTTCTGCAAATATTACAACATGTCAATTAATATAAAAACATGAATGTTGGACCTCCAGACCGCCTCTCTCATGAATGTCCGATGGTGTCCCGGATTGGATAATTAATTAGCTTTTTGGTATGAAGTTCAACAAGAGTCTTCCGAATATCGCTAGTTGGTCGGGTAGGGACGCGGTAGATCGAGAATGACACTCTTTCTTCTAGGGTTTGGGTGGCCTCGATAGTTGGTCGGGTGATTGGACCGCCTCTCTCTCATGCATGTCTGACGTCACCTCTCATGTTGAAGTTATCGAGGGGGGAGGGGTAGATCGACAATGACGCTCTTTATTCTAGGGTTTGGATGGCCTCGATAGTTGGTTGGGCGAGTGGACCGCCTCTCTCACTCATGCATGCCCGACGTCCCACCTCATGTAGAAGTTATCGAGGAGGGGGTAGATCGACAATGTCACTCTTTCTTCTAGGGTTTGGGTGGCCTCGATAGTTGGTAGGGTGAGCAGACCGCCTCTCTCTCATGCATGTCCAACGTCCCCTCTCATGTCGAAATTATCGAGGAGGGGGTATATCAACAATGACATACATTCCGGATATGTTGGAAAGATCTCGGGGAACCGAGGCCAACGTGATGATAGGGGGCCGGGGTGCTCCCAAGGCCTTGTTGATAGATAGAGACGATCCAACCGTGATGATAGAGTCGATGCCAACATTTTCATTTAACAAAAAAACTACCTTCTTCAAAAAAAGACTTGCTTCGCTGCGGGTGCTCGGTGCGACGTGGACTCGGTGGAAAAACTTTATGAAAATGCGGCGGTGGCCAGGCCGGGCGGTTTTCTTTTCCTTCTTCATTTTTTACTTTGTTTTTTCTTATATGTTTGTTTTTGTTTTCACTCTACATTTTCGTACATATGAAAAATAACAAAGACTTTTTACATGAACTTATACACACATATACAAGAACATATATACATATACATGAAAAAAACATATACATGAACATATACACACATGACACATATACATGAACATATATACATATACATGAAAAAAATATACAACATATACATGAAAAAACATATACAACATATACATGAAAAAATACAAGGGGCGGTGGCGTCGGCTCATAGCGGGGGCGGCCGGCGAGGGCGACGGCGATGGTGGGGGCGGGCTGGGGCAGGGGCGGTGGATGGCAACGGCGTGGGCAACGGACGGTGTCGGCATGGTCTCGAAGGAAGGGAAGGGGCACGGGCGACAGAGATGGCATGGGCGGTAGACGGCGACGGCATGGGCGGCGGACGGCATCGACATGGGCTCGGGGGGCAGGACAGGGGCACGGGCAACGGTGACGGCGTCGGGGCAGCCTGGCGGCGTCGAGGAGGTCAGTGTCATTGGGGGGAACTGCGAGATGAGAACTGAAAATTCCTAAGTTCTACTTATATACCTAGAGCATTGGTCATGGTTGGTGGCACCAACCGGGACCAATGCCCACCTTTAGTCCCGGTTGGTGCCACCAACCGGGACCAAAGGTCTCTTTTCAGCAGCCTAGAGGGCGGGAAGCAGACACCTTTGTTCCCGGTTGGTGGCACCAACCGGGACTAAAGATGGGCATTGGTCCCGGTTGGTGCCGCCAACCGGGGCCAATGGTGGGTATTGGTCTCGGTTGTAGCCACCGACCAGGACTAAATGGTTGGTCCTGGGTGTGGTGGGAGTTTAGTCCCACCTTGCTAAGCGAGGGGCGCTCGCACCAGTTTATAAGCCCACTCCTCCCTACCTTATTGAGTTCCTCTCAAATTGAAAAATAGATGCCCTTATGTGGGAAAATTTGACCTGAAATCAAACTAAATTTTATTCTGATTTTCGGTTGAATTTTACTTACATAAGCGCATCTATGTTCATTTTTGTTATTTTTTTATGTTATCTAAAGGGATTTTATTTTTTGAACTTATATGAACTCCATACTTTTTGTGTGTTCAAAATGCACCATTAAAAGCCACATCATCAATTTTCATCCCTTTCTGACTTCATTTGATATTTTTCATACACTTACTGATTTTTTGAGCTAAATAACCCTAAAATTGAAAAGCACTTCAAATGAACTCTAAAAAGATTGAAAGTTGGCATGGTATCATCATTTCACCCACATAGCATGTGCTAAAAAGTTGAAATGGTTACGGCAAAAACTCGATGCACTTTGTGTACAAAATGGACAATCTCTTTCGAAGTATGACGGTTTCGGACGAAAACTCATCTGTTACAAATGGATTTCATTTTTTAACTTATTTGAACTCCATACTTTTCGTGTGTTCAAAATGCACCATTCAAATCCACATCATCAATTTTCAACCCTTTCTGACTTCATTTGGTATTTTTCATGCACATACTGATTTTTTTGAGCTAAATGACCCTGAAATTGAAAAGCACTTCAAATGAACTCTGAAAAGGTTGAAATTTGGCATGGTATCATAATTTCACCCACATAGCATGTCTAAAAAGTTGAGATGGTTACGGCAAAAACTGGATGCACTTGATGTACAAAATGGACAATCTCTTTCAAAGTGTCACGGTGTCGGACAAAAACTCATCTGTTACAAAGGGATTTCATTTTTTTGAACTTATTTGAACTCCATACTTTTTGTGTGTTCAAAATGCACCATTCAAAGCCACATCATCTATTTTCAACCCTTTGTGACTTCATTTGGTATTTTTCATGCACATATTGATTTTTTTGAGCTAAATGACCCTGAATTTGAAAAGCACTTCAAGTGAACTCTGAAAAGGTTAAAAGTTGGCATGGTATCATCATTTCACCCACATAGCATGTCATAAAAAGTTGAGAGGGTTACGGCAAAAACTGGATGCACTTCGTATACAAAACGGAAAATCTCTTTCGAAGTATTAGGGTTTCGGACAAAAACTCATGTGTTACAAAAGGCATTTCATTTCTTCACATGTCATTGCAATGATATAGTTGTGGAGAGAAAGTCTTCAGTTTTTCTTCGCTTGTGTCCTTTGCTTATTGCGCCGTAACCATGGATAATCTTTATCGTTTAACAGGGTGCTTGGGTCAGCCTTGACTTTGAAGGGAGGAACTTCATGAAACTTTTCATAATCTTCAGACATGTCTGTCTTGCCCTCCAATCCCACGATGTCTCTTTTTCCTGAAAGAACTATGTGGCGCTTTGGCTCATCGTATGATTTATTCGCTTCCTTATCTTTTCTTTTTCTCGGTATGGTAGACATGTCCTTCACATAGAAAATCTGCGCCACATCATTGGCTAGGACGAATGGTTCGTCTGTGTACCCAGGATTGTTTAGATCCACTGTTGTCATTTCATATTGTGGGTCTTCCTGTACCCCGCCTCTTGACAGATTGAACCATTTGCACTAAAACAAAGGGACCTTGAAATCATGTCCATAGTCAAGTTCCCATATGTCCACTATGTAACCATAATATGTGTCCTTTCCCCTCTTGGTTGTTGCATCAAAGCGGACACCACTGTTTTGGTTGGTGCTCTTTTCATCTTCGGTGATCGTGTAAAATGTATTCCCATTTATCTCGTACCCTTTGTAAGTCAATACAGTCGAAGATGGTCCCCTAGCCAACGAGTACAACTCATCAGAAACAGGGTTGTCACCCATGAGACGTGTTTGCAACCAACTGCCGAAAGTCCTGATGTGTTCATATGTAATCCAGTCGTCACACTGCTTTGGGTGTTTGGAGTGCAGGATATTCTTGTGTTCATCGACATACGGGGTCACCAAGGTGGAATTCTGTAGAACTGTGTAGTGTGCTTGAGACCAAGAATGCCCGTCCCTACATATTATTGAGTCTGCTCCTAGCGTGCCTTTTCCAGTCAATCTCCCCTCATACCGCGATTGAGGGAGACCAATCTTCTTAAGGTCAGGAATGAAGTCAACAGAAAACACAGTGACATCCTCTGTTTGATGGCCCATGGATATGCTTGCTTCTGGCCTAGCATGATTACAAACATATTTCTTTAAGACTCCCATGAACCTCTCAAAGGGGAACATATTGTGTAGAAATACAGGGCCCAGAATGACAATCTCGTCGACTAGATGAACTAGGACGTGCGTCATGATATTGAAGAAGGACGATGGGAACACCACCTCGAAACTAACAAGACATTTCACCAAATCACTCCTTAACCTTGGCAGGATTTCTAGATCGATCACCTTCTGAGAGATTACATTGAGGAATGCACATCGCTTCACAATGGCTAATCGAACGTTTTCCGGTAGAATCCCCCTCAATACAACCGGCAGCAGTTGCGTCATAATCATGTGGAAGTCATGAGACTTTAGGTTTTGGAACTTTTTCTCTGCCATATTTATTATTCCCTTTAATTCGACGAGAAGCCAGATGGGACCTTCATACTGAGCAGGCATTCAAAGAAGATTTCCTTCTCTTCTTTGGTAAGAGCATAGCTCGCAGGACGTTCATACTGCTTTGGATGCATGCCATCTTTTTCATGCACACGTTGTTGTTCCTCCCGTGCCTCTGGTGTATTTTGTCTTCCCATACACTCCCAAGAAGCCTAGCAGGTTCACGCAAAGATTCTTCATCACGTGCATCACGTCGATTGCAGAGCGGACATCTAGGTATTTCCAATAGGGTAGGTCCCAAAATATAGATTTCTTCTTCCACATGGGTGCGCGTTTGTCAGCGTCATTCGGAACAAATAGTCCGCCAGGACCCTTTCCAAATATTACTTGTAAATCATTGACCATATCAAGTATGTGATCACTAATATGGAGTGCGGGCTTCTTCCGGTGATCTGCCTCACCTTTAAAATGCTTTCCTTTCTTTCGACATTGATGGTTGGTCGGAAGAAATCAACAATGCCCCAGGTACACATTCTTCCTGCATTTGTCCAAATATATATTGTCGGTGTCATATAAACAGTGTGTGCATGCGAGGTATCCCTTGTTTGTCTATCCTGAAAGGTTATTGAGAGCAGGCCAATCGTTGATGGTTACAAACAGCAACGCATGTAGGTCAAATTCCTCCTGTTCGTTCTCATCCCACACATGTAAACCTCTTCCATTCCATAGTTGTAAAAGTTCATCAACTAATGGCCTTAGGTACACATCAATGTCATTGTGGGGTTGCTTAGCATAATGAACTTCCGCTTCATGCACAATCAAGGAGGAAGGTTATACATACATAGAGTCACAGGCCATTTGCTATGCTGGATGCTCTGCTCCCCAAAAGGATTAACTCCATCTGCACTAAAACCAAACCATACATTCCTCGGGTCACCTGTAAAGTCGCTCCACTTTCTCGCGATCTTTCTCCACTACGACCCGTTAGCGGGTGCTCTCAACTTCCCGTCTTTCTTACGGTATTTTTTGTGCCATTGCATCAACTCGGCATGCTTTTTGTTTCTGAACAGATGTTTCAACCGTGGTATTATAGGAGCATATCACATCACCTTGGCAGGAACCCTCTTCCCGGTGCGCTGGCCCTCAACATCACCAAGGTCATCTCTTCTGATCTTATACTGCAATGCACCGCATACCGGGCATGCATTCCGTTCCTCGTACTCACCCCTGTAGAGGATCCGATCATTAGGGCATGCATGTATCTTCTGCACCTCCAATCCTAGAGGGCATACAACCTTCTTTTCTGCGTACGTACTGTTGAGCAATTCATTATCCTTTGGAAACTTATTCTTCATTATTTTCAGTAGCGAACTAAATCCCTTGCTAGATACACCATTGTTTGCCTTCCATTGCAGCAATTCCAGTGTGGTACTAAGCTTTTTGTTGTCATCTTCGTAATTTGGGTACAACCCTTTTTTGTGATCCTCTAACATGAGATCGAACTTCAACTTCTCCCTTTCACTTTTGCATTCTCTTTGTGCATCAACAATGACCCGGCGAAGATCATCATCGGGCACATCGTCTGGTTCCTCCTGATCTTCAGCTTCCCCCCATTGCAACATCATTGTATTCATGGGGAGGGTAGTTGTCGTCATCCTCTTCTTCTTCGTTGTCTTCCTTCATAACCCCTCTTTATCCGTGCTTGGTCCAAACATTATAGTGTGGCATAAAACCCTTATGAAGCAGGTGGAAGTGAAGGGTTTTAGAGTTGGAGAAAGACTTCGTATTCTCACAGACAGTACATGGACAAGGCATAAAACCATTCTGCTTGTTTGCCTCAACCGCTTCGAGAAAATGATGCAGCCCCTTAATATACTCGGAGGTGCGCCGGTCACCGTACATCCATTGCCGGTTCATCAGCTTGAGTTATATAATAAAGTGTATTAAAAACCATTACAGCATATCATGAATAGAGAAGTGAATAATAATAAAAGTAAGAAAATCATACGAGTAAGTATATTTTATTTTAGCAAGAAGATAAGATCAAGAGGCTCACCACGCGTGGGCAATTGACGATGGTTTCATGACGGGGACGGGATAGGACGGACTGCCAAACCTAGACAAATCTTGACAAAATGGAGTTTGGACAAGGAGCTTCGAGAGGAGAAAGCTTAAGTTTGGCATAGGCATTTCATCAAACACCTCATGTGCATAGGAGGTGAGCTAGAGCACCACAAAGCTCTCCCCTCTCCGGCCAAAAAACAGAGCAGTGTGGAGTGCTCTGCTTGCTGGCGAGGGGGTATATATAGGCATTTCATTGGTCCCGGTTCATGGCTGGAACCGGGACTAAAGGACCCCCTTTGGTCCTGGATCCAACCATGAACTGGGAACAATGGTTGTGGGCCAGAAGCAAGGCACATTGGTCTCGGTTCGTGGCTGGAACCGGGACAAAAGGTTCCAGATGAACCGAGACCAATGCCCCACGTGGCCCGCCCGGCCCCATGGCCTCACAAACTGGGACCGTTGCCCCCATTGGTCCCGGTTCATGACTGAACCGAGACTAATGGGATGGCATGGTCCGAACCAATGCCCTGTTTTCTACTAGTGATAGAGGTGTCTCGGTCATGTCTACATAGTTCTCGAACCCGCAGGGTCTGCACACTTAAGGTTTGGTGACGTTTCGGTAGTATAGAGTTATGCATGGTGGTGACTGAAGGTTGTTCAGAGTCCCGGATGAGATCCCGGACGTCACGAGGACTCCGAAATGGTCCCGAGGTAAAGATTGATATATAGGAAGTCCTGTTTTGGTCACCGGAAAAGTTTCGGGCTCATCGGTTGTGTACCGAGAGTGCCGGTAGTGTACCAGGAGACCATCAGGAGGGGTATTTCGACCCAAGAGGCTACATGGGCTGTGAGAGGGTGAATACCAGCCCTTAGTGGGCTGGTGGAAGTCCCACACAAGGCCCATGCGGCTGGGAAGAAAAGCCCAAAGAGAAAAAGGTGGAACAAGGCAAAAAGGGCAAATAAGGAAGGAGTCCTAGTCCTACTAGGATTGGAGGAGGATTCCTCCTCTCCTCCTTTCGGCCGAAGCCAAGATGGCTTGGCCCAAGCCTTGTATCTTCCTCCTATATATACTAGAGGGTTTTAGGGGTTTGGAACAAGATTTTCAGCCACGTGCAACCCTACCCTCTAGTTCGTAGTTTCTCCTTTAGATCGGTTTCAGCTGTGCTTAGGCAAAGCCCTACTGAGATTACTCCACCACCATCGCCGCAGCATCGTCACGCTGCCGGAGAACTCGTCTACTTCTCCGCTCCCTCTTGCTGGATCAAGAAGGCACAGATCGTCATCAAGTTGTACGTGTGCTGAACGCGGAGGTGCTGTCCGTTCGGTACTTGATCGGGAAGGATCGTCATTGGATCACGGGACGCTCGGCGATTTGGATCACGAAGACGTTTGACTACATCAACCGCGTTTCATAACACTTCCCGCTTAGCAATCTACAAGGGTACATAGATCCACTCTCCTTCTCGTAGATGCTCATCACCATAGATAGATCTTGCGTGTGCGTAGGAAAACTTTTGTTTCCCATGCAACGTTCCGCAACAGTGGTATTAGAGCTAGGTCTATGTGTAGATGAGATCTCGATTAGAACACAAAGAGTTTGTGGGCGTTGATGCTTAGATTGCTTCCTCCCTTGGTCGTGTTTTGGTTCAGCGGTATTGTGGGATGAAGCGGCCTGGACCAACCTTACTCGTACGCTTATGAGAGACTGGTTCCATCAACTAACATGTAACCTCGTTGCACAAAGATGGTTGGCGGGTGTCTGTTTCTCCTACTTACTTGGATCGGATTCGACTAAGGAGGTCCTTGAGAAGGTTGAAAAGCAACTTATGTATCATCGTTGTGGTTTATGCGTAGGTGATAATTGTTCTTGCTAGATACCCGTAGCAGCCAAGTAAAACTTGCAACAACAATTAGAGGATGTCTAACTTGTTTTGCAGGGTATGTTGTGATGTGATATGGCAAATTACATGATGAGATACATGTGATGTATGAGATGATCATGTGTTGTATAGAATATCACGACTTGCATGTCGATGAGTACGGAAACCGGCAGGAGCCATAGGGTTGTATTTAATTATTGTATGACCTGCGTGTCAATCATTAAGCGCTATGTAATGCTTTACTTTATCACTAAACGGTAGCAATAGTAGTAGAAGCACGGTGGGCATGACAACCCCGATGGCGACACGTTGATGGAGATCAAGATGATGGAGATCATGGTGTCATGCCGGTGACGATGGAAATCATGTCGGTGCTTTTAAAGATGGAGATCAAAAGCAAAAGTTCATGGCCATATCATGTGACTTATGATTTGCATGTGATGTTAGTCCTTTTATGCACCTTGTTTTTGTTAGGACGATGGTAACATTATAAGGTGATCCCTCACTTAAATTTAAAGATGAAGTGTGTTCTCCCGAGTGTGCACCGTTTTGAAAGTTCATCATGTCGAGACACCACGTGATGATCGGGTGTGATAGACTCTACGTTCACATAGAACGGGTGCAGGCCAGTGTTGCACATGCAGAACACTCGGGTTAAACTTGACAAGCCTAGCATGTATAGACATGGCCTCGGAACACAAGAGACCGAAAGGTCGAACATGAGTCATATAGTAGATACGATCAACATGATGATGTTCACCATTGAAACCATCTCAACTCACGTGATGATCGGACTTGAGTTGGTGGATTTGGATCATGTGACACTCAGATGACCTGAGGGATGTCAATTTGAGTGGGAGCTTTAGTAATTTGATTAACTAAACCCATTATCTTGAACAATAGTCTAAGTAACCTTTGCATATTTATGTTGTAGATCAATGGCTCGCGTATTAGCACCCCTGAATTTTAATGTGTTCCTAGAGAAAGCTAAGTTGAAAGATGATGGAAGTAACTTTGTTGACTGGGCCCATAATCTGAGGATTATCCTCACGGCTTCCCAGAAATCATATGTCCTTGATGCACCGCTTGGTGACCAACCAGAAGACATGTCATCCGAAGACATTAAGAACGCTTGGGAGGCACGTTCTGGAGATTACTCAATAGTTCAATGTGCATTATTGTATGGCTTAGAACCAGGACTTCAAAGACATTTTGAACGTCATGGAGCATATGAGATGTTCCAGGAGTTGAAGTTTATCTTTCAAAAGAATGCCCGGATCGAGAGGTATGACACTTCTAATAAGTTCTATGCTTGCAAAATGGAGGAGAATGGGTCTATCAGTGAACATATACTCAGAATGTCTGGGTATTCGACTCGTCTGGCGGAGTTGGGAATTGCCCTTCCGCTAGAGGCGATCACTAACAGAGTTCTTCAGTCATTGCCACCTAGTTACAAGAGCTTTGTGATGAACTATAACATGCACGGGATGAACAAGTTAGTCGCCGAGCTGTTTGCGATGCTAAAATTCGCTGAGTCTGAAATCCAGAAAGAACATCAAGTGTTGATGGTAAATAAAACCACTAGTTTCAAGAAGAATGGAAAGGGCAAGGGCAAGAAGGGTAAAACCAAGAAGGATGGCAAAGCAGTTGCTACTCCTATAAAGAAGCCCAAGGCTGGACCCAAGCCAGAAACTGAGTGCTTTCATTGCAAGAGAACTCGTCACTGGAAGTGGAACTGCCCCAAGTACCTGGCTGACAAGAAGGCGGCCAACGACAAACAAGGTATATATGATATACATGTTATTGATGTGTACCTTACTAGCTCTTGTTGTAGTGCCTGGGTATTTGATATCGGTTCAGTTGCTCACATTTGCAACTCAAAGCAGGAACTATGGAATAGACGGAGGCTGGCAAAGGACGAAGTGACGATGCGCGTGGGAAATGGTTCCAAGGTTGATGTGATCACCGTCGGCATGCACTCTCTTCGATTGCCATCGGGATTAGTGATGAACCTCAATAACTGTTATTTAGTGCCTGCGTTAAGCATGAACATTATATTTGGATCTTGTTTATTGCGAGACGGTTACTCACTTAAATCAGAGAATAATGGTTGTTCTATTTATATGAGTAATATCTTTTATGGTCATGCACCCAATGTGAAGGGTTTATTCATATTGAATCTTGATACTGATGATACACATGTTCATAACATTGATGCCAAACGATGTAGAGTTGATAATGATAGAACCACTTTCTGGTGGCACTGCCGTTTAGGTCATATTGGTGTAAAACACATGAGGAAGCTCCATGCTGATGGACTTTTGGAGTCACTTGATTTTGAATCACTTAACACATGCGAACTGTTGGTAATATAACCCCATGGTGAGACCCGCCCTCGAGGGCTCTGGGTTAAACTGAATGGCTCGTAGCCAGCCCAAGGGTGAGCCATGAGGACCGAAGGGCCCAGCAAGCGTAGCGGCTCACAGGATGGGCCGGCAGGGTGGCCTGGATTAGAAGACTTGGGCGTGTAAGCCGCCCGGGCACAACTTGGTCAGGATAGGCAAGAGAAGATAGAGGCAGACTCGGATGTGTAATGAGAGTCGGCTACGACTTGTATGACCCATGGTCTTGACCTTGGTATATGAAGGCAAGACCCGGGGCGACTTATAGGTCAGTTTATCGAGAACTAGGTCAAGCTTTAGCTCCCTTGTAATTGATACAACAAGCAATACAAACATAAGCAGGACGTAGGCTATTACCTCACCTTGAGGGGCCGAACCTCGGTAAACTCGTGTCCTTCGTCCCTGTTAACCCCTTTGAGTCCATCACGTTAGCGATGGCCTCGAATCCAAGTCCATTAACCCGGACATCTGCCATGATAAATCCACGACAGTTGGCGCCCACCGTGGGGCTGACGCTTGGTGGTGTTGAGTTCTCGAAGGGCTCTCTCCCGGGGCTCGAAGGATACGTGGTTGGAAGGATCAACAAGAGTCGCCGTGGCCGGTTCTACATCGACGATGCCGGCTGGGGGCTTGATGCTGAGTCCGTGGAGTATGGATTCCGGGTTCCATTCGGCGGGATCCACATCTTAATCGAAAGGGTTAATGGATCTACACCCGGGCCAGACTTCTGCACCGACATCATCGAGTCATCTCGGCGTCTGCGACCTGCGTGTAACATGCATCCTGCCCATGCTAATCCGGGTCAGAAGCATGTCTTCGTTGTCTTCACTGAAGGTATGGATCTGGAAGCTTCCGGATCACAGGAAACTCTCGTCTATTCGGAGGACGAATCTTCAAGTGGAGAAACGGAGTCGGTGCACCAGCTCCGCAATGGCAGCCTTGTGGGCTATGGCGACGTCTGCGTTGAGTCAGATCGCTCAGAGTCGGATAATCTTGAGTTTCTGGTTCATGCTACCGTGTTCATGGCGGGGTCAGCCCCAGGCACGAGTAGTACAGCCGCAGGAGCCGCCACCTCGGGTGATAACCCGCCGCCGGCGGCTCAAGTTCTTATGGAGCTGATGGACGAGCTCGCGGCTTTAATGGCCACTGAGGTCACACCAAATAATCAAGCAGCTCGGAACTTAGAGATTGCAAGGATCAAGGGCCGGATGACAGAGGAATGACAAAGGATGGCTAAGCTAAAGATCCAGATGGAGGAAGAGGCATAACGTATCAAGGCAGACGCTTTCCGTCTAGTGATGGAGCAGATATCAGCAACGGCGGTACATCGAAGGAGGCATCAGTCCCGTCTACCAGAGCGCTATGAAACACGAAACCTCTTCAATACTCCTGGTGCGAGGCGAGTAACAGATGCGCCCGAAAGCCGCCTGACGGAGAGACCAGCGATTCATCCGGCCCGGCATAACCAAGCTTCACCCGGTGGCTTTCCAATGCCGGCAGGTCATTATTCTAACCCGGTCGAGAATATGGTGGCAGCGGCCACCCGACTTGAGACAATTCCTATCCCGAATGAGGCACCCTTTGTAGAGGATGTGTGGAACGCCATCGGGTACCTGCAAACGGCCGTGGCCCAGCAGGAGAAATATAATCACAACCGGAGCCGTGTTCATTCAACCCCTCTTCCTAGCCGCAGCTCTAGCTGGCGCTATGAGTCACCAGCAGGTTCTAGCGGCAACCGACACAAAGCGATTCCGACGGGTCACCGGCCGGGTAGAGATACGTCAGCATTTGTAAACCATGCGGGAAGCCCGCAAGAGGCGCCAGCTAGGCCGGCTCACCAGGAGCCTGTACCTTCCGTTTCGGTGGGGGCAGGAGTAAACTCCAGGACGGGAGGGCTGCCGTGTTTGTCGCCGACTCTATGAAGCGAACGGATGCCAAGAGACTTCAAAGGGCTCTGCAAGGTCCCAAATTATACCGCTGATTTACCCCCGGAGGCCTGGGTGGAGAGTTATGAACTGGCCATGGAGATGGTGGAGGTCAGTGAGGCGGTTTATGCCAAGTATTTCGTCATGATGCTTGAAGGCCCGGTTCGCACGTGGCTAAAGGGGTTGCCGCCTAATACCATCAATTCATGGGCGGAGCTCCGGGCCAGATTCATTAAAAACTTTCAAGGTACGTGCAAGCAACCGATGACCATTGTGGATCTTGATCACTATGTGCAACACGAGAACGAGTCAGCCTATCATTGGGTACGGCGGGTCTCGACAATCATCCACTCCTCGGAGCAGATCACGACGGCCCAGGCGGTACTGATCTTGGAGAAGAACTGCCATTTTGTTCCTCTGAAACAGAAACTCGGCCGGCTGAAACGTACATGCCAGGACATGGGAGAGCTCATGATGGCTCTCACGAAATATGCTGACTCTGACAATATGAAAGATCCGGGTTCTGATGATGAGAAAGCTGGCCAAGGTAAGAAAGGCAATCAAGGCAAGGGTGCGACAAACAATGGTAGCCAGAGAAAATTTAAGAATCCAGAGGCCGGGTCAGAGCTGGTGGCTAATACAAACACCCAGCAGAATTACCCTAAAGGCAATAGGAGGTTTAGACCGACCTTTGGCAAGGATAGCTCTCCCTCGAACATGGAGGAGTTACTTAAGCGGCCTTGTCCAAATCATGATCTACCTGATAAGCCGGCAAACCACACTTGGGGTAATTGTAATTTCATGCAAAAGTACAAGCGGTATTTCACACAACCTAACAATCGAGATGGTGGTCCGCCAGGCGACTCAGGACATGACGAGTCAGGAGCTGGTTTTGGTTCTGTCGGCTCAGGGTCCGGTCATCCGGTCCACCGTCATCCGGGTCAAGATGGTCAAGGGGGACACCAGCCACATTCTAGTAACAATAATCAGCAACAACAGCGTAATCAGTCTGGTTTTCAGAGTAATCTGAAGCAGCTCAGCTCCGGGCAGTTTCACATTTTCACAACCGGTCTCAACAAACGGGACCAAAAGTTGCGAAAGTGGGCACTTAATGCGGTTACACCGGCTCTTCCGCAATAGTTCAAGTGGTCTGAATATGACATAACGTGGAGCCGAGAAGATCACCCGCCACGTGTCGATGACCTGAGGCGGCTGGCTTTGGTTGTAGCCCCCCAGGTGGGTGGATATATGGTGCACAAGGTGCTTATGGATGGCGGCAGCAAAATAAACATCCTTTACTATGACACTTTTTGGCGGATGAAGTTGCTTGACAAGAATTTAAAACCATCATCCACCGTCTTTCATGGTGTGGTTTCGGGTAAGTCGGCGCATCTGGTGGGCAGGATTTCGTTGGAAGTGGCTTTTGCCGATGAGTACAATTACAGGGTGGAATCCTTGTGGTTTGAAGTGGTCAAGATCAAGAGTCCTTATCATGCGATATTTGGACGACCGGCTTATGCGAAGTTCATGGCTAGGCCCTGCTATGTTTACTTGCAGCTCAAGATGCCCGGCATAAACGGTACCATTACCGTTCATGGTAACCGAAATACGGCTATTGAGTGTGAAGCAGGAGACGCGGCTTACGCGGAGTCCAATTGTGCCCAGGAGGAACTTAAGTTCCATAAGGAGAATGTCGATCCGGAGGATATGACCCCGCTGAAAAAGCCCACCATGGAGGTTGAGCCGCCCCTCAAGTATTCAGTGGACGATACCAAGACAGTAGATTTTACTCCGGGCGACTCATCTAAGCAGTTCATCATTGGATCTCACATGGATCCCAAATAGGAAAGCGCGCTCATCGAATTCATCCGTGAGAATCGGGAAATCTTGGCATGGAAACCTTCTGACATGCCGGGTGTACCGAGAGAGTTCGCTGAGCACAACCTTAATGTGGATCCAAAGTTTAATCCGGTTAAACAGTTTTTGTGGCGGTTCAATGAGGAGAGGCGCAAGGCTATTGGGGAAGAATTTGCCCGTCTTTTGGCAGCGGGTTTTATCATTGAAGTTTTTCATCCAGAATGGTTGGCTAATCCGGTGCTCGTACTCAAAAAGAATGGCACATGGCGTATGTGTGTGGACTACACGGACTTTAACAAGGCTTGTCTGGCTGATCCATTTGCTCTCCCGCGTATTGATCAGATCATTGATACTACGGTGGGGTGTGAAAGTTTGTGCTTCTTGGATGCGTACTCAGGTTATCATCAAATCAAGAGGGCGGTTAAAGACCAGGAGAAAACGGCTTTTATTACACCCTTTGGGGCGTTCTGCTATGTCTCTATGCCTTTCGGGCTCAAAAGTGCCCAGGCGACTTACCAGCGATGCGTGTAGAACTGCCTTCACAGTCAGATTGGCCGTAATGGTCATGCTTATGTAGATGACATCGTGATCAACTCCAGAAACAAGGAGACTCTCCTGGAGGATTTAAAAGAAACTGTTGATAATCTCTGGATCTACAAGATGATGCTTAACCCGACCAAGTGTGTCTTTGGTGTTCCGTGGGCAAGCTTTTGGGTTTCCTGGTCTTTGAGCGTGGTATTGAGGCTAACCCGAACAAAATCAAGGCTATTACCTCTCTGGGAGAGCTGGCTTGCATTAATGATGTTCAATGCTTGGCAGGGCGGATTGCTGCGTTGAGCAGGTTCATAAGCCGTCTTGGAGAGAAGGCTATTCCTTTATATCAAATGATGAAGAAGACACACAAATTTGACTGGAGTAAAGCAGCGGGTGAAGCACTTGAGGCGCTTAAAAAACAGCTCACTGAGCCGCCAGTGCTGGCTGCTCCGGCTGAAAAATAACCGTTACTCCTTTATGTGGCGGCTAATAACCGGGCAGTGAGTGCTGCAATCGTGGTCGAGCGCAAGGAGGCTAGAAAGGAGTATCCAGTGCAAAGGTCGGTTTATTATATCAGTGAGGTCCTAACAGAGTCTAAGAAAAGGTATCCACATTGGCAGAAGCTGGTATATGGGGTCTTCATGGCCAACCGCAAGTTAAAACACTATTTCTTAGGGCACCAGATAACTGTGGTCAGTTCTGCTCCGCTGGGGGATATTATCCAGAACAGAGAAGCCATAGGAAGGATTGCTAAGTGGGTATTGGAGCTGGGACCTCTCAATGTAAAATATGTGCCTCACACAGCTATCAAGTCCCAAGCCCTTGTGGACTTCATAAATGATTGGACGGAGTGTCAAGCTCCCAAGGAAAAGTCGAATAACACATACTGGACTATACACTTCGATGGATCCAAGCAATTAGAGGGGTCAGGGGCAGGAGTTGTTCTGACATCCCCCAAGGGTGATAAATTTTGTTATGTGCTCCGGCTGATGTTCCCTTGCACTAAAAATGCGGCTGAATATGAAGCTTTGATTCATGGTATTCGGTTAGCCAAGGAGATGACTTTGAGCCAAGTCAGGTGTTTGGGCGACTCAGATCTGGTGGCTCAGCAAGTTTCTGGCACTTGGGATTCCAAGGACCCGCGGATGGCGGCTTACCGTCAGGCGGTTGATGTTATTGTAGGGCACTTCAAAGGATATCAGGTAGATCACATTGATCATCGCAGAAATGAGGCGGTTGATGCCTTATCACGATTAGGCTCTCAACGAAAGCCGGTGCCACCCAATGTCTTTCTGGACATCTTACGCCATCCGACTGTCAAGATACCTTCAGAAGAAGACTTGGTTGTTCCTGACCCGGAGGCAGAATTAGTGGTGGCTCTACATGCTATCCTAGATTGGACTATTCCCTATTTAGCCTAGTTGACCCGGGGTGAGTTACCTGAGGATGAAGAGCTAGCCAGAAAGATCACCTGGCGTTCTAAGTCCATGACAATAGTCAATGGTGAGTTGCATAAATGCAGTGTGACAGGACTTTTTCAACGTTGTGTTTCACTAGAGGGGCAGATCTTGAATAAAATCCATACCGGCGATTGTGGACACCACGCCAGCTCGAAATCTTTGGTGGTCAAGGCTTTTCGGCACGGGTTTTTCTGGTTGACGGCTCATAAAGATGCGGAGGACCTAGTCCGTAAGTGCGATGGCTGTCAGAAGTTTGGCCGGCATGCTCATATCGTGGCTCAGGAGTTAAGGATGATACCAATTACTTGGCCATTTGCGGTCTGGGGCTTGACATGGTGGGACCTTTCAAGAGATCCAAGGATAAGAAAACACACCTCCTGGTGGCGGTGGACAAGTTTACCAACTCGGTAGAGGCAGAGCCGGTCAGCAAATGTGACGCGGCTACGACGGTTTTATTTATCAAAAAGTTGATCTACCGTTTTGGTTACCCACACAGCATCATCACTGATAATGGTACAAATTTGTCCAAGGGGGCTATGAAAAAATTCTGCGATGAAGAGCATATAAGGCTTGATGTTTCAGCAGTGGCGCATCCACAATCCAACGGTCAGGCGGAGCGTGCCAATCAGGAAATTTTAAGAGGGATTAAACCGCGGCATATGGTTCATTTGTAGCGAACACCCTGGTGTTGGGTAGAAGAATTACCCTCCGTCTTATGGAGCATCAGGACCACCCCTAACAGATCTACGGCTTTCACGCCTTTCTTTATGGTGTACGGGGCCGAGGCAGTTTTGCCCAGTGACATCCGGCATGACTCGCCAAGGGTGGCGGCTTATGTTAAGGCAGACAATGAGATGGCATGTCAAGAGGCATTGGATGCTCTGGAAGAGGCGCGAGAGTTAGCAGCGGCCCGGTCGGCAATTTATCAACAAGACTTGCATTGCTATCACAGCCGCAGGGTCAAGACCCGGACGTTCCAGAAGGGCGACTTAGTGCTCCGGCTGATTCAGGACCAGGAAAATATGCATAAGCTCTCTCCTTCATGGGAAGGACCTTTTGTAGTCAGCAGAAATCTCAACAATGGGTCATATTACCTCATTGATATCCGACATGACTCACATATGGCGGGTCAGGAGACCCGCCGGCCGTGGAACATCGCGCATCTCCGGCCTTATTTCACTTAAGGGTGTAGAGACCCCTCGTCGTACACTATCATTGTACATGTCATAGTTATATCAAATGGTATCACTGCCAAAGTAATATCCTAGCTTAGGAAAATGAGTCGCGGCACCAGGCGTTATGCCACAAAATCCCAGCTCAGGAAAATGAGTCGCGGCACCACGCGTTATGCCACAAAATCCTGGATCAGGAAAATGAGTTGCGGCACCAGGAATTATGCCACAAATCCCGGATCAGGAAAATGAGTCGTGGGACCAGGCATTATGCCACAAAATCCCGGCTCAGGAAAATGAGTCGCGGCACCAGGCTTTATGCCACAAAAAAACTGGCTCGGGAAAATGATTCGTGGCGAGGGCGACTTCTTACCTTTGGGTACAGCTTCTAACGCCTATCCGTCGGCGGGTTACGCTGTACTGCTGAGGGGGGCTTCTTACCGACGGGTATCGCTTCGAACACCCTATCGGCCGGCTTTATGCCAAATTTCCGGCTAACACGTTTAGCTGCGGTTATGAGAGTTTTTTTACCGACGGGTAGCTAACGTCTCATGACCCGCGAACGGCGGCTTCTTACCTTCGGGTATAGCTTATAATGCCCATTAAGTGGCTTTAGGCCACGTAGAAACGGCTAAGGTAAATTAGCTGCGGCGAACGGCGGCTTCTTACCTTCGGGTATAGCTTATAACGCCTATTAGCCGGCCTTATGGCACAAAAATCCGGCTAAGGCAAATTAGTCGCGGAGAGAGCGGCTTCTTATCTTCGGGTAAAGCTTCTAACGCTTATCCGCCGGCGTTTATGCCATATTATTACCTCTGGTGTATCTTTTAAACGCCTTATCAGCTAGGCTTTATGCCATCTCCGGCTAACCAGATTAGCCGTTATGGCCAAAAGGGAATTACCACCTCCGGGTATAGTTTACCTAATCTTGGCCGCAGGTGTCTTCTATAATGACAAAGTAGTATAAATGTTTCAAGAGCATACAAAGACAATGGCAGCTAAAAAGCTGGATCATCTTATAAAGCATAATGACACAAGGTTCAGGAGAAGCAAAAGTAAACATCTAGTCTATTACATACACTCCCAGAGTAGCTTAGAATTTCAGACAAGTCTTTTCAAATGCCACACGGCGGGTTAAGGAGAGTCGGTTGTTACAAGTTTTTTCAAGAAGGGACTAACTAGCTGTCGGGTCATCCTGCTCCGGCTCTTCGGTGGCCCCGATCTGGAGGTTGACCAAATCCCAGTTGCAGTTTGTTAGAGCCGCAAAAGAGCCTTCGTCAAAATAAGGAGATGGGTCAAGGTCAGGAGCGAAGAAGTTCTTACTGCGGGCAGGCATCAAGTCTTTGCACTCGTAAAGTGGGCCACAGATTCTTTTTTGATCCGGGCCATAAGCCGCCTGGTAGGTTGTCAGATCAGCTTCCTCTGCTAAGACGGAAGCTAGTACTCGGGATTCCTTCTCGCACCGGTTGTAGTCAGCATCAGTGAACTCTGAGATGCCATCTTTCTTTGAAGGGAAGCCATCCATCATCTCGGCTGATGTTAGACCTGGAGAAAAGGCCAAAGCCCGGCTGATGCCCGCAATGGCCCCTTGGCGGGCAGCTGACTTCTTGAGTTCAGCAATCTTCTTAGGCATGGTGGAAAAGAGCTCCAAGATGCCCTTGAGAGTCGCCGGAATCTTGACTTTGTATTGCACGGCTTTAATAGTGCACACCGCGCCGCAATACAGTTGCTCAGTCAAAGTGTAGATGGCCTTCAACGGCAGTAGACTATCAGAAGCCAGTTGTCAGCTCCTAGGGCCTGCATAAGACGGACATTTCAGGATGAGTCGCCAGTACAAGTTTTATATAGCCATTGAAGCACAAGTTTTCAGAAGCTTACCAAAGAGGGTGGCTGTCATCTTGGTAATGTGGCGCTTCAGGGCTTGGAGTTCATCGGATACAGCTATCAGCCGTTGATCAGCATCATCCGCCCGTTTGGTCAAAGAGATCTTCTCAGACCCAGCTGACTATGTAAAAGCAGCAAAGTCGGCCTTGATTGTGGCCAACTCCTTAGAGAGGAGCTGGCACTTTTCATCGGTGGCACTTCGAGCCGTTTGTTGAGCCGCCAGGTTGGTCTTCAGATCTGTCAACTTCGACCCGACCTCGTTTAAAGCTTCCTGTGGCATATCAAAATGCAGAATAAGTCGCCGGGATGGAATTTTATCAGATGATGAAGATTAGGACAAAATATGCAAGTTTCAAGCAGATTGTAAGCAATATGTTTGACACTTGGGGGCTAATGTATATTTGATCTCCAAGATTACAATGCAGTTCTGGCTCATCTTCATCAAGTTAATCCGGAACTTGGGGGCTACAATTGGCTCTTAAAACTATCCACATTGAAGCTCCGACTCAACTTTATCAAAATTGAGTCGGCCCTTGGGGGCTACAATTGGTTGTTCAAACTATCTACAATGAAGCTCTGACTCAACTTTATCAAAGCTGAGCCGGCCCTTGGGGACAATGGATTTAGATTATCTACAGAGGATCAAGAAAGACGCGGTTCAACTCTTAATTAGATTGAGCCGGCCCTTGGGGTCTAACTAAAGTTATAGCAAGAAGAGGAGTACCTCATATTTTTTCTTCATCAAGCTGACCAGCCAAAGCTCCAGATCTCAGCTGGTGGAAAGCCGGTTCACATAACCTGCGTGAAGTTCTTCGGGCGTCATCCTCTCAAAGGAAGAAGAGTCAAAATCTAGCTTCTTTGAAGCCTCGACCGGCTCTTTATGCCTGGTCAGCACGTGAGCCGGGGGAGACTGAAAGGCAGACCCGGTGATCACGACGACCGGAGTTGCAGTGGTCTTGGTCATCTGGGAAGGACTCGGTGGTTTCGAAGGACCCCTTGGAGGGCTCTCCGGGATGTTATCTTCAACAGCCGGCCTAGTGGATGCGGCTGGCGGATCTACATCCGGTCGTGACTCTTCCAGTTGTTCACGCTCCGGCTCTTAGGCTGCAGGGCTAGGGGAGGACTTGTTCATCTTGCGATGCTTCGCTTGAGCCCTGGAGAACATGAAGTGTCAGAACCCAAGTATTACAGCCTCCAAAGGGAATAGAAATGCACAGCTAAAAGAAATACTTACAATGGATTGATCTTGGGAGGCGGCAGAGCGGTCGCAGAAGAGTCGCCAGAAGAGGGTGATTTCTGAGAGACAATTTAAGAAAGATGAGACAGCATCAAGGTCGCGAAGTGAGATTAATTAAAATGCAGATATATACCTCTGCGGGGCATTTCTTCGGAGCTGGCGACTTTGGCAAGATGGACATAAGTTCAGTAGAACCAGCGCTCTGGGTCTGGTGACGCTCAACCTGTTGTTGCTTCTTCAAAAGAAAATTGGGAGCCAGATAAGCAAGAAGATGAGAAAGAGGAACTTTTCCAATAACCCGCCGCGGCCTCCGGGGGATAAAATATTTTGAGCCGGAAGAAATATAGATTACCTCACGGGCGTTGGCGCGACTTGTTTCAACATCATCGTGTGAGTAAAACAAGTGTAAGTAAAATAAGGTAATAAAATGGCAGAAAGCAGCCAAGGTTTACCTCTGAGTCGGACGATTGCGGCGGGTCAAACCATCCTTCTTGTGGGGTGGTTTGCTTGGACTTCTTAGCTAGAACTTTCTTCTTGGGCTTCTTCAAAGGAGGAACATACTCCTTCTTCCAGAAATCAGAGTTGGCCTGGAAAGGTTAAACCAGTTAAACAGTAATGCGCTAGAAAGGTATAAGTGACAAGGAGAAAAGTGCTGAAGAGTCTCCTTACATCTAGAGCCGTATTTTTGGTGTTAAAAGGCGCCAGGCCAATGGCGTTGCATGATCCGGATGCTTCATGGACAAGGCTCCGGATGCCAGTGGTGATGTCATCCTCCGTCAGGGTTGATTGGCTGAAGCATAGTGAACTATCATACTTGCCTTCGTATTCACACATGAGCCAGCTTCTATCACTTAAGGACATAATCCGCCAAGAAATCTAGCAGCCGGATCAAATCTAGCCTGGTTAAACCATTAGCCATGAGGGCCTTTATCTTGGCATGAGTCGGCTCATACCTTGCACGTTCCGAAGCTGACAGCCGACTCGGAAGCTCTAAAGTTGTCTTGAGCCGGGAGGAAAGATAACCCGGCAGTGGATGCTCATTCTCAGGAGAGGTATCCTTGCAGTAGAACCAAGTCTTGTTCTAGTCCTTTGGATGACTCGGCATATGCATGGCTGGAAAAGTAATATCCCTACACCGTTGAATGGAGATCCCGCCAAGCTCTAGACTCGGACCGGCCTTCACCTCAGTCTGCCGGTTGGCGTAGAAAAACTCTCGAAATAACCCCACAGACGGCTTGGCTTGCATATAGACTTCACAAAGCACTTGAAAATTGCATATATTGGAGACGGAGTTGGGGGCCAAGTCTTGGGGGTGAAGCTTGTAAAAGTGAAGGACGTCACGAAAGAACTTCGAGCCGGGGGGCACGAATCCTCGCTCGATATGATCAGAGAAGACCACTACTTCGCCTTCTTGAGGAGTGGGCCGCGTTTCATCACCCGGGGCCCGCCAATTAAGGACCTCCTTCGAAGGAAGGGTACCCGCGTGAACAAAATCCAATAAGTATTCCTCTGTGATGCAAGACCCGACCCAGTTGCATAAGTTGGAGGCGCGAGACATGCTGGCGGCTTAAGGACTATGCAAATTAAAAAGTATGGCGAGTCAAGAGCAAAACAAATATCTACGACGGCTTACAATTTTAAGGGTTCTCCAAATAATATGCCGGCTGATGAGAGTCGGAGGGGCCTCGTGAGTCAACAAAGAAAAGAGGAGGAGCGAAAAACGGCTAAGTCCCACGAAACAGATTCCGTGAAGTTCATCTAAAAATAACAGATCTACAAAAGCAGGAAAAATGCCTCTATTTTTAGACCTAAGGACGAACGGGCGAGGCGGACGAAACCTAAAATGGCAGGCTGAGTAGGGACCGATTTATGTATTATTACTCACTGCCTATTACGCAGCGGCACCGCGAGGTCGGGCGACTGGTCGGAGTTCATACGCTGAGCACGGCCGGCGCCAATGGAGTTTGAGATCTAAGCGACGACAGCGGTGGAGCTTATAGAAACCCTACCGGAGACGGTTATGGGTCTAAGGGAAGAAGATTTATCGGTGACAAGAGCGCGAGATGGATCTGGTTTGCAACAGGTTGATGCAGCGGCCTCTCTACAGCGAGATGGAGACGGTGCCGGAGCAGGAGCGGAGGTATCGGAGAAGAGGGAGATGACAACGCGAGCGGGAAATGCCACCCACAGTAGTCCTATTTAAAAGGAAAACGGGGCAGGCGCGAAAATCTAGGTGACACAAATCGTCCGACCGAGGTGGAAGGCCTCGATTTTCAGGCTAACCATTTAATGGAAGGATTTGGCGGTGCGTCAACGAATCTTTTTTGCAGAGTCCACGTGATGTCACGGCGGGTCACTACCGGGCGACTCGCCGACGAACAAAAGAGAAGGATGAAATGAGCATGCTCAAATCAACCTGGGGCCTAATGTTGGGGATATAACCCCACGGTGAGACCCGCCCTGGAGGGCTCCGGGTTAAACTGAACGGCTCGTAGCCAGCCCAAGGGTGAGCCGTGAGGACCGGAGGGCCCAGCAAGCATAGCGGCTCACAGGATGGGATGACAGGGTGGCCCGGATGAGAAGACCCGGGCGTGTAAGCCGCCCGGGGACAACTTGGTCACGATAGGCAAGAGAACATAGAGGCAGACTCGGACGTGTAATGAGAGTCGGCTACGACTTGTATGACCCATGGTCTTGACCTCGGTATATGAAGGCAAGACCCGAGGCGACTTAGAGGTCAGGTTATCGAGAACTAGGTCAAGCTTTAGCTCCCTTGTAATCGATACAACAAGCAATACAAACATAAGCAGGACGTAGGCTATTACCTCACCTTGAGGGGCCGAACCTGGGTAAACTCGTGTCCTTCGTCCCTATTAACCCCTTTGAGTCAATCACGTTAGCGATGGCCTCGAATCCAAGTCTGCTAACCCAGACATCTGCCGTGATAAATCCACGACACGAACCATGCCTCATGGGCAAGATGACTAAAATGTTGTTCTCTGGAATAATGGAACGGGCAAGTGACTTATTGGAAATCATACATACTGATGTGTGCAGTCTAATGAATGTTACAGCATGCGGTGGATATCGTTATTTTCTCACCTTCACTGATTACTTAAGTAGATATGGGTATATTTACTTAATGAAACACAAGTCTGGAACGTTTGAAAAGTTCGAGCAATTTCAGAGTGAAGTTGAGAATCATCATAACAAGAAGATTAAATTCTTGCGATCTGATCAAGGAGGTGAATATCTGAGCTATGAGTTTGGCAGTCACTTAAGACAGTGTGGAATTGTTTCACAGTTGACACCGCCTAGAACACCACAGTGTAATGGTGTGTCCGAACGTCGTAATTGAACCTTATTAGATATGGTGCGTTCTATGATGTCTATTGCTGATTTGCCACTATCATTTTGGGGTTATGCATTAGAGATAGCTGCATTCACTTTAAATAGGGCACCATCAAAATCCGTTGAGACGACGCAATATGAACTATGGTTTGGCAAGAGGCCAAAGTTGTCATTTTTCTTAAAGTTTGGGGATGTGATGCTTATGTCAAAAAGCTTCAGCCTGAAAAGCTGGAACCCACAGCGGAGAAATGCGTCTTCATAGGATACCCGAAAGAGACAGTCGGGTATACCTTCTTGCTCAGATCCGAAGGCAAAGTGTTTGTCGCTAAGAACGGAACATTTCTTGAGAAAGAGTTTCTCTCAAAAGAATTGAGTGGGAGGAAAATAGAGCTTGATGAGGTTATTGAACCTTTACTTCAACCAGAGAGTAGCGCAGCGCAGAAAGATGTTTCTGTGGAGCCTACGAAAGTTGAAGAGGAAGTTAATGATGATGATCATGAAGCTTCGGATCAAGTTACTATTAAACCTCATAGGTCGACAAGGGCACGTACACCTCCTGAGTGGTACGGCAACCCTGTCTTGGAGGTCATGTTGTTGGACAACAATGAACCTACAAGCTATGGAGGAGCGATGATGGGCCCAAATTCCGAGAAATGGTTAGAGTCCATGAAATCCGAGATGGGATCCATGTATGAAAACAAAGTATGGACTTTGGAAGTATTACCTGATGGGCAAAAGGCCATTCAGAACAAATGGATCTTTAAGAAGAAGACGGACGCGGACGATAATGTCACCGTCTATAAAGCTCGACTTGTGGCAAAGGGTTTTTCACAAGTTCAAGGAGTTGACTATGATGAGACCTTCTCACCCGTAGCGATGCTTAAGTCTGTCAGAAACATGTTGACAATAGCTATTTATTTCGACTATGAAATTTGGCAGATGGATGTCAAAACAGCGTTCCTCAACGGTTTCCTTGAGGAAGAGTTGTATATGATGCAACCAGGAGGTTTTGTCGAGCCAGAGAATCCCTACAAAGTTTGCAAACTCCAGCGATCCATTTATGGGCTGCTGCATGCATCTCGGAGTTGGAATAAGCGCTTTCATGAGCTGATCAAAGCGTTTGGGTTTATACAAGTTTATGGAGAAGCTTGTATTTACAACAAAGTGAGTGGGAGCTCCATAGCGTTTCTAATATTATATGTGGATGACATATTGCTGATTGGAAACAATATAGAAATGCTGGAAAGCGTGAAGGAATATTTGAACAAGAGTTTTTCAATGAAGGACCTAGGAGAAGCTACTTTCATATTAGGCATTAAGATCTATAGACATAGATCGAGACGCTTACTAGCACTATCACAGAGCACATACCTTGATAAAGTTTTGAAGTTCAAAATGGATCAATCCAAGAAGAGGTTCTTGCTTGTGTTACAACGTGTGAAGTTGAGTAAGACTCAATGCCCAGTGACTGTAGAAGATACAGAAAAGATGAGTGTCATCCCCTATGCTTCAGCCATAGGCTGTATCATGTATGTAATGCTGTGCACAAGACCCGATGTCAGCCTTGTCGTAAGTATGGCCGGAAGGTTTCAAAGTGATTCTGGAATGGAGCACTGGGCAGCGGTCAAGAATATCCTTAAGTACCTGAAAATGACTAAGGAAATGTTTCTCGTTTATGGAGGTGATGAAGAGATCGTCGTAAAGGGTTACGTCGATGCAAGCTTTGACACTGATCTGGATGACTCTAAGTCACAAACCGGATACATATTTATTCTCAACGGGGGAGCGGTAAGCTGGCGCAGTTCCAAGCAAAGCGTGGTAGCCGATTCTACGTGCGAAGCGGAGTACATCGCAGCCTCGAAGGCAGCAAAGGAAGGTGTCTGGATGAAGCAGTTCATGACAGATCTTGGAGTAGTGCCCAGTGCACTGAATCCAATGAACCTGTTCTGTGACAACACTAGTGCCATTGCTCTGGCCAAGGAACCAAGGTTTCACAAGAGGACCTGACACACAAAGCGACGCTTCAACTCCATCCACGATTACATCAAGGAAAAGGACATAAATATTTGCAAAGTGCACACGGATCCGAATGATGCACACCCATTGACTAAACCTCTTTCAAGGGCTAAACATGATCAACACCAGAACTGCATGGGTGTTCAATTCATTACAATGCAAATCACATAGTGATGTGAACTAGATTATTGACTCTAGTGCAAGTGGGAGACACTCATCACTCTAGTGCAAGTGGGAGACACTCATCACTCTAGTGATGTAAATCTCATAAACTTTGTATAAACATCAAAACTTTGATCACCTCATCAAAGCGTATATTCCAACTCCGAGATGCTTGCTTCGGTCCATGGAAGGATCACCGAAGCTTGCACACCTTTTAGCATCCTTAGGCCTGACAAAACCTTCTGGTTGTATCACATACAACCTTTCCTCAAGTAAACCATTAAGGAAATGATGTTTTGACATCCATCTGCCAGATTTCATAATTGAAAACACAGCAACTGCTAACATAATTTCAACAGACTTTTAGCATCGCTACGAGTGAGAAAGTCTCATCGTAGTTAACTCCTTGAACTTGTCACAAACATCTTTGCAACAAGTCGAGCTTTACAAATAGTGACATTCACCATCAGTGTCTGTCTTCATTTTAAAGATCCATTTGTACTCAACGACCTGCCGTCCAACGAGCAAGTCTACCAAAGTCTACACTTGGTTTTAATACATGGATCCTATCTCGGATTTCATGGCCTCCAACTATTTGTCGGAATCCGGGCCCATCATCGCTTCTCCATAGCTCGTAGGTTCATCGTTGTCCAACAACATGACCTCCAAGACAGAGTTGTCGTACCGCTCAGGAGCAGTACACATCCTTGTCGACCTACGAAGTTCGATAGTAACTTGATCCTGAAGCTTCATGATCATCATCATTAACTTCCTCTTCAACTAACGTAGGCTTCATAGAAACATCTTTCTGCGCTGCGCTACTCTCTGGTTGAACAAAGGTTTAACAACCTCATCAAGTTCTATCTTCCTCCCACTCAATTCTTTCGAGAGAAACTTTTTCTCGAGAAAGGACCCAGTTCTAGCAACAAACACTTTGCACTCGGATCTGAGATAGAAGGCATACCCATCTGTTCTTAGGGTATTCTATGAAGATACATTTGTCCGCTTTGGGTTCTAGCTTATTATGTGAAAACATTTTCCACACAAGCATCGCAGCCCCAAACATTAAGAAATGACAGCTTAGGTTTCTATCAAACCATAATTCACATGGTGTCATCTCAACGGATTTAGATGATGCCCTATTTAAAGTGAATGTAGTTGTCTCTAATGCATAACCCCAAAAATTATAGTAGTAAAATGATAAGAGACATCACAGTATGCACTATATCAATAGAGCATGACTATGATGTTCGGACACACCATCACACCATGATGTTCCAGGTGGCATTAGTTGTGAAACAAATTTCACATTGTCTTAAGTTGTATGCCAAACTCATAACTCAGATATTCACCTCCACGATCATATCGCGGTAATTTTTATCTTCTTGTCACGATGATCTTTAAACTTCACTCTAAATTTGCTTGAACCTTTCAAACGATTCAGACTTGTGTTTCATTAAGTAAATATACACTATATCTACTCAAATCATCAGTGAAGGTAAGAAAATAACGATATCCACTTCACGCTACAAGACTCACTAGATTGTATACATCAACATGTATCATTTCCAATGAATCACTTGCCCGCTCCATCCAACGGGGTCCTTTAGTCATCTTGCCCAAGAGGCATGGTTCGCACGTCTCAATTGATTCGAAATCGATGAGTCCAAATATCCATCAGCATGGAGTTTCTACATGCGCTTTATACCAATATGACATTTAGCGGCAGTGCCACAAGTATGTGGTACTATCATTATTAACTTTGTATCTTTTGACATCAATGTTATGAACATGTGTACTACTACGATCAAGATTTCAACAAACCATTCTCACTGGGTGCATGACCATTGAAGGTATTATTCATGTAACCAGAATAACTATTATTCTCTGACTTAAATGAATAACCGTATTGCAACAAACATGATCTAATCATGTTCATGCTCAACGCAAAACACCAAATAACATTTATTTAGGTTTGTCACTAATCCTGAAGGTAGAGAGAGCGTGCGATGTTGATCACATCAACCTTGGAAATATTTCCAACACACATCTTCACCTCACCCTTAGCTAGTTCTCCGTTTATTCCGTAGCTTTTATTTCGAGTTACTAACATTTAGCAACCGAACTGGTATCCAATACCCAGGTGCTACTAGGAGTACTAGCAAGGTACACATAAATAACTCGTATATCAAATATACTTCTGTCGATGTTGCCAGCCTTCTTATCTACCAAGTATCTAGGGTTGTTCCGCTTCAGCGACCTCTCACCTCATAATAGAAGCACTTAGTCTCGGGTTTGACTTCAACTTTGGGTTGCTTCACTGGAGCAGCAACTGACTTGCTATCCATGAAGTTTCCCTGCTTGCTCTTGCCCTTTTCGAAACTAGTGGTTTGATTAACCATCAACACTTGATGCTCCTTCTTGATTTCTACCTTCGCGGTGTCAAACATCGCGAACAGCTCAGGGATCAATACTTCTATCCCTGGTGTATTATAGTTCATCACTAAGTTCTAGTAGCTTTAGTGACAGTGACTTGGAGAACTATATCAATCACTATCTTATCTGGAAGATCAACTCCCACTTGATTCAAGCGATTGTAGTACCCAGACAATCTGAGTACATGCTCAACGATTGAGCTATTCTCCTTCATCTTACAAGCAAAGAATCTTGTTGGAGATCTCATATCTCGCAACAAAGGCACAAGCCTGAGATCACAATCTCTGCTCCTAGAACATCTCATATGTTCCGTGACGTTCAAAACGTTTTGGAGCCTCAATTCTAAGCCGTAATGCATGACGCACTAAACTATCAAGTAGTCATCGAAACGTGCCTGTTAGCTGTTCACAACATCTATAGACGACGCTAGAGGGGGTGGCGCACCGAGCGGTGCATTAAGGACATAAGCCTTCTGTGCAGCAATGAGGACAATCCTCAGATCACGGACCGAGTCCGCAATTTTGCTACCAACATCTTTCGATTCTATTTCTCTAGGAACATATAAAAATACAAGGGAGCTACAGCGCGAGCTAGTAATCTACAACATAATTTGCAAAGACACTTTGACTATGTTCATGATAATGAGTTCAATTAATCATATTACTTAAGAACTCCCACTCAAATTGACATCCCTCCGATCATTCGAGTGATACATGATCCAAATTCACCAACTCAAGTCCGATCATCACGTGAGTTGAGGTGGCTGCAATGGTGAACATCATTATGTTGATCATATCTACTATATGACTCATGTTCGACCTTTCGGTCTCTCGTGTTCCGAGGCCATGTATGTACATGCTAGGCTCGTCAAGTTTAACCCGAGTGTTCTGCACGTGCAAATCTGGCTTGCACCCGTTGTATATGAACGTAGAGCCTATCACACCCGATCATCACGTGGTGTCTCAACACGACGAACTTTCGCAACGGTGCACACTCGGGGAGAACACAGTTCATCTTGAAATTCAAGTGAGGGATCACCTTATAATGCTACCGCCGTACTAAGCAAAACAAGGTGCATAAAAGGATTAACATCTCATGCAATTCATAAGTGACATGATATGGCCATGAACTTGTGTTTAAGATCTCCATCTTCGAAACACCGGCATGATCTCCATCGTCACCGGCACAACACCATGATCTCCATCATCTTGATCTCCATCAATGTGTTGCCATTGGGGTTGTCACGCCCTGCATGCTTCTACTACTATTGCTACCGTAGCGATAAAGTAAAGCATTACATAGCGCTTAATGATTGACACGCAGGTCATACAATAATTAAAGACAACCCTATGGCTCCTGCCGGTTGCCGTACTCATCGACATGCAAGTCATGATAATCTATACATCACATGATCATCTCATACATCACATATATCTCATCATGTAATTGGCCATATCACATCACAACATACCCTGCAAAAACAAGTTAGACGTCCTAAAATTGTTGTTGCATATTTTACGTGGCTGCTATGGGTATCTAGCAAGAACGATTCTCACCTACGCATAAACCACAACGGTGATACACTAGTTTGCTTTTCAACCTTCTCAAGGACCGCCTTTGTCGAATCCGATCCAACTAAAGTGAGAGAAACTGTCACCCGCAAGCCATCTAGGCAACAAGTTGCGTCGAGGGAACCGGTCTCTCGTAAGCGTACGAGTAATGTTGATCCGGGCCGCTTCATCTCACAATCCCGCTGAACCAAAACACGACCAAGGGAGCAAGCAATCTAAGCATAAATGCCCACAAACCTTTTGTGTTCTACTCGAGATCTCATCGAACCATCAACCTAGCTCATGATGCCACTGTTGGGGAACGTCGCATGGGAAACAAAAATTTTCCTACGCACACACAAACCTATCCATGGTGATGAGCATCTACGAGAGAGAGAGTGGATCTACATACCCTTGTAGATCGCTAAGCGGGAAGCGTTAAGAAACGCGGTTGGTGTAGTCGAACATCTTCGCGATCCAAATCGCCGAGCGTCCCGTGATCTCATCACGATCCGTCCTGCGATCCAATCACGATCCGTTACGTGAACTCATCACGATCCGTCCCGCGGTCTCATCACGATCCATCTCATGATCTTGATCACGATCTGTCCCGCGAACTCATCACGATCCGTTCCACGATCTCATCACGAACTGTCTCGCGATCTCGATCACGGTCCTTCCGATCTAGCGCCGAACGGACGGCACCTCCGCGTTCAGCACACGTGCAGCTTGATGACGATCTCCACCGTCTCGATCCAGCGAGAGGAGGTGGAGAGGATAGAGTTCACCGGCAGCGTGAAGGCGCTCCGGTGATGGTGGTGGAGTGATTCCGGCAGGGCTTCGCCTAAGCGCTGCGGAAAACCGATCTAGAGGAGAAACTGTGCACCGGTGAAACGGGTAGCACGTGGCCGGAAATTCTGTCCAAAAACCACCCAATCCACTAGTATATATAGGAGGAGAGGAGAGGAGAGGCAGCCAAGTCCTTTGGGTCGGCCGAAATAGGAGGTGGGAGCAATCCTACTTCACCTCCAATCCTAGTTGGAGTAGGATTGCCTCCTATTGGCTGATTTTCCACTTTTTGCTTTAGGACTTTCTCTCCTGCGCCATGGGCCTTTGTGGCTGTTTTCCCAGCCCACTAAGGGCTGGTTATTATTCTCCCACAGCCCATGGACCTCTTGGGGTCTAAATACCCCTCCCGGAGGTCCTCCGGTACACTACCGGCACTCCCGGTACAATACCGATACTCCCGGTACAATACCGATGAGCCCGAAACTTTTCCGGAAACCAAACTGGGACTTCCTATATATGAATCTTTACCTCCGGACCATTCCGGAGCTCCTCGTGACGTCCGGGATCTCATCCGGGACTCCGAACAACCTTCGGTAACCACCATACATAACTCTACACTACCGAAACGTCACCGAACCTTAAGTGTGCAGACCCTGCGGGTTCGAGAACTATGTAGACATGACCGAGACACCTCTACAGTCAATAACCAATGGCGGGACCTGGACGTCCACATTGGTTCCTACATATTCTACGAAGATCTTTATCGGTCGAACCTCTATGTCAAGGATTCAGTTAATCACGTATATCATTCCCTTTGTTCTTCGGTATGTTACTTGCCCGAGATTCGATCGTCGGTATCTCCATACCTAGTTCAACCTCGTTATCGGCAAGTCTCTTTACTCGTTCCGTAAAGATCCTGCAACTAACAATTAGTCACATTGCTTGCAAGGCTTATTGTGATGTTGCATTACCGAGTGGGCCCCGAGATACCTCTCCGTTACACGGAGTAACAAATCCCAGTCTCGATCCATGCCAACTCAACAGACACCATCGGAGATACCTGTAGAGCACCTTTATAGTCACCCAGTTACGTTGCGACGTTTGATACACACAAGGCACTCCTCCGATATCCGTGAGTTGCATGATCTCATGGTCATAGGAACATATACTTGACATGCAGAAAACAGTAGCAATAAACTGACACGATCATATGCTATGTTTGTAGTTTGGGTCTTATCCATCACATCATTCTCCTAATGATGTGATCCCGTTATCAAATGACATCTCATGTCCATGGCTAGGAAACCTTAACCATCCTTTGATCAACGAGCTAGTCCATTAGAGGCATACTAGGGACATGGTTTTGTCTATGTATCCACACGGGCATTTAAGTCTCCGATCAATACAATTATATCATGGATAATAAACGATTATCATGAACAAGGAAATATGATAATAACTAATTTATTATTGCCTCTAGGGCATATTTCCAACACTGGCTTGATACAGGTATTTGAGAGAAACCTGAGTAACCATCTAGAAAGCAAAAATGAGTATGTTTGGATAATGTTTCTAGCATTTGATCAATAAAAGGTAAAGGGTAATGCTCTTTATTAGTATCTTTATTTAATTTCCTAAAATCAATTACCATTCTATAACTTGTAACAATTCTTTGTGGGATCAATTCATTTTTATCATTAGGAACAACGGTAACACCTCCCTTCTTAGGGACACAATGGACATGACTAACCCATCTACTACCATCAACAGGATAAATTATACCTGCCTCCAGAAGCTTTAGTATTTCTTTTCTTACCACTTCTTTCCTCTTAGGGTTCAATCATCATCAGGCTCCATATTGATTTTATGCTCGCATAGAGTGGGACTAATGCCCTTAAGATCATCAAGAGTATAACCAATAGCAGCACGGTGCTTCCTCGGAGTTTTCAATAGTCTCTTTTCTTCATGCTCTGAAAGGTTAGCACTAATAATAACAGGATATATCTCCTTTTCATCAAGATAAGCATATTTCAACGTATCGGGTAATTGCTTGAGCTCGAACACGGGATCACCCTTGGGTGGAGGAGGATCCCCAAGTATTTCAATAGGTAAGTTGTGTTTCAAAATAGGCTGCTGCTCAAAGAAAATTTGAGCTATTTCATTCCTCTCATTCATATGCATATCATTTTCATGGTCTAGCAAATATTGTTCTAAGGGATCAGTAGGAGGCACAGCAATAGAAGCGAGACCAATAAATTCATCTTTACTAGGCAATTCCTTGTCATGGGATTGTCTATGAAATTTAAAGAAATTAAACTCATGAGACACATCCCCAAAGCTCACACTAACTATTTCTTTCTCACAATCAATCTTAGAATTAACAGTATTCAAGAAGGGTCTACCAAATATAATGGGAGAAAAATTATCTTGTGGGGAACCAAGAACAAGAAAATCAGTAGGATACTTTATTTTCCCACACATGACTTTAACATCTCTAACAATCCCTATCGGTGCAATAGTGTCTCTATTAGCGAGCTTGATAGTAAAATCAATATCCTCTAGTTCAACTGGTGTAATATCATGCATGATTTCTTTTATAAGGAATGGGGAATTGCACTTACGCTAGCACCCATATCACATAAGCCATGATAACAATGATCTCCTATTTTAATAGAAACAACAAGCATGCCAACAACTGGTCTACGTTTATGCTTAGTATCAGGTCTAGCAATTCTAGCAGCTTCATCACATAAATGAATAACATGCCCATCAATATTATCAACCAAGAGATATTTAACCATAGCAACATTAGGTTATTCTTTAATTTGTTCACGGGGTGTATGTATTCTAGTACAACTCTTACGAACCACAGTTGAAGCTTTAGCATGTTCCTTTATCCTAACAGGCAAAGGTGGTTTCTAAATGTAAGCAGTAGGGATAACAGGATGAACATTGTAAGTAATAATTTCTCTTCAACTTTAATAGGTTCCATTACTTTCACTTCAATGGGAGGATGATATTTAAACTACTTCTCCATAGGGAGATTAACATGAGTAGCAAAAGATTCATAGAAAGAAGCTACCATCTCAGAGTCAAGTCCATGTTTAGTGCTCAATTCACGAAAAGCATCGGTGTCCACGTAGGATTTAACACAATCAAACTTAAGATTTATACCTAACTCCATACCTCCATCAAGTTCCCAATCTTCAGAGTTGCGTTTAATTCTTTCCAATAAATCCCATTTGGATTCAATATCTTTCTTCATAAAAGAACCAGTACAAGAAGTATCGAGCATGGATTGATCATTATGAGAAAGCCGAGCATAAAAATTCTGAATAGTAATTTCTCTCGAGAGCTCATGATTGGGGAATGAATATAACATTGACTTAAGCCTCCCCCAAGCTTGAGCGATTCTTTCTCCTTCACGAGGCTAAAAATTATAAATATAATTCCGATCATGATGAACTAGATGCATAGGATAGAACTTCTGATGAAATTCCATTTTCAGTCGGTTGTAGCTCCATGATCCAGTATCATCACATAGCCTATACCAGGTCAATGCCTTATCCTTCGAAGATAAATAAAATACCTTCTTCTTGATGTGATCCTCGGGTAGACCTGCAAGGTTAAATAATCCACAGACTTCGTCTACATAGATTAGATGCAAATCAAGATGTAGTGTTCCATCTCCTACATTAGGATTAGCTAACAGTTTCTCTATCATACCTGAAGGAATTTCATAATAAATATTTTCAGTAGGTTCGGTAGGTTGAGGTGAAGATACCCCAAACAAGCCTCGGAAAGGATTACTTTCCTCAGTAACAAGTTACAGTAAATTTCAGCACACTATGTAAATTTTTCCTTACCAAGTTCCACTCACCAAAGGCGCTTCACTCCCTAGTAATGGCGCCAGAAAAGAGTCTTGATGACACACAAGTTTAGGGGATCTATCGTAGTCCTTTCGATAAGTAAGAGTGTTGAATCCAACGAAGAGCAGACGGAAATGACAAGTGGTTCTGAGTAAGGTATTCTCTGCAAGCACTGAAATTATCGGTAACAGATAGTTTTGTGATAAGATAATTTGTAACGGGTAGCAAATAACAATTGTAACAACGGTGCAGCAAGGTGGCCCAATCCTTTTTATAGCAAAGGATAAGCCTGGACAAACTCTTATATAAAGCTAGTTTTATGTCAAGCTAGTTTTCATCATGCTCATTTAATTCGCGTTTGCTACTTTTATAATTTGATACGTGGGTAGACCGGTGCTTGGGTGTTGTCCTTACTTGGACAAGCCTCTCACTTATGATTAACCCCTCCTACAAGCATCCACAACTACGAAATAAGAATTAAGATAAGTCTAACCATAGCATGACACATGTGGATCCAAATCAACCCCTTACTAAGCAACACATAAACTAGGGTTTAAGCTTCTGTCACTCTAGCAACACATCATCTACTTATTACTTCCCACTGCCTTACTCTAGGCCCAAACAATGGTGAATTTTTATGTAGTCGACGTTCACGTAACATCACTGGAGGAGAGACAACATACATCTCATCAAAATATCGAACGAACACCAAATTCACATGATTACTTATAACAAGACTTATCCCATGTCCTCAGGAACAAACGTAACTACTCACAAAGCATATTCATGTTCATAAGCAGAGGAGTATAAGTGATGCTCAAGGATCTGAACATATAATCTTCCACCAAGTAAACCACCTAGCATCAACTACAATGAGTAATCAACACTACTAGCAGCCCACATGTACCAACTAAGGTTTTGAGACAAAGATCGGATACAAGAGATGAACTAGGGTTTGGAGAGGAGATGGTGCTGATGAAGATGTTGCTGGAGATTGACCCCCTCTCGATGAGAGGATCGTTGGTGATGACGATGGCTTTGATTTCCCCCTCCCGGAGGGAAGTTTCACCGGCAAAACAGCTCCGCCGGAGCTCTAGATTGGTTCTGCCCAAGTTCCACCTCGAGACGATGACGCTTCGCCCCGAAAGCTCTGATATGATTTTTTCTAGGACGAAACCCTCAATATGGAAGAAGATGGGCACCAAAGGGCTTCCAGGTGGGCCACAAGCCCTAGGGGCGCGGCCAGGTGGGTGGCCGGGCCCAGCGGGCTTGTGGCTCCCTGGTGGGCCCCCTGATTTATTTATTTCACCCAGTATTTTTTATATATTCAAAATAATTCTCTGTAGATTTTCAGGACTTTTGGAGTTGTGCAGAAAAGGTATCTCGGATTTGCTCCTTTTCTAGTCCAGAACTCCAGCTGTCGGCATTCTCCCTCTTCATGTAGACCTTGTAAAATAAGAGAGAGAAGGCATAAGTATTGTACCAAAATGTGTAATAACAGCCCATAATGCAATAAATATCAATATAAAATCATGATGCAAAATGGACGTATCAGTTGCTGCTCCAGTGAAGCAACCCAAAGTTGAACCCAAACCCGAGACTGAGTGCTTCTATTATGAGGAGAGCGGTCGCTGAAGCGGAACAACCCTAGATACTTGGTAGATAAGAAGGTTGGAAATGTCAACAGAAGTATATTTTGATATACGTGTTATTGATGTGTACCTTGCTAGTACTCCTAGTAGCACTTGGGTATATGATGCCGGTTCGGTTGCTAAATGTTAGAACTCGAAATAAAAGCTACGGAATAAATGGAGACTAGCTAAGTATGAGGTAACGATGTGTGTTGGAAATCTTTCCAAGGTTGATGTGATCAACATCGCATGCTCTCTCTACCTTTGAGATTAGTGACGAACCTAAATAAATGTTATTTGGTGTTTGCATTGAGCATGAACATGATTAGATCATGTTTATTGCAATACGGTTATTCATTTAAGTCAAAGAATAATGGTTATTTTGTTTACATGAATAATACCTTCAATGGTCATGCATCCAATGAATGGTTTGTTGAATCTTGATCGTAGTAGTACACATGTTCATAGCATAAATGCCAAAAGATACAATGTTAATAATAATAGTACCACATACTTGTGGCACTGCTGCTGAATGTCATATTGGTGTAAAGCGCATGAAGAAATTCCATGTTGATGGATCTTTGGATTCTTTCGATTTTTGAATCAATTGAGACATGCAGACCATGCCTCATGGGCAAGATGACTAAAACCCCGTTTTCTGGCTTGATGGAACGAGCAAGTGACTTATTGGAAATAATATATGTTGATATATGCAATCCAATGAGTGTTGTAGCGTGCAGTGGATATCGTTATTTTCTTACCTTCACTGATGATTTGAGTCTATATATGAGTATATTTACTTAATGAAACACAAGTCTGAAACGTTTGAAAAGTTCAAACAAATTCAGACTGAAGCTTAAGATCATCGTGACAAGAAGATAAGAATGTCTACGATATGATCGTGGAGGTGAATATCTGAGTTACAAGTTTGGCATACAACTTTAGAATATGTGAAAGTTGTTTCACAACTCACGCCATCTGGAACACCATAGTGTGATGGTGTGTTCGAACGTCGTAGTCGTGCTTTATCGGATATAGCACATACTATGATATCTCTTATCGTTTTGCCACTATCATTTTGTGGCAAATAGGGCACCATCTAAATCTACTGAGATGACACCGTATGAATTATGGTTTGGCAGAAACCTAAGCTGTCATTTCTCAGAGTTTGGGAATGCAACGCTTATGTCTGATGAGCTCGAACCCAAAGTGGAAAGGTGCGCCTTCATAGGATACCCTAAGGTAACAGTTGGGTATACCTTCTATCTCAGATCCGAGGGCAAAAGTGTTTGTTGCTAAAACCGGGTCCTTTCTCGAGGAAGAGTTTCTCTCAAAAGAATTGAGTGGGAGGAAGATAGAACTTGATGAGGCTGTTGAACCTTTGTTTCATCCATAGAGTAACACATCACAGAAAGATTTTTCTATGGAGCCTACGTCAGTTAAAGAGGAAGTTAATGATGATGATCATGAAGCTTCGGATCAAGTTACTATCGATCCTCGTAGGTCGACAAGGACACGTACTACTCCTAGCGATGAAATCCGAGAAAGGATCCATGTATGAAAACCAAGTATAGACTTTGGTGGACTTTCCCATTGGACGGCAGGTCGTTGAGTACAAATGGACCTTTAAGATGAAGACAGACGCCGATGGTAAATGTCACCATTTATAAAGATCGACTTGTCGCAAAGAAGTTTCTGACAAGTTCAAGGAGTTGACAGCGATGAGACTTTCTCACTCTTAGCGATGCTAAAGTCTATTAGAATTATGTTAGTAGTTGCTTTGGTTTTTCAATTATGAAATCCGGCAGATGGATGTCAAAACATAGTTCCCTTAATGGTATCCGTGGGGAAAGTTTGTATGTGATACAAACGGAAGGTTTTGTCACTCCAAAGGATGCTAAAAGGTATGCAAGCTCCAAAAATCCATCTAAGGGCTAGAGCAAGCATCTCGGCGTTTGAATATAGACTTTGATGAGGTGATCAAAGTTTTTGAGTTTATACAAAGTTTATGAGAAACTTGTATTTACAATAAAGTGAGTAGGAGCACTATAAAATTTATGATAAGTGTATGTGGATGACATATTGTTGATCACAAATAATGTAGGATTTCTGGCAAGCATAAAGGGTTGTTTGAAAAGATTTTTTCAAAGGAAGACCTAGATAAAGCTACTTGAGCATTGAGCATCGAGATCTATAGAGATAGATCAAGACGCCTGATGAGATTTTTCAATGAGTACATACCTTGACAAGATTTTGAAAGAGTTCAAAATGGATCAGTCAAAGAAGGGGTTCTTACCTGATTTGTAAGGTGTGGAGTTGAGTGAGACTCAAAGCTCGACCACGGCACAAGAAAGAGAAAGGACGAAGGTCATCCCCTATGCTTAATCCATAGGCTCTATATAGTATGCCAGGCTATGTACTGCACCTGTGTGTGCCTTATCGTGAATCCATCAAGGGGTACAAAAGTGATCCAGGAGTTGATCACTGGACAACAGTCAAAATTATCCTTAGTAACTAAAGGACTAAGGAAATGTTTCTCGATTATGGAGGTGATAAAGAGTTCGTCGTAAAGAGTTACGTCGATGCAAGCTTTAACACCAATCCGGATGACTCTTAGTAGCAATTCAGATACATATAGTGGAGTAGTCATTTGGAATAGCTCCAAGTGGAGCGTGGTAGTAGTGTCTACAATAAGACATAGAGATGTGCACAGTACACACGGATCTGAATGTCGCAGACCCGTTGACTAAAGACCTCTTTCACATGCAAAGCATGATCGAACCCCAGAACTCATCGGGTGTTAGATTCATAACAATGTAAATCACGTGGTGATGTGAGCTAGATTATTGACTCTAGTGCAAGTGGGAGACTGTTGGAAATATGCCCTAGAGGCAATAATAAATTGGTTATTATATATTTCCTTGTTCATGATAATCGTTTATTATCCATGCTATAATTGTATTGATCGGAAACTCAGATACATGTGTGGATACATAAACAACACCATGTTCCTAGTATGCCTCTAATAGACTAGCTCGTTGATCAAAGATGGTCAAGGTTTCCTAGCCATGGATATGAGATGTCATTTAATAACGGGATGACATCATTAGCAGAATGATGTGATGGACAAGACCCAAACTATAAACATAGCATATGATCGTGTCACTTTATTGCTACAGTTTTCTGCATGTCAAGTATCTGTTAATATGACCATGAGATCATGCAACTCACTGACACCAGAGGAGTTCCTTGTGTGTATCAAACGTCGCAACGTAACTGGGTGACTATAAAGGTTCTCTATAGGTATCTCCGAGGGTGTTTATTGGATTGACATGGATCAAGACTGGGACTTGTTACTCTGTGTGGTGGAGAGGTATCTCGGGGCCGACTCGGTAATACAACATCACTATAAGCCTTGCAAGCAATGTGACTAAAGAATTAGCCATGAGATCTTGTATTATGGAACGAGTGAAGAGACTTTCTGGTAACGAGATTGAACTAGGTATAGAGATACCGACGATCGAATCTCGAGCAAGTAACATACCGAAGAACAAAGGGAACAACATACGAGATTAACTAAATCCTTGACATAGAGGTTCGACCGATAAAGATGTTCGTAGAATATGTAGGAGCCAATACGGGAATCCAGGTTTCTCTATTGGTTATTGACCGTAGAGGTGTCTCGGTCATGTCTGTATAGTTCTCGAACACACAGGGTCTGCACACTTAAGGTTCGGTGACGTTTTGGTATAGTTGAGTTATGTATGTTGGTGACCGAAGGTTGTTCGGAATCTTGGATGAGATCCCAGACATCACGAGGAGTTCCAGAATGGTCCGGAGGTAAAGAATTATATATAGGAAGTCGGTATTCGGATTCCGGAAAAGTTTCGTGACTTACCAGTTTTCTAACGGGAATGCCGGAAGTGTTCTAGGGGTTCACCGGGGGGTCCACCTGCCCCGGAGGGCCCCATGGGCTGTGAGAGGAGGCGCACCAGCCCTTGGTGGGCTGGGCGCCCCTCCCACCTAAAGCCCATGCGGCTGGAAGGGCTAGGGTTGGCCCAAGGGGGAGGGCGCACCACTTGCCTTGGGGGCCAAGTTTCCCCCTTGGCTGCCGCCGCATCCTAGGGGAAACCCTAGGGCGCCCCCTCCTCCTCTCCCTCCTATATATATGTGAGGTGAGGGAGGGCTGTAGCACCACAAGCCACGGTGCAGCCTCTCCCTCCCCCTCTAGATCCGTTTCTCCTCTAGATTGTCGCAGTAGCGCTTGGCGAAGCCCTGCCGGGACAGATCCACACTACTAGGGAAAAGGCTACTAGCAGCACTGGTAATACTAGTCAGAATGGGGAGTAACATACAGTAGTAACATGCATATGTTACTAGTCTAAGTTACTACCTCCACAATAGATAGTAACATATGAGTAGTAACATTGAGCCTTTCATTTATTAGCTTATAGACACATTTTGCATTGGTATGCATTATGTTACTCATAGGGGTAGTAACATGCTAAGTTACTCAATTTATCTCTCTTCTCATTAATTAGATGTCACATCACACTTTTTGCTTAGATGGCATCTATGTTACTACCTATGTTACTCCCATTGTGAGTAGTCTAAACTGGCTACTAGCATCGTGGGTACCCGCACTACTAGTATCGGGCTACAGCTAACTAGGTAATAGCAGTTCTCGTGCTACCCACGCTACTACTACATTTGTTAGTCGTAGCGCAGGTGGAACCACACTACTACTATCTCAACCAGCGCTACTACTATCCTAAGTAGTAGTAGCGTGCACTTTTTACCCCACTCTACTACTAGCTAATTAGGAATTAAAAAATAAAATTTAGATGCATTATTCATGGATAGAAATAGAACGTCCAGTGCAAAATAAACTCATGTCAAGGAACAACATCTCAACTAGAAGAAATCACAACATCCCATTTAACATCAGACGAACACAACCATCATCTAAAGGTGGGTACCTTCCCTAGCGTTCCACCACGAACCTAAACATACCACTTCTCTAGATGTATCTACTGAGGCTTTGAGTTCAGACATCGGGGGACCTCCCCCCGGACGGTGGCATCAAGGATCTCCAACTCAGCAACCTCCGACATCACGATCACTTGGATGATCATCTATGTGAAGCAGTCACCAGGCTTCACGGTAAAGTCCGCCTCCGAGTGGTTGAAGAGCACGACACCCACCGGGCCACGGAAATCCGCCTCGGTCACCCCTGCACCCACATCGGGACAGTGAAAACTTGTTGGTTCACGTCCTATGTCCAAATCTTGTACTGTATTTTCTTTCTTTTTTGCACATGCACATGAAGCAATAGTAATAGCCGAAGGCTGGTCCTTACTTGTTGCTCGAGACATGAAGAAGGTCGGGTCCCCTCCTTGTTGCACGAACGAATCCAAGGAAGACACTGTCACGAGACGCGAAGAAGGCTGGGTCCCCTCCTTCTATAAATAGCTGAGGTGCCTGAAGTTGTAAGGAATCTTAATAATGAACAAGAAAAAAATAACCATGAATCCTAAAGGAAAAGATCATTCAATGAGCCAGGTTGATAGTTTTGAGACACATGAAAGGATAATGTTGGTAACAGTCTTCATTAACATGAACAATATGCCAAGATTTCTCAAATAACATTTGTTTCACCAACAATGATTAACGACGAGCGCCCTCTGATCTTTGCAAGAACTTGAAGGCCAAGATTTACCTGAGCAGCATCAGCATACCCTCTGATCCTTGCAAGAAAACGTTTTGTTTCTTATCTGAAGATACATGTACAACATCTATTGAATATATAACACAGCTATGCCATTAAGGAAAAAATATGTTTCCAATCTCAAGATACACAGGTGATCTGAAGATAAATGGCAGTAACATATCTTCTTTCCTAGATCATCTTGGAAGTGTACTACATACCTTAGCCTTTTGGAAGCTAGCTAGATACAAAATCAGCTAGATCGATTCACCGGCTGGTAACACGCACTTTCTTTTTTCTTACCAGATAGCAGCTCAAGAACCTAACTAAATAGGAATACTACTCGATCATATATAGATTAAGTAGAACTTGATTGATTAATTCCAACAGTATACATCGTTACATGGCATGCATCATGTCCTTCAGCATGAGAGCCTCATGCATCCTTCAAGAGATGAGACTGATGCGATAGCCAGCAAGAGGTGGCTAGTGTAAGTAATTGTGTCATCCACCAAAATTTCGCCTACGCATCAGCAACCCTAGGATCAAAGTAGCTAACTGTTAATTGCGGTACTAAAGCCAACTGATTTTACGGATTTTAGCAATGACCCTAGGATCACAGCTATGGCTTGTTGTGGCTTATTATGGTCAGTGAACCGTGGATTGTAGGCTAGAGCTTACTGGTGCATATACCAAGGGCCTATCCTTGCTCTGAACCAGCACACAAGTACTTTTTCAGTTATTTACCCTGGTTGTCCATATAAAGTAAGCAGACCGGCCTAAAAGAAACTATTTATTTTACCATTACATTACAGAAATGCATCGCTAACTGAACCAGATTTTGCAATTGTGAACAAGAACTCGGTTCTCCAAATTTCATAATTTCATAAGTAGCCAAGCAGTGGAACCATATGACTTTGATGCAAGCAGATCAGACGAGATAACTACTCTGCATAAGGGAAGTACTCTTCCAAGCACACGAAGCAAAGAACTGAGTTCGTAAGAGCTTCATGACGCACTAAGTAAGCTCTCTCCCAATGAACGGATTTAACTCATTAAAAATCTGACGAATTTTAATGTCAAAAATGCGTGGACTTGCAACCCAATCGAGTTGAACAGCTACTGCAAATCACCACCGCACCAAATCAAAAATTGGAATATGAGAGGAGTTCTGTCGAACCTTGAGGAATGGGGAGAACCAGCGGGAGGAAGGGCCATGGTGTCCGAGGAGCAGCCTAGCATGGTGTCCCGAGGCCTATCTATCCCATGGCGGACTTGCTCTGTTCGATCTGGGAAGGAGACAAGGTGAGGTGAGTAAGCGCCTGCACACAAATCGAGAGAGAGGGGAGGATTCATACCAGATTCGGTGCTAGGTCCTCATGGGTGTGCTCGACGGAGATGGCCGGTTGGTGGCTCCCGAAACCGATTGTGGTGGACTCCGGCAAGAGCATGGGAGGCGCCCAAAACCCTAGCCGCGAGCAATGGTGCATCCCTTGACGCACGGATCTGGATGAGGGGATGGAGGGACGGAGTTTGGGGCGTGTTGCGTGTGGCGGGAGCTCACCGGAAATAAGCGGTGGCGGTGGCGGCGGCGGCGACGATGAGGAGATCGTGAGGTAGAGGACCTCGAGCGAGGGGTGGGGTGAGGTTTGTGCGAGATTTTTTTTACGGATTCGCGAGAGATAGAGCAGTGGGGTGGGATGGTGCAGCAGTCGACGCTTTAGTAGTAACGTGCATGTCTCACTTGCGCTATAGCTATTCACTAAGTAGCAGCGTAGGTTTTACCATCCACGCTGCTAGTGTGCCCTGTCTGCGGGAGATATTTATTAATAGCGTATTTTTTTACCATACACTACCAGTAATATTTATTAGTAGCGCGGGGTCAATACAACGCGCTGCTAGTAATTAACAATAGTGTGGGCCAAAATAGAGCGCTACTAGTAAGCGTCTACCTATAAGCTATTTCCTAGTAGTGCCACCACCACCACCACCACGCCGTTGTGCTAACGGAGAACTCATCTATCTCTTCGCTCCCTCTTGCTGGATCGAGAAGGCGGATATCGACATCGATCTGCACGTGTGCTGAACGCGGAGGTCTCGTCCGTTCGACACTAGATCGGAAGGACCACGATGGGATCGCGGGACGTCTCGTGATGAGATCGCGGGACGGATCGTGATTGGATGATGTTCGACTACATGAACCGCGTTTCTTAACGCTTCCGCTTAGCGATCTACAAGGGTATGTAGATTCCCTCTCCCTCTCATAGATGTTCATCATCATGGATAGATCTTGCCTGTGCGTAGGAATTTTTTTGTTTCTCATGCAACGTTCCTCAACAGCCGCCTCATCAAACTCCTTCTAGCCCGCATGCGGTTCCGCCTGAGGCCGGCATCAACGCATGCGATCTAGGTGGATATCGCGGGCAGTCTAGTTGGACTCGAGCAGCGTCGCATGCTCTACCAGGTCTGCTTCTGGTGTGATCGCTCTGTAGGCAACGAGCTGCTTCTTCGGTTGGTGCTGCTTCTCGAGAAGCTGGAGGTTGAAGGTTGTGTCAACCTGCGCTTTCTGGAACTGCTCCTGCCGCTACTCCCTCACCATGTCCATGCAATGGGCACAAGCCTCGCCGATGATCATGGTGCACTGCACCAACGAGGGTGGCGTGGAGGAGGAGGAGGAGGGTGGTACAAATAAGGAGGGTGGCGCTAGCTCGTCGTCAGCGCGCGTCTTCCATTGGGACCTCGTTGTCCTTCGGTTGCCTGCTGGCAAGCCAACCGCAAGCATTGGCAGCCATTTCATTCTTATGGTTCGTTGTCAGCCCTTCCCAAGAGCTTCAATGCGCGAGGAAGCCAAGCGCGGGGGTGGTGCAGAGAGAAGAAATTATCAAAGGCGGATGACTGTGGCTATGGCCGGGGCAACGTTTTTTTAGGAATGGTGGTGGCATAGGGACATACAGGTGACACAAAGTAGCCGCCTTGGCAACCTTTTGACATTAATGTGGGCGGTAGACAAACAGACGGTTGGGTGTCATTTCATTTGAATAGGGAACAGTCGCCTATTCCAAGAAGCGTCGCGGGTTACGCTCTCTCTCGGCAACGCACCGCTTCAATGCAGGCGTTAGTGAGAGGTCATGTTCTCTCTGGCCGGGCATGAATGCGACACTGATGCTCTGGAGCGGCGCTGACCATTTTTGGGCGGGAAGCATGAGAGGGCAACAAAGGGTTTTTTGGTGGGTCACAAGGTGGTCAAACGCGGGCTTGTGAGCGGTCGGGATGCCCATGAAGTCCCCATGTTTGTCGCAGGTTTGTAGGAGAAAGTATGCATAGACCATCGTGTAGACCAATACGGGCATGCATTGCATGGCACAACGCATTCGTAAAACGCGATCCGGGCATATACGAGTGGTTTAAGGGTCGTCATTGGAGTTGCCCTAAGACTTGTCATAGTGAGGGTAACTTAGCTAGTATCATAACACGGCCCGAGACAAGTTTGCTTATGTGACAAGTAGTTAATAAGCATAGAGGTGTCTGTGGTAACATAATATATTACCATAACATAACACATCCCAATGCAAAATTAATCTACAACCTAATAAGTGCAACCATCTATGATACTACTTCTATGATACTTGGCATTATGAAGATAGTAACATAGAAAAGTGTCATATGCGTGACATTTGTCTAAGTTACTCGACTAGCCTAATGATTGCCATCGCAGTTCATATATTGTACTTAGGGCATCTCCAAAGTAGCCCCTCAAACCTTCAGTATATGTCCGGAGCACATTTGACATCGACGGGAACCTGTATATGTCTGCTTAACAGTCTGGATGTACGAATTCCGGTATCCAAGAGACAAACATGAGGGCTTTTCCAGTGTCCGGATATGCACTTGATTAACCACATGCATGGTCCGTCTCTTCTCTCTCTCCTCCTAACCGCACATGTATGACCCTCTCTCACCTCTATTGACAACAAGACACTAAACCATAAATATTCCATGAAATAAATGGTCCTCATATACTTTTTTTCCTCCAACAGAACACTTTGTGATAGCATTGGATGACTTTCTCTTGTATCATGTCTACGGACGATGTTAGGATATAAAACAGACATATAGCAAAGACTTTGCAGGTCAGTCTTGAAGATGCATTTATTATGTAAGTGTGCAACATGCGCAATAGGTACTTCTATACTAATGCACAGAATTAAATAGAGTTAGTAGTCAGGGAAAGGCCCTAGATGCTCCACCCATCCACGTCCTCACCCTATACCCCCTCAAGATTCTGAACGTATGTTATATATGTTTACCAAGTACTTCATTCGTTCTACAATGTATTGCGTCCGTACTTTTTGAGATTTATGTTTAACCATAAATTTAAGAGATAATTAATTTGCGTCCGTACTTTTTGAGATTTATGTTTAACCATAAACTTAAGAGATAATTAATTTGGTGCCCTTAGTTGTGTCTCACACGACAGTTTTACCTTAATTTCCAAAAACCCTCGGTTCTACCCAAGTCACTTCGCTCCTCTTATGCTTTTGCCCTTTGACCGTTTGACCATTATTTTGAAAACATCATCAAAAAATCATAGTAACTCGGAAAAATTCAAATAGGATATCAAAATGTTTAGAGAAACATCGTCTATATGTACATCTCATTTGCATTCATGACAAAAATATTGGAAAGTCCCTATCTAAGTTTCGGCTATCATTTGTGATGGAGAGTTTCCAGCATTTTTGTCAAGAATGCAAATTGCATGCAGATATAGATGATGTTCTTATGAACATTCTGATATCTTGTTTGATTTTTTCTGAGCTAGTATGAAGTTTTCAAAATGACGATCAAACGGTCAAAGGGCAAAAGCATACGAGAAGCAAAGTGGTTTGGGCAGAAACGAGTGTTTTTGGAAACTAGAGGTAAACCTGCCGAGTGTGACCCAACTAAGGGCATAAAATCAATTGTCCCTAAATTTAATCAATGTGAACTACTGCGATGGAAGCAAAAATTATATCATTGAATTCGTAATCGAAACAGATTTTACTGGTATAATTTTTGTTCCTGCTGCAGTCGCTCGTTTTGTTTAAATTTATGATTAAACTTAAATCTCAAAAAGTATGAAAGCACTATATTATAAAATGGAGGAAATATTTTTATGTACTGACTTATTAACAATAACCACATGCCGTACTATATAGTACTTTTCTCATCAATGAACCTGACAACCGACACATGCATATCGAAGACTTCTTCGCTTCATGATCTAAAATCACCCGACACTAAAAAATAAGTTTAGTTACTAAAGACAACTTGGTTCTTATAGATTCAAGTAATTAGTTCAAAGATTCTGCTAATATTTGAAAAGCATCTATAACCGGAATTGTTTAATCCGGGTCCCTTTAAAACCACGAACAGTGTCGGGCACATATTCATACTTTTCAAATCTCAATACCTAAATCCATGCAAATCCATGCACAAAGATTATACAACGCAAATCAGACATCAACGATACAAATATATTTCAGCCCAAATAAATTCAGTACATGGAAAAATAAAATTCAAATATCGTCCTACTAATACAATACGATGGTATGTGTAACAAAATAAACTATGGATGCAAATGTGAAAGGATCAAAATTTATACAAATCCTTAGTCAGGCATCCCGTGGAACACGAAGTGGACATGACCGGAACCGGGATTGCCTAAGGACTCCTGATGCACTTCGAGCTCCCGCGAGTCCGCCATCATGTCCGCGTCGGGGGCGGCTTGAGAAAAGCTCAAATCCTGAATGCCCATCCATTAGGAGGGCATGACGGAGATAGGAAACGACAAGAAATTCACCGTCTTCATAGTCACGACCAACGGATTGGGGAGCATCGGGTCCATGTCCTCAGCGGCGGCCTTCGCCACCACCAAGGCCGCGTCCGCAACTGCCTTCACCTCCGCTATCTTCTGAGTGGCCTCGCGCCGCCTCCGGTGATGCTCCTTCCGGGGAAGGATCTCCGCCTTTCAATGATCTATAGCCAAGCTGGGGACCCCGACTAATTCCGTCCAGGAATCATCCGTGGCCATGGAGGAGGACAAGACCATCGACGATGACATCAGTTAAGGCACGTAGCTACGTCGATTGATATTGCGGAATTCAGATTATTGTACTCAGTGCAAATATTCCAATGATTTTTTATTGAAGTTCCTAACTTAATTTAAAGCTTTATGTATATTGAACTCCTAATAATTTCTGAATGTACCCTAAAAAATCTGAATGGTATTAATACAGCACTATAGGAAAATCACATGTCGTCGTGCGGCTGGCCGTAAGCTGAGTGTAAAAACATGGGTAGTCGGCTTACCTCCTTTTATAAGCTACCAATAGAAGGACGCGTGACAAAGAATCAGTACTCAGCTTTAAAACCGGTAGACCGAGTTTAATATTAAAAAGAGCTCGACTTCTAAAAGATACTCGACATACATATCAAAAAGCTCTCGGCTCACAACCAGCCTCGACAACTTTTCCTTGGCGATCGCAGAGCTGGTTGACGGCTCTTTGATGAAGTATACTATAAGCCGAGTGTATCCCAAAGCCACTCGACTTACGTTACTGAGTTGTTTTCTTCTTTTGAAGTTACAGTAATTATAAGCCGAGTATCCAATAAAAGTCACTCGGCTTACACATGAACCAACTGTCTCTTAAGTTTTTATACCTTGTAGGATAATGTGCTAAGATATGATGCATTGTAAGACAGAAATTGCTTTTGAAGACCAAACTCCATGAAGGCCTCCAAATACAAACTTTAAATTTCGTGAAAATGTGTATTTTAACATTTCAAAAAAATTCTGAAAACAAATACATAGCTAGATGAAGGTATAATACACAAGTGTGTAAATTTTTAAATAAGTTGAAATGAGGGCTATGTAAAAAAAAGACAAATATGAGGTTTTTTAACACATGATACTATTCTTTTGTTTGCCGGGTCACATGATACTATTCATCCTTCTAGATCATGAATTTGTCTTTTTTACACATGTCGCGTTTCAAAGTATTTTGGCCTAAAACTTTACACACACACGCGCGGGGATCACACCCTTGTTTAGTTATGCAATTTTTTTCAGAATTTTTGAATCCAGAATTTTCGAGTTTTTGATTTTTTTTTCAAAAATTCCGGCCTCCATGAAGGCCGAGTGCCAAAACTCCATTCTCATTGTAAGAGCCCTTCGTTGACCTTATTTATTACCATGCAAGACATATCTATACATATTAATAAAAAATAATTTTTTAAAATCCGTCATTAATATTTGCAGAAAAGTCTTTATTGATAATCAATCCGCACTACTGGGCCACGTGAAGAAAAAAAAGGTACAACTTCTCCCACTCCTGACCACGGGCGACTCCTCCCAGTCCATTTTTTAGTCACAGTCCGTCTTATTTTGGTACACATATCCACCCCCATGTCATTTAATCGTTCCTTGGTTTTTTTGGGGGTTAATCGTTTCTTAGTTGCATCGTTGATACTCTAGTTCGTGATGGCAACACCAGGCCCAAACTGGCCATACCTCCTGATGGATCTCCTCATGAGCATTCGTGCCAAAATAAACGAGTCATCGTGCTGTCATGCAACTCCTCCGGCTAGCGAGAGCCCTTGCTTTCGACTACGTCCGTCTGCATGCGCGTTGTAATGCTAATGCATGGCCACCGGCGACATCTCGAGGGAGCAGTCATCCATCTTGGGGCGGCATACGTAGTGGATATTCGTACACACATACCGCAGGCCGCTCTCCCTCCTGTCGCCCCCGTGGGCGACCCGGGGTAAACCCTAGCTGTCGTCACTCGACCCTCCCCCCTCTTCTCGCCGTCGTTCGCAGCGCCGCCAGGCTTTGCCTGGCCGGCAGGGCGACGACGAGACATCTCCACCCTTCGAGCATCACAGCTGGCGCGGAACGGTCAGGTCGCGAGGAGGCGTCGAGCTATCATGGGGTACGGCGACACGATGGGCAATGAGCGCAACGCGGCGGCGGCGGCTTTGATGTGCACTCGGCGGCCGCTCCAATCCATGCGGCGGCGGCTGCAGGCGTGGCGCGGCCTTGTTCCGAGAAGGGCGGCGGCTGCGGTCAGTGCGCCATCGGGCGTCGGATCGGCGGCGACGGTGTGTAGGCCATGGTGGACTAGTCGGCAGCGCCTCCGGTCAGATCTGATTTGGCCTGGGCAGCCGGCGGTGATGGACATCTCCTTCGTCGGAGGTGGTTGGCCTGACGCTGGATGGTCAAATCTCGAGATCCAACATCTAGTTCTGGTTGCGAGTCGGGAAGACATAGTTGCCGGTGAAAACCGAGCCGACGGCAGGCGATGGCGGCGTTTTGTGTCGTTACCTTGATGAAGGCATCGGTGTGTGACTTATGTCGACCCACTCGTACTGCTCTGGGGAAACCCTAGGATCTGGTTTTCCAGATCGGACGATGACTGCACTTTGGTTGCGTTTCTCTCTTGGGAGCATCGTTTGTGGAGCAGTGCTGGTCGTCAGAGGCAGGAGGTGGAGCGGCTTCGCCTTGCATAGAGCTTCGGTGGAGATGTCAAGTCATGCCTGGCTGACAGGTGCTACGCTTTGTCATGCCTGGTCGACAGCTGCTACGCACGACAGATCTTCCAGAGACTTCAAGCTGTGTTAGCTAGTGGTACTTGGCGGCATGGTGCTGATGTGTACCGATGGCGACCACGACGTGCTCACTTGTTCGCGTGCAGGGAGGTCGTATTGTTGGGCGTTGTGGTGGCGTCGACGACAGCTAGACCGGACAAGGTTGATGCGTCAGTACAGCTCTAAAGGTGGAGTGGTGGCAGTTGGCAGCGGCGGCCTCTGAGAGTGTGCCGGACCGGTATGTGCCCCAGACCCGGCAAGTGGCTTGGTTGGGGCCCAGGTCGTCTTAGATGTTAGGTTTGGTTGCGAGGTCTGTGATATTAGGCCCAGATTATCAGCATCCCTACATCAACTGAATAGGAGTAGTGACAGACGTTGCCTAGACGGTGGCTTCAGACTTACTGTTGTATATCCTTATAAGTTCTTTTGAGAATAATTAATAAACTGACTGTATGCATCGTCTAGATGCAGAGACCGGGAATCTTCCTTCTTTTCAAAAAAAAAAAAACCCGGCGAGATCTCGCATCCACACACGCCAGCCATGGCTCATGTACTCGGAAGAAGAGCCCCGCCTGCCGACGGGCGCAGTCGCTCTGATCAGCAAGTTACGTCATCTCCACGGAGTCGATGTTTTTCCTACCGGAGGGCGCTCCTTTCCTGCAACCCATCCAGCAGCAGCGCTAAGGTCACCTGGACTTCTACCTCGAGTGCGTGTACTACAACGGGAGGATCTATTCTGGTCATTCTATAGCTCAAAAAAAAATAAAGGAGAGAGCCGATGACCTCGCAGGGATCGAACACAAGACCTCATGCGATAAACAACCCAAAAATACCAACTGAGCTAGCGAGGCTATATTTTCCATTAGCCGAATTGGCTTATATTAATATCTTCATCCGTCTCTGGCAGAACTTCTGGGCCGATCTGTTTTCGCATTACTATCTTGGGCCTCAGCCTATCCATCCATCCATGCTCTGCAACGTGGCCCAAAAACAAGGTAAAAACAATTGCTTGATCGAACTTCTAATCCTAACCTCACGAACTGTCCACAATTAATGGGCAAGGAGATCTGCCAACCCACTTGGTGTGGGTTGTGCTTTTTGGATTTAATCCCTCTTCTCTTGCAAATTTCTTTTGAAGCACGATACATGATGTTTGTTCGATAGTGAAATCTTGGTCGCGGTCATACTGTATTAACAACTGAAATTCATTACGTGGACTATCTAAGTCAAACTACACTTCATCAGTATTTGCTCTTGCAAAAAGAAACTACGACCATTTTTTTCTCAAGCAAAAGATTTTTCGAGTCAATTACAACACACACACGATATTCTGACTTGCTTCGGCAATTGAGATCATCAAGGGTGTACACTTGAGAAGAAATCCACAAAGATTACAACTTTTCATGGAGGAGCCAATGGCTTCATGAGATCGGAAATATCAACATGCTAAATGGTAGGTGAGCAACAACTCTAAGAGAGTGGCGATCCACACTACTTTCGGTTATGCCCCTTCTTTCTACGTGTGATGCAACGCTATATGGATTTGATAAGTCATTTTTTTTACGAGTTGACAAGTCATTATTAGAACCACTGTTCTTATCTAAACTTGATGACGGGGCAGTATCTTCACTCTGAGTGGAGGAGCAATTAATATTTGCATTTGTTGAATATGTTGAGCATACTGTACCTTTTGATAGGTCTTTCCTAGAACACACATATTTACTTATTTTCTACCCATCACAAGGGCTCAGTGTTCACACTTTTTGTGCTTATTGAGCCAGGCACAAATATATTTTTTCTCCCGTTGCAACGCACGGGCATTTTTGCTAGTATATATTTATGTTGTATTTGCATACGGTTATACATATTAATACACAACATCAATAATTATTGTGCCAGCAACAACATTCAGATTAAAGTGGATGGATGCAAGTGATCATGTTTGACATGAATCGCATAAAACAGAAAACATCATAATAATAATCATCCTAATCGATCATGCCAAGTTAATATAAACCAGAAAAACTTCTCTCTCATAGGACCTAGTCCTCCTTTTTAGGTAAAATGTCATAAAACAGAATAACACATATGTCTTCATGATGAAGCAAAAAGATCCAACGGTCTCCAACTTGTGACTTGCGATCTTTTTTTATTTCTTCCCATGCTTCAATTTGAAGTCGTCTTTGTGATTTGCGTTCAGTCGAGTATGGAAAAGAGAACTGTGCCCTGATAGGGCTTTTAATCGTCATATAACCTTCGCCATGCATCAACGGAGGCACAACGTCATTTGACAGTTTCTGTTGAAGAACATAATAGTAGTCTAGTTAGCAATGTAATCAACATCATTTACTCAATAGTAGTGTACTTAGTTAGCAATTCTTATCAAGATATTTCCGCGAATGTCATTCGCTCTCAACCTATGCACTAGTGACATGTAAAATGTATAATTTGGATCAGGTCCCATATTATATGGGAAGTTGTCCCTACCAAACAGGACACCAATAACAAAGGTGACAAGAACATCCTTCTCCTCCCAAGTTAGATGTGAACCATTAGTATGATGTGTCGTGTCAACTAATTTTCGTGTTTCACTCTAAGAAATGAAATAAGATGTAAATTATAAATTAACAAATTTACTATGGATGAGCACCAACTATTTTTAAATATACAATGCAAATTACTTGACAAATATGCATGGTTCACAAACTCACATGGAGATAAAACAAAAAGCATATCGACATCCACCCAAATGCCGACGTTACCTTCAATATGATCTTCAGGATGAAAATCGAAGGTTATTTTCATATCCTCTTGAAATTCATATACCTTGGCTAGAGCTTCCCAATTTGAGCACACTAATTCTGTGTTATTAACTGCATTCATTACTTTCACCAGAAATGTGTGACCATGTTTAGTCCTCAGGTTAGCTTTCCTCGTCTCCATACTCTCATGGTCTTCGAAACCGAGCCTCTACAAGACATACCGTCTTGCATGGCAGAGGATGAACTAGTCAAATTGTATAAAACAAAAATTACACGTTGAAGCAAAGAAACCGAAGTCCTGCTTAATTACGAAGAAATACTTGTCATCGTTGCGTATCGTACAAACATCGAAGGTCTCGTCAAGCTTGATGGTGAAGAACCTACCGTCTCACGGGTGAGGCCTATCGCACAAATCTCGTTCATCGCTGCAGTAATCACACTCAGGAATCCTATCATCGTCAGACATTTCTTGTGTTCATGATTCAAAAATTTGGCATGACCATTATTAAAATAAGACATATTGAACGCCTGAAATTTGTCGAAACGGAAATGAATCATCATTCCGGCAAAACATAGGCACTAGGAGGTGTTCCTTGCAATAACATACACACATGTCCAAATAGACATAACTCAATATCGGTTGACTTTCGGTCTGTCGAGCCTTTTCTTAATTAACTCGCATATCTCATGGTGTGTTGGTGTGCACTCTCTCACACTGATATGATGGTGTATATATGTTGGTGAACACTCTCTTACACTAATAGTTCGACTGTCGGTGATGGACGCATCTCCTCTCCTCTCCTTGCGAATTATACCAAGTTATATATCGCAAGAAGAGAAGAGGAGAAAGCGCCCCCACGACAACAGTCGAGATTACTCCATCAAGAACATACTTGAAAGTTACACAAGGAGCACCGACAGACCGAAAGTAACTGACTTTTTTACTAGCAATTTATCACTAATACATTATCTCGAATAATGAACTTGAATATAATATCACTAATACATTTATAATGAATTCGAATATAATATCACTAATACATCATCTCGAATAATCTAGTTAATGCATCATCGGATATTATAATTAATACGTCTCAAATATTATCATATAATATCACTAATACATATCGAATATTACCGAATAATCTAGTTGACTCGCGGTTCCTGAGCCGCGGGCGATGGACACCCAATGTGAAGGAACCATCATAGGACCATAACAAGGGTGAGATCCCTCAAGAACCTGTAAGGTATTGGAGAACCTGACGTCCAACGCAGCCATGTAGCGACGGACGTGCTCGTCCTCCTCCCTGACACAATGACGTACCACCTCCACGGGGGCCCGCTCCCTCCGCACCGATAGTGGTTCATGCAACCGCCATCAAAGAAGCTCCGGGTTGACAATGAGACCCGGATTCCTCACCAAGTTGCGCACCCCAGAACGTAGCACCTCCTAGTGCCAGCCCGCCGGAGCCCAGTCCCGAACATGGCGCCAAGGATGTCGCCGCCGAGTCGACGACGAGGATACGGGCCGGGCATCATCGACGTCGAGAACAAATTCCTATAAGAACATTTTCTTATCATTTAATGTTTTACTTTCTAGTTATCTTCTTAGAAATACGCGAACAATTTATTTTTTTCATAAAAAAATATATATAACATGTAAAAAACTCATTTTGACTCGGTTTTCTTATTAACTATCTAATTTCATTAATAATTTCAGAAACCCTGGAAATCCTAGCTAGAACCCTAGCAATCAGCCCTAGCAATGTCCAAGCCAAAACCATAGCAATCCACTGAAAATTGAACCCTATCAATCTAACGGGCGGAGGAGGCTGGGGATGTCTCATCAGAGAAGGAGATGGCCGGCGCGGGAAGGAGACGGCCGGCGCACGAAGGAGATGGCTGGAGGAGATCAAGCAGAGGCCAGGGTCGGGGATGGGGTCGAGATCGTCGGGGCAGGAGAGTGGGTTGACAACGCGGTTGGGGTTGCTGTGGTCGGGGTCGGGGTCGGAGGCGGCTGAGAGTGGGAGGACCGGCGGAGTCGAGAGGGAGGGAGTGAGGAGGGAGAGAGGGAGAGAGTGAGGGCGTGTGCGGGGAAGATGATAAGCCCACGAGGGGACCGATTAGCAGTAGCGTGGGGCCGAGAAGAGCGCTACTACTATAACTTTAGCAGTAGCGTTGCTCTTTGACAAGCACTACTACTATAGGTCGCCCCGGTCGGTCGGGATGGGACCGATTAGCAGTAGCGCCGGTTGAATGTCCAGCGCTACTACTAATTGCATATCGGTAGCGCTTGTCGCCGCCCGCGCTACTACTAATTAGCAGTAGAGTTGTCCATTTAACCGACACTACTGCTAAAATCCTATCTATAACATTCTCCTAGTAGTGTGATAGTGGCTAGCTAGCTCGTACTAGCCGACGACTTGGGATACAATGGTTCGATTCAAACTACTTAGACCATCTCTAGAGGACCCAGTATAATCGTCCGAAATGTAAAATTCTAGCGATTATACGAATTTGGGCCCTTTTATCTGCCAGAACACGCACCGTAAACGCAGCTCGGCCCGTAATTTTTTTGTGCTGGCCCGGAAACGCGACCCCTCGACCATAATATGTGCGGATTCGGCTGCTGGATGCGGGTCCGAACCCTATCCCTCCGGAGCCACGAAAATCCCCCACCCCTCACCGCCGACGCCTCAGATCAGCCACGCGAGCTTCCAATCCGTGGCCCCGCCCTTCCTATCCACCACCTGTAATGGTCAACTCCGGCTGTCGTGGCAACGACGACCCCGAGAGGGCACGTTGCATCAGATCCGATGTGACGCGGTTGCGGTACACGTGTCGAGGGCAGTCGCCGTCGTTGTCGCTCCTACGCCGCAAGACAGAGGAGTACGACCGCGCGCGCAGTGCCTCTTCTCCTGCACCCGGAGTTCTTTCGGGGCGTCGTGCTCATGCTCCTCCCTCACCCCGGTGAAGAGGCAGCTAGAGGAGCTCCCCCCGGTGAAGAGAGAGCCGGAGGCCGAGGCCGGGCTGGAGCAATGTGTGGGGGGCGTCATCGTGCCGAAAGACTTCCTCCCCCCGACGGAGGCGGATGCCCTTTTACCCGCGCTGCTAGCATGTAGTGCGCGGGAGAAGGAAGCAGAGCGGCACTACCACCGAAGGGACAAGGACATCGACACCATGCTATACGAGCAGGGTGTCGCGTCGGCCCTCACCTTCAGCGACTAGGAGGAGGAGTGGCACTGCGAAGCCGCTAAGGAGGAGCACATCTTCGTCGACCTCACCTTCTCCTCCAACGACGACTAAGCGCTGCCGCTGGTCAGCTAGCGCACAAGCTCCGATGAACTCTATTTTGTGTAGTGCTAGGGTAGCTTAGCTCCAGCTAGCAATTATGTATATATCTATGCTATGTAAAACGCATGATCAATGCTATGTAATGAATGGTTGATGCGCGAGTCATCTTTTCCGTTAAATTTCTCGCGAGAGACATTTTTTTTCAAATTTTACAGTTCGCGATATAGGTTCTGCTCTGCTGCGTCGATTTTCAACCCGTATAGACCCCACATAACCGTAAACTGCGGTTACAGTTTCGCAGAATAGCGGGTCTGCTATGGATGCTCTTTTCTCGACGGAACACACGTGTAACAACAAGTCCATGGATTGCAACATGCCCGTCTCGAGCTTGATACACTTAGTTGCTTTTCTGATCTGGTACATATTATTGAGGGGATATGTGACTATATATAGCTGCTAGGAGCAGCAACCTAACTTACTCAGATTAGGAGATCTAATCCTACTACTAGTATAGATGCTTTATCAGTGTCCGATTCAGACACATCAATACGCGATCGTGTTTATTCCTATATTCACCCCTTTAAACATGACGTGCTTTTTAATATTGACGTGGATCCCAAATGCGACTACTCGTAGACATCATCCTTGGCGCTCCGTGTTGGTTTAGAAAGCACTAAGCTACCTTTTTATTTTGTGGTATGTTTTCCTTCATCATAAGTGTCTACGCAGCCGGCCAGCAATGGAGATACTCTTAGAGTGGAGTAAACCGACCGTTAATCTGTTGCAATGCACACTCGGAATGAATCAAGGTGACAACCCTCCACCTATATATGCCACGTCATCACTCCTTTTGACTAGATCAAGGGGGGATATCCAAAACTGATGTTGCATTTATTCAAGTACCGGAACCGTGTCAAGCAAACCTAGTTAGGGCATCTTCAAAACTGACCATCAAACTGTGTGTAATCGCCTGCACTGTGCGGTTCACACATGTTTAACCATCTAACGTGGCCCTCTATCTGTACGCCGATTAGTTCAGATGCACTTTTTCCCCAAATACAAAACAAACTAAGTGTTGGGGGGAGTGTGGCTTTGCGGGAGTCTTGACAGAAGCCACATAGGACTCTAACCCCCCTGCTATCCAAAATCCCTACCGGACACGTGCCTCCATCCTTCCTTCTTTCTCTGCATTTGTTTTCTCTCTTGCCTCCGCCACTGCTCCACGACCCCGACCTCCACGCCACACCATTGCCAGAACTCGACGACTTCATCTCCTCCAACTCTACACCCATGCTTCGGGCGGCTTGTCCTCCGTTGCCGTTCCACACCTCTCCTCCGTCCGCCGCATAGGTACCATTTGCCCCTACGGTTCTCACCATGTCAGCAAGTGTTCAGTGAAATGCCCGTGTTAATTTTTTGTCACTTCTTCTTTGAAGCAATAGTTAGGATATGGGGTACATATACGAGCACTATATTGAGAAGTCCAATGGCTCATGTGATGAAGAGGACTAAACGAATGAGACGACAATGATCCAGATGGTCCTTGCAGACGCGGAACATGCGGAAGAGCATGTTCTCATTTTCAAAGGATTGATCAAGAGACATTGAGTGCTCAACTGCCATAGGGCACGCCACCATTTGACGCTGATGGACGACTACTTTGCCCCAGATGCCCTATTCACTAACACTTTTCATCGACATTTTTGGAATGTCTTCCATCGTCTTTGCCATGGCGTCCGGTCCTTTGATGACTAGTTTATCTTAAATAAGGATGATGTGGGAAGGATTGAGTTCTCTGGTTATCAGAACTGCACAGCTGCACTGCAGATGCTTGCATATGGCACGACTGCTGATTCGTGGAATGAATACCTACGGATGAGTGAGAGCACATGCGGAGATGCCATGGTAACATTTGCTACTACCATGGTCTTGGTGTTTGGACCAGAATACCTGAGAGAACCCATTGTCGCAGACACCAATAGAATCTTGGCAATGTCTCAAACTAGAAGATGACCAGGTTTGCTTGGATCTCTTGTCTACATGCATTCGAGATGGAAAAACTGCCCAAAATCTCTACAAGGGAAATATCAAGGTCATGTTAATAAGCCACCATTATTTTTGAAGTACTTGCATCACAAGATCTTTGGATTTGACATACTTTCTTTCGAATGCCTGGGTCTCACAATGGTATCAATGTGTTGCAGGGAATACCATTATTTGCTAGTCTGACTAAAGGGAAAGCTCCTCCTTACCACTATACTATTATTTGTTAAGTTCAAGTTTGGCTTCTAAGTAAACTTACATCAACAGACATTTAAATTGAGGAGGTGCATTCCATTATAATTATTTGGAGAAGGAGTCAAAGCTTCAACTGCAAAGACAAGCTGCCTCTATAGAAGACACGTGGACTCAAATTAAATGAGGGAGACTACACTGCAATACCTATTTTGTAGACACAATCAAGTTCTTGTAGCATGTAATCTCACATCAATATACGATTTGCAGGACGTTACCTGTCAAGGGGGCTTGAACCTATGTACATTGTTGTCTCCATGGTCTCTGATGTCTACGACATCTCCTCATCACCCTACTCAACACCTGACTTGTATGTGTACCTTCGTATATAGGTCGATGAAATTAGTCATTGACAATAGTTACGGAAGTCCATCGCTCACTAGCTTTTTGTCCAAATGAGTACCTAATGAATATGCACTTAACAACATTGGGATCAATCCAATGTTCCTACTGTGGAGGCATGTAATCTCTAACAAAGCAGGTACATCAAAACACTTTCAACGGAACAAAGAACCCATCCCTACCAAAGATCATTTCATATTGGAGTCTTCATCCCACTTTTTATGGCATAGTATAGCTAACGAGACACTCCAAAGTACTAGGCAGAAATCATAGCCACTTCATAGAGTACATAATCAATCTTGCTTTATCAAAAATGGTGATTCTTCATTTGCGCAACATGGATTATTTTTTAGTGGGAGGCGATGTTTCCGTCAATAGTGAGGTGCCCCGATGACTTCATTAATCTTGAAGTTCCGCAACCCCGACCCAGTATTCAATAGGCATTGTGTGAGTGCATGTGCATGTGTGGTGGTGTGAGTGTGCGCGTGTGTGCGTCTACGTTTTAATCAGTATTGACCATTCACATGCAAGAAAATTCTGTCTAGCAAGTGGGAAGCACATTTCTTGTTTTATATTTTTCCGATAATGAACTTTCATTAATATCATCTTTCGATATCAAAAAGATCCAACTGCAAAACAGTTTAACACAAAATTTAGACACACAAAGTTCCACATAAGTACTAGGCTTTTCATATCTGTATGTAATACATGGAGACCACATCACAAGTGGTAGTTTATTTGAATTTAAAACATAACATGTACAATTGGAATTTAAGGACACATAAATAAAGTTGCCACATATGCCAAATTTGAAGACCCACAAGGACACATATATAGCTTTGACAACAAACAGGACCATGCAAAGATAAGGATAGGGAAATAATGGTTCAGCAGGGCAGATGTACGTGGAGAGTTGCACGCAATAGCAGATCCTCCTTCTTCCTGGCTGTGATTCCCATGGTTTCTGTCATGTCAAGATCGCCAGGGAGAATGCCGTCTGGGAGAGCCCAGTCGAAATAAAACAGAAGACTTGCGAGAGCGAGCTCAATGTTCGCGACCCCAAAATGCATCCCAGGGCAAATCCGCCGCCCGGCACCGAACGGTGTGAACTCAAAGTTGTTTCCTTTGTAGTCTATCTCACTACCCATAAATCTATCTGGAATGAATGCTTCCGGTTCGTTCCAGTATTCCGGGTCCCTTAGATAGCCCAGGCATTCACCGGAACAGTAGCACCTTTGGGCACATCATAGCCGAGTATATTACATTGTTGTTGGCATTCCCTTGGCAGCAATAATGGCCCAGGTGTGTGCAGTCGCATGGTCTCCTTGATGATACAATGCAAGTAGCTTAGCTTGCTTAGACCCTCCTCATGGTCTCCTTGATGATACAATGCAAGTAGCTTAGCTTGCTTAGACCCTCCTCAGTTACCTCCATTTCTCCCATGAAGGCACCCCTGACCTCAGCTTGTGCTCTAGACATCACGCTAGGGTTTTGCATCAGCTCTGACATGGCCCATTGTAGCGTTGTTACTGTTGCCTCGACTCCCCCTGCAAAAACATCCTGAGTTCTTTTTCTAGTTGGTGAAACCGTGGATTGACAGAAAAACTACCCCCACCCCCCTCACACACACGAATCAATGTACCTCTTGAACATTTTTAAGATATTTCATTAATAGTTACTAGGTGTCATAATGTGAGTTTCGGAAATATAATCCATTTGAGACAATATATTTCATATTATATGCACATAAAACTTTTTTCTATGTAAAAATTGCACAGTGAATAAAATAAGGGCTCCGATGATAGTTTTTTTGCAGAACTTGTGTTGATATATCTTCTTTTTTGAATTTTGTATCGATACATGTCTAAGAATAATTAAAAATATCAAGAATAATGAAGTTGTATATTAAGTGTGTTTAGGTGGTATAATGTGTGACAGAGTACATACTTCTAGGGGCAGAGAAAATTAGTAGGAACAAAATAACTTACGAAAAGCACTGCTTTGATATTGTCCATGCTGAGGGGGAACTGAAGGTTGCCTTCTCGTTTGATCCTCAAGAGGACATCGATCAAGATTTCCTGGTGCACTTCCTTGGAGGATCTCCTCTGGAGATGCTCACAGATGACGCGGTCCAGGAACAATAACGACGAGTCGCGACAGACTGCAGCGCTGCGCAGTGTGCTGCTCAGAGTGCGCGCTAGCCACGAGGAGGGGAGCAAGCCAGATATGGTGAGGCCACCTATCAGCCGCACCGCCTCTTTCACATGACCGAGCAAGGTGCTAGTGTCACTGTCCTTGAACCGGCTACCCATGATGGAGTGCACCGTTGTGTCCGTCCCGTGAATGGTGAGCATCTTACTCAGATTCACAAGTGGCTCTGAATTTGATGAGGACGCGATGGAGCGGATGAACACGATCACCTCCTGCTCACGGGCGGGACGAAGAGAGTTGATGCGCTTGGCGTTCAGCAACGCGACGATGCTAGTCTTGCGGAGCTGCCGCAAGTGCTTACCGTACGGGGCAAAGGAGATTCCGGGGCCATGCTTGTTCAACACCTTGGCAGATGCGCTCAGTGGCCTGGTGCAGAAGGTGTGGTCGTGCGTCTTCATGATCTCCTTGGCAGCCTCGGCACTGGAGGCGATGATCACCGGGCCTTGCCGAACTTGAGCAGCATAAGAGGCCCATGGCGTCGAGAGAGGTCCCTTAAGGCACGGTGTGGGAGGGCGCCGAAAAGATGGTGGGGGCTGCCGATGACAGGAAGCTGCCATGGGCCCCGAGGGAGCCGTAGACCACGGTTGCCGGAGCAAAAGAAAGCTCTCGAGAAGCGAACGATGTACACAAGTGGCAGAAGAGCTAGCAGATAGATGTATGTCTCCATGATTGGGTAGTAGTAGGATTAGGTTTGTGGATCAAGTACCCAAGCAGTAATCACACTTTATATAGGCAACAATTGTTGCTTGCCCGTACCATGTTCCGCTGTTTGCATGTTAGTTTCTTGGTTAATGCCACTTCTTTTATGCCACGCCTATTTTCAGGACAAACAGAAAAATCAGAGTCGACTTATACGATCTCATTATCTGATTTCATGCATATGATCATCCGGTGCATATTACGATACTTATCTCTTTTTTTTTTTGAGGGAAGGCCTTTCATGGCTAGCTTTATTAGGATCAAATCAAAGTTACATCATCTATCAGCTTATTGACCAGACAATCCGGGGTTCGTCGGTCCAAATAAGCGAGTTCTTATTACAAAAACAATATCTAGCTAGCTTATGCGCGGCCATATTGGCCGATCTAAAACAATGTTTAAAAGAGACCTTCCCAATCGAAGAAACTAAATCGATACACTCCGCGAAATCGCTGCTGCTCCATCCCACCACTGTGTTTGGTCAGTACAAAAGTTTATGACCTGAAGAGACTGATTCTGCCTCGACCCTATGAAATCCGAGAGAATTGACAAATTCCAGTCCATTCCGCATTACCATTGCTTCAACTGTAACCACATCTCCAGCATATGGTATATAAATGCATTGTGCCGCAATAAAGTTACCTCTCTCATCACGCATAATTGCCGCTGATGCTCCAGTACCCTCATCTTCAAAGAAGGCTCCATCGACATTAAGTTTGATACAATTTGGATCAGGTTTCATCCATCTGTGCGCCTCCTCTGGAATCCTCTTGACCATTGCCTTTTGAAAGTTGCTCGCGATGGCCAATATAGACATCGGCCATCGGTGAGACGGTGGTGCTCCTTCATTATGAGTTATACACCGCCTGATCCACCAGAGATACCAGCATCCTACTGCCACCACTTGATTGATTTCCAGGCTCGCATAATGTACATTATTTCGGGTGTCAATAGGAGCCTTAAGTGTGCAGCAGGCGCAGAATTAAATAAAGCAAGCACACCTCTTCGCAAGTAGATTGTACTAAGTACTACTCTCTTAATATAAGAGTGTTTTTTATAATAATAGAATAAAAACAGAATAATAGGATCAAAAACAGAAAATTAGCGTAAAAAGCGCGACGCGGATTTGGTGAACATGGATGCGCGTGCATCCTTTATGAAAAATAAATTCAAAAAAATCTATAGAAAAACTGAATTTATTTTTGTAATATACATAGTCAATCTGCATACTCACGTATAAAGTTTCACGAAGAAATCACATCCGTGGTAATCTAGGCAAAACGGACAAAATCGAAGCTATATTAAAAAACACTGTTTGACGCATAGTATGTCCATAATTGTATTTTCTTTACTAAGAATATCATTGGATGTCAATACATCATGAAACTTTCCACGTGAGTAGAATGGTCGATTAAGTTTCTTACCACGAAATTTCAGAATTTTTTAATCTTTACTATTTACGTGGGTGCGTGTGCATCCATGTACACCTTTGTATTTTCATAAAAAGCGCTTCTATATTACCCTATGTGACGGAAGGAGTAGTATATGCTAGTTAGACCACACATGCGTTCTGTACAATAACCAAGTAGAGTTTACTCCAAGCTACTCCATGAGACGGCATGGTGGTACAAATGAACACTCCATTTATAGGGTGTATTACACATTTTCACTCTATGAGACGGCATGGTAGTACAAATGAACACTCCATTTATAGGGTGTATTACACATTTTCCTGCTAATGCATATGCAAGGAAAGCTGTGGACATTTCACCTAAATATATGGCCCCTCTTCGCGGTCGAGCACATATCCACGCATGCGGCCTGTTGTCCAGGATCGAGCAAACCCAACGACCTCCATGTAAATGTGGAAATAGAGTAGTATAAGTGTGGGTTTTATTTTTTACTTTTTTATTAGCAAACCTGGCGAAAGGTGGAAATGGAAAAGTATAAGTGTGGATTTTAATTTCTACATTTTTATTAACACGGTACAAACATAGATGCGCATACATAGGCACATATATACATTCTTATAAACGCACGCGTACACATACCCTATTCCTATGAGCATGTTTAAAAAACTGAGTCGACACATGATTTTAAGATCGACGACTTCGTCACATACGTCTAATGTCGAGACTTAAACTCTTATGGGCAAGGAATATCTTTATCCTTCTAATCATGCAACCATAAATTGGTTCATAGAATTTTAATTTTTAATTGGGATGTAATCTTTTGTTCAAGCTGATGCAACACATTCTCCTGGGAACCGTCATGATCTCCAACTCTGAGAAAGGCTAGGTGCAAAGACAAACGTTGTGTTCCGCTCCTTAGAGTTCTTAATTTCTTCTATCTATCGTATTGACACGAGTAAATTACACAAAATCACCATATTAAGTACTCCCTCCGTCTCACGATATAAGACGTTTTTGCAACCTAAAACAGCTTGTAAAAACATCTTATATTTTGGGACGAAGTAGTAGTAGATTAGTAGAAAACACGAGTTTACATATTTTTCGCAAATCGTATTATATCTACCGTAAAAATTTTGCAGACATCATATCTATAGGAATCTTTTTTGCAAATAACATTGACGGGTTGTTAAATCAGAGTCAACTTATGTGATGTCATGCACATGATCATGCGGTGCATATTACGTACTTATCTCTTAAGTGTGCAGCAGGCGCTGAGTTAAATAGAGCAATCACATCTCTCGCGCAAGTAGGTAGTACTACGTATTAGTATATACTTCTTCCTCTTCATAGTATAATGCGTCCGTGTTTTTTAATATTTAAATTTGATCATACATTTAGCTAAGAAAACAGATTGTGGCGTAAACAAAAATTACACCATTGAACTCGTACCGAAATATGAATTCAGTTATATAATTTTTGTTCCCACTGCAGTCGATTTCGTGGTTAAATGTGTGGTCAAAATTAGAACTCAAAAAAGCGCGGGTACACTATATTGTGGAATGGAAGGAGTACTACACTACACATTTTGTCGAAAAAGAGGATGAACCCCGCCTCTACATGAGAATGATGCATGCAGTCATTTTATTAATTATTCAACAAGACCTTACAAGATAAAACATCAATATGTCTGAAGCCATCATCTTAGCGACATGTGTCGCTACTCCTATCCACTTGATTAAAGGGCACAAATTTTCTGAGCCGCATACCCAAACCTCATACCAAAGCATAACATCTAAAGTCGGATGTCCAACCAAGCAGAATTGCTAGGTCTGGGTCACAACACTAGTCTGACACACTTTCAGGGTACCACATGCGCACGCTGCAAGAGCCGTCATCACCGTGTTCCATCGATCCATCTTGAGAGAAGGTACCGACGCATTCACCTTGTCAGGACTGTCATAGATGCCACCATGGCACCAGACAATGCCACCATCCTACATGCGTCCATCATCACGGATCCGTCGTCGAGACACTGCAGCACCATGCCATCGAGGCTGCACGTCGGCGATACGTCACAGGTACCGCCGCTCCGCCGCAGAAGTCGTCCATAGTCCCTGGAGTCTATGCACACCTCCAAGAATGACGCCTCCAAGAGGGTAACAACACAAGAGCGTCACTGTCATCCGATCAACTGATTTAAGGTATCCTCCCAAGATAGGGGATAGAGGTCCGAAGCTTCTCCACGACGATGCCTTTAAGAAGGGAACGACACATGCTGTTGTAGAATAACTAAGTAGAGTTTCCTCCAAGGTACTCAATGAGACGGCATGGTAGTACAAATGAACACTCCATATATAGCGTATACTAGATCATCAATGACGCGCGTTGTTGACATCTATTTAAAATATAATGATAGAAATTGTGTAGATATGTGATCACATGAAAGATGGAAGTTTAATTTGCATGGACCTATATCTTCGTATTCTGTGTTGACTAGTAGTGAACCCATATTGGGGCTTGCACAAAAGCTTTGAAGTTGGATATCAGTATTGGGCGCAATAGTAAGACTATATATGCTCACAACATGGAGGCACTTGAAGAAAATATTGGGGAACGTTGCATGAGAAACAAAAATTTTCCTACGCCCACGCAAGTCCTATCCATGGTGATGAGCATCTACGAGAGGGAGAGTGGATCTACATACCCTTGTAGATCGCTAAGCGGGAAGCGTTAGGAAACACGATTGGTGTAGTCGAACGTCTTCGCAATCCAAATCGCCGAGCGTCCCGCGATCCAATCACGATCCGTCCCGACCAAGCACCGAACGGACGACATCTCCTCGTTCAGCACATGTACAGCTTGATGACGATCTCCGCCTTCTTGATCCAGCAAGAGGGAGTGGAGAGGTAGACGAGTTCTCCGGCAGCGTGACGGCGCCGCGGCAATGGTGGTGGAGCAATTCCAGCAGGGCTTCGCCTAAGCATTGTAGAAAACCGATCTAGAGGAGAAACTATGCACTAGAGGAACGGGTAGCACGTGGCTGAAAATCTACTGCCAAAAACCCTAAAACCTCCAGTATATATAGGAGGAAGAGAGGAGGAGGCTTGGCCCTCAAGGGACCAGCCCTTGGTTCGGCCGAATCAAGGAGGAGAGGAGGACTCCTCCTCCAATCCTAGTAGGACTAGGATTCCTCCCTATTTTCCCTTTTTTCACCTTTTCGCTTTGGGTTTTCTCTCCCAGCCGCATGGGCCTTGTGTGGGACTTCCACCAGCCCACTAAGGGCTGGTATTCACTCTCCCACAGCCCATGTAGCCTCTTGGGTCGAAATACCCCTTCCGATGGTCTCCTGGTACACTATCGGCACTCCCGATACACTACCGATGAACCCGAAACTTTTTCGGTGACCAAAATAGGACTTTCTATATATCAATCTTTACCTCCGGACCATTTTGGAGCTCCTCATGACGTACGGGATCTCATCCGGGACTCCGAAAAACCTTCGGTCACCACCATACATAACTCTATACTACCGAAACATCACCAAACCTTAAGTGTGCAGACCCTGCGGGTTCGAGAACTATGTAGACATGACCGAGACACCTCTATGATCAATAACCAATAGCGGGACCTGGATGTCCATATTAGTTCCTACATATTCTACGAAGATCTTTATTGGTCGAACCTCTATGTCAAGGATTTAGTTAATCCCGTATGATGTTCCCTTTGTTCTTCGGTATGTTACTTGCCCGAGATTCGATCGTCGGTATCTCCATACCTATTTCAACCTCGTTACCGTCAAGTCTCTTTACTCGTTCCGTAATACAAGATCCCGTGACTAACACTTAGTCACATTGCTTGCAAGGCTTATTGTGATGTTGTATTACCGAGTGGGCCCTGAGATACCTCTCCGTCACACGGAGTAACAAATCCCAGTCTTGATCCATGCCAACCCAACAGACATCCCCGGAGATACCTGTAGAGCACCTTTATAGTTACCCAGTTATGTTGCGACGTTTGATGCACACAAGGCACTCTTCCGGTGTCCGTGAGTTGCATGATCTCATGGTCATAGAAACATATACTTGACATGCAGAAAACAGTAGCAATAAATTGACACGATCATATGCTACGTTTGTAGTTTGGGTCTTGTCCATCACATCATTCTCCTAATGATGTGATCCCATTCTCAAATGACATCACATGTCAATGGCTAGGAAACCTTGACCATCTTTGACCAATGAGCTAGTTCACTAGAGGCATACTAGGGACAAAGTGTTGTCTATTTACCCACACATGTAATGTTTTTCCAATCAATACAATTAAAGCATGGTTAATAAACGATTACCATGGACAAGGAAATATAATAATAAACACTTTATTTATTGCCTCTAGGGCATATTTCCAACAGTCTCCCACTTGCACTAGAGTCAATAATCTAGTTCACATCACTATGTGATTTACATTGTAATGAATTGAACACCCATGCAGTTCTGGTGTTGATCATGTTTAGCCCTTGGAAGAGGTTTAGTCAACGGGTCTGCAACATTCAGATCCGTGTGCACTTTGCAAATATTTATATCCTTTTCCTTGATGTAATCATGGATGGAGTTGAAGTGTTGCTTTGTGTGTCAGGTCCTCTTGTGAAACCTTGGTTCCTTGGCCAGAGCAATGGCACCAGTGTTGTCACAGAACAGATTCATTGGATTCAGTGCACTGGGCACTACTCCAAGATCTGTCATGAAGTGCTTCATCTAGACACCTTCCTTTGCTGTCTTCGAGGCTGTGATGTACTCCGCTTCGCACGTAGAATCGGCTACCACGCTTTGCTTGGAACTACACCAGCTTACCGCTCCCCCGGTGAGAATAAATATGTATCCGGTTTGTGACTTAGAGTCATCCGGATCAGTATCAAAGCTTGCATCGACGTAACTCTTTACGACGATCTCTTCATCACCTTCGTAAATGAGAAACATTTCCTTAGTCCTTTTTAGGTACTTAAGGATATTCTTGACCGCTGCCCAGTGCTCCATTCCAGGATCACTTTGAAACCTTCCGGCCATACTTATGAAAAGGCTGACATCGGGTCTTGTGCACCGCATTGCATACATGATACAGCCTATGGCTAAAGCATAGGGGATGACATTCATATTTTCTCTATCTTCTAAAGTCACTGGGCATTGAGTCTTACTCAACTTCACCCCTTGTAACACAGGCAAGAACCCCTTCTTGGACCGATCCATTTTGAACTTATTCAAAACTTTATCAAGGTATGTGCTCTATGAAAGTGCTAGTAAGCGTCTCGATCTATCTCTATAGATCTTAATGCCTAATATGAAAGAAGCTTCTCCTAGGTCCTTCATTGAAAAACTCTTGTTCAAATATTCCTTCACGCTTTTCAGCATTTCTATTTTGTTTCCAATTAGCAATATGTCATCCACATATAATATTAGAAACGCTATAGAGCTCCCACTTACTTTCTTGTAAATACAAGCTTCTCCATAAACTTGTATAAACCCAAACGCTTTGATCACCTCATCAAAGCGCTTATTCCAACTCCGAGATGCTTGCACCAGCCCATAAATGGATCGCTGGAGTTTGCAAACTTTGTCAGCATTCTCTGGATCGACAAAACCTTCTGGTTGCATCATATACAACTCTTCCTCAAGGAAACTGTTGAGGAACGCTGTTTTGACATCCATCTGCCAAATTTCATAGTCGAAATAAGCAGCTATTGCCAACATGATTCTGACAGACTTAAGCATCGCTACGGGTGGGAATGTCTCATTCTAGTCAACTCCTTGAACTTGTGAAAAATCCTTTGCCACAAGTCAAGCTTTATAGACGGTGACATTACCGTTCGCGTTCGTCTTCTTCTTAAAGATCTATTTGTTCTGAATGGCCTTTCACCCTTCAGGTAATACTTCCAAAGTCCATACTTTGTTTTCATACATGGATCCCATCTCAGATTTCATGGCCTCTAACCATTTCTAGGAATCCGGGCCCATCACCGCTCCTTCATAGCTCGTAGGTTCATTGTTGTCCAACAACATGACCTCCAAGATAGGGTTGCCGAACCACTCAGGAGCAGTACGCGCCCTTGTCGACCTACGAGGTTCAATAGTAACTTTATCCGAAGCTTCATGATCATCATCATTAACTTCCTCTTCAACTGTCGTAGGCTCCACAGAAACATTTTTCTGGGCTGCACTACTCTATGGTTGAAGTAAAGGTTCAATAACCTCATCAAGCTCTATTTTCCTCCCACTCAATTCTTTCGAGAGAAAATCTTTCTCAAGAAATGTTCCATTCTTAGCGACAAACACTTTGCCTTCAGATCTGAGATAGAAGGTATACCCGACTGTCTCTTTCGGGTATCCTACGACGACACATTTCTCCGCTTTGGGTTCCAGCTTTTCAGGCTGATGCTTTTTGACATAAGCATCACATCCCCAAACTTTAAGAAATGACAACTTTGGCCTCTTTCCAAACCATAGTTCATATGGCGTCGTCTCAACGGATTTCGATGGTGCCCTATTTAAAGTGAATGCAGCTGCCTCTAATGCATAACCCCAAAACGATAGTGGCAAATCAGCAAGAGACATCATAGAACTCACCATATCTAATAAGGTTCGATTACGACGTTCGGACACACCATTACGCTTTGGTGTTCCAGGCGGTGTCAATTGTGAAACAATTCCACACTGTCTTAAGTGACTACCAAACTCATAACTCAGATATTCACCTCCTCGATCAGATCACAGGAATTTAATATTCTTGTTATGATGATTCTCAACTTCACTCTGAAATTGCTTGAACTTTTCAAATGTTTAAGACTTGTGTTTCATTAAGTAAATATATGTTGGGAGACGTAGTAGTAAATCAAAATTTTCCTACGTTCACCAAAATCTATCTATGGAGAAACCAGCAACGAGAGGGGAGAGATTGCATCTTCATACCTTTGAAGATCGCTAAGCGGAAGCGTTACAAGAACGCGGTTGATGGAGTCGTACTCGCAGCGATTCAGATCGCGGTAGATCCGATCAAGTGCCGAACGGACGGCACCTCCGCGTTCAACACACGTGCAGCCCGGTGACGTCTCCAACACCTTGATCCAGCAAGGAGGAAGGAGAGATTGGGGAAGGGCTCCAACAGCAGCACGACGGCGTGGTGGTGGTGGAGTAGCAAGGTATTCCGACAGGGCTTCGCCTAAGCGCTGCGGAGGAGGAAGAAGAGAGGTAGGGCTTCGCCGTGAGAGAGAGAGATCAAATCCTATCTCAAAACATCCAAAACCTCAAGTATATATAGGAGGAGGGACGTGGAGGGCTGGCTTGGACTCTACTCCAAAGAGGAGATGGCCGGCCGAATTAAAGGGAGAGTCCACCTCCCACAAGGGAGGTGGATCTCCTCCTTTTAAATCCTTTTTGCCTTATCTCCTTATCTCCAGCCACATGGGCCTTCAGCAAAAGTATTTCCCAGACCAATAAGGGCTGACACACTTTATCTAACAGCCCATGAAGTCCTCTGGTCGTCACACCCCTCTCGGGGGTCTTCCGGCACCCTCCCGGCACTCCCGGTACACTACCGATGAGCCCGAAAACTTTCCGGTGACCAAAACTGGACTTCCTATATATCAATCTTTACCTCCGGACCATTCCGGAGCTCCTCGTGACGTCCGGGATCTCATCCGGGACTCCGAACAACCTTCGGTAATCACGTATACCTTTTCCCTATAACCCTAGCGTCATCGAACCTTAAGTGTGTAGACCCTACGGGTTCGGGAGACACGTAGACATGACCGAGACACCTCTCCGGTCAATAACCAACAGCGGGATCTGGATACCCATGTTGGCTCCCACGTACTCCACGATGATCTCATCGGATGAACCACGATGTCAAGGATTCAATCAATCCCGTATACAATTCCCTTTGTCTATCGGTATGATACTTGCCCGAGATTCGATCGTCGGTATCCCCATACCTTGTTCAATCTCGTTACCGGCAAGTCTCTTTACTCGTTCCGTAATACATCATCCCGTGACTAACTCCTTAGTCACATTGAGCTCATAATGATGATGTCTTACCGAGTGGGCCCAGAGATACCTCTCCGTCACACGGAGTGACAAATCCCAGTCTCGATTCATGCCAACCCAACAGATACTTTCGGAGATACCCGTAGTGCACCTTTATAGCCACCCAGTTACGTTGTGACGTTTGGCACACCCAAAGCATTCCTACGGTATCCGGGAGTTGCACAATCTCATGGTCTAAGGAAACGATACTTGACATTGAAAAGCTTTAGCAAACGAACTACACGATCTTGTGCTATGCTTAGAATTGGGTCTTGTCCATCACATCATTCTCCTAATGATGTGATCCCGTTATCAATGACATCCAATGTCCATGGCCATGAAACCGTGACCATCTATTGATCAACGAGCTAGTCAACTAGAGGCTCACTAGGGACATGTTGTGGTCTATGTATTCACACATGTATTATGGTTTCCGGTTAACACAATTATAGCATGAACAATAGACAATTATCATGAACAAGGAAATACAATAATAACCATTTTATTATTGCCTCTAGGGCATATTTCCAACAGTCTCCCACTTGCACTAGAGTCAATAATCTAGTTCACATCACCATGTGATTAACACTTACATCACCATGTGATCATATCATCATGTGATTAACACCCAATAAGTTCTGGGGTTTGTTCATGTCCTGCTCGTGAAAGAGGTTTTAGTCAACGGGTCTGCGACATTCAGATCCGTGTGTACCTTACAAACTTTCCATGTCATATTTGTAGATACTACTCCCATGCTCCACTTGGAGCTATTCCAAATGGCCGCTCCACTATACGTAGCTGGATTTCTACTAAGAGTCATCCGGATTGGTTTTAAAGCTTGCATCATCGTAACACTTTACGATGAACTCTTTATCACCTCCATAATCGAGAAATATTTCCTTAGTTCTCAAGTTACTAAGGCTAACTTTGACCGCTGTCTAGTGATCCACTCTTGGATTACTCTTGTACCCCTTGACAGACTCATGGCAAGGCACACACAGGTGCAGTACACAGCATGGCATACTATATAGAGCCTATGGCTAAAGCATAGGAGATGACACTCATCTCTTCTTTATCTTCTTCCGTGGTCGGGTATTGAGTCTTACTCAATTTCACACCTTACAATACAGTCAAGAACTCCTTCTTTGACCCATCTATTTTGAACTCCTTCAAAAACTTGTCAAGGTATGTCTTCGTCGAAAAAACTTATCAAGCGAATAGATCTATCCCTATAGATCTTGATGCTCAATAAAATAGTAGCTTTATCTGGGTCTTCCTTTGAAAAACAAAACTTTTCAAACAACCCTTCATGCTCTTCCAGAAATTCTACATCATTTCCGATCAATAATATGTCAACTACATATTCTTATAAGAAATTCCATAGTGCTCCCACTCACTTTCTTGCAAATACAAGTTTCTCATAAACTTTGTATAAACTTAAACACTTTGATCACCTCATCAAAGCATATATTCCAACTCCGAGATGCTTGCTCCACTCCATAGAAGGATCGCTGGAGTTTGCATATTATTAGCATCCTTAGGATTGACAAAACCTTCTGGTTGTATCACATACAACTCTTCCTCACAGAAACCATTACGGAAACCTTGTTTTGTCATCCATCTGCCAGATTTCATAATCGAAAAATGCAGCAACTGCTAACAAAATTTTAATAGACTTTTAGCATCGCTACAGATGAGACAATCTCATTGGAGTCAACTCCTTGAACTTGGCGGAAACTTCTTTGCGACAAGTCGAGCTTTATAAACGGTGACATTTCACCATTAGCGTCTATGTTTATCTCAAAGGTCCATTTGTACTCAATGACCCGCCATTCAACAGGCAAGTCTACCAAAGTCCATACTTGGTTTTCATACATGGATCCTTTCTCGGATTTCATGGCTCCTAGCCATTTGTTGGAATCCGGGCCCACCATCGCTTCTCCATAGTTCGTAGGTTCATCGTTGTCCAACAACATGATTTCCAAGACAGGGTTGTCGTACTACTCAGGAGCAGTACGCGTCCTTGTCGACCTACGAGGTTCGATAGTGACTTGATCCGAAGCTTCATGATCATCATCATTAACTTCCTTTTCAACTAAGTAGGCTCTACAGAAACATCTTTCTGTGTTGCGCTATTCTCTGGTTGAAACAAAGGTTCAACAACCTTATCAAGTTCTATCTTCCTCCCACTCAATTCTTTCGAGAGAAACTCTTTCTCAAAAAGGACCCGTTCTTAGCAACAAACACCTTTTGCGCTTGGATCTGAGATAGAAGGTATACCCAATGTCTCATTAGGGTATTCTATGAAGATGCATTTGTCTGCTTTGAGTTCGAGCTCGCTAGGTGAAAAACCCATTTTCACATAAGCGTCGCAGACCCAAACATTAAGAAATGACAGCTTAGGCTTCTGTCAAACCATAATTCTCACGGTGTCATCTCAACAGACTTAGATGGTGCCCTGTTAAAGTGAATGGATTTGTCTTTAATGCATAACCCCATAACGATAGTGGTAAAACGATAAGAGACATCATAGTACTCACTATATCCAATAGAGCACGACTACGACGTTCGAACACACCATCACACTATGGTGTTCCAGGAGGCGTGAGCTGTGAAACAATTTCCACATTGTCTAAAATTGCATACCAAACTCGTAACTTAGATATTCACCTCCATGATCATATCATAGACATTTATCTTCTTGTCACGATGATCTTTAACTTCACTCTGAAACTCCTTGAACCTTTCAAACATTTCAGATTCGTGTTTCATTAAGTAAATATCCCCATATTTACTCAAATCATCAGTGAAGGTAAAGAAAAACAACGATATCCACTGTGTGTTTCAACACTCATTGGACCACATACATCAACATGTATTAATTCCAATAAGCCACTTGCCCGCTCCATCATATTGGATGACGGGGTCTCAGTCATCTTGCCCAAGAGGCATGGCTCGCATGTCTCAACCGATTCGAAATCGAGTGAGTCAAAAAACATCCATCATCATGGAGTTTCTTCATGCGATTTATACCAATATGACATTACGTGGCAGTGCCACAAGCATGTGGTACTATCATTATTAACTTTGTATCCTTTGGTACCAATGTTATGAATATGTGTACTACTACGATCATGATTCGATAAACCATTTCGAGTGGGTGCATGACCATTGAAGGCATTATCCATGTAAACAGAATAACCATTATTCTCTAACTTATATGAATAACCGTATCGCACTAATCATGATCTAATCACGTTTATGCTCAACGCAAACACCAAATAACATTTATTTAGGTTTATCACAAATCCTGAAGGTAGAGAGAGCGTGCGATGGTGATCACATCAATCTTGGAAATACTTCCAACACACATCGTCACCTTTCACCTAGCTAGTCTCCATTTACTCCGTAGCTTTTATTTCGAGTTGCTAACACTTAGCAACCGAACCGGTATCTAATACCCAGGTGCTACTAGGAGTACCAGCAAGGTACACATCACTAACACGTATATCAAATATACTTCCACTGACATTACCAGCCTTCTTATCTACCAATCATCTAGGGTTTTTCCGCTTCAGCGAACATTCTCCTCATAACAGAAGCACTTAGTCTCGGGTTCGGGCTCAACCTTGGGTTTCTTCACTAGAGCAACAACTGGCTTGCCATTCCTGAAGTTTTTCCCTTCTTGCCCTTGCCCCTTTTGAAACTAGTGGTTTTCACTTAACCATCAACACTTGATGCTCCTTATTGATTTCTACCTTCGTGGTGTCAAACATCACGAACAACTCAGGGATCATCTTATCCATCCCTGGCATGTTATAGTTCATCACGAAGCTCTAGTAGCTTGGTGGCAGTGACTTGGAGAACTGCATTAATCACTATCTCATCTGGAAGATTAACTCCCACTTGATTCAAGTGATTGTAGCACCCAGACAATCTGAGAACACGCTCACCGATTAAGCTATTCTCCTTTATCTTGCAGGCAAAGAATCTTGTTGGAGGTCTCATACCTCTCAACATAGGCACGAGCTTGAGATCACAATCTCAGCTCCTAGAACATCTCATATGTTCTGTGACGTTCAAAACATTTTGAAGCCTCAATTCTAAGCCGTAATGCATGACGCACTGAACTATCACGTAGTCATCAAAAAGTGCCTGTCATATGTTCACAACATCTACAGACAACGCTTGAGGGAGTGATGCAGTTAGCGGTACATCAAAAACATAAGCTTTCTGTGCAGCAATGAGGACAATCCTCAGATCACGGACCCAGTCCGCATTATTGCTACCATCAACTTTCAACTTACTTTTCTCTAGGATTGTATCAATAAAACTGGGGAGCTACAGCGCGAGCTATCTACGACATAATTTGCAAGGACATTTTTAGACTAAGTTCATGATAATTAAGTTCATTTAATCAAATTATTAATGAACTCCCACTTAGATAGACATCTCTCTAGTCTTCCAAGTGATACATGATCCATGTCAACTAGCCCGTGTCCGATCATCACGTGAGACGGACTAGTCATCCATGGTGAACATCTCTATGTTGATCGTATCTTCTATACGACTCATGTTCGACCTTTCGGTCTTCCGTGTTCCGAGGCCATGTCTGTACATGCTAGGCTCGTCAAGTCAACCTAAGTGTTTCGCATGTGTAAATCTGGCTTACACCCGTTGTATGCGAACGTTAGAACCTATCACACCCGATCATCACGTGGTGCTTCGGAACGACGATCCTTAGCAACGGTGCACAGTTAGGGTGAACACCTTTCTTGAAATTTTATTGAGAGATCATCTTATTTACTACCGTCGTTCTATGCAAATAAGATGTAAACATGATAAACATCACATGCAATCAATATAGTGACATGATATGGCCAATATCATTTTGCTCCTATGATCTCCATCTTCGGGGAACCATGATCATCACTGTCACCGGCACGACACCATGATCTCCATCATCATGATCTCCATCATTGTGTCTTCATGAAGTTGTCTCGCCAACTATTACTTCTACTACTATGGCTAACGCTTAGCAATAAAGTAAAGTAATTACATGGCGTTTATGATTGACACGCAGGTCATACAATAAATAAGACAACTCCTATGGCTCCTGCCGGTTGTCATAATCATCGACATGCAAGTCGTGAATCCTATTACAAGAACATGATCAATTCATACATCACAATGCATCACATCACATCCTTTGGCCATATCACATCACAAGGCACATGCTGCAAAAACAAGTTAGACGTCCTCTAATTTGTAGTTGCAAGTTTTTACGTGGCTGCTATAGGTTACTAGCAAGAACGTTTCTTACCTACGTCAACACCACAACGTGATTTGCCAATTGCTATTTACCCTTCATAAGGACCCTTTTCATCGAATCCGATCCGACTAAGGTAGGAGAGACAGACACCCGCTAGCCACCTTATGCATCTAGTGCATGTCAGGCGGTGGAACCGGTCTCACGTAAGCGTACGTGTAAAGTTGGTCCGGGCCGCTTCATCCCACAATACCGCCGAATCAAGATAAGACTAGTAGCGGCAAGCAAATTAACAAACTCGACGCCCACAACTGCTTTGTGTTCTACTCGTGCATAGATTCTACGCATAGACCTAGCTCATGATGCCACTGTTGGGAGACGTAGTAGTAAATCAAAATTTTCCTACGTTCACCAAAATCTATCTATGGAGAAACCAGCAACGAGAGGGGAGAGATTGCATCTTCATACCTTTGAAGATCGCTAAGCGGAAGCGTTACAAGAACGCGGTTGATGGAGTCGTACTCGCAGCGATTCAGATCGCGGTAGATCCGATCAAGTGCCGAACGGACGGCACCTCCGCGTTCAACACACGTGCAGCCCGGTGACGTCTCCAACACCTTGATCCAGAAAGGAGGAAGGAGAGGTTGGGGAAGGGCTCCAACAGCAGCACGACGGCGTGGTGGTGGTGGAGTAGCAAGGTATTCCGACAGGGCTTCGCCTAAGCGCTGCGGAGGAGGAAGAAGAGAGGTAGGGCTTCGCCGTGAGAGAGAGAGATCAAATCCTATCTCAAAACATCCAAAACCTCAAGTATATATAGGAGGAGGGACGTGGAGGGCTGGCTTGGCCTCTACTCCAAAGAGGAGATGGCCGGCCGAATTAAAGGGAGAGTCCACCTCCCACAAGGGAGGTGGATCTCCTCCTTTTAAATCCTTTTTGCCTTATCTCCTTATCTCCAGCCACATGGGCCTTTAGCAAAAGTATTTCCCAGCCCAATAAGGGCTGACACACTTTATCTAACAGCCCATGAAGTCCTCTGGTCGTCACACCCCTCTCGGGGGTCTTCCGGCACCCTCCCGGCACTCCCGGTACACTACCGATGAGCCCGAAAACTTTCCGGTGACCAAAACTGGACTTCCTATATATCAATCTTTACCTCCGGACCATTCCGGAGCTCCTCGTGACGTCCGGGATCTCATCCGGGACTCCGAACAACCTTCGGTAATCACGTATACCTTTTCCCTATAACCCTAGCGTCATCGAACCTTAAGTGTGTAGACCCTACGGGTTCGGGAGACACGTAGACATGACCGAGACACCTCTCCGGTCAATAACCAACAGCGGGATCTGGATACCCATGTTGGCTCCCACGTACTCCACGATGATCTCATCGGATGAACCACGATGTCAAGGATTCAATCAATCCCGTATACAATTCCCTTTGTCTATCGGTATGATACTTGCCCGAGATTCGATCGTCGGTATCCCCATACCTTGTTCAATCTCGTTACCGGCAAGTCTCTTTACTCGTTCCGTAATACATCATCCCGTGACTAACTCCTTAGTCACATTGAGCTCATAATGATGATGTCTTACCGAGTGGGCCCAGAGATACCTCTCCGTCACACGGAGTGACAAATCCCAGTCTCGATTCATGCCAACCCAACAGATACTTTCGGAGATACCCGTAGTGCACCTTTATAGCCACCCAGTTACGTTGTGACGTTTGGCACACCCAAAGCATTCCTACGGTATCCGGGAGTTGCACAATCTCATGGTCTAAGGAAACGATACTTGACATTGAAAAGCTTTAGCAAACGAACTACACGATCTTGTGCTATGCTTAGAATTGGGTCTTGTCCATCACATCATTCTCCTAATGATGTGATCCCATTATCAATGACATCCAATGTCCATGGCCATGAAACCGTGACCATCTATTGATCAACGAGCTAGTCAACTAGAGGCTCACTAGGGACATGTTGTGGTCTATGTATTCACACATGTATTATGGTTTCCGGTTAACACAATTATAGCATGAACAATAGACAATTATCATGAACAAGGAAATACAATAATAACCATTTTATTATTGCCTCTAGGGCATATTTCCAACAATATACCCATATCTACTTAAGTCATCAGTGAAGGTGAGAAAATAACGATACCCACCACGTGTTGTAACATTCATTGGACCGCACACATCAATATGTATGATTTCCAACAAGTCATTTGCCTGTTCCATTGTTCGAGAGAACGACATTTTAGTCATCTTGCCCAGGAGGCATGGTTGACATGTGTCAAAAATCAAGTGACTCCAAAAGTCCATCAGCATGGAGCTTCCTCATGCGTTTTACACCAATATGACCTAAACGGCAGTGCCACAAGAAAGTGGTACTATCATTATCAACTCTACATCTTTTGGCATCAATGTTATGAACATGTGTATCATCACTATCAAGATTCAATATGAATAAAGACCTCATATTGGGTGTATGACCATAAAAGATATTACTCATATAAATAGAACAACCTTTATTCTCTGATTTAAATGAGCAATCGTCTCTCAATAAAGAAGATCCAGATATAATGTTCATGCTTAACACAGGCACTAAATAACAATTATTCAGGTTCATCACTAATCCCGATGGTAATCAAAGAGAGAGCGTGCCGACGGCGATCACATCAACCTTGGAACCATTTCCCACGCGCATCATCACTTCATCCTTTGCCAGCCTTCGTCTATTCCGTAGTTCCTGTTTTGAGTTGCAAATATGAGCAACCGAACCGGTATCAAATACCCAGACACTACAACAAGAGCTAGTAAGGTACACATCAATAACATGTATATCATATATACCTTGTTTGACGTTGGTGGCCTTCTTGTCAGCCAGGTACTTGGGGCAGTTCCGCTTCTAGTGACCAGTTCCCTTGCAATGAAAGCACTCAGTTTCTGGCTTGGGTCCATGCTTGGGCTTCTTTACAAGAGTAGCAATTGCTTTGCCATCCTTCTTGGTTTTACCCTTCTTGCCCTTGCCCTTGCCATTCTTCTTGAAACTAGTGGTTTTATTGACCATCAACACTTGATGTTCTTTCTGGATTTTAGACTCAGTGACTTTTAGCATCGCAAACAGCTCGGCGACTGATTTGTTCATCCCGTGCATGTTATAGTTCATCGCAAAGCTCTTGTAACTAGGTGGCAGTGATTGAAGAACTCTGTCAGTGATCGCCTCTGGCGGAAGGGCAATTCCTAGCTCCGCTAGACGAGTCGAATACCCAGACATTCTGAGTATATTTTCACTGATAGACCCGTTCTCCTCCATCTTGCAAGCATAGAACTTATCGGAGGTCTCATATACCTCTCGATTCGGGCATTCTTCTGAAAGATAAACTTCAACTCCTGGAACATCTCATATGCTCCATGAGGTTCAAAACATCTTTGAAGTCCCGGTTCTAAGCCATACAATATTGCACACTGAACTATTGAGTAATCTCCAGAACGTGCCGCCCAAGAGTTCTTAACGTCTTCGGATGACATCTCTTCTGGTTGGTCACCAAGCGGTGCATCAAGGACATATGATTTCTGGGAAGCCATGAGGATAATCCTCAGATTACGGGCCCAGTCAACAAAGTTACTTCCATCATCTTTCAACTTAGCTTTCTCTAGGAACGCATTAAAATTCAGGGGTGCTACTGCGCGAGCCATTGATCTACAACATAAATATGCAAAGGTTACTTAGACTACATTTTAAGATAATGAGTTTAGTTAATCAAATTACTAAAGCTCCCACTCAAATTGACATCCCCCAGGTCATCTGAGTGTCACATGATCCAAATTCACCAACTCAAGTCCGATCATCACATGAGTTGAGGTGGTTTCAATGGTGAACATCATCGTGTTGATCACATCTACTATATGACTCATGTTCGACCTTTCGGTCTCTTGTGTTCCGAGGCCATGTCTGTACATGCTAGGCTTGTCAAGTTTAACCCGAGTGTTCTGCATGTGCAACATTGTCTTGCAGCCGTTGTATGTGAACATAGAGTCTATCACACCCGATCATCACGTGGTGTGTCGACACGACGAACTTTTGCAACGGTGCACACTCGGGCAGAACACAATTCATCTTGAAATTTAAGTGCGAGATCACCTTATAATGCTATAGTCGTCCTAAGCAAAACACGGTCCATAAAAGGATTAACATCACATGCAAATCATAAGTGACATGATATGGCCATGAACTTGTACTTTTGATCTCCATCTTGAAAGCACCGACATGATCTCCATCGTCACCGGCACGACACCATGATCTCCATCATCTTGATCTCCATCAACATGTCGCCATCGGGGTTGTCGTGCCCATCATGCTTGTACTACTATTGCTACCGTTTAGCGATAAAGTAAAGCATTACATAACGCTTAATGATTGACACGCAGGTCATACAATAATTAAAGACAACCCTATGGCTCCTGCCGGTTTCCGTACTCATCGACATGCAAGTCGTGATATTCTATACAACACATGATCATCTCATACATCACATATGTCACATCATGTAATTGTCCATATCACTAACATACCCTGCAAAAACAAGTTAGACGTCCTCTAATTGTTGTTGCATGTTTTATGTGGCTGCTATGGGTATCTAGCAAGAACAATTATCACCTACGCATAAACCACAACGGTGATACATAAGTTGCTTTTCAACCTTCTCAAGGACCGCCTTTGTCGAATCCGATCCAACTAAAGTAGGAGAAACTGCCACCCGCCAGCCATCTTTTGCAACAAGTTGCAGTGGAGGGAACCGGTCTCTCGTAAGCGTACGAGTAATGTTGGTCCGGGCGCTTCATCCCACAATACTGCTGAACCAAAACACGACCAAGGGAGGAAGCAATATAAGCATCAATGCCCACAAACTCGTTGTGTTCTACTCGAGATCTCATCTACACATACACCTAGCTCATGATGCCACTGTTGGGGAATGTCGCATGGGAAACAAAAAAATTCCTATGCTCACGCAAGTCCTATCCATGGTGATGAGCATCTACGAGAGGGAGAGTGGATCTACATACCCTTGTAGATCGCTAAGAGAGAAGCGTTAAGAAACGCGGTTGGTGTAGTCGAACGTCTTCGCGATCCAAATCGTCGAGCGTCCCGCGATCCAATCACGATCCGTCCCGATCAAGCACCGAACGAACGGCACCTCCGCGTTCGAGAACCTGCAGACCCTGTGGGTTCGAGAACTATGTAGACATGACCGAGACACCTCTACGGTCAATAACCAATAGCAGGACCTGGATGACCATATTGGTTCCTACATATTCTACGAAGATCTTTATCGGTCGAACCTCTATGTCAAGGATTCAGTTAATCCCGTATGATGTTCCCTTTGTTCTTCGGTATGTTACTTGCCCGAGATTCAATCATTGGTATCTCCATACCTAGTTCAACCTTGTTACCGACAAGTCTCTTTACTCGTTCCGTAATACAAGATCCCGTGACTAACACTTAGTCACATTGCTTGCAAGGCTTATTGTGATGTTGTATTACCGAGTGGTCCTTGAGATACCTCTTCGTCACACGGAGTAACAAATCCCAATCTTGATCCATGGCATCCCAATAGACACCCTCGGAGATACCTGTAGAGCACCTTTATAGTCACCCAGTTACGTTGTGACGTTTGATGCACACAAGGCACTCTTCTGGTGTCCGTGAGTTGCATGATCTCATGGTCATAGAAACATATACTTGACATGTAGAAAACAGTAGCAATAAACTGACACGATCATATGCTACATTTGTAGTTTGGGTCTTGTCCATCACATCATTCTCATAATGATGTGATCCCGTTATCAAATGACATCACATGTCAATGGCTAGGAAACCTTGACCATCTTTGACCAACGAGCTAGTTCACTAGAGGCATACTAGGGACAAGGTGTTGTCTATTTACCCACACATGTAATGTGTTTCCAATCAATACAATTATAGCATGGATAATAAACGATTATCATGAAAAAGGAAATATAATAATAAACACTTTATTTATTGCCTCTAGGGCATATTTCCAACAGAAAAAATGGTAGAAAATTAAGTGAGTCCTTGTCTCAAACATAATTCATCCCCTAAGAAAGCCAAATAGAAATTTCAGCCCAGCCAATGTTTGCAAACGAAGTTAGGACGCTGAATCAAATATTATAGAGTTTCAAGCATCTCAAGTGGTATGATAAAACCAAGATATAATAGTAATGCTTCACCTATGAGAATTGAATAGTTTAGATTCATTTCATGTGGCATTGAATTGTTTGTGAAACCTTTGAGGGGGAGAAAATAAATATTCGAATGATGCTCCCTTCTTCCCATGATGTTATCTCCAAAAGATTTCCCTCGCCCAAAAAATAATAATCCATTGTTATCCTATATGGTGACACAAACAGAAAATGGTCTATGCATGTCAATGAAAGAATGAACTATGCTAGGTCTACAATTGAGACATATACAAATTATCTGATCTTCAGGAACAACTTCACCTAGAAAAATAGAAAATATGAAAAGAAAGTAATACATATATTAATTCAGGGACAATGATATATAGAGTTGGACTTACCTCAAACAACTTGTCTATAGAAATTTAAAACGTGCAAAAATTGAACAACAATAATAGAAATCATTCTATATAAATCTCTAATCCTAATTGCCTAGTTGGTGAATAGCATCCCGGTTTTTCTGTCTGTTTTTTTAGCTCACCTCCCACCACCGTCCCCTCACATTGGTTTTTTCACCTTGCAATAATAAAACTTTCCTAATCTGTCCAAGTTTTCCTAACCATCCATGTTACAAATGGAAGGAACTAATAATACGTTACCAAACAATGAAATCCACTTATGTTACAATCAATTTTGAATCCTAATTTTCCTAACACATTGATCCTTTCTAATAGTCAAATCTCTATTATTGAATAACAATAAATATGTATTCATCGTTGATACCCAACCCCTCCTCGAACGAAGTCCTCCATGTCTCAAGTTTTTCTGTTTTTCATCGGAGACCGCTCGCATGTTTTTTTTCCATCTCGCCTCCCACCACAACCCCTTCACACTGTTTTTTCATCCCGCAATTAAAACTTTCCTAACCAGCCACGTTACAATCTGGTAGGAACCGATAATACTTTATGAAACATTGAAGTCCTATTTCATGACAATCAACGCCAAATCCTAACTTTCCTAATGGATCGTTCCCTACCTTTCCTAACAACGAAATCAATGCCAAATGCAAATTTTCCTAAAGGATCAATCCATGCCTTTCCTAACAACCAAATCTCTACTATTAAATGGATATTTGTGAATGATGGTTCATCATTTTACTCCTCCATAATGGTACATCGTGGCCTGCCTGCACTTACCAGAACAATTAGTGACAATTACCAAATCTCTATTGGAAGTTGTTCGTTTCATTAGCTCGCCTCCCTCTCATCGATCGATCCACCCCTGGACATCCCCACTCCCGATTTTGTTCGATGGACAGAGAACCAAAAAATGAGCCTAAAAACCTACATATGTCCCCCTATTTTCCCCTCTCCCTCCCGGGACACTCGCGCGGGTGGCTCCCAAGGAGAAAATCCTAGACCCATGCGCACCCCTTCGTTGTTGTCCTCAAGCCGCCACCTCCGTAGGCACCCGGCCATCAAAGGTGAAGGGTGTGGACGATGCGCCCCGACAGGCCACCTTCGTGCAGGGGATAGGAATCAAGGGGCGACATGGGGAGAGTTTTGGTGTGGCGGGAACACGGCAGGGAGCGCGTGGTGCGACGAAGATGGGTTGGTAGCCCGCAGATGAGTGGCTGGTGTGTGGTTGTTTTCCGGCTGCGACGGTGTCGGTAGCGTCACATTTGGTACGTGGTTGTAGAGGGAGGTCCGGCTCGGCTTGGAGATGTTCCACGAGCGGTGGCAGGGCAGCTTCTGTTATGCGTGGGTGGCTTGGGGTGGTGGGCGTCGACAAATGGCTGTCGGACATTGGAGTGCAGGTGTGGGTGGTGGCGGCATCAACCGGATATGATCTGGGCCACTCGGCTGTGGTAGTGACGAAGATGTCCGCCTAGAGTGGTAGACTTGATGCTCGTGGTGATGACAGCCTAACCATGCTGGTGCTGGTGTTGGAGTAGAGCTACTCATGGTGTTGGTGTGTTGGAGGATGAAAGGAGTTGTGTGTTCTTGTCTAGTGCTAGAGGTGGTGTTGGACCGCGTTTCCTCAGTCTTGTCGGGTTTCTCCACGACAGTGCATGTTATGGGCCCCATATTTCATTCTCCTTCCATCAAGAGCAACAAAATTTCTGGGAGGAACCATTGTCCTGCTCCTCACCATCAATGCACTTGGACGTGAACTATGTCATACCCGTTATGTTGTTTCAGGGCTGTGTTGTGAATTGGAAATTCAGACAATTATTATATTGTTCTAAGATTCAATACGTGAGTAGATTTTTGATGTTTGGTGCATTAAACAACTAGATTAATTGTTTTCAAGTACAGTGAAATTGCTCTTTCTTTTAAACACGTGTATTTCTTCAACCGACTAAAGTTGACATGCATGTGTTTCACCACTAATGCACTATTTTTCTCTTTGCTTGCAGTGATCTTAGTGTGTCCATGAATTCTTTTTTCTCTTATGAGTAAATTTATCTTTATTTACTTTTTAAATATAAAAGTTACATACATACATATGTTTATTCACACGTGTCTTCATTAGTTGGACTTTCAGGACAAGCAACTAACACAACCAATGAACTTACTTTGAGCAGTACTGGTACGAAGATAGCACTTCACAATGGAAAAAACGTGCATCCTATGTTTAGGAGAGGAAAAGGAATGGCAGATCTTACTTGTGGTACCTTACATTTATTGTGAATGCTATTATACTATGTTCGTATATCCACAGATACGAAATAACTTCCAAGGATATGGTGGATATAAATAAGCAATATAATGTGCATGGGTCAAACTTTTTGGTAAGATTTATTTTTTAAACACTTGTATTATATTTTTAGTCATTAAATGTGTCGTGGCATCTTCTGCATGAGCTTGGCGCTGATTGAAAGGGACACCGCTGGAGCTCGTGCCCACACGAAGGTCCCCCGTCAGGAAGGAGCGTCCCCGACTACGACATACGAAGATGTCAAAGAAAGAATTAGGCGCAAGGTGTTAGGCGAACATTTTTCTTTGCCTGCCTAAGCGGCACCTATGCAAAGATAGGTGTTTTGTACTAACGAGCAATGAGCAACACAGTTAGATCTTCCTGCATGGTCTCTGGTTCCTCCAGAGGAAACCAAGGTGAGCAACTGCCTCTTTGTCTTACCTTTTTACATGTTGATGGTTTGGTATTTGAACAATTGGCTCAGTATCCCTTGTGTATGTTCTTAGCTAAAAAAATCACACCCCTTACAACAACTTCACATTAATATTGTGCTTATCTTCTTCAATAGCCATGGCTGTTAAACAATGTTTATGTCTTACTAGTTTATGCAAAGCAATTGTAGGTTAAGATCTTGTTTTTTTGACAAGACGCATCTTCCTTTGAAGGACTAGGGTGATATGTATGAGAGGTTGCAACAGTTAATGACCAGAAAAGAGCAGGCATGTACGTACATAAGTAACAATTTATATTTTTCTTGTTTTTATGTTATTGGAAGCATCCATAATGTATGAAACAGAAAAATAAAATATATCGCATGTCACAAGAGACCCTAATGGTACATGTTATATGAATAGTGTTGAACTACTAAATGAACCCTTATAATGTGGTGTGGAACTAGTAGGAGCTCTTCGTCAACTCAAAAAAGAAAAAAGAGCTCTTGGTATTGCGGACTGATGATGATTTGCACAGGTCGGCGCCTCCTAGGAAGGCATTTGTTCCTTCGCTTCTCTTCTGTACTGATACCTAGTGCCCAGGTTCAATTAAGCTCCTCGTTGTCGGCACTTCTAATTGGAATATATTAATTACATGCTCAGTTCAATGTTTTTTATTGATCAATTCTAATCAGTGTTCTTTTATCGATCAATTATTTCCCCCTCCTAATATCCTTCTGCAAGCTTCTATATATGTTGCATCCTTTTACACCCAAATTATTTAGTTTTATGGGTTTGTGCTCTTGTTAATTTCTTAACTATGGTTATGGTGTGCTGATGTAGAGCTATTTGGAAGAGTTCACGGGCAAATATTGTTGGAAATATGCCCTAGAGGAAATAATAAATTAGTTATTATCATATTTCCTTGTTCATGATAATCGTTTATTATCCATACTATAATTGTATGATTGGAAACTCAGATACATGTGTGGGTACATAGACAACACCATGTCCCTAGTGAGCCTCTACTATACTAGCTCGTTGATCAAAGATGGTTAAGGTTTCCTAAACATAGACATGAGTTGTCATTTGATAACGAGGTTACATCATTAGGATAATGATATGATGAACAAGACCCAACCGTAAGCATAGCATATGATCGTCTTAGTTTATTGCTACTACTTTATCCATGTCAAGTATCTGCTCCTACGACCATGAGATCACGCAACTCCCTGACACCATAGGAATGCCTTGTGTGTATCAAACGTCACAATGTAAATGGGTGACTATAAAGGTGCTCTATAGGTATCTCCAAGGGTGTTTGTTGTGTTGGCGCGGATCGAGACTAGGATTTGTCACTTCATATGATGGAGAGGTATCTCTGGGCCCACTCAGTAACACAACATCACAAGAAGGCTGCAAGCAATGTGACTAAGGAGTTAGTCACGGGGTCTTGTGTTACGGAACGAGTAAAGATACTTTCCGGAAACAATATTGAACTAGGTATGGAGATATCGACGATCGAATCTCGGGCAAGTAACATACCGATGGGCAAAGGGAACTGGATACGGGATTGTATGAATCCTTGACATCGTGGTTCGACTGATAAAGATCTTCGTAGAATATGTAGGAACCAATATGGGCATCCATGTCCTGCTATTGGTTATTGAGAGTAGATTTGTCTCGGTCATGTATACATAGTTCTCGAACCCGCAGGGTCTGGACACTTAATGTTCGGTGACGATTTGGTATTGTGGAGTTATGAATGTTGGTGACCGAAGGTTGTTCGAAGTCTCGGGTGAGATTCCGTACATCAGGAGGAGAACTGGTATGGTCTGAAGGTAAAGATTTATATATGGGAAGTCATATTTTGTCAACCAGAAAAGTTTTGGGTTTTTCTGGTATTGTATCAGGAAGCTTCTAGAATGTTCTGAAAACTTCCTGAGGAGTCAAGAAATCCACCAAGGGTTCCACCACATCCCAAGGATTTGCATGGGTTGAGGGGAGGCGCCCTGGCCTTATTAGGCTAGGCACATAAGTCTCTCAAAGCCCATGTAACTTGGGAGAGGTGGAAAGTCCACGTGTTTATGGAAAAGGAGGGAATTGGACTAGAAGTTCAACTCCTCCCCCTTGGCTGCGCCCTAGGGCTTGGAGGGGATGATCTCCACGCCCCTCACCCTATATATAGAGGGGAGGGGGTGCCCCAAGAGCACACATGAAGCCCTTGGCGCCCCTCTCTCTCCCTAGATCGTTTTCTCCTTCATTCACGGTTTTGCTAGTGCTAGGCGTACCCCTACCGGGATAGCATCACCTCCACCGCCACCATGTTGTCATGTTTCCGGAGAACTCATCTACTAATCCGACCTTGCTCGCTGGATCAAGGAGGCGGATGCGTTATCAATTTGTACATGTGCTAAACGCAGAGGCGTCCTCCGTTCGGCGCTAGATCGGGACGATTCGTTATTGTATGGTGGGACGGATTGCGATTTGGATCGCGAAGACGTTTGACTACATCAACCGTGTTTCTTAACACTTCCTGCTTAGCGATCTACAAGGGTATATAGATCCACTCTCCCTCTCGTAGTTGTTGATCTCCATAGATAGATCTTGCGTGTTCGTAGGAATTTTTTTGTTTCCCATGCAGCGTTCCCCAACAGTGGCATCATGAGCTTGGTCTATGCGTAGATAACATGCACGAGTAGAACACAAAATAGGTTATGGGCATTTATGTTCAGATTGCTTAATGCTACCTCTTGAGCTTGCGTTGGTTTTCCCTTGAAGAGGAAAGGGTGATGCAGTGAAGTAGATAAATATTTCCCTCAGTTGTTGAGAACCAATGTATCAATCCAGTAGGAGGAACAAGCAAGTCACCAACGAATACACCTACACAAACAATCAAACTCTTGCACCCAACGTTGTAAAGGGGTTGTCAATCCCTTCACGATTATTTGCAAGAATTCGATCTAATAGAGATAGATGTAAACAAGAATGGAAAGTAAAAGGTAAATAAATTGCGGCAAAGTATTTTTGGTATTTTTGGTTTATAGATCTGAAAGTATATTATGGAAAGTTGACCCGGGGCCCTAGATTTCACTAGAGGCTTCGCTCTTGAAGGAAAATATCATGGTGGGTAAACAAATTACTGTCAAGCAATTGATAGAAAAGAGAATAACCATGTAGTTATGCAAGGCAATGATCATGCATATAGGCATCGCGTCCATATCAAGTAGACCGAAACGATTCTACATCTACTACTATTACTCCACACATTGACTGACTCCTGCCTGCATCTAGAGTATTAAGTTCATGAAGAAGAGAGTAACGCATTAAGAAAGATGACATGATGTAGAGGGATAAACTCAAGCAATATGATGAAAACCCCATCTTGTTACCCTTGATGGCAAGAATACAATACGTGCCTCGCTACCCCTAATATGTCACCGGGTGAGGAGACCGCAAGATTGAACCCAAAACCAAGCACTTCTCCCATTGCAAGAATTACCAATCTAGTTGGCCAAACCCAACCAATAACTCGAAGAGACTTACAAGGATATGAAATCATGCATATAAGAATTCATAGAAGATTCAAATAAGATTCATGGGTAATCTAAACATAAACTCACAATTCATCGGATCTTGACAAACACACCACAAAACAAGATTACATCGGATAGATCCCCATGAAGATCATGAAGAACATGGTATTGAAGATCAAAGAGAGAGAAGAAGCCATCTAGCTACTAGCTATGGACCCGTAGGTCTGTGGTGGACTACTCACGCATCATCGGAGGGGAAATGGAGTTGATGTAGATGCCCTCCATGATCGAAACCCCCTCCGACAGATTACCAAAAAAGGCTCCAAGATTGGATCTCTCAGGAACGGAGGCTTCTGGCGGTGGAAAAGTATTTGCATGGCTCGTTCTGGTGTTGGGGGAATATTTGGGTATTTATAGAATGACGAATAGGGTTAGGAGACCTGCCAGGAGACGGCAAGCCTGCTAGGCGCAACCAAGGGGGTGGCCGCGCCTACCAGGCTTGTGATCTCCTGGGAGATCTCCTGGCATGTACTCCAAGCCTGGTTGATTTGTTTCCTTCTTGAAAAATTATTATCTAAGATTTTATTCCGTTTGGACTCCGTTTAATATTCCATATCTGCAAAACTCAAAAACAAGGAAAAAACATAAACTGGCACTAGGCTCTAGATTGATAGGTTAGTCCCAAAAATAATATAGAATAGCATATTAATGCATATAAAACATCCAAAACAGATAATATAATAGTATGCCATCATCAAAAATTATAGATACGTTGGAGACGTATCAGCATCCCCAAGCTTAATTCCTACTCGTCCTCGAGTAGGTAAACTATAAAAACAGAATTTTTGATGTGGAGTGCTACCTAACATATTTATCCATGAAATATTATCTGTTGCGGCATGAATATTCAGATCTGTAAGACTCAAAACAAAATCTTAATATTTATATAAAAACAATAATATTTCAAGCATACTAGTAAAGCAATTGTATCACTTCAAAATATAATGGCAAAAGAAAGTTATCCCTATAATATCATATGGTCTGGCTATGCTCCATCTTCCCCATACAAAGTATTTATATCATGCAGAACCCCGATGACAAGTCAAGCAATTGTTTTCACACCTTTATTTTCTGAAAAAAATTCAACTCTCACGCAATACATGAGCGTGAGCCATTGATATAGCACTATAGGTGGAATAGAATATGGTGGAGGTTGTCAAGTAAAGGGAGAAGATAGTCTCACATGAACTAGGCGTATCAACGGGCTATGGCGATGCCCATTAATAGATATCAATGTGAGTGAGTAGGGATTTCGATGCAACAGACGCACTAGAGATATAAGTGTATGAAAGCTCAAGATGAAACTAAGTGGGTGTGCATCCAACTTGCTTGCTCATGAAGACCTAGGGAACTTTGAGGAAGCCCTTCACTGGAATATACAAGCCAAGTTATATAAAGAAAAATTCCCACTAGTATATGAAATTGACAAAATAGGAGACTCTCTATCATGAAGATCATGGTGCTACCTTGAAGCACAAGTGTGGAAAAAGGTAGTACCAATGTCCCTTCTCTCTTTTCTCTCATTTTTTCTGTTGGGCATCTAAGGCCTCTTTTATTATTTTTTATTTGGGCTTCACTGGCCTCTTTTTTTCATAAAGTCCGGAATCTCATCCCCACTTGAGAGGGAATCATAGCTTCCATCATCCTTTCCTCAGATGAGACATGCTCTAATAATGATAATCATCACACTTTTATTTACTTACAACTCAAAAGAAAATTACAACTTGATACCTATGACAAAATATGACTCTATATGCAATATGGAAGTGATGGTTCAAGTCATAAAAGGAAACGGTGGAAGTTGCATGGCAATGTATATCGGAATGGCTATGGAAATACCATAATAGGTAGGTATGGTGTCTGTTTTGGGGGAAATATATGGGGGCTGTTTTGTGGAAGGTATATGGTGGCTATTTTGAGGAAGGTGTTTGTTGTACCGGCGAAATTTGCGCGGTACTAGAGAGGCTAGTAAAGGTGGAAGCATGAGAGTGCGGATATTCCATGGACTCAACATTAGTCATAAAGAAATCACAAACTTATTGAAAAAGTCTATTAGTCATTGAAGCAAAGTATTAAATGCAGGGGAGTGGTTGGTAGGAGTTAACCATCACGCACTCCCGACCCTCACACAAAGATTGACAATCTATAAACAAAACATGCTCCGACTTCCTTACATAACGGTTCATCATATGTGCATGCTACGGGAATCACAAACCTTTACACAAGTATTTTTACTAAATCACAATTACTTCCTAACATGACTCTTAACATTGCCATCTTTCTATCTCAAAACTTTATGCAAGGAATCAAACTTCTCATAATATTCAATGCACTTAATATGGAAGTTTTTATTATATCCCTTTTGGATGCCTATCATATTAGGACTAAATTCATAACCTAGACCAATTACCATGCTGTTGGGGAACATTGCATGGGAAACAAAAAATTTGCTACGCACACGCAAGATCTATCCATGGTGATGAGCATCTATGAGAGGGAGAGTGGATCTACGTACCCTTGTAGATCGCTAAGCGGGAAGCGTTAAGAAACGCGGTTGGTGTAGTCGAACGTCTTTGCGATCCAAATCGCCGAGCGTCCCGTGATCTCATCACGAACCGTCCCGCTATCCAATCACGATCCGTCCCGCGAACTCATCACGATCCGTCCCATGATCTCGTCGCGATCCGTCCCATGAACTCATCACGATCCGTCCCGCGAACTCATCACGATTCGTCCCGCGAACTCATCACGATCCGTCCCACAAACTCATCACGATCCGTCCCATGAACTCATCACGATCCGTCTCGCGATCTTGATCATGGTCCTTCCGATCTAGCGCCGAACGGACGGCACCTCCGCGTTCAACACACGTACATCTCGATGACGATCTCCGCCTTCTTGATCTAGCAAGAGGGAGAGGAGAGGTAGAAGAATTCTCCGGCAGCGTGACGGCACTCCAGAGATGGTGGTGGAGCTATTCCGGCAGGGCTTCGCCTAAGCACTACAGAAATCCGATCTAGAGGAGAAACTATGCACTAGAGGAACGGGTAGCACGTGGCTAAACATTTTGTGCCAAAACCCTAAAATCCTCTATTATATATAGGAGGAGAGGAGGAGGAGGCTTGGCTGCCAAAGAGGCAGACCTTGGGTCGGCCAAACCTAGTGGGATTGGAGGATTCCTCCTCCAATCCTAGTAGGACTAGGACTCCTCCTTATTTTTGCCTTTTTTTTGCCTTTTTCCACCTTTTTCTCTTTGGGCTTTCTCTCCCAGCCGCATGGGCCTTGTGTGGGACTTCCACCAGCCCACTAAGGGCTGGTATTCACTCTCCCACATCTCATGTAGCCTCTTGGGTCGAAATACCCCTCCCGATAGTCTCCCGGTACACTACCGGCACTCCCGGTACACTACCGATGAGCCCGAAACTTTTCCGGCGACCAAAATAGGACTACCTATATATGATTTTTTACCTCCAGACCATTCCAGAGCTCCTTGTGATGTTTGGGATCTCATCCGGGACTATTAACAACCTTCGGTCACCACCATACATAACTCTATACTACCGAAACGTCACCAAACCTTAAGTGCGCAAACCCTGCGGGTTCGAGAACTATGTGGACATGACCGAGAAACCTCTACAGGCAATAACCAATAGCGGGACCTGGATTCCCATATTGGTTCCTACATATTCTACCAAGATCTTTATTGGTCGAACCTCTATGCTAAGGATTTAGTTAATCCCGTATGATGTTCTCTGTGTTCTTCGGTATGTTACTTGCCCGAGATTCGATCGTTGGTATCTCCATACCTAGTTCAACCTCGTTACCGGCAAGTATCTTTACTCGTTCCGTAATACAAGATCCCGTGACTAACACTTAGTCACATTGGTTTCAAGGCTTGTTTGGATGTTGTATTATCGAGTGGGCCCTGAGATACCTCTCCGTCACACGGAGTAACAAATCCCAGTCTTGATCCATGCCAACTCAATAGACACCCTCGGAGATACCTATAGAGCACCTTTATAGTCACCCAGTTACGTTGCGACGTTTGATACACACAAGGCACTCATCCGGTGTCAGTGAGTTGCATGATCTCATGGTCATAGGAGCATAGACTTGACATGCAAAAAACAGTAGCAATAAACTGACTCGATCACAAGCTACGTTTTAGTTTGGGTCTTGTCCATCACAGCATTCTCCTAATGATGTGATCCCATTATCAAATGACATCTCATGTCCACGGCTAGGAAACCTTAACCATCTTTGATCAACGAGCTAGTCCATTAGAGGCATACTAGGGACATGGTTTTGTCTATGTATCCACACATGCATCTAAGTCTCCGATCAATACAATTATAGCATGGATAATAAACGATTTATCATGAACAAGGAAATATGATAATAACTAATTTATTATTGCCTCTAGGGCATATTTCCAACAGTCTCCCACTTGTACTAGAGTCAATAATCTAGTTCACATCACCATGTGATACGCTTTGTTATGAATCTAACACCCAATGAGTTCTGGGGCTCGATCATGCTTTGCATGTGAGACAGGTCTTATAGTGAACGGGTCTGTGACATTCAGATCGGTATGTACTTTGCAAATCTCTGTGTCAAACTATAAACACTACTACCACGCTCCACTTGGTACTATTCCAAATGGCTGCTCCACTATATGTATCCAAATTGCTACTACGGGTCATCCAGATTGGTGTTAAAGCTTGCATCGACGTAACTCTTTACGACGAACTCTTTATCACCTCCATAATCGAGAAACATCTCCTTAGTCTTTTAGTTACTAAGGATAATCTTGACCGCTGTCGAGTGATCCACTCCTAGAGCACTCTTATACCCCTTGACGGACTCATGGCAAGGCACACACAGGTGCGATACACAGCATGGCATAATATAGAGCCTATGGCTAAGGCATAGGGGACGACATTCTTCCTTTCTCTTTCTTCTGCCGTTGTCGAGCTTTGAGTCTCACTCAACTTCACACCTTACAAAGCAGGCGAGAACACTTCTCTCTGACTAATCCATTTTGAACTCTTTCAAAATCTTGTCAAGGTATGTACTCATTGAAAGTCTTATCAAACATCTTGATCTATCTTTATAGATCTTGATGCTCAACAATTAGGTAGCTTTATCCAGGTCTTCCTTTGAAAAACTCTTTTCAAACAACCGTTTATGCTCTCTAGAAATTCTACATCATTTCCGAATAGCAATATGTCATCTACATATACTTATCAGAAACTCTATAGTGCTCCCACTCACTTTATTGCAAATACAAGTTTCTCGTAAACTTTGTATAGACTCAAAAACTTTGATCACCTCATCAAAGTGTATATTCCAACTTCGAGATGCTTGCTTCAGTTCATAGAAGAATCACTGAAGCTTGCACACCTTTTAGCATCCTTAGGACTGACAAAACCTTCTGGTTTTATCACATACAACCTTTCCTCAAGTAAACCTTTAAGGAAACGATGATTTGATATCCATCTGCCAGATTTCATAATTGAAAGTGCAGCAACTGCTAACATAGTTTCAACAGACTTTAGCATCGCTACGAGTGAGAAAGTCTCATCGCAGTCAACTCCTTGAACTTGTCGTAAACTTCTTTGCAACAAGTCGAGCTTTACAAATGGTGACATTTACCATCAAGGTCTGTCTTCATTTTAAAGATCCATTTGTACTTAACGACCTGCCGTCCAACGAGCAAGTCCACCAAAGTCTATACTTGGTTTTCATACATGGATCCTTTCTCGGATTTCATGGCCTCTAACCATTTGTTGGTTTTCGGGACCATCATCGCTTCTCCATAGTTCGTAGGTTCATCGTTGTCCAACAACATGACCTCCAAGACAGGGTTGTCATACCGCTCAGGAGCAGTACACGTCCTTGTCGACCTACGAAGTTCGATAGTAACTTGATCCGAAGCTTCATGATCATCATCATTAACTTCCACTTCAACTAACGTAGGCTTCATAGAAACAACTTCCTGCGCTGCGCTACTCTCTGGTTGAAACAGAGGTTCAATAACCTCATCAAGTTCTATCTTCCTCCCACTCAATTCCTTCAAGAGAAACTTTTCCTCAAGAAAGGACCTAGTTTTAGCAATAAACATTTTATGCTTGGATTTGAGATAGAAGGTTCACCCAACTATTCTTAGGGTATTCTATGAAGATGCATTTGTCCGCTTTGGGTTCGAGCTCATTAGGTGAAAACATTTTCCACACAAGCGTCGCAGCCCCAAACATTAAGAAATGACAGCTTAGGTTTCTATCAAACCATAATTCACACGGTGTCATCTCAACGATTTTAGATGGTTCCCTATTTAAAGTGAATGTAGTTGTCTCTAATGCATAACCCCAAAATTATAGTAACAAAACGATAATAGACATCATAGCACGCACCATATCCAATAGAGCACGACTATGACGTTCGGACACACCATCACAATATGGTGTTCCAGGTGGCGTGAGTTGTGAAACAACTTTCACATTGTCTAAAGTTGTATGCCAAACTCGTAACTCAGATATTGACCTCCACGATCATATCGCAAACATTTTTATCTTCTTTTCACAATGATCTTAAACTTCACTCTGAATTTGCTTGAACCTTTCAAACGATTCAGACTTGTGTTTCATTAAGTAAATATACACTATATCTACTCAAATCATCAGTGAAGGTAAAAAAATAACGATATCCACCGCACGCTAAAAGACTCATTGCATTGCATACATCAACATGTATCATTTCCAATAAATCACTTGCCCGCTTCCTCATAACAGAAAACGTGGCCCTTAGTCACCTTGACCAAGAGGCATGGTTCGCATGTCTCAACCGATTCAAAATCGAATGAGTCCAAAGATCCATCAGTATGGAGTTTTTTCATGCGTTTTATACCAATATGACATTTGGCGGTAGTGCCACATGTATGTGGCACTATTATTATTAAATTTGTATCCTTTTGGCATCAATGTAATGAACATGTGTATTACTATGATCAAGTTTCAACAAACCACTCTTACTGGGTACATGACCATTGAAGGTATTATTCATGTAAATAGAATAACCATTATTCTCTAACTTAAATGAATAACCGTGTTGTAGTGAACATGACCTAATCACGTTCATGCTCAATGCAAAAACACCAAATAACATTTATTTAGGTTCGTCACTAATCTCGAAGGTAGAGAGAGCGTGCGATGTTGATGACATCAACCTTGGAAACATTTCCAACACACCTCGTCACCTCACACTTAGCTAGTATCTGTTTATTCCGTAGCTTTTACTTCGAGTTACTAACATTTAGCAACCGAAACGGTATCCAATACCCAGGTGCTACTAGGAGTACTAGCAAGGTACACGTCAATAACACATATATCAAATATACCTCTGTCGACTTTGCCAGCCTTCTTATCTACCAAGTATGTAGGGTTGTTCCGCGTCAGTGACCGTTCTCCTCATAATCCAAGCACTTAGTCTCGGGTTTGGGTTAGACTTTGGGTGGCTTCACTAGAGCTGCAATTGACTTGCTATCCATGAAGTTTCCCCCCTTGCTCTTGCCCTTCTCGAAACTAGTGGTTTTGACTAACCATCAACACTTTGACGCTCCTTCTCGATTTCTACCTTCGCGGTGTCAAACATCGTGGATAGCTTAGGGATCATTATTTCTATCCCTGGCGTTTTATAGTTCATCACCAAGTTCTAGTAGCTTTAGTGATAGTGACTTGGAGAACTATATCAATCACTATCTTATCTTGAAGATCAACTCCCACTCGATTCAAGCGATTGTAGCACCCAGACAATCTGAGCACATGCTCAATGATTGAGCTATTCTCTTTCATATTACAGGCAAAGAATCTTGTTGGAGATCTCATATCTCGCAACACGGGCATGAGCCTGAGATCCTAATTTCAGCTCTTAGAACATCTCCTATATTCTGTGATGTTCAAAATGTTTCGGAGCCTCAATTCTAAGCCATAATGCATGACGCACTAAACTATCAAGTAGTCATCAGAACGTGCCTCTCAGATGTACACAACATCTACAGACCACGCTAGAGAGGTTGGCGCACCGAGCCATGCATTAAGGACATAAGCCTTCTATGCAGCAACAAGGACAATCCTCAGATCATGGAGAACACAATTTATCTTGAAATTAAGTGAGGGATCACCTTATAATGCTACCATCGTCCTAAGCAAAACAAGGTGCATAAAAAGGATTAACATCACATGCAAATCATAAGTGACATGATATGGCCATGAACTTGTGCTTTTGATCTCCATCTAGAAAGCACCGGCATGATCTCCATCGTCCCCGGCAAGACACCATGATCTCCATCATATTGATCTCCATCAACGTGTCGCCATCGGGGTTGTCGTGTCCAACATGCTTCTACTACTATTGCTACCGTTTAGCGATAAAGTAAAGGATTACATAGCGCTTAATGATCAACACGCAGGTCATACAATAATTAAAGACAACCCTATGGCTCCTGCCGGTTGCCGTACTCATCGACATGCAAGTCGTGATAATCTATACATCACATGATCATCTCATACATCACATATATCACATCATGTAATTGACCATATCACATCACAACATACCCTACAAAAACAAGTTAGACGTCCTCTAATTGTTGTTGCATGTTTTACATGGCTGCTACGGGTATCTAGCAAGAACAATTCTCATCTACGCAAAAACCACAATGGTGATACACTAGTTGCTTATCAACCTTCTCAAGGACCGCCTTTGTCGAATCCGATCCAACTAAAGTGAGAGAAACTGGCACCCACAAGCCATCTATGCAACAAGTTGCTGCCGAGGGAACCGGTCTCTCCTAAGGGTATGAGTAATGTTGGTCCGGGCCGCTTCATCTCACAATACCGCTGAACCAAAATCCGACCAAGGGAGGAAGCAATCTAAGCATCAACACCCACAAACCTTTTCTGTTCTACTCGAGATCTCATCTACACATAGACCTAGCTCATGATGCCCCTGTTGGGGAACGTTGCATGGGAAACAAAAAATTTCCTACGCACAGGGAAGATCTATCCATGGTGATGAGCATCTACGAGAGGGAGAGTGGATCCACGTACCCTTGTTGATCGCTAAGAGGGAAGCGTTAAGAAACGCGGTTGGTGTAGGCGAACATCTTCGCGATCCAAATCGCCGAGCGTCCCGTGATCTCATCACGATCCGTCCCGCGATCCAATCACGATCCGTCCCGCGAACTCATCACGATCCGTCCCGCGATCTCGTCGCGATCCGTCCTGAGAAGTCATCACGATCTGTCCGGTGAACTCAGCATGATCCGTCCCCCAAACTCATCACGATCTATCCCGCGAAATCATCACGATCCGTCCCGCGAACTCATCACGATCCGTCTTGCGATCTTGATCAAGGTCCTTCCGATCTAGCACTGAAAGAACGGTACCTCCGCGTTCAACACACGTCAGCTCGATGACGATCTCCGCCTTCTTGATCCAGCAAGAGGGAGCGGAGAGGTAGAAGAGTTCTTCGGCAGCATGACAGGGAGATGGTGGTGGAGCTATTCCGGCAGGGCTTCGCCTAAGCACTGCAAAAATCCGATCTAGAGGAGAAACTATGCACTAGAGGAACAGGTAGCACGTGGCTGAAAATTCTGTGCCAAAATCCTAAAATCCTCTATTATATATAGGAGGAGAGGAGGAGGAGGCTTGGCTGCCAAAGAGGCAGCCCTTGGGTTAGCCAAACCTAGTGGGATTGGAGGATTCCTCCTCCAATCCTAGTAGGACTAGGACTCCTCCTTATTTTTGCCTTTTTCGCCTTTTTCCACCTTTTTCACTTTGGGCTTTCTCTCCCAGCCGCATGTGCCTTGTGTGGGAGCTCCTCGTGACATCGGGGATCTCATCCGGGACTCCGAACAACCTTTGGTCACCACCAAACATAACTCTATACTACCGAAACGTCACCAAACGTTAAGTGTGCAGACCCTGCGGGTTCGAGAACTATGTAGACATGACCGAGACACCTCTATGGTCAATAACCAATAGCGGGACCTAGATGCCCATATTGGTTCCTACATATTCTATGAAGAGCTTTATCGGTCGAACCTCTGTGTCAAGGGTTCAGTTAATCCTGTATGATGTTCTCTTTGTTCTTCGGTATGTTACTTGCCCGAGATTCGATTGTCGATATCTCCATACCTAGTTCAACCTCGTTACCGGCAAGTCTCTTTACTCGTTCCGTAATACAAGATCCCGTGACTAACACTTAGTCACATTGCTTGCAAGTCTTGTTGTGATGTTGTATTACCGAGTGGGCTCGGAGATACCTCTCCGTCACACGGAGTAACAAATCCCAGTCTTGATCCATGCCAACTCAACAGACACCCTCGGAGATACCTGTAGAGTACCTTTATAGTCACCCAGTTACGTTCCGATGTTTGATATATACACACAAGGCACTCCTCCAGTGTCAGTGAGTTGCATGATCTCATGGTCATAGGAACATATACTTGACATGCAGAAAACAGTAGCAATAAACTGACACGATCATATGCTACGTTTGTAGTTTGGGTCTTGTCCATCACACCATTCTCCTAATGATGTGATCCCGTTATCAAATGACATCTCATGGCCATGGCTAGGAAACCATAACCATCTTTGATCAACGAGCTAGTCCATTAGAGGCATACTAGGGACATGGTTTTGTCTATGTATCCACACATGCATCTAAGTCTCCGATCAATACAATTATAGCATGGATAATAAACGATTTATCATGATCAAGGAAATATTATAATAACTAATTTATTATTGCCTCTAGGGCATATTTCCAACACATGCTGTTTAGAGACTCTCAAAATAATATAAGTGAGGTATGAGAGTTCAATTATTTCTATAAAACGCAAACACCATCGTGCTCTAAAAAATATAAGTGAAGCACATAGAGCAAAATTTCCTAACTCAAAAGATATAAGTTATGCACATAGAGTATTCTAATAAATTCATGATTTAGAGTGTCTCACTTGAAAGATGTGTGCAGAAAGGATGATTGTGGCAAACTAAGAAGCAAAGACTCATATCATACAAGACTCTCCAAGCAAAACACATATCATGTTGTAAATAAAAATATAGCCTCAAGTAAATTTACCGATGGATTTAAGACGAAAGAGGGGATGCCTTCCGGGGCATCCCCAAGCTTAGGCTCTTTGGAATCCTTGAGTATGACTTGGGGTGCCTTGGGCATCCCCAAGCTTAGGCTCTTGCCACTCCTTATTCCATAGTCCTTCAAATCTTCACCCAAAACTTGAAAACTTCACAACGCAAAACTTAACAGAAAATTCGTGAGATCCGTTAGTATAAGAAAATAAATCACCACTTTAGGTACTGTTTTGAACTCATTATTTATTTATGTTTGTGTTATACCTACTGTATTCTAACTTCTACATGGTTCATACCCCATGATACAACCCATAGATTCAAAAAAAATAGGCAAACAACTCAAAGAAAACAGAATCTGTCAAAAACAGAACAGTCTGTAGCAATCTGGAAACTTCATATACTTATGTAACTCAAAACAATCTGAAAAATTTGGAAAACTAGGTCAATTTATATATCAATCTTGTGTAAAATTTCAGACTCATTAGACGCTCTCAAAATTTTGGAAAATTCCTTGACTGAGCGCAAAATTTTCTGTTTTTCAGCAAGATCAAATCAACAACTACCATAGATCACCCCAAAGGTTTTACTTGGCCCAAAGACAAATTAAAACACCAAAACACAATTACTTCAGAAGTAACAATGTGGGAAACACTCAAAAACAGAACACAAAAATAAAATTGGGTTGCCTCCCAACAAGCGCTATTGTTTAACGGCCCTACATAGGCATGATGATTTCAATGATGCTCACATAAAACGTAGTACTTGAGATATGTAAAAGGGCATCACGAATAGAATTAAAAACACTTTTAATTCATACACACTTCCTATGCATAGGGATTTTGTGAGAAACAATTTATGGGACCAAGAATCAACTAACATAGGAAGGCAAAACAAGCATAACTTGAAAACTTTGAACACATAGAGAGGAAACTTGATATTATTGCAATTCCTGCAAGCATATGTTCCTCCCTCATAATAATTTTCAGTAGCATCATGAAGGACTCTCAAAATATAACTATCACATAAAATCTACTTTTCATGATCAATTATAGCATATGTGTCATCACCATAACTTGGGAAACAAAAAATATCATCTTCATCAAGCATAGCATCCCCAAGCTTGTGGTTTTGCATATAATTAGCATCATGGATATTCAGAGAATTCATACTAACAACATGGCAATCATGCTTTTCATTCAAGGAGATATCGTGAATCACCTTATAATTTTTTTCTTTCAACACTTCATCAAAACTTCACGATTTTCAAGAAAAAATTCATAGAGATAATCAAGTGCACTCAACTCACTAGCAATTGGTTCATCATAATTTAGTCTTTTGAAAAGATTAGCAAGTGGATGAGGATCCATATCAATAGATTTTTAGCAAGTGAAGATGCAAGCAAATAGAAAGCACATGGCAACACAAGCAAACATAGCAAACAAGATATCTGACGAGAAAAAGGCAAACAAAAAAGGGAGGGCGAATAAAACGGAAAATTTGTGAAGTGGGGGAGAGGAAAATGAGAGGAAAATGGCAAATAATGTAAATGCAAGAGATGAGTTTGTGATGGGTACTTGGTAGGCTTGATGTGTATCCTTCCCAGCAACGGTGCCAAAAATCCTTCTTGCTACCTCTTGAGCTTGCGTTGGTTTTCCCTTGAAGAGGAAAGGGTGATGTAGCGAAGCAGATAAGTATTTCCCTCAGTTGTTGAGAACCAAGATATCAATCCAGTAGGAGGAACAATCAAGTCACCAATGGATGCACCTACACAAACAATCAAACTCTTGCACCCAACGCTATAAAGGGGTTGTCAATCCCTTCACCATTATTTGCAAGGATTAGATCTGAAACAGATAGATGTAAACGAGAATGGAAATTAAAAGGTAAATAAATTGCGGTAAAGTATTATTGGAATTTTTGGTTTATAGATCTGAAAGTATATTATGGAAAGTAGACCCCGGGGCCATTGATTTCACTAGAGGCTTCTCTTTTGAAGGAAAATATCATGGTGGGTAAACAAATTACTGTCAAGCAATTGATAGAAAAGCAAATAATCATGTAGTTATCCAAGGTGATGATCATGCATATAGGCATCACGTCCGTATCAAGTAGACCGAAACGATTCTGCATCTACTACTATTAGTCCACACATCGACTGACTCCTGCCTGCATCTAGAGTATTAAGTTCATGAAGAAAAGAGTAACACATTAAGAAAGATGACATGATGTAGAGAGATAAACTCAAGAAATATGATGAAAAACCCATCTTGTTACCGTTGATGGCAACAGTACAATACGTGCCTAGCTAGCCCTACTATGTCACTGGGTGACGACACCGCAAGACTGAACTAAAAACCAAGCACTTCTCCCATTGCAAGAACTACCAATCTAGTTGGCCAAACCAAACCAATAACTTGAAGAGACTTACAAGGATATGAAATCATGCATATAAGAATTCAAATAAGATTCATGGATAATCTCAACATAAACTCACAATTCATCGGATCTTGACAAACACACCACAAAAGAAGATTACATCGGATAGATCCCATGAAGATCATGAAGAACATGGTATTGAAGATCAAAGAGAGAGAGAGAGAGAATAATCCATCTACGTACTAGCTATGGATCCGTAGGTCTGTGGTGGACTAATCACGCATCATCGAGGGGCAATGGAGTTGATGTAGATGCCCTCCGTGATCGAAACCCCCTCCGGCAAATTACCGGAAAAGGCTCCAAGATTGGATCTCTCGGGAACAGAGGCTTCTGGCGGCGGAAAAGTATTTGCGTGGCTTGTTTTGGTGTTGGGTGAATATTTGGGTATTTATAGTATGAAGAATAGGGTTAGGAGACCTTCCAAGAGATGGAAAGCCTGCTAGGCGCGGCCAGGGGGTGGCCGCGCCTACCAGGCTTGTGATCTCTTGGTAGATCCCTTGGCGTGCACTCCAAGCCTGGTCGATTTGTTTCCTTCCAAAAAAATTATTGCCGAAGATTTTATTCCATTTGGACTCCGTTTAATATTTCATATCTAGAACACACAAAAACAAGGGAAAAAGAAACTAGCACTAGGCTCTAGATTAATATGTTAGTCCCAAAAACAATATAAAATAGCATATTAATGCATATAAAAAATCCAAAACAAATAATATAATAGCATGTCTTCATAAAAAATTATAGATACATTGGAGACGTATCACTTACCTCCTTAGTCTTATGTTGATTCGGCGGTATTGTGGGATGAAGCGGCTCGGACCAACCTTACTCGTCCACGTACGAGAGACCGGTTCCATCGACTGACATGCAACTTGTTGCATAAATATGGCAGGCGAGTATCTGACTCTCCCACTTTAGTTGAATCGGATTCAATAAAGGCTGTCCTTGTAGAAGGTTAAAATGCAACTTGAATATCACCTTTCTTGCTTTGTGTAGGTAAGAACGGTTCTTACTAGTTGCCATAGCAGCCACGTAGAACTTGCAAAAACAAAGTAGAGGAGTTATAACTTGTTTTTGTAGGGCATGTGGTGACGTGATTTGATATATGTTTATGTATGAGATGATCATGTTTTCTAATAGTTATCACGACTTGCATGTCGATGAGTACGGCAACCGGTAGGAGCCATAATGTTGTCTTTAATTATTGTATGACCTACATGTCAATCACTAAATGCCATGTAATTGCTTTCACTTTATTGCTATGAATTAGCAATAATTGTAGAAGAAATAGTTGGCATGAAAACCATGTGATGACACAATGATGGAGATCATGGTGTCATGCCAGTGATGATGGAGATCATGTCGGTGCTTTCGAGATGGAGATCAAAAACACAACATGATGATGGCGATATCATGTCACTTATATGATTTGCATGTGATGTTAATCCTTTTATGCATCTTATTTTGCTTAGGACAATGGCATCATTATAAGATGATCTCTCACTAAAATTTCAAGATAAAATTGTTGTCTCCCCAAGTGTGCACCATTGCGAAGGATCGTTGTTTCGAAGCACCACGTGATAATCGGGTGTGATAGAGTCTATGTTCACATACAATAGGTGTAAGCCTGTTTTGCACATGCAGAACACTTGTGTTAAACTTGACGAGCCTAGCATGTACAGACATGGCCTCGGAACACAGGAGACCTAAAGGTCGAAAATGAATCATATAGTAGATATGATCAACATGGAGATGTTCACAATTAAAACCACCTCATCTCACGTGATGATGAGACTTGGATTGGTGGATTTGGATCATGTCACACTTAGACAACGCGAGGGATGTTGATTTGAGTGGGAGTTCTTAAGTAATAGATTAATTGAACTCATTATCATGAACATAGTCTAAGTTGTATTTACAAATTATGTTGTAGATCAATGGCTCGCGAAGAAGCTCCCCTAAATTTTCATACGTTTCTAGAGCAAACTAAGTTCAAAGATGGTAGTAGAAATTATGTGGATTTGGTCCATAAACTGAGGATTGTGCTCATTGCTGCACAGAAAGCTTATGTCCTTGATGCACCGCTCGGTGCACCAACCCCTCAATCGTCATCTGTTGGTGTTGAGAACATCACACATGCACGTTTTTTATGACTATTTGATAGTTCAGTGTGTCATGCTTTACATCTTAGAATTGAGGCTTGAAAGACATTTTGAACATCACGGAGTATATGAGATGTTCCAAGAGTTGAAATTGGGATTTCAGGCTCGTGCGCATGTTGAGAGGTATGAGACCTCCAACAAGATTCTTTGCCTGCAAGATGAAGGAGAATAGCTCAATCGGTGAGCGTGTGCTCAGACTGTCTGGGTGCTACAATCGCTTGAATCAAGTGGGAGATGATCTTCCGGATAAGATAGTGATTGATATATTTCTCCAAGTCACTACCACAAAGCTACTAGAGCTTCATCGTGAACTATAAGCATGTCAGGGATGGAAAAAATGATCCCTGAGCTATTTGGGATGTTTGACACCTTGAAGGTAGAAATTGAGAAGGGCAAGGGCAAGAAGGGAAACTTCATGAATGACAAGCCAGTTGCTGCTCCTGTGAAGAAACCCAAGGTTGAACCCCAACTCGAGACTAAGTGCTTCTATTATGAGGAGAATGGTCATTGAAGCGGAACTACCCTAGAAACTTGGTAGATAAGCAGGCTGGCAATGTCAACAGAAGTATATTAGATATATGTGTTATTGATGTGTACCTTACTAGTACTCCTAGAAGTACATGGGTATTAGATACCGGTTCAGTTGCTAATGTTAGTAACTCGAAATAAAAGCAACGGAATAAACGGAGACTAGCTATGGGTGAGGTGACGATTTGTGTTGGAAGTGTTTCCAAGGTTGATATGATCACCATCGCATGATCCCTCTACCTTCGGGATTAGTGTTAAACCTGAATAAATTTTATATGGTGTTTGCATAGAGCATGAACATGATTAGACCTGTTTATCACAACACAGTTATTCATTTATGTCAGAGAATAATGGTTATTCTGTTTACATGAATAATACCTTCAATGTTCATGCACCCAATGTGAATGGTTTATTGAATCTCGATCGTAGTGATACATATTTTCATAATATTGATGCCAAAAAGATGCAAAGTTAATAATGATAGTACCACATACTTGTGGCATCGTTGCTAAGGTCATATTGGTATAAAGTCCATGAAGAAACTCCATGCTGATGGATCTTTGGACTCACTCGATTTCGAATCGGTTGACACATGCAGACCATGCCTCATGGGTAAGATGACCTAGACCATGTTTTTCGATATGATGGAGCGGGCAAGTGACTTATTGGAAATGATACATGTTGATGTATGTGGTCCAATGAGTGTTGAAGCGTACGGTGGATATCGTTATTTTCTTACCTTCACTGATGTGGAGTAGGTATGGGTATATTAATTTAAGGAAACACAAGTCTGAAACATTTGAAAAGTTCAAGCAAATTCAGAGTGAAGTTTAAGATCATCGTGAGAAGAAGATAAAATGTCTATGGTATGATCGTGGAGGTGAATATCTGAATTACAAGTTTGGTATGCAACTTAATACAATGTGAAAATTGTTTCACAACTCATGCCACCCAGAACACCATAGTGTAATGGACTGTCTAAACATCGTAGTCGTGCTCTATTGGGTATGGTGCCTACTATGATATCTCTTATCATTTTGCCACTATCGTTTTGGGGTTATGCATTAGAGACAACTACATTCACTTTAAATGGGGCACCATCTAAATCCGTTGAGATGACACTATATGAATTATGGTTTGGAAGAAACCTAAGTTGTCATTTCTTAGAGTTTAGGAATGCAACACTGATGTGGCTTGAGACTGTGTCGGTATTTCCCCAAAGAGGAAGGGTTGATGCAGCACAGTGATGGTAGGTATTTCCCTCAGTTATGAAACCAAGGTATCAACCATAGAGGAAGATCACGCACCAACATAAACAACACCTGCACACAAACAACAAATACTTGCAACTGGACGCAAAAGAGTGGTTGTCACGCTCTCTACAGTAATAAGATAGATTAGGTAATGATAGATAGGAGAGATAAATCTCCCAAGAACACAAAAAAAGAGTAAATATGCAGCAATATATTTTGGGGTTGATGGTTTTGTAGATCTGAAAACAAAGATTACAAAAACATACATCGGAAAGCAATATGATGGAAAAGTAGACCCGGGGGCCGTAGGATTGACTAGTAGCTTCTCTCATGAGTATAGCGCACGGTGGGTGAACAAATTACTGTTGGGCAATTGATAGAAAATCAAATAGTCATGACAATATCCAAGGCAATCATGATTATATAGGCATCACGTCCAAGATAAGTAGACCAACTCTTTCCTGCATCTACCACTATTACTCCACACATCGACCGCTATCCAGCATGCATCTAGTGTATTATGTTCGGGAAAAATGGAGTAATGCAGTAAGAACGATGACATGATGTAGACAAGATCTATTCATGTAGGAATAGATCCCATCTTGTTATACTTAATAGCAACGATACATGTGTGTCTTGTTGCCCCTTCTGTCACTGGGAAAGAACACCACACGATCGAACCCACCACAAAGCACCTCTTCCCATGGCAAAAAAATAAATCTAGTTGGCCTAACTAAACCAAAGATTCGAAGAAGAAATACGAGGCTATAAGCAATCATGCATATAAAGATCAAAAGAAGACTCAAATAATATTCATGGATAGAAACTGATCATGAACTCAAAATTCATCGGAGCCCAACAAACACACCATAAAAGTTTACAACAAATGGATATCCAAGAGACCATTGTATTGAGAATCATAAGAGAGAGAGGAAGCCGCATAGCTACTGCCTACGGACCCGTAGGTCTATGGTGGGATACTCACGCATCAATGGAGAGGCACCTATGATGAAGATGAACCCCTCCGTGATGGTGTTTGGATTGGATCTCGAGGTTCTGGAACTTGCGGCGGCTGGAATTGTGTTCTGTCAACTCCCCTTGGTTTTTTTGATTTTATGGGTATTTATAGGCATGATAGTCGGTTGACGGGGTGCCCGAGGTCGTCAGCACCCACCAGGTCGCGCCAGGGGGCCTCTGGCACACCCTGGTGTGTGTTGGCCACCCTGGGGTCCCTCTTGTGATGTTCTTTGGCCCATATTCTCTCTTCTAGTCTGTAAAATATCCATAAAAATCCCTGTAGGGTTTTGTCTCCATTTGGTATTGATTTTTTGTGAAGTAAAAAACAAGCAAAAATAACAACTGATACTTTGGCACTATGTCAATAGGTTAGTCCCAAAAATGACATAAAGTTGTGATAAAATGATTGTAAAACATCCAAGAACGATAATTTAACATCATGGAGAAAGGAAAAATTATAGATACATTGGAGACATATCAGACACTTATGTCTGCTAAGCTAGAACCCAAAGCGGAATAGTGCATCTTCATAGGATACCCTAAGGAAACAGGTGGGTATTCCTTCTATCTCAGATCCGAGGGCAAAGTATTTGTTGCTAAAAATAGGTCCTTTCTCGAGAAAGAGTTCCTCTCGAAATAAGTGAGTGGGGGGGAGTAGAACTTGATGAGGTTGTTGAACCGTCACTTCAGTTGGAGAGTAGCACGATGCAGAAAGATGTTTCTGCGATACCTACACCAAGTGAAGAGGACGAAAATGATGATGATCATGAAGCTTTGGACCAAGTTACTACCAAGCCTCGTAGGTTGACAAGGACTTGTGTCGCCCCTAAGTGGCACGACAATTCTGTCTTGGAGGTCATGTTGTTGGACAATAGTGAGCCTGTGAGCCATGAAGAAGCAATGGTGGGCCCGGATTCCAACAAATGGCTAGGAGACATGAAATCCGAGGAAGGATCCATGTATGAAAACCAAGTATGGACTTTGGTAGACTTGCTCGATGAATGGCAAACCGTTAAGTACAAATGGACCTTTAAGAAGAAGACAGACGCTGATGTTAAATGTCACCATTTATAAAGCTCGACTTGTCGCAAAAAAGTTTCCGACAAGTTCAAGGAGTTGACTACGATTAGACTTTCTCACCCCTAGCGATGCTAAAGTCTGTTAGAATTATGTTAGCAGTTGCTAGATTTTTCGATTATGAAATCTCACAGATGAATGTCAAAACATCGGTTCCTCAATGGTTTCCTTTAGGAAAGGTTGTATGTGATATAACTGGAAGGTTTTGTTGATCCTATGGATGCTAAAAGTTATGCAAACTTCAACAATTCTTCTATGGACTGGAGCAACCATCTACAAGTTGGAATATACGCTTTGATGAGGTGATCAAAGTTTCTGGGTTTATGCAAAGTTTGTAAGAAACTTGTATTTACAAGAAAGTGAGTGGGAGCACTATAGAATTTCTGGTAAGTATATGTGGTTGACATATTATTGATCGGAAATAATGTAGAATTTCTGGAAAGCATAAAGGGTTGTTTGAAAGGAGTTTTTCAAAGGAGGACCTAGTATGAGGCTACTTAAATATTGGACATCAAGATCTATAGAGATAGATCAAGATGCTTGATAAAACTTACAATTAGTACATACCTTGACAAGGTTTTGAAGGAGTTCAAAATAGATTAGTCAAAGAAGGAGTTCTTGGCTGTGTTGTAAGGTATGAATTTGAGTAAGACTCAAAGCTCGACCATGGAAAAAGAGAGAGAAAGGATGAAGGGCGTCCCTTATGCCTTAGCCGTATGCTCTATATAGTATGCCATGATGTGTACCTGTCGGGACCCCGATCCTAAGACATAGGAATCCAGCCTGTAACAAAACACATCACTTTGCGGCATCAAGCATGCTTATCTCTACGGTTGCCACCTTACTTGGGCCGGGACCGTTTGCATCTTTTGGCTCACGTATGTGAATGTGTCGCTAGCATTCAAATGTTAGAAAACCCGGGTCGACGTGACTAGTTGTAGAACCCAAGTGGCACATCCATATAGGGACATGCATACGTAATCCAGCAAGGCAGGTGTCGATCTCTATAGTGTGTAGACGAGTCATAACAAGCTACAAGGACTCCATTACGCTATGGGGCATAAATGTCATCACTACATGTAGACGAGTCGCAATAGGCTACAGGGACTCCATTACACTACGAGACATTTCCCCGAAGGGATAGACACATCAACAAAGAAGGATACACCCTGGTCAGTCAATGTGTCCAGAGCAGTAGCAAGCTACCAAGGCTCGATAGAAGTGAAAGAGGCATTTCCCCGTAAAGAGTACTACTAAAGGCACACAATGATACGTCTCCAACGTATCTATAATTTATGAAGTATTCATGCCATGTTTACAATAATTCTATATGATTTTGGTATGATTTTAGTAGAACTAACCCGGACTGATGCTGTTTTCAGGAGAACTACCATGGTGTCGCTTTTTGTGCAGAAATAAAAGTTCTTGGAATGGGCTGAAAATTTAGTATGATTTTTTCTGGACCAAAAGAGACCCCTGAAGCATTGGAGTTGGGCCAGAAGAGCCACGAGGAGGTCACAAGCCTGCCAGGCGTGGCCACCCCCTTACACGTGCCTAACAGGCTTGTCACCGCCTCGTGGCCCCTCTTAACGTGAGATCGATGCCAAAAATTCCTATAAATATAGAAACCTCCAAAAACAAACCTAGATCGGGAATTCCGCCACCGCAAAGCTCGATATCCACGAAAAATAAATCAGGATCTCATTCCGGCACCCTGCCGGAGGGGGAAACCATCACTGGAGGCCATCTTCATCATCCTGACGGTCTCCATGACGAGGAGGGAGTAGTTCACCCTCGGGGCTGAGGGTATGTACCAGTAGCTTTGTGTTTATTCTCTCTCTCTCATGTTCTTGACATGGAACGATCTTGATGTACCACGAACTTTATTGATATATATGAATCATATGGAAGTTTCCCTTCTCTATATTCTGATGAATTGAGTTTTCACTTTAGGATGCTTGAATTGCATGTTTGATGTGTGATGTGTAAAAACAGAAACTTCTTCTACAGCATTTGAATTTTCATATTTTACTAGAACATCAAAAGTTTCTAATTTTTTTGCAAAGTGTTGTCATATAAATTCCTTAGCAGTTCCCAAATTTTCAGGTTTTTTTGAGTTATAGAAGTACACCTTTTTCATAAATTTCTACATACTGTTCTGTTTAGACAGATTGCTATCATAGTTTTGTTATCTACTTGTCCTATAGTTTCCATAGCCTATATTGGTATATATAAATTGTGGGAATGATAGCATATAGTACCTAATGTTTGAAAATTATTGTGTGACTTGTCTTGGGAGTACATGAAGTGTTGATTTGTTCTTATGTGTACTAACCTATCTCATGAGTTCTTTTGGAATTTTGTGTGGATGAAGTTTTTTTAGAATAGGTGAAACGTGGATATGGGAGGATTGAAAGAGATAGAAAATCTCAATCTTGGGGATGCCCAAGGCACCCCAAGTAAATATTTCAAGAAATCTCAAGCATCTTAGCTTGGGATGCTACGCATCCCACCTGTGCTCATCAACAATTATCGATTAGCCTATGTTGACCCTTAATTTTATCCGTTCACATGATGTGTGATATTCTTGGAGTGCTATTTTTCTTTTGATTTCTGTTTAAATAAAATACTCAGATATGATTGTGATTACCCGTTAATTATTTTCAAACTTGAGGAAATTAGTTGAAGTTGGACAAGGAAGACAACGTAATGAGTTATGGTTGCCTATATTTGCATAGAAGTTATATTGTTATGGATCATCCAACATGTGGTGCTTGCTTCCACCTCATACTAGAAAAAACTTTTGCACCAAGTAGAAATACTACTTGTGCATCCAAACAACCTTAAACCCAAAGTTGTTCCATATGAGTCCACCATACCTACCTATATGCGGTATTTACCTGCCGTTCCAAGTAAATTTGCATGTGCCAAACTCTAAACCCTTAAATAATATTCTGTTTAGTATGCCCGAATAGGTCATATAGTAACTAGGGGCTGTCAGTATCTTCCATGCTAGGTGGGTTATCTCACGATATGTGTTGATTCACTATCATTCACGAGAAAGTGGCTGGTAATAGGGATTCCCAGTCCCGAAATCAAAAGAAAAAAATGCAAATAATAAACAAAATTCCCGAGGAATGTTGTTGGTATGGACGGTACCCGTGGATTCGGCTTGCCATGGAGTGTGATTGATTGGTGGAGGGGGAGTAAAAACTTTAGCATTCTATTTGGGAACCGCCTAAAATGTATATCGCATGGAAGATACCGAGAACTCTTGGTTGTTATGGTGAAAATGAAAGCATACTGCCCAAAATTATTATTCATCTCTGTTTTAAAAGCACGAGCTCTGGCACCTCTGCAAATCAATGCTTCCCTCTCCGAAGGGCCTATCTTTTACTTTCATGTACTTACCTTTAAGTAAGAGTCATGGTGATCTTCACCACTTCCTATATTTTGCCTTTTTTCTCTTGGCAAGCGTCATGTGTTGGGGAAAGATCCAAGCATATATGGCCATTCAAATATATTTTATCATGAATTATTATTGCTGACAATTATCTATATGATAAATAAGTTGGGAGGTGAAAATTTAAGACCCTATCTTTGTTATTGGTCGATGGGTGCCATTTTCTCTAAAAATATGCTCTGAGTGTTAGCAATCATGGAAGACTATATGATAGTTGAGTACGTGGAATTTGCTAAATCAGAGCTCTTACTTAGACCATTCCTGAAAATAAGATGAATTGCAATTGTTTGGTGATTGAAAGCATAGTTTGTTAGTCTATACTTTAACATGTGGATAGCTTGTTATTTCATCATGAGAATGTTTATGAGATGAGTTGCTTTTTATAATATATAATGATGCTAGCAAAAGTGTTTGGAACTATCATTGATCAAATTTATGCACTATGCTAGCATTCACACTTCATAAATTATTTCTTTTATCATTTACCTACTCGAGGATGAGCAGAAATTAAGCTTGGGGATGCTGATACGTCACCAATGTATCTATAATTTATGAAGTATTCATGCCATGTTTACAATAATTTTGTTTGATTTTGGTATGATTTTATTAGAACTAACCCAGACTAACATTGTTTTCAGCACAACTACCATGGTGTCGTTTTTTGTGCAGAAATAAAAGTTCTCGGAATGGGCTAGAAATTTAGAATGATTTTTTGGACCAAAATAGACCCCCGAAGCATTGGAGTTGGGCCAGAAGAACCACGAGGAGGTCACACGCCTACCAGGCGTGACCACCCCCCTTGATGTGAGATCAATGCCAAAAATTCTTATAAATATAAAAACCTCCGAAAAGAAACCTAGATCGGGAGTTCCACCGCCACAAACCTCCAGAGCCACGAAAAACCAATCGGGATCCTGTTTCGGCACCTTATCGAAGGGGGAAACAATCACCGAAGGCCATCTTCATGATCCCGGTGGTCTCCATCACAAGGAGGGAGTAGTTCACCCTCGGGATTGAGGTTATGTACCAGTAGCTATGTTTTTGATCTCTCTCTCTCTCAGGTGCTCTTGAGATGGCATGATCTTTATGCACCGCGAGCTTTATTGATATAGATGAATCATATGGAGTTTTCTCTTCTCTATCTTGTGATGAATTGAGTTTTCCCTTTGAAGTTTTCTTATCAGATTAAGTCTTTAAGGATTTGAGAACACTTGATGTAGGTCTTGCAATGGGATATCCGTGGTTACAATGGGATGTTCTATTGATCCACTTGATGTATTTTCTAGTGATCAACTTGCGGGTTCCATGACATTGGGAATCTATGCATATGGGTTGACACACGTTTTCGTCTTGACTTTTTGGTAGAAATTTTGGGGCACACTTTGAAGTTTTTTTGTGTTGGATTGAATATGATGATTATGAAATTATGTGATGCACATCATATAATCAAGCCCATGGGTACTTGTGGTGACATTGGAGTATCTAGGTGATATTAGGGTTTTGGTTGATGTGTAGCTTAAGGTGTTATTTTAGTACGAACTCTAGGGCTGTTCGTGACACTTATAGGGATAGCTCATAAGATTGATCAGAAAAGATAACTTTTATGTGCTTTTGTACCCTACAATAATTTGTTCATTTGTTCATTCGTATGAATAAACTAAACATGAAACTAAGGATGTTCTAGATTGGGTTCTCATGAAAATGATTGATTTTGATCTAAATGAAATCTACATGTATTGCGTGGTAAATTGCATTGAGAATCCTTATATTGCTAATTACTTAAAGACAAGAAAACAAATAGAAGAGGAAGAGAATACTAATGAAGTGTAATAGGTTTCCCAATATACTCCTATTTTTTCTTATGATAAATCAGGTAATGAGGAGAAGCTTTTATTCAACCAACCTCTTCAAAAAGAAGTTTGAAGGAATTAAATAAAGCCACACAATACAGTGTAGAAGAAGAAAAGAAGGAAAAGTAAAGGTAAAGAGGTATCTCTGCCAAATAATGTTGCTCCCATTATTGATAGGCCTCATGAGAATGAATCAAAAATAGTTGTCGAAGATGATACACTCGAGGATGATTTTGTTATGCCTATTGCTTGTTGTGATAATTATGATTGGGAAGATAATGATATTTCTTATAATCTTGAAAATATTTATGGCACCAACTTGGAGGATGATGATAATAATTGCTATGCTATTGGTGCTATTCATACCATTAATGATGAGAGTGGTTACGTATATGATATACAAAAGCCCAAGCTTGGGGATGCTATGCTTAATGAAGATGATCTTTTCATTCCCCCTACTTTGAATGATCAATATTTTTATAATGATTGCATGCCTCCTACTTATGATGATTATTGTGATGATACTTATGCAATGAAAATGAGTGATGATTACTATTATGATACTTGTCATAATTATGAATATCCTTTTACTGAATATTACTCCTTTAGTGTGGAACCAATTTGTAGCATTCAAGTCTTTTATGATACTCCCACTATTGGTCATGAGAAGAAATTTTCTTGTGTCGGTAGTAATAAAAATTCCATGCTTGTAGATCATGAAAAGAATGATTGATGTGCTGGTTATATTGTGTAATTCCTTCATGATGCTAATGAAAATTATTATGAGGGAGGAACATATGCTTATAGGAATTGCAGTAATATCAAGTTTCCTCTCTATGTGTTCAAATTCTTGAAGATATGCTTGTTTCCCCTTCCTGTGCTAGATGATTCTTGTTCCCATAAATTTTTTTCTCATAAAATCCCTATGCATAGGAAGTGAGTTAGACTTAAATGTGCTTTTCATGAGATTCATGATGCTCTTTTTCATGTTTCAATTATTATTAATTTATGAGCATCATTGAAATCATCATGCCTAGCTAAAAGGCATTAAAGAAAAGCGCTTGTTGGGAGACAACCCAACACTTTTACTTTCTGTTTTGATGTGTTCACATGATTAAGCTACTGTAGTAATCATGTTTTGTGTCTTTTATTTCAATAAAGTGCCAAGTAAAGCCTTTTGGATAGTGTGGATACTTGCTTGTTTGATTCTGTGCAAAAACAGAAAGTTTTTCGTCCAGTATATGAATTATCTAATTTTACTGGACCTTCAAAAAATTATGAAATTTTTACACAAAATTTATATGAAAATTAATTTACTTTACCTAATGTTTCAGAACTTTTAGTGTCAGGGAAGTAAGGTGGTCATTCATTTCTTTACATACTATTCTGTTTTTGACAGATTCTGTTTTGCATGCATAGTTTGCTTGCTTCAAGTGTTCCTATAGCTTATATTGAGTAATATAAATTGTGGTAATGATGGAATACAGTAGGTATTATGTGAGAACAATTATGAATCTTGTGTTGACAGTACCTAAGTGAATGATCTATCTTTATTATACTAACCCTTGTCACAAAGTTCCGTTAAGTTTTGTGTGATTGAAGTTTTCAAGTTTTGGGTGAGACACCGATATAAGGAGAATAAGGAGTGACAAGAACCTAATATTGGGGATGCACAAGGCACCCCCATGGTAATATCCAAGGAATACTAAGGCGCCTAATCTTGCAGATGCCCCGGAAGGCATCCCCTCTTTCGTCTTCAACAGTATCGGTATATCTTACTTGGACCTATATTTTTATTCGTCACATAATATGAGTTTTGCTTGGAGCGTCATTTTATTTTGTTTTTGTATGTTAGGTGTTATTTATAATCTTTTTTTCAATAAAAAGTTCCAATAATTGCCATTAGAATGCTTGAATTGCATGTTTGATGTGTGCTGTGTAAAAACACACACTTCTGTTGTAGTGTTTGAATTTTCATATTTTACTGGAACATGGAAACGTTCTGCAACTTTTGCACAGTGTTTGCATATAAATTTTATATAATTTACTAAATTTTCATAATTATTTGAGTTACATAAGTGCATTGTTTTCATAAATTGTTACAGACTATTCTGTTTGGACAGATTGCTATCATAGTTTTGTTATGTACTTGTCCTATAGTTTCCATAGCCTATATTGGTAGATATAAATTGTGGGAATGATAGAATACATTACCTAATGTTTTAAAATTATTGTGTGACTTGTCTTGGCAGTACATGAAGTGTTAATTTGTTCTTATGTGTACTAACCTATCTCACGAGTTCTTTTGGAGTTTTGTGTGGATGAAGTTTTTTGAGAATAGGTGAAACCTGGAGATGAGAGGATTGAACAAGATAAAAAAGCTCAAGCTTGGGGATTCCCATGGCACCGCAAGTAAATATTTCAAGAAATCTCAAGCATCTAGGCTTGGGTATGCTACGCATCCCACCTCTTTATCAACAATTATAGGTTAGCCTATGTTGAGCCTAAATTTTTATCCGTTTACATGATGTGTGCTATTCTTGGAGTGCTATTTTTCATGTGCTTGCTGGTTAAATAAAATACTCAGATTTCAAAATCTTTATTGAGATAGAGAGAAAGTCCTCACATAGCTACTTAATTGTTTGACTACTTATTGATCTTCACTTATATGTTTTGGAGTAGTTTTTTCGTTTACTCTCGTGCTTCACTTATATCCTATGAATAAATGGTTGAATGAATTGAATATCATAAATATGGAATTATATATGTTTGCTATGCTTATCCCAAGGGGAGTAATGACTTCAAATATAAGAAGTATATACCAGTCACCGGAGGCCATCTTCATTAGCCCGACGGTCACCATGACGAGGAGGGAGTAGTTCACCCTCGGGGCTGAGGGTATGTACAGTAGCTATGTGTTTGATCTCTCTATCTCTCCTGTGTTCTTGAGATGGCACGATCTTGATGTACCGCGAGCTTTATTGATATAGATTGAACCATATGGAGTTTCCCCCTCTCTATCTTGTTGTGATGAATTGAGTTTTCCCTTTGAAGTTTTCTTATCGGATTGAGCCTTTAAGGATTTGAGAACACTTGATATATGTCTTGCGATGGGATATACGTGGTGACAATGGGATGTTCTATTGATCCACTTGATGTATGTTTTGATTATCAACTTGCAGCTTCCGTGACCTTGGGAATCTATGCATAGGGGTTGGCGCACGTTTTTGTCTTGACTTTTTGGTAGAAACTTTGGGGCACTCTTTGAAGTTCTTTGTGTTGGATTGAATATGATGAATCTAAAATTATGTGTTGCACATCATATAATCGAGCCCATGGATACTTGTGGTGACATTGGAGTATCTATGTGACATTAGGGTTTTGGTTGATGTGTATCTTAATGTGTTATTTTAGTACGAACTCTAGGGATGTCCGTGACACTTATAGGGATAGCTCATAAGATTGATCAGAAAAGATAACTTTGAGGTGGTTTTGTACCCTACAATAATTTCTTCTTTAGTTCTCCGCTATTTGTGACTTTGAAGTGAACTCTTTGTCGCACGAGAGGTACTTACATATGATTCAACTATGCCCATATTATTGAGAGAAATTGCACTAGTGAAAGTATGGACCCTAGGCCTTGTTTACAAACATTTATACAATGTTTTGCTTGCAGTTTACTATTAGTTACCCTGATATTTTTAGATTTTCAGATTACAAAAACCTATATCTACCATCCATATTGCACTTGTGTCACCATCTCTTCGTCGAACTAGTGCACCTATACAATTTTCCATTGTATTGGGTGTGTTGGGGACACAAGAGATTTCTTGTATTTGATTGCAGAATTGTTTGAGAGAGACCATCTTCATCCTACACCTCCCACGGACTGATAAACCTTAGGTCATCCACTTGAGGGAAAATTGCCACTTTCCTAATAAACTCTGCGCTTGGAGGACCAACAAGAGTCTACAAGAAGAAGGTTGTGTAGTAGACATCAAGCTATTTTCTGGCATCACCTCTCATCACTACCTTTACCAAATCGTGTTCCCACACTTAGCTCTCACATAGCAGGACATGAACACATCCATTCCGATTCATCACTCAGATGGATCAGACCCGACACGACTCTAAGCATAACAGGCACAGTGAGAAAGCATGGATGAGTACGCACGACAAGGCTCAAGCAGTTGATACTCATGCTAAGTGGTTTAAACTATTTACTATAGCAAAGAAAGTCATGCAAAGGAATGGGTTCAGCTACCGAGAACATGTAACAGTTGAATCGTGATTGTCCTAATGCAATAAAAGAGAGCAGGAGCAAGAGAGTGGGTTTATATCAGTATGCTCAAGGGGGGTTGCTTGCCTGACACTTCTGAAGATGGTCAAACTCTTCAGAAGGTGATGATAACGTCTACCGAGAGGGAACAACACCAGCAAACAGAGAAATGAACACATTCAATGTGATGCAACAAACTGATGTATGATATGGCATGTTAAGATACCGAATTCACCTAGTTCAATATTTGATCATATTCATTGAAGTGGAATTCTAATAGGCATCAAATTCCAACTCCAAACTATTTATCAAATCTGTAATAATCATCATTTGTCCTACTTGGTGATGATAGCTTGCTCAACCATGCAAGAACATGGCATAAACAGATTCTTTGGATTTTTCTGATCATTTTTCATATTAAGTTATTTTCATCTGACTTACAGATTATTTTCTATGATTTCTAGAAGTTTTAGGAATTTTTTGGAATTTCTTTAAAATACCAGAAAAGGTTTATTGTGTCAGCAGATTTAAAGGTGACGTCATGAGGTCAACTGGGTTGACCAGGGCCACATCGGACGTGTGGGCTCCACACGTTAGTGACACAGAGGCTAACCAGGGGTTAGCCCTGTGCTAACCTGGCTTTGACCGGCTACGGGGCCTAGCGTGACTAGCTCAAGGGCTGATTAATTGGCTAATTAGCCCTGCCACGTCAGCAAGGCCGGAGAGAGGTCGCCAGCGACCAAACCCGTGGCGGTCGTTCGCCGGAGTTCGCCGGAACGCCGCTACAGAGCACCTTTTCGAGCGTGGTTTGCGGCTACAGAGAGTTGGAACTCGTGTGCATCCATTTGTGGCACTAGGAGGAGGCGGGGTGGTCTGGTTCGATTAGTGCGTCGATCGTGGCGGCGGCCAGAGTTCGGGCATCGGGTGACGCAGGGTTATGGTGCATGGGGAAACAAACCGGTGGGTGCGCTCGAACCCTGTGGACGTGCTGAGCATGCCTGCATGCTCAGATGCAAGCTGCAGCTACTGCTGCAACGGTAGCGACATGGCCGGCGGTGCAAAGCTCTCGGGCGCGGTGGCTGGGCTAGCTAGGGGAGGAAATGAGCATGGGAAGAGTGGGGGTAGGAGGAGGGGCTCACATCGATTCCATAGGATGCGATGGCAGGGTCGGAGAGGCTTCGGTTCTCCAGCGAGATTTGATTTCGCGACGGCGGCCGAAGGTTGAAGGTGGAGTCGATGTCGATGATGTAGAGTGTGCGAGCTCGATTCCTTCGTCTTGGAGATGCGGTTCTCGGAGTCGGGGCTCTGGGATGTGACAACTGGGCTAGGGGTGGCCGGTGGCCATGGTGGCTGCGAGCGGTAGCGATGAGCGCTTTCGGCCGTGAGCGCGCGAGAGAGACAACGAAAGGGTTGAGCACAGGGAGAGGGAGAGATAGACCAGGGTGGTGTGTGGCATCGTCTAGATGCATCAGGGGGTGACACGCAGGCAGGGAGGAGCTGGCTGCATCGGGCACGCGCGGGCGGCACGCCTCTACGAGTGGGCAGAGGTTGGAGACGGTTGTGCCCCTCGGTTGGGCCTCTTCTCACCAGGTAAGGCCCAGGTAACTATTTCCTTTTCCTATTTTCTTTTCTTTTCTATTTTCTGCTCTCTGTTATTATTTGTTTGGGCAAAAATCCTAAAGTCAATAATCCTGAAATAATTTTTGGGGTTAATACCTATTATTGTTGGACCCCACAAATAGTTTCAGAATATTTGGAGCACTAAGATATTTATAGTGCTTTATTAATTGATGTCAGTAGCATTTAAGGATTATTTTAAAATGCTATAATTGTTGTGAAAAATAAAATGTCCCCTGATCTGTTGCTGCCAACATTTATTAGAAATAGTGAACATTTTTTAAGAGTGTTTTGGATTCATTGAAAATTCAATTGGTGTAGTTTTGTTTATTCAATGAGGTGCTAGGGTTTGACATCCCATTTCAAATTTAGTTTAATTTAAATATGATGTCATGATGGTTAATGCAATGACAAGCAATGGCTAGCTAGGCCTATGACAATACAAGACCTAGTGTGTGCCTTGCCATGAGTCTTTCAAGGGGTACAAGAGTGGTCCAGGAGTGGATCACTGGACAGCGGTCAAAATTATCCTTAGTAACTAGAGTACTAATGAAATGTTTCTCGATTATGGAGGAGATAAAGTGTTCATCGTAAAGGGTTACGTCGATGCAAGCTTTGACACCAATTCGAATGACTCTGAGTAGCAATCCAGATACATATAGTGGAGCAGACATTTGGAATAGCTCCAAGTGGAGTGTGGTAGCGGCATCTACATTATGACATATAGATTTGGAAAGTACACACGGATTTGAAGGTTGCAGACCTGTTGACTAAAACCTCTCTCACAAGCAAAACATGATCAAACCCATAACTCATTGGGTGTAAATCACATGGTGGTGTGAACCATATTATTGACTCTAGTGCAAGTGGGGGACTGTTGAAAATATGCCCTACAGGCAATAATAAATTTTTTATTATCATATTTCCTTGTTAATGATAATAGTTTCTTATCCATGTTATAATTGTATTGATTGGAAACTCAGATACATGTGTGGATACATAGACAACACCATGTCCCTAGTGAGCCTCTACTAGACTAGCTCATTGATCAAAGATGGGTAAGGTTTCCTAACCATAGACATGCGTTATCATTTGATAACAAGGTCACACCATTAGGAGAATCATGTGATGGACAAGACCCAATCGTAAGCACATCATATGATTGTGTTAGTTTATTGCTACTACTTTATCCATGTCAAGTATATGTTCTTAGGACCATGAGATCACACAACTACCTGACGTCGTAGGAATGCTTTGTGTGTATCAAACGTCACAACGTAACTGGGTGACTATCAAGGTTCTCTAAAGGTATCTTCGAGGGTGTGTTTTGGGTTGGCGTGGATCAAGACTGGGATTTGTCGCACCGTATTATAAGAGGTATCTTTGGGCCCACTCGGTAACAAAGCATCACAAGAAGATTGCAAGCAATGTGACTAAGGAGTTAGTCACGGGATCTTGTGTTACGAAATGAGTAAAGAGACTTGCTGGTAATGAGATTGAACTAGGTATGGAGATACTGACGATCGAATCTCGGACAAGTAACATACCGATGGACAAAGGGAACTACATACGGGATTGTCTGCATCCTAGAAATCGTGGTTCGACCGATAAAGATTTTCGTAGAATATGTAGGAACCAATATGGGCATCCAGGTCCCGCTATTGGTTATTTACTATAGAGTTGTCTCGATCATGTATACATAGTTCTCTAACCCGCAGGGTCTACACAATTAATGTGGTGGTGATTTGGTATTGTTGAGTTATGTATGTTGGTGACCGAAGGTTGTTCTAAGTCCCAGATGAGATCCCGGACGTCACGAGGAGTTCCGGAATGGTCCGGAGGTAAATATTTATATATGGGAAGTCATATTTTCGCGACCGAAAAAGTTTTAGGTTTTTTCGATATTGTATCGAGAAGCTTCTATAAGGTTTCGGAAACTTCCGAAGGAGTCCGGAAGTCCACCAAGGGTTTCATCACGTCCCAAGGGTTTTCATGGGCTGAGGTGAGGGGCCTTGGCCTTATTGGGACAGGCACACATGTCCTTCAAGGCCCATGTGGCTTGGGAGAGGTGGAAAGTCCACCTGTTTATGGAAAAGGAGGGAATTGGACTAGGAGTCCAACTCCTCCTCCTTGGCTGGGCCCTAGGGTTTGCATGGGCTGTTCTCCACGCCCCTCCACCTATATATGGAGGGGAGGGGCGCCCCAACAGGACACACGAAGCCCTTGGCGCCCCTCTCTCTCTCCCTGGATCGTTTTCTCCTCCGTTCGCCGTTTCAATAGCGCTAGGCGTAGCCCTACCAGGATAGCACCACCACTGCCGCCACCATGTCGTCGTGTTTTCGGAGAACTCAACTACTACCACGGCCTCTCTTGCTGGATCGAGGAGGCGGAGACGTCATCAAGCTGTACGTGTGTTGAAGTTGGAGGTGTCGTCCATTCGGCGCTAGATCGAAGCGGATCGTGATTGGATCGCGGGACGAATTGTGATTTGGATCAGGAAGACGTTCGACTAAATCAACGGTGTTTCTTAACGCTTCCCGCTTAGCGATCTACAAGGGTATGTAGACCTACTCTCCCTCTTGCAGTTGTTGATCTCCATAAATGGATCTTGGGTGTTCGTAGGAATTTTTTTGTTTGCCAGCGTTCCCCAACAAATATGTTAGAGAGAGATTTGATGCAGCAAGAGGCTCCTTTCAGTCGATCTTACTTTTGATGCTGAGAAAAAGGGGTTGACAAAAGACAAATCCCATGAGAAATCAAAGGATGGCAAGAGAATGTTGGATTCTCTGTGATCTAAGGATCTCAAGGTAGTTGTTAGTATGATGATATTGTTATGGTGCCCTGGTGTGCAGTACTTGGCATCGGGGATCGACTTGGGATGTCTTTATCATGGAATTCAATGGCGATACAACACGTCTGTGCTTGGCATGACTCGGTTGGGTAGAAGATCATTCCCGATGACAAGGACATCATCCCACCTCCTCTCCACGCCACACATAAAACATGTCAGCTATGTGCCTCATACTAATCAACAGTTGTGAGCCTATCTGCACCTCCCGTCCAGATCCAACTGCCCAGGATGCCAGACCGGTGGCGAGTGTGCTGGCTCAGTGTGGAGGCGGGACAGAAGAGGTAGTTGGGTAGAGAAGGAGGAGGGCCATTTACTGGTGAGGAGATGAGGCGGCGGGAGACGGTGTGGAGCGGAGGGGAGCCTGTGGGGAGAGGGAGGTGTGTTCTTAGCCATGGCGTGGAGGAAGGGTGCCTCCGAGAGATGGCGGCAATGATGTGTGACGGGAGATGAGATCTGTTGACCCTCATTGGCTGGCGGGAGAGTGGGTGGCAGTTGTGCAGTGAGTAAGTGAGAGGAATGATTGTTTTTTCCTTCAAGAAAAGCATAAAGGAATAGCTGCTATGCATTGACATAAATGCCAGATAGCCTAGCAAGTCTTCTTTAGAAAAAATATCATCCAAGTGCTCTATTGTTATGGCTATCATTTCTAGCTCATTAAAATCAGGTTGCAATCACATTGTACCATATAAATAAAGCTAAAAACAAAATTTCTCACATTCTATTGAAATATTTTAAACCCATCAAATAGATCTAAGTTTGCAACAAACAATTAGTTAGATCATTGGTCTCTATGTACACAACTTTCTATTATGTCTTTTATCATCTTACAACATCAAAAATAAAGTGAATTTCAATTACTTTTCGATTGTTATTGGTTATCATTTCTACACATCCAAAATTTGACATGCATTATTTCTATATATGCAACTAACAAAAAAATTATTCATGACCCGTGGCAACATACGGGCATTCTACTAGTCTGAATGATTATTGACTCAATATAATGTGGGCTATGTTTTCTATCAGTGACCTTCAAAACTCTTTAGTTAAATGAATTAGATAAGAGAAAAACAATACTAGATCTTGTATGGTGTTGTCCTAATGTTGATGCGAAGGATCGATAGATGAATTTCATCATGTGATATCTTGGGGCTTCCAAGTGGGCTGAACAATCACGATGTAGTTTCTGAGATATATAGTAAGGACATCATACATGCTTAGGGCCAGAGTTACAGTAGGTCATGAGCTCATTGATTGCACCTAATAGTAGTCAAATATATTACCAAGGAAAAAAAGGTTTTACAATAAAATAAATATTGACTCACGCATAAAGGATGATTGCGCCTAAAGTACTCGCTATCATTGACCCACGCCTAATAATAGCTTCTAAAGTACTCCCTCAGTCATAAATTTAATACCGCTGCCTTAGTATCATTTTCGAGACTTACTTTAAGATGGAGGGAGTACTTTGTGTCTTCCTTGCTCATGCCTAATAATAGTTTGTAAAGTACTTTGTATCTTCCTTGCCACTCTCCTACATAGTAGATTTCGCTCTCAGAAACCTGAGGGTGTGGAGCTTTCTCATGGGCTCCTCCGTCACGTAAATGTCCCCAACAGGCTGTCTCAACTCCTTCCCCTGGTGTCCCCAGCTATCGTCGGGACCGAATGTGGAATCATCATGGCATCCTCTCTCTTCTGCCCATGGAAGGTCCGCCCCCTTGCAACGGCTGCATTGCTGTCTGCTCTAGTGTTCGTGACGCCCCAATGCTCCCGACGACTATGCCGTCTTTAACGCTCCCTCCGGGTTCGTCCATTGCGCTTGCTGAGGGGACTCCGGCTCCGGCCGTTGCGCACGTTGCGGCCTCCCTAAGGGATCACTATAAGAGTGTCTATAGAGGCGGTGAATAGACTACTAGCAGAAAATTAAAACCTAACCTTTTCCCAAGTTAATTGGTTGGCAGATTTTAACAATTTTAGCAAGCCTAGCAAGTCTATATAACCTACACATGCATGTCAACAAATATAGCAGCGTAAAGTAAATACATTGCACATGAAGTAAAGAGTTGAGATAAGGAGATCAAACACAATTGGAGATGCAAGGATTTTTCCTCTGGTTCCGATAGATGGTGCTATCGTACATCCATGTTTATGGAGTCTTCAACCCACGGACGGTAACGGTTGCGAGATTCCACGGAGGGCTCCACCTATAAGGGTCCACGAAGTAGCAACTTTGACTATTCCATAATGACTTTCGTCCATGAAGGACTAGACTCAGTATGGGTAGATCTTCACGAAGTAGGCGATCTCCTTGCCCGTACAAACTTCTTGGTTCACTCCACAACACGAAGTAGGAGGCTCCCAAGCGACACCTAACCAATCTAGGAGGCACCACCCTCCAAAAGGTAATAGGCTCGATAATGTCGATGAACTCCTTGCTCCTATGCTTCAAGATATATGGATTGGTAGAAGAGATGGGATTGGTGGAAAGCAACTTGGGGAGGCTAGAAATCAAGATACATATGGTTGGAGTGGAAGATCTTGACCTCAACACAAGGGTAGGTGGTTCTTCCTCAGAAAACTGATAGGATAGGTATGGAATAGTCCTGAGTGCTTCTCTGTCAGGTAGGTGGTGGTGGAGGGGTTTATATAGGCATCTCCAAAAATCGAACCGTTACACCCAAAATGACCAACTCGGTGACACCGATTTGTTAATATCAGTGGTAACGAAGTGACCAAAAGGTGGCAACTTTTGAATCTCGGTGAGACCAATATAGGAATCTCGGTTGCACCAATAAGGTGACCAACGGTCAGAATGCTCAATATCGGAAATGCCGATTCGACAATCTCGGAGGGACCGAAACTATGAACTTGCGTAACAGAAAGTTGGCAGCCCAACTCGGTGGCACCGAATGCAGTATCGGCTGCATCGAAAGGCTAGGGTTTGGCTGAGTCTGTCTAGGCTTTGGAATCGGTGGCACCGGATGTAGAATGTTGGTTGCACCGATTTGAGTGTTTGGCTTTGGACAGACTTTGGTGGGAGAGTTTGTGGGTGTCTTTGGTGACTATCACTTGTGCACGTATGAGCATTTTGTTCACCAACAAAACGTTACCCCCTTTTAATAGTATTGGCTTTCCTATGGACTCAAGGTGATTTCTCATAAATATAAAATGTAGATTCCTCTTTCTTGAAGCTTAGCCAATCCATTTCCTTGAATCTTGGGGTATTCCACAATCTCTTCGCCAACCAAACTCTCCATGGACTATTATTTGAAACATACTAGATAAAAGTATCAGTCCAAGAGACAATGTATGTTGTCATGAATTATCAAAACAACCAAGGGAGCATGTTGGGATTTCAATCTCCCCCATTTTGGTAATTGATGACAACATACAATCAAAGCTTCAAATAAAGAAATGCGTGGATATAATGAAGACTTTTAGAGACACATGCCTCAGATTTGCTCCCCCTAAATGTGTGTAGTCCTTTAAAGGATAGTTGCTTTGGAATGCATGGACACACATATGGATGAAGGGATATAAGGAGTCATGTGTATCTTGGCTATATGCATCAAAGTATATATGAATGAGATGTATCCTCGTTCAAGACTTCACTCTTGCAAACAATATGTGCAAGAAGCAAGAGATCATCTTGATCAAAGATATGATGCATATACTTACCTTGAGTTCTTGAGCTTTATAGTAGTAGAAACTCACTGGAGAAAACAATGTTAGGAAACACAAGAATATTATACTAATAAAAAGCAATAGAACTCAAGATATACCAAGATATGGAGAACATATAAAATATGATAATCCTTAAGATTAACATGTCTCCCCTTTTGGCATTAATTCTTTAGAACTTTCTCCACTTAGATATGAAAGTAGCAGTTCATCCTCTCCCCCTGAATCTTAGCATTTAGATATTGGGCTTGGATAGGGTGAGAAAATTCTAATATGGTAAAATCAATCTCAGTAAATGATCTTTCTCCAAAACATATTTTTCTGCCCCTACGTTGGTATTCCCCCCTTGTTTATATAAGTATAAACTTTAGATATTCTCCTCTCCCTCTAAATCATACCTCCCCCTTTGTGTAAGCATGTATCTCTCCCTTTAGCATGAAGCTTCGTTCTTCTCCCCCTTTGGCATTAATTTCCAAAAGGGTCAAAGTTAGGAGTAGGTACAGGGATCATTAGCTGGAAAGGGATCCTTGAGAACAAGGGTCATTAAAAGTAGGGTTCATAGAAACGAACTGAGGTAAGCATTGAATGTAACTTCTCTTCTTGGTAAGTGTTTTTAAGGGATCGTCGAAGTAATAGAAGAAGGACAGATAAGATAAGAAAAACAAATCGGTGACTCCGAGATAGATAGATCGGTGGTACCGAGATTTTGTAGTGCAACTTCTCTGCAACTTCGGTAGAACCAAGATATTTGAGTCGGCGGCTCCGAGGCTAAAACAGAAAGAAAAGAATAAGAGACCAAACTTATATTTTCAAAGAGTCAAAAGAAAATATTTCAAAAGAAAAAGTGAAGGGCATCATCTAGAAAAGATTTGAGTGGTTACTAGAGATGATGCAAATAGAGAATAAAGTAGACGAGATTCTTAACTAGTGATGGGTAGTGACTAGGTCACCTATATTAGAGTATATTGAATTAGGATCCAAGCAAGAATACTTGATCATAGGTCATACTCTATGTTGGTCTCAAAATGGGGTTACCATTTTTCGATTAAGCATTTTAATGTCTTCATATCACTTGAGTTGCTTTACCTCATGACTTGGAGTAAAGCCTTTTCAAGGATATGAGAGCATACCTTTGAGTGATGTTGATGATGTTGCTCGTAGGTGAACTTGTTTTGGATGCTCGAGGTTGATGAAGAACATCTTGAGTTGGGAGCAATCCTTTTCGTTCTAGTACACTTGTTACCTACAAGGGTTAGTCATACAAGGAGGAACAATAGGTATATCCATTTGACATGATAGCAATTGAGATTTTGCAATGATGATCAAGTATATGTCAAGGATATGTTTTTGTTGTCTTCTTCCTTCCATCATCAAGAGGGGTTGTGGATACTTGGTCAAGACAAGATTGCTTATGATTGAAGTTTGTTGCAATCTCGTGGAATGAAGTTCTTCCAAGTACCTAGAAACGGTTAGATGCAATGCAAGGGGGCATAGAATTCCATGGCATAAGATAACACGTTAGCAATATCATGGAAGTATCAAGAAGGCTCATGCCATTGTAAGCATCTGAGTGAGTCTAGCTCAAGTTTGAAGCATCAATGATGTTCAACTCACTCCTCAAGTGATAAAAAGTTTTCTCATCAAGTGGCTTAGTAAATATATTGGCCAATTGTTTGTTAGTGCGAACATGCTTGAGATTAATATCTCCTTTGGCAACATGATCACGAATGAAATGATGTCGAACTTGAATATACTTGGTTTGAGAATGTTGCATAGGATTATGACCAATCTTAATAGGACTTTCATCGTCACAAAGCAATGGAACATTTTTAGCATGGATTCCATAATCCTTAAGCGTTTGTGTCATCCATAGTAACCGCACAAAACAAGATCCAACAGCAATATACTCAGCTTCGGCAGTAGATAGAGATACTGAGTTTTGTTTCTTGGAGGACCAAGACCCAAGAGATCTACCTAAGAATTGACAAGTACCCAAGGTCGATTTTCTATCAACCTTTTCACCAGCATAGTCCGGATCGGAATAGCCAACAAGGTTAAAATAAGAACCCTTGGGATACCAAATGCCAAAGTTTGGTGTTTGTATCAAGTATCTCACAATACGTTTCACGGCCAAAAGATGGCATTCCTTAGGTGCAGCTTGATATCTAGCACACATGCAAACACTAAGCATTATATCGGGACGAGATGGACATAGATATAGCAATGAACCAATCATAGATCGATAAACTTTTTGATCAACTGGTTCATCTTCCTTGGAAAGATCAACATGTCCACTAGTTGGCATGGAAGTTTTCATACCTTTGCACTCCTGCATGTTGAACTTATTGATCAACTTCTTGGTATACTTAGTTTGAGATAAGAAATTTCCTTCTCTTGATTGCTTGAGTTGCAATCCAAGAAAGAATTTCGGCTCACACATCACGGACATCTCATACTTCTCGTACATCAACCTTCCGAATCTTTCACTAAATTGAGGGTTAGTGGAACCAAAGATAATATGATCCACATAGATTTGGCACACAAATAATTCGCCATTAAATCTCTTAGTGAACAAGGTTGCATGCATTTTAACAATTTCAAAACCTTTTTCAATGAGAAACTTCGTTAAGCATTTGTACCAAGCACGAGGGGCTTGCTTAAGACCATAAAGGGCTTTATGAAGCTTGTAAACATGATTAGGTTTCTTAGGATTCACAAACCTCTTCTTCAATTTCACCATTTAAAAAGGCATTTTTAATGTCCATTTGATAAAGTGTGATATCATGGTGATTAGCATAGGCAAGAAGAATTCGAATAGCTTCTATTCTAGCAACAGGGGCATAAGTCTCACCGTAGTCCATACCTTCGACTTGAGTATATCCTTGGGCCACGAGACGTGCCTTGTTGCGTATGACTTGACCTTCTTTGTCTTGCTTGTTTTGAAACACCCATTTGGTTTCGATGATGTTGTGCTCATCCTCGGGCTTATCCACGAGTGTCCACACTTCATTCCTTTCGAAGTTGTGAAGCTCTTCATGCATAGCGTTCACCCAATCCGCGACTTCAAGAGCTTGTTCTACCTTCAAAGGATCAATGATAGATATGAAAGAATAATGCTCGCAAAAGTTAGCTAGACGAGTTTTATAGCGAGTGATTCTCTCGGTTTGGATGTCTCCAAAGATTTGGTTTATGGGATGGTTCTTGGTCACTTGTGCTCAAACTCGGGTCAGCTTCCGATTGTTGGATGGTGGAGCTTCTTCTTCATCATCATATCTTTTGTCTTCATTGTTGTCAACGTGATCATATCCTTGAGGTGATGGTGAAGGAGGTTGTGGTGGACCTTCATGATGTACTTCCTCCTCCTCTTCATCTTGTCGTGTACTACTTGTGCATGCTTCTATGTCGTATTGTCAGTAGCCTTGATTCGAAGTAGGAGCTTCCACTTGGGTTGATGAAGTGCTTTCCTTCACCTCCACGGGACGAATTTTGCCAATAGACAATTCTTGGATAGCTTCCGAGGGGTCCTTATCACCTACATCATTTGGCAATTGTTCGACTTGCGAACTATTAGATTCATCAAACTTCACATCTACCGTCTCTTCAACTTTTCGGGCAAAGTTGTTGTAGACACGATAAGTGTGAGAGTTCGATCCATAACCAAGTAGGAATCCTTCATGAGATTTAGGAGCAAATTTAGTACGACGATCCTTGTCAGGAATGTAGCACTTGGAGCCGAATACCCGAAAGTATCCAACTTGGGGTTTGTTACCGGTGAGTAGCTCGTATGTTGTTTTACCGAGAAGCTTGTGCAAGTAAAGTCGGTTTGTGGCATGACATGCTATTTCCACGGCTTCTGCCCAAAAGTGTCTTGGCGTCTTGTATTCATCAATCATCGTTCTAGCCATCTCAATAACCGTCCGGTTCTTCCTCTCAACAATTCCATTTTTTTGAGGCGTGTACGTAGCCGAGAACTCATGTGAGACACCTTCTTCGTCAAGAAAGGTATCCACATGGGTGTTCTTGAACTCCGATCCATTATCGTTCCGAACTTTCTTGATCTTCACTTCAAACTGATTTTGTGCTTTGCGAATGAAGTTCTTGAAGATCTTTTGAACCTGTGACTTATCATCAAGGAAAAATACCCACGTAAGTCTGGAAAAATCATCAACTATAACTAGACCATAGGAATTTCCACCGAGACTCTTGTAAGCATTAGGACCAAAAAGATCCATGTGAAGCAACTCGAGTGGTCTCTTAGTAGTCATGACATTCTTAATGGCATGACTTTCGCCTACTTGTTTTCCAGCTTGACAAGCACTACAAAGTCTAACTTTGTCAAATATAATATCTTTAACACCAAGAATATAGATATGGAAAGGAGATTGTAGCCAAGGGATTCAACAAGCATCACATTTTGAATTGAGCTATCATGAGATATGGCCACCTTACCAAGGCCAAGTACCTTACCTTTAGAGTTGTCTCCGAAGGTCACGTACCTTCGAGGACCTTGATTAGGCATGATCTCTTGGAACATGTCTTTATCACCAGTCATGCGATCCGTAAATCCACTATCGCGAATCCACTCTTTTCCTCCAGACATATAATCCTTGAAGTTTTCCATTAGACTTAGATTCTTCATGATAATTTCATTCTCGATGTCGAACAACTCATCTTCTCCAAGGTAGTAATGTTCCACATGGTCATCATCAAGTGGGAAATCCTCGTCATAAAGAACAAGACATTCGTTAGAATTGTGATCATGACAATGTTCAAGTTTATGAATGTGAATGCTTCAAAGATAATGTTGTTGATAGTGGTGGCATCTCCTTTAGCATGCATAAGAACACAGAACTCAAATAGGCATTTATCAAAGTTTGGATCACTAGGCTTCATTTTTTGAAAAGCAACAGTTTTATGAAGAATTTCATCAAGATTTCCTAATGAAAGATTTGGATATCGTTTCTCCAAATCAGTCGACAAGGTATAGGCACATGCCAAGTTCTTCAATTAAGAAAGCATGAATCTTGGTAGACCTCCAGAAATAAGATTGACAGTTCTTAGGTTACCAAGCATGTTAATTTCCTCTTCGTGTGTGGGATGCAATTCATCAATAGGGAGAACATAGGGGTTTTCAATAAATTTTCTCAAATGGAATTTATCAAATAGATCAATCATGGTATTCTTCCATTGATTATAGTACTCTCCATCAAGAATGGGCACTCTACAAATCAAGCTCTCAATACTAGGCACATCCATCTTCCTCCTCGGTGGTTAAACCGAAGCAATGGAGACCAATGCTCTGATACCAATTGAGGGATGACTAGAAGAGTGTCTAGAGGGGGGTGAATACACTACTAGCAGAAAATTAAAACCTAACCTTTTCCCAAGTTAATTGGTTGCTAGATTTTAACAATTTTAGCAAGACTAGCAAGTCTATATACCCTACACATGCATGTCAACAAATATAGCAGCGGAAAGTAAAGACATTGCACATGAAGTAAAGAGTTGAGATAAGGAGATCAAACACAACTGGAGACGCAAGGATTTTTCTTATGGTTCCGATAGATGGTGCTATCGTATGTCCATGTTTATGAAGTCTTCAACCCACGGAGGATAACGGTCGTGAGAGTCCACGGAGGGCTCCACCCATAAGGGTCCACGAAGTAGTAACCTTGACTATTCCATAATGGCTTCCGTCCACGAAGGACTAGCCTCACTATCGGTAGATCTTCACGAATTGGTGAGCTCCTTGGTCGTACAAACTTCTTGGTTCACTCCACAACATGAAGTAGCAGGCTCCCAAGCGACACCTAACCAATCTAGGAGGCACCACCCTCCAAAAGGTAATAGGCTCAGTAATGTCGATGAAATCCTTGCTCTTGTGAGTCAAGATGATAGACTCCTCAACATACAATCACTCTCTCATAGATATGGCTTGGTAGAAGAGATGGGATTGGTGGAAAGCAACTTGTGGAGGCTAGAAATCAAGATCCATATGGTTGGAGTGGAGGATCTTGACCTCAACACAAGGGTAGGTGGTTCTTTCTCAGAAAACTGATAGGATAGGTATGGAATAGTCCTGAGTGCTTCTCTATCAAGTAGGTGGTGGTGGAGGGGTATATATAGGCATGTCCAATAATCCAACACGTTACAACCAAAATGACCAACTCGGTGACACAGATGTGTTAATCTCGGTGGTAACGAGGTGACCAAAAGGTGGCAACTTTTGAATCTCGGTGAGACCGAGATAGGAATCTCGGTTGCACCGATAAGGTGACCAATGGTCAAAATTCTCAATCTCGGTAACGCCGATTCTACAATCTCGGAGGGACCGAAACTGTGAACTTGCGTCACAGAAAGTTGGCAGCCCAACTCAGTGGCACGGAATGTAGTATCGGCTGCATCAAAAGGCTAGGGTTTGGTTGAGTCTGTCTAGGGTTTGGAATCGGTGGCACCGAATGTAGAATGTTGGTTGCACCGATTTGAGTGTTTGGCTTTGGACAGACTTTGGTGGAAGAGTTTTTGGGTGTCTTTGGTGGCTATCACTTGTGCACGTATGAGCATTTTGTTCAGCAACAAAACCTGACCCCCTTTTAATAGTATTGGATTTCCTATGGACACAAGGTGATTCCTCAGAAATATAAAATGTAGAGTCCTCTTGTTTGAAGCTTAGACAATCCATTTCCTTGCATCTTGGGGTATTCCACAATCTCTTTGCCAACCGAACTCTCCATGGACTATTATCTGAAACACACTAGATAAAATTATTAGTCCAAGAGATAATGTATGTTGTCATGAATTATCAAAACCACCAAGGGAGCATGTTGTGCTTTCACTCCCTCGCCGCTCGCAAGGCGGATCCGGCCGTTGCGCTCGCTGCGGCCTCTTCGGCCCCGACCGTTGTGCTCACTATGGCCTCCCTTGCCACTCGTAAGGAGGATCCGTCCATTCAAGGATGCATCACCTCACTCATGCTACCCATTATGTCAACTGTCTTGGCAAGTCAACCTCCATCACCCATCGTCCCCGTCCTCCTTCCCAGCGGCACTTCCGGCTAGACGACGACGTCTTTTGGCCTCCCCTACTTGTCGCCAGGCACCCAGCTTCCTAATGCACCTTCTCTGCTCGCATGCATGACGGACTCAACAGGACATGTCTCTCCACCTCTAAAGCCAAGATTGCGTCCTGAGGACGCCGTTGTTGAGGTGTTGGAGTCAACTCTCGGGCCGCCGACAGTGTTGCCCCTCCACGATGGAGGTCGCCTACCTGCGGTCGTGTTGATCTCCAGTACCCTTGTGTCCGCTGTCGATGCTGACTTGCTGGCCAGGCTGGGTGCTACTTGCATGGGGCTCGTGGAGGTGGAGCTCGTTTAGTCCCACCGCGCGCGGCAGGAGCCTCTACCACCTTTGGCTTTCATGCCTTGACAATGTCCCGGCCACTCGTGTGGATCACAAACGGGTGTTTTCATAGCTTCGGAATAGGCCACCGGGCAGCCGGATGCACAAATCTGATCTGGTGTAATCAATGCTTCTCCTCCAAACACTGTGCACTGGATGACTGCAAGCCGACATTGCCTCTGCATAATACATGTTCTTCTCGATCGTCGCCTCATTCTTGGGTTTCAATTGGTGTGTCTCCACCAAGGTCAGAGATCTATGAGGCACTTTCCAACATGAAGGCTCTTTGTCAGAATTCATTGCCTTCCTCATTGATTCTTTGGCTTCCCTCCCGAAGGATGTGTTACTCTAGTCTGCTCATGCAGTGCACGTGGAGCTTTTGGGCTCTGATTTTTGTTGCATGACTTATGCCTAGGTGCAAGAGGCAATTAAGTTGCTTCGTGAGGTCGCCCACTCCTTGCAGGGATGGTTAGTGCGTGTTGCGAGCTTTCTCGAGCGTGCTGAGGCTGCTCTAGAAAGGTTCCTTGTTGCACCGGTTCCCATGGTTGAGTCTGTTGTTGGCTTCGTGGATGAGTGATACGTCTCCAACGTATCTATAATTTTTTATAATGGCATGCTATTATATTATCTCTTTTGGATGTTTTATATGCATTAATATGATATTTTATATTATTTTTGAGACTAACCTATTAATCTAGAGCCTAGTGCGAGTTTATGTTTTTCCTTGTTTTTGAGTTTTGCAGATAGGGAATATTAAACGGAGTCCAAACGGAATAAAACCTTCGGAAGGAATTTTTTGGAAGGAAAAAAATCGATCAAGCTTGGAGTGCACGGCAGGGGAGGTGCCAGGGAGCCACAAGCCTGCTAGGCGCGGGCCCCCTGCCATGCCTAGTAGGCTTCTCGCCTCCCGGCAGGTCTCCTAACCCTAATTCTTGGTCTATAAATTCCCAAATATTCCTGCAATGCCAAAGGGAGCCACAAAAGTACTTTTCCACTGACGGAAGCCTCCGTTCCCGAGAGATCCAATCTTGGAGCCTTTTCTGGTAATCTGTTGAAGGGGGTTTCAATCACGAAGGGCATCTACATCAACTCAATTGCCCCTCCGATGATGCATGAGTAGTCCACCACAGACCTACGGGTCCATAGCTAGTAGCTAGATGGCTTCTTCTCTCTCGTTGATCTTCAATACCATGTTCTTCATGATCTTCATGGAGATCTATCCGATGTAATCCTCATTTGTGGTGTGTTTGTCAAGATCCGATGAATTGTGAGTTTATGTTCAGATTATCCATGAATCTTATTTGAATCTCCTATGAATTCTTATTTGAATCTCCTATGAATTCTTATTTGCATGATTTCATATCCTTTCAAGTCTCTTTGAGTTATTGGTTTGGTTTGGCCAACTAGATTGGTAATTCTTGCAATGGGAGAAGTGCTTGGTTTTGGGTTGAATCTTGCGGTGTCCTCATCCAGTGACATAGTAGGGGTAACGAGGCACGTATTGTATTGTTGCCATCAAGGGTAAAAAGATGGAGTTTTCATCATATTGCTTGTGTTCATCCCTCTACATCATGTCATCATTCTTAATGCATTACTCTGTTCTTCATGAACTTAATACTCTAGATGCAGGCAGGAGTCGGTCTATTTCTAGAGTAATAGTAGTAGATGTAGAATCGTTTCGGCCTACTTGACACGGTCGTGATGCCTATATGCATGATCGTTGTCTTGGATAACTACATGATTATTCTCTTTTCTATCAATTGCTTGACAGTAATTTGTTTACCCACCATGATATTTGCCTTCAAGAGAGAAGCCTCTAGTGAAACCTATGGCCCCCGGGTCTACTTTCCATAATATACTTTCAGATCTATAAACTAAAAATCCCCAAAATACTTTGCTTCAATTTATTTACCTTTTATTTCCGTTCTTGTTTACATCTATATCTATTGGATCTAATCGTTGCAAATAATCGTGAAGGGATTGACAACCCCTTTATAGCATTGGGTGCAAGAGTTTGATTGTTTGTGTAGGTTCAACCATTGTTGACTTGCTTGTTCCTCCTACTGGATTGATACCTTGGTTCTCAACAACTGAGGGAAATACTTATCTACTTTGCTGCATCACCCTTTTCTCTTGAAGGGAAAACCAACGCATGCTCAAGAGGTAGCAATGAGGCAGATGTGAAGCTGTTTGGTAGCTTCTCGCCTTGTGTTGAGTCCAATTCGATGCCCCCTGTGTTGTTAGGCTTTGAGGATGAGGCCTGTGTCGAGGTTGTGTCTCCGGTGCTGCGGATCATGACCGAGCTACATATGTCATGTGGGAACATCTTTCACCTTTACTGACGGAGCAACTCAAGTTGGGATCTGCCTAGGCTTCAGAGGTAACCCAGGTGCCCTCACCACCACCCGTGGAGCCTCGTCAAGTGTGAGACAGACTATCGCTTAGCATCATGGAGCATAGAGTTTCAGATATTTTTGTCCTTCCGTCTCCTGTGACCATCGAGCAGGTGGTGCCTGTGAGTGGAATGACCATCGAGTCACGTGTGTTGGCACCCGCTCCAATTTCTAATTCTATCTTCGCAAAGGAGCTTTGTGACTTGCTTTGCAGTGTGGAGGTAGCTAGACCTGGTTTGGGTAGGTCAATTGCTCGTCTCTAGACGGGGATGCCAATAAGGGGCAAACCAAGGATGGTCGGGAAAGGCAAGAGTGGTGCCATAGGCAAGGAGAATGTGGCTGCTTGATGGATGATCTCCGGTGTCTCACCTCATCCTCTTGGACTGGATTATCGTTGCGGTTTGGGAGGAGCACGATGTCTTGTGTCTAGGTGTTCTATTTGGGGTTACTTGGCGTGGTAGTTCTATTGGGGTTGGTTTTTGTTGTGTACTCGAAGAGTTTGATGGGGCGCATGTGCGGTTGTGGGGTTTCATGCCATGTGAGTAGTTCATTTGTGGTATGTTTGTAATGGTTTTTGACCGGTTTTCCATAATTAACTGGACAATTCCCTTATTCTTAATTAATTTATGAGGCAAACGTTTGCCAGCATTTTGAAAAGAATAATACACTAGAGAAGGAACTCATCTTCACTTAGCATGACATGTTAACAAAGCTCAATTTTGTTGCAAATAATGAACTCATGGATATCTTTTCCGGAAAATGTCCAACCAGCCTCCTCCCCAAACCAATAGACCATAACCTACAGGAAAAAAATGAAAAGAAAAAAAAATTGGGGTGACTCGAACTGATCAGATGGGGATGGTATCAAGGAGGAAAAATATGCACGTAGCAGCCTTGGTGGAGAAGCATTGCCGGTGGACATGGTATTTCGAGAGGAAGAAGAGGAAAAGGTGCAAAGGGACGGATAAAGCTTATATACTCCCTCCGTACGAAAATACTTGTCATAGGAATGGATGTATCAAAATACATTTTAGTTTTAGATACATTCATTTTTATTCATTTGCGCGACAAGTAATTCCAGGCGGAGGGAGTACATAGGAGTTCAAAAAATTTACCGCACATCCACCATCTGCCGCCACCGCTCCCTCGACTGCCATTAATTGTTAGACGAAACAGACGTCGCTTATCTCCTCTCTTGAAAGACGGCAGATGAACTTCCCTGCATTGTCCGACATGATTTTCTCTACATCAATTGGAAAGGCTCGGTCGCTCGGACATGTCATCTATCTCCGCCGCTCACCACCACTACAAGAAATATGCTATCTTGTGATCTTCTGTCAGTGACCTTGGAAAAAATGGTCATAAATCTAAATGGTCGTAACAATCCGGAGGGGTCCTAACCCTAAACACCAATGACCATTTTTGTCAGAAAGGTCATAATTTCCTTAATTGAAATGGTCATAAAGTGAACAACACCGGTCCACTGCCTTATTTCTAGCTGATAATGACCAATATAAATGGTTGTAAGCTATGACTTGGCACCACCTCATCAGTTTTGCCTATGTGTCATGTCCATGTGTCAATTTTTGCCCTAGGTTGTGAAGCAACCTATATCTCTGTTATTCCCAAAATTCCCAAACAATTCTCATAAATTCTTTGTATCATATCTTCATCAAATATGTCAAAAACCTTCCTTTCCTAGTTCAAAAATAATTCAAAAATATTCATTTTCCTATTCTGTTCGAAACAACACTTTGTGAAGGAAGTGCTACATATATATTCTTGATTGCCCTCAAAAAATTTGGGAACTCTTTTCTATCCAAATCATTGCCTCATGGCAAAATTCAGCTCCATTTGCCGAGTAAATCATCCTCGGCAATTTCCAAAATATTCGTTCACCTAGAAGCTTTGTGAAGAAAGTACCGGCTATGCATGTCATAACGAGTTGAATCTTTCCCAGATCTTCCATACGCCCAAATAATAGCTATCCACAAAATTGTAGCCCCGTCTAACAATCCATGTGAGCTCACCATCCAATCTTTGTTTCTAGTAATATTTTTAGTTTGTGAAGCAACTACATTTTATATATTTTTATAATTGCTGAAACTTTACCAGTACATGACCATGATCACAGAACCTCCCTCCACCAAATTTTAGCTCATTTAATTTAGCCAATTTCCCTCAATATTTTTCTAATATTCTCTACAGTGGAGAGCATTGTGAAGCAAGTACCATTTTTATTTACCCAAATAGTATGAAATTTTTACAATGCCTTCATATGCCCAAATTAGCATCCTCCTACAAATTGCAGCTTAATCCAATCATCTATGTGAGCCTAGCTTCAATTTCTACTTTCTGTCTAGATTGGCACATTGCAAAGCAAGTGCTATATAGACCCCTCGTATTGCCCTGAAACTTTTTGTGCGATCTTCCATATCCAAATAATTGCCACATGCCAATATTCAGCTCAATCTATTCATTATTTTGAGCCCAGCTTCAACATTCATATTTCTCTCCATTGTGGTACTTTGCAAAGGAAGTACCACCTAAGCTTATACAGTTGAGCTGAAAATTTGTGAAGACAATCTTCTGAGTAGATGATCATCCTCACCCAAAACTAACGCCCATTGGCCATATGCATTTCCCGTACCGCTAATCAAACACTTGGCTGCTAATTCATGTTTGAGCATAGTTAGGTCTCCTCGTGAGGTTCTTCTACTGTAATTTTCTTCCTAGGACCTACCTGGGGAGTGTCCTACCCACTAGACATGCCTATGCCGTCTAGAACTCATGGCAATGCCACGGTCATGGGGTGACAACGCGGCGGGCATGCGAGTTTACGCGCTCTGGAGTTGGGGCCATCGGCCACCGTCCAAACCTCGACGTATCGCCACCAAACCATGTATTTACGATTAAATAGATACTTACGTAACTAGAAATGATTTTTGAAAAAATAAAGAGCAAACTATAAGGCAGTTGCAGTTCAAATTAGTCTCGGTTCCTACTAAATCGGCAGAGTTTTGTCTTTTTCACTAGAGGTGGATCGAAAGCTTTTGGCACCCAAATATTTTGTCAATTATGCATTAAATATGGCCTAATATTTTATAAAAATGATTTTGTCCAATTTTGTAACAAATATTTGGTAGGTCCTTCACAAAAAACTCATTTTGGGCACTCAAAAAAGGAAAATGATTTTTTTGTGCAAAGAAAATGAAAACTCCTTTTGCCAACATTCTTTGCCGTTTCAACATGCACCCTTGTGCACAATATGAGATCATTTGAACCAACTATTCCATGAATGTGGCCATAAGATTGATCATTTGGCTTGAAAGCCATGAATCTTCGCACATCATAGCTCATTTCTGAGAACACTTTTTTAAATTAATTACCGTATTACAAGTTTGTTATTTTTCCTGGTAACTTGGTCACATATGATGACACAAAGCGAAGTTTTTGTATTTTTTTGATTTTTTTGAATTATTTATGCCCGTTTGAAAATGTGGTCGAAACGGTGGGCATGACCGCTCATAGCTAGGGGTTGAATCTTGCCATAATTTTGTTGTATATATGATTAAATAGATACTTATTTACCTAGAAATGATTTTTGGAAAAAAGAAAGCGCAAACTATGAGGCACTCTAGTTCAAATTTGACCCGCTTCCAACACAATCGGCAGAGTTTTGTCTTTTTCACTAGAGGTGGATCGGAAGCTTTTGGCACCCAAATATTTTGTCAATTGTGCATTATATATGGCCTAATATTTAATAAAAATGCTTTTGTCTAATTTTTAAAAAATATTTGATAGGTCCTTCACAAAAAAACTCATTTTGGGCACTCGAAGAAAGGAAAATGATTTTTTTGTTCAAAGAAAATGAAAACTCCTTTGGCAACATTGTTTGCCATTTCAACATGCACCGTTGTCCACAATATGAGATCATTTGAACAAACTATGCCATGAATGTGGCCATAAGATTGATCATTTGGCTTGAAAGCCATGAATCTTGACACATGATAGCTCATTTCTGAGAACACTTTTTAAATTCATTACCGTATTACAAGTTTATTATTTTTCATTGTAACTTGGTCACATATAATGACACAACGCGAAGGTTTTGCAATGTTTTCATTTTTTTTGAATTAGTTATGCCCGTTTCAAAATGCGGTCGAAACGGCGGGCTTGACCGTTCATAGCTAGGGGTTGAATCTTGCCACAATTTTGTTGGATCTCTGATTAAATAGATACTTATTTACCTATAAATGATTTTTGGAAAAAATAAAGAGCAAACTATGAGGCACCTCTAGTTCAAATTTGACCCGCTTCCAACTGAATCGGCAGAGTTTTGTCTTTTTCACTGGAGGTGGATCGAAATCTTTTGGCACCCAAATATTTGGCAATTTTGTATTAAATATGGCCTACTATTTTATAAAAATGATTTTGTCCAATTTTGTAACAAATATTTGGTAGGTCCTTCACAAAAAAATTCATTTTGGGTACTCGAAAAATGGAAAATGAAATTTTCGTGCAAAGAAAATGAAAACTTCCTGAAGAAGCATTGTTTGTAATTTTAACATGCAAACTTATGCAAAATATGATGTCATTTGAACAAACTATGCCTTGAATGTTGTCTTAACATTGATCATTTGCCTTGAAATAGCTATTGGGCGCCGGATGTTTGTATTTTAAATAAGTGTGGATGGAAACATCTTGACACTCAAAATGTGGTATAATATTTTTGCAAAATGGTGTAGTACAATTTTTCAACAAATATTTGTTAATTTCTATAAATTTTTCCAGAGATTTGTGTAAAAAAATCAAGTTTCGAGCCGCCCAATGAGAGGCAAGAAACTGCCTTCACGCGGATCACCCAGTTTGACGCGATCTGAACCATCCATCATCACCTATCTAACAGTGGAGCCTCTCCTAAGAAACCAAAACCCTAACCTCCCACTCATTCTCTCATTCTCCCTCACTCTCCAGATCCGATCAAGCCGCCTCACCCTCGGCTCCTTGCTCCCCCTCCCCACCACCACCACCACCTCCGTCCTCTCCCTTCCACCCAACGCCACGACCTCCGACCGCTCCCTTCCACCCCACCCTTGGCTCCTTCCTCCCCTCCCCACCACTACCACCTCCCTTCCACCCCGCTCCCCTGTTTCCTCCTCCAATGGCAGCCTCCTGGACATCTCCTCCGCCGCCGCCCACTAAACCCTAGCCCCAAACCCCTAACCACGTGCGCGAGATCCCTCGCCTCCTGCAGCTTCCCCGTCCTGCCTGGCGACGAGCGCTTGCCCCCATCTCCCCCCACGCGTCACTTGTCGCACCCGCCACAGAGCCACGAGGGCATTGGGGGGTCTCCGGGGACGATCGCCACCGTCATCACCTCCGTCGGCGGGGGCCCCATGGCCATTGGCGTCATCCGACTGTCCGGCGCCGATGCCGTCGCCGTCATCGCCCGTGTGTTCCGGCCGCCCCGGAAGTCCCCGGCGCCCCGGAGGCCCCGAAGCCACTCCGTGGAGTACGGCTTCGCGCTGGACAGCAACGGGGGCGTCATCGACTAGGTGCTTCTCTGCTCTTATGTCGGTTGCTGTTCTATGTGATTCAGACCAGTGAGGTGATTTCCCGTTTTCTTTTGCCGAATGTGAAGGTGTTGGTGGTGCCCATGCTGGCTCCGAGGTCCTACACCCAGGAGGATGTGGTGGAGCTCCAGTGCCATGGGAATGACCTCTGCTTACGTCGTGTGCTCAGCGCCTGCTTGGAGTCTGGTGCCAGGCTCGCCAACCCTGGTGAGCTGCTTGATCGCTCACTTGCTACTGACGTTTGCAGCGTTTCTGGTGAAGATGGTAAATTAACTGACCTATACCATTGACTTGTACCCTAGCTTGTGTACCAGGCTGAGGATTGTTGATGCCCCTAAGTTGCACGTTTTTTGATACTTAGAGCCTGGACAGGCCCTAGAGGTTGGAGAAACAGTCATCATGGTACATCTCCCGTCTCCATTTGTTCAGTTAGCAAATATTATCAACTGATGACTCACTAATTGTGTGATGTTCCTTCTCGAATTCGTGGAATTTCAGCCTGGGATAAAGGCGAGCGCAAGTGCCATGCTCACATGCATGAAGATTCTGACGTTGAATGTGCATTTTGGGGTTTGAAATGACATGAAGATGGTGCCCACCTTCCTCAAATGCTTTCCCAATGCCGAGAGACTGCATATTGTGGTACGCATTATGAGTTCATGTTCTGCTTATATTTGTATGATTTGTCGCTTATTGTTGCTGGTTGTGATAGGATGATAGCTCTATATATGTGAAGCTCTTTATATGTGGTCACGGAGAGAATGCAGTTTATGATTGATTGCATACTTCAAGTCAGTCATTGTGAAAGCTCTTTAGTTATATGGTCTTCTTGGTACTGTCCACTGTAATTAATGTATGATGCGTAACATATTTGACCAGTTATAAGTTAATTTTCATGCCTTGGTACTGTCTACTTTGCTTCTTTACGTATGTCGAGATTTTCTTGTTCTAGCATTTGTCACTGTATTCATACAAGTTAGTAGTATTTGCACTATGGTACTGTAACAGATGCAATGCTTATTTTGAACTTATATGTAATTTAAACATTGTAAACTAGTAGCACATTCAAGTAGATAGTTTCCTGAGGTTTTTCTTGTATTGGTATCACCACAATCGTTATATTGACCCTAGTGCGCTAGTTTTATCATATCTGATAAAATGTTTTTAAGATTAAAGTTGTCTATTTCCAGACTGAAGTTTGCAGACCCATATATATCTTAATTTGCTGTCCATGAATTATGCCCAGATCTTAGCATTCTTGTTCTTCTCTTGTCTGCAATACTAGGCTATTTAGTAATTAGTACATTCTGGTACTTTCATCCATTGAAATATAGAGTTGTCATCGAGGTTCCTAGTTGATTGGGTCTAGCATTTAGCTATGGACCAGTATAATTTGCAGTATTTAGTGCTGAGCGGTTAACTCTGCATGTGGCATACATTCTGAGTCTTAGCTGCAAAAATGCTCTATGCGCTCTCAAAAAAGGACTTCCATAATAGTATAATAGTACAATTTCCTTGTCAAACCTTTTCTTTCCAGACAACGAATGGTAACTGTCTAGGGACCAATTTATTTCAGCTTATTCTTGCTCTTCTTACAATATTGATAATTTCCTCTACACGTGACTTGAAAGTTTTTCCCCATCTTGCAGCAGATTTTGTTGCTTATGGTGTTCTCACTTATTTGCATAGATCTATCAAGTCAATTATCATTAGGGTTCTTTATGGTCTTTTTATTTTCTTCTACTGTGAAACATGAGCCATGTATGTAGTTATCCATGCTAGGCTAAGTGATTTTCCCTTGAATAACAGAATAAGATGGTGATACTATCATGAACATGACTAGGCATACTTGACCAGGATAGCTAGAAAAGGCAAGCATTGCTATTTATTCTCAGCCATCACATCGTCTGTATGCACGCAGACTAGAGTACACAATTATAATTAGAATTATGGGCTTGCTTGTTCATCTGTTTATTTTAACACATTAATTACCGAAGTTTTGCTATGCCACACTCCATCGTGTCATTATCTTGGTTTCGAAACTACTATGCATATGACAATATGGGGTATGATCTTTGTTTGGCGCTCAATCCGGCCATAGTGCTTCACTCTCTGCCACGCGTAACTATTTTATGTACAACGTAGCATCAAAATCGGATGCAAATCATCGTACGCATAGCACCGTGATTTCTATTGCTTTGCTTGATTTTGTGGTATGTCCAGATTTTCTTGTTTCAGTTTTTCTGCATGTTCTGCATACAAGCTAGCTAGCAGTGTTTGTGCTGTGGAATGTGCATGATGCGATGGCACACAATGCTTATTTCAAACTGATTAAAGTACCACATATTCTTCCTACAACTTCCTAGAGGCTGGAGTTTTGTCTTTTAATGCCGCTCGGTAATTGCAAAATTTCTGGCACTTGTCTTCGATTAAGTAATTAATTCTTAACTAGTTGCCATGGCTCACATTTGGCAAACAGTTTACATTTTAAGGCTTCCATGGTAGAATGAAATTTGCTGGCTCATTTTAAACCTGCTGATGCTGATGTTGTGCATAAAATTCCATGATCTTTGCGTGTAAGTTCTGGCTGTAGTGTGCTCTCACATTGTACATGCCCCTATGTTTAGTAATATTAAATTGCTACTCTTAATAATGAATGGTTGAGTTTTTAAATTTGAAGTAGCACCTACTTTCAACTGATAATTATGATGCATTGGTCTATATGGCCTTGTTTTAAATGCATGTATATGATGTAGTTGATAAGCCTTAATCTCAACCTCTCAAGTTTATGTTCCCTGGTGTATAGGTAACTTGTCATTTTTATTGGCAAGCCTGTAATGAATTTATTAGAATTTTTCTCCTATTGTCGTGTACAATATGTAACAAACAGGTCTATATTATCGAGGATGTATAATGTAGAAGTATATAAACCATAAATTCAAGCTTCTGATGTAGCATGCTCAATATATACTGTTATAGAATAGTTTTCTACAATAGGTTGAAACACCATGGTCTCAGTCATTTGTAGGAAGTAGAAACACTAAGGTTGACACCTTTTACACATCACTGCTTTATTTTTTTCTAATTTAATTTTGTGGGCAGTAAATTTGCAATTGTACGCCCTTTGTAAAAAATGCATTTTACGTTTCCATGCCCTGTAATGATGAAGCACGTGTCTCTATGATATTCTGCACCACTGAAAGGTTGATATCTTGTATAAATTTGGCTTTTGGCAGGTAATCCTTTTCTTGCTACGTTAAGCTGCATCACTCTGATGCCCATGAAGGGTGAGATCTTGGTCGGCACTATGGGGAAGACCCTGAAGCCTGGTGTGTTCCTCAAATTGGGACTGATAGAAACCATCTTCCTGTCGTCATGAAGGGTCACTCGACGCTGTCAAAGGGCACTTGTAGAGCTTGTGGATGTGGTTACACTTGTGGAGCTCGTGGTTGTGATTACCATTGTATCTAAGTTATATGATGTAACAGACTTATTTTAGCTATTATTTAAAGTATTATGTGTGCTTTTTGTATGTTCTGATTTGAATATTGGTTATTTATTGGTGAATTCAAAACATGGACCCACATACTAGAACTTGACAATTGAGACCCATTTGAGTGCTGGACCCATCTTATGAAAAAACTGAAACCGTTGAACTAGAAAGGCCACATCCCCAAAACAAAAAAGGCTGAAATATTGGGCCAGGCCCATGTAACTGCCCAGAATAATAACAAAACTGATAATTATAAAGGTTGAATTAATGGGCTCGGCCCATATAGAACGCCGAATTGGACCGGGCTGATTTTAATCTACGACCAATTCATTTGGTCATAATTTTGCCACGTCAGCTTGCCACGTTGGATCCGACGTGGCCTGGGCAGACTTCTAACGATCAAACAATTGGTCATAGAGTCCATGACCTTTTATTTTGGTCGTAAATGACTACGACCTTTTTAGAAGAAAGGTCCTTAATTTCCATTCTTGACGCTCAGCTTTTGACCATCTGTTTTTGGTCACAAAAAGGTTGTAAATGAAAACCAATGACCATTCGGTGACCAATAGTGAAGGTCACAAGATAGCATATTTCTTGTAGTGCACTGCGTCATGAGGTGCCATCTTGCTCCATAGTGCGTCGCTCCGCATTGCCTCACTCCTAGTCGTCTCTGGTGCATGCACTTGATCAGATCAAACACACACACACACACAACAAACACACACCTGCACCCCTTGGCCAACGGAAAAGATTGGCACATGAGCCGCCATGAATGTGTGAATAGAAAGTTAGAAACTGAAGTATTATTGCATCTTTCGAGTTTTAGCAAAGAGAATGCCCAAGGCCTCACTGGAGGTGCGGTGAATTGAAAAAGACTTGCATGGGCTCTACGATAGGAAAGAAGTGATGGAGCGTCAGAGGTCTCGGGTGAACAGGTTGAAAGCAGGCGACCGCAATGCCAAGTTCTTCCAAAAGAGAGCATCACATAGGCGTCGTAAAAACACGATTTTGAAGCTAAAGAAGCTTGATGGTAGCTATGCATCAACGAATGCTGAGATGCGTATCTTGACGCAAGATTTTTATAGGGAGCTCTACACATCTAAGAGCGCTACACACTAGGATCAACACTCCCCCTATATTTTATAGAAAGACAATCCTTGTAACAGAATGAATAACACTAAGCATGGAAACAAGGCATAGCATGTGAGAAGGAAGATAAGGGTACATAACAGATAAACTCACAAGCTACTAATCATATTGGACAAGAATAAGATAAGAGTGATGGCATATGTCTCACACCATATGATAGAAGAAGTCTCCTGGTCTCACACATAGATAACATAAACCAAAGTTCAACGAAAGCAAGGAGACGATGAAAAACAAATGCAAACACTCGCAAATCCTACACTCTCTCCCCCTTTGGCATCTAGACGCCAAAATGGCAGACAGGACACCTAAGACACAAGTGGTAGCTCCCATGCAGAAAGATCAGTCATCAAGCTCCACCTTTTATGCGGCTGGAATAGACTCCTCATCTGAATCAGCCCACTAGTAGCTCTGCTTCTCCATCCAAGTAGCCTCCGGAGTGATGTACTACTCAGAACCACTCGAGATGGTCTCGCCAAGCTTCCTCAGAATCCGCTTGTCACGCTGGCGACTCTCCTTCTGAGCAACGTGAGTCTGAAACTGTCCCTTGGCCTGCATGTAGAACAATGTCTTCATCCTATGTGTGAGATTCTTGGCCCAAGATGGCCTAGTAGACTGTGGGTCATACATATCTTAATTGTCCTCTTCCTCCTCTTCAATCTCATCCTCATCAAGATCCATATGAGCAGCAGCAGGCCCAGTCCTAGTGGTAGTGTTAGCCCACTTGTCCTTCTAATGCAGCCGAATGGGCTCATGATGGATCCAGTTGGGAGCATCAAGGTCTTCTCCTGGAAAGTTATTCTCCCACGTTGTTTGAATCAACAGGAACAAGTAGGGTCCATAAATGGGTCCTTATGATGGAACACAGCAGTCCGAAGCTCGCTCCACATAATGTGAGAAACATCAAGTGGGTCAAGAATTTGAAGCCGCCCTTTCTCACAGACGAGCATCATATCCACAAGATAGGAATGCACCTTGTCCTTGTCTCCCATGCGAGGAAAGAGAGTGTTGCGAAAGATCCGGTGCATGATATCGAGGAACGGGTTGAGTAGAAAAGTTTTCTCACCAGAGGGTAAAGACTTCTCAACATATTAGGGTATAAGCTTCTCCTTGCGTTTAGGTTGTGGGTTGGCATGCGGGCGCAAACCAACGGTCTCATGAAGCCCCTCATCACGAAGGTGCAACAGATCCATGAACTCTTTCAAGTTAGCAGTCATCCTCTCTCCATTGGCCACCCAAGTCATGGTCCGCTTCACATCCGAGTGGAAGTTGACGGAAGCAAAGAACGGATCCACAATCTCGGGATCATAGTCAAGATGGAACGAGATGATATTCTCGATAGCAAATTGCTCCACCATTTCATAGGCTCACCAAAATATGTCGGGTTCTTGCTCAGACGAGCCATGTCAATCCACTGGACAGGAACATAGATATTCTTATTTCCCTTGATTACCTCAATATGAATGAGATTTTGTTGCTTGGTCAAAAATAAGTCATTGCCCTTGGAATGTTCCCTAGGTTTGATATAGGGGTCGATCATCTGGTGAGACTGAAACTCTACTTGAGGCATATCTTCCCAGTTGTTAACTGGCTCCTTGAGCTTGGTTGTGGTTCTCTTGAAGCTGTGTTGCGAGGCATTGGACCCCTCAGGTGTATCTTGATTGCGTAGACACTTTTAACTTGTGTCGCGAGAGGGATTAGAGTGTCTTGAACCAGAACCGGAGCCACCACCTATGACACACAATGCAAACACAAGAGAAGAACGAAAAGGAGTAATTGCAAAGACCAAGGCAAACAACAAAACCATATAGCTGTGAGAATTGGCAGGACAAAATGGGGTTGTTCGAGATCGAGCGGTAGTACCGCAGGTCTTGCGGTAGTAAAATTTTACTACCCCGCCGACCGCGGTAGTACCACTGTGGGCGGTAGTACAGGGGCAGGCACGGAAGAATTTTTTTACTTCCGCCCTAGGAGCGGTAGTACCGTACCAGGAGGTGCGGTAATACCGCACGGGGCGGATTTCAAAAGAACAACAGATTTAAAAAATCAGATCGGTACTACCGTGGATCAAAGCTACCACGTTGTCTCCTAGCAATTAGCAATTCTACCGCACACACACACACTCTCCAACCATCACCTCATGCACAGATTTGGCCAAAAATCACAAGAACAACTCATATTTCCCCCTAAACCTAGATTCAAAAATAGAGAGGCAAAGAGAGAAGAAATAGGGGAAATATCAGGGTCCATGGCAAGAGGAAGAGGTGGGGAACGATCCCACCGGTTGGAATGACAGGAGTGGCCGGAGACCGAGATCCGGCGAGGTCCTCCGGCGCTGTTTGTGGGGAGGAGAGAGAGACGTGAGGGGAAGAGATGAATGGGTATGGGCGAGTTTGAACTCCCCCTGTCTGCTCTTAACCCACACGCGGAACTGACGGCACGGTAGTACCGCAGGTCATTGCGGTAGTACCGCTCCTCGTGCAGCAATAATTTTTTACTTCTATACTAGAGGCGGTAGTACCGCTCCTCAAGCGGAAGTAATTTTTTACTTCTGTGCTGAAGGCGGTAGTACCGTGCCGGGGCCGCTACTGTGCGAGCACACGAGCAACCCAACTCCAGCAGTAGTATCGTGGCATACCACGGTAGTACCGTGCTGCCCACAAAGTGCAGGTTTTGAGAGAAAAAGCCTTTGCACACAAATTCGAAGGAAATATGAAAGACACAAAGGCACGAAGATAAGACAATAGGCTTCGTGCAACAAGGACACTTACGAAAAAGCACAAAAAGAAGCAAATCAAAAGAAGAACATGGTCTAAAATATTAGAGAGGAGAAATGAGGACCAAACATCGAACCACTACCTCTCATGAAGAGAGGGCGGTGTCCGAAGCCACCTATGTTTGAGTCAAATTTGTATGGCACCGCGAAGAACTATCCTTGGGCCCATGACCAAGACTCGTCTTTGAAGCACAGTAACCATCAGAAAAATGGCGGAAGTGAAAGACTTTGATTAGTTTATGCATAACAAGGGGAGATATAATTCATTAAGAGAACTAGACTCCCCCTAAATCCATGCCTACACCTAGACAAGACATAATGATGAGTGTGGTGGGGTTTGCACTAAGTCAATCCACATTGCTCAATGATATTTAGCTCATGCCTTAACTCACGAAATCTTGCTTCATCCAATGGCTTCGTAAAAATATCTGCAAGTTGATCATTAGTGTTGAGATGGATAAGATTGATATCTCCTCGCTTGACGTGTTCCCAGAGGAAGTGATGAATAATATCAATGTTCTTCATCTTGCAATGTTGAACCGGGTTGCTAGAGATCATAATGGCACTTTCATTATCACAGTAAAGAGGCACTTTGTCACAATTGACACCATAATCCTTTAAAGTTTGCCTCATCCAAAGAATTTGTGCATAGCAACTCGCAGGAGCTACATACTCGGCCTCGATGGATGAGAGAGAAACACAGTTTTCTTTCTTTGAATACCAACTTACCAAAGACCGACCAATAAATTGGCATCCTTTGAAAGTGGACTTCCTATCCACATGGTCTCCCGCCCAATCCGAGTGAGTATATCCAATGATACCAAACGAAGCACCCTTGGGATACCATAAGCCAAAGTTTCGGGTATGAGTCAAATATCGAAAGATTCGCTTGACATCCATATGGTGACTCTCCTTAGGTGCGGACTGAAATCGTGCACAAATTCCCACACTTAACATGATATCCGGTCTAGATGCACAAAGGTAAAGCAAGGATCCAATCATGGAGTGATGTACCTTTTGATCCATAGCTTTACCATTGGGATCACTGTCAAGATGGCATTTGAGTGGCATAGGACTATTGGCCTTGGGAGGATTGAGCTCGTCCATCTTGAACCTATTGAGGATGTCTTGAGTGTATTTAGCTTGATTGATGAAGGAACCTTGACTTTGTTCCTTGACTTTGAAACCAAGAAAGAACTTCAACTCTCCCATCATAGACATCTCAAACTTATTTGTCATCAAAGTGGCAAATTCTTCATTGAAAGCTTTGTTAGGAGAACCAAATATAATATCATCAACATATAGTTGGCATATGAACAAGTTCCCGTTGACACTCTTTGTGAAAGGAGTGGGATCAATTTTCTCAATTTCAAACCCACGGTCTTGCAACATCTCGGTAAGGTGCTCATACCACGCACATGGGGCTTGTTTGAGGTCATAGAGAGCCTTATCGAGAACGTATACATGATTGGGGAACTTGGGATCCTCGAACCCGGGAGTTGCTTAACATATACCAACTCCTTAAGACGACCATTAAGAAATGCAGTTTTAACATCCATTTGATATAATTTAAAGTTATGATGAGAAGCATATGCAAGCAACATGCAAATAGATTCAAGGCGAGCAATAGGAGCAAAGGTTTCACTGTAGTCGATACCCTCGACTTGGGAGTAGACTTGTGCCACCAATCTTGTCGTGTTGTGAATGACAATACCGTTTGTATCTTGCTTGTTTATGAAGATCCATTTAGTTCCAATAACATTGTGGTTCTCCTTAGGTCTTGGCACCAATCTCCACACTTGGTTGCGCTTGAAGTTGTTGAGTTCATCGTTCATAGCTTCAACCCACTCCATGTCCTCGAACGCATCTTGTACCTTGAGGGGCTCAATGCAATAAACAAACACGTGATGTTCACAAAAGTTTGTTAATTTTCTACGAATGGTTACCCCTCTTTTCAAGCTGTCGTAGACATTCTCCATCAAATCTTGATTATGTATAAGCTTGGCAGCATTCTTGGCGGCTCGTCTCTCTAAGATTTCCTCCATGGAAAGTTGAGGGACAACATTTTGAGGAGCATTTTCTTGATGATCTTGAGTGCCTTTGTGAACTTGCTCTTGATCTTGAAGAAGATCTTTATCTTGATCTTGCTAGGGGACGTGGACTTGATCTTGGGCATCACTTGGTGAGACACCATCATCAGTAGATTGATCTTGCCCTTGATCTTGTCCATGTAGTAGAGGACCTCCATTTTGTTCTTAGGAAGCGTGTGGGTCTTGTGTTGGTGATGGATCCACTTGAGTGGAACATTGTCCTTCTCCTTCGGTCATAAGGGGTTCCTCGCTGGGTAGGAAGTGTCCCACACCCATTCTTCTTATGGCTTGGGGAGGAATTTCATCACCGACATCACAAAGACCACTTTACTCCACTTGGGAGACATTATTTTCATCAAACTCTGCATTACACATCTCCTCAATGAGTCTGTTGAACTTATTGAGGACACGGTAAGCATGAGAGTTTGTAGCATAACCAACAAATAAGCCCTCTTGAGCTCTAGGTTTGAATTTATACAAACGAACACCCTTTTTGAGAATGAAACACTTACACCCGAACACCCTGAAGTACTTGAGATTGGGCTTGTTACCGGTAAGAATTTCATAAGGAGTCTTGGTTCAAGCCTTTTCGGAGATAGAGCCGATTGGATGCATGGCAAGCTGTGTTGATGGCTTCGGCCCAGAAATTGTACGGAGATTTGAATTCCTCCATCATGGTTCTTGCCGCGTCCATCAACGTCCGGTTCTTTCTCTCGGCAACACCATTTTGTTGAGGGGTATAAGGTGCGGAGTATTGATGCTTGGTCCCCTCGTCATTAAGGAACTCATTCAAGGTGTAGTTCTTAAACTCGGTGCCATTGTCACTTCTTATCATTAGAATATTTGCCTCATGTTGTCGTTGAGCTTCATTTGCAAAGTCGATGACAGTTTGTTGAGTTTCACTCTTCCTCTTGAAGAAATATACCCAAGTGTATCCTGAGTAGTCATCCACGATCACCAAACAATACTTTCTGCCCCCCAAGGCTGTCAAAAGATGCAGGACCAAAGAAATCCATGTGAAGGAGCTCCAAGGGCCTCTTCGAGTAAATGGTAGTCGTGGGGCGGTGAGCAGTCTCATGTAGCTTTCCTTCAATACGAGCATTGCTAGCACGATCTTTGGCAAAACTCACATTTGTTAGTCCAAGGACGTGATCCCCTTTGAGGAGACTTTGCAAAGATCTCATATTGACATGGGCTAGCCAGCGATGTCAGAGCCATCCCACATCAACTTTACCCATTAGGCAAGTCGCGGTCTTAGTGGGTCGCTCCGAGAAGTTCACCACATAGAGACCGTTCTCGACATGTCCAACAAAAGCTACTTTAAGAGTCTTGCTCCACAAAAGGGCCACAGAGTCAATACCAAAGAAGGTACTAAAACCCAGGAGTGCGAGTCAATGAACAGAAAGTAAATTGTATGCGAGAGTCTCAACAAGAATAACATTCTATATGTAGAGTTCCAGAGAGATTATCACCTTGCCAAGACCTAATACCTTTGAAATTGTATCATCGCCAAATGAGACTTGGGTGGCCATGGATGGGTCAGGATGAACGTCCACCACCAAGTCATTGCTTTCGGTCATACGATTTGTCGCTCCACTATCGAGCAACCATGACACTACTATGGAAGCAAACCCCTACAAGAGATCAATGTTTGGTTTTAGGTACCCATTCTTTAATGGGTCCTTTCATGTTATCAACAAGGGTCTTAGGAACCTCAATACATCATTCAATGTACTCATAAGAAGATCCAACATATTTGGCATAAACATGCCCCTCACTAGCACGGCATAAAACATAAGAGGGGTTAAAGTCGCCGGTCTTGTTGGGGTGGGTGGTCTTTCCCTTCTTGGCATTACCAATCACAACTTTGTCTTTCTTCTTCTCATGAGGACCATCTCCTGCTCTTACAAAAGATTCCTTAAGCGGTGGAACTTCCTTGTTGTTCACCTTCTTGTTGTTGTTTGTGGGTGCAAACCCAACTCCTTCTTTTGCAACAACTTCCTTTTGATTACTCAAAAGTTCATTGAGTGTCTTCTCACCTTGCATACACATCACCAAACCCTTTTCAAGCTGCTCTTTTAGCTTAGCATTTTCCTCCACAAGATGTGCATGCTCACAACACAGGTTAGTAGCAGATGCATTATCAATTAGAACAAAAGGAGGACACGTGGCAATTTCCTTAGCGAGTTTTACATGGAATTGATCATGCGACTCCTTAAGAGAGGCATGAGCACACTTCAATGCCTTGTGAGCATTTTCAAGTGTGTCAAGCTCAACCTTGAGTCGATCATGGCCAACCCCTAGTGCAACCTTTTCAGACTCGAGCACATGGTTAAGAACAATAGCATGATCATAATATTTACGTAATTTAGCAAGGTCATCATTTTGTGATTCCTTAAGAGTCATATGAAGACCTTGCTCTTCCTCAAGAGCAATATATAGATCCTCTATCTCATCGGCATAATCACGACTATGGCCTCTCAAATCCTCAAGATATTCTTCTTGAGAATCAATAGTGTCATTGGCCTCACCAAGTTGTTCCAAGAGAGCAACGATGTGCTCCTTGGATTCCCCCTTGAGTTTACACAAGAATTTGTCAAACTCATTTTTATCCTCTTTAGCCTCCTCATGTTCATCCACATAATCTAACAAACACGGAGTGGGAGAAATAGAAGTCTTAATGTTTGAGGTTTTGGCGTTGGAGGTTACCTTGGTGATACCTTTAGCCATGAGGTGTTGGGGAACGTCGCATGGGAAACAAAAAATTTCCTACGCACACGCAAACCTATCCATGGTGATGAGCATCTACGAGAGGGAGAGTGGATCTACATACCCTTGTAGATCGCTAAGCGGGAAGCGTTAAGAAACGCGGTTGGTGTAGTCGAACATCTTCGCGATCCAAATCGCCGAGCGTCCCGCGATCTCATCACGATCCGTCCCGCGATCCAATCACGATCCGTCCCGTGAACTCATCACGATCTGTCCCGCGATCTCATCACGATCTGTCTCACGATCTTGATCACGATCTATCCCGCGAACTCATCACGATCCATTCCGCGATCTCATCACAAACCGTCTCGCGATCTCGATCACGGTCCTTCCGATCTAGCGCCGAACGGACGGCACCTCCGCGTTTAGCACACGTGCAGCTTGATGACGATCTCCACCATCTTGATCCAGCAAGAGGAGGTGGAGAGGAGAGAGAGTTCACCGGCAGCGTGACGGCGCTCCGGTGATGGTGGTGGAGTGATTCCGGCAGGGCTTCGCCTAAGCGCTGCGAAAAACCGATCTAGAGGAGAAACTGTGCACCGGTGAAACGGGTAGCACGTGGCCGGAAATTCTGTCCAAAAACCACCCAATCCACTAGTATATATAGGAGGATAGGAGAGGAGAGGCAGCCAAGGCCTTTGGGTCGGCCGAAATAGGAGGTGGGAGCAATCCTACTTCACCTCCAATCCTAGTTGGAGTAGGATTGCCTCCTATTGGCTGATTTTCCACTTTTTGCTTTAGGACTTTCTCTCCTGCGCCATGGGCCTTTGTGGCTGTTTTCCCAGCCCACTAAGGGCTGGTTATTATTATCCCACAGCCCATGGACCTCTTGGGGTCGAAATACCCCTCCCGGAGGTCCTCCGGTACACTACCGGCACTCCCGGTACAATACCGATACTCCCGGTACACTACCGATGAGCCCGAAACTTTTCCGGAAACCAAACTGGGACTTCCTACATATGAATCTTTACCTCCGGACCATTCCGGAGCTCCTCGCAACGTCCGGGATCTCATCCGGGACTCCGAACAACCTTCGGTCACCACCATACATAACTCTACACTACCGAAACGTCACCGAACCTTAAGTGTGCAGACCCTGCGGGTTCGAGAACTATGTAGACATGACCGAGACACCTCTACGGTCAATAACCAATGGCGGGACCTGGACGTCCACATTGGTTCCTACATATTCTATGAATATCTTTATTTGTCGAACCTCTATGTCAAGGATTCAGTTAATCCCGTATATCGTTCCCTTTGTTCTTCGGTATGTTACTTGCCCGAGATTCGATCGTCGGTATCTCCATACCTAGTTCAACCTCGTTACCGGCAAGTCTCTTTACTCGTTCCGTAATACAAGATCCCGCAACTAACAATTAGTCACATTGCTTGCAAGGCTTATTGTGATGTTGCATTACCGAGTGGGCCCCGAGATACCTCTCCGTTACACGGAGTAACAAATCCCAGTCTCGATCCATGCCAACTCAACAGACACCATCGGAGATACCTGTAGAGCACCTTTATAGTCACTCAGTTACGTTGCGACGTTTGATACACACAAGGCACTCCTCCGATATCCGTGAGTTGCATGATCTCATGGTCATAGGAACATATACTTGACATGCAGAAAACAGTAGCAATAAACTGACACGATCATATGCTATGTTTGTAGTTTGGGTCTTATCCATCACATCATTCTCCTAATGATGTGATCCCGTTATCAAATGACATCTCATGTCCATGGCTAGGAAACCTTAACCATCCTTTGATCAACGAGCTAGTCCATTAGAGGCATACTAGGGACATGGTTTTGTCTATGTATCCACACATGCATTTAAGTCTCCGATCAATACAATTATAGCATGGATAATAAACGATTATCATGAACAAGGAAATATGATAATAACTAATTTATTATTGCCTCTAGGGCATATTTCCAACAAACCTAGCGATGTGGTTCTCATTGGGGGCGTCGAAGAGTGACACCTTTGTTGGGGTAGAGGAAGCAATTGCCCCAGATGACATTGCCATTCCTTCATCGCTTGTGTCTTCATCATCAACATCATCATCCGAGGCATACTCTTCTTGAGCCACCAATACTTTTTGAGGAGCGTTATTGGTGAAGTTGGTCTTGTTGGGGAAGGACTTGGACTTATATTTTGCGAATGAGCTTGCCACCATTGTATTCCCTCTTCTCATATGGGCAATCCACCACAAACTGACTCACATTACCACAGTTGTAGAACATTCTCACACGTTGCTTGCCCTTTGACCCGTTTGAGTTGTTCTTGGAGAAGTTGGGCCTTGTGTTTCTCTTGTTGCCCCAAAATTGCCTGGCCGCAAGGGCCATATGCTCATGATAAGCATATTTGGTGTCCTCGGGGCAACCCTCTTATTCTTGTTCTTCTTCCTCTCGACTGGCCTTGGCCTTCAAAGCAAGGTTGGGGGATGATTTCTTTGACCGTTGGACGCGGGCAAGAGCATTGTCAGCTGTCATGTTCAAGATGATCATTGCAATAAATTCATCCAACACATCACCAGAAGACAAGGTGTGAAAGTCTGGTCTTTGACGGATGATAGCGGACATGGCCTTGTTGTAGGTCATGATGGCCTTTAGAAACTTACGCTTGATCCAAGTATCATCCACATCCTTGCTGCCATGATCTTTGAGGGCAACAATGAAAGCAGTCACCCTTCTATAGAGCTCACGCGGTTCCTCATCCTCTATCATTACAAACTCATCTGAATGATCATGGACAACTTCATAGTTTGACCGTTTAATGCTTGAGCTGCCCTTGTACATGGAGACAATGTGTTCCGAACACTCTTTAGCAATAGTGAAAGGACGCAGGTGAGGTAGGTCTTCAGTGGTAACCGTATCTTGGAGTATGAACAAGGCGGAAGAATTTAGTTGTTTATCCGCTTGTTCTCTTGGAGTGAGGTTGCATGGATCACGAGGGTAGTATCCTTCTTCAATGACTCTCATGAGGTGAATTGAGTTGTGATCTAAATGAGACTTGATACTGAAACCCCAATTAGCAAAGTCATTCTTAACAAGTTTAGGAGGAGGACCGTGATTAACTATACGAGGTGGATGCATCGGTCCTCCATAGACCACTGGAGGGGGAACTGAGGCAAAGCTCACCTGCCCATTAATTCCTTGAGAATGACAATCCTTATCAGCACTAGTCCCCTCCTTACCGGAGTTGACATCCGATGTTGAGTTAGTGGGATTACCCACTTGTACCACATCAGTGGAAAGTTTAAGAGTATCAAGGAATTCTTTGAACATGGATTTGACCTCGGTCGTCACGGAAGATTTGAGATAGGACATGGCCTCATTCAAATCCTCACGAGATACCGTTTTCACTCCCACTACCTTGGGAAGTTCTCCCACATGCTCCTCTTCGCTAGCCATACTCTTCGGGTGGTGAAACCCTTAATAAAGAGACATGGCTCCGATACCAATTGAAAGGATCGATATGGTTGACAAGAGGGGGGCTAATAGGCAACTAACACTTTTTAACTTTTCTTTGACAATTTAGACCTAGCAACAAAAAGGTTGGCTAGATGTGCAACTAGGTGAGCAACCTATATGATGCTAATCACAACAAGCACACGAGCAAGCAAGGGATACAACACAATAATAGATTGCAAGAAGTAAAGGTAAGAGATAACTAAAAGTGGAGCCGGTGGAGATGACGATGTGTTACCGGAGTTCCTTGCCTTGTGAGTAAGTACATCTCCGTTAGAGCGGTGTGGAGGCACAATGCTCCCCAAGAAGCCACTAGAGCCACCGTATTCTCCTCACACCCTCACACAATACGAGATGTCGTGATTCCACTATTGGTGCCCTTGAAGGCGGTGACCTAACCTTTACAACCAAGGTTGGGGCAATCTCCACAACTTAATTGGAAGCTCCCAATGACACCACGAAGCTTCACCACAATTGAATGTGGCTCCAAGGTGACCTCAACCGTCTAGGGTGCTCAAACACCCAGGAGTAACAAGATCCGCAAGGGATTAGTGGGGGGAATCAAATTTCTCTTGGTGGAAGTGTAGATTGGGGCCTTCTCAACCAATCCCTAGAAAATCAAGAAGTTTGATTGGGTAGGGAGAGAGATTGGGCTAAAATGGAGCTTTGAGCCACAATGGAGCTTGGGGAGGGAAGAGGTGGACTTCTTGGGGAAGAAGACCCCCTTTATATAGTGGGGGGTAGGATCCAACCGTTATCCCCACTCTCAGCCCACGCATTGCGGTACTATTGCACGAAGCCATGGTACTACCGCAAGGGACCGCGGTACTACCGCAGCAGGGTGTGGTACTACCGCTAGCACGGTAGTGACCAGACGTAGGCCGATTGGACAAGGCAACTAGCGGTAGAACCGCCGGAGCACTACTACCGCGAGCCCATACGGTACTACCGCATGGTCAGTAAAGACTCGCATAGGAGATGCACGGAAGTAAAAAAATTACTTCCGTGCCTACCTCCGCTGAGGGCGGAGCTGCGAAAAAGTCTGGCATGGTAGTACCAGAAATACATCATGGTACTACCACACGAGGGAAGATGTAAAACGGAACCATGCAGCCTTCACTTTGCACAGACAAGGAACCATGCAGCCTTCACTTTGCACAGACAAGGAAAACGGACTGGAGCTCCATTGAAGCGAAGGAAAGGTGGTGCAATAGAACAGATGTCTACGTGTTCAATCCACCCAAACCTTTCTGAAGCGGCCCCCTCTTAATAGTATGGCTTTCCTACGACTCAAATCCACCAAAAGGAAACGTAGAGAACAACCGTCTTCGATAAACTCCGACGGGCACCGAATCATGTTTTGCCTAGAATTGAGGTATCTGAAATGCTCAATGCACACGATTAGTCCACAAAAGCATTGTCACCAAAACCACTTAGGGATAAATATGCCCTTACAATATCCTTGCAACTCTCTTCGAGTTATTGGTTTGGTTTGGCCAACTAGATTGGTAATTCTTGCAATGGAAGAAGTGCTTGGTTTTGGGTTCAATCTTGTGGTGTCCTCATCCAGTGACATAGTAGGGGTAGCGAGGCACGTATTGTATTGTTGCCATCAAGGGTAACAAGATGGGATTTTCACCATATTGCTTGAGTTTATCCCTCTACATCATGTCATCTTTCTTAATGTGTTACTCTATTCTTCATGAACTTAATACTCTAGATGCAGGCAGGAGTCGGTCGATGTGTGGAGTAATATTAGTAGATGCAGAATCATTTCGGTATACTTGACATGAATGTGATGCCTATATGCATGATCATTGCCTTGGATAACTACATGATTATTCGCTTTTCTATCAATTGCTTGACAGTAATTTGTTTACCCACCATGATATTTGCCTTCAAGAGAGAAGCCTCTAGTGAAACCTATGGCCCCGGGGTCTACTTTCCATAATATACTTTCAGATCTATAAGCAAAAAATACCAAAAATACTTTGCTACAATATATTTACCTTTTACTTTCCGTTCTTGTTTACATCTATATCTATCGGATCTAATCCTTACAAATAATCGTGAAGGGATTGACAACCCCTTTATAGCGTTGGGTGCAAGAGTTTGATTGTTTGTGTAGGTGCAACCATTGGTGACTTTCTTGTTCCTCCTACTGGATTGATACCTTGGTTCTCAAAAATTGAGGGAAATACTTATCTAGTTCACCGCATCACCCTTTCCTCTTGAAGGGAAAACCAACGCACGCTCAAGAGGTAGCAATGAGCCAGATGTGAAGCTGTTTGGTAGCTTCTCGCCTTGTGTTGAGTCCAATTCGATGCCCCCTGTGTTGTCGGGCTTTGATGATGAGGCCTATGTCGAGGTTGTGTCTCCGGTGCTGCGGATCATGCCCGAGCTACAGATGTTGTGTGGGAACATCTTTCACCTCTACCGACGGAGCAACTCAAGTTTGGATCTGCCTAGGCTTCATAGGTAACCCAGGTGCCCTCACCACCACCTGTGGATCCTCGTCAAGTGTCAGACAGCCTAACACTTAGCATCATGGAGCATAGAGTTTCAGATGTTGCTGTCCTTCCCTCTCCTGTGACCATCGAGCAGGTGGTGCCTGTGAGTGGAATGACCATCGAGTCAGGTGTGTTGGCACCCGCTCCAAATTCTAATGCTATCTTCGCAAAGGAACTTTGTGACTTGCTTGCCAGTGTGGAGGTTGCTAGACCTGGTTTGGGTAGGTCAATTGCTCATCTCTTGATGTGGACGCCAATTAGGGGAAAACCAAAGAAGGTCGGGAAAGGCAAGAGTGGCGATATAGGCAAGGCAAATGTGGTTGCTTAATGGATGATCTCCAGTGTCTCAGCTCGTCCTCTTGGATTGGATTATCGTTGTGGTTTGGGAGGAGCACGATGTCTTGTGTCGAGGTGTTCAATTTGGGGTTTCATGCCATGTGAGTAGTTCATTTGTGGTATGTTTGTAATGGTTTTCGACCGGTTTTCCATAATTAACTGGACAATTCTCTTCTTCTTAATTATTTTATGAGGCAAACGTTTTCCTCCATTTTGAAAAGAAAAATACACTAGAGAAGGAACTCATCTTCACTTAGCATGCCATGTTAACAAAGCTCAATTCTGTTGCAAATAATCAACTCATGGATATCTTTTCCGGAAAATGTCCAACCAGCCTCCTCCCCAAACCAATATACCATAACCTGCAGGAAAAAGTGAAAAGAAAAAAACAGATTTGGGGTGACTTGGACTGATCAGATGGGGATGCTATCAGGGAGGGAAAATATGCAGGTAGCAGCCTTGTTGGAGAAGCATCGCCGATGGACATGGTATTCTGAGAGGAAGAAGAGGAAAAGGTGCAAAGGGACAGACAAAGCTTATATACTCCCTTCATACAAAAATACTTGTCATAGGGACGGATGTATCTAAATGCATTTTAGTTTTAGATACATTCATTTTTATTCATTATTGCGGCAAGTAATTCCGAGCGGAGGGAGTACATAGGAGTGCAAAAATTGTACCACACATCCACCATCTGTCGCCACTACTCCCTCGACTGCAATTAATCTTTAGATGAAATAGACGTCTGCTTACCTCCTCTCTTGAAAGACGGCAGATGAACTTCCCTGCATTGGCCGGTATGATTTTCTCTGCATCGATTGGAAAGGCTCGGTCGCCCGGACATGTCACCTATCTCCATCGCTCGCCACTGCGTCATTAGGTGCCATCTCACTCCACAGTGCGCCGCTCCGTGTCGCCTCACTCCTAGTCGTCTCTGGTGCATGCACTCGATCAGATCGAACACACACAAACACACACAAACACACACACACACACACACACCTGCACACCTTGGCCAGCGAAAAAGATTAACGCATCAGCCGCCATGAATGTGTGAATAGAAAGTTAGAGACAGAAGTATTATTTCCTCTTTCGAGTTTTAGCGGAGAGAACGCCCGAGGCCTAATTGGAGGTGTGGCGAATTGAAAAAGACTTGCACGAGCTCTACGATGGGGAAGAAGTGATGCAACGTCAGAGGTCTCGGGTGGACTGGTTGAAAGCAGGCGACCGCAACACCAAGTTCTTCTAGAACAGAGCATCGCATAGGTGTTGTAAACACGATTCTGAAGCTGAAGAAGCCTGATGGTAGCTATGCATCAATGGACGCTGAGATGCGTATCTTGGCGCGGGATTTTTATAGGGAGCTCTACACATCCGAGGGCACTACTAACTTGAACGAAATTCTGCAGCATGTTCAGACCACGGTCACCACAGATAGGAATGCCAAGCTGATGGCGAATTGGATGGACGAGGAGATCGAAAGGGATCTCTTCCAAATGGGTCCTACGGAAGCTCCGGGACTGGACGGATTACCAGCCCTTTTTTATCAAAGACACTGGTCTTTTCTTGAAAATGAGGTTTGCTCGGCAGTGAAAGATTTCTTGAATGGCAAAGAGTTCCCAACTGATTTTAACAATATTGTGCTGGTTTTGATCCCTAAAGTCAATGAACCGGAGCTGCTCTCTCAATTCCGTCCGATAAGCCAATGTAATGTACTATTCAAAATGGTGGCAAAGGTGTTGGCTAACAGGCTAAAGACCATTCTCCTAGTGTTGATTTCTGAGGATCAAAGTGCTTTTGTTCCCGGGCATTTGATCACACACAACATCCTCATCGGGTATGAGTGCACACATGTTGTTCGGTCTAGGAAAAGGAAGAAAGCTCTTTGTGGTGTGAAGCTGGATATGATGAAGGCGTATGACAGGATAGAGTGGATATTGTTGGAAATATGCCCTAGAGGCAATAATAAATTAGTTATTATCATATTTTCTTGTTCATGATAATCGTTTATTATCCATGCTATAATTGTGTTGATCGGAAACTCAGATACATGTGTGGATACATAGACAACACCATGTCCCTAGTATGCCTCTAACAGACTAGCTCGTTGAACAAAGATGGCTATGGTTTCCTAGTCATGGACATGAGATGTCATTTGGTAACGGGATCTCATCATTAGGAGAATGTTGTGATGGACAAGACCCAAACTACAAATGTAGCATATGATCGTGTCAGTTTATTGCTACTGTTTTCTACATGTCGAGTATGTGTTCCTATGACCATGAGATCATGCAACTCACTAACACCGGAGGAGTGCCTTGTGTGTATCAAATGTCGCAACGTAACTGGGTGACTATAAAGATACTCTATAGGTATCTCCGAGGGTGTCTGTTGGGTTGGCATGGATCAAGACTGGGATTTGTTACTCCGTGTGACGGAGAGGTATCTCAGGGCCTACTCGGTAATACAACATCACAATAAGCCTTGCAAGCAATGTGACTATGTGTTAGTCGCGGGATCTTGTATTACGGAACGAGTAAATATACTTGCCGGTAACGAGGTTGCCTAGGTATGGAGATGCGGACGATCGAATCTCGGGCAAGTAACATATCGAAGAACAAAGGGAACATCATACGGGATTAACTGAATCCTTGACATAGAGGTTTGACCGATAAAGATCTTCATAGAATATGTAGGAACCAATATGGGCAGCCAGGTCCCGCTATTGGTTATTGACCGTAGAGATGTCTCGGTCATGTCTACATAGTTCTTGAACCCGCAGGGTCTGCACACTTAAGGTTTGGTGACGTTTCTGTAGTATAGAGTTATGCGTGGTGGTGACCGAAGGTTTTTTTGGAGTCCCGGATGAGATCTCGGACGTCACGAGGAGCTCCGGAATGGTCCGGAGGTAATGATTCATATATAGGAAATCCTGTTTTGGTCGCCGGAAAAGTTTCAGGCTCATTGGTAGTGTACCGGGAGTGCCGATAGTGTACCGGGAGACCACCGGGAGGGGTATTTCGACCCCAGAGGCTTCATGGGCTGTGGGAGAGTGAATATCAGCCCTTTGTGGGATGGTGGAAGTCCCACACAAGGCCCATGCGTCTAGGGAAAGAAAATCCCAAAGGGAAAAGTGGAAAAAAGGTTTAAAAAAAGGGGAGGAATCCTAGTCCTACTAGGATTGGAGGAGGAGTCCTCCCCTCCTCCCCACTTCGGCCGAACAAAAGGAGGCTTGGCCCTTGCGCCAAGGCCTCTCCTCCCTCCCTCCTATATATACTGGTGGTTTTAGGGGGTTTGCACAAGATTTTTCAGCCATGTGCTACCCATTCCTCCAGTGCATAGTTTCTCCTCTAGATCGGATTTCTGCAGTGCTTAGGCAAAGCCCTGCCGGAATAGCTCCACCACCATCACCGGAGCGCCGTCATGCTGTCGGAGAACTCTTATACCTCTCCGCTCCCTCTTGCTGGATCAAGAAGGCAGAGATCGTCATCAAGCTGTACGTGTGCTGAACGCGGAGGTATCGTCCGTTCGGTGCTAGATCGGAAGGACCGTGATCAAGATCGCGAGACGGATCGTGATGAGATCGCGGGACGGATCGTGATGAGTTCGCGGGACGGATCGTGATTGGATTGCGGAACGGATCATGATGAGATCGCGGGACGCTCGGCGATTTGGATCGCGAAGACGTTTGACTACACCAACCGCGTTTCTTAACACTTCCCGCTTAGCAATCTACAAGGGTATGTAGATCCACTCTCCCTCTCGTAGATGCTCCTCACCATGGATAGATCTTGCGTGTTCATAGGAAAATTTTTGTTTCCCATGCGACGTTCCCCAACAGATATTTCTTGAGAATATAATGAGTAAGATGGGTTTATCCAATGAGTGGATCCAAATCATTATGAGGTGTGTTAGCTCAATAAACTTCTCTGTTTGATTAAATGGTGACACCTCGGAGAAATTCATGTCGTCGAGAGGGCTCTGACAGGGTGACCCTCTATCTTCGTACTTGTTCCTTTTTCGTGTTGAGGATTTCTCAACGCTACTAAAGAAGGTATAGGAGGAGTGAAGGATTAGAGGTGTGGAGTTTGGGAGGGACGGCCCTCACATCACACATCTTCTAACATAGTGTTCCTGTAGGCCTCCAAGGATAGCCTGCTTGAGCTTCACCGCATTCTGAATATCTATGAGCTTGCCTCCGGACAAAAGGTGAATTATTAGAAATCCTCTATCTTCTTTGGGAAGGGTTGCGACGCGGATACTAAGCTAGTTCTGAAGGAGGCCATTGGCATTGAGCATGAGGCCCTAAATGAGAGGTATCTGGGTTTACCTACAATGGTAGGTTGCTCGAAGGATGGATGCTTCAAGTATGTGACTGAGAGATCAGTTGCAAAGACACATGGATGGAAAGGACAAGGGTTATTGAAAGCGGGTAGAGAGGTTCTAGTCAAGTCAGTCCTCCAAGCAACTCCTACGTATCCTATGAGATGCTTCCAATTCGCCAAAAAAACATGCCGGAACCTAACATGAATCTCTTCAAAATTTTGGTGGGGAGTAGAGCATGGGAAACGCAAGGTGCACTGGATTGGATGAAATAAGATGTGCTAGAGGAAGAGGACTGAAGCTATGGGATTCCGTGACTTTAAGGCATTCAACCAGTCGTTGTTAGCCAAGCAGGCATGGCGGCTTCTTACCAACACTAATTCACTTTGTGCACGAGTTTTGAAAGCAAGGTATTACCAGGACACTGACTTCATGGAAGCGACATGCCCGAAGAAGGCCTCCTACACTCGGGGCGTGTTTGGTTCGTTTTTGCTATAGTACCTGCATTGCATACCCATCTCCAGCCAGCCTGGTTCTTCATATACAGCCTCATATGCAGCATATGCAACCTTTTTGGTTGCCTGCATCGCATGAGGGGGCACTTACCCCCCCCTGCTTTTTGGTTGTCGTTTTTGTGCTTAGGGTGTGAGAAAATGCAAACTTCTATTGTTTGGTTGCAAACAGCATTTGTGTTCTGCTCACCCCAATCAAATGTGATGTCCTTACCACCACATGATCATCACAAAGCAAGCAACGGAAATCACAACAAACTACTTAGATTAACAGCAAACAACTTAGATTAAACAAAGCAAGCAACGGAAATGACAGCAACAACAAACTTAGATTAACAATAGGGGCATCCTCCTTCCCTGTTCCGCGCCATGGTGCCACTCCTAGCCAAAATATTAACAAGTTCACAACACAAGTACCATAAGTTCTAGTGAGACAACATAACAAGTTCAACACTAAGACCTAAATTAACTACATTGCATGCTCAATGTTACCAACGCAGTTGTGCTTGCTGCAACGAAACCTGCACATGATCAAGGAGTCATGGTTGTAGATTTGGACCTTCAGGACGAGTCCTAAGATGCGCAGAACGAGGAGGTCGCCGGGGACGATCCGATGGCGGCGGCAGAAGTAGTTCCAGCCCTGGCCAAGCACAGTGTGCCCCTTGAAGTTCTGGACCTGCACCCAGAACTTGCACCACTTGTTCGCCGAGAGCCTGACCATGCATGGGAGCCGCCTAATGACCAGCCACTCGTTCATCACCTCCGCGAACTTGCGAGGGATGACAAGCATGGCGAGGTCTTCGGCATCCTTGATCTGCTGGTAGAAGCGCAGCGGCTCCTGGGCCCCCTTCTCGTGGCCGGTCCTCGAAGATCGTCCCCTTAAACGAGGCAGGCTCATGAAGGCGACCCTGCTAGGCAGGTCCACCCTCTTGAGCCACCCGTTTGTGAGGATGAGATCCTCAGCGCCCACAACTCCGGCTGCCACCTGAGCTCCTCTACCCGCCACGTCCCAGTCAGTCTTCAATATCTTGTCAGGTAAGGTGACAAGTATTAGAGGTGCTTGCAAAATGAACAACCACTGATCGGTGGCATTAGCACTTCTGCAAATGCCACTGATCAGTTGCACTAGCACAACAACATTTGGTACTGCTCAGAGACATTTGCCCAAGAGCAAATGCCACTGATCAGTGCACAAACTCTTTTCCAAATGCCACTTATCAATGGCACTTGCTCTTGAGCAAATACCACTGATCAGTGCCATCTTATCTTCTGCAACTGCCACTCATCAGTGCACTATCCTAAGCATGAAGACATCTAAAAATAGCACCCATGTGCACCCATGCACATTTGGCAGCATCCAAAAATGGTCCTACTACATGAACGTATAACAATCTAGAGCATGCAACACAAACCCTAGCTTGAACATGTATGTAGCAACTTGAACAACAACATGAACATGATCCTAGCTTCAAAATGAACATGCCATTTGCTTGAACACAGATCGTAGCAAGATCCTGGCAACACCCTAGCACTAGCAGAAGGACATTATCCTAGAACACACACTATAGCAAACATGAACAGATCGGTTTGATTCGATTCGATTGGGATAGAATCGAATCGGATCTACTCGAATTCTACAAAAGCAGTAGCACATGCCTAATAAATAAACCCCTAATCTACATCTACGAGCAAGCATTGGGGATTCTTTGACTCACCGGAGCTTGCGCAGTCGCAGCGAACCGAGCCGGGGTAAAAACCCCGGAGGGAAGGAGAGAGGTGGCGGAGCAGAGGAGGAGCCGGCCCTGGCGACGGCCGGCAACATCGGCCCCGTGCTCATGGCCACACCGGAGGTCGAGGAGGACAGCCCGCCGACAGGAGAAAACCCTTGGACTGGGGTCAAGAAAACCCCCCTGTCCAATGGGGTCCCAAGAAGTGGCGGCTCTGTGGATGACACCGGCGCCGAGCCCAGGACCACGAGATCCGGAACCGGCGGCGAAGCAGGAACGGTCGGCACCGCATTGGCCGACCCTCGTGGTGGTCGGCAGCAGATGCAGGACGGTGCTCGCAGCGCCGACGCCAGATCCCTGCCCGAGTTCACGAGCCCGGCCACCCAGCGGTTCTGGATGCTGGCGATGCGCTTGTCGATGGGGTTCAGAGGACGGCGCGGTGGTGGGCGAGGCGGAGCCATCGGAGGAGAGGATAGGGAGGGCGGTGAGGTAGAGAGGTGGGAACAGTGCGGGGGCGGTGATATGAGAGTGGGTGGGGAGTTATGAGACGTCCCCTTTTATCTCCTACGCTCCCCGAGGAGTCCAACCTCCTCGCATGCGTGACCACGCCGAGTCAGGCTCACGAGAAATTCGGCAGTTTCCGTCGGGCCAGGCTCAAGCCTGCTTTAATGTTCGTGCGGACCACGGATCGCATACAGCCCAACCAACCAAACAGACCACGCACATCTGGCATGGACCTGGTTGGGTTGCATGCGGGGAACCAAGCGCACCCTTGGCGCAGTATCATTTTTGGACGAGAGCTTCTTCAGGCGGGTCTTGTTTGGTGTATTGGGAGTGGGCATAGCGTCAATGTATGGTCCGACAGCTGGATTCCCAGGACGGGTTCAAGGAGGCCACTGGGCGCTCTTGACAACACGAATGTTGAGGTGGTTGCGGACCTGTTGGACTACTCGGGTAAGAACTGGGACAAAGCTTTAGTTGAGCGGACATTTCTCCCTGCTGATGTGATGGACGTGTTGCAAGTGCCGCTGGGAGGGGCTAGACGTGAGGATGTTCAGGCTTGGAATCACACCAAAAATGGCATTTTTACCGTCCGGTCAGCCTACAATTTAGCGTTGGACCTGAAACGACTGCAGACCGGCGCGCCGGAGTCATCTTTGTCCACGGCAGAGCACAAGGGCTGGCTTGATCTTTGGGACACCAATGTCCCAGCAAAATTCAAAATACACGTCTGGAGGCTGGCTAGGAATGGGCTGGCCGTGGGCGCTGAATTGTCTCGGTGCCACATCCGGTGTCCAGTTTGCCAGAGAGAAGAAACACTGTTGGGCATACGCTAAACACTGTTGGGCATTAATCAACAAGGAGAGAGGAGACGATGTATTTTCTCCACCGAAGAACATCGCCTCGCAACAAATGCTCAAATTGTGGATGCTTGACTGGTTTGGGGCAGCATGCGCTGCTGATAAGAGTGTGATGATGATGGTTCTATACCACATGTGGCTGGCGAGGAACGCCACTCGGGATGGGAAGCTCATAGAAGATGCTCGTTTTTTGGTCGAACGTGTTTGGAGACTGCTGGAGGAGTGGGCTAGTGCACACGCGCCACCGGTCGACGCACGCGGAGGGAAGCCGACGAAGCTTTGGCAACCCCCTGTCCAAGGATGGCTCAAAGTGAATTGTGATGGTGCAACGGCAAAGATGCAAGGAGCGGGAGGTGGTGCCGTCACTCGTGATGATGATGGCATGTTTGTGGCAGGTACATGTCATTTTTCCCATCTATCACCGATTCGGAACAATCCGAGCTGTTGGCTTGCAGACGAGGTGTCGAGTTGGCACTAGAAGTGGGAGCGCGCAGGGTCGTCCTGGAGTCTGATAACCAGGGTGCAATGCTTGCGTTGACGAATAATGAGATGGACAGGTCACAACTCGGACATCTTATCGAGGAAATCAAAGAGCTTCTCATGTCGTTGGATGAGGTCAAGGTGTGTTGGGCTAAACGTTCTGCAAACTCTGCGGCACATAATCTAGCTAGAGTTGGCTACCTTAATAAGCTATGTAAGACTTGGTTCTCCGTTTCTCTGGACTGTGTTCGTGAGGTTATTGCGGGAGAGGCAGGAGCGAACTAGGTAACAAAAAGGCAGCAAAGTTTCTATCTCAAAAAAAAAAGTTTCAGCGAAGCGGTTTCGATCAGATGATAGAAAGTGAATGTGTGAATAGAAAGTTAGAAACTGTTGGTTGGATCAAGCCGCCTCCGTGTCACCCGCATCACGTGCAAGGGATGGATCCTCGAAGATTGATCGTCCGCCTCTCGTGTCCCGTTGACCTCCCTCTCGCAGAGACAGGCGTTTTTTTCATGGGGTTAGCGACAGACACTTTTTTTCATGAGGTACCGATAGGCGCTCCTATGTGCTGCGTTTTGTGGCGAATAGCGAGCGCGACGTACACGAGGCGCGCGACTGGGCCGGCCCACTACGAGACACCACGAGTTGTGTTTACAGCAGCAAAAATGGCAAAATCGAAGATGACGTTGCAAGAAATCCTGCCCGTGAACTCGCTTTGCTCCACGAGCGCTGCTAACCACTAGAGGGAGCAACTAGGAAGCGCTCCTTCGGAAGCCTTCAACGATCACATCGACGTGTCGCCACTTAGCGCGTTTTCAGACGTCGTCACGTGTCGTTCTCTGAGTGTTTTCTTTGGATTTTTTTTTAGTTTTTTGCACACGTTTTCGGCTTTTTAATTCGGTTTTTCTAATTTTTTTGGGTTTCGGTTTTCATCTGTCTTTCTTAGCTTTTGAACGGAAAAAAATAAATTTTTGCACGAAAAACGTGTTTTCTGTTTTTTTGTGAGAGGCACGGTTTTGCTTCCGCAAAAGGCACGGTCATGCCTCGTATTTTTCTTTTTTCATTTTTTTACGAGAGGCGTGGTTTTTCTTCCGTGAGAGGCACGGTATTGTCTCCGTGAAAGTCACGGTTTGCTTTCGCGAGAGACATGACCGTGCCTCTCGTAAAGGAAAAATTGTGTTTTTTTTAGAGACATGACCGAAAAAAGAAAAATGCGATTTTTTCGCGAGAGGCATGGTTTTTCATCCGCGAGAGGCACGGCCGTGCCTCTCGGCAACGGAAAAATGTGTTTTTTTATCACGAGAGGCACGGTTTTTCTGGATAAAAAATTCATCAAAATCTATCAACATGAAATCTAGTTTTGAAGATCTCGACGCAAGGAACCCAACAGGAAAACAGTTCGAGATTTGAACACACTTTAAGAGATAAAACATTTTGAAAATATAGATCTACAGAAACAAGCAAAACTCTCAGGTTGCGACAAGTGACATACATGCAGTACGTCACTTGTCGAAACCAGGTGGGAGTGATCTTTAAAATGTGTACCGCCAATTAATGATCTTGCCACTGGAGCTAACGGCTACATCTGAACAAAATCACATCGCAACCTTATTCCAAAAATTACTATTGCGGGATATTTCCTGTTGCATGTTATTTTCTATACATCAACAATAGCATATATCTTTCCTACTTATAAAGGTTGGAACTGGTGGTGAGTTCACATATAGTAGCACATAAATAAATAAATACACTACCCACATGCTAGACTAGCAATCTTTCAAGAAAAAAATAAACAAATGTTACTTTTACTATGTGTGATAGCTATCTCAAATAAACCAATACACTGCTATCCTAATTTGGGAATAACATTCTTGTAAAAACACAAATTATAAATTCAAGTATGCCTCCAATTCAAAATCATGATCTTGATTTTAGTTTCTCCTCTCAGTCAATTCTTTCGGTTCCATATCATAGCAAATGAGGGCAAACAAATTACAATTCAATGCGACGATTTAACTTACTCACGCCCATTCTCCCTATGTTCAAAATTCAAAATCTATCTGACTACTTTTTCTACTTATTTTCCTACTTATAAAGGTTGGAGTTGGTGGTGAGTTTACATGTGGGACCATACAAATAAAAAAATACACTACCCACATGCTAGACTAACAACCTTCCAAAAGACAAATAAAGAAATATTACTTTTACTATGTGTGACACATATCTCAAATAAATCAATACACTGCTATCCTAATTTGGGAATAACATTCTTGTAAAAACACAAATTATAAATTCAAGTATGCCTCCAATTCAAAATCATGGTCTTGATTTTAGTTTCTTCTCTCAGCCAATTCTTTTGGTTCCACGTCATAGCAGACGAGGGTAAATAAATTATAATTCAACGCGGCGATTTAACTTACTTATGCCCATTCTCCTATGTTCAGAATTCAAAATCTATCTCACTATAAATCTTATGGAGGACCTGCTATGGTCGTTCGAGACTCTTTCGCAACAACACCATGATCTTTTGTTATGTTCATGCTCTCTTTTTAATGGTGAACCTTGCAACAGCCGCTAGACACCATCATCTTATGATAATCTCTTAAGCCCATGGTAATTCCTTATTTATTATTGCTTCATAGCAACACACGGGGATTATGCTAGTATTTTTAAAATTTTGAACACAATTCAGAAAACACGAAATGATGTTTGCAGAAATGTGAACAAATATATTTTTGAAAAAATTGTGAAGTGATAATATTTTTTACTTTGGATCTTTCCTACTTATAAAGGTTGGAGTTGGTGGTGAGTTCACATGTGGGACCACACAAATAAACAAATACACTACCCACATGCTAGACTAGCAACCTTCAAGAGACAAATAAACAAATTTTACTTTTACTATGCCTGACACCTATCTCAAATAAACCAATACAGTGATATCCTAATTTGGGAATAACATTCTTGTAAAAACACAAATTATAAATTCAAGTATGCCTCCAATTCAAAATCATGGTCTTGATTTTAGTTTCTCCTCTCAGCCAATTCTTTCGGTTTCATGTCATAACAGACGAGGGTAAACAAATTACAATTCAATGTGGCGATTGAACTTACTCACGCGCATTCTCCTATGTTAAAAATTCAAAATCTATCTCACTATAAATCTTATGGAGGACCTGCTATGGTCGCTCGAGACTCTTTTCGCAACTACACCATGATCTTTTGTTATGTTCACGCTCTCTTTTTAAAGGTGAACCTTGCAACAGCCGCCAGACACCATCATCTTATGATGATCTCCTAAGCCCATGGCAATTCCTTGTTTATTATTGCTTCGTAGCAACGCACGGGCATTGTGCTAGTATTTTTAAAAATTTGAACACAATTCAAAAAACATGAAAGGATTTTTGCAGAAATGTGAACAAATATATTTTTTTTAAAATTGTGAATTGATATTTTTTACTTTGGGTTAATTTCTAAAATATATTGAAGAACATTTTAAACTTTCAAATATCGAACAATTTTCAAAAGAATAAATAAAATTTGAAGTTCCAGACATTTTAATCATTTGAGATTAAAATTTGAAGCTTTGAACATATTTTGAGAAAAGTCAGGACTTTTTTGAAACCTAAAAATGTAAGGATTTGTGAACAAAACATTTAAAACTCTAACATTTTTTGAAAACGTGAACAGATTAGGGAATCTCAAAATTTTATTTCAAAAAAAATGGAAACAAAATGAGAACATTTATTGAAACTACAAACATTTTTTTAAGATGGGAAAAAAATTAAAAATGCAAATATTTTCGAAATTATAAAGTTATTTTTCAAACAAGAACATTCTTTTAAACTTAAGAACTTCTTTATATTTGGGAACAAAACAGCAGAAGTAGCGTGAAATTTTTTCAAATTTCTGAACAATATTTTTGGAAACTATACATTAAAAAATATTTTTAAATCATGTGGATTTCTTGTAAAATGGGAAAAAATTCGAAATGCGGGAACATTTGATTTAATGAAAGAACTTTTTTTGCAATTTGCGAACAATTTTCAAATGCAGGAACATTTGATTTAATGAAAGAACATTTTTTGAAAATTCTGAACAAAAGCATTCGCAACATTGTTTGAGAAAACAAGAACAGTTTTTGAAAATCCGGAACATTCTTTCAATTTATGAACAATTTTTGTAAAGCGATAGCTTTTTATAAAAGCAAGAAAAAATTTCATAATTTAAGATTTCTTTTTTAAAAATGAACTTAGCTTTAAAAAGATAAAAATAAACTTGAAAAAGAAAAAGGAAAATGGAAGAAAAAGTAAGAGAAACGAGAAAAGGAAAAAGGAAAGAAGAAATAAAAAAATCTGAACCAATTTTTGGAAATTAGTTCAGAAATTATTTCGAACGTTTTTTAAAAAGAAGCAAAAAGTATTGAAAATCTAATTTCAAATTTCAGGACATAATTTGAAAACTGGAACAATTGTCATATTCATGAGCAAATTGTGAATTGCAAATTTTTTCTAAAACTATGACAACAAAAAATTATTTTTTACAAAAAAATACAAACTTTTTTGAAATTTCTGAACATCTATTGAAAAGGGAATATAAACTTGAAAAATATAAATAAATAATGAAAGGAAATTAAAATGGAAAGAAAAGAAATTAGGAAAGGACAAAAAAACTGTATGGAAAAACAAAGAAAAACCAACAATGAAAAAGTAAGAGGAAACTTCGCTAGAAACCTCTAGTAGGTTTCCCAAACCAGAATAAACCGTTTGAAAACATCTAGAAGGTTCTCAAAACTGATAGAAAACGCCCGAAATAACTACTCTGAACTTTTATAATAGGCCCGGCCCACCAAGCGTGTTTTCTACAACGTCTGTGGGAAGCTCCGCCAGTTTGACGCAGAATGCTTCAAATTGGGAATTCCCCTCACGTTAGCGATTTGTGTATGTCTCCCGTGCGGTGCTAGCCAAATGCGCTGGAAGATAAGGCCTGGAAGACCACATGCCTCCGATTTTTCTTCTGAAGTAGCTGCCCTTTAGGACAATTGGCTCAGAAAAAGACTGCGCTAAAGGATGAATTTTACAGCACATCTAATGAACCAGATAAACCAGATGATGCAAATGGACCGCCATAATTTGCTAATTCCTGATAGGGTTAGGTTTAGGCTCAGTTATGCTGTCCCAAATTACACTTTTTCCTGTTAATGCATACGCAAGGATAGCTATGGACATTTCATCTAAATTAGAAGGACTGGGCACGCTTTGTTGCGTTGTTAGTTTAAAAAACTTAAGCACTTTGTTTTAAAATATAATGTGTATTACTTTTTAAAATGTCAAACCTTTTAAATTTGATTAGATTTGTAGATAAATATATCAAAGTCTATCACTAGTAGAAAACAGGGCTTTGGTCCAGGCCGGGCCAGCCCGTTAGTCCCGGTTCAGTCACGAACCGGAACCAATGGGGGCAACGGTCCCGGTTCGTGAGGCCAAGGGCCGGCCGGGCCACGTGGGGCAAAGGTCTCGGTTCGTCGGACCCCTTTGGTCCCGGTTCCATATACGAACCGGGACCAATGTGCCTCGCTCCTGGTCCTCAACCATTGAACACGGTTCGTGTCTGGAACCGGTACCAAAGGGGGTCCTTTAGTCCCGGTTCCAGCCACGAACCGTGACCAACGAGATGCCTATATATACCTCCTCGTCGGCGAGCAGAGCACTCCACACTGCTCTGTTTTTCTGGCCGGCGAGGGAAGAGCTTTGTGGTGCTCTAGCTCACCTCCTGTGCACATGAAGTTTTCGATGAAATGCCCAAGCCACATTTAAGCTTTCTCCTCTCGAAGCTCCTTGTCCAACCTCCATTTTTCTCAAGATTTGTCTAGGTTTGGCGGTCCGTCCTATCCCGTCCCCGTCCTCACCGCCGTCGATCACACGCGCCCATCTCGGTGCCGGCACCACCGTGGTTAGCCTTTTCTTCTTATCTTCTTTGTAAAAGAATTTTTTTTACTTGTATGATTTAGATAGATATTTGTGTAATTTTCTTACTTTTATTATTGTATTTATTTTGTTCACTATTGTACTTTGGCTTTAATGTGATGATGAATTTCTATTAATTTGGTCACTTCTGTATTTTATGATATGTTGTAATGGTTTTTAATACACTTTATTATATAACGCACGCAGATGAACCGGCAATGGATGTACGGTGACCGACGCACCTCCGAGTATATTAAGGGTCTGCATAATTTTCTCGAAGCGGCTGACGCAAACAAGCAGAATGGTTTTATTCATTGTCCATGTACTGTCTGTGAGAATACGAAGGTTTTCTCCAACTCTAAAACCCTTCACTTCCACCTGCTTGAGAAGGGTTTTATGCCACACTATAATGTTTGGACCAAGCACGGAGAAAGAGGGATTATGATGGAGGACAACAAAGAAGAAGAGGATGATGACAACTATGTGCCTCCTGAATACGGTGAGGCTACAACGGGGGAAGATGAAGATCAAGAGGAACCAGACGATGTGCCCGATGATGATCTTCGCCGGGTCATTGTTGATGCAAAGAGACAATGCGAAAGTGAAAAGGAGAAGTTGAAGTTCGATCGCATGCTAGAGGGTCACAAAAAAGGGTTGTACCCCAATTGCGAAGATGGCAACACAAAGCTCGGTACCACACTGGAATTGCTACAGTGGAAGGCAGAGAATAGTGTACCTGACAAAGGATTTGAGAAGCTACTGAAAATACTGAAGAACAAGCTTCCAAAGGATAACGAATTGCCCGACAGTACGTACGCGACAAAGAAGGTTGTATGCCCTCTAGGAGTGGAGGTGCAGAAGATACATGCATGCCCTAATGACTTCATCCTCTACCGCGGTGCGTACGAGGATTTGAACACATGCTCGGTATCTGGTGCATTGCGGTATAAGATCAGACGAGATGACCCTGGTGATGTTGACGGCGAGCGTCCCAGGAAGAGGGTTCCTGCCAAAGTGATGTGGTATGCTCCTATAATACCACGATTGAAACATCTGTTCAGAAACAAAGAGCATGCCAAGTCGATGTGATGGCACAAAGAGGACCGTAAGAAAGACGGGAAGTTGAGAGCACCCGCTGACGGGTCGCGGTGGAGAAAGATCGAGAGAAAGTGGAGCGGCTTTACAGGTGACCCAAGGAACGTATGGTTTGGTTTAAGTGCAGATGGCGTTAATCCTTTTGGGAATCAGAGCAGCAAGCATAGCACATGGCATGTGACTCTATGTATGTATAACCTTCCTCCTTGGTTGTGCATGAAGCGGAAGTTCATTATGATGCCAGTGCTCATCCAAGGCCCTAAGCAACTCGGTAATGACATTGATGTGTACCTAAGGCCATTAGTTGATGAACTTTTACAGCTATGGAATGGAAGAGGTGTACGTTTGTGGGATGAGAATGATCAGGAGGAATTTGACCTACATGCATTGTTGTTTGTAACCATCAATGATTGGCCTGCTCTTAGTAACCTTTCAGGATAGCCAAACAAGGGATACCGCGCATGCACACACTATTTAGATGACACCGACAGTATATATTTGGAAAAATGCAGGAAGAATGTGTACCTGGGGCATCGTCGATTTCGTCCGACCAACCATCAATGACGAAAGAAAGGAAAGCATTTCAAAGGTGAGGCAGATCACTGGAAGAAGCCCGCTCTCCATACTGGTGATCATATACTTGCTATGGTCAATGATTTACAAGTAATCTTTGAAAAGGGTCCCGGCAGACTATCTGTTCCAAATGACGCTAAGGGACGCGCACCCATGTGGAAGAAGAAATCTATATTTTGGGACCTACCCTATTGGAAAGACCTAGAGGTCCGCTCTGCGATCAACGTGATGCACGTGACAACGAATCTTTGCGTGAACCTGCTAGGCTTCTTGGAGTGTATGGGAAGACAAAAGATACACCGGAGGCATGCAAGGAACAGCAACGTGTGCATGAAAAAGACGGCATGCATCCAGAGCAGTATGAAGGTCCTGCCAGCTACGCTCTTACCAAAGAAGAGAAGGAAATCTTCTTTGAATGCCTACTCAATATGAAGGTCCCGTTTGGCTTCTCGTCGAATATAAAGGGAATAATACATATGGCAGAGAAAAAGTTCCAAAACCTAAAGTCTCATGACTGCCACGTGATTATGACGCAACTGCTTCCGGTTGCATTGAGGGGGCTTCTAGCAGAAAACGTTTCGATTAGCCATTGTGAAGCTATGTGCATTCCTCAATGCAATCTCTCAGAAGGTGATCGATCCAGAAATCCTGCCAAGGTTAAGGAGTGATTTGGTGCAATGTCTTGTTAGTTTCGAGCTGGTGTTCCCACCGTCCTTCTTCAATATCATGACGCATGTCCTAGTTCATCTAGTCGACGAGATTGTCATTCTCGGCCCTGTATTTCTACACAATATGTTCCCCTTTGAGAGTTTCATGGGAGTCTTAGATAAATATATTCGTAACCACGCTAGGCCAGAAGGAAGCATCTCCATGGGCCATCAAATAGAGGATGTCATTGGGTTTTGTGTTGACTTCATTCCTGACCTTAAGAAGATTGGTCTCCCTCAATCGCGTATGAGGGGAGACTGACTGGAAAAGGCATGCTAGGAGTAGACTCAATAATATCTAGGGACGGGCATTCTTGGTCTCAAGCACACTACACAGTTCTATAGAATTCTACCTTGGTGACCCGGTATGTCGATGAACACAAGAATATTCTGCGCTCCAAACACCCGAAGCAGTGTGACGACTGGATTACATGTGAACACATCAGGACTTTCGGTAGTTGGTTGCAAACACGTTTCATGCGTGACAACACTGTTTCTGATGAGCTGTACTCGTTGTCCAGGGGACTATCTTTGACTGTAATGACTTACAAAGGGTACGAGATAAATGGGAATACATTTTACACGATCGCCGAGGATCAAAAGAGCACCAACCAAAACAGCGGTGTCCCCTTTGATGCAGCAACCAAGAGAGGAAAGGACACATATTATGGTTACATAGTGGACATATGGGAACTTGACTATGGACATGATTTGAAGGTCCCTTTGTTTCAGTGCAAATGGGTCAACCTGTCAAGAAGAGGGGGACAGGAAGATCTACAGTATGAAATGACAATAGTGGATCTGAACGATCTTGGGAACACAAACGAACCATTCGTCCTAGCCAATGATGTGGTGCAGGTTTTGTATGTGAAGGACATGTCTACCAAACCAAGAAAAAGAAAAGATAAGGAAGCGAATACATCATACGATGAGCCAAAGCGCCACATAGTTCTTTAAGGAAAAAGAGACATCGTGGGATTGGAGGGCAAGACAGACATGTCTGAAGATTATGAAAAGTTTCATGAAATTCCTCCCTTCAAAGTCAAGGCTGGCCCAAACACCTTGTTAAACGATGAAGATTATCCATGGTTACGGAGCAATAAGCAAAGGACACAAACGAAGAAAAGGTGAAGAGTTTCTTTCCACAACTATATCATTGCAGTTACATGTGAAGAAATGGAATGACTTTTGTAACACATGAGTTTTCGTCTCAAAACCCTTATACTTTGAAAGAGATGGTCCATTTTGTACACGAAGTGCATCCAGTTTTTGCTGTAACCCTCTCAACTTTATATAACATGCTATATGGATGAAATGATGACACCATGCTAACTTTCAACCTTTTCAGAGTTCATTTGAAGTGCTTTTCAATTTCAGGTCATTTAGTTCAAAAAATCAGTAAGTGCATGAAAAATACCAAATGAAGTCAGAAGGGGTTGAAAATTGATGATGTGGTTTTAAATGTTGCATTTTGAACACACAAAAAGTATGGAGTTCAAATAAGTTCAAAAAAATGAAAACCCGTTGTAACAGACGAGTTTTCGTTTGAAACCGTAATACTTCTAAAGAGATTGTCCATTTTGTACACGAAGTGCATCCAGTTTTTGTTGTAACCCTCTCAACTTTTTAGCACATGCTATGTGGCTGAAATGATGATACCATGCCAACTTTCAAACTTTTCAGAGTTCATTTGAAGTGCTTTTCAATTTAGGGTCATTTTAGTTTAAAATAAATGATGAAATACATGAAAAATAACAAATGAAGTCAAAAAAAGGGTTGAAAAGGGATGATGTGGCTTCAAATGGTGCATATTGAATGCAGAAAATTCTTGAGTTCAAATATATTTAAAAAATTGAAATCCTTTTGTAACAGACGTGTTTTCGTTCGATAAAAGTTATATAACTAAACTTGATATTATATAAAATTTATGCAACTAAAATTACCAAAGTTTTTTTTTTGTTAAAAACTTTAATAGAAAAAAAAATATTCATAAAGTATTTTTTGTTAAGAACTTTTAATATGCAAAAAATAACATAAAAATAGCAAAAGTGAAAATAGATGCACTTATAGAGAAAATTCAACCTAAATTCAAAGTGCTAATTAGGCGCCTAACTAGCATTTTAAATTTAGGTCAAATTTCATGTATAAGGGCATCTATTTTTAATTTGAGAGGAGCATTGGTCTCGGTTTGTGGCACAAACCGGGACCAATGCCCCTTTCGTCCCGGTTGGTGCCACCAACCGAGACTAAAGGTCCCTGTTTCCTGCCCTTTGGGCTGCTGAAAAGAGACCTTTGGTCCCGGTTGGTGGCACCAACTGGGACTAAAAATGGGCATTGGTCCCGGTTGGTGCCATGAACCAAGACCAATGCTTCTTCTATATAAGAAGCACTTAGGAAATTTCGTAGTTTTCATCGCCACTTCGCCGAGCCCGCCATCCTCGTCCTCGTAGCCGCTTGCCGCCCCAAGCCCGCCGTCGTCGTCCCCGTCCCCGTCGACGCCCACGCCGTCGTCGTCCCCGTCTCCGTCGCCGCCCCCGTCGCTGCCTCGTCCCCGTCTCCTCCCCCGTTGCCCCCGTCGCTGTCCTGCCCCCGTCGCCGCCCCTGCCACTCCTGTCGCCGCCCTCCCCCGTCGCCTCCCCCGTCTCCCCCGTCGCCTCCCCATCGCCGCCCCGCCACCGTCGTCGTCCCGTCGCCGCCCCCGCTGTGAGCCTTCATCGCCCCGTCGCCTCCCCGTCGCTGCCCCCGCTGTGAGCCGCCGCCGCCCCAGCTCTATGTCCCTAGTATGCCTCTAGTGAACTAGCTCGTTGATCAAAGATGGTCAGGGTTTCCTAGCCATTGACATGTGATGTCATTTGATAACGGGATCACATCATTAGGAGACTGATGTGATGGACAAGACCCAAACTACAAGCGTAGCATATGATCGTGTCAGTTTATTGCTACTGTTTTCTGCATGTCAAAGTATATGTTCCTATGACCATGAGATCATGCAACTCACGGATATCGAAGGAGTGCCTTGTGTGTATCAAACGTCGCAACATAACTGGGTGACTATAAAGGTGCTCTACAGGTATCTCCGATGGTGTCTGTTGAGTTGGCATGGATCGAGACTGGGATTTGTTACTCCGTGTGACGGAGAGGTATCTCGGGGCCCACTCGGTAATGCAACATCACAATAAGCCTTGCAAGCAATGTGACTAATTGTTAGTTGCGGGATCTTGCATTACGGAACGAGTAAAGAGACTTGCCGGTAACGAGATTGAACTAGGTATAGAGATACCGACGATCGAATCTCGGGCAAGTAACATGCCGAAGAACAAAGGGAATGTTATACGAGATTAACTGAATCCTTGACATAGAGGTTCAACCGATAAGATCTTCGTAGAATATGTAGGAACCAATGTGGACATCCAGGTCCCGCCATTGGTTATTGGCCGTAGAGGTGTCTCGGTCATGTCTACATAGTTCTCGAACCCGCAGGGTCTGCACACTTAAGGTTCGGTGACGTTTCAGTAGTATAGAGTTATGTATGGTGGTGACCGAAGGTTGTTCGGAGTCCCGGATGAGATCTCGGACGTCACGAGGAGCTCCGGAATGGTCCGGAGGTAAAGATTCATATATAGGATGTCCCAGTTTGGTCGCCGGAAAAGTTTCGGGCTCATCGGTAGTGTACCGGGAGTATCGGTAGTGTACCGGGAGTGCCGGTAGTGTACCGGGGGACCTCCGGGAGGGGTATTTCGACCCCAAGAGGTCCATGGGCTGTGAGAGAATAATAACCAGCCCTTAGTGGGCTGGGAAAACAGCCACAAAGGCCCATGGCGCAGGAGAGAAAGTCCTAAAGCAAAAAGTGGAAAATCAGCCAATAGGAGGCAATTCTACTCCAACTAGGATTGGAGGTGAAGTAGGATTGCTCCCACCTCCTATTTCGGCCGACCCAAAGGCCTTGGCTGCCTCTCCTCTCCTCTCCTCCTATATATACTAGTGGATTGGGTGGTTTTTGGACAGAATTTCCGGCCACGTGCTACCCATTCCACCGGTGCATAGTTTCTCCTCTAGATCATAGTTCCGCAGTGCTTAGGCGAAGCCCTGCCGAAATTGCTCCACCACCATCACCGGAGCGCCGTCACGCTGCCGGTGAACTCTCTCTCCTCTCCACCCATCTTGCTGGATCAAGACGGTGGAGATCGTCATCAAGCTGCACGTGTGCTGAACGCGGAGGTGCCGTCCGTTCGGTACTAGATCGGAAGGATCGTGATCAAGGCCACGAGACGTTCGTGATTGGATCGTGGGACGGTTCATGATTGGTTCGCGGGACGGTTCGTGATTGGATTGCGGGACGCTCGGTGATTTGGATCGCGAAGAAGTTCGACTACACCAACCGCGTTTCTTAACGCTTCCCGCTTAGCGATCTACAAGGGTACGTAGATCCACTCTCCCTCTCGTAGATGCTCATCACCATGGATAGGTTTGCGTGTGCGTAGGAAATTTTTTGTTTCCCATGCGACGTTCCCCAACAGTGGCGTCATGAGCTAGGTTGATGGTTCGATGAGATCTCGAGTAGAACACAAAAGGTTTGTGGGCGTTGATGCTTAGATTGCTTCCTCCGTTGGTTGGATTTTGGTTCAGCGGGATTGTGAGATGAAGCGGCCCGGACCAACATTACTCGTACGCTTACGAGAGACCGGTTCCCTCGACGCAACTTGTTGCTTAGATGGCTTGCGGGTGACAGTTTCTCTCACTTTAGTTGGATCGGATCCGACAAAGGCGGTCCTTGAGAAGGTTGAAAAGAAATCTATGTATCACCGTTGTGGTTTATACGTAGGTGAGAATCGTTCTTGCTAGATACCCGTAGCAGCCACGTAAAACATGCAACAACAATTAGAGGACGTCTAACTTGTTTTTGCGGGGTATGTTGTGATATGATATGGCCAATTACATGATGAGATATATGTGATGTATGAGATGATCATGTGATGTATAGATTATCACGACTTGCATGTCGGTGATTACGGCAACCGGCAGGAGCCATAGGGTTGTCTTTAATTATTGTATGACCTACGTGTCAATCATTAAGCGCTATGTAATGCTTTACTTTATCGCTATGGTAGCAATATTAGTAGAAGCATGCAGGGCGTGACAACCCCGATGGCGACACGTTGATGGAGATCATGGTGTCATGCCAGTGACGATGGAGATCATGCCGGTGTTTTGAAGATGGAGATCTTAAACACAAGTTGATAGCCATATCATGTCACTTATGAATTGCATGAGATGTTAATCCTTTTATGCACCTTGTTTTTCTTAGTACGACGGTAGCATTATAAGGTGATCCCTCACTTAAATTTCAAGATGAACTGTGTTCTCCCCGAGTGTGCACCGTTGCGAAAGTTCGTCGTGTCGAGACACCACATGATGATCGGGTGTGATAGACTCTACGTTCACATACAACGGGTGCAAGCCAGATTTGCACGTGCAGAACACTCGGGTTAAACTTGACGAGCCTAGCATGTACAGACATGGCCTCGGAACACAAGAGACCGAAAGGTCGAACATGAGTCATATAGTAGATATGATCAACATAATGATGTTCACCATTGAAGCCACCTTAACTCACGTGATGATCGGACTTGAGTTGGTGAATTTGGATCATGTGACACTCAGATGACCTGAGGGATGTCAATTTGAGTGGGAGCTTTAGTAATTTGATTAACTAAACTCATTATATTGAACAATAGTCTAAGTAACCTTTGCATATTTATGTTCTAGATCAATGGCTCGCGCAGTAGCACCCCTGAATTTTAATGCGTTCCTAGAGAAAGCTAAATTGAAAGATGATGGAAGTAACTTTGTTGACTGGGCCCGTAATCTGAGGATTATCCTCACGGCTTCCCAGAAGTTATATGTCCTTGATGCACCGCTTGGTGACCAGCCAGAAGACATGACCTCCGAAGACGTTAAGAACGCTTGGGAGGCTCGTGCTGGAGACTACTCAATAGTTCAGTGTGCAATATTGTATGGCTTAGAACCGGGACTTCAAAGACGTTTTGAACGTCATGGAGCATATGAGATGTTCCAGGAGTTGAAGTTTATCTTTCAGAAGAATGCCCGGATCGAGAGGTATGAGACCTCCGATAAATTCTATGCTTGCAAGATGGAGAAGAACGGGTCTATTAGTGAGCACATACTCAGAATGTCTGGGTACTCAAACCGTCTAGCGGAGTTGGGAATTACCCTTCCGCCGGAGGCGATCACTGATAGAGTTCTTCAATCGCTGCCACCTAGTTACAAGAGCTTTGTGATGAACTATAACATGCACGGGATGAACAAGTCAGTCGCCGAGCTGTTTGCGATGCTGAAAGTCGCTGAGTCTGAAATCCAGAAAGAACATCAAGTGTTGATGGTCAATAAAACCACTAGTTTCAAGAAAAACGGCAAAGGCAAAGGCAAGAAGGGTAAAACCAAGAAGGATGGCAAAGCAGTTGCTACTCCTACAAAGAAGCCTAAGCATGGACCTAAGCCAGAAACTGAGTGCTTTCATTGCAAAGGAACTGGTCACTGGAAGCGGAACTGCCCCAAGTACCTGGCTGGCAAGAAGGCGGCCAACGACAAACAAGGTATATATGATATACATGTTATTGATGTGTACCTTACTAGTTCTCGTAGTAGTGCCTGGGTATTTGATACCGGTTCGGTTGCTCACATTTGCAACTCAAAACAGGAACTACGGAATAAACGAAGACTGGCAAAGGACGAAGTGACGATGCGCGTGGGAAATGGTTCCAAGGTTGATGTGATCGCCGTCGGCACGCTCTCTCTTCGATTACCATCAGGATTAGTGATGAACCTAAATAATTGTTATTTAGTGCCTGCGTTAAGCATGAACATTATATCTGGATCTTGTTTATTGCGAGACGGTTACTCATTTAAATCAGAGAATAAAGGTTGTTCTATTTATATGAGTAATATCTTTTATGGTCATGCACCCAATGTTAGGGGTTTATTCATATTGAATCTTGATAGTGATGACACACATGTTCATAACATTGATGCCAAAAGATGTAGAGTAGTTAATGATAGTACCACTTTCTTGTGGCACTGCCGTTTAGGTCATATTGGTGTAAAACGCATGAGGAAGCTCCATGCTGATGGACTTTTGGAGTCACTTGATTTTGAATCACTTGACACATGTGAACCATGCCTTATGGGCAAGATGACCAAAACGCCGTTCTCTGGAACAATGGAACGGGCGAGTGACTTATTGGAAATCATACATACTGATGTGTGCGGTCCAATGAATGTCGAAGCGCGCGGTGGTTATCGTTATTTTCTCACCTTCACTGATGACTTGAGTAGATATGGGTATATTTACTTGATGAAGCACAAGTCTGAAACATTTGAAAAGTTCAAGCAATTTCAGAGTGAAGTTGAGAATCATCGTAACAATAAGATTAAATTTCTTCGATCTGATCGAGGAGGTGAATATTTGAGTTATGAGTTTGGCAATCACTTAAGACAGTGTGGAATTGTTTCACAGTTGACACCGCCCGGAACACCACAGCGTAATGGTGTGTCTGAACGTCGTAATCGGACCTTATTGGATATGGTGCGTTCTATGATGTCTCTTGCCGATTTGCCACTATCGTTTTGGGGTTATGCATTAGAGACAGCTGCATTCACTTTAAATAGGGCACCATCAAAATCCGTTGAGACGACGCCATATGAACTGTGGTTTGGCAAAAAGCCGAAGTTGTCGTTTCTTAAAGTTTGGGGATGTGATGCTTATGTCAAAAAGCTTCAGCCTGAAAAGCTGGAACCCAAAGCGGAAAAGTGCGTCTTCATAGGATACCCGAAAGAGACAGTCGGGTATACCTTCTATCTCAGATCCGAGGGCAAAGTGTTTGTCTCTAAGAACGGAACATTTCTTGAGAAAGAGTTTCTCTCGAAAGAATTGAGTGGGAGGAAAATAGAGCTTGATGAGGTTATTGAACCTTTACTTCAACCAGAGAGTAGTGCAGCACAGAAAGATGTTTCTGTGGAACCTACAATGGTAGAAGAGGAAGTTAATGATGATGATCATGAAGCTCCGGATCAAGCTGCTATTGAACCTCGTAGGTCGACAAGGACGCGTACTACTCCCGAGTGGTACGGCAACCCTGTCTTAGAGGTCATGTTGTTGGACAACAATGAACCTACGAGCTATGGAGGAGCAGTGATGGGCCCGGATTCCGAGAAACGGTTAGAGGCCATGCAATCTGAGATGGGATCCATGTATGAAAACAAAGTATGGACTTTGGAAGTACTACCTGAAGGGCGAAAGGCCATTCAGAACAAATGGATCTATAAGAAGAAGACGGACGCGGACGGTAATGTCACCGTCTATAAAGCTCGACTTGTGGCAAAGGGTTTTTCACAAGTTCAAGGAGTTGACTACGATGAGACTTTCTCACCCGTAGCGATGCTTAAGTCTGTCAGAATCATGTTGGCAATAGCTGCTTATTTCAACTATGAAATTTGGCAGATGGACGTCAAAACGGCGTTCCTCAACGGTTTCCTTGAGGAAGAGTTGTATATGATGCAACCCGAAGGTTTTGTCGATCCAGAGAATGCTGACAAAGTTTGCAAACTCCAGCGATCCATTTATGGACTGGTGCAAGCATCTCGGAGTTGGAATAAACGCTTTGATGAGGTGATCAAAGCGTTTGGGTTTATACAAGTTTATGGAGAAGCTTGTATTTACAAGAAAGTGAGTGGGAGCTCTGTAGCGTTTCTAGTGTTATATGTGGATGACATATTGCTGATCGGAAACGATATAGAAATGCTGGAAAGCGTGAAGGAATATTTGAATAAGAGTTTTTCAATGAAGGACCTAGGAGAAGCTGCTTTCATATTAGGCATTAAGATCTATAGAGATAGGTCGAGACGCTTAATAGCACTTTCACAGAGCACATACCTTGATAAAGCTTTGAAGAAGTTCAAAATGGAACAGGCCAAGAAGGGGTTCTTGCCTGTGTTGCAAGGTGTGAAGTTGAGTAAGACTCAATGCCCAGTGACTGCAGAAGATAAAGAAAAGATGAGCGTCATCCCCTATGCTTCAGCCATAGGCTCTATCATGTATGCAATGCTGTGCACAAGACCCGATGTCTGCCTTGCCATAAGTATGGCTGGAAGGTTTCAAAGTGATCCTGGAATGGAGCACTGGCAAGCGGTCAAGAATATCCTTAAGTACCTTAACAGGACTAAGGACATGTTTCTCGTTTATGGAGGTGATGAAGAGCTCATCGTAAAAGGTTACGTCGATGCAAGCTTTGACACTGATCCGGACGATTCTAAATCGCAAACCGGATACGTATTTATTCTTAACGGGGGAGCGGTAAGCTGGTGCAGTTCCAAGCAAAGCGTGGTAGCTGATTCTACGTGCGAAGCGGAGTACATCGCAGCCTCGGAGGCAGCGAAGGAAGGTGTCTGGATGAAGCAGTTCATGACAGATCTTGGAGTAGTGCCTAGTGCACTGAATCCAATAAATCTGTTCTGTGACAACACTGGTGCCATTGCTCTAGCCAAGGAACCAAGGTTTCACAAGAGGACCACACACATAAAGCGACGCTTCAACTCCATCCGGTTCTACATCGAGGAGAAGGACATAAATATTTGCAAAGTGCACACGGATCTGAATGTTGCAGACCCGTTGACTAAACCTCTTCCAAGGGCTAAACATGATCAACACCAGAACTGTATGGGTGTTCGATTCATTACCATGTAAATCACATAGTGATGTGAACTAGATTATTGACTCTAGTGCAAGTGGGAGACTGTTGGAAATATGCCCTAGAGGCAATATATAAAGTGTTTTTATTATATTTCCTTGTTCATGATAATCGTTTATTATCCATGCTATAACTGTAGTGATCGGAAACACATTGCATGTGTGGATAAATAGACAAACACTATGTCCCTAGTATGCCTCTAGTGAACTAGCTCGTTGATCAAAGATGGTCAGGGTTTCCTAGCCATTGACATGTGATGTCATTTGATAACGGGATCACATCATTAGGAGACTGATGTGATGGACAAGACCCAAACTACAAGCGTAGCATATGATCGTGTCAGTTTATTGCTACTGTTTTCTGCATGTCAAAGTATATGTTCCTATGACCATGAGATCATGCAACTCACGGATATCGAAGGAGTGCCTTGTGTGTATCAAACGTCGCAACGTAACTGGGTGACTATAAAGGTGCTCTACAGGTATCTCCGATGGTGTCTGTTGAGTTGGCATGGATCGAGACTGGGATTTGTTACTCCGTGTGACGGAGAGGTATCTCGGGGCCCACTCGGTAATGCAACATCACAATAAGCCTTGCAAGCAATGTGACTAATTGTTAGTTGCGGGATCTTGCATTACGGAACGAGTAAAGAGACTTGCCGGTAACGAGATTGAACTAGGTATAGAGATACCGACGATCGAATCTCGGGCAAGTAACATGCCGAAGAACAAAGGGAATGTTATACAGGATTAACTGAATCCTTGACATAGAGGTTCAACCGATAAGATCTTCGTAGAATATGTAGGAACCAATGTGGACATCCAGGTCCCGCCATTGGTTATTGGCCGTAGAGGTGTCTCGGTCATGTCTACATAGTTCTCGAACCCGCAGGGTCTGCACACTTAAGGTTCGGTGACGTTTCAGTAGTATAGAGTTATGTATGGTGGTGACCGAAGGTTGTTCGGAGTCCCGGATGAGATCCCGGACGTCACGAGGAGCTCCGGAATGGTCCGGAGGTAAAGATTCATATATAGGATGTCCCAGTTTGGTCGCCGGAAAAGTTTCGGGCTCATCGGTAGTGTACCGGGAGTATCGGTAGTGTACCGGGAGTGCCGGTAGTGTACCGGGGGACCTCCGGGAGGGGTATTTCGACCCCAAGAGGTCCACGGGCTGTGGGAGAATAATAACCAGCCCTTAGTGGGCTGGGAAAACAGCCACAAAGGCCCATGGCGCAGGAGAGAAAGTCCTAAAGCAAAAAGTGGAAATCAGCCAATTGGAGGCAATTCTACTCCAACTAGGATTGGAGGTGAAGTAGGATTGCTCCCACCTCCTATTTCGGCCGACCCAAAGGCCTTGGCTGCCTCTCCTCTCCTCTCCTCCTATATATACTAGTGGATTGGGTGGTTTTTGGACAGAATTTCCGGCCACGTGCTACCCATTCCACCGGTGCATAGTTTCTCCTCTAGATCGTAGTTCCGCAGTGCTTAGGCGAAGCCCTGCCGGAATTGCTCCACCACCATCACCGGAGCGCCGTCACGCTGCCGGTGAACTCTCTCTCCTCTCCACCCATCTTGCTGGATCAAGACGGTGGAGATCGTCATCAAGCTGCACGTGTGCTGAACGCGGAGGTGCCGTCCGTTCGGTACTAGATCGGAAGGATCGTGATCAAGGCCACGAGACGTTCGTGATTGGATCGTGGGACGGATCGTGACGAGATCGTGGGACGGTTCGTGATTGGTTCGCGGGACGGTTCGTGATTGGATCGCGGGACGCTCGGCGATTTGGATCGCGAAGAAGTTCGACTACACCAACTGCGTTTCTTAACGCTTCCCGCTTAGCGATCTACAAGGGTACGTAGATCCACTCTCCCTCTCGTAGATGCTCATCACCATGGATAGGTTTGCGTGTGCGTAGGAAAATTTTTGTTTCCCATGCGACGTTCCCCAACATCATCATCGACGCGAAGCTTGTTTGGTGGCGGTCACGTGGGCCATTTTCGGTGCAGAGGGAGTAGGGCACCGCGGAGGTGTTACGTCGTCGTGTCAGGGAGGAGGACGAGCACGTCCGTCGCTAAATGGTGACGTTGGACGCCAGGTTCAATAATACCTGGCAGATTCTTCACGGATCTCACCCAAGTTATGATCCTGTGATGTTTCTTATCTTTGGGTGTCCACCGCCAGCGACGCAGAGACCGCTAGTAAACCGAGTTCACCGTCCTTCACTTTGGATTCTAGGATATTCGATCTGTATTAGTGATCTTATATGATAATATTCGAGATGTATTAGTTAATATTGATGATGCATTAATAACTGGTTATTCGAGATGATGTATTAGTGATATTATATTCGAGTTCATTATAAATGTATTAGTAATATTGTATCGGTATAATGCGTATGTGACTTTCGGTCTGTCGTTGTTCCTTGTGTGACTTTCATGTGTGTTCTTGATGGAGGAATCCCGACTGTTGTCGTGGGGGGCACCTCTTCTTTCTTCTCTTCTTTGCGATATACTCGTTGGTATAATGCACAAGAAGAGAAGAGGAGGGGCGTCCATCACCGGCAGTGAAACTATTACTATGAGAGAGTGCCCACCAATATATATACGTCATCATATCAGTGTGAGAGAGTGCGCACCAACACACCATGAGATATGATAGTTATTTAAGGAAAGCCTCGACGGACCGAAAGTCACACACGCATTAGGATCTGAGCGTGCCGTAATTCTTGAATTATGAACACAGGAAATGTCATCGTCATCAGATGACGATAGGATCCAGGCGTGTGAATTTTGCGGTGAAGATAAGGGTCTTTGTGACCAACCTGGGCTGCGAGATGGCAGGTTCTTCACCATGAAGCTTTACGAGGACTTTGATATTTCTACGGTACGCAACAATGATAACTGTTTTTTTGTAATTAAGCATGACTTCTGTTTCTTTCCTTCAACGCGTAATTTTTATTTTATACAATTCGACTAGTTCGTCCCCTATCATGCAAGACGGTATTTCTTGGAGAGACTCGGTTTCGAAGAGCACGAGAGTTTCGAGACGAGGACAGCCAACCTAAGGACTAAACATGGTCACATATTTCCTGTGAAAGTAATGAATGCGCCTAATAACACAAAATTATGGTGCTCAAATTGGGAAGCTCTTTACAAGGCATATGGATTTTAGGAGGATATAGAAATAACCTTCGATCTTCGTCTTGAAGATCATATTGAAGGAAACATCGACATTTGGGTGGATGTCGATATGCTTCCTGTTTTACCTCCATGTGAGTTTATCAACCATGCATATTTGTCAAGTAATTTGCATTATATATATAAAAATATTTGCTGTTCATCCGTATTAAATTTGTTAATTTTTAATTTACAACTTATTTCGTTTCTTCGAGTGAAATACAGAACATAATCGACACGACACACTACACTTATGGATCACATCTAACTTGGAAGGAGAAGGATGATCTTATCTACTTTGTTATTGGTGTCATAGCTGGTAGGGACATCTTCCCGTATAATTTAAGAACTGGCCCAAATTATACATTGTACACGACACTAGTGCATAAGTTGAGGGCGGATGACATTCGCCGAAATATCTTGGTAAGAGTTGCTAATTAATTACACTAATACTGTTGCGTAAATGGTATTGATTACATTGCTTACTAGGCTACTATTATGTTTTTCAACAGAAATTGCCATATGGAGTTGTGCCACCGTTGATGCAACCCGAAGGTAATATGACAATAAAAAGCCCCTTCCATCCTGAGTTATCTTTTGCATACTCGACTGAGCACAAACCACCAAGAAGGCTCCAAATTGAAGCATGGTGACAAATAAAGAAGGATCGCAAGCCACAAGTTGGAGATCGTTGGATCTCTTTGCTTCATCATGAAGACATAGGTGTTATTCTTTTTTATGTCATTTTACCTAGGTGGGACGAGTAGGTCCTATGAGGGAGGACTATGTCATTTTATCTTTTTGTGTTTTATGAGACTTTAACTTTGTATGATTAAGATGATGATGATGAGTTGTTAGATCTTGTGTAATTAATGGTTTTCTTCATTTGCTTATTAGCTAGCATGGAGTTCACTCTATATGTATAGTAACTAGCAGCATCGACCAAGTACGGAGAAATAGAGGACATTTCTTTCTATTAATTAGCTAGCTAACACAATATGAAACCCCTAAATTAACCCTCCAAAACCCCCAAAACCCCCCTTTAAAAAACAGCAACTTTTGGTCCCGGTTCGTATATATCGATCTTTACCTCCGGACCATTCTGGAGCTCCTCGTGATGTCCGGGATCTCATCCGGGACTCCGAACAACCTTAGGTAATCACGTATACCATTTCCCTATAACCCTAGCATCATCGAACCTTAAGTGTGTAGACCCTACGGGTTCGGGAGACACATAGACATGACCGAGACACCTCTCCAGTCAATAACCAACAGCGGGATCTGGATACCCATGTTGGCTCCCACATGCTCCACGATGATCTCACCGGATGAACCACGATGTCGGGGATTCAATCAATCTCGTATACAATTCCCTTTGTCTATCGGTATGATACTTGCCCGAGATTCGATCGTCGATATCCCTATACCTTGTTCAATCTCGTTACCGGCAAGTCTCTTTACTCGTTCCGTAACACATCATCCCGTGGCTAAATCCTTAGTCACATTGAGCTCATTATGATGATGTCTTACCGAGTGGGCCTAGAGATACCTCTCCGTCACACGGAGTGACAAATCCTAGTCTCGATTCGTGCCAACCCAACAGACACTTTTGGAGATACCCGTAGTGCACCTTTATAGCCACCCAGTTAAGTTGTGACGTTTGGCACACCCAAAGCATTCCTACGGTATCCGGGAGTTGCACAATCTCATGGTCTAAGGAAACGATACTTGACATTAGAAAAGCTTTAGCAGACGAACTACACGATCTTGTGCTATGCTTAGGATTGGGTATTGTACATCACATCATTCTCCTAATGATGTGATCCCATCATCAACGACATCCAATGTCCATGGTCATGAAACCGTGACCATTTATTGATCAACGAGCTAGCCAACTAGAGGATCACTAGGGACACGTTGTGGTCTATGTATTCACACATGCATTACTGTTTCCGGTTAACACAATTATAACATGAACAATAGACAATTATCATGAATAAGGAAATATAATAATAACCATTTTATTATTGCCTCTAGGGCATATTTCCAACAGTATCCCACTTGCACTAGAGTCAATAATCTAGTTCACATCGCCATGTGATTAACACTTACATCACCATGTGATCATATCATCATGTGATTAACACCCAATCAGTTCTGGGGTTTTATCATGTTTTGCTCGTGAAAGAGGTTTTAGTCAACGGATCTGCGACATTCGAATCCGTGTGTACTTTGCAAATCTCTATGTCATACTGCAGACACTGCTCCCATGCTCCACTTGGAGCTATTCCAAATGGCTACTCCACTATACGTATCCGGATTGCTACCAAGAGTCATCCAGATTGGTGTTAAAGCTTGCATCATCGTAACCCTTTACGACGAACTCTTTATCACCTCCATAATCGAGAAATATTTCCTTAGTCCTCTAGTTACTAAGAATAATTTTGACCGTTGTCCATTGATCCACTCCTGGATCTCTCTTGTACCCCTTGACAAACTCATGGAAAGGCACACATAGGTGCGGTACACAGCATGGCATACTATATAGAGCCTATGGCTGAAGCATAGGGGATGACACTCATTTTATCTATTTTCTGCCGTGGTCGGGCATTGAGCTGTGCTCAATCTCACACCTTCTAATACAGGCAAGAACCCTTTCTTGGACTGATCCATAAAGAACTTCTTCAATATCTTGTCAAGGTATGTACTCATTGAAATTATTATCAGGCATCTTGATCTATCTCTATAAACCTTGATGCCCAACAATTAGGTAGCTTTATCCAGGTCTTCCTTTGAAAAACCCTTTTTTCAAACAACCATTTATGCTTTCCAGAAATTCTACATCATCCCTAATCAATAATATGTCAACTACATATTCTTATCAGAAATCCTATAGTGCTCCCACTCACTTTCTTGTAAATACAAGTTTCTCATAAACTTTGTATAAACCCAAAAACTTTGGTCACTTCATCAAAGCTCATATTCCAACTCCAAGATGCTTGTTCCAGTCCATAGAAGGATCGCTGGAGTTTGCATACCTTTTAGCATCCTAAGGATTGACAGAACCTTCTGGTTGTATCACATACAACTCTTCCTCACGGAAACCGTTAAGGAAGCCTTGTTTTGACATCCATCTGCTAGATTTCATAATCGAAAAATGCAGCAACTGCTAACATAATTTTAACAGACTTTTAGCATCGCTACAGATGAGAGAATCTCATCGCAGTCAACTTCTTGAACTTGGCAGAAACTCCTTTGCGACAAGTCGAGCTTTATAAACGGTGACATTTCACCATTAGCGTCTGTGTTAATCTCAAAGGTCCATTTGTACTCAACCACCTGTCGTTCAACGGGCAAGTCTACCAAAGTCCATACTTGGTTTTCATACATGGCCTTTCTCGGATTTCATGGCTCCTAGCCATTTGTTGGAATCCGGGCTCACCATCGCTTCTCCATAGTTCGTAGGTTCATCGTTGTCCAACAACATGACTTCTAAGACAGGGTTGACGTACTACTCAGGAGCAGTACGCGTCCTTGTCGACCTACGAGGTTCCATAGTAACTTGATCTGAAGCTTCATGATCATCATCATTAACTTCCTCTTCAACTGATGTAGGCTCCATAGAAACATCTTTCTGCGCTGCGCTACTCTCTGGTTGAAACAAAGGTTCAACAACCTCATCAAGTTCTATCTTCCTCCCACTCATTTCTTTCGAGAGAAACTATTTCTCGAGTAAGGACCCGTTTTTAGCTACAATCACTTTTGCGCTTGGATCCGAGATAGAAGGTATACCCAATGTCTCCTTAGGGTATTATATGAAGATGCATTCGTCTGTTTTGGGTTTGAGCTCACTAGGTGAAAACCCTTTTGACATAAGCGTCGCAGCCCCAAACATTAAGAAGTGACAGCTTAGGTTTCTATCAAACCATAATTCACACGGTGTCATCTCAACAGACTTAGATGGTGCCCTATTAAAGTGAATGGATTTGTCTTTAATGCATAACCCCATAACGATAGTGGCAAAATGATAAGAGACATCATAGTACTCACTATATCCAATAGAGAACAACTACGATGTTCGGACACACCATCACACTATGGTGTTCCAGGACGCGTGAGCTGTGAAACAATTTCCACATTGTCTAAAAGTGCATACCAAACTCATAACTCAGATATTCATCTCCACGATCATATCGTAGACATTTTATCTTCTTGCCATGATGATCTTTAACTTCACTCTGAAACTCCGTGAACCTTTCAAACATTTCAAACTCGTGTTTCATTAAGTAAATATCCTCATATTCACTCAAATCATCAGTGAAGGTAAAGAAAATAACGATATCCACCTCATGTTTCAACACTCATTGGACCACATACATCAACATGTATCAATTCCAATAAGCCACTAGCCCGCTCCATCATACCGGAAGATGGGGTCTTAGTCATCTTGCCCAAGAGGCATGGTTCGCATGTCTCAACCGATTCGAAATCGACTGAGTCCAAAGATCCATCAGCATGGAGTTTCTTCATGCGCTTTACACCAATATGACGTTTGTGGCAGTGCCACAATAATGTGGTACTATCATTATTAACTTTGTATCTTTGTTACCAACGTTATGAGCATATGTGTTACTACGACCAAGATTCAATAAACCATTCCCATTGGGTGCATGACCATTGAAGGCATTATTCATGTAAACAGAATAACCATTATTCTCTAACTTAAATGAATAATCATATTGCACTAAACACGATCCAATCATGTTCATGCTCAACGCAAACACCAAATAACATTTATTTAGGTTCATTACTAATCCCGAAGGTAGAGAAAGCGTGCGATGGTGATCACATCAACCTTGGAAACACTTCCAACACACATCGTCACCTTTCACTTAGCTAGCCTCCATTCAATCTGTAGCTTTTATTTCGAGTTGCTAACATTTAGCAACTGAACCGGTATCTTATACCCAAGTGCTACTAGGAGTACTAGCAAGGTACACATCAATAACATGTATATCAAATATACTTCTCTCGACATTGCCAGCCTTCTTATCTACCAAGTATCTAGGGTTGTTCTGCTTCAGCAACCGTTCTCCTCATAATAGAAGCACATAGTCTCAGGTGTGGGCTCAACCTTGGGTTTCTTCACCAGAGTGGCAACTGGCTTGTCATTCTTGAAGTTTTTCCCTTCTTGCCCTTGCCCTTCTTGAAACTAGTGGTTTTCACTTAACCATCAACGCTTGATGCTCCTTCTTGATTTCTACCTTCGCGGTGTCAAACAACGCGAATATCTCAGGGATCATTATCTTCATCCCTGGCATTTTATAGTTCATCACGAAGCTCCAGTAGCTTGGTGGTAGTGACTTGGAGAACTTTATTAATCACTATCTTATCTGGAAGATTAACTCTCACTCGATTCAAGTGATTGTAGCACCCAGACAATCTGAGCACATGCTCACCGATTGAGCTATTCTCTTTTATCCTATCGGCAAAGAATCTTGTTGGAGGTCTCATACCTCTCAACACAAGCATGAACCTGAGATCCTAATCTCAACTCTTAGAACATCTCATATGTTCCGTGACGTTCAAAACGTTTTTGAGCCTTAATTCTAAGTCATAATGCATGACACATTGAACTATCAAGTAGTCATTAGAAAGTGCCTGTCAATATGTTCACAACATCTACAGACATCGCTTGAGGGAGTGGTGCACTTAGCGGTGCATCAAGGACATAAGCCTTCTGTGCAGCAATGAGGACAATCCTCAGATCACGGACCCAGTCCGCATTATTGCTACCATCAACTTTCAACTTAATTTTCTCTAGGACCGTATCAATAAAACAGGGGAGCTACAGGGTGAGCTATCTACGACATAATTTGCAAAGATACTTTTAGACTAAGTTCATGATAATTAAGTTCATCTAATCAAATTATTAATGAACTCCCACTTAGATAGACATCTCTCTAGTCATCCAAGTGACACATGATCCACGTCAACTAGCCCGTGTCCGATCATCACGTGAGACGAACTAGTCATCAATGGTGAACATCTCCATGTTAATCGTATCTTCTATACGACTCATGTTTGACCTTTCGGTCATCCGTGTTCCGAGGCCATGTCTGTACATGCTAGGCTCGTCAAGTCAACCTAAGTGTTTCGCGTGTGTAAATCTGGCTTACACTTGGTGTATGCGAATGTTGGAACATATCACATCCGATCATCAGGTGGTGTTTCGGAACAACGATCCTTAGCAACGGTGCATAGTTAGAGTGAACACCTTTCTTGAAATTTTATTGAGAGATCATCTTATTCACTACCGTCGCTCTAAGCAAATAAGATGTAAACATGATAAACATCACATGCAATCAATATAGTGACATGATATGGCCAATATCATCTTGCTCCTTCGATCTCAATCTTCGGGGCACCATGATCATCACTATCACCGGCACGACACTATGATCTCCATCATCATGATCTCCATCATCGTGTCTTCATAAAGTTGTCTCGCCAACTATTACTTCTACTAATATGGCTAACGTTTAGCAATAAAGTAAAGTAATTACATGGCGTTCTTGATTGACACGCAGGTCATACAATAAAATAAGACAACTCCTATGGCTCCTACCGGTTGTCATACTCATCGACATGCAAGTCATGAATCCTATTACAAGAACGTGATCAGTCTTCTACATCACAATGCATCACACCACATCCTTTGGCCAGATCACATCACAAGGCACATGCTGCAAAAACAAGTTAGACGTCCCCTAATTTGTAGTTGCAAGTTTTTACGTGGCTGCTATAGGTTTCTAGAAAGAACGTTTCTTACCTACGCCAAAACCACAACGTGATATGCCAATTGCTATTTACCCTTCATAAGGACCCTTTTCATCGAATCCAATCTGACTAAGGTGGGAGAGACAAACACCCGCTAGCCACCTTATGCAACAAGTGCATGTCAGGCGGTGGAACCGGTCTCACGTAAGCGTACGTGTAAAGTTGGTCCGGGCTGCTTCATCCCACAATACCGCCGAATAAAGATAAGACTAGTAGTGGTAAGCAAATTAACAAGATCGACGCCCACAACAACTTTGTGTTCTACTCGTGCATATATTCTACGCATAGACCTAGCTCATGATGCCACTGTTGGGAGACGTAGTAGTAAATCAAAATTTTCCTATGATCACCAAGATCTATCTATGGAGAAAACAGCAACAAGTGGGGAGAGATTGCATCTTCATACCATTGAAGATCGCTAAGTGGAAGCGTTACAAGAACGCGGTTGGTGGAGTCATACTCGTAGCAATTCAGATCACGGTGGATTCCGATCTAAGAGCCGAACAACGGCGCCTCCGTGTTCAACACACGTATAGCCCGGTGACGTTTCCCGCACCTTGATCCACCAAGGAGGAAGTGTTGGAAATATGCCCTAGAGGCAATAATAAAATGGTTATATGGCCAAGAGTAAATATGCCCTAGAGGAAATATTTCCAACACTTCCTCCTTGCTGGATCAAGGCGTAGGAGACGTCACTGGGCTGCACGTGTGTTGAACACGGAGGCGTCGTTGTTCGGCGCTAAGATCGGAGTCCACCGCGATCTGAATCGCTACCAGTACGACTCCACCAACCGCGTTCTTGTAACGCTTCCGCTTAGGGATCTTCAAAGGTATGAAGATGCAATCTCTCCCCACTCATTGCTAGTTTCTCCATAGATAGATCTTGATGATCGTGGGAAATTTTTGATTTACTACTACGTATCCCAACAGTGGCATCCTGAGCTAGGTCTATGCATAGAATCTATGCACGAGTAGAACACAAAGTTGTTCTGGGCGTCGATCTTTTTAATTTGCTTACCCCTACTAGTCTTATCTTGATTCGGCGGTATTGTGGGATGAAGCGGCCCGAACCAACTTTACACGTACGCTTACGTGAGACCGGTCCCACCGCCTGACATACACTTGTTGCATAAGGTGGCTAGCGGGTGTTTGTCTCTCCCACCTTAGTAGGATTGGATTCGATGAAAATGGTCCTTATGAAGGGTAAATAGCAATTGGCATATCACGTTGTGGTTTTGGCGTAGGTAAGAAACGTTCTTGCTAGAAACCTATAGCAGCCACGTATAAACTTGCAACTACAAATTAGAGGACGTCTAACTTGTTTTTGCAGCATATGCCTTGTGATGTGATATGGACAAAGGATGTGATGTGATGCATTGTGATGTATGAGATTGATCATGTTCTTGTAATAGGATTCACGACTTGCATGTCGATGAGTATGACAACCGGCAGGAGCCATATGAGTTGTCTTATTTTATTGTATGACCTGCTTGTCAATCATAAATGCCATGTAATTACCTTACTTTATTGCTACACATTAGCCATAGTAGTAGAAGTAATACTTGGCAAGACAACTACATGAAGACACGATGATGGAGATCATGATGATGGAGATCAAGGTGTCGTGCCGGTGACAGTGATGATCATGGTGCCCTAAAGATGGAGATCAAAGGAGCAAGATGATATTGGCCATATCATGTCACTATATTGATTGCATGTGATGTTTATCATGTTTACATCTTATTTGCTTAGAATGAAGGTAGTAAATAAGATGATCTCTCAATAAAATTTCAAGAAAGGTGTTCACCCTAACTGTGCGCCATTGCTAAGGATCGTTGTTCCGAAGCACCACATGATGATCGAGTGTGATAGGTTCTAACGTTCGCATACAACAGGTGTAACCAGATTTACACACGCTAAACACTTAGGTTGACTTGACGAGCCTAGCATGTACAGACATGGCCTCAGAACACAGAAGACCGACAGGTCGAACATGAGTCATATAGAAGATGCGATCAACATGGAGATGTTCACCATGGATGACTAGTCCATCTCACATGATGATCGGACACGGGCCAGTTGACATTGATCATGTATCTCTTGGATGACTAGAGATATGTCTATCTAAGTGGTAGTTCATTAAATAATTCGATTATGTGAACTTAATTATCATGAACTTAGTCTAAAATTGTCTTTACAATCTATATTGTAGATCCAATGGCAAACGCTAATGTCACCCTCAACTTCAACGCGTTCCTAGAGAAAACCAAGCTGAAAGATGATGGAAGCAACTATGCGGACTGGGTCCATGGCTTGAGGATCATCCTCATAGATTCCAAAAGATTGTATGTCCATGATGCACCGCTAGGTGACCCACCCATTTTCCCAGCGGACCAAGACGTTATGAACGCTTGGCAGTCACGCTGCGATGATTACTCTCTTGTTCAGTGTGGCATGCTTTACAGTTTAGAACCGGGGCTCCAAAAGCGTTTTGAGCAACACTGAGCATATGAGATGCTCCAAGAGCTGAAACTGGTTTTCCAAGCCCATGCCCGGGTCAAGAGATATGAAGTCTCCGACAAGTTCTTCAGCTGTAAGATGGAGGAGAATAGTTCTGTCAGTGAGCACATACTCAAAATGTCTGGGTTGCACAACCGCTTGAGTCAGCTGGGAGTTAATCTCCCGAATGACTCGGTCATTGATTGAATCCTCCAGTCGCTTCCACCTAGCTACAAGAGCTTTGTGATGAACTACAACATGTAGGGTATGGAGAAGTCCATTCCTGAGTTGTACTCGATGCTGAAATCAACAGAGGTCGAGATCAAAAAGGAGCATCAAGTGTTGATGGTCAATAAGACCACTAGTTTCAAGAAAGGCAAGGGTAAAAAGAACTTCAAAAAGGATGGAAAAGCTGTTGTCGCGCCCGGTAAGCAAGTTGCCGGGAAGAAGAACAAGAATGGACCCAAGCCTGAGAACGAGTGTTTTTATTGCAAGGGTACCGATCACTGGAAGCGGAACTGCCCCAAGTACTTACCAGATAAGAAGGCTGACAACGTTAAAGGTATATGTGATATACTTGTTATTGATGTGTACCTGACCAACGCTCGTAGTAGCTCCTAGGTATTTGATACCGGTGTAGTTGCTCACCTTTGTAACTCCAAGCAGGAGCTGCGGAATAAGCGGAGGCTGGCAAAGGACGAGGTGACGATGCGCGTCAGGAATGGTTCCAATGTCGATGTGATCGCCGTCGGCATGCTACCTCTACATCTACCTTCGGGATTAGTTTTAAACCTCAATAATTGTTATTTAGTACCAGCTTTGAGCATGAACATTGTATCTAGATCTCGTTTGATTCGAGATGGCTACTAATTTAAATCCGAGAATAACAGTTGTTCTATTTATATGAGAGAAATGTTTTATGGTCATGCCCCGTTGGTCAATGGTTTATTTTTGATGAATCTCGAACGTGATGTTACACATGTTCATAGTGTGAGTACCAAAAAGTGTAAGGTTGATAACAATAGTCCCACTTATATGTGGCACTGCCACCTTGGTCATATTGGTGTCAAACGCATGAAGAACCTCCATGCTGATGGACTTTTGGGGTCTCTTGATTTCAAATCATTTGACACGTGCGAACCATGCCTCATGGGCAAGATGACCAAGAATCTGTTCTCCAGAACAATGGAGCGAGCAACTGACTTGTTGGAGATAATACATACCGATGTATGCGGTCCAATGAGCGTCGAGGCTCGAGGGGGATACCTTATGTTCTCACCCTCACTGATGACTTGAGCGGATATGGGTATGTCTACTTAATGACACACAAGTTTGAAACCTTTGAAAGGTTCAAGGAATTTCAGAGTGAGGTAGAGAATCAACGTGACAGGAAAATAAAGTGCCTCCGATCTGATCGTGGCGGAGAATATTTGAGTCACGAGTTTCGCACGCACCTAAGGAAATGTGGAATTGTTTCACAACTCATGCCGCCTAGCACACCTCAGCGAAATGGTGTGTCTGAACGTCGTAATTGCACTCTATTGGATATGGTGCGATCTATGATGTCTCTTACCGACTTACCGCTATCATTTTGGGGATATGCATTAGAGACTGCCGCATTCACTTTAAATAGGGCACCGTCAAAGTCCGTTGAGACGACACCGTATGAATTATGGTTTGGAAAGAAACCTAAGTTGTCGTTCTAAAAGTTTGGGGGTGCGATGCTTATGTGAAGAAACTTCAACCTGAGAAGCTCGAACCCAAAGCGGAAAAGTGTGTCTTCATAGGATATCCCAAAGAGACTATTGGGTATACCTTCTACCTCAGATCCGAAGCAAAGTCCTTGTTGCCAAGAATGGATCCTTTCTCGAGAAAGAGTTTCTCTCGAAAGAAGTAAGTGGGAGGAAAATAGAACTTGATGAGGTAATAGTACCTCCACTCGAACTGGAGAGTAGCACAACACAGGAAGTTGTTTTTGTGGAGCCTACAACGGCTGGAGAGGAAGTTAATGATGATGATCATGAAACTTCAGATCAAGTTACTATTGAACGTCGAAGGTCCACTAGGACATGTTCCGCACCAGAATGGTACGGCAACCCTGTCCTGGAGATCATGTTGTTGGACAACGGTGAACCTTCGAACTATGAAGAAGCGATGGCGGGCCCGGATTCCAACAAATGGCTTGAAGCCATGAAATCCGAGATAGGATCCATGTATGAGAACAAAGTATGGACTTTGGTGGACTTGCCTGATGATAAGCGAGCCATTGAAAATAAATGGATCTTTAAGAAGAAGACTAACACAGATGGTAATGTGACCGTCTATAAGGCTCGGCTTCTCGCTAAGGGTTATCGACAAGTTCAAGGAGTTGACTACGATGAGACTTTCTCACCTATAGCGATGCTGAAGTCTGTCCGAATCATGTTAGCAATTGCCACATTTTATGATTATGAGATCTGGCAAATGGACGTCAAAACGGCATTCCTTAATGGCTTCCTTAAGGAAGAACTGTATATGATGCAGCTAGAAGGTTTTGTCGATCCTAAAGAAGATAACAAAGTATGCAAGCTCTAGCGCCCAATCTATGGGCTGGTGCAAGAATCTCGGAGTTAAAACATTCGCTTTAATGAGGTGATTAAAGCATTTGGGTTTGTACAGGTTTATGGAGAACCCTGTATTTACAAGAAAGTGAGTGGGAGCTCTGTAGCATTTCTCATATTATATGTGGATGACATACTGATAATGGGAAATGATATAGAACTTTTGGAAAGTGTAAAGGCCTACTTGAGTAAATGTTTTTCAATGAAGGACCTTGGAGAAGCTACTTACATATTAGGCATCAAGTCCTATAGAGATAGATCAAGACGCCTCATAGGTCTTTCACAAAGCACATACCTTGACAAGATATTGAAGAAGTTCAATATGGATCAGACCAAGAAGGGGTTCTTGCCTGTGTTACAAGGTGTGAGATTGAGTATGACTCAATGCCCAACCACGGCAAAGGATAGAGAAGAGATGAGTGTCATCCCCTATGCTTCATCCATAGGCTCTATTATGTATGCCATGCTGTGTACCAGACCTGATGTGAACCTTGCCATAAGTTTGGTAGGGAGGTACCAAAGTGATCCTGGAGCGGAACACTGGACAGCGGTCAAGAATATCCTGAAGTACCTGAAAAGGGCCAAGGAGATGTTTATCTAATATGGAGGTGTCGAAGAGCTCGTCGTAAAGGGTTACGTTGATGCTAGCTTCGACATAGATCCGGACGACTCCAAGTCGCAAACCAGATACGTTTTATTTTGAATGGAGGGGTAGTAAGCTGGTGCAGCAGCAAGCAAAGCGTCATGGCGGCATCTACATGTGAAGTGGAGTACATAGCTGCTTCGGAAGCAGAAAAGGAAGGAGTCTGGATGAAGGAGTTCATCACCGACCTACGAGTGATTCCCAATGCGTCGGGCCCGATGACTCTATTTTGTGACAACACTGGAGCTATTGCCCTTGCGAAGGAGCCCAGGTTTCACAAGAAGACAAGACACATAGAGCGCCGCTTCAACTCCAACGGTGATTACATTCAGGAGGGAGATATAGATATTTTAAAAGTGCGTACGGATCTGAATGACGCAGATCCGTTGACTAAACCTCTCTCATGAGCAAAACATGATCAACACCAGAATGCTATGGGTGTTCGATTCATCACAATGTAACTAGATTATTGACTCTAGTGCAAGTGGGAGACTGTTGGAAATATGCCCAAGAGGCAATAATAAAATGGTTATTATTGTATTTACTTGTTCATGATAATTGTCTATTGTTCATGCTATAATTGTGTTAACCGGCAACCGTAATGCATGTGTGAATACATAGACCACAATGTGTCCCTAGTGAGCCTCTAGTTGGCTAGCTCGTTGATCAATAGATGGTCACGGTTTCATGACCATGGAAATTGGATGTTGTTGATAATGGGATCACATCATTTTTATAATGGGATCACATCATTAGGAGAATGATGTGATGGACAAGACCCAATCCTAAGCATAACACAAGATCGTGTAGTTCGTATGCTAAAGGTTTTCTAATGTCAAGTATCGTTTCCTTAGACCATGAGATTGTGCAACTCCCGGATACCGTAGGAATGCTTTGGGTGTGCCAAATGTCACCACATAAATGGGTGGCTATAAAGGTGCACTATGGGTATCTCCGAAAGTGTCTGTTGGGTTGGCACGAATCGAGACTGGGATTTGTCACTCCGTATGACGGAGAGGTATCTCTGGGACCACTCGGTAAGACATCATCATAATGAGCTCAATGTGACTAAGGAGTTAGCCACGGGATGATGTATTACGGAACTAGTAAAGAGACTTGCCGGTAACGAGATTGAACAAGGTATAGGGATACCGATGATCGAATCTCGGGCAAGTATCATACCGATAGATAAAGGGAATTGTATATGAGATTGATTGAATCCCCGATATCATGGTTCATCTGATGAGATCATCATGGAGCATGTGGTACCCAACATGGGTATCCACATCCCGCTGTTGGTTATTGACCGGAGAGGTGTCTCAGTCATGTCTACTGTCTCCCGAACCCGTAGGGTCTACACACTTAAGGTTCGATGACGCTAGGGTTATAGGGAAATAGTGTACGTGGTTGCCGAAGGTATTTCGGAGTCCCAGATGAGATGCCGTACGTCACGAGGAGTTCCGAAATGGTCCGGAGACAAACATTGATATGTAGGAAGTGAGGATTTGGCCATCGGAAGTGTTTCGGGAATTACCGATAACGTACCGAGACCACCGGAAGGGTTCCAAGGGTCCACCATGTGGGGCCACCAGCCCCAGAGGGCTGCATGGGCCGAGAGTGGAAGGGACCAGCCCTGGAGTGGGTTGGTGCACCCTCCACCCTGGCTGAAGGCGCATGAAAGGTGGGAGGGAGGGGAAACCCTAGACCCAGATGGGCTTAAGGCCCACTAGGGTTGCGCCCTCTCCCTCTCCCCTCTCTGGCCGTCGGCCAGAACCCATCTAGGGATGCCGCACCACCCTAGGGTGGGAACCCTAGGGGTGGGCACCGTCCTCCCTCTCCTCCTATATATAGTGGTGGTTTTTGGGCTGCCAAGAACACAAGTTTCTTCCTCTCTCGGCGCAGCCCTACTCCTCCCTCTCCTCGTTCTCTGTAGTGCTTGGCGAAGCCCTGCCGGAGACCATGCAGCTCCACCATCACCATGCCGTCGTGCTGCCAGAGCTCTCCCTCAACCTCTCCTTCCTCCTTGCTGTATCAAGGAGTAGGCGACGTCACCGGGTTGCACGTGTGTTGAACGCGGAGGCGCCATTGTTCGGCGCTAAGATTGGAGTCCACCGCGATCTGAATCGCTACGAGTACGACTCCACCAACCGCGTTCTTGTAACGCTTCCGCTTAGCGATCTTTAAAGGTATGAAGATGCAATCTCTGCCCACTCATTGCTGGTTTCTCCATAGGTAGATCTTGGTGATCGTAGGAATTTTTTTGATTTACTACTACGTCTCCCAACACAACACACTGCATGCCTGGTTTACATTGCCTGGTTACTATAATGCCCCCCCCCCCCCCGCACGCCACGATGCCATGCCTTGTCAGTGCCACATCCGTATACATACAAGTTCTGCACCATATTTGCACCACGAGCCAAGTTGTGGCACTAGTTCGATGTATGCTACAAGTTTTGATACTAAAGTGACTTTCCTTGTCAAGTTTAAACACCGATAGAGTAATCAACTATTTATATAAACAAGACCATGTGATTTATTTATATGAAATAAGAGAGGAGGCCTATCTTTTGCTAAAGAAATCATGGTGATGAACTTTTCTCTACAAAAATTATTAGATCTATTATAAAAGTATGCCACAAGTATAAAGCATCTTAAACATAATAAAAATTACATCGAGATTTCGAAACCACCGAACATCCACTAATTCCGCCAGAACGAGTCGCCGACGCGCCACTTCTTCCCCAGAGCTGGTGTTACCTTGTTAATGACAGTCGACAAGTCTTTCTGCATGTGCCCCTAAAAACAACGATGGAGACGGAGGGACCAGCAGGGGCCCAGGCCCCCTAACACATTTCATCTAAGACTAATATGCACATGAAGAGATGGTTATTTGTCACTAATTTGGTGTATTTTGGTGCACCGGCCCTCCCCAGCAAGGATTGGCAACACTTGACCACCCTAGCTCCGCTGCTGCCTAAGAACTAGCATCTTGGAGCCATGGGTGTCATCGTTGAATGTTTCCATTGTTGGGGAACGTTGCATGGGAAACAAAAAAATTCCTATGCACACGCAAGATCTATCCATGGTGATGAGCATCTACGAGAGGGAGAGTGGATCTACGTACCCTTGTAGATCGCTAAGAGGGAAGCGTTAAGAAATGCGGTTGATGTAGTCGAACACCTTCGCGATCCAAATCGCCGAGCGTCCCGCGATCCAATCACGATCTGTCCCGATCTAGCACTGAACGGACGGCACCTCCGCGTTCAGCACACGTACGGCTTGATGACGATCTCCGCCTTCTTCATCCAGCAAGAGGGAGCATAGAGGTAGACGAGTTCTCCGGCAGCACGACGGTGTTGCGGCGATGGTGGTGGAGTAATTCCAGCAGGGCTTCGCCTAAGCACTTCTGAAACCGGTCTAGAGGAGAAACTACGGACTAGAGGGTAGGGTTGCACGTGGCTGAAAATCTTAGTGCAAAACCCCTAAAACCTATAGTATATATAGGAGGAGGAGAGGAGGAGGCTTGGCGCAAGGGCCAGCCCTAGGTGGCTTCGGCCAAAGTGGAGAGGAGTCCTCCTCCTCCTCCACTCCTAGTAGGATTAGGACTCCTTCCTTATTTCCACCTTTTTGCCTTTTTCCACCTTTTTCTCTTTGGAATTTCTTCTCAGCCACATGGGCCTTCTGTGGGACTTAGGCCATCCCACTAAGGGCTGGTATTCATCCTCCCACAGACCATGTAACCTCTTGGGTCGAAATACACCTCCCGATGGTCCCTCGGTACCCTCCCGGTACTCCCGGTACACTACCGATGAGCCCGGAACTTTTCTGGTGACCAAAACAGGACTTCCTATATATCAATCTTTACCTCTAGACCATTCCAGAGCTCCTCGTGACGTACGGGATCTCATCCGGGATTCCGAAAAACCTTTGGTAAGCACCATGCATTACTCTATACTACCGAAACGTCACCGAACCTTAAGTCTGCAGACCCTGCAGGTTCGAGAACTATGTAGACATGACCGAGACACCTCTACGGTCAATAACCAATAGCGGGACTTGGATGCCCATATTGGTTCCTACATATTTTACGAAGATCTTTATCGGTCGAACCTCTATGTCAAGGATTCAGTTAATCCCGTATGATGTTCCCTTTGTCCTTCGGTATGTTACTTGCCCGAGATTCGATCGTCGGTATCTCCATACCTAGTTCAACCTCGTTACCGACAAGTCTCTTTACTCATTTCCATAATACAAGATCCCGTGACTAACACTTAGTCACATTGCTTGCAAGGCTTGTTGTGATGTTGTATTACCGAGTGGGCCCTGAGATACCTCTCCGTCACACAGAGTAACAAATCCTAGTCTTGATCCATGCCAACCCAACAGACACCCTCGGAGATACCTGTAGAGCACCTTTATAGTCACCCAGTTACGTTGTGACGTTTGATACACACAAGGCACTCCTCCGGTGTCAGTGAGTTGCATGATCTCATGGTCGTAGGAACATATACTTGACATGCAAAAAACTATAGCAATAAAATGACACGATCATATGCTACGTTTATAGTTTGGGTCTCGTCCATCCCATCATTCTCCTAATGATGTGACCCAGTTATCAAATGACATCACATGTCAATGGCTAGGAAACCTTGACCATCTTTGATCAACGAGCTAGTTCACTAGAGGCATACTAGGGACAAAGTGTTGTCTATTTATCCACACATGTAATGGGTTTCCAATCAATACAATTATAGCATGGATAATAAACAAGTATCATGAACAAGGAAATATAATAATAAACCCTTTATTTATTTCCTCTAGGGCATATTTCCAACAATCTCCCACTTGCACTAGAGTCAATAATCTAGTTCACATCATTATGTGATTTACATTGTAATGAATCGAACACTCATGCAGTTCTGGTGTTGATCATGTTTAGCCCTTGGAAGAGGTTTAGTCACCGGGTTTGCAACATTCAGATCCGTGTGCACTTTGCAAATATTTATGTCCTTCTCCTTGATGTAATCGCGGATGAAATTGAAGCTTCGCTTTATGTGTCTGGTCCTCTTGTGAAACCTTGGTTCCTTGGCCAGGGCAATGGCACCAGTGTTGTCATAGAACAGAGTCATTGGATTCAGTGCACTATGCACTACTCCAAGATCTGTCATGAACTGCTTCATCCAGACACCTTCCTTCGCTGCCTTTGAGGCTATGATGTACTCCGCCTTGCATGTAGAATCCGCTACCATGCTTTGCTTGGAACTACACCAGCTTACCGCTCCCCCATTGAGAATAAATATTTATCCGGTTTGCGACTTAGAGTCATACGGATCAATGTCAAAGCTTGCATCGACATAAGCCTTTACGACGAGCTCTTCATCACCTCCATAAACAAGAAACATTTCCTTAGTCCTTTTCAGGTACTTAAGGATATTCTTGACCGCCGTCCAATGCTCCATTCTGGGATCACTTTGAAACCTTCCGGCCATACTTATGGCAAGGCTAACATCGGGTCTTGTGCACAGCATTGCATACATGATAGAGCCTATGGCTGAAGCATAGGGGGTGACACTCATCTTATCTCTATCCTCTGCAGTCACTGGGCATTGAGTCTTACTCAACTTCACACCTTGTAACACAGGCAAGAACCCCTTCTTGGACTGATCCATTTTGAACTTCTTCAAAACTTTATCAAGGTATGTGCTCTGTGAAAGTGCTATTAAGCGTCTCGATCTATCTCTATAGATTTTAATGCCTAATATGAAAGCAGCTTCTCCTAGGTCCTTCATTGAAAAACTCTTGTTCAAATATTCCTTCATGATTTCCAGCATTTCTATATTGTTTCCAATCAGCAATATGTCATCCATATATAATATTGGAAACGCTATAGTGCTCCCACTCACTTTCTTGTAAATACAAGCTTCTCCATAAACTTGTATAAACCCAAACGCTTTGATCACCTCATCAAAGTGCATATTCCAACTCCGATATGCTTGCACCAGTCCATAAATGGATCGCTGGAGTTTGCAAACTTTGTCAGCATTCTCTGGATCGACAAAACCTTCTGGTTGCATCATATACAACTCTTCCTGAAGGAAACCGTTGAGGAACGCTCTTTTGACATCCATCTGCCAAATTTCATAGTCGAAATAAGCAGCTATTGGTAACATGATTCTGACGGACTTAAGCATCGCTACGGGTGAGAAGGTCTCATCGTAGTCAACTCCTTGAACTTGTGAAAAACCCTTTGCCACAAGTCGAGCTTCATAGACGGTGACATTACCGTCTGCGTCCGTCTTCTTCTTAAAGATCCATTTATTCTTAATGGCCTTTCGCCCTTCAAGTAATACTTCCAAAGTCCATACTTTGTTTTCATACATGGATCCCATCTCGGATTTCATGGCCTCTAACCATTTCTCAGAATCCAGGCCCATCATCGCTCCTCCATAGCTCGTAGGTTCATTGTTGTCCAACAACATGACCTCCAAGACAGGGTTGTCGTACCACTCAGGAGCAGTACACGCCCTTGTCAACCTACGAGGTTCAATAGTAACTTGATCCGAAGCTTCATGATCATCATCATTAACTTCCTCTTCAACTGTCGTAGGCTCCACAGAAACATCTTTTTGCACTGTGCTACTCTCTGGCTAAAGTAAAGGTTCAATAACCTCATCAAGCTCTATTTTCCTCCCACTCAATTCTTTCGAGAGAAACTCTTTCTCAAGAAATGTTCCGTTCTTAGCGACAAACACTTTGCCTTCGGATATAAGATAGAAGGTATACCCAACTGTCTCTTTTTGTTATCCTATGAAGACACATTTCTCCGCTTTGGGTTCCAGCTTTTCAAGCTGATGCTTTTTGACATAATCATCACATCCCAAAACTTTAAGAAACGACAACTTCGGCCTCTTGCCAAACCACAATTCATATGGCGTCGTCTCAACAGATTTCGATGGTGCCCTATTTAAAGTGAATGCAACTGTCTCTAATGCATAACCCCAAAATGATAGTGGCAAATCGGAAAGAGACATCATAGAACGCACCATATCTAATAAGGTTCAATTACAACGTTTGGACACACCATTATGTTGTGGTGTTCCAGGCGGTGTCAACTGTGAAACAATTCCACACTGTCTTAAGTGACTGCCAAACTCATAACTCAAATATTCACCTCCTCGATCAGATCGTAGGAATTTGATCTTCTTGTTACGATGATTCTCAACTTCACTCTGAAATTGCTTGAACTTTTCAAACGTTTCAGACTTATGTTTCATTAAGTAAATATACCCATATCTACTTAAGTCAGCAGTGAAGGTGAGAAAATAACGATATCCACCACGCGCTGCAACATTCATAGGACCGCACACATCGGTATGTATGATTTCCAACAAGTCACTTGCCCATTCCATTGTTCCAGAGAACGGCGTTTTAGTCATCTTGCCCATGAGGCATGGTCCACATGTATCAAGTGATTCAAAATCAAGTGACTTCAAAAGTCCATCAGCATGGAGCTTCCTCATGCGTTTTACACCAATATGACCCAAACGGCAGTGCCGCAAGAAAGTGGTACTATCATTATCAACTCTACATCGTTTGGCATCAATGTTATGAACATGTGTATCATCACTATCAATATTCAATATGAATAAACCCCTCACATTGGGTGCATGACCATAAAAGATATCACTCATATAAATAGAACAACCATTATTCTTTGATTTAAATGAGTAACCGTCTCGCAATAAACAAGATCCAGATATAATGTTCATGCTTAACGCAGGCACTAAATAACAATTATTCAGGTTCATCACTAATCCCGATGGTAATCAAAGAGAGAGCGTGCCGATGGCGATCACATCAACCTTGGAACCATTTCCCACGCGCATCATCACTTCATCCTTAGCCAGCCTCCGTCTATTTCGTAGGTCCTGCTTTGAGTTGCAAATGTGAGCAAACGAACAGGTATCAAATACCCAGGCACTACAACACGAGCTAGTAAGGTACACATCAATAACATGTATATCATATATACCTTGTTTGTTGTTGGCCGCCTTCTTGTCAGCCACGTACTTGGGGCAGTTCTGCTTCCAGTGACCATTTCCCTTGCAATGAAAGCACTCAGTTTCTGGCTTGGGTCCAGCCTTGGGTTTCTTTACACGAGGAGCAACTGCTTTGCCATCCTTCTTGGATTTACCCTTCTTGCCCTTGCCCTTGACATTCTTCTTGAAACTAGTGGTTTTATTGACCATCAACACTTGATGTTCTTTCTGGATTTCAGACTCAACGATTTTCAGCATCGCAAACAGCTCGGCGACTGACTTGTTCATCCCGTGCATGTTATAGTTCATCACAAAGCACTTGTAGCTAGGTGGCAGTGATTGAATAACTCTGTCAGTGATCGCCTCTGGCGGAAGGGCAATTCCCAACTCCGCCAGACAAGTCAAATACCCAGACATTCTGAGTATATGTTCACTGATAGACCCGTTCTCCTCCATTTTGCAAGCATAGAACTTATCGGAGGTCTCATACCTCTCGATCCGGGCATTCTTCTGAAAGATAAACTTCAACTCCTGGAACATCTCATATGCTCCATGACGTTCAAAACGTCTTTGAAGTCCCGGTTCTAAGCCATACAATATTGCACACTGAACTATTGACTAATCTTTTTACGTGCCTCCCAAGCGTTCATAACATCTTCGGATGGCATGTCTTCGGGTTGGTCACCAAGCGGTGCATCAAGGACATATAATTTCTGGGAAGCCGTGAGGATAATCCTTAGATTACGGGCCCAGTCCACAAAGTTACTTCCATCATCTTTCAACTTAGCTTTCTCTAGGAACGCATTAAAATATAGGGGTGCTACTACGCGAGCCATTGATCTACAACATAAATATGCAAAGGTTACTTAGACTATTTTTCAAGATAATGAGTTTAGTTAATCAAATTTACTAAAGCTCCCACTCAAATTGACATCCCTCAGTTCATCTGAGTGTCACATGATCCAAATTCACCAACTCAAGTCCGATCATCACGTGAGTTGAGGTGGTTTCAATGGTGAACATCATCATGTTGATCATATCTACTATATGACTCATGTTCAACCTTTCAGTCTCTTGTGTTCCGAGGACATGTATGTACATGCTAGGATCGTCAAGTTTAACCCGAGTGTTCTGCATGTGCAACACTGGCTTGCACCCGTTGTATGTGAACGTAGAGTCTATCACACCCGATCATCACGGGGTGTCTCGACACGATGAACTTTTGCAATGGTGCACTCTCAGGGAGAACACAATTCATCTTGAAAATTAAGTGAGGGATCACCTTATAATGCTACCGTCGTCCTAAGCAAAACAAGGTGCATAAAAGGATTAACATCACATGCAAATCATAAGTGACATGATATGTCCATGAACTTGTGCTTTTGATCTCCATCTTGAAAGCATCGGCATGATCTCCATCGTCACCAGCATGACACCATGATCTCCATCATCTTGATCTCCATCAATGTGTCGTCATCGGGGTTGTCACTCCCACCATGCTTCTACTAATATTGCTACCGTTTAGCGATAAAGTAAAGCATTACATAGAGCTTAATGATTGACATGCAGGTCATACAATAATTAAAGACAACCCTATGACTCCTGCCGGTTGCCGTACTCATCGACATGCAAGTTGTGATATTCTATACAACACATGATCATCTCATACATAACATATAACTCATCATGTAATTGTCCATACCACATCACAACATACCCTGCAAAAACAAGTTAGACGTCCTCTAATTGTTGTTGCATGTTTTACGTGCCTGCTACGGGTATCTAGCAAGAACAATTCTCACCTACGCATAAACCACAACGGTGATACATACGTTGCTTTTCAACCTTCTCAAGGACCGCCTTAGTCAAATCCAACCCAACTAAAGTAGGAGAAACAGACACCCGCCAGCCATCTTTGTGCAACGAAGTTACACGTTAGTCGATGGAACCGGTCTCTCGTAAGCGTACGAGTAAGGTTGGTCCGGGCTGCTTCATCCCACAATACTGCTGAACCAGAACACGACCAAGGGAGGAAGCAATCTAAGCATCAACGCCCACAAACTCTTTGTGTTATACTCGAGATCTCATCTACACATAGACCTAGCTCATGATGCCACTGTTGGGGAACGTTGCATGGGAAACAAAAAAATTCCTACGCGCACGCAATATCTATCCATGGTGATGAGCATCTACGAGAGGGAGAGTGGATCTACATACCCTTGTAGATCGCTAAGCAATAAGCGTTAAGAAACGCGGTTGATGTAGTCGAACGTCTTCGCAATCCAAATCGCCGAGCGTCCCGCGATCCAATCACGATCCGTCCTGATCTAGCACCGAACGGACGACACCTCCACGTTCAGCACACGTACGGCTTGATGATGATCTCCGCCTTCTTGATCCAGCAAGAGGGAGCGGAGAGGTAGACGAGTTCTCCGGCAGTGCGATGGCGTTGTGGTGATGGTGGTGGAGTAATTCTAGTAGGGCTTCGCCTAAGCACTGCTGAAACCGATCTAGACGAGAAACTAAGGACTAGAGGGTAGGGTTGCACGTGGCTAAAAATCTTAGTGCAAAAACCCTAAAACCTCTAGTATATATAGGAGGAGGAGAGGAGGAGGCTTGGCGCAAGGGCCAGCCCTAGGAGGCTTCGGCCGAAGTGGAGAGGAGGAGTCCTCCTCCACCACTCCTAGTAGGATTAGGACTCCTTCCTTATTTCCACCTTTTTGCCTTTTTCCACCTTTTTCTCTTTGGAATTTTTCCCCAGACACATGGGCCTTCTGTGGGACTTCGGCCAGCCCACTAAGGGCTGGTATTCATCCTCCCACAACCCATGTAGCCTCTTGGGTTGAAATACACCTCCCGATGGTCCCCCGGTACTCCCGGTACACTACCGATGAGCCCGGAACTTCTCCGGTGACCAAAACAGGACTTCCTATATATCAATATTTTCCTCCGGACCATTCCGGAGCTCCTCGTGACATCTGTGATCTCATCCGGGACTCTGAACAACCTTCGGTAACCACCATGCATCACTCTATACTACCGAAACGTCACCGAACCACCAAAACAGGACTTCCTATATATCAATCTTTACCTCCGGGCCATTCCAGAGCTCCTCGTGACGTCCCGGATCTCATCCGGGACTCCGAAAAACCTTCGGTAACCATCATGCATAACTCTATACTACCGAAACGTCACCGAACCTTAAGTGTGCAGACCCTGCGGGTTCGAGAACTATGTAGACATGACCGAGAGACCTCTACGGTCAATAACCAATAGTGGGACCTGGATGCTCATGTTGGTTCCTAAAAATTCTACGAAGATCTTTATCGGTCGAACCTCTATGTCAAGGATTCAGTTAATCCCGTATGATGTTCCCTTTGTCCTTCGGTATGTTACTTGCCCGAGATTCGATCGTCGGTATCTCCATACCTAGTTAAACCTCGTTACCGGAAAGTCTCTTTACTCGTTTCGTAATACAAGATCCCGTGACTAACACTTATTCACATTGCTTGCAAGGCTTGTTGTGATGTTGTATTACCGAGTGGGCCTTGAGATACCTCTCCGTCACACGGAGTAACAAATCCCAGTCTTTATCCATGCCAACCCAACAGACACCCTCGGATATACCTGTAGAGCACCTTTATAGTCACCCAATTACGTTGTGACGTTTGATACACACAAGGCACTCCTCCGGTGTCCGTGAGTTGCATGATCTCATGGTCGTAGGAACATATACTTGACATGCAGAAAACTGTAGCAATAAACTGACACGATCATATGCTACGTTTATAGTTTGGGTCTCGTCCATCTCATCATTCTCCTAATGATGTGATCCCGTTATCAAAGGACATCACATGTCAATGGCTAGGAAACCTTAACCATCTTTGATCAACGAGCTAGTTCACTATAGGCATACTAGGGACAAAGTGTTGTCTATTTATCCACACATGCAATTTGTTTCCAATCAATAAAATTATAGCATGGATAATAAACAATTATCATGAAAAAGGAAATATAATAATAAACACTTTGTTTATTGCCTCTAGGGCATATTTCCAACATGCATAGATTTAAAACACCTGACATTAAATCTCGTCACATGAAGAGAAACCATAACCTCTCTGCCTTAAAAAAGATGGCATGAATCTACGCCAGAGCTCCGTCGACAAGATTCAGACGAACGAACTTGAAAATGATCGAAGGCCGAATGACAAAGTCAAAAAAGAAGTGGCACCATCCACTCGAGTGTCGTGCATGTAAAAGGATGATTATAAAACCCTACACTAAATAGATGACTAACTGGACCAGAGACACCGGGATTCCTCACCCGCCATTGGCTGCCGGAATGGCAAGCAGAGACGAATCCACGGGCTTGCTGGCGAATCCCGTTGATCACCTTCAGTCTTTGTTAGTTCGGTTTAACACAAACGATCGTGTTTGCCTTTGTTCTGCAAGTTTATTTAGAGCATCTCCAGTCGTTGCCCCCCAGGAGGCATAAAAACGCCGCCTGGGGGCGAGCCGGCGGTGGAATTGGCGCTGGGGCGGTTAGGCATCCAGCCGTAGCCCCCAGGTCGCCCCCCAGGCGCCGATATCGGCCCATTCGTGGCCGCTTTTCGGCCCAGATAAATAGAAAATGGCCCGGTATTGGCGAGAAATGGCCCATAGTCGGCGTGGTTTGGCGTTGAATTCTCAACATAAATAAAAAAATTATCACATAGTTCATCACAAAAAATCAAATAATTCAACAAAATAGTGCAACAACAACAAATAATTCAATACAAATTATATATAGTTCAACAAATAAAAACTCATATGTCATCACACGTTGAGCTAGGCGTCACCCTTGATCCTCCATAGGTGCTCCACCAGATCCTGCTGCAGTTCATGATGCACCTGTGGGTCTCGGATCTCGTGACACATACTGAGGTAGGCAATCCAGGTTACCGGTAGCTGGTGATCAACTTCGGCTAGAGGACCCTGCCTGTAGTATGGTTCAGTGTCAAACACTGGCTCTTCCAGCTCGCTCTCGATGATCATGTTGTGCAAGATGACACAACAAATCATGATCTCCCACATTTGATCTTTCGACCAGGTCTGAGTAGGGTACCGGACAACAGCAAATCGAGATTGGAGCACACCAAATGCCCGCTCGACATCCTTCCTGCCAGCCTCCTGCATGTTGGCAAAGTGGGACTTCTTGCCTCCTGGCACAGCGTTTGAGATAGTCTTCACAAAGGTAGACCATCTCGGATAGATGCCATCAGCTAGGTAGTACCCCTTGTTGTAGTGCCGCCCATTGACCTCGAAGTTCACCGGAGGAGAATGACCTTCAACAAGCTTGGCAAAGACAGGGGAGCACTGCAACACATTGATGTCATTGTGAGTTCCTGGCATACCAAAGAAGGAGTGCCAAATCCAGAGGTCCTGTGTGGCCACCGCCTCAAGTACCACACTGCAACCGCCTTTGGCACCTTTGTACATCCCCTGCCAAGCAAATGGGCAGTTCTTCCATTTCCAATGCATGCAGTCGATGCTTCCAAGCATCCCAGGAAATCATCTTGTTGCATTTTGTGCTAGGATCCGAGCAGCGTCTTCCGCATTGGGTGTTCGCAAGTATTGCGTTCCAAACACTGCCACCACTGGCCGACAGAAGTTGTAGAAACACTCAATGATGGTGGACTCGGCCATGCGTCCATAGTCGTCGAGTGAATCACTGGGAGCTCTGTATGCAAGCATCCTCATCGCTGTCGTGCACTTCTGGATTGAGGTGAATCCAAGTTTGCCGGTGCAATCCTTCTTGCACTTGAAGTAGTTGTCGAACTCCCGGATGGAATTCACAATTCTGAGGAAAAGCTTTCGGCCCATCCGATAACGGCGCCGAAATGTTTTGTCGCCGTGCAGTGGAGTGTCGGCGAAGTAGTTAGAGTAGAGCATGTAGTAGCCTTCGAGACGATGCCGGTTCTTTGCTTTCATCCGCCCCGGCGCCGAGCAACCTCACCGCGGCTTTTCATTGCTCGCCAGCAGGCCGGCGAGGGCGGCGAGGACCATCAGATGTTCCTCTTCCTGGACGTCGGCCTCGGCTTCCTCCTCCAGCAGCGCGGCGAGCGCTTCCTCATCGTCCGAGTCCATTGCCGAGGCAGACAAATCGCCGAACACCTTGCGAGCGCGGTGGGCACGTACCCGCCGCTACACTTCCCCTCCGAGGCTGAGAAACGGCGGAAAAATCGCCCAGCTGGTGGCGGAGGGGCTGCCTCGGCGAAACCTCTGCTCTTTTTCCGGCGGGGATGGGCTATCTAGCGGTGGCGGGGCGGTGGGCGGCGTCGGGATCGGCCAGTTGGCGGCCGAGCGCGGGGGGGGGGGGGGGGAGGCGAACCTGGAAGAAAGACTTGACTTTTCTCCTGACGGTGTGGGCTACACGTGCTTTCTCCTTACGTTGCAGTCCCCGAGCACCCTCAGTGCGCCGGGTGCGGCCTACGATCGCCGGGCCCAAAAACGAGCCGAGCCGACATATTTCGGCGTCCTGGGACATGACTGGAACGTATTTTCGACGTCGGCGTCGAAAAATTCGCTTGGTGAGGATGTTGAGGACGCGGCTGGAGATGATCTTACGGCCTTGCCTGAGTGGAACGTGGGGTGCCCGGGGCTGCTTCGCGTGGCCGGTCGCCTCGTGGGACCCGTCCCAGACCCGGAGACGTTCTCCTCCGAGTTGCCATTGCCTGGCGGGCACGGCAGCATGGCACTGCCTTTCCTCCCGCGGCGCCCGTACCGTCAATCGCGAATCGCGTGGGCCGGCCGGCGTGCTACCCGCCAAGCCGTGTCTGGCCTCGTCGGCACGGCGTACTACGGTGCTGGCGCCAAAGACTGTAAACATAATCCCATCTGCTTCGCGGTGCATGAAACCCAACAAACATTGCTTCCCGCACAAACCTCCACACCCATCAGTACCCATCAGTACACACTGCACCTTTGAGAGTACACTAAAGAGCATTGCTGCTTTGCTGTTTATTGGAGTGAGATCCATCAATCGGGCGGGTGTGACGACGACGACGACGATGATTACAAGCAGACGAAACAAACAGCGGGATCCGGGGTCCTCCTGCCACCTACTAACCTAAGCCAGCTCACCGCGATTACAAAACGAATGACGGGCAAGGAACAAGACACCAAAACTGACGGCACGAAACGAAACGAAACGAAACAGACACTCTGTATAAAGGAAAAATCTCTCTGCTGCTGCTGCTGCCGCCGCCGCCGCTTAACTCAGTCGAAGATCTCCCACTTCGTGGTGACCGGGGCTGCGCCATTGTCGAACGTCTCCCACTTGGTGGTCACCACCACCGTCTGCAGCCGCGCGTTCGACACCTTGAGCACGTCCAGCGCCTCCACGCACTTCTGCACCCGCTTCGCCTGCCAACACACACGAAAAAAGAGTCAAAGTCAGCTTTCTTCCCCAAGACACACACCGGGCTACACTACACTCATGGCTGCACCAACTAACACCACACCGATAAAAGCTTCCATTGAAATTGTTAATCCGCATGTATGTCATCATCTCGGAACAGAAAGCAAAGGCGCTTTTTCCGTTCTAATCTCGAGGTGGCATGAAGGTAGTATCATCGCAGATATATGATAAAAGTGCGAGGCCCATACTTTTGGTCTCACATTGCTTGTGCTCGTGACCTAGCCAACAGCCTACACCACTTCCTGGCGATCTACCTTTCTTGTCATCTACTCTTTGTACACTACAGCACAGTCAGGGAGCACATTATTCGTCCCCTTTAACTCACAAGATTTGCTGCTTAGAGCATCAGACGATCAGTGGAAGCTACCAGGCCGCATGCGACGCCTTCAGCCAGGGTACACTCCAGGATCGGCTAGGCTGGCATCCAAGGACTCGATCTACCTAACATTCGCAGCAGGGGAAAGGGGTGTAGGTGCAGTTTTTCCTTGTGCCGGTACTGGACCACGAACGTGTTCTCCAGAAAGGAACCAATGAGCCTGTGACGGCTCCGGGGGGCAAGTAGGGCACTCGCCCACACGTTGCATTCCTCGTCGACACTTGCATTGCACCGCTGGTCATGGCACTGCACGCATTACATCCAGATCCAATGATGCGGATCGCAGGCGCCGACAGCCCCACCCTCACCGATGGCGAGAGTTGTACCGGAACCAATGGCACAATGCCCCTAGAACTGATCGCAATGGCCACACTAGCCCGTGTGCAGTGAATGTAGGGTACCTGGAGGTTCTTCTGCGAGGAGGTGTCCTCGTCGGTGGGTATGCTCTCCAGCTTCACCGCGTGCCGCATCAGCAGCTCGATCAGCGTCGTGATCTGCACCTCCGCCACCTTGCTCCCACCGGCGACCGACTTCTCGATGCTCCTCACCTGCCACAAGATAAGAGAATATTTTTCAACATCCGATCAGCTACAGAATCACAGCATCAGAGGGAGGGACGTCAGACGCAGGCACCGGCCGCTTCGGGCAGCAATGATGAAAGTGAGGAGACCATCCTTGTTACTTGTCACTAGTCAGTGACGGGGTGCTGGATTCCTGTCGTAATGCCAGAACCCCGATGGTTACGCTGAATGAACCTTACTCCGGGACCATGCTGCCGCCGACGGAAATTTCACCGGTGCCCACACATCAGTACATGGCCAGACCCACATCCATTGATCCATGGACAGCCACGCACGGAGCATCAACTCTGTTTTTTGGACGAGCTCGCGGCGTCAATTTGCTCACCTAATTCCCTGGACATGCGATCCAATGCGAATGCAGCAGCAGCATTCCCGTTCCTTCCCATGCCTGCGTGCCTGACGCCACACACACTCAGACTGCAACTAATTCCCTTCTAGGATGCAGAGACCGCAATTAATTACACGCCTAAAAAGACAGAACACCCCATTTTTACCCGCCACTAGATCACCTCTAAATAAGGTAATCTGCAGCTGCTAGCTGTCACTTGTCAGGAGCTTGTTTTGTCAGTGATCGATCGTCGGTGGTGGAAGAAAAAACAGTACTTGTACGTGCTCTGTGTGTATACCTGATCGGCGAGCTTGTCGACCTCGAGGGCGATGGCGCCGATGGCGCGGTTGGCGTTCTGGATCCTGGCGTTCCTCTGCCGCTCGATGTAGCGCCGCTCCAGGCTCGCCGGGTCCTCGGAGACGACGAGCTTGGACTTGTTCTTGACGCCGAACCTGTCCAAGAACTCCGAGTTTTTCCGCTCCCGGCCCTTGTACGTCAGCTGCTGCTCCGACGGCTGCAGCCCCGTCCTCGGCGCCAGCGCCTTCTTGAGCTCACCTGCGCGATCACCACCATCGGCCACCAACAAACAAGTCAGTACGGAACCAGCAAAATTACTGTGCATCACAGCTGATTAGTACAACTGGATCGTCGTGCCACTGCCCAACAACATTTTGATTCAGAGTTGGCCAGTACTTTCGCTTTGCTGGCACGTTTGGACAGCTCTTGACGACACTGACACAGATTTTCAGTGCCACTTGCGGACCAGATTCTCGGAATCTCAGTGACCAGGCCTGCCATGCCATTGTGGATCGCGAAATGCAGCGACGACGGACACTGTCTCTTTGGGTTTCCCTACTCCCAAGTCTCGGCTCAAAACAAAAAGTTCAAACAATTATGGGACAGGTCATACATGAGTTAGCTGAAAATTTATTTTTGGTAAATCGGTTTTCTTGTCCATTAGATTAAAATCCGACCATTGCCCTTTTTTCTCCTTTATTTATTTATGGCTTTCTTCCTCCTCCAACCGTCCCTTCTTCCATAAAATCAACTTTACCCGAAATACAAATTCAGTCGCATTACATAAAATTGTGAAAAAATACGGACTAAAATTTGCCATGGCATCCTCCACTCTCGTCAGCGCTTTAGAAAATATACAAAGTAGGCATGGGTTTGCAAGTGTGGGACTGGAACGTGGTGGGCGAGGCCTCCGATTCATTTTTCACAACAGTGGCGCCATCATGTGGCGGAAAGGTGTCGGTGCAACCGGACAAGCGGGCCGTGCCCCAGCCGCTGCTGGCCGTCCGATGAGGCCGCCGTACGCGCGGACCCGTCCCGCGCCAGCTAGCCAGCCAGGATATCTAGACGCTCGCTCTCGCGCTCCGCTTCGCCGCTGGCTGTCACCGCCCGTCAGCGCTTGTCGTCAGGCAAAGGTGAAAAAGCAAAGCGACGAACTGGTTTTAACAGCAAATCTGGTCGGTCGATTAGCCTCGTAATTCCCAGCCAAAGTTGGGCCTGCACGAAGCTGCATCTGAGAGTGCGTCGGGGCAGGCGCCCGGCCAATGGACGCCGTGATCCCACGGCCGGCAGGAATCCAGGTCGTACGATTTCGGGAACTGGAGCTTACGTTAGCAGAGCATAAACTCCTTTTCAGCAGAGCAATTTACTTGTAGGTTGATTTTTTTTCTCACTGCGTAAATATTTTTTTGGAAAAATGGTTAAATTCTCGCGGTAACAAATTGAGGACGCAGGATAATGAGCGTTAAAAATACGGCAGGAGGAATTTCTGCTCCTTTCACGAGTCAAGAAATCACGGGCTCTGTACGAATTATTCCCTGGATTTCGTCTTCTTCCTTGTAAAATATTCGGAAGATGAGGCAAAAAAAAAAAATGGTGACAAGGGTAGGGGGATGTCTCGCCGTAGTACTATCTATCGTCGCGGCGGCATTCAATCCTCCACGCGGCACGGCCGGAAGTCATGGCCATTTTTTTAAAGGACGGATTTAGTTGATAAATTCGATAGGTGGACTAATTTATTTTTTTAGTTTATCCGCGGCCACGAACTCCCTATTGGCCAGCACGCATTTGTACGCCGTACGAAAGGTCAAATACCTCGCGGAAAATATACACTTGGCGACGTGATTAAGCTGAACTTTTGGCACCGTTATTAACGAAAAAAATTACTACTCTTACTATCTCAGTCACTTTGTTCACATATACTTAACAGTTTGAACGCAAGCCAAAAATAATTCAAAGTAATTAGTAGCACGAATTTTCGGTTTCGCCTCCTGCGCAGAAGAAACGACGGCGACGATGACAGGAAAGTTAAGCCGCAATTAAGCAAGGTACTAATTACTTACTCGCTAACCCGGCCAAGAACAGAACAGGGAAAGAGATTATTATTACTAACAAAAAAAGGGGGGAGAATCTCAATCAAGGCGACGAGATAAATACTGACCGAACGTGGCAATGGAGGAGACGGCGACCTCGTGGGTGGCGGCGCCGTACTTGACCCGCACCCTGATCTCCGGCGGCGGCGGCCTGGGCGGCACCCCCGCGGCGGCGCCGTCGGCGCCCCTGTCCCGGGCCTGCACGACCATCCCGCTCGGCCGGACCTCCCACCCGGCCCGCTCCTCCTCCCCCACCGCCGCCGCCGCGGCCGCCTCCGACCACCCGCTGCTCGACCCGCCGTCCGAGCTCGACCGGTGCATCACCCTCGCCATCGCCCGCGCCCCCGCCGGCCTCCCCGGAGCAGAACTCACGCGGCGTCAGCAGCAGAGCCGGGGGCTGGGGAGAGAAACTGGTGGTCGGCGTAGCTCCGTGCCGGTCTGGGTAGTCGCGTCGCGTGGGAGGGAGGGAGTGCGGGGGGACGGGGGCACGCACGCACGAGACGGACGCGCTTCTCCTTTTCGCTTGCCGGTTGTTCTGTGCGCGCATAAAAAGCACGGAGCCACCCCCCGGGTTTCCCACAATTAACATGACCCCGCGAGTGGCGTTCCCAAAGCCGGGCGAGCAGGTTTCTGCCAAAGAAGCCTTGTGGTTTTGTCATGGCCAGCCGGTTGAGACGGATGGATGTTTGCAGGATAGCTAGCTAGCTTCCAGCCCTGTTGCCTTTCTTGTGCCTTTCCATCTAGTATTTGTGTGTCGTTCCTATTTTTTTTTCATAAGGTGAATAAATACTTCCGCTTTTAGAATGCGCTTTTAGAATATATGTTATTTGCATATCGGGGAAACACAGGCCATTCGTTGGCTTCTGGTATACTCTTGACGTTAATGGTCCGACCGCTCGATTGTAAGATGCCTTTCTCATCAGTGTGGTAAAAGTTCTGATCCAATAGCGATTGCAATTTTTCATATAAACCCACTCATACTCTCTTCCCAATATGCCCATCTATCATGTGCTTTGTTGGCATAGGCAGCTTCGGATTCGAGCACATAGTCAACCCCTAATTCTTCACTACGACATAGATGTTGGAGCTGCAGTGAGGTTTTCTGATGACGAGATCCATATCTCCTAGCTATTAGGTCCATTTGCATTATGACATGGTTGTATTGACATTGCTATATGGAATTGGTTATTTCAGCCTTTCCAAAACCAAGCTCCACTTCAGTAGGTATGATATGTGCATGACCAATTCAACCAAACATTGGATGTGTCCGTTTCTGCACAGAGAACCTTAGATGTTTTCATCGACACATTAAGATGATTGAATGTTTTGCAAGCTATCAGGTTGTCAACCTTGTTGCCTTTCTTGTATTGTTTCCTTCTATGCCCATGTAAGTATTGTGTGGCGTTTTTGTCCATTTCTGTTCTGGATAAGCCAAATAAATACTTCTGTTCTTATCTGGCACACCATTTTTTTATTTTGATGCAGTAAAGATGAACCATCCTTTACATCTGGATAAAGTCTTCGCTCCGATAGATCAGTCGAGCAACTGTAGGATGTCTTGTCCATCATCATGGTATCACCGAGCGCAACGGTTCCAATCCTGCGGTGATCACATTTCCTATATAATACCCCCCTCCACTACCCTCTTTGTGAAATGTACATCTATGAAATAGATCTTGAAGCCACACAAACGTCAGCAAATGACGAGATCCACATATGTGAGTGTATCTGTCATTAGCAGTGCCTCTATCTTCACCTCCCTTAACAATGTCAACATCCCTTCCCTATGTTCATCTGTCGACACCGTCGTTGTGAATCTTATGGCCTCAAGATTGACTCATAGTTGCCTGACTCAACTACCTCGTCAATTGTGTGTATTATTGTACCTCGTTCCCTCATCGTCTTAAATAATATTGTCGTTAGGCTCGTACAACCTGAGCACCCCTAATGCGCAGTTATATGTCATGTGGTACTAATTGTATAGAGATGCTCATGTCAAAATAGGTAAATGGAAATACTTAGAGCATCTACAGACGGGCATGGCTAATCCAGCCCCTCAAACGCTCGCGTGTACAGTCACGCCTCATATCTCCGTTCTCACACCCGGGCACCTCAATTAGCATAAGTCAAATCCAGATAAACTCATGCAACTACGTAAACGATGCATATACATCGTTCCACTACTACGTGCTTTTGGGAGACGTAGTAGTAAATCAAAAAAATCCTACGTGTTCACCAAGATCTATCTATGGAGAAACTAGCAACGAGTAAGGAAAGAGTGCATCTTCATACCTTTGAAGATTGCTAAGCGGAAGCGTTACAAGAACGCGGTTGGTGGAGTCGTACTCGTAGCAATTCAGATCGCAGTGGACTCCGATCTTAGCGCCAAACAACGACGCCTCCGCGTTCAACACACGTGCAGCCCGGTGATGTCTCCTACGCCTTGATCCAGCAAGGAGGAAGGAGAGATTGAGGGAGAGCTCCGGCAGCACGACGGCGTGGTGACGGTGGAGCTGCGTGGTCTCCGGCAGGGCTTCGCCAAGCACCACGGAGAACGAGGAAGAAGAAGGGTAGGGCTGGCCGAGAAAGAGAGAACTCGTGTGTCTGGTAGCCCCCAAACCCTCCACTACATATAGGAGGAGGGGGAGGGAGGGCACAGCCCTAGGGTTCCCACCCTAGGGGCTGCGGTCGGCCCTAGATGGGCATCTGGCCGGCGGCCAGAGAGGGAGAGGGGAAGGGTGCAGCCCTAGGTGGGCCTTAGGCCCATCTGGGTCTAGGGTTTCCCCTCCCTCCCACCTTTCCTGTGCCTTGGGCCAGGGTGGAGGGCGCACCAGCCCACTCTAGGGCTGGTCCCTTCCACTGTTGGCCCACGCAGCCCTCTGGGGCTGGTGGCTCCGCTTGGTTGACCCCCGGAACCCTTCCGGTGGTCCCGGTACATTACCGACGATGCCCGAAACTCTTCCGATGACCAAAACCTCACTTCCTATATATGAATCTTTACCTCCGGACCATTCCGGAACTCCTCGTGACGTCCGGGATCTCATCCGGGACTCTGAACAACCTTCAGTAACCACGTACACTATTTCTCTATAACCCTAGCGTCATCGAACCTTAAGTGTGTAGACCCTACGGGTTCGGGAGACACGTAGACATAACCGAGACACCTCCCTAGTCAATAACCAACAGCGGGATCTGGATTCCCATGTTGGCTCCCACATGCTCCACGATGATCTCGTCGGATGAACCACGATGCTGGGGATTCAATCAATCCCGTATACAAATCCCTTTGTCTACCGGTATGATACTTGCCCGAGATTCGATCGTCGGTATCCCTATACCTTGTTCAATCTCGTTACCGACAAGTCTCTTTACTTGTTCTGTAACACATCATCTGGTGGCTAACTCCTTAGTCAAATTGAACTCATTATGATGATGTCTTACCGAGTGGGCCCAGAGATACCTCTCCGTCACACGGAGTGACAAATCCCAGTCTCGATTCATGCCAACCCAACAAACACTTTCGGAGATACCCGTAGTGCACCTTTATGGCCACCCAGTTACGTTGTAATGTTTGGCACACCCAAAGCATTCCTACGGTATCCGGGAGTTACACAATCTCATGGTCTAAGGAAATGATACTTGACATTAGAAAAGCTTTAGAAGACGAACTACACGATCTTGTGCCATGCTTAGGATTGGGTCTTGTCCATCACATCATTCTCCTAATGTTGTGATCTCGTTATCAATGACATCCAATGTCTATGGTCATGAAACCGTGACCATCTATTGATCAATGAGCTAGCCAACTAGAGGCTCACTAGGGACATATTGTGGTCTATGTATTCACACATGCATTATGGTTTCCGGTTAACACAATTATAGCACGAACAATTGACAATTATCATGAACAAGGAAATGCAATAATAACCATTTTATTATTGCCTCTAGGGCATATTTCCAACAGTCTCCCACTTGCACTAGAGTTAATAATCTAGTTACATTATGATGAATCGAACACCCATAGCATTCTGGTGTTGTTCATGTTTTGCTCGTGAGAGAGGTTTAGTCAACGGACCTGCGACATTCAGATCCGTATGCACTTTACAAATATCTATATCTCCCTCCTAAATGTAATCACGGATGGAGTTGAAGCGGCGCTTGATGTGTCTTGTCTTCTTGTGAAACCTGGGCTCCTTCGCAAGGGCAATAGCTCCAGTTTTGTCACAGAATAGAGTCATCGGGCCCGACACATTTGGAATCACTCCTAGGTCAGTGATGAACTCCTTCATCCAGACTCCTTCCTTTGCTACTTCCGAAGCAGCTATGTACTTCGCTTCACATGTAGATGCCGCCACGACGCTTTGCTTGCTGCTGCACTAGCTGACTGTCCCTCCATTCAAAATATACACGTATCCGGTTTGCGACTTGGAGTCGTCCGGATCTGTGTCGAAGCTAGCATCGACGTAACCCTTTACGACGATCTCTTCGACACCTCCATATACGAGAAACATGTCCTTTGTCCTTTTCAGATACTTCAGGATATTCTTGACCGTTGTCCAGTGTTCCGCTCCGGGATCACTTTGGTACCTCGCTACCAAACTTATGGCAAGGTTCACATCAGGTCTGCTACACAGCATGGCATACATAATAGAGCCTATGGCTCAAGCATAGGGGATGACACTCATCTCTTCTCTATCCTTTGTCGTGGTTGGGCATTGAGTCGTACTCAATCTCACACCCTGTAACACAGGCAAGAACCCCTTCTTGGACTGATCCATATTGAACTTCTTCAATATCTTTTCATGGTATAAGCTTTGTGAAAGACCTATGAGGCGTTTCGATCTATCTCTATAGATCTTAATACGTAATATGTAAGCAGCTTCTCCAAGGTCCTTCATTGAAAAACATTTATTCAAGTAGGCCTTTACACTTTCAAAAAGTTCTATATCATTTCCCATCAACAATATGTCATCCACATATAATATGAGAAATGCTACAGAGCTCCCACTCACTTTCTTGTAAATACAGGGTTCTCCATAAACCTGTATAAACCCAAACGCTTTAATCACCTCATTAAAGCGAATGTTCCAACTCCGAGATGCTTGCACCAGCCCATAGATGGAGCGCTGGAGCTTGCATACTTTCTTAGCATCTTTAGGATCGACAAAACCTTCCGGCTGCATCATATACAGTTCTTCCTTAAGGAAGCCATTAAGGAATGCCGTTTTGACGTCCATTTGCCAGATCTCGTAATCATAAAATGTGGCAATTGCTAACATGATTCGGACAAACTTCAGCATCGCTACGGGTGGGAAAGTCTCATCGTAGTCAACTCCTTGAACTTGTCGATAACCCTTAGCGACAAGCCGAGCCTTATAGACGGTCACATTACCATCAGCGTCAGTCTTCTTCTTAAAGATCCATTTATTTTCAAATGGCTCGCTTATCATCAGGCAAGTCCACCAAAGTCCACACTTTGTTCTCATACATGGATCCTATCTCAGATTTCATGGCTTCAAGCCATTTGTTTGAATCCGGGCCCGCCATCGCTTCTTCATAGTTTGAAGGTTCACCGTTGTCCAACAACATGATCTCCAGGACAGGGTTGTCGTGCCACTCTGGTGCGGAACGTGTCCTTGTGGACTGTCGAGGTTCAATAGCAACTTGATCTGAAGTTTCATGATCATCATCATTAACTTCCTCTCCAGCCGGTGCAGGCTCCACAGAAACAACTTCCTGTGCTGCGCTACTCTCTGGTTTGAGTGGAGGTACAATTACCTCATCAAGTTCTATTTTCCACCCACTTACTTATTTCGAGAGAAACTCTTTCTCTAGAAAGGATCCATTCTTGGCAACAAAGACTTTGCCTTCGGATCTGAGGTAGAAGGTATACCCAACAATTTCTTTGGGGTATCCTATGAAGACGCACCTTTTCGCTTTGGATTCGAGCTTCTCAGGTTGAAGTTTCTTCACATAAGCATCGCATCCCCAAACTTTCAGAAATGACAACTTAGGTTTCTTTCCAAACCATAATTCATATGGTGTCGTCTCAACGGACTTAGACGGTGCCCTATTTAAAGTGAATGCGGCAGTCTCTAATGCATATCCCCAAAATGATAGCGGTAAGTCGGTAAGAGACATCATAGATCGCACCATATCCAATAGAGTGCGATTACGACGTTCAGACACACCATTTTGCTGAGGTGTACTAGGAGGCGTGAGTTGTGAAACAATTCCACATTTCCTTAGGTGCGTGCCAAACTTGTGACTCAAATATTCTCCACCATGATCAGATCGTAGGCACTTTATTTTCCTGTCACGTTGATTCTCTACCTCACTCTAAAATTCCTTGAACTTTCAAAGGTTCCAGACTTGTGTTTCATTAAGTAGGCATACCCATATCTGCTCAAGTCATCAGTGAGAGTGAGAACATAACGGTAGCTACCACGAGCCTCGACGCTCATTGGACCGCATACATCGGTATGTATTATTTCCAACAAGTTAGTTGCTCGCTCCGTTGTTCCGGAGAACGGAGTCTTGGTCATCTTGCCCATGAGGCATGGTTCGCTCGTGTCAAATGATTCAAAATCAAGAGACTCCAAAAGTCCATCAGCATGGAGCTTCTTCATGCGTTCGACACCAATATGACCAAGGCGGCAGTGCCACATGTAAGTGGGACTATCATTATCAACCTTACACTTTTTGGTACTCACACTATGAACATGTGTAACATCACGTTCGAGATTCATCAAAAATAAACCATTGACCAGCGGAGCATGACCATAAAACATTTCTCTCATATAAATAGAACAACCATTATTCTTAGATTTAAATGAGTAGCCATCTCGCATCAAGCAAGATCCAGATATAATGTTCATGCTCAAAGTTGGCACTAAATAACAATTATTAAGGTTTAAAACTAATCCCGAAGGTAGATGTAGAGGAAGCGTGCCGATGGCAATCACATCGACCTTGGAACCATTCCTGACGCGCATCGTTACCTTGTCCTTTTCCAGCCTCCTCTTATTTCGTAGCTCCTTCTTGGAGTTACAAATTTGAGCAACTGCACTGGTATCAAATACCCAGGAGCTAGTACGAGCGCTGGTTAGGTACACATCAAGAACAAGTATATCACATATACCTTTAACGTTGCCGGCCTTCTTATCTGCTAAGTACTTGGGGTAGTTCCACTTCCAATGACCGGTACCCTTGCAATAAAAGCACTCAGTCTAAGGCTTGGGTCCATTCTTGTTCTTCTTCCCGGCAACTTGCTTACCGGGCACGGCAACAGCTTTGCCGTCCTTCTTGAAGTTCTTCTTACCCTTGCCTTTCTTGAAACTAGTGGTCTTATTCACCATCAACACTTGATGCTCCTTTTTGATCTCGACCTCCGTTGATTTCAGCATCGAGTACAACTCAGGAATGGACTTCTCCATACCCTGCATGTTGTAGTTCATCACAAAGCTCTTGTAGCTAGGTGGAAGCGACTGGAGGATTCTATCAATATCCGAGTCATCCGGGAGATTAACTCCTAGCTGAGTCAAGCGGTTGTGCAACCCAAATATTTTGAGTATGTGCTCACTGACAGAACTATTCTCCTCCATCTTACAACTGAAGAACTTGTCGGAGACGTCATATCTCTCGACCCAGGCATGAGCTTGGAAAACCAGTTTCAGCTCTTGGAACATCTCATATGCTCCGTGTTGCTCAAAACGCTTTTGGAGCCCCGGTTATAAACTGTAAAGCATGTTGCACTGAACCAGAGAGTAATCATCACAGCGTGACTGCCAAGCGTTCGTAACGTCTTGGTCCGCTGGAAAAATGAGTGGGTCACCTAGCGGTGCATCAAGGACATACAGTCTCTTGGAAGCTATGAGGATGATCCTCAAGCTACAGACCCAATCCGCATAGTTGCTTCCATCATCTTTCAGCTTGGTTTTCTCTAGCAACGCGTTGAAGTTGAGGGTGACATTAGCGTTGGCCATTGGATCTACAATCTAGATTGTAAAGACAATTTTAGACTAAGTTCATGATAATTAAGTTCACATAATGAAATTATGTAATGAACTCCCACTTAGATAGACATCTCTCTAGTCATCCAAGTGATACATGATCCATGTCAACTAGCCCGTGTCCGATCATCACGTGAGACGGACTAGTCATCCATGGTGAACATCTCCATGTTGATCGTATCTTCTATACGACTCATGTTCGACCTTTTGGTCTTCCATGTTCCGAGGCCATGTCTGTACATGCTAGGCTCGTCAAGTCAACCTAAGTGTTTCGCGTGTGTAAATATGGCTTACACTCGTTGTATGTGAACGTTAGAACCTATCACACCCAATCATCACGTGGTGCTTCGGAACAATGATCCTTAGCAACGGTGCACAGTTAGGATGAACACATTTCTTGAAATTTTATTGAGAGATCATCTTATTTACTACCGTCGTTCTAAGCAAATAATATGTAAACATGATAAACATCACATGCAATCAATATAGTGACATGATATGGCCAATATCATCTTGCTCCTTTGATCTCCATCTTCGGGGCACCATGATCATCACTGTCACCGACAGGAAACCATGATCTCCATCATCGTGTCTTCATGAAGTTGTCTCGCCAACTATTACTTCTACTACTATGGCTAACGTTTAGCAATAAAGTAAAGTAATTACATGTCATTTATGATCGACACGCAGGTCATACAATAGAATAAGACAACTCCTATGGCTCCTGTCGGTTGTCATACTCATCGATATGCAAGTCGTGAATCCTATTAGAAGAACATGATCAATCTCATACATCACAATGCATCACATCACATCCTTTGTCCATATCACATCACAAGGCATATGCTGCAAAAACAAGTTAGACGTCCTCTAATTTGTAGTTGCAAGTTTTTACGTGGCTGCTATAGGTTTCTAGCAAGAACGTTTCTTACCTACGCCAAAACCACAACGTGATATGCCAATTGCTATTTACCCTTCACAAGGACCCTTTTCATCGAATCCGATCCGACTAAGGTGGGAAAGACAGACACCCGCTAGCCACCTTATGCAACAAGTGCATGTCAGCCGGTGGAACAGGTCTCACGTAAGCGTACGTGTAAAGTTGGTCCGGGCCGCTTCATCCCACAATACCGCCGAATCAAGATAAGACTAGTAGTGCTAAGCAAAATAACAAGATCGACGCCCACAACAACTTTGTGTTCTACTCATGCATAGATTCTACGCATAGACCTAGCTCATGATGCCACTTTTGGGAGACGTAGTAGTAAATCAAAAAAATTCCTACGTGTTCACCAAGATCTATCTATGGAGAAACCAACAACGAGTAAGGGGAGAGTGCATATTCATACGTTTGAAGATTGCTAAGGGGAAGTGTTACAAGAACGCGGTTGGTGGAGTCGTACTCATAGCGATTCAGATCGCAGTGGACTCCGATCTTAGCGCCGAACAATGGCACCTCCACGTTCAACACACATGCAGCCCGGTGACGTCTCCTATGCCTTGATCTAGAAAGGAGGAAGGAGAGGTTGAGGGAGAGCTCCGGAAGCACGACGACGTGGTGATGGTGGAGTTGCATGGTCTCCGACAGGGCTTTGCCAAGCACCGCGGAGAACGAGGAAGAGGAAGGGTAGGGATGCACCGAGAAAGAGAGAACTCGTGTGTCTGCCAGCCCCAAAACCCTGCACTATATATAGGAGGAGGGGGAGGAAGGGCGCAGACCTAGGGTTCCCACCCTAGGGGCTGCGACCGGCCCTAGATGGCCATCTGGCCGGCGGCCAGAGAGGGAGAGGGGAGGGCGCAGCCCTAGGTGGGCCTTAGGCCCATCTGGGTCTAGGGTTTCCCCTCCCTCCCACCTTTCTTGCGCCTTGGGCCAGGGTGGAGGGCGCACCATCCCACTCTGGGGCTGGTCCCTTCCACTCTCAGCCCACGCAGCCCTCTGGAGCTGGTGGCCCCACTTGGTGGACCCCCGGAACCCTTCTGGTGGTCCCGGTACATTACCGGTGATGCCCGAAACTCTTCCGGTGACCAAAACCTCACTTCCTATAAATGAATCCTTACCTCCGGACCATTCCGAAACTCCTCGTGATGTCTGGGATCTCATCCGGGACTCCGAACAACCTTCGGTAACCATGTACACTATTTCCCTATAACCCTAGCGTCATCGAACCTTAATTGTGTGGACCCTATGGGTTCGGGAGACACGTAGACATGACCGAGACACCTCTCCAGTCAATAACCAACAGCGGGATCTGGATACCCATGTTGGCTCCCACATGCTCCATGATGATCTCATCGGATGAACCACGATGTCGGGGATTCAATCAATCCCGTATACAATTCCCTTTGTCTACCGGTATGATACTTGCCCGAGATTCGATCGTTGGTATCCCTATACCTTGTTCAATCTTGTTACCGGCAAGTCTATTTAATCGTTCTGTAACACATCATACCATGGCTAACTCCTTAGTCACATTGAGCTCATTATGTCTTACCGAGTGGGACCAGAGATACCTCGCCGTCAGACGGAGTGACAAATCCCAGTCTCGATTCATGCCAACCTAACAGACACTTTCGAAGATACCTGTAGTGCACCTTTATAGCCACCCAGTTAAGTTGTGACGTTTGGCACACCCAACGCATTGCTACGGTATCTGGGATTTACACAATCTCATGGTCTAAGGAAATGATACTTGACATTAGAAAAGCTTTAGCAGACGAACTACACGATCTTGTGCCGTGATTAGGATTGGGTCTTGTCCATCACATCATTCTCCTAATGATGTGATCCCGTTATCAATGACATCCAGTGTCCATGGTCATGAAACCGTGATCATCTATTGATCAACGAGCTAGCCAACTAGATGCTCACTAGGGACATGTTGTGGTCTATGTATTCACACATGCATTACGGTTTCCGGTTAACACAATTATAGCATGAACAATAGACAATTATCATGAACAAGGAAATGCAATAATAACCATTTTATTATTGCCTCTAGGGCATATTTTCAACATGTGCAACATGCCATCAGACTACCAAAATTTGGCATGTTTGGCTATGGAGGAGAAGATCATCCTCGTTTGCCCTTGCCCTTCCCGGCACCATTGCCGTGCTTCTCGCGGAACTACTGGTCGAAGACGTTGTACGAATCGAGTCGGATCTTCTCTACGTCGGAGCTATCCTCACCGTCGTTCTCCTCCTTTGCTTGCAGTCTAGCCATTTCATGGACCACCCAATTCTGCTCTCGGGCAAGGGCGCGAGTTTTCCTCCGCTGTCGCTTGTTCATAATGCGGGCGCGGATGGCTTGTTCCTCTGGCGCCGCTAGCACCACCGCATCAGCCACCTGCCCCGCAACCATGTGGACAGCTAGTTGGGCTTCTGTGACCCTTATCGTCTCCTTCCCAAGGCCGACACACCGGACCCCGTGGGACTCATACTCGTCCTGGTCGGTGATGAGGAAGGAGGGATTTCCAGGATGTCGGGACCGCCATGATCCAGCACCGGAGAACTCATGCGCCCGTTGAGCCGACACTATGGAGTCGTGTCGGACAGATCCTGCCGTCAGTTGGGCGTTGTCCTCCTGGGAGCGGTGCAGTGCAATGCGTGAGCGTGTCCTAGACTAGGGGGTACCATCCCGAGGTGATTAATTTGTTTGGGCCGAATCATGGGCATGTCAAGGTACCACCTGAAGAACTTTGAAAGTATCAAGATTGGCTCGAGGGACGAAGGGAAACCTCTGAAGACTTAGTGTGCACCCCAAGGATTATTCTATATTCGACATTACCTTAACCGACCTAAAGCATGTAGAGTAGCTCCCCTTGGGTGCCTATATAAGCATAGGAGTTTAGCCCGTATAGGGACAACTATTCACCTTAGGGTTTAGAGCTTACATAAGGTAGATCATCAACCTATAATCAATATTTCATCAGCGATACAATCAAAGCACGACGTAGGGATTTACCTCTTCGAGAGGTCCCGAACTTGGGTAGACATCATGTACCTACTCCTTGTTACCATTGTTCTTAGATCCACAACTCAGGACCTCCTACCCAAGATTTCCCGGTTTTAGTACCGACATTGTGATACTTGTGATCTGTGTTGGGTTTTTTTCCCAAAGAGGAGGGAATGATGTAGCACAATATAGATAAGTATTTCCCTCGGTGAGAACCAAGGTTACCGAACCAATAGGAGGATCATACAACTCACGTCTTCTGTGCCTACACACAAAATAGCAAACAATTGCACCCAATGCGGGCAAGAGGGTTGTCAATCCCCTTGAACTCATTACTTGCAAGCAAATGAGTAGTGTGGATGATAATAGATAATTGTCCAAGTTTCCCATTCGGTCGAACCAAAACCAGTGACCAACCTTCTGTTGTCCTATTTCTAAAAATCATAATTTATGAGTTTTAGGAATCGGTGATACTGATTCTTGGTAACTTCCTAGGCCACCCATATTGTTACCACCGAGATTCCTATATCAGTCTCTCCGAAAAAGGCCAAAGTTGCCACATTTTGCACTAGTCAGTGGAACCGAGTTTTACTTCAGTTTCACCGAGTTGAGCAATAATATTGTAACGGTTAAATTTTGGAGATGCCTATATATACCCCTCCACCACCTCTCACTCGTAGAGGGAGCACTTAAAACATGCAAACACTTGTCCTATCCATTTTTCTGAGAGAGAGCCACCTACTCATGTTTTGAGATCAAAACCATCCACTCCAGCCATATGGATCTTGATTTATAGCCTCCCCAAGTTGATTTCCATGGAATCAATCTCTTCTACCGATGCCAAACCTGTGAGAGAGTGATTGAGTGTTGAGGAAAATATCTTTTGAAGCACAACAGCAAGGATTTCATCATTCTTACCACATCTATTACCTTTTGGAGGGTGGTGTCTCCTAGATTGGTTAGGTGTCGCTTGGGAGCCTCCTACTTCGTGTTGTGGAGTTGAACCAAGAAGTTTGTAGGGGCAAGGAGATCACGTACTTTTTGAAGATCTACCCTGAGTAAGGCTAGTCTTCCGTGGATGAAGGCCATGATGGCATAGACAAGGTTGCTTCTCTACGGAACCTTTGTGGGTGGAGCCCTTCATGGACTCTTGCGGCCTCTACCCTCTGTGGGTTGAAGTCTCCATCAACATGGACGTACAATAACACCACCTATCAGAACCACGCCAAAAATCTCCGTGTCAACCTTGCGTTTGATCTTCCTATCCCTATCCTATATTTGCATGTGCTTGTCTTATTTTCCGCTGCTATACTGGTAGACATGCATGTGTAGGGTGAACTTGACTTGCAACAATTGCTAAAACTTGCCTAGAACTAAAATTGGGAAAATGTTAGGTTTTTAATTTGCCAAGTAGTCAAATCACCCCTCCTCTAGACCTACTTTCGATCCTACAAGTGGTATTAGAGATTTGGTATCCATTGCATTGGTTTCTCAACCTAGGAGAGTGTGCCGCCTAGTGAGGGAAATTATCATCGTAGAGGTCCATATTTTGATGGTACAAACTTTGCTAGTTGGAAGCATAAGATGAAAATGCATATTCTTGGTCATAACCCCATCGTATGGGCTGTTGTTCATGTTGGCTTGCAAGGTGAATTCTTTGGCAATGGAAAGGAACCCGATCGTGAAGCGACCGCAGAAGAATTGAAGATGTTGCAATACAATGCTCAAGCATGTGACATTCTGTTCAACTGCCTACGCCCCGAAGAATTCAACATGATTAGCCGTCTGGAGAATGCAGAGGAAATCTAGGATACTTTGGTTGATATGCACAAAGGTACCGAATCCTTAAGGGAATCTTAGTTGGATGTGCTACAAAGTCAACTTGATAGTTTCAAGATGAAGGATGGCGAAGGAGACATGGAAATGTACTTAAGGCTTGCTCTTATCACCTATGAGATTGTCGGCTTAGGAAGCAAAAAGATGATCAAAAAATTCATCATCAAGAAGATACTTAGAGCCTTGAATGACAACACCATGTGCACATTGATCCAAATGATGCCAAACTACAAAGAGCTCAAGCACACAGAAGTCATTGGAAGGATTGTTTCTCATGAGATGTCACTCAAAGATAGGGAAGAGCTTCACAACAAGTCAAGCGGTGCTTACAAAGCTTCAAGTGACACTCCCGCTGCATCAAGTGACAACTTTGTAACCAATGAAGAGATAAGCCTCATGGTCAAGAAATTCAACAAGTTATACAAAAGTAGAGGCAAAGAGAGAATCTCCAACTCAAGATATGAAGAGAAGCGTTCATCTAGTCGTGACCGGAATTGTTGAACGAAGACACTCCTAGAGAATTAAAGACTGAGAGAAGGAGGACAAGTACACCAAGAGCTGCAAAAGAACAAGATATCAAGCTTATGTTGGTGAATGGGTTTCTGGCTTCGAATCCGACAACCACTCCGAAAGAAGCTATCACACCGACTCTGACTATAGTCAAGATCAAGGTGTTGTCGGACTTGCACTCATTTCCTCCAACTCGTATGAATTATTTGATTCGCCAAATGAAGGAAGTGGAAGTTTCTTCATGGATGAAGGCCCCAAGGAATCACACCCCAAATACATTGACTTTAATAGTGATGAGGTTGACTTACTTGGAGATGATGAATTGCTATTTGACAAAACTAGTGATGTAAGTCAAATTGAACTTGATAATAATCATGCTAGTCAAGATAAGTTGTGTGATGATGATGGGAAGGAAATAAAGTGACTAACTAAAGAATTAAGCACTCTTAAGTTAGCCCATGAATCTACTCTAGAAGATCATAGAGAGCTTGTAAGAACTCATGAGAAGCTACGCTTCGAGAAGCTCAATTTAGAGCCAGAACATGAATTTCTTAAAGCTATAAATGACGATCTTCAAAAGAAGACTTCCTCTTATCTAGCCAAATGCCTACTCTTGTCTACATTCATTCCACAAGTTAAAACTAAGAAAACTAGTAACAAAGGCAACAAAGGTTATTCATATAGTAGCAATAATAAAAATGATAAATCCAATGATGTTGCTTCTAGTAGTTCTATTGATTAAACTAATGATTCTCTTAGCCAAGTTACACTTGAGCAAGAAAATGAAAATGATCTATTGAAAGTGATTATAGAAAAAGGTGTCTACAAAATTCTTGCCGGATGTAAGAAATTTGAGGAGATTGTACGCAAGCATAGAGGATACCGAAAGAACCAAGGCATTGGCTACTTCAACGACAATGGAGTTGAATGGGAATATGGTAAATACCCCAAGCCGAAGTTTGTTCCCCAAAAGGAGAAGTATGAACATACTATCCCCAAGGGAACAAAAGCTCAAGATGACCTTCCACCACAAGACCACAAGCTCAAGGGCAAAGAGAAGCTTCAAGGAGAGATAGACACATATGAAGATGAGTTCCAAGCCATGGTCAAGTGGGTTCCCAAAGCTACTACAAGCTCTACCTAAACAAGTGCTACTTCCACTCCAAGGATACCCATCAAGTTGATGTGGGTCCCAAAGAAGAAGAACTAGAGAAAGTTCTTTGAGGGGTGACTCCGCCAAAAAATCCACTCATATTCATATTTGCCGAGGACTATTTGCAATGAACTTCAACTTTATGCAATATTTTAGGGAGTCACACATCCCCTCATAGGTAAGAAAGGTACAGTTAATGAATGAATCAATGGACATCAACATATATGCATTTCACTCAATGTCCATAGATATCCTTGTATTTGTTTCTTGTGTGGAACTAACCCATGTAGATGAGAAGAGTAAGAATCAACAAGGATTGCTCCTAACTCAAGATGATCTTCATCAACTATGAGAATCCACTACTACAACACCTACATGAAGTCTTCTACGACAAAACACAAGCTTAGTTTATCCCTCTCAGGGGGATGTCACATCAAGGGAGAGCTTTACTCTAAGACTTGAGTCAAAGCATCTCTTAAAGGTGTGAACACATTAAATACTTTATGCAAAAGTTGTAACCCCACTTGTGCTTAAATGATTAGTATGACATATGATCAAGTATTCTTACTTGGCTCCTAAGTCAATATACTCATGTATAGATGACTCCGTCATTGCCAAAGTGTTTGGTAGATACTAGAGTGGTTTTGCATGTTTGCCATATTTCATTTGACATTTTATTGTGTGAGAATTTTGGTATGTATATCTTTTCTCATTCAAGGATATCCAATTGTTTTTATTTGACTTTCATTTTCTTTGTCCAATTGGATATACAAGAATGCCTAAGTACCTCCCTCTAGCTATCTATGCTTTCTAGTCTAAAATTCTATTCATGCTTCATCACAAAACTTGAGCAAGCACTTTTCGAACCATGTGTGTGAGGAGCACTTGGAGTATCGTTTCAACAAAGAACCGACTTCCAAAACCTCCCATGTGCATCTCGGTGTAACCAACATCAAAATCTCGATTCCATTGAATCACTGGGTTGATCTGGTTTTTGACCTCGTTGCAAACGATCCTTAAATCTCGGCCTCACCGAGTTTGACTATCACCTGACAGATATGAAACTCGGTGAGACCAAAATTTCCGAATCGGTGTCACTCACAGCTATAGGGTATATATACTCTACGAACCCGAAGTTGAAAATTACTTTGATTCTTCGGCCCCCGCACCCCTTTGTTACTGCAACTCTCATCTCCGGACCTCCACCTCGTCTCCAACGCGCCCTCGTCACCAGATTCCTTCACCATCGATGGAAGTAGCCCCCATCGTCCCCATCGTAGCGGAACCTTCACCGAGTTAGGTTAAGGTTTCGGCCTCCTATGTTCTCCACCTTCCTATTCATGTGCATTAGGCTTTGTTTCTCGTCTTGTCACGGTTTGAAACGACTCTATCCTCATAGAAAATCCATTAGTTTAACAGAACACAAAAATTTAGGTTTAGGGTTATGCAACCTGCAATCTCGGCATCACCGAGTGGAAAGAATCGATGAGACCGAGTCACTCTTTTCCGTGGTGACCAAGTTTCTATCATAGGAGAAGTCTATCTCGGTAGTCCCGAAAATTGAAACTCGGTGGAACCGAATTACATGTTGCAGAATTCTGAAACTACATTTTGAGCTCAAATTTTCAAAAACTTTGTGTGTTTTGTGATGTTCATCCCTTCTGCTCATCTACATCTATTTATGGAGTCGGTCTGTCAGCCTCAAAAGAAAGTGAAAATGATTTCAGAGATTAGAGTGTTAACATGGATGCTGGCACTAGCCCATAAGCTAGTTCCTCATCTTCGGAGGATCCAGGCACTCCCAGATCTCATGGGTTGCCTAAAGCTGCTACAAGGGAAAGGAGGAAACTAAATTCAGATGAAGAGGATGCATACTTCATTCCTGAAGAGGTTACCTCCAAGAAGCAACAAGACAAGAAAGAAAAAGCTACAAGGAAATCCACCAATGAGGCCACTTCTTCCAAGAGGCTAGTGAGGAAGGAATATGCCAGATCTGAGGCTATGAGAGCACCTGAGAGTGCTAAGATTGGGATGACTCGCACTCATGAGTCCCCAAGAACTTCAAAGTCTATGCCCAAGAAGCCAGGAGAGAAGAAGAGAGACAGAAAGAGGATTGTGCATGTTACCGACAGGCCAACCTCCATGTATGAGGATCCAACAGAGCATGAAGAAGAGGAAGAGGAAGAACTAGTTGCAGAACTTCCTCCTTCCAAGAAAAAGAAATTGCTTGATGATGCAATGCCTATCCAGTCTCTATCCAAGAGCAAGCAAGCAGCTCCAAAGAAGCCTGCAAAACCCAAGCCCAAAAGAACTACCAGGGACATCCCTCTTGCTGCAAAGAACAATGGTTCCACATCCATAGAAGATGTTGAGGAGGGAAATTTGATAGTGTTGAGAAGGCTTAGACCTTATCTACCAGAGCACAATGATGTTCATCCGGTTGCGTAGGACATGAAGAAGAGGAGAGATCAAGGGCTGAGAAAATGGAGAGCAAATGACCCATGTGCCTCCAGGAGGAAGACTGCTGTTGATGACATGTTCTATACTAAGGAACAACAAGATTTGTATGAGACTGTCCTATTTGACAAGATCCTAACAGTCAGTGACATGAGATATGTTGACTGGTCCTACATCAAGGAAAATGAGGACTACTTCCCCAATGGCAGGACAACTTTAGTGCATAGACATTGAGAACTTTGTTGGGAGAGATTTCACAACTTGGAATGATGAGATGATTATGCAGTTCTACTCCACAACTCATTTCTACCCAGATGGCCGTATCATATGGATGACCGAGGGAGTCAGATATCATTCTACTGTGGATGAGTGGGCTACCATCTTAGGAGCCTCACAAGTAGAAGGAGAACTTGACGTCTACGCTGAAGCCAAGATGTGTCACAACTCCATGGCTGACATGTGCGGTCCTATCCCTGCTGCCTATGTGAACACACATAAGTTTGGCTCTGTCCATCATTTGAAAGCAGGATTACCCACCACCATCACGATCATGAGATATACTTTGATGCCGAAGCCAGGAAATGATAAGATGACCAGGAGGTACTCCATTAACATGCTGCACCATATAGACACCCGCACCAGATTCCGGGTGATGGATTTGATTGTAGAGACAATCAAAAGGACAACTGCTGATCAGAAACAATCATGTGGATATGCACCATACATTTAGATGCTCATCAACTCCAAGCTGGAGAAGAATGTATATGCACTTGATCATCCTCATATGCCACTTCAGCCAGACCTAGAGGTCAATGTTGTGGTGATGGACCCCTCTCATCCCACTTCAGCTATTGCACATGCAGTGGTAGAAGAAGCTAGAGCGCTAGTGCTCAAGTGCGTGAGGCAAAGAGTGATCAAATGGCACTTCTCATCAAATCTGTCCAAGATATGGAGAAGAATGTTGCTGAGATCCTTAAGAACAAGAAGAGCATAGTGCAGATCATGGAAACAAAGTTTCATGCTCTGGACAACAAGGTGGATGAGCTTACCAAGACTGTCACTAAGCTGAAGCATGAGGTTGATGCAGTGCCCAGTCCCCACTCCTCAGATGATGATAGTCCTCCTCTCCGGACCAACACTTAGTTCAATACTCGAGAAAGATCGTCTGCCATGCCAGTTCCCGAGTCGAGACCATCTTCATCAGCACCAGCCACTGCTCCAACTCCTCCTTCAGCACATCCAGTGTCTACACCCCCCAAAGGACATCTATAGAAGCTTTCACGGACACCCTTCTCTCGACTCCTTCAACACCTACCGGAGGAGATCAAGCCCACAACAACGTTTAGCTCTATATTCTTTGAACTTTTTGGTAACTTGTTGCCAAAGGGGGATGAGTAATATAGATCATAGGTCTTTGAGAGAGAGAGAGAGAGAGAGAGTGTGTTTTGCCTTTTGTTGCTCTCTTTGGTTTCAACACATTTTATCGTGTGTTTGGTTTAAAATTCGTTATGTTTGATCATACACTTTGATGGTTGATGCTACTATGTCATATCATTGTGTTGCTTATGTTATGATCATTCATGTATGTTTGGTGTAATGTGCATTATTATTCCCTCATATAATTTATGCGAACCACCAAGTTGTATGTGACATGGAAGAGTGACCCATGAACATAATCAATTGTGCATTTGCATTAGAACGCAAATTTTAAATAGTGCACAAATTTAGGGGGAGCTCTTGCTTATCACATACCTCTTAAAGCAATGATGCTATTCATATATCTTTTTGAAGCATTGATCTATATGTTGTCATCAATAACCAAAAAGGGGGGATTAAAGGCACAACTTCTACCTAGATGGTTTTTCTAATTAATAACAACATATATTTCATTGGACTAATGTTTCCACCAAGTGTATCTCAAGAAAAAGGTCAATGATGGGATAGCTAAAGGATTGTGTGGAGAACCTCCCTAAGGAAAGGAAAGGAATAAGATTGGCCATGCTTCAAGCTACAAGACTCTATATTTTATATTTTGTGAGAACTCACTTTTGAGTCCATAGGAAATCTAATATTATTAAAAGGGGATGAGGAATTATGATGATATGGTTGCTCAAGTGCTTAGAGATTAGCCACCAAAAATACTCACCCATTCTCCCACAAATATTCTCTGTCCAAAGCCTAAAGTCTAAACTTGGTGACACCAACTATTCACATTCGGTCCCACCGAGTTTTGCCTTAGATAGATCCTATGCCGAGCCCTAGCATCTCGGTGACACCAAGTTTCCCATTCGGTGCAACCGAAACCAGTGACCAACCTTTTGTTGTCCTATTTCTACATATTAGAATTTCTGAGTTTTAGGAATTGGTGACACCGAGTCTTGGTAACTTCCTAGGTCACCCATATTGGTAGCACCGAGATTCATATATCGGTCTCACCGAAAAGGCCAAAGTTGCCACATCTTGCACTAGTCGATGCAACCGATTTTTTACTTCGGTTTCACCGAGTTAGGCAATAATGTTGTAGCGGTTGGATTTTTGGTGATGCATATATATACCCCTCTACCACCTCTCACTCAGAAAGTAAGCACTCAGAACATACAAACACTTGTCCTATCCATTTTTTTTCTAAGAGAGAGCCACCTACCCGTGTGTTGAGATCAAGATCATCCACTCCAACCATACAGATCTTGATTTCTAGCCTCCCTGAGTTGATTTCCATCCAATCAATCTCTTCTACCCATGCCAAACCTGTGAGAGAGTGATTCAGTGTTGAGGACACTATCTTTACAAGCAGAAGAGCAAGGAGTTCGTCATACTTACCACATCTATTACCTTTTGGAGGGTGGTGCCTCCTAGATTGGTTAGGTGTCGCTTGGGAGCCTTCTACTTTGTGTTGTGGAGTTGAACCAAGAAGATTGTAGAGGCAAGCAGATTGCATACTTTGTGAAGATCTACCCCGAGTAAGGCTAGTCCTCCGTGGACGAAGGCCATGATGGCATAAACAAGGTTGATTCTCCATGGACCTTTGTGTGTGGAGCCCTTCATGGACTCTCGCGGACGCTACCCTGCATGGGTTGAAGTATCCATCAATGTGGATGTAGGATAGCAGCACCTATCGGAACCGCGCCAAAAATCTCGGTGTGAACCTTGAGTTTGATCTTCCTATCCCTATCCTATATTTGCATGTGCTTGTCTTATTTTCCGCCGCTATACTCGTAGACATGCATGTGTAGGGTGAACTTTACTTGCAACAATTGGTAAGACATTCCTAGAACTAAAATTGGGAAAAGTTAGGTTTTTAATTTTTCAAGTAGTCTAATAACCCCCCTCTAGACCTACTTTCGATTCTACAAGTGGTATTAGAGCTTTGGCCTCCATTGCATTGGTTTCACAACCTAGAAGAGTATGGCGTCTAGTGGGGGAAATTATCACCTTAGAGGTCCATATTTTGATGGTACAAACTTTGCTAGTTGGAAGCATAAGATGAAAATGCATATTATTGGTCATAACCCCGTCGTATGGGCTGTTGTTTGTGTTGACTTGCAAGGTGAATTATTTGGCGATGGCAAGGAACCAAATCGTGAAGCGACCGCAGAAGAATTGAAGATGTTGCAATGCAACGCCCAAGCATGTGACATTCTGTTCAACTCCCTATGCCCCTAAGCATTCAACAAGATTAACCGTCTTGAGAATGCAAAGGAAATTTGGGATACTTTGGTTGATATGCGCGAAGGTATCTAATCCATCGGGGAATCTAAGTTGTATGTTCTACAAAGTCGACTTGATAAGTTCAAGATGAAGGATGGTGAAGGAGTCGCGAAAATGTACTCTAGGATTGCTCTCATCACCAATGAGATTGCCGGCTTGGGAAGCGAAGAGATGACTGACAAATTCATCATCAAGAAGATACTTAGAGCCTTGGATGGGAAGTACAACACCATGTGCACATTTATCCAAATTATGCCAAGCTACAAAGATCTCAAGCACACTGGAGTCATTGGAAGGATTGTTGTTCATGAGATGTCACTCAAAGATAAGGAAGAGCTTCACAACAAGTCAAGTGGTTCTTACAAAGCTTCAAGTGACACTCCCGCTACATCAAGTGACAACCTTGTAACCAATGAAGAGATAAGCCTCCCGGTCAAGAAATTCAACAAGTTCTACAAAAGTACAGGCAAAGAGATGACATGGAGATCAAAATCACTAGATGATGATGGCCATATCATGTCACTTATATGATTTGCATGTGATGTTTATCATTTTGTGCATCTTATTTTGCTTAGGACTACGATAGAATTATAGATGATCCCTCACTAAAATTTCAAGATAAAATTGTGTTCTCCCCAAGTATGCACTATTGCGAAGGTTCTCGTTTCGAAGAACCTCGTCATGATCGGGTGTGATAGACTCTATGTTCGTGTACAACGGATGTAAGCAAGTTTTACACATGCGGAATACTTAGGTTAAACTTGACGAGCCTAGCATGTACAGACATGGCCTCGGAACACATGAGACCAAAAGGTCAAACATGAGTCATATAGTAGATATGATCAACATGGAGATGTTCACCATTGAAAGAACCTCATATCACGTGATGATCGGACATGGGTTGGTGGATTAGGATCTTGTCTGTCGGTGTAGAGAATAGGGGGGAGTTCACTACCCCTGGACACACACCGGCAAGTCGCAGCCTCTAGACGAGAATGGCCTGACAGAGAAGAAATCCACTTATAGGACATATCCAGGACCCAGGTTTCTGGCAAGGATTACTTGCCGGGAATAGATCTACACATCACCGGCAAGCTCAAGGCTGGTAAGATCAAGATAGAGTTTCTAGGAAACAAGCCTTCCTGAGAGAAGACCTCCATATAGGTCACCGAGAAGACCCGATGTTGGCCTCCCGGCAAGATGCTTGTCGGGGGACAGCTGACACCTTAATGCAAATGCAGCAACATCGAGAAGGCATTCAAGTTAACAGAACGAAGACCGAAGGCAAGACCCCCGACAAGACCTTGATGGGATGGCCTTCAAACCCCTGGCAAGGCGAATCCCCGACAAGACCTCGCCAGCACAGAGGCCAGGTGTCGCCCCACCTGGGCACGTGTTGAGGCGCCGACGATGGAGGGGCTGAGCGGTGCCGATGGGACAGGGTCCTGTCCCATCCCGTGGACGGTTAGAGGCACCAGACGGAGCATTAAATGTGTTTGTCCTATGCTATCTGTTTTAGGTATGATAACACTATAGCCACTATACATCTCATGTATGTACGGTACGCCGCTATTGTAGACCCCTTGGACCTATAAAACGAGGCCCAAGGCGTAGCTAAAGTGGGAGGAGGAGGACTATTAGATCTTCTTGGGCCAATTCTGCATGAGTAGCAATTGTGTACTGTAGCGCTCCCAGAACCTGAGCTAGAACTCATCTAATACAACCAAGCAGGAGTAGGGTTTTACGCATCTTTGCGGCCCGAACCTGGATAAAATCCCGCATGTTGCTCACCAGATCTGCTCTCTGCGCGAGCCTTCTTCCCCACTGAACCGAAATGGATCCCCCCGATCCCATAGGTGTTCGTCCCTCACGACATCTTTGGCGCGCCAGGTATTGGGAACAGTTGCGTGGACCTGATCTGGTGACTAGCACGCTAGTTCTTGATCATCTTCATCGTCATGGCGCCCAAGAAGAAACAGGGGTGGCTGAAATTATTTGCGAAAGCTAAGTCCTAAAAATTTAATGGCTTTTTGCTGTTTAGCTTTTATCCTTGATGTTTTCTTTTGTACAACCTGTGCGCGAGGGAGCGCTCTTGAAATACTTTGCGCTCCTAGTTGTTCTGGGTCCGCCCAGCAACGTAGATGCAGCCGCAGTTGTTTTTAGAGCGTCAAGCTCCCGAAGAGACGACATTCTCGATAGGCTGCTAGATAGGACCTGATCCTAAGCGCCGTCGACCGGAACATGCGCATTCGAGGAGTATTCCAGCAAGCGCAGGGATTCATTGTACAAAAATGCAATCATTCAAGGAGAAGGCTAGACAAGTTTTATCTTCGGATTTCTGCGTAAACCCGTATGCTGAGGAGCCTTCCTGGGGCTAGTCACGCCTCTAATCGCTTCGAGTTAGCTCGGCAATGTGAGCAGCTGCACTAGAGATGGGAAGGTAAGATTTTCGCCATCCTGGGGCTAGTCGCGCCTCTAATCGCTTCGAGTCCACTCGGTGATATGAGCAGCTACACTAAAGCTAGGAAGGTAAGATTTTCCGGTAAGCGACATTCCCGGCAAGCTGCAAGGACCCGTTCCTCAAGCATTGCTGGTTGGAGAATGTGCACCGGAAAGTTTTACGGCAAGCATGGGTCGTCTTGATTGATTTTTCGTCCTTGTACATCAATCTGCACGCGAAAGGACCTTGCCATGGTTAGCCTACGCTCTAGTTTCGCCTCGAGTCCTCTCGGCAAACTTAGCAGCTATGTTCTGGCCCAGCAAGTCGCCTTGCTGGTGGCGACATTTCTAGTAGGCTGCTAAGGACCCGTTCCTCAACGCGCTCGCGGCAAGTGTGTGCGCCGACAAGGTTTCTAAACAACGTAGGATATAAGATATATGCAAGGACGGAATTAATCAAGAGAGAAGCAAACATTCATTTAGCATAAAGAAATATGTGTTACACACATAAAGATTGGTCTAACTAAGATAAATTGTTTCTTTATATGTGCCATTGCAGCAACAGGGATGCGAAAAGTACTTGAGTCCCGACAGTTGCTTTATTCTCAGTGGCACACGGCAGCCGAGATAGCCAAGGACACCATGTTGGAGCCCGATAAGATCTTGCCAGGGTGGCTTACAGAGCCCTAGCAGGACCCACACCCGTCAAGACCCAAGATGGTAGTGAGGCATTCGCGGTAGACAGCAACGATAGCAGATATGAGCGTATGAATCGAGCACCGCACCCGCAACACCCTTTTTGAGGAAGGCTCGGGGGCTGGCTCTTCGTCACGCGGTATGACCCTTTCTTTCGGGCACATGACTCATGTTGCCATCCTGCTATGTCTTCCCACGCTACCGGCAAGCCCAAGGCTCAGTGCCGCCAGCTCTCTTCATCATCATCAATGTGCGGTTCAAAAGTCAGGAGTGGAGGTTACTTCTTGCCAAGCGTGTACCAGTGCGTGTTTTTGGGCCTAGCTTAGACAAACACTATGCACGCGTGTCCGGCTCAGGCTTGGGGGCTCCTATCGGTGTAGAGAACATGGGGGTGTTCACTACCCCTAGACACACACCGGCAAGTTGCAGCCTCCAGGTGGTAAGGGCATGGCAGAGAAGAAATCCACTTATAGGGCATATCCAAGACCCAGGTTTCCGGCAAGGATTACTTGCTGGGAATAGGTCTACACATCACCGGCAAGCTCAAGGCCAGCAAGATCAAGATAGAGTTTCTGGGAAACAAGCCTTCCCGAGAGAGGACCTCTAGACAGGTCACCGAGAAGACCCGATGTTGGCCTCCCAACAAGATGCTTGTCAGGGGACAGCTGACAGCTTAATGCAAGTGTAGCAACATCGAGAAGGCATTCAAGTTAACAGACCGAAGACCGAAGGCAAGACCCCCGAGATGACCTTGTTGGGATGGACTTCAAACCCCCGGCAATGCGAAGCCCCGGCAAGACCCCGCCAGCGCAGAGGCCAGGTGTCGCCCCACCTGGGCACGTGTCGAGGCGCTGACGATGGAGGGGATGAGCGGTGCCGATGGGACAGGGTCCTGTCCCGTCCCGTGGACGGTCAGAGGCACCAAATGGAGCATTAAATGTGTTTGTCCTATGCTGTCAGTGTTAGCTATGATAACACTATATCCACTATACATCTCCTATATGTACGGTATGCCGCTATTGCGGACCCCTTGGACGTATAAAAGGAGGCCCAAGGTGTAGCTAAAGTGGGAGGAGGAGGACTATCGGATATCTCAGGCCGATTCTGCATGAGTAGCAGTTGTGTACTGTAGCGCTCCCAGAACTTGAGCTAGAACTCATCAAATACAACCAAGCAGGAGTAGGGTTTTTATGCATCTTTGCGGCCCGAACCTGGGTAAAATCCCGCGCGCTGCTCACCAGATCTGCTCTCTGCGCGAGCCTTCTTCCCCATCGAACCGAAAGGGATCCCCCCGATCCCATAGGTGTTCGTCCCCCACAACATTGTCACACTTAGACAACCCGAGGGGTGTTGATTTGACTGCAAGTTCATTAGTAATTTGATTAACTGAACTAATTATCATGAAAATAGTCAAAATGTCTTTGCAAATTATGTTGTGGATCAATAGCTCGCGCTCTAGCTCCCCTGTTTTTGATACATTCCTAGGGAAACCTAAGTTGAAAGATAATGGTAGCAATTATGCGAACTGGGTCCGTGATTTGAGGATTATCCTCATTGCTGCACAGAAGGGTTATGTCCTTGATGCACCGCTTGATGCGCCACCCCCTCAAGTGTCATTTGTGGGTGTTGTGAACATCTGACAGGCATGTTCTGATGACTACTTGATAGTTTAGTGTGCCATGCTTTACGGCTTAGAACCGGGGCTCCAAAGACATTTTGAACGCCATGGAGCATATGAGATGTTCCAAGACCTAAAATTGGTATTTCAGGCTCATGCCCGTGTTGAGAGGCATGAGACCTCTGACAAGTTCTTTGCCTACAAGATGGAGGAGAATAGCTCAATCAGTGAGCATGTGCTCAGAATGTCTAGGTGTTAGAATCGCTCTAATAAAGTGGGAGTTAATCTTCTAGATAAGATAGTGATTGGCAGAATTCTCCAAGTCATTGCCGCCAAGCTACTAGAGCTTCGTGATGAACTCTAACATGCAAGAGATGGAGAAGATGATCCTTGTGCTATGCGCAATGTTTTATGTCACGGATGTAGAAATCAAGAAGGAGTATCAAGTGTTGATGGTTAATATGACCACTAGTTTCAAGATGGGCAAGGGAAGAAGGGGAACTTCTAGAATGGCAAGCTAGTTGTCGATCTAGTGAAGAAACCCAAGGTTGGACCCCAAACATGAGACTGAGTGCTTCTATTATGAGGGGAATGGTTACTAGAAGCGGAACTGCCCCAATTACTTGGTAGATAAGAAGGCCGACCACATCCACAAAATTATATTTGATATACATGTTATTGATGTGTAGCTTACTAGTACTCATAGTAGCGCCTGGGTATTAGATACCGGTTCAGTTGCTAATATTGGTAACTCAAAACAAAAGCTGCAGAATAAACGGAGACTAGCTATGGGCGAGGCAACGACGTGTGTTGGAAGTATTTCCAAGGTTGATGTGATCACCATCGCATGCTCCCTCTACCTTCGGGATTACTGTTGAACCTAAATTACACTCTCCAAGAGAGAACTCCTGGGCGGTCGCTGGGTTGTGCCATGTCGATTTACTGTGCCGAGGGAAATTCGCGAGTGATAGAAAAAACTTGATTGATTGGGCAGCAGAGCAAACACCTCTCTCTGCTTTCCTTCCTCGTGAAGTAAACCCTCTCATCCGCCTTTCTCGCACGCGACCTCCTCTGCCTTCACGTCTGCATTGCTCAACACCGATGCTCCTCCTCCCCCCTGCGATGACGAGCCCCTCGGGAACCAATGGTGGAGTGGGAGCGCGATAAGCCATGAAGATGGACTCGGAGGAGAAGGAGCACAGAGCCACATTGACTATGGTGAGAAACAACTAGCTGGCGGGGGCAGATCAAACTAAGATCGATTTCGGGTCCCCTCATGATCGAGCCCACGCCATCTGTGCTCCTCCCTCTCCTGATGTGCAACAGCTGCTTCCAGGGCTCTGCTTGGAGAGGACTACTCCAGCTTTCGGCCAACGGAAGGTTCTCCTCAACCTCTTCCCCTCGAGCAAGTAGAAGGCATCCTCTTCCGCTTCAGATCCCCACCAGGTGACTTGTCTTCCCTTTTTCCTGGCCAATTTCGTACTTGTTGATCTTCACTTGTCTATTTGAATAGGATGAGTGACATTTTGTGAACCAAAGAAATTACCATTTCTTTCTTTAGTAGCGGCCAGATCATTTCATGGGCATCTCTTCTATAATTGTAAGTTGAATCGACGACTCGATGTTGTGGCTGACCATTTCTTACACTTCTTGGGTAAGTACAGTTTGGGGACAATTCACATGGGATCGAGTTGATCTGTTGTATGTCGAATTAATTTAGCTTCATTTTGTACTTTTGGTGGCCACAAATAGTAATACTCCCTCCGTAAACTTTTATAAGACGTTTTAGACCACTACTTTAGTGATCTAAAATGTCTTATAAAAGTGTACAAAGGTAGTACTAAACTACCGATATCCTATTAGGGGATGATACGTCTCCAAAGTATCTATAATTTTTTTGTTCCATGCTATTATATTATGTTTTTTGGATGTTTTATATGAATTAGTATGCTATTTTGTATTATTTTTGGTACTAACCTATTAACCTAGAGTTTAGTGCCAGTTTCTGTTTTTTCCTTGTTTTTGAGTATTGTAGATAAGGAATATTAAACGGAGTCAAAACATAATAAAATCTCCGCGATGAGTTTTCTTGGACCGGAAGACATCTACTAGACTTGGAGAGGAAGGCAGGAGACCTGCCAGGAGGTCACAAGCCACCCTAGTGTGGTCAGGGGGCGCCCCTGGCTTGTGGCCCCCCATTAGGTCCTCTAACCCTAATCTTCGGTCTATTAATTCCCAAATATTCCCCCAATACAAAAAAGAGTCATGATAATACTTTTCCGCTGCCGGAAGCCTCTGTTCCTGAGAGATTCAATCTTGCAGCCTTTTCCGGTAATCTGTCGGAGGGGATTCAATCACGGAGGGCATCTACATCAACTCCATTGCCCCTCCGATGATGCGTTAGTAGTCCACCACAGACCTACGGGTCCATAGCTAGTAGCTAGATGGCTTCTTCTCTCTCTTTGTTATTCAATACCATGTTCTCCATGATCTTCATGGGGATCTATCTGATGTAATACTCTTTTGCGGTGTGTTTGACGAGATCTGATGAATTGTGGGCTTATGATCAGCTTATCTATGAATATTATTTGGTTCTTCTCTGAATTCTTATATGCATCGTTTCATATCTTTGCAAGTCTCTTTGAGTTATTGGTTTGGTTTGGCCAACTAATTGGTAATTCTTGCAATGGGAGAAGTGCTTAGTTTTGGGTTCAATCTTCCGGTGTCCTCACCTAGTGAAAAAGTAGGGGTTGCGAGGCACATATTGTATTGCTATCATCAAGGGTAAAAATATGGGGTTTTCATCATGTCATCTTACTTAATGCGTTACTCTGTTCTTCATGAACTTAATACTCTAGACACAGGCAGGAGTCGGTTGATGTGTGGAATAATAGTAGTAGATGCAGAATTGTTTCGGTCTACTTGACATAGACGTGATGCCTATATCCATAATCATTACCTTGGATATCATCATAACTATGCACTTTTCTATCAATTTCTTGATAGTAATTTGTTCACCCACTGTGTTATTTTCCTTCAAAAGAGAAGCCTCTAGTGAAACCTATGGCCCCCAGGTCTATTTTCCATATTATATTTCAGATCTATATACCCAAAATACCAAAAATACCTTGCTACAATTTATTTACCTTTTTTACTTTCTGCAATCTTTTACATCTATCTCTATCAGAGCTAATCCTTGCAAGTAATCGTGAAGGGATTGACAACCCCTTTATACCGTTGGGTACAAGTGCTTGATTTTTTGTGTAGGTGCATCTATTGGTGGCTTGCTTGTTCCTCCTACTGGATTGTTACCTTGGATCTCAACAACTGAGGGAAATACTTATCTACTTTGTTGCATCATGCTTTCCTCTTCAAGGGAAAACCAGCGCAAGCTCAAGAAGTAGCAAGAAGGATTTCTAGCGTCGTTGCTGGGGAGGATAGACATCAAGCCTACCAAGTACCCATCACAAACTCGTCTCTTGAATTTACATTATTTTCCATTTGCCTCTCGTTTTCCTCTCCCCTGCTTCTAAAATGATTTTCAGAAAAAACAAAAATATTTGCCTTTTTATTCGCCCTATCTCTCATTTGCCTTTTTGTCGCCAGATCTCTTTTTGTTTGCTTGTGTTGCCATGTGCCTTCTATTTGCTTGCATCACCGCTTGCTAAAATTCTATTGATATGGATCCTCATCCCCTTGCTAATCTTTTCAAAATGCCAAATTACAAATTACCAATTGCTAGTGAGTTGAGTGCAATTGATTATCTTTAAGAAGTTTTGTTTGAAATCATGAATCTAATTTTTTTGATGAAGTGTTGAAAGAAGAAAATTATAAGGTGATTCATGATAGATCCTTCATTGAAAAGCATGATTGCAATGTTTCTAGTATGAATTCTCTAAATATCCATGATTCTAATGATATGCAAAGCCATAAGCTTGGGGATGTTATGTTTCATGAACATGATATTTTTTGTTCCCCAAGATTTAATGGGCAAATTCATTATGATGATTGCATGCTTGTGCATCATGAAAATAATGATTTATGTGATAGTTATATTGTTTAATTCCTTCATAATGATACTTAAATTTATTATGAGGGAGGAATATATGCTTCTAGTAATTGGAATAATATCAAGTTTCCTCTGTATGTGTTCAAAGTTTTGAAGTTATGCTTGTTTTGCCTTCCTATGCTAAGTGATTCTTGTTCCCATAAATTGTTTGCTCACAAAATACCTATGCATAGTAAGTGGGTTAGACTTAAATGTGATTGTAATTAGATTCATGATGCTTTCTTGCATATTTCAATTACTACTTTTTATGTGAGCATCATTGAAATCGTTGTGCCTAGCTAGGGCGTTAAACAATAGCGCTTGTTGGGAGGCAACCCAATTTTACTTTTATTTTTTTATTTTTGCTTCTGTTTTCGAGTGTTTCACAAATTATTACCTCTGTATTAATTGTTTTTTGGTGTTTAAATTAGTGTTTGAGCCAAGTAAGACCTTTGGGATGGTCTATGGTGATTCTTGATTTGATCTTGCTGAAAAACAGAAACTTTTGCACCCAGTCCAGGAATTTTATAAATTTATTAGTGAGTCGAATGAGTCTGAAATTAGTAAAAACGATTTATATACAAATTTACCAGGTTGACCTAATTTTTCAGAATTTTTGGAGTTACCGAAGTATACGAAGTTTCCAGATTGCTACACACTATTCTGTTTTCGACATATTCTGTTTTCTTTGTGTTATTTACCTATTTTGATGTATCTATGGGTCGTATCGGGGGGTATGAACCATGGAGAAGTTGGAATACAGTAGATATTACACCACTATAAATAAATAATGAGTTCACAAAAGTACCTAAGGTGGTGATTTATTTTCTTATAATAACGGATCTCATGAGTTTTCTGTTGAGTTTTGTGTTGTGGAGTTTTCAAGTTTTGGGTAAAGATTTGATGGACTATGTAATAAGAAGTGGCAAGAGCTTAAGCTTGGGGGTGACCAAGGCACCCCAAGGAATCAAGGATGCCAAAAATCCTAATCGTGGGGATGCCCTAGAAGGCATCCCCTCTTTCGTCTTCAATCCATCAGTAAATTTACTTGAGGTTATATTTTTATTCACCACATGATATGTCTTTTTCTTGGAGCGTCTTGTATGATATGAGTCTTTGCTTTCTAGTTTGCCACAATCATCCTTGCTGAACACATATTTTGAGAGAGACATGCATGAATCGTGAATTTATTAGAATACTGTATGTGCTTCACTTATATGTTTTGAGCTAGGCAATTTTGCGCTAGTGCTTCACTTATATCTTTTTAGAGCAAGGTGGTGTTTTGTTTTATAGAAATAATTGAACTCTCGTACCTCACTTATATTATTTTGAGAGTCTTTAAAAACATGTTAATTGGTTTAGGTTATGGATTTAGTCCTAATATAATGGTCATCCAAGAGGGATATAATAAAAACTTTCATATAAATTGCATTGAATATTACGAGAAGTTTCATTCCTTGCATAAAGTTTTGAGATATAAAGATGGTGATGTTAAAGTCATATTAGGAAGTAATTGTGGATTGGTATAAATAATTGTGTAAAGGTTTGTGATTCCTGTAGCATGCACGTATGGTGAACCGTTATGTAAGGAAGTCGGAGCATGATTTGTGTATTGATTGTCAACCTTTGTGTGAGGGGCGGGAGCGCACGATGGTTTACTCCTACCAACCTCTCCCCTAGGAGCATGCGTCTAATACTTTGCTTCGATGACTAATAGAATTTTTCAATAAGTATGTGAGTTCTTTATGACTAATGTGAGTCCATGGATTATACACACTCTCACCCTTCCACTATTTCTTGCCTCTCTAGTACCGAACAACTTTCGCCAGTGCATTAAACCCACCATATATCCTTCCTCAAAACAGCCACCATACCTACCTATTATGGCATTTCCATAGCCACTTTGAGATATATTTTCATGCAACTTCCAACGTTCCATTTTTTATGACACGCACCATCATTTTCATATTTCTTTGCATGATCATAAGATAGCTAGCATGATGTTTCATGGCTTGTCCGTTTTTTGATGTCATTTGCTATGCTAGATCATTGCACATCCCGGTATACCGCCGGAGGCATTCATATAGAGTCATAATTTGTTCTAGATATCGAGTTGTAATTCTTGAGTTATAAGTAAATAAAAGTGTGCTGACCATCATTATTAGAGCATTGTCCCATGTGACGAAAGGATGATGGAAGCTACGATTCCCTCACAAGTTGGGATGAGACTCTGGACTTTATGAAAAATAAAAGATGCCAGCGAAGCCCAAATAAAAAAAGGCCATTGATGCCCACCAAAATAAAAAAGGGAGATAGATAAGAGACAATGCTACTATGTTTTTCCACACTTGTGCTTCAAAGTAGCACCATGATCTTCATGATAGAGAGTATCCTGTTTTGTCACTTTCATATACTAATGGGAATTTTTCATTATATAACTTGGCTTGTATATTCCAATGATGGGCTTCCTCAATTGCCCCAGATCTTCATGAGCAAGCAATTTGGATGCACACCCACTTAGTTACTTTTTGAGCTTTCATACACTTATAGCTCTAGCGCATCCATTGCATGGCAATCCCTACTCATTCACATTGGCATCTATTAATGGGCATCTCCATAGCCCGTTGATATACCTAGTTAATGTGAGACTATCTTCTCCTTTTTTATTCACAACCTCTACCATATTCTATTCCACTTATAGTGCTATGTCCATTGTTCACGCTCATGTATTGCGTGAGAGCTGAAAAAGTTTGAGAACATAAAAGGTGTGAAACAATTACTTGCCTTGTCATAGGGGTTGTGCATGATATAAATACTTCGTGTGGGGAAGATGGATCATAGCCAGACTATACGATTTTGTAGGGATAACTTTCTTTTGCCATTATATTTTGAAGAGACACAATTGCTTTGTTAGTATGCCTGAAATATTATTGTTTTTATGTCAACATTAAGCTTTTGTTTGAGTCTTATGGATCTGAACATTCATGCCACAATAAAGGACATTACATGGATATATATGTTAGGTAGCATTGCACATCAAAATTTCTTTTTTTATCATTTACCTACTCGAGGACGAGCGGGATTTAAGCTTGGGGATGCTGATACGTCTCCAATGTATCTATAATTTTTGATTGTTCCATGCTATTATATTATCTATTTTGGAAGTTTTATTTGCATTAATATGCTATTTTATATTATTTTTGGGACTAACATATTAACCTAGGGCCTAGTGTTAGTTTCTGTTTTTTCCTTGTTTTTGAGTATTGTAGATAAGGAATATTAAACGAAGTCCAAACGGAATAAAATCTCCGCGATGATTTTTCTTGGACCAGAAGACATCTACCAGACTTGGAGAGGAAGGAAGGAGACCTGCCAGCAGGTCATAAGCCACCCTGGGGCGGCCAAGGGGCGCCTTGGCTTGTAGCCCCCTAGCTGGTCCTCTAACCCTAATCTTTGGCCGATAAATTCCCAAATATTCCGCCAATACCAAAAAGAGCAATGATAATACTTTTTCACCGCCAGAAGCCTTCGTTCCCGAGAATCCAATCTTGGAGCCTTTTCCGGTAATCTGCCGGAGGGGGATTCGATCACGAAGGGCTGCTACATCAACTCCATTGCCCCTCCGATGATGCGTGAGTAGTCCACCAAAGACCTATGGGTCCATAGTTAGTAGCTAGATGGCTTCTTCTCTCTCTTTGTGCGTCAATACCATGTTCTCCATGATCTTCATGGGGATCTATTTGATGTAATACTCTTTTGCGGTGTGTTTGTCGAGATCCGATGAATTGTGGGTTTATGATCAGCTTATCTATGAATATTAGTTGGTTCTTCTCTGAATTCTTATATGCATGATTTCATATCTTTGCAAATCTCTTCAAATTATTGGTTTGGTTTGGCCAACTAGATTGGTAATTCTTGCAATGGGAGAAGTGCTTAGTTTTGGGTTCAATCTTGTAGTGTCCTCACCCAGTGACAAAGTAGGGGTAGCGAGGCACGTATTGTATTGTTGCCGTCAAGGGTAAAAAGATGGGGTTTTCATCATATTGCTTGATTTTATCGCTCTACATCATGTCATCTTAGTTAATGTGTTACTCTATTCTTCATGAACTTAATACTCTAGATGCAGGCAAGAGTCAATCGATGTGTGGAGTAATAGTAGTAGATGCAGAATCGTTTTAGTCTACTTGACACAGACGTGATGCCTATATGCATAATCATTGCCTTGGATATCTTCATAACTATGCACTTTTCTCTCAATTGCTCGACAGTAATTTGTTCACCCACCGTGTTATTTTCCTTCGAGAGAGAAGCCTCTAGTGAAACCTATGCCCCCAGGTCTACTTTCCATATTATATTTTCAGATATATATATACCAAAAATACCTTGCTGTAATTTATTTAACTTTTTTACTTTCCACAATCTTTTACATCTATCTCTATTAGATCTAATCATTGCAAGTAATCGTGAAGGGATTGACAACCCCTTTATAGTGTTGGGTGCAATTTTTTGATTGTTTGTGTAGGTGCATCTACTGGTTGCTTGCTTGTTCCTCCTACTAGATTAATACCTTGGTTCTCAACAAGTGAGGGAAATACTTATCTACTTTTCTGCATCACCCTTTCCTCTTCTAGGGAAAACCAACGCAAGCTCAAGAAGTAGCAGGGGCTAGAACAAGTCATGTAATGTTTGTTCCCTTTCAATTGCGTGATCTTTGTGAATCATCTCCCCTATGCATTTTCCATATATTTGAGTGCCAACTAGAAGATGAACAAGGTGGAGTGGTATGGGAACCAATTCAAGACATAGATCCAGTCTAGTGAAACTAAGGAGTAAGAATGATTAGATGAGCTATAATCTGACCTTGTGTAAGTGTGACATAGTTTTGATTTTATTTATACGTGCAGGGAAGTGCTATATGTGCCCTTGCTATACGTGCTGTGTACGGTCCGCTCCTCATCCTTTTGTTTTGTTCTATCTTTGCGTACATGTATGCTCATGTTTGTTTTCTTTTCGACAGCTTTATGCGAACTGAAGTGTTTGTTCCTCATTGTCGTTGCCTTGTGGGGTTCGGGTTTGTTCTGCTTTATGAACGACCTGGCCGGCATTTCCGCTTCAGATTAGCCGATGTGTCTTTCCATATAGATGGTTGTTTGTGTGATGTTATTTTGTTGGTTTGTTGCTGATGTTAACTACTCATAGCCTATTTTTTGTTATTTTGGACCGAGGTGTGCTCTTGTCATGTTTTATGCGATTATTTTTCTGATCTGTGTGTTCTCCTGCTCAAGATTGTTCCAGGTGATCTAAGTGTTGGTTGGTTGATCGCTCTATTCATCATCATTGGTTTCACCTTGATTAGTTGTGTCCAGTTTAGGTATGGCCCTTCGTACCATATTACATATCTGCCTTTGTGAAGCACCACAGATCCAATAAGGTGACCTCCTTCCTATGTTCTTTTAGCATCCCGTCTTTGGCATAAATAGCCTTTAATACTAAACTGAACTACCGTCATTTTGGTGTTTCTTGTTTATATAATGACCAAATGTTGAATTAGAAAGGGATAGATACAGTCAATATTCCATAGATGCAACATTTTAGAGGGTCACAATTGTTTTTCTAAACTTGATTGTCCCTTTTATCTTGCTATATGTATGGTGCTCGATCATCGATGTGTCAACTCTGGCCTAAAATGTTTCTAAGTTTTTGTTATTTGACTCTTCAAATGTCTGGGAACACTGTATATTCAGATGACTCGGTGTTAAAATTTGAACTACTATCATGCTCTAATATTTTGAGCTGCTTTGATAATTTGGTATCCAGTTTAATATGTTGATATTTCTGTCGAAGATATACATGCTAATCTAGGTTATTTTCTGTTCAGTTATAACTTTCTTTCATTAATCCTACGAATGAATAGAATCACAAATACGGTAGATATCTGTGCCACCGCATCTATATTTTATCATCTTACTTCTAATTTAGATCATGAGTGCAATTTCTTATTAACAGAAAACCAACGATAACGATTCCATGTAATATATCCACTTGGAATGCCAAATGATTTATAGATTATATTCCATTACATTCGATGTGTAGAGAAGCACAGTGCTACAAGAAACTCAAAGCACCTCAAAGCACCACACCAAAGAGTAAACCATCTGTGGTAAGGAACAACCTTATCCATGCTCTTTTCATGCTACTATATTCATGTTGGGGAACGTAGTAACAATTCAAAAATTTCCTACGCATCAGCAAGATCAATCTATGGAGAAACCAACAACAAGTGGGGAAAGAACATCTTCATACCTTTGAAGATCTCTAAGCAGAAGCGTTACTAGAACGGGTTGATGGAGTTGAACTCGTAGCGATTCAGATTGCGGTGGATTCCGATCTAAGCACCGAACAACGGCGCCTCTGCGTCCAACACACGTGCAGCCCGGTTACGTCTCCTACACCTTGATCAAGCAAGGAGGAAGGAGAGGTTGAGGGAGAGATCCGGCAGCACAACGGCGTGGTGACGGTGAAGCTGCGTGGTACTCCGACAGGGCTTCGCCAAGCACTACGGAGGACGAGGAGGTGGAGAGGGAGGGCTGCGCCGAGAGAGAGAGAGAGTTATGTCGTTGGAAGCCCCAAAACCCTCACTATATATAGGAGGAGGGGAGAAGGGTGCGCCCCCTCTAGGGTTCCCACCCTAGGGGGTGCGGTAGCTCTAGATGGGGGAGGGCCGGCGGCCAAGAGAGGGAGAGAGGGGGGCGTGCCCTAGGGTGGGCCTAGGGCCCATCTGCGCCTAGGGTTTGCCCCCTCTCCTCCTAGCTGCGACTTGGGCCTTGGTGGGAGGTGCACTAGCCCACTCAAGGGATGGTCCCTTCCCACTCTTGGCCCATGCAGGCCTCCGGGGCCGCTCGCCCCTCCTGGTGGACCCCCGAAACCATTCCAGTGGTCCCGGTACATTAGCGGTGATGGCCGGAACACTTCCGATGGCCAAACTCTCATTTCCTATATATCATTCTTTACCTCCGGACCATTCCAGAACTCCTCGTGATGTCCAGGATCTCATCCAGGACTCCGAACAACCTTCGGTAACCATCTACACAATTCCCCTATAACCCTAGCGTCATCGAACCTTAAGTGTGTAGACCCTACGGGTTCGAGAGGCATGTAGACCTGACCGAGACACCTCTCTGGTCAATAACGAATAGCGGGATCTGGATACCCATGTTCTCTCCCACATGCTCCACGATGATCTCATCGGATGAACCATGATCTCGGGGATTCAATTAATCCCGTATACAATTCCCTTTGTCCATCGGTATGTTACTTGCCCGAGATTCGATCGTCGGTATCCCTATACCTTGTTCAATCTCGTTACCGACAAGTCTCTTTACTCGTTCCGTAACAAATCATCCCGTGGCTAAATCCTTAGTCACGTTGAGCTCATTATGATGATGTCTTATCGTGTGGGCCCAGAGATACCTCTCCGTCACACAGATGACAAATCCCTGTCTCGATTCATGCCAACCCAACAGATATTTTTGGGGATACCCATAGTGTACCTTTATAGCCACCCAGTTACGTTGTGACGTTTGGCACACCCAAATTATTTCTACAGTATCCGGGAGTTGCACAATCTCATGTTCAAAGGAAATGATACTTGACATTAGAAAAGCTTTAGCACACGAACTACACGATCTTGTGCTATGCTTAGGACTGGGTCTTGTCCATCACATCATTCTCCTAATGATGTGATCCTATTATCAACGACATCCAATGTCCATGGTCATGAAACCGTGACCATCTATTGATCAATGAGCTAGCCAACTAGAGGTTCAGTAGGGACATGTTGTGGTCTATGTATTCACACATGTATTACGGTTTCCAGTTAATACAATTATAGCATGAACAATAGACAATTATCATGAACAAGGAAATATAATAATAATCACTTTATTATTGCCTCTAGGGCATATTTCCAACAGTCTCCCACTTGCACTAGAGTCAATAATCTTGTTACACTGTGATGTATCGAACACCCATAGAGTTCTGGTGTTGATCATGTTTTGCTCGTGACAGAGGTTTAGTCAACGGATCTTCTACATTCAAATCCGTATGTACTTTACAAATGTCTGTATCTCCATCTTGGACATATCCACAAATGGAGTTGAAGCTGCGCTTGATGTGTCTTGTCTTCTTGTGAAACCTGGGCTCCTTGGCAAGGGCAATAGCTCCAGTGTTGTCACAGAATAGAGTCATCGGGCCCGACGCATTGGGAATCACTCCTAGGTCAGTGATGAACTCCTTCATCCAAACTCCTTCCTGTGTTTCTTCCGAAGCAGTTATGTACTCCGGTTCACATGTAGATGACGCGATGACACTTTGCTTGCTGCTCCACTAGCTGACTACCCCTCCGTTCAAAATATACACGTATCTGGTTTGTGACTTGGAGTTATCTGGATGTGTGTCGAAGCTAGCATTGGCATAACCCTTTACGACGAGCTCTTCGGCACCTCCATATACGAGAAACATGTCCTTGGTCCTTTTCAGGTACTTTAGGATATTCTTGACCGTTGTCCAGTGTTTCGCTTCGGGATCACTTTGGTACCTCCCTACCAAACTTATGGCAAGGTTCACATCAGGTCTGGTACACAGCATGGCATACATAATAGAGCCTATGGCTAAAGCGTAGGGGATGGCAGTCATCTTTTCTTTATCCTTTGCCGTGGTCGGGCATTGAGTCGTACTCAATCTCACACCCTATAACATAGGCAAGAACCCCTTCTTGGACTGATCCATATTGAACTTCTTCTATATCTTGTCAAGGTATGTGCTTTATGAAAGACCTATGAGGCGTCTCGATCTATCTCTATAGATCTTGATGCCTAATATGTAAGCAGCTTATCCAAGGTCCTTCATTGAAAAACACTTATTCAAGTAGGCCTTTATGCTTTCCAAAAGTTCTATATCATTTCCCATCAACAATATGTCATCCACATATAATATGAGAAATGCTATAGAGCTCCCATTCAATTTCTTGTAAATACAGGGTTCTCCATAAACATGTGTAAATCCAAACGCTTTAATCACCTCATTAAAGCGAATGTTCCAACTCCGAGATGCTTGCACCTGCCCACAGATGGAGCGTTGAAGCCTGCATACTTTGTTAGCATCTTTAGGATTGACAAAACCTTCCGACTGCATCATATACAGTTCTTCCTTAAGGAAACCATTAAGGAATGCCGTTTTGACGTCCATTTGCCAGATCTCATAATCATAAAATGCGGCAATTGCTAACATGATTAGGACGGACTTCAGCATCACGACGGGTGAGAAAGTCTCATCATAGTCAACTCCTTGAACTTGTTGACAACCCTTAGTGACAAGTCGAGCCTTATAGACGGTCACATTACCATCTGCTTCAGTCTTCTTCTTAAAGATCCATTTATTTTCTATGGCTCGCCGATCATCGGGCAAGTCCACCAAAGTCCATACTTTGTTCTCATGCATGGATCCTATCTCGGATTTCATGGCTTCAAGCCATTTGTTGGAATCCAGGCCCGCCATTGCTTCTTCATAGTTTGAAGGTTCACCGTTGTCCAGTAACATGATCTCCAGGACAGGGTTGCCGTACCACTCTGGTGCGGAACGTGTCCTTGTGGACCTTCGAGGTTCAATAGCAACTTGATCTGAAGTTTCATGATCATCATCATTAACTTCCTCTCCAGCCGGGGCAGGCTCCACAGAAACAACTTCATGTGCTGTGCTACTCTTCGGTTCGAGTGGAGGTACAATTACCTCATCAAGTTCTATTTTCGACCCACTTACTTCTTTCGAGAGAAACTCTTTCTCTAGAAAGGATCCATTCTTGGCAACAAAGACTTTGCCTTTGGATCTGAGGTAGAAGGCATACCCAACAGTTTCTTTGGGGTATCCTATGAAGACGCACGTTTTCGCTTTGGGTTCGAGCTTCTCAGGTTGAAGTTTCTTCACATAAGCATTGCATCCCCATACTTTCAGAAACGACAACTTAGGTTTCTTTCCAAACCATAATTCATATGGTGTCGTCTCAACGGACTTAGACAGTGCCCTATTTAAAGTGAATGCGGCAATCTCTAATGCATATCCCCAAAATGATAGCGGTAAGTCGGTAAGAGACATCATAGATCGCACCATATCCAATAAAGTGCGATTACAACGTTCAGACACACCATTTCGCTGAGGTGTGCCAGGCGGCATGAGTTGTGAAACAATTCCACATTTCCTTAGGTGCGTGCCAAACTTGTGACTCAAATATGCTCCGCTACGATCAGATTGTAGGCACTTTATTTTCCTGTCACGTTGATTCTCTACCTCACTCTAAAATTCCTTGAACTTTTCAAAGGTTTCAGACTTGTGTTTCATTAAGTAGACATACCCATATCTGCTTAAGTCATCAGTGAGGGTGAGAACATAACGGTAGCCACCGTGAGCCTCAACGCTCATTGGACTGCATACATCGGTATGTATTATCTCCAACAAGTCAGTTGCTCACTCCATTGTTCCGGAGAATGAAGTCTTGGTCATCTTGCCCATGAGGCATGGTTCGCATGTGTCAAATGATTCAAAATCAAGAGACTCCAAAAGTCCATCAGCATGGAGTTTCTTCATGCATTTGACACCAATATGACCAAGGCGGCAGTGCCACGTGTAAGTGGGACTATCGTTATCAACCTTACATCTTTTGGTAGTCACACTATGAACATGTGTAACATCATGTTCGAGATTCATCAAAGATAAAGCATTAACCAACGGGGCATGACCATAAAACATTTCTCTCATATAAATAGAAAAACCATTATTCTCATATTTAAATGAGTAGCCATCTCGCATCAAGCGAGATCCGGATACAATGTTCATACTCAAAGCTGGCACTAAATAACAATTATTGAGGTTTCAAACTAATCCCGAAGGTAGATGTAGAGGTAGCGTGCCGACGGCGATCACATCGACCTTGGAACCATTCCCGACGCGCATCGTCACCTTGTCCTTTGCTAGTCCCCGCTTATTCCGCAGCTCCTGCTTGGAGTTACAAATGTGAGCAACTGCACCAGTATCAAATACCTAGGAGCTACTACGAGCGCTGGTAAGGTACACATCAATAACAAGTATATCACATATACCTTTAACGTTGCCGGCCTTCTTATCCGGTAAGTACTTGGGGCAGTTCCGCTTCCAATGACCAGTACCCTTGCAATAAAAGCACTCAGTCTTAGGATTGGGTCCATTCTTGTTCTGCTTCCCAGCAACTTGCATACCGGGCACGGCAACTGCTTTGCTGTCCTTCTTGAAGTTCTTCTTACCTTTGCCTTTCTTGAAACTAGTGGTCTTGTTCACCATCAACACTTGATGTTCCTTTTTGATTTCCACCTCCGTAGGTTTCAGCATCGAATATAACTGAGGAATGGACTTCTCTATCCCTTGCATATTGTAGTTCATCAAAAACCTCTTGTAGCTAGGTGGAAACGACTGGAGGATTCTGTCAATAACTGAGTCATCCGAAAGATTAACTCCCAGGTGAGACAAGCGGTTGTGCAACCCAGACATTTTGAGTATGTGCTCGCTGACAGAACTATTGAAGGGGTTTATACCCCTAGGTAGGCCAAAGCAATGGGGTCTTCCCCCTTTTTGCTTCGAAGAAAAACTACATGGCCGACTGGCCATGGCCGGTTGGAGGGCGTTCAGCACAAGCCAGTGCCGGCTAGCGCCCCAGCCGTTTGATCAAGGAGCCGGTTGGGCCCTCGGCCAGCTGGGCGCCGTCTACCCACGGTCCGGCTCTTCCGTTGACATCGGGATGGACATGCCCCATCCCGTCCCCCTGTGCGCAGGTAGGACGTAATAAAGTTGACCGGCACGACGGGCGGCCCTGTGGCTATAGTGGCCGCTTACGCACCGCAGCGCATGGCTATAGTCCAGCCATCCTGGCCGCTAACCTCGGTGAGCACGACTGGGCGGGGGAACAGTGATGGCATGCCCTCGCCACTTGATTACCTGCCCCGGCATGGCTACAGTGCCGCCGGCCATACCGGAGACTTCGGCCGGCTAGCGCTAGACGACGCCCTCCGAGCGGCCCGTGCCGCGGCAGGTGGGCGAGGACCAATCACAAAGCCGGCTAGCGGGCCCCAACGGGAGATGGGACCGCTCGGCCGATGGGCCCCGCCCTTGACAAGACGACGTGAGCGGCGGGACCCTCTGGCCAGCCGGAGAGATTGAGAGCTGGGTTCCCCCACCATTGTACTTATGACATATTGTAAGAGCTGGGGGTTGGCCTATAAAACCCCCCGAGCCCCCCATGCAACGGGGACAGATGAATGGTCTCAGACACGCACCCACAGAACTCTCACTCCCTCTTCTAGTAGAAGAGGAAGACGAGCCGACTGCTCCTTCTTCCTCCTCTCGACACAGCTCCAGGAGCATCCTTGTACACGTACCCATCCATCCAACTAGACCAAGCAGAACTAGGGGTGTTACCTCCCACGGAGGGCCCTGAACCTAGGTACATCGTGTGTCACCACCGCTTGTGCCCAAATCTTGCTCTCGGGGCCCGTCGGCGTCCTCCGGCCCCAACCATTCACGATAAGCCACCCCATGGCATCTGTCGTGAGAAAATGATGACAGTTGGCGCCCACCGTGGGGCCATACGCGGCGCCGGCCGGATTCATGCTCCGGGCGGGACCCCTCGCCATTCCCTGCCGTCGCCGCTCGTCCCGACGAAACTGTGGGGAGCTTGTGGGGCTTGCCTCAGCACGCCCTGCGGGTGACTCCGTCGGCCTCACGGTCGACATCGACGCGCTCACCGAGCGCTTCGGCAGGCTCAGCCTCGCCGAGGCTCCAGCCGCTGACGAATACCCCGTGGGGGTGCTCGTCTGCGCTGGCCCGCCCATAGCAGTGGGCGCACTCGCTGCGTCCCAGCCCAGCGGGTCCCATGATCGCATGGGGTGATGGCCATCACTTCCTCCACCACATCCGGACGGGCGCGGGTCGTGGCTACCGCCGCCACCGCCCGCGTCGGCATGTCCGACCCGCTCGGCGCGGCCCTCCGGGGCTTGAGCACTCCGATCACCCTGACGGCGAACCCTGACACCGCTGCGGCCGATCTCGAGGCGGCTCACCGCATCCTGTTCGAGGATGCCACCGACCTTGTGGCCACGCGGCGCTGCATGGAGGCGACACAGCGGGAGTATGCTTCCGCCTACGGACTCACCCCGGCTGGCACCAAGACCAGCCGGCGTGGGGCTGTGCGCGACTACAGCTGCGTGGTCGCCGAAATCCTCGGCGGCAAAATGCCTGTCTACAAGACCCCCGTGGCCAACCTGTGGGCTCTCAAGGTGGCCTATGCGGAATAGTCTACCTTGGAGGGTGAAGAGCACGTCACCCACGAGCGCCACATCAAGGAGCTCATCGATGCTGCTGACGCACAGCAGCGTCTGCTCGTAGCGGGTGGCGCCGCCACTGAAGGCCCCCGACCCAAGCGCGAGGGAACGGGAACTGCCAGCCGCCAGGCGGACCAGTACTCCTGCTCCCCTCGCGTTTCCGGCCGCCGGGCCGAAGCAAACAACCCCCGGCCCTCTCAGACGCCAGGGAGCGAGCAACCGGCTGTTAGCAGCCGGCGCGCCAATGAGTCGCCTCGGAGCGACCGCCACCACGAAGCACCGGCATCCGGCAGCCGACGTAGCTAGGGGCGCACGCCGCCTCCGCGGCGCGAGTCGCGATAGTTGGCGCCGCCCACCATCTGCTCCGAACTCTCGGCTCGGCTCGGACCACGCGCCCCCCACAGCGAGAACGACGCCCGCAACCGCATCGACAAACTCGCGCAATCCGCCCTTCTCGAGGAGGAGGGATCGATTGGTCCGGCCTGCTTCGGCCCCCGGATTCGCACCGAGCCGTTCCCAACCGGCTTCACACTCCCTAGGGACACCCCGAAATACAACAGGGCCGCCAAACCCGAAGACTGGCTAATCGACTACACCACCGCAGTGGGTATCACCAGGGGAATAAGTGTGTAGCCGTTCGCTACGCCCAACTTATACTGATCGGCTAGGCCCGCACCTGGCTCAACAGCCTGGCGGCCGGTAGTATGAACACTTGGACGGACTTCGAAGAGGCCTTCATCCGCAACTTCACCAGCACCTACAAGCGGCCCGGCCGTCCTCGTGAACTCGCCATGTGCGTTCAGGGGCCGGACGAGTCCCTCCGCGACTACCTCACCCGGTGGACTGAGCTCCGCAACTCCTGCGAGGGGGTGCACGAGGTCCAAGCCATGCAGTACTTTATCGCGGGCTGCCGGGACGGCACCCCTCTCAATTACAAGCTCCTATGCTCCGAGCCAGCCACGCTCGCCGAGCTCATGACCATGGTGGACAAATACGCCACGGCCGATTAGGCCATCCGAGTCAAGACGACCCCGCCCGCCAAGGCAATAATGATGCCGGCCACGACCCGGCCGGCTGCTGACAACTGGCAGCCGCAGAACAACAAGCGCAAGAACGACCAGCCGGATCCCCACTACGGGAGCCGGCAGGTCAATACCGTCGAGGATCAAGAGCCGGCTGCCCAGCCTTTCGGCTAGCGCCAGCGCACCGGCAAGGCTGCCTGGCAGCCGAAGCTCACCTTCGAGCAAATGCTTGATCTCTCCTGCAAGAACCATTCGGGGGCCAAACCCTCTATGCACATGTTCCGGCAGTGCAGCTTCTCACAGCGATTGGCCTGGGGGGACAGCCTTCCGGCTCCTCCCGCGCCACCAGCCCGCGCGCCGGCCCCGGTCCAAGCGATCGCCCCGGCGCCGACAACGGTTCCGAACGACGGTCGTCTGATCGACTAGTTCCTCAACCAGGATGGTTGCTACGTCGTCTTCACCAGTGAAGAGACGGGCAAACACGCTCAGTGCCAGTTACGCCATGAGGTGAACGCCATCGTGCCGGCAACTCCCAAGTTCATGCACTGGTCAGAGAAGCCAGTCACTTGGAGCCAGGCCGATCACCTTGCCGTGATGCCAAATCCCGGTAGTTACGCCTTGGTCCTCGACCCCACCATCGCCCCCAAGGAACGAGCCTGCCGCTTCTCGCGGGTGCTAAAAGATGGCGCTAGCAGCATCAACATTCTCTACCTTGACACGATGCATAATCTGGGGCTAAAGATAGAAGACCTGTAGGAGAGCCGGACAATTTTCCATGGCATCGTTCCTGGGAAGTCTTGCTCCCCTATCGGCAAGATCACGCTCGACGTCCTCTTTGGCGGACAAGGTCATTTCCGCCGCGAGCCAGTGCTGTTTGAGGTCGTGGACCTCGCGAGCCCCTACCACACGTTGTTGGGCCGGCCGTCTCTTGTCATATTCAAGGCGGTCCCCCATTATTCTTACCTCAAGCTCAACATGCCGGGCAGAAAGGGGATCATCACCATCAAGGGCAACTACAAGATGTCGCTCGAATGCACTCGAGCCGGCAGCCGGCTAGGCTAGGCCTTAGAGATCGCCGAGGAGAAACGACAGCTCGACCGGCTCGTGGCCCTTGGTGCTAGGTAGCCGGTCGTGCCGACTCCACCCTCGCAATCCACCGGCGAGGCCTCCTTCCAGCCGTCCAAGGACACCAAGCAGATCCCGCCCGACCCGGCGAACCCGGCTCAGTGCGTCACCATCGGCTCCCTCCTCGACAACAAATAGAAGGCGAGCTCTTCGACTTGCTCCGTGAGAATCGGGACATCTTTGCATGGTCCCCAAAGGACATGCTGGGTGTTTCGAGGAAGTTCGTCGAGCACAAACTGTTGGGAAATGTTGCATGGGAAACAAAAATTTTCCTACGCACACGCAAGATCTATCCAAGGTGATGAGCATCTACGAGAGGGAGAGTGGATCTACATACCCTTGTAGATCTCTAAGCGGGAAGCGTTAAGAAAAGCGGTTGGTGTAGTCGAACATCTTCGCGATCCAAATCGCCGTGCGTCCCGCGGTCTCATCCCGATTCATCCCATGATCCAATCACGATCCGTCCCGCGAACTCATCACGATCCGTCCCGCGATCCAATCACGATCCGTCCCGTGAACTCATCACAATCCGTTCCGCGAACTCATCACGATCCATCTCGCGATCTTGATCACGGTCCTTCCGATCTAGCGCCGAACGGACGACACCTCCGCGTTTAGCACATGTACAGCTCGATGACGATCTCCGTCTTCTTGATCCAGCAAGAAAGAGTGGAGAGGTAGAATAGTTATCCGGAAGCGTGATGGCGCTCCAGAGATGGTGGTGGAGCTATTCCAGCAGGGCTTCGCCTAAGCACTGCAGAAAGCCGATCTAGAGGAGAAACTATGCACTAGAGGAACGGGTAGCACGTGGCTGAAAATCTTGTGCCAAAACCCTAAAATCCTCTAGTATATATAGGAGGAGAGGAGGAGGAGGCTTGGCTGCCAAAGAGGCAGCCCTTGGGTTGGCCGAACCTACTGGGATTGGAGGATTCCTCCTCCAATCCTACTAGGACTAGGACTCCTCCTTATTTTTGCCTTTTTTTTGCCTTTTTCCACCTTTTTCTCTTTGGGCTTTTCTTCCCAGCCGCATAGGCCTTGTGTGGGAATTCCACCAGCCCACAAAGGGCTGGTATTCACTCTCCCACAGCCCATGTAGCCTCTTGGGTCGAAATACCCCTCCTGATGGTCTCCCGGTACACTACCGGCACTCCCGGCACTCCCGGTACACTACCGATGAGCCCGAAACTTTTTCGGCGACCAAAATAGGACTTCCTATATATCAATCTTTACCTCCGGACCATTCCGGAGCTCCTCGTGACGTCCAGGATCTCATCCGGGACTCCGAACAACCTTAGGTCACCACCATGCATAACTCTATACTACAGTAACGTCACCAAACCTTAAGTGTGCAGACCCTGCGGGTTCGAGAACTATGTAGACATGACCGAAACACCTCTACGATCAATAACCAATAGTGGGACCTGGATGCCCATATTGGTTCCTACATATTCTACGAAGATCTTTATCAGTCGAACCTCTTTGTCAAGGATTCAGTTAATCCCGTATGATGTTCCCTTTGTTCTTCGGTATGTTACTTGCCCGAGATTCGATCGTCGGTATCTCTGTACCTAGTTCAACATCGTTACCAGCAAGTCTCTTTACTTGTTCCGTAATACAAGATCCCGTGACTAACACTCAGTCACATTGCTTGCAAGGCTTGTTGTGATGTTGTATTATCGAGTGGGCCCTGAGATACCTCTCCGTCACACAGAGTAACAAATCCCAGTCTTGATCCATACCAACTCAACAGACACCCTTGGAGATACCTATGGTGTACCTTTATAGTCACCCAGTTACATTGCGACGTTTGATACACACAAGGCACTCCTCCGGTGTTAGTAAGTTGCATGATCTCATGGTCATAGGAACATATACTTGACATGCAGAAAACAGTAGCAATAAACTGACACGATCATATGCTACGTTTGTAGTTTGGGTCTTGTCCATCACACCATTCTCCTAATGATGTGATCCCGTTATCAAATGACATGCCATGTCCATGGCTAGAAAACCTTAACCATCTTTAATCAACGAGCGAGTCCATTAGAGGTATACTAGGGACATGGTTTTTTCTATGTATCCACACATGCATCTAAGTCTCCGATCAATACAATTATAGCATGGATAATAAACGATTATCATGAACAAGGAAATATGATAATAAATAATTTATTATTGCCTCCAGGGCATATTTCCAACAGTCTCCCACTTGCACTAGAGTCAATAATCTAGTTCACATCACCATGTGATACGCATTGTTATGAATCTAACACCCAATGAGTTCTGGGGCTCGATCATGCTTTTCATGTGAGAGAGGTCTTATAGTCAACGGGTCTGTGACATTCAAATCCGTATGTACTTTGAAAATCTCTATGTAAAATTGTAAACACTTCTACCACACTCCAATTGGTACTATTCCAAATGGCTACTCCACTATATGTATCGAGATTGCTACTACGGGTCATCCGGATTGGTGTTAAAGCTTGCATCGACGTAACTCTTTACAATGAATTCTTTATCACCTCCATAATCGAGAAACATCTCCTTAGTCTTTTAGTTACTAAGGATAATCTTGACCGCTGTCCAGTGATCCACTCCGGGATCACCCTTGTACCCCTTGACGGACTCATGGCAAGGCACACACAGGTGCGGTACACAGCATGGCATACTATACAGAGCCTATGGCTAAGGCATAGGGGACGACATTCGTCCTTTATTTTTATTCTTCCATTGTCGGGCTTTGAGTCTCACTCAACTTCACACCTTACAAAGCAGGCGAGAACACTTCTCTCTGACTAATCCATTTTGAACTCTTTCAAAATCTTGTCAAGGTATGTACTCATTGAAAGTCTTATCAAACATCTTGATCTATCTTTATAGATCTTGATGCTCAACAATTAGGTAGCTTTATCTAGGTCTTCCTTTGAAAAACTCTTTTCAAACAACCGTTTATGCTCTCCAGAAATTCTACATCATTTCCGAATAGCAATATGTCATCCACATATACTTATCAGAAACTCTATAGTGCTCCCACTCACTTTATTGAAAATACAAGTTTCTCGTAAACTTTGTATAGACTTAAAAACTTTGATCACCTAATCAAAGTGTATATTCCAACTCCGAGATGCTTGCTTCAGTTCATAGAAGAATCACTGAAGCTTGCACACCTTTTAGCATCCTTAGGACTGACAAAACCTTCTGGTTGTTTCTCAAACAACCTTTCCTTAAGGAAGGAAACGATGTTTTGGCATCCATCTGCCAGATTTCATAATTTAAAAATGCAGCAACTGCTAACATAATTCAAACAGACTTTAGCATCGCTACGAGTGAGAGAGTCTCATCGTAGTCAACTCCTTGAACTTGTCGTAAACTTCTTTGCAATAGGTCGAGCTTTACAAATGGTGACACTTACCATTAGCGTCTGTCTTCATTTTAAACATCCATTTGTAGTCAACGACCTGCCGTCCAACGAGCAAGTCTACCAAAGCCTATACTTGGTTTTCATACATGGATCCTTTCTCGGATTTCATGGCCTCTAACCATTTGTCGAAATCCGGGCCATCATCGCTTCTCCATAGCTCGTAGGTTCATCGTTGTCCAACAACATGACCTGCAAGACAGGGTTGTCGTACCGCTCAGGAGCAGTACACGTCCTTGTGGACCTACGAGGTTCGATAGTAACTTGATCCGAAGCTTCATGATCATCATCATTAACTTCCTCTTCAACTAACGTAGGCTTCACAGAAACATCTTCCTGCGCTGCGCTACTCTCTGGTTGAACAAAGGTTCAACAACCTCATCAAGTTCTATCTTCCTCCCACTCAATTCTTTTGAGAGAAACTCTTTCTCAAGAAAGGACCCAGTTTTAGCAACAAACATTTGATGCTTGGATCTGAGATAGAAGGTTTACCCAACCGTCTTTAGGGTATTCTATGAAGATGCGTTTGTCTGCTTTGGGTTCGAGCTCATTAGGTGAAACCCCATTTTTCACATAAGTGTTGCAGCCCCAAACATTAAGAAATGACAGCTTAGGTTTCTATCAAACCATAATTCACACGGTGTAATCTCAATGGATTTAGATGGTACCCTATTTAAAGTGAATGTAGTTGTCTCTAATGCATAACCCCAAAATAATAGTAACAAAACGATAAGAGACATCATAGCATGCACCATATCCAATAGAGCACGACTATGATGTTCAGACACAGTACACACTATGATGTTCCAGGTGGCGTGAGTTGTGAAACAATTTTCACATTGTCTAAAGTTGTATGCCAAACTCGCAACTTAGATATTCATCTCGACGATCATATCGTAGACATTTTTATCTTCTTGTCACGATGATCTTAAACTTCACTCTGAATTTGCTTGAACCTTTCAAATGATTCAAACTTGTGTTTCATTAAGCAAATATTCACTATATCTACTCAAATCAAAAGTGAAGGTAAGAAAATAACGATATCCACCACACGTTATAAGACTCATTGGATTGCATACATCAACATGTATCATTTCCAATAAGTCACTTGCCCGCTCCATCAAACCAGAAAACGGGGTCCTTAGTCGTCTTGACCAAGAGGCATGGTTCGCATGTCTCAACCGATTCGAAATCGAATGAGTCCAAAGATCCATAAGCATGGAGTTTCTTCATTCGTTTTATACCAATATGACATTTAACGGCAGTGCCACAAGTATGTGGTACTATTATTATTAACTTTGTATCTTTTGGCATCAATGTTATGAACATGTGTATTACTACGATCAAGATTCAACAAACCATTCTCACTGGGTGCTTGACCATTGAAGGTATTATTCATGTAAACAGAATAACCATTATTCTCTAACTTAAATGAATAAACGTATTGCAATAAACACGATCCAATCACGTTCATGCTCAACGCAAAACACCAAATAATATTTATTTAGGTTTGTCACTAATCCCGAAGGTAGAGAGAGTGTGCGATGTTGATCACATCAACCTTGGAAACATTTCCAACACACATCATCACCTCACCCTTAGCTAGTTCTCCGTTTATTCCGTAGCTTTTATTTCGAGTTACTAACATTTAGCAACCGAACCGGTGTCCAATACCCAGGTGCTACTAGGAGTACTAGAAAGGTACACATAAATAACACATATATCAAATATACTTCTGTTGACGTTGCCAGCCTTCTTATCTACCAAGTATCTAGGGTTGTTCCACTTCAGCGACCGCTCTCCTCATAATCGAAGCACTTAATCTTGGGTTTGGGTTCAACTTTGGGTTGCTTCACTAGGGCAGCAACATACTTGCTATCCATGAAGTTTTCCCTCCTTGCTCCTGCCCTTCTCGAAACTAGTGGTTTGACTAACCATCAACACTTGACTCTCCTTCTTGATTTCTACCTTCGCGGTGTCAAACATCACGAACAACTCAGGGATCATTATTTCTATCCCTGGCATTTTATAGTGCATCACCAAGTTCTAGTAGCTTAGTGACAGTGACTTGGAGAACTATATCAATCACTATCTTATCTGGAAGATCAACTCCCACTCGATTCAAGCGATTGTAGCACCCAGACAATCTGAGCACATGCTCAACGATTGAGCTATTCTCTTTCATATTACAGGCAAAGAATCTTGTTGGAGATCTCATATCTCGCAACACGGGCACGAGCCTGAGATCCTAATTTCAGCTCTTAGAACATCTCATATGTTCCGTGACGTTCAAAATGTTTCGGAGCCTCAATTCTAAGCCGTAATGCATGACGCAGTAAACTATCAAGTAATCATCAGAACATGCCTCTCAGATGTTCACAACATCTACAGACGATGCTAGAGGGGTTGGCGCACCGAGCGGTGCATTAAGGACATAAGCCTTCTGTGCAGCAACGAGGACAATCCTCAGATCACGGAGGCAGTCCGCAATATTGCTACCATCATCTTTCAACTCTATTTCTCTAGGAACATATCAAAAACTCAAGGGAGCTACAGCGCGAGCAAGTAATCTACAACATAATTTGCAAAGGCACTACTGACTATGTTCATGATAATGAGTTCAATTAATCATATTACTTAAGAACTCCCACTCAAATTGACATCCCTCCAGTCATTCGAGTGATACATGATCCAAATTCACCAACTCAAGTTTGATCATCACGTGAGTTGAGGTGGTTACAATGGTGAACATCATCATGTTGATCATATCTACTATAGGACTCATGTTTGACCTTTCGGTCTCTTGTGTTCCGAGGCCATGTCTTTACATGCTAGGCTCGTCAAGTTTAAACCAAGTGTTCTGCATGTGCAACACTGGCTTGCACCCGTTGTATGTGAACGTAGAGTCTATCACACCCGATCATCACGTGGTGTCTCGACACGAAGAACTTTCGCAATGGTGCACACTCAGGGAGAACACAATTTATCTTGAAATTAAGTGAGGGATCACCTTATAATGCTACCATCGTCCTAAGCAAAACAAGGTGCATAATAGGATTAACATCACATGCAAATCATAAGTGACATGATATGGCCATGAACTTGTGCTTTTGATCTCCATCATGAAAGCATCGGCATGATCTCCATCGTCACCGGCATGACACCATGACCTCCATCATCTTGATCTCCATCAATGTGTCACCATCGAGGTTGTCGCGCCCACCATGCTTCTACTACTATTGCTACCATGTTTAGCGATAAAGTAAAGCATTACATAGCACTTAATGATTGACACGCAGGTCATATAATAACTAAAGACAACCCTATGGCTCCTGCCGGTTGCCGTACTCATCGACATGCAAGTCATGATAATCTATACATCACATGATCATCTCATACATCACATATATCACATCATGTAATTGGCCATATCACATCACAACATACCCTCCAAAAACAAGTTAGACGTCCTCTAATTGTCGTTGCATGTTTTACGTGGCTGCTATGGGTATCTAGCAAGAACAATTTTCATCTACTCAAAAACCACAACGGTGATACACTAGTTTCTTTTCAACCTTCTCAAGGACCGCCTTTGTGGAATCCGATCCAACTAAAGTGAGAGAAACTGGCACCCGTAAGCCATCTATGCAACAAGTTACGGTCGAGGGAACCGGTCTCTCGTAAGCTTACGAGTAATGTTGGTCCGGGCCGCTTTTTCTCACAATACCGCTGAACCAAAATCCGACCAAGGGAGGAAGCAATCTAAGCATCAACGCCCAGAAACATTTTGTGTTCTACTCGAGATCTGATCTACACATAGACCTAGCTCTGATACCACTGTTGGGGAACGTTGCATGGGAAACAAAAAATTTCCTACGCACACGCAAGATCTATCCATGGTGATGATCATCTACGAGAGGGAGAGTGGATCTACATACCCTTCTAGATCTCTAAGCGGGAAGCGTTAAGAAACGTGGTTCGTGTAGTCGAACATCTTCTCGATCCAAATCGCCGTGTGTCCCGCGATCTCATCATGATCCGTCCCGCGATGCAATCACGAACCGTCCCGCGAACTCATCACGATCCGTCCCGCGATCCAATCACGATCCGTCCCGCGAACTCATCACGATCCATACCGCGATCCAATCACGATCCGTCCCGCGAACTCATCGCGATTTGTTCCACGAACTCATCACGATCCGTCTCGCGATCTTGATCATGGTCCTTCCGATCTAGCGCCGAATGGACGACACCTCCGCGTTCAACACACGTATAGCTCGATGACGATCTCCGCCTTATTGATCCAGTAAGAAATAGCGGAGAGGTAGAAGAGTTCTCCGGCAGCATGACGGTGCTCCGGAGATGGTGGCGGAGCTATTCCGGCATGGCTTCGCCTAAGCACTGCAGAAATCCGATCTAGAGGAGAAACTATGCACTAGAGGAACGGGTAGCACGTGGGTGAAAATCTTGTGCCAAAACCCTAAAATCCTCTAGTATATATAGGAGGAAAGGAGGAGGAGGCTTGGCTGCCAAAGGGCTGGCAGCCCTTGGATCGGACGAACCTAGTGGGATTGGAGGATTCCTCCTCCAATCCTAGTAGGACTAGGACTCCTCCTTATTTTTGCCTTTTTTGCCTTTTTCCACCTTTTTATCTTTGGGCTTTTCTTCCCAGCTGCATGGGCCTTGTGTGGGAATTCCACCAGCCCACAAAGGGCTGGTATTCACTCTCCCACAGCCCATGTAGTCTCTTGCGTAGAAATACCCCTCTCGATGTTCTCCCGGCACACTACCGGCACTCCCGGTACACTACCGATGAGCCCGAAACTTTTCCGGCGACCAAAATAGGACTTCCTAGAAATAAATCTTTACCTCCGGACCATTCCGGAGCTCCTCATCACGTCGGGATCTCATCTGGGACTCCGAACAACCTTTAGTCACCACCATGCATAACTCTATACTACCGAAACATCACCGAACCTTAAGTGTGCAGACCCTGTGGGTTCGAGAACTATGTAGACATGACCGAGACACCTCTACGTTCAATAACCAATAGCGGGACCTGGATGCCCATATTGGTTCCTACATATTCTACGAAGATCTTTATCAGTCGAACCTCTATGTCAAGGATTGAGTTAATCACGTATGATGTTCCCTTTGTTCTTCGGTATGTTACTTGCCCGAGATTCGATCGTCGGTATCTCCATACCTAGTTCAACCTCGTTACCAGCAAGTCTCTTTACTCGCTCCGTAATACAAGATCCCGTGACAATCACTTAGTCACATTGCTTGCAAGGCTTGTTGTGATGTTGTATTACCGAGTGGGCCCTGAGATACCTCTCCGTCACACGGAGTAACAAATCCCAGTCTTGATCCATACCAACTCAACAGACACCCTCGGAGATACCTGTAGTGTACCTTTATAGTCACCCAGTTACGTTGCGACTTTTGATACACACAAGGAACTCCTCCGGTATTAGTAAGTTGCATGATCTCATGGTCATAGGAACATATACTTGACATGCAGAAAACAGTAGCAATAAACTGACACGATCATATGCTACGTTTGTAGTTTGGGTCTTGTCCATCACACCATTCTATTAATGATGTGATCCCGTTATCAAATGACATCTCATGTCCATGGCTAGGAAACCGTAACCATCTTTGATCAATGAGCTAGTCCATTAGAGGCATACTAGGGACATGGTTTTGTCTATGTATCCACACATGCATCTAAGTCTCCGATCAATACAATTATAGCATGGATAATAAATGATTATCATGAACAAGAAAATATGATAATAACTAATTTATTATTGCCTCTAGGGCATATTTCCAACACAAACTCCGCGTCCGTCCGGACGTCAAGCCGTTCAAGCAACCCCTATGCCACTTCTCCGAGGAGAAGCGACGTACTATAGGCGAAGAGATCGCCCGGCTGCTCGCAGCCGGGTTCATCATGGAAGTATTCCACCTGGACTGGCTGGCCAATCCAGTCCTGGTATTGAATAAGAACAAGACCTAGCGCATGTGCATCGTCTACACTAGCCTGAACAAGGCATGTCCCAAGGACCTGTTCGCCCTGCCGCAGATCAATCAAGTCATCGACTCCACAGCCGGCTGCGACTTGTTGTCCTTCCTGGACGCCTACCTAGGCTACCACCAGATCAAGCTGGATCCTGAAGACCGGATCAAGACCTCCTTCATCACGCCCTTCGGGGCCTACTGCTACATCACCATGTCCTTCGGCCTGAAGAATGTAGGCGCCACCTTCCAACGGTGCATGCAAAAGTGCCTCCTGCCACAGATAGGCAGGAACGTCCACGTCTACGTCGACGACATCGTCGTCAAAACCAAGAAACACTTCAACCTCCTCGACGACCTTCGGGAGACCTTTGAGAACTTACGCGAGTACAAGATCAAGCTCAACCCGGAGAAGTGTGTCTTTGGCGTCCCCGCCAGACAACTCTTCGGTTTCTTCGTGTCTGCCCGTCGCATCGAAGCTAACCCTGAGAAGATCAGCGCGATCGAGCGCATGCCAAAACCGACCCGGCTCCATGACGTCCAAAAGTTCATCGGCTGCCTGACCTCACTCAGCCAGTTCATCAGCCGACTGGGAGAGAAGGCCTTGTCCCTCTACGGGCTCCTTCGCAAGACGGCTCTGATCAAGCCGGGTCAAACCAAGAGGCCGGGCACCTTCGATTGGCCTGACAAGGCAGATGAGGCCTTCCGCGGCCTCAAGAAGGCTCTCACCCACGCGCCCATCCTAGTTGCGCCGGCCGAGAAGGAACCACTCCTCGCCTACATCGCGGCGACCACCCGCGTCATCAGCGTCGTTCTGGTGGTCGAGCGGCTGGAGGAGGGCAAGTCCCTACCGGTCCAGTGACCCGTCTACTACCTCAGCGAGGTCCTCTCCGTGTCCAAGCAGAACTACCCCCACTATCAAAAGATGTTCTACGGCGTATACTTCGCTGCTAAGAAGGTCAAGCAATACTTCCAAGAGCACACAATTACCGTGGTGAGCACGGCCCTGCTTGGCGAGATCATGAGCGGCCGGGAGTCCACCGGCCAGATCGCCAAGTGGATCATCGCCCTCGCTGACCATGAGATCCGATACGAGCCAAGAACCGCCATCAAGTCACGGGCGTTGGCGGATTTCCTCGTCGAATGGGCGGAGACGGAGTTCGTCCCGCCTCCCCCAGACTCCACGCATTGGCGCATGCACTTCGACGGCTTGAAAATGAGGACCGGCCTAGGTGCCAGCATAGTCCTCTCCTCCCCGAAAGGTGATAAGCTCAAATATGCCCTACAAATCCACTTCGCCGCCTCCAACAACATGGCTGAGTATGAGGCCATCGTCCATGGCCTCCGGCTCGCCAAGGAGATCGGCATCAGGCGCATCCTCTGCTTCGGTGACTCCGACCTTGTGGTGCAGCAAGTGTCTGGTGAATGGGACGCTAGGGACGCCAACATGGCCAGCTACCGCTTCCTCGTACAACAGCTCACCGGCTCCTTCGAGGGCTGTGAGTTTCATCTCGTCCCACGGACGGACAACGAGGCGGCGGATGCGCTGGCGAAGATTGGCTCCACCCGGTAGGCCATCTCAGCCAGCGTCTCCCTCGAACGGCTGCTCAAGCCGTCGATCAAGCCTTCCCCAGAATCGGAGTCAATCTTCATGCCGGCAGGTGTCGCTGGCCCATCGACGGCCCCGGACGCCTCTCGGCAACTTCACCGCCGACCCTCGAATCATCGGCCGCCCAGCCGGCTCCGATCGAGCCGGCGGCGCCCGAGGCGGCTAGCCCCGGCGGCACGGCCGTCTTGGTGATCACCAGCCAGCCGGCCCTGGGGGGCGGCGAGCCAAACCCAGGGGCTAGCCAACCAGTCTTGGGGGCTCCCGAGCCAGCCCTAAGAGCTGGTGAACCGGTCCCGGGGACTGATCAACCAGTCCCGGGGGCTCCCGAGCCGGCCGTCGTCGCGACCCCCTTGTGGCCCAACCCATCTTAGCGTTCCTTCTACGGGGCGAGCTGCCTCAGGACGAGGCTCTGGCTAGGCAAATCCAGCGCCAGGCTACGGCCTACGACATCATCAACAACGAGCTCGTCCACCGCAGCACCACCAGTGTTTTCCAGCAATGCGTCGAGCCGGAAAAGGGTCTAGAGATCCTCCTCGACATTCATCAGGGCGAGTGCGGGCATCATGCGACCTCCCGGACCCTAGTGGCCAAGGCTTTCTGCCATGGCTTCTTCTGGCTGATGGCTCTCTGCGCGGCCAAGAAATTGGTCGACGAGTGTGAGGGCTGCCAACGCTTCAACGCGCAAAGCCACCTGTTGGCAAAAACCCTCCAAACCATCCTCATCTCGTGGCCTTTTTCCGTTTCGGGGCTGGACATGGTGGGCCCATTCAAGACCGCTCGAGGCGGCATGACACACTTACTGGTGGCCATCGACAAGTTCACCAAGTGGATTGAGGCGCGACCAATCAAGAAGCTGGACGGACCCACGGTCGTCCGGTTCGTCCACGACATCATGGTACGCTACGGCGTTCCCCACAGCATCATCATCGAAAACAGCACCAACTTCGCCAAGGGCGCACTCGCGTGTTTCTGCTCCAAGCAAGGAATCCGTCTCGACCTGGCCTCCGTCACTCATCCGCAGTCTAACGGCCAGGTCGAGAGGGCGAACGACCTCATCCTATCCGGCATCAAGCCCTGGCTCGTGACGCCGCTGGTAAGGTCGGCCGGCTGCTGGATCGACGAGCTGCCGGCCATCCTTTGGAGTCTCAGGACCACCCTGAACTGGTTAATCGGCTACACTCCCTTCTTCCTCGTGTATGGGTCCGAGGCGATCATCCCCACCGACATCGAGTTCGATTCGCCTCGGGTCACCCTGTACATGGAGAAGGACACAAAGGAGGCAAGAGAACACGACGTCGATCTACTAGTAGAAGCTCCGGCACTACCACAACAAGCGGATCCGGCCACTCTCGTTCCGCGACGGGGACCTGGTCCTCAGACGGATCTAGCGAACTGCCGGAAGGCACAAGCTGTCCTCCCCATGGGAGGGCCCGTTCATCATCAGCAAGGCGCTACGCAACAACGCGTACTACCTAATACACGCCCAGAAGCCACAGAAGCGCAAAAGAGACGCTTCCGGCGAAGAAACAGAGCGCCCATACAACTCAGCGCTCTTGCGCCCGTTTTACTGCTGAGGAAGAATCAATGTATGTATGTATCCCCATCCTTTTGGGCTTATGATTGCAATGGGCACCCCAAGCCTGCTCTTGGGGCGCGTCCCGTTCATTTCTTTCAAAAGTGTTCCTCACTCACCGGCTCCCCGACCTAGCTCCTGGGCCCGGGGGCTAGCCGGCTGGGCCTAGAAGTGCCTCTCTGAAAAATGGCTAAGTAGCGTGAGCCGGCCAAACCTCCCCACCCTTACCAGCTATAGAAACGACTCCCGGCTGTCCGGCTGACGGGGCCTCGGGGTGGCAAGGTTTGGCTCACACGAAAGGTCGAAACAAAGGGAAACCCCTTCGAGGCCCAGCCAGACCCTCTCCGCGTCTCTACCACTCTACTTATCCCAAAAAACCCTAGTGATTCCTAAGTTTTGAACCGGCTCCCCTGAGGCGGACGCCCCGACCCAGCTACAGACCGGCTCCCGGCTATCGGGCTGGCGAGGCCAAAACCAAAGGGGAAAAGGAGTAGAAACGGAAAGAGTCGAGGCGGGCGAAAAGGGATAAGGACGAGGTGGCATGAGTCACAGGGAAAACACAACAGAATATTCATGGCATAAACATTAAGGAAAAAGCGTCCCACGGCCAACATTCGGTTCATTACACAAACACCCCCATTGGGTGGATTCAAGTTTTTACATGCAAGGAAAAAAGAAGATAAAAAAGAGGCCCGGGGGCTTAAGCCACCGGCGCGTCGCCAGCCGGCGTGCCCCCAGCCGGCGCATCGCGAGGCGGCTTAGTCCTCGCCTCGGAGGTGGCGCGGTCTTTGGATTGGCCTCCTTTCGAGACGGGCTCCTCGGTCTCGGCTGTCTCGCCGCTCGAGTTGGTGCTCTTGTCGGCGACTTCGTCATCCGGCAGGCCGTGAGAGATGCTGAAGGAGTCCTCGGGCAACGGCTTGCCATCCTCGCCAAGGGCTGAGAGGAATTCGTCCGCATCAACGTATGACGCAAGCTCATTGGCCCGCTGGACAAGGGCCGGCTCGCGGGCCTCCCGCTCCGCGGCCGGCACATCCCGCATGGTCGCCAACCGCCCCAGGTCCACGCCACGGTACCAAGATGTCACGAACCGGAGCGCCATCTGTGCCCCGGATCGGGCGGCCGATGCCTTCTAGGCCTCGAGGCGGGGGACGGCATGCTGCCACTGAGCCACGCGGTGCGTCGGAGCTTCCCCGTGGCCGGGCCACAGCGCAGCGATGACCTCCTTGCCAGCGGGCTTGAGCTCCTCCATGCTCCGCTCGAGATGGGTCATCCGCATCTCAACGATGATCCCAATCTCGTCTATGTCCCACGCGGCATGCACCTCGATGGGGCGACCACACTCTCGAAGGTATTCTCGGTGCTCCTCAACAGCGAACGTAGCGCAGCGATGAGTTTTCGGGAAACGCCCTGGTAGGAAGGAGAAGAGAAGGAAAGAAAAGCAAGATGAAACACGAGAAACGGCAAAGGGAAGAGCAACTGGCTGGGGAAAGAAATAGATTAGCACCTACCTTCGATCGCGTCGTCCACCCCAATGGTGAAGTGGAGCGCTGCCTCGTGCTCCGACTTCTGGGCCGCCTCCGAGCTCGCGAGGGAACCCTTGACCTCCTCGAGTGTCTTCTCAAGGCGGGTCACTTCGCCTTGAAGGGTGGCGTCAGCCGCCTCCTTGATGGCCGCCTCCCGGGCCGCCACCTCCTTTGTCGCCTCGGCCTTGAGCCGGTCCCGGGCTGCCTCCCCGTCGACCAGCAGCATGGCCAGCTGGTCCGTCTCCTGTGCGGCCGCCTAGACGTCTCGTGCTAGCCGGTCCCGTTCGGCGACAAGCCCGGTCTTCTCCCCCCAGAGGGTGTCCAGCTCGCCTGCAAGACGCAACCAACATCATCCGATTCCCGAGGGCTATATGCCGCTCCTACAAAGTGCAACCTACCTTGCACGCGCGCCAGCTCCTCCTCCAGGCGGTAGAACCCATGTTTGCTGCGGTCGTGGATGGTGACCGCTTCCGCAAACAGCTTCTGCCGCAGAGAGGCTTCCTCCAATCGCAAGAAAGGGGGGCAAAGGTCAAGACATGCTCAAAGGAGATCCGGCCCAGCTGCCCATCAGCCGGTCAGCTGGCCCACATCTCAGGGGCTACACCCAGTGGGTGCGCTCGCGCGCCCCCACTGAAACCTCTAAGGAAAAAGTGTCGGCTTACCTCTTCACGCTGAAGGGTGGCATCCGCCGCCTCCGCAAACCGGGCCAGCTCTTGTCGGCACCGGTCCAAGACACTTCCCAAGTCCGTGAAGGCTGGGACCGGGCCACCTGCCTGGGGGGCCAGCAGGGCCGGCACGCTCGCCAGCGCTTCCTAGTCCTGGATGACCTCCTGCATAGACTACAGGGCCCTCCGGGCCCAGCCGCCGCTGCCACCTGGGCTTGCCGCAGCTCCAGTCGCCGGAGGCGGGTTGATGATGGCAAGGGGCCGAGAGTCGCCTCCTGCCCCCCCCCCCCGCTCGTTGCCACAGCCGCCTCCTCTCTCGGCCGCTCCGGCAGATCGGTCACGCAGGAAGGTACCTCCACCTCTATGGTAGCTATCTCCGGCGGTGCCTCCGATGCCGTCTTCGGGACCACCGGAATCTCCGGCAACATGAACCGGGCTGGCTCGACCGCAGGAGGGGTCACCTCCGGCACCTCAGGCCGAGTCGCCTCGGGAGCCGGCTCCGTTGTCGCCTTCCTTGCCTGGGCCGTTTCTTGCACGGACGGAGGCGCTGGCGAGTCCATGACCGCCCCCGTGACTCTCTTGACCGAGGCCTCGACATGCGGGTGGACTCCACAGCCAAGTCTGTCGCCCGTGGGGGGGCTCGCCAACCCCCTCCACCTCCGGCCGCTTGAGGTCCCGAAGTGCGCGGCCCCTCCTCGCGTGCCGGACCGAGAGGCTTGCAACTCCGCGAGCCTCCTCTTTTCCTCCCGCTGGGTGGTCGTGTGCTCGCGGGCCAGCCGGCCGGCGGCATCCGTCGTTTCCCCCGCCGGCTCATCATCTTGGAGCTCGATGGGGTCACTAAAGTGTACAAAAACCGGTTGTTAACCGGCTCGCAAGGTGTCGTGGATTTGTCACGGCAGATGTCCGGGTGAACGGACTTAGGTTCGGGGCGAGACGCAACTACGTGGTGGCTTGAAGGGGTTGATCGGAATCGAGAAGACACGGAGTTTTACCCAGGTTCGGCCCCTTCGATGGAGGTAAAAGCCTATGTCCTGCTTGTCTGGTATTGATGATGATGAAGATCTCTCGGTTACAAGGGTGCTAATTGCTACCTCTAATATGTTGTGCCTCTAATCTCTTGTGTTGTCTAAACTTGTAGACTTGTGTCTCTTAAGAACTTGTCCTTCTACGGGTGCTCTACCCCTCCTTATATAAGTGTAGAGGGTAGGTTTACAAATAGAGTCCTACTAGGAGTAGGATTAGGACTAGTCTCTCACGAATCCTACTCCGGGTCTTATTTCCTTTAAGGGAATCCTTCTCTCTTGTGGGCCTTCTCCTGTGGGCCTTCTCTTGTGAGCCTCCTGGCGCCGGTTCACCCACTGGGTCTTGGGCTTGGTCATCCTGTGACCCGCTTGCCGGGTCATAAATGAGATGTCATGTCTTTAACGGGTCTCCTGTGAGTCGCCAGGCCAGGTCATACCATGGGGTATATCCCCGTCATTAGCCCCCAGGTTAGCTTGAATTTATTCATGGTAAGCTCCTGAAATAAGAGTAACAAATATGTTAAGTGGCCGGCTTGCTCCTTTGGCCGGCTTATAAAATGGCTTCTCAGAAATCCTGGGTCTTTTCTCCATATGAATGAGTCGTCTTGATAATCATCTTGCTTGTCAATGTCTTTTGAAAAAATATTGAGAATAGAACACCGATATGCCATTGAATCGGCTTCCAATACTCTTGGCGGGTCATCTCCGCCGGGTCATAATCATTGATGATGTCGGGTCATTATTGTTGGTGACTCCGGGTTAAATAACTAGAATCCAGCTGACTTGATGAAAATATTGAGATGAAAATCCATCTGATGTAGAACCGGACTTCCATTATTGTGAAGGAGGGCGGCTTATGTAAACTCTGGCGGGTTATGATCTTTTGATAATACCGGGTCATAAATGTTGGTGACGTCGGGTCTAACAAGTGAACTCCATATTTAATATCTTGAAAATTCTCCTCAAAGTTTTTGATATGTCCATATTACCTATAGCCCCCAAGCTCCGAGATTATCCATTATAATTTGGTGCTTTGCAAATAACATTTTGGACTGTGTAGCCCCCAAGTGTCGGGTTGTCTTGCCTGCAGCAAGTTGGGACTTATAATTGCCTTATATCTTATAATGCTTCAGCGGGTGTAGCCCCCAAGGGACGGCTCATTAGAACGCTTCGGCGGGTGTAGCCCCCAAGGGCCGGCTCGTCAAAACGCTTCGGCGGGTGTAGCCCCCAAAGGCCGGCTCATCAGAACGCTTCGGCGGGTGTAGCCCCCAAAGGCCGGATCATCAGAATGTGATGCGCTGGGTCTTCAATCTGAATCTCTTAATCTGTTGGAACAACTGAATACTGTAGCCCCCAAGTGCTGGGTTAGTAAGAATTACTAGGCTGGGACTTTATTAAAATATAGAAGGGCCGGCTCATCTCCTTGAGATAATATGGTCTTGCTGACAATGTAATGGTTTAAAAACCGGCTTGCATTAGCCCCCAAGTGCTGTGGTGCATGCTTGCAGCGACATGGGACTTGCATAGTTGATATAAACTTGGCCATGGATAATGTAGCCCCCAAGTGCCGGGTCGTCTGCCTGTGGCGACTCGGGACTATGTTAGAATAATACGTCTCACCATAATTTGTTGAATGAATCTTTGACCGTGGTCGTAATATAACCCAGAATGAATATCCTGGAATAATTCCTTTGTCTTTGACATGAAATTCCTGCTCGTGGTTGTGGTGCAACCCGGAAAATATAAGTTTGAGCAATCCGTGAGTGTTGTAGATTACTACAGAGGACAATTAAAGAAATTCGAGAACCGGCCAATTAGATGACACAGCATTATATCTGATAGGGCGGCTCTTGAAAGATAATAATCTCTCTGAGCTGGTTTAAAAAAATCCCAATCATTTATTACTGGTTATGATAAACCATGAAGATCCAGCCATGTTGGCTATTAAAAAAATCCATTTGCTTTTGCAGAATACTTTAACGGCGGCTCATTTTATGAGATAAAACCTACAAAAATGAACAAGACAGAATATATTTTGCATTGTTGTGAGGGCGGCTTGAAAAAGCTCAACCCAGAGATGTTTATACCTTTCATAACATTGCTCCTTTTCTCATAATCTTGCTTTGACCCGGCTTGATAAGCCGGCATGTTATCTGGAGGTGGGAAGCTCCCTTGAATAATCCACGGCTGACATGTCAACCGGAATGGCATAAAGCCGGCTGTTAGGGTGAGATAGCTATACCTGATGGTAAGAAGCCTCCTTTTAATAGCAAATGTTGTATGCGTGGACGCCGACTGTTGATGGGAGATGTAAGCTATACCCTAAGGCAACAAGCCTCCATCGACAACCGCGGCTAACGATTAGCCTGAAATGGCATAAAGCCGGCTGTTTGAAGGGAGATGTAAGCTATACCCGAAGGCAAGAAGCCTCCTTCAACAGCTACAGTTGAGAAGCAACTGAGTTTTGGCGTAAAACGCCGGTTGTTAGGGTAAGGTAAGCGAACCCATCGGTAAGAAGCCCCCTTCGACAACCGCGATTAATAAGTAACCGGAAGTGGCATAAAGCCGGCCATTAGGGTGAGATAAGCGATACCCGTCGGGAAAAAAGCCCCCTTCGATGGCTGCAGTTGATAAGCAACTGGAATTTGGTGTACACGCTGTTGTCTTAGGGTTATGTAAGCTATACCAAAGGTAAGAAGCCTCCATCAACAACAGCGCTTAAAGTAACCAAACTAGGCATAAAGCCAACTGTGCAAGGGAGATGTAAGCTATACCCGAAGGCAAGAAGCCTCCTTGCAACAACTGGCTGTGCAAAGGAGATGTAAGCTATACCCCAAGGCAAGAAGCCTCTTTGCAACAGTGCTTAATTGGCATAACGCCGGCTGTGCAAGGCAGATGTAAGCTATACCCGAAGGTAAGAAGCCTCCTTGCAATAGCGTAAAAGCAGACTGTGCAGGGGAGATGTAAGCTATACCGGAAGGAAAGAAGCCTCCCTGCAACAGCGCTTAATAGGGCATAAAGCCGGATGATAGATCAGTCGTTTAACTCACACCAGTTCAGGGTCTCTATCGAGATTTGGCCATCAATTTCTTGAACCGGCTCAGGGTCTCTAGGCGAGATTGGCCGTCAATTTCTTGAACCGGCTCAGGGTCTCTAGGCGAGATTGGCCATCAATTCTTTGAACCGGCTCAGGGTCTCTAGGAGAGATTGGCCGTCAATTTCTTGAACCGGCTCAGGGTCTCTAGGCGAGATTGACTGGTAAGAGTTTCAGCGGGTCACCTCAATCTTAGCCGGTATAGGGTCTCTATCGAGATTGGCCGTCAATTCTTTGAACCGACTCAGGGTCTCTAGGCGAGATTAACCGGTAAGGCAGGCGGGTCACATAGCAGAGCAGCGTCAATCTTGTAAGCCGCCATCTTGTATGAAGAAACGACAGAAGCTCCAAGTATCTTTATGATGATCCAATGATCCGGGCACCCATGTTTGAATGGTGCATGACGGCGGTCCGTCCTCTTGGGAAACTTTTAATCATCCGCAATAATGTAGTAGCCCCCAGGATTAGGTTTTTCTCTTGCAGAGACTCGGGGTTCTCGTTAAAAACGACCAAATGTGTCTCGCCATGTCTGTAGCCCCCGAGTCTTAAGTTGACTCGATGAGGCGGCTTGAGAATCTTCACTGGAAGTTTGAGGTTGGCCATGGCGGGTTATAAATGATCCCTTATGAATTGCTTCAATGATCCGGTCGATGGTTCGTTCCGGCTGTTTGTTGAAGTGAACCAAATTGTAGTGCTGGCGACTCGTGTGCTTGTCCGTCGAGCGGCTCATGTCGATGAGCACTGCACCGATATATTGATGTAGATCAAATTTTGGGAGACAACTTGTGCACATCCGTTGGGCGGCTCGCACCGATATATGCAGCCGTTGTTGGGTTGATGTAAACCGGCGCGGATGGCGAGAGACGGCTACAGCGTTGTAAACCGGCGTGGATGGCGGGAGACGGCCACGACATTGTAAGCCGATGCAGACGCTTGAGGAAGCCGCGACATTTGGAGCCGGTGCACGAGTCGGACACCACCTGTGCAGAATGACGTTGGCACGCCTCCATCTCCGTGGTATAGTATCCCTGTGGCAATGAGTAATTGTCCTGTGTAAAAAATATTACAAAGACCGAGTAACTATTCTCAAATGAAAAAATATACTGAGAAATTGTTAGGATAAATATCACGTGATATTTTGTCAGATAAATACGGCTGCCCGCACTAGATAATAATAGATGTAGTCAGATGATCCCTGGATGACTTAGATTAGACGCGCCACTGCTTTCATCTGTGCATGTACGAGACGCTGGCAGCTGCTATGCTTTTTGTTGTTATGCTCAGTATTCTGCCTCATTTTGCTTCTAGGTTTAGAACTTTGCCAATCTTCTGGTCCATCTTCCCAGGCTTCATCAGTATTACACAGACCCTTGTATATGTGGGGGCCGGTCCTGGGGGCTGTATTTTCTCCGATTCTGATTGGACATCATTACACTAGCTGATTGAACTCTATCAACACCAGCGGGTATTGAACAGCAGAGCCACAGCGGCCGGCCGGGTGAGGATGGAGGTCACGGACAGAGCCATAGCAGCTGGCTGGCTCAGGGCAAAAGCGGAGCAGGGCTCGGCCGGCTAGCATCGGGCGAGCCAGACCAGGGGCTCGGCGACTTGGCACAGGAGGCGTGGCGCGGAGGGGAAGTGGAAAGCCGCCGTAGCGGCTCAGCCATGGCGACGGCGGGACTTAACCAGGGTGACCCTGAGGCCCCGGTTCATGGCGAAGGCAGAGGTCGCAGCAAAGCGCACCCATGGTAGCTTAGAAGGTGCCGACGTCTCGGTGCGGCAGCAACGTCCGGCTCGGCGAGTGGGGCGAGGCGGAGTGGAGCCACAGCGCAGGTGCGGCCAGGCACGGCAAGTCACAGCGGCAATGGGACGCATCAGCCATGGTGCAGCGGGCGAGGCAGCGAGTCGAGGATGACTGGCCGGGGCAAGAACCCGAGGTGAAGCAAAGCGCGCAGCGGTGGCCGCCATGGACGGTGTGTGGGCGGTGGACCAGGAGCGGAGCGCCGGGAGGGCGATGAGCTCCCTGGATGGGAAAACGAAGACGCAGCGCTAGCGGCAGCCATGGCTGACATGCGCGATGGTACCTCGAGGAGCCTCGGTCCTGCTCCATTGGCGTGGACTACTTAATCTTTGTGGCTGATGGCTCGTATGCATGTGGTTTGAGCCTTGTTCTATAAAAAAATTGGCCACGAGCCCATCTGACCTCAGTTGAATTTATTCTGTGCCTTGATTAGTACTAGCATCGGGGAAATATCCAAAGTGACATGCTAATAACCTTTAAAGACAGACGTATTGCTCCTCCAATATGTCTTGCTGCTGATTTCGGTCTTGCACGTAAGCAGTACTAGTTGAAGTAGTAATCGGAGTATTTGACTGATTCGTCCTTCACACCGAGTCATAGTAAAGTTTAGCAGTCCGCTCTGGACTTTGAAGCCGACTTGGAGGCGTGGAACAGAGGCTACAGCTCGGCAGGCTGTAGCGGAAATTTCTTGTTTGTCTCGTTGTTCACGGATCCAAAAGAAAATCTCGTCTCGGTTTTGGCAGATCACCATGGATGTGACGTAGTAATACTATAGCCGATCATCTCTCATTCACTCAGGAAAATTGGAGCAACCACGATCTCCGTGACTCAGTTTCTTTGATAAAGTACCGCAGAGAAAATTGATCCAGGCGGTCGGTCGCACATGGTGGCAAACCAATAGAAAGTCGGATTTGACTGGCCGTTGGGCAACAGCGGCTCTCGCCGTTCTAATCCTCTCGATCTCAATATGATATACGTTGTTCCGATGGTTTGTCACATCGATCATGTAGATCCTTCATGTTGGCTCTTTGTTCATCAGGACGACCGCGTAGCTCTCGATCCCTCATAGGATTCCCGTCAAGAACACAAAACCACCGTGCACTGGCCCCACGGTGGGCGCCAACTGTCGTGGATTTGTCACGGCAGATGTCCGGGTGAACGGACTTAGGTTCGGGGCGAGACGCAACTACGTGGCGGCTTGAAGGGGTTGATCGGAATCGAGAAGACACGGAGTTTTACCCAAGTTCGGCCCCTCCGATGGAGGAAAAAGCCTACGTCCTGCTTGTCTGGTATTGATGATGATGAATATCTCTCGGTTACAAGGGTGCTAATTGCTACCTCTAATCTGTTGTGCCCCTAAACTCTTGTGTTGTCTAAACTTGTAGACTTGTGTCTCTTGAGAACTTGTCCCTCTAGGGGTGCTCTACCCCTCCATATACAAGTGGAGAGGGTAGGTTTACAAATAGAGTCCTACTAGGAGTAGGATTAGGACTAGTCTCTCACGAATCCTACTCCGGGTCTTATTTCCTTTAAGGGAATCCTTCTCTCTTGTGGGCCTTCTCCTGTGGGCCTTCTCTTGTGAGCCGCCTTGCGCCGACTCACCCACCGGGTCTTGGGCTTGGTCATCTTGTGACCCGCTTGTCGGGTCATAAATAAGATGTCATGTCTTTAACGGGTCTCCTGTGAGTCGCCAGGACGGGTCATACCATGGGGTATATCCCCATCACAAGGCGAAAGCAAAAACTTGCACAAAGATGAAGAACTTATGCAATAACAAGGGGCAGGGCCTGCTTGGCGCGTGGCGGCGGCTTCCGCGCGGCCACCTTCACCCGCTTCGGGCCGAGCAGCAAGGCCGCCGGCCCCCCGTGTGCCGGCCTCTTCCCCTGGCCGGTCGCGTCGGCCGCCAAGCCTCGAGCCGGTCGCTCCTCGCTCCTCCGGTCCTGGCGCCCCACGGGAGGAGGTCCGTCTAGAATCATCAAATCGTCATCATCATCGTCGTTGTCTGTCTAGTTCCGGATGGAGGGGCAAGAGGGAACTCACCCGCTCTGTTGGGTTCCCCGGCTACGCCGGACCCTCCGGCCCCGCCAAGAGCGCCGCCTCGTGGATCCGCCGGCTCGTCGCCCCCCCGAGGAGTCCACTCCTTTCTTCGGGGGGCCTCCCGTCTGGAAGTCCGAGAGTCGGAGTCCTCGCGCTCCGCCTCAAAGATCTATAGGTGCGGGCCGTCCAACGTGTTCTGTCGCACTAGCAGCTGCGGTCAGCACTTCAACGTAAGTTCTCCAGCCGGCTGCCGACTGGGGAATACCAAACGAGAAAGAACCGCCTCGACGAAAAAACTCACCAAGGGAGGCCGGTTGATGCGCTCGTACGGCTCCATGCCGAAGGACCATGAGGCGGGCTTTAGCTTGAACGTCGTGAGGGTGTTCACCCGCTTCGCCACCTGAGCTGACGTCAGCTCGACGGTGGACTGCCGGCAAGGGTCGTGCTGGCCCGACATGTCGCAGATCCGGTGTGGCCTCATCTGGAGGGGCGCCACCCGGCGCGAGACAAAGGCTGCCACCAGGTCGGCACCAACCAGCCCCTCGGCGCTCTTCAGCTCCGAGAGTCGGGCGAGCTCGTCCAAGGCCACACCGCGCGGGGCAGGTCCCTGCCAGTTCTGCTGAGAGGTCTGCCTGTCCTCGAACGGCGGCAACCGGATGTAATCCTTCCTCGGGTCGATGTTCTTCACGTAGCAGAACGATCGGTGCCACCCCTTGACGGACTCGATCAGAGAGAGAGGGGGAAAGCGAGCGATGCCGCGGCAGCACACCACCGTGCCCCCGCACACGTCGCTCTTCAAAGACTCGAGATAGAAGAGGGCGTTGAAGAACTCGAGGAAGGGGAGGATGTTGAGGTACCCCTCGCACAACGTCACGAAGGCGGAGAGGTACAAGATCAAATTCGGCCCGAGGTTGTGCGGCTGGAGGTCGAAAGTGTCAAGAAGAAGATGGAAAAAGAGACTCACCAGGAGCCCGAAGCCCCGGGAAAAGTGCCAGAGGAACACGACGTGTTCCCCTGGCTGCGGTGCCAGTGCTATCTCGTCGCCCGGTGCACATGCGGCAACCCGCTCCGCCGACAGCAACATGTGCGCACGGCGCAGCTCGGCGATGTCCGCCTCTACCATGAAGGAACCGGCCCAACTACCTCCACGTCCATCGGCCATCGCGGCGGCGGTGCGGTGTGCGGGCGCGGGCTCGGGTGCGACGGCGTGCGAGGGAAGGAAAGAAGCGACAATGAAGCAGGACAGCAAGGAGGCAAGTGGGGCACCGGTACCTCTGCCTCCTACCCTTCCTCCCCTTTTATAGGGGAGGCCACGACCGGGGACGTGTTATCGTCTACGCCCACTCCTCTCGGAAATTCCGCGCGCGCAGGTGGCCCCGAGCCGTAACGACCGCTTCGGGGCGCAGAGGATCCTGTCCTGCGCCCTAAGGCCTAAGAGGGCTACGTCTGGGGCCTACCGGGCTAGGCATGGACGACGTCCTGTCTTCCCGCGTGCGCGGGACCCGTGGAATCATTTCTCGGTGCGTGGTGTGTCGTGTGCCAGCGCGGGACCCTGGGCGGCGCGCCGGAACCCGAGGCGTCGGATCCAACGGCCGACCCGGCTGCCCCTTCACCTTCGAGCCGGGGGCGGCTGGTGCTGAGGGGAAGCCGCCGGCTCCCCACCGTCCACCAAACGCGGACCCCCGCCGGCTTCGGGGACTACTAGCGGGGTTTATACCCCTAGGTAGGCCAAAGCAACGGGGTCTTCCCCCTTTTCGCTTCGAAGAAAAACTACGTGGCCGATTGGCCGTGGCCAGCTGGAGGGCGTTCAACGCAAGCCAGTGCCGGTTGGCGCCCCGGCCGTTTGATCAAGGACCCGGTTGGGCCCTCGGTCGGCCAGGCACGATCGGTTGCCCACGGGCCGGCTCTTCCGTTGACATCGGGATGGACATGCCCTGTCCCGTCCCCCTACGCATAGGTACGACGACGCGATGTTACCGGCACGATGGGTGGACCTATGGCTACAGTGGCCGCTTATGCACCGCAGCGCATGGCTACAGTCCAACCGTCCTGGCCGCTGACCTCGGTGAGCGCGACCGGGCGGGGGAACAGTGCCGGCACGCCCTCACCACTTGATTGCCTGCCCCGGCATAGCTATAGTGCCACTGGCCGTACCAGAGACTTCGGTCGGCTGGCACTAGACGACGCCCTCCAGGCGGCCAGTGCCACGGTAGGTGGGCGAGGACCAATCACAGAGCCGGTTGGTGGGCCCCAACGGAAGATGGGACCGCTCGGCCGACGGGCCCCGCCCACGACAAGATGGCGCGAGCGGCGGGACCCTCTGGCCAGCCGGAGAGACTACTAGCCAGGTCCCCCCACCATTGTACTTATGACATATTGTAAGAGCCGGGGGGTTGGCCTATAAACCCCCCCGAGCCCCCATGCAACAGGGACGGATGAATGGTCTCAGACACGCACCCACAGAACTCTCACTCCCTCCTCTAGTAGCAGAGGAAGACGAACCGGCTGCTCCTTCTTCCTCCTCTAGACACAGCTCCAGGAGCATCCTTGTACACGTACCCATCCATCCAACTAGACCAAGCAGGACTAGGGGTGTTACCTCCCACGGAGGGCCCTGAACCTGGGTACATCGTGTGTCACCACCGCTTGTGCCCAAATCTCGCACCCGGGGTCTGCAAGCATCCTCCGACCCCAACCATTCATGATAAGCCACCCCATGGCATCTGCCGTGAGAAAACGACGACAACTAGTTTCATCCATCTTACAACTGAAGAACTTGTCGGAGACTTCATATCTCTCGACCCGGGCATGAGCTTGGAAAACCATTCTCATCTCTTGGAACATCTCATATGCTCCGTGTTGCTCAAAACGCTTTTGGAGCCCCGGTTCTAAGCTGTAAAGCATGCCGCGCTGAACCAGGGAGTAATCATCACTATGCGACTGCCAGGCGTTCATAACGTCTTGAGTTGCTGGGAAAACGGGTGCGTCACCTAGCGGTGCATCAAGGACATATAATTTCTTGGAATCTATGAGGATGATCCTCAAGTTACGTACCGAGTCGGTATAGTTGCTTCCATCGTCTTTCAGCTTGGTTTTCTCTAGGAACGTGTTGAAGTTGAGGGCAACATTAGCGTGGGCCATTGGATCTACAAGATAGATTGTAAAGATAATGTTAGACTAAGTTAATGATAATTAAGTTCATCTAATCAAATTATTTACAGAACTCCCACTCAGATAGACATCCCTCTAGTCATCTAAGTGATACATGATCCACATCGACTAGGCCGTGTCCGATCATCATGTGAGATGGACTAGACATCAATGGTGAACATCCCCATGTTGATCGCATCTACTATACGACTCATGTTCGACCTTTCGGTCTCTCATGTTCCGAGGACATGTCTGTACATGCTAGGCTCGTCAAGCCAACCTAAGTGTTTCACAGGTGTAAATCTGGCTTACACCCGTTGTATGCGAACGTTAGAATCTATCACACCCGATCATCATGTATTGCTTCAAAACAACGATCCTTGGCAATGGTGCACACTTAGGGGGAACACATTTCTTGAAATTTTAGTGAGGGATCATCTTATTTATGCTACTGTTGTTCTAAGAAAATAAGATGTAAGAACATTATAAACATCACATGCAAATCCTAAAGTGACATGATATAGCCAATATCATCTTGCGCCTTTGATCTCCATCTTCGGGGCGTGGCATGATCACCATCGTCACCGGCACGACACCATGATCTATATTATCATGATCTCCATCATCGTGTCTTCGTGAAGTTATCTTGCCAACTATTATTTCTACTACTATGGCTAATGGTTAGCAATAAAGTAAAGTAATTACATGGCGTTTTTGATTGACACACAGGTCATACAATAAATTAAGACAACTCCTATGGTTCCTGCCGGTTGTCATTGTCATACTCATTGACATGCAAGTCGTGATTCCTATTACAAGAACATGATCAATCTCATACATCATATATATTTCATCACATCCTTTTGGCCATATCACATCACATAGCATACCCTGCAAAAACAAGTTAGACGTCCTCTCATTGTTGTTGCAAGTTTTACGTGGCTGCTATGGGTTTCTAGCAAGAATGTTTCTTATCTACGTAAGAGCCACAACAGTGATATGCCAAATGCTATTTACCCTTCATAAGGACCCTCTTCATTGAATCCGGTCCGACTAAAATGGGAGAGACAGACACCCGCTAGCCACCTTTTGCAACAAGTGCATGTCAGGCGGTGGAACCAGACTCACGTAAGCGTACGTGTAAAGTCGGTCCGAGCCGCTTCATCCCACAATGCCGCCGAATCAAGATAAGACTAGCAACGGCAAGCAAATTGACCAAATCATCACCCACAACTACTTGTGTTCTACTCGTGCATATAATCTACGCGTAGACCTAGCTCATGATGGCACTGTTGGGGAACGTAGTAACAATTCAAAATTTTCCTACGCATCACCAAGATCAATCTATGGAGAAACCAGCAACAAGTGGGGAAAGAGCATCTTCATACCTTTGAAGATCGCTAAGCAGAAGCGTTACTAGAATGTGGTTGATGGAGTCATACTCGTAGCGATTCAGATCGCGGTGGATTTTGATCTAAGCACCGAACAACGACGCCTCCGCGTTCAACACACGTGCAGCCCGGTGACGTCTCCTACGCCTTGATCCAGCAAGGAGGAAGGAGAGGTTGAGGGAGAGCTCTGGAAGCACAATGGCATGGTGACGGTGGAGCTTCATGGTACTCCGACAGGGCTTCGCCAAGCACTACGGAGGACGAGGAGGTGGAGAGGTAGGGCTGCGCCGAGAGAGAGAGAGTTGCGTCATTGGCAGCCCCAAAACCCTCAATATATATAGGAGGAGTGGAGGAGGGTGCACCCCCTATATGGTTCCCACCCTAGGGGGTGCGGCAGCTCTAGATGGGGAGGTCCGGCGACCAAGAGAGGGAGAGAGGGGGGCACGCCCTAGGGTGGGCCTAGGGCCCATCTGCGCCTAGGGTTTGCCCCCTCTCCTCCTAGATGCACCTTGGGCCTTGGTGGGAGGCGCACCAGCCCACTCAGGGACCAGTCCCTTCCCACTATAGGCCCATGCAGGCCTCCGGGGCCACTGGCCCCTCCCGGTGGACCCCCGGAACCCTTCCGGTGGTACCGGTAGATTATCGGTGATGCTTGGAACACTTCCGATGACCAAATCCTCACTTCCTATATATCATTCTTTACCTCGGGACCATTTTGTAACTCCTTGCGACGTCCGGGATCTCATCCGGGACTCCGAACAACCTTCGGTAACCATGTACACAATTCCCCTATAACCCTAGCGTCCTCGAACCTTAAGTGTGTAGACCCTACAGATTCGGGAGGCATGTAGACATGAACGAGACGCCTCTCCGGTCAATAACCAACAGCGGGATCTGGTTACCCATGTTGTCTCCCACATGCTCCATGATGATCTCATCGGATGAACCACGATGTCGGGGATTCAATTAATCCTGTATACAATTCCCTTTGTCCATCAGTATCCCTATACCTTGTTCATTCTCATTACCGGCAAGTCTCTTTACTCGTTCCATAACACATCATCCCGTGGCTAACTCCTTAGTCACAGTGAGCTCATTATGATGTCTTACCGAGTGGGCCCAGAGATACCTCTTTGTCACACGGAGTGACAAATCCCAGTCTCGATTCATGCCAACCCAACAGATACTTTCGGGGATACCCGTAGTGTACCTATATAGACACCCAATTACATTGTGACATTTGTCACACCCAAAGTATTCCTATGGTATCCGGGAGTTGCACAATCTCATGGTCTAAGGAAATGATACTTGACATTAGAAAAGCTTTAGCAGACGAACTACACGATCTTGTGCTATGCTTAGGTTTGGGTCTTGTCCATCATATCATTGTCCTAATGATGTGATCCTTTTATCAACGACATCCAATGTCCATGTTCATGAAACCGTGAACATCTATTGATCAACGAACTAGCCAACTAGAGGCTCACTAGCGACATCTTGTGGTCTATGTATTCACATATGTATTACGGTTTCCGGTTAATACAATTATAGCATGAACAATAGACAATTATCATGAACAAAAAAATATAATAATAATCACTTTATTATTGCCTCTAGGGCATATTTCCAAAAATTCATATCTTCGTCTCTCACCAGAACCAAGGCCAAAGTCTCCTACCAAGTGGGAATAGATTGAGAAATCGAAAGCTGAACTTGTCATTCTTGCTTGCTTTTTGAGCGTTTTTATTTCAAGTGTATTTTCTTGGACTTAGTATAATAGGAACATAACTGTAGGGATTATCATGCACAAGAAGAAAAAGCATTCGTGGGACGAGCAAACTAATACCTGGAAGCAGACTTATGGCTATGATTGTGTTAATGATGACAGAGACGTTCCCATCATTGAAGCAAAAATTACAAATGGTGAGCAACTTATCTTCTCTATATGTGGGTGGGGAATCTTGTTTTGTAGCAAGAATAGTAATCTGTTCAAACTTTCCCGTGCCAATTACATATTGCAGTTATCATGAGATGTGACACAAATGTTGAAGAGCATGCTTGCTTCTACTTATGTACACCGGTTTAGTCCAGTATTCATTTTTAACCTCAATGCTCTTGGCATTTTGAGTAATTGAATCTAATGAGTAGCAATCATTTCGAGCTTAACATTACCGACTACCTATTGCAGTCGTGTGCTGTGACACATATGAACCTGCACACTTCTGCTTCAGTAATATTTTCATTTATCACTCACTGAATCTCGTGTGTCTTCATTGTTCATGTAATTAGTTCTAATTAGTTCAAACATGTTTGCATTTTGTTACCCTTTTAACAAAGTATGATTTATTATAGAGCCTGGTGTTGATCCTTTTGCTCAAAGGGAGGAGGAGAAGAAGAGCAGAGTCGATAAACAAGAAAATAACATACTTGGGAATTTGATGAACGTTGTTGCCGTCGATGGATTTTCTCCCGGGTCAGAGGAGGCGTCCGAGGCATCAGCTAGGAAGGCACCAACCATCGACCGACAGCTAACCTGCAACGAAGATCTACACAAGGTGCTACAAGATCTGCATGGACGCCCTCGAATCCGTCAGGTGAGATGGATTCTTTTGCTCTTTCATCTGCCACTCGTTTTGCTGTAGCAAACGAGTCCCATGCTCTGCTGCACCTTCAAGGGTGACCTTTCATACTCCCACAAGTAGACCTGGTTCAAGATTGGAATCAACAAGTAAGATCCTACTCTATGTCTATGTAAGTGTGTCATCTTAGTCATCCCCAGCCCTCTACGTTCACTTCAATTCAGTTTACTGAATTAGGCATAACGCCCGAATGCAAGCAGGGGATTTATGTATTCACCATAATAGTAAAGAACATATATTATTATACCTTATACTCCCTCCGTATGGAAATACTTGTCCTAGAAGTGGATGTATCTAGACTTATTATAGTTATAGATACATCCATTTTATTCATTTCTAGGACAAGTATTTCCGTACGGAGGGAGTATGTGACACACAACTATTCCCCGGGAAGAGAAGAAGATAAGAAATAAGCTGAAAAAGAGGATGGAACTAGAGAGAATGGCTACATTACATGAATAACTCGATTAGAACAGTTTGAAAGGGGCCACCTTCCTTTCACGTGCTTGCAGTATAATGGTAAAGATTCAGGTTACCACACGATTCCTGCTGTTTTCATTGTAAGCATCGGCTCGTTTGATGATCAAAATATTTCAACCATGGTGAGAGAAGTTTCATGTTGTTGCATGAGAATTCTTTATTTACATGATCTGTGATTTGTGCTGCATCAAATTTGAGGATTGGAATCTTAATATTGTTAGTTTATTGTTGGTGCAGGTATGAATCAGACATTTGTATGATGGTGGATAAACACCTCAATGGAAGTGACTTGTTGAGCCTTGCTGCCACTTGCCGCTGGTTTCTTCGCCTCCTCAAGAGATCTGCTTTTGTACCTGCAATTAATGCCACATCGAGTTTACTCCTGCATTGTTGATATAATATTCTAAGTATTTTTTGTTTCTGAGTTCACGAAATACCTAAATTGCAACTACAACATCCGTTTATTTTCTTTTGATAATGTAGTTGATCTATACGCATAAAAGGTTTGGCATTCCCGTACTTGTAATATTTTGAAGTTTGTAAGGTTCTATTTTAATGATATCTGCATTTTATTGTAATGTATGTTGGGATAGTTTTGCAGTTGCACGGTCTATCTGGGCTTACTGAGCCAACATGAGCATGTTCATCTAATTGTTTTTGATTGATGAAATCATACTAATTGTTCTTCATAGAGGATTTATGGAAGTTTTGTTTATGTCTTCTCCCGTTCCAAATTTTAGTTTAACATTTCTAGCACTGACATTTTTCCAACATTTTCTACAATATGGAAATGAAGTGGATGTACTACAAACTGATCTAAAATAAGGAAAGAGCAATCTTTGGGTGACAATGAGATTCATGATGGAGACCCAATGCAGATTGTCTTTCCTTTCCATTTGTTTCTTGTTCTTGCCATCTGACGTAGTATATGCTTTTGTGCTGGATTACATGGAAGGTTGAGATGACCTCACCTACATAATTTTTTTTGCTTATGTTTATTAATGTATGGATGTCTACTGACCATAAATATATTTGGTTAAAAAGTTTGCCTATGAAATTTTTATGCTATACAAGAAAGTTGGTCTGGAATATTTGAGGTCATATTCTATTTTACAGGTTACTTGTATAGTTGCATAGCCGAATTAGTTACAATAGTTCAGAACAAGTGTTTGTATCTACAACAAAGATAGCATATTCACCTGTATTCAAATAACTGTACATACCTGCTATTAAGGATTATAAACAAGATAGGTGCGCACCGGACCGCCTCAAGAGACGCACCTAGGGTGCGTCCCAACCACTAGTAAATGTTATTTGGTGCTTGCGTTGAGCATAAACATTATATTGATCTTGTTTATTGTGATATGGTTATTAATTTAAGTAAGTGGATAGTGGTTATTCTGTTTACATGAATAATACCTTCTATGGTCATGCACTAATGTGAATGGTTTATTGAATCTCGATCGTAGTGATACACATGTTCATAATATTAATACCAAAAGATGCAAAGCTAATTATGATAGTACCACATACTTGTGGCACTTCCGCCAAGGTCATATTGGTGTAAAGCGCATGAAGAAACTCTATGCTGATGGACTTTGGGAATTACTCGATTTTGAATCACTTGATACATGCGAACCATGCCTCATGGGCAAGATGATGAAAACCCCATTTTATGGAACAATGGAGTGGGCAAGTGACTTGTTGGAAATCATATAAACTGATGTGTGCGGTTCAATGAGTATTGAAGCATGCAGTGGATATCGTTATTTTCTTACCTTCACTGATGATTTCAGTAGATATCGGTATATTTACTTAATGAAACACAAGTGCGAAACATTCGAAAAGCTCAAGCAAATTGAGAGTGAAGTTGAAAATCATCGTTACAAGAAGATAAAGTTTCTATGATTTGATCATGCTAGAGAATATCTGAGTTATGAGTTTGGTATGCATTTAAGACAACTTGGAATTGTTTCACAGCTCACGCCACCTGGAACCCCATAGCGTAATGGTGTGTTCGAGGGTCGTAATTGATAACCCACAAGTATAGGGGATCAAGTGTAACCTTTTTGGATAAGTAAGAGTGTCGAACCCAATGAGGAGATAAAGGTAGAACAAATATTCCCTCAAGTTCTATCGACCATCAATACAACTCTACGCACGCTTAACGTTTGCTTTACCTAGAACAAGTATGAAACTAGAAGTACTTTGTAGGTGTAACGAGATAGGTTTGCAAGATAATAAAGAGCACGTAAATAAAAATTAGGGGCTTCTAAGATAAAGAAACAACTAAGTTATTTTAACAAGTGTGGAAAAGTGGTGGTAGGAGTTGCAGAATTGTCTCTAGGCAATCGATAACTAGACCAGTCATCATTATTGCAATTTAATATGAGGTAGAGGCATAAGCTAACATACTTTCTCTAATTGGATCATATGCACTTATGATTGGAACTCTAGCAAGCATCCGCAACTACTAAAGATCATTAAGGTAAAACCCAACCATAGCATTATAAGGTATCAAGTCCTCTTTACTCCCATATCCAACAACCCACCTACTCGGGTTTATGCTTCTGTCACTCAAGCAACCCACCATAGGCAAATCCTGAACATATTGCAACACCCTACAGCGAGGATCCCTCACGCTTGCGCGACACATAGAGCACCATAGGACAGCAATAATAATAAAACATGCAACTCGAACCAATCATGATCATCAATCAACCCATAGGACAACAAAAATCTACACATACATCATAGGATGGCACCACATCATTGGATAATAATATGAAGCATAAAGCACCATGTTCAAGTAGAGGGTACAGTGGGTTGCGGGAGAGTGGACCGCTATATATAGATGGGACAAGGTGATCGAGGTGTTGGTGAAGATGACAGAGTTGTTGGAGTAGTTCGCCGTCACGATGATGGCCCCGACGGCGTTTCGGCGCCACCGGCAGAGAGGGGGAGAGAGCCCCCATCCTTATTCTACTTCTTTGACCTTCCCCCTGGATGGGAGGAGGGTTTCCCCTCTGGTCCATGGCCTCCATGGCAGCAGAGGGGCGAGAGCCCCTCCGAGATTGGATCTATCTCTCTGTTTTCTTCTGTTTCTGCGCTTCCAGATTCTGGCCTTTCACCGTTTCTTAAATATCCGGAGATCCGTAACTCCGGTTGGGCTAAAATTTTGAGGGGATCTTTATCCAAAAATTAGCTTTCTTGCGGAGAAAGGACATATCCAACCGACCTAAGGGCTGGTCGCAAGGTTCCAGGGCGCCGTCAAGGGGGTAGGTCGCGCCTGGCAGGCTTGTGACCTCCTCGGGCATCGTCTCACGTTGATTATTTTTCCCCAAAACCACATACATTCCAAAAAAAATCTCCGTAAGTTTTTATCGTGTTTGGACTTCGTTTGATATGGATTTTTTGCAAAACAAAAAACATGCAACAAGAACTGGCACTAGGCTCTGGATCAATATGTTATTCCCAAAAATAGTATAAAAAGTTGCCAAAAGTATGTGAAAGTTGTAGAATATTGGCACGAAACAATCAAAAATTATAGATACGACGGAGACGTATCAGCATCCCGAAGCTTAATTCCCGCTCGTCGTCGAGTGGGTAAATGATAAAAAGATAATTTTTGATGTGGAATGCTACCTAGCATAATTTTGATCATATAATCTAATCATGGCATGAATATTAAGACACGAGTGATTCAAAGAAATAGTCTATCATTTGACATTAAGACAATAATAGTTCAAGCATAGTAATAAAGCAATTGTATTTCTTCAATATAATGGCAAAAGAAAGTTATCGCTACAATATCATATAGTCTGGCTATGCTCGATCTTCCCCACACAAAGTATTTATATCATGCACAACCCCAACGAAAAGTCAAGTAATTGTTTCACACCTTTCATGTTATCAAACTTTTTCAACTCTTATGCAATACATGAGTGTGAGCCATAGATATAGCACTATAGGTGGAATAGAATATGGTGGAGGTTGTGAAGAAAAAGGAAAAGATAGTCTCACATCAACTAGGCGTATCAACGGGCTATGGAGATGCCCATTTATATATGTTAATGTGAGTGAGTAGGGATTGCCATGCAACGGATGCACTAGAGCTATAAGTGTATGAAATCTCAAAAAGAAACTAAGTGGGTGTGCATCCAATTGCTTGCTCATCAAGACCTAGGGCAATTTGAGGAAGCCCATCATTGGAATATACAAGCCAAGTTATATAATGAAAAATTCCCACTAGTATATGAAAGTGACAAAATATGAGACTCTCTATCATGAAGATCATGGTGCTACTTTGAAGCACAAGTGTGGAAAAAGGATAGTAGCATTGTCCCTTCTCTATTTTCTCTCTTTTTTTGGGTGGGCATCTCTGGCCTCTCTTTTTTTATCTGGGCTTCATTGGCCTCTTTTATTTTTCATAAAGTCCAGAGTCTCATCCCAACTTGTGAGGGAATCATAGCTTCCATCATCCTTCCCTGACATGGGACAATGCTCTAATAATGATGGTCATCACACTTTTATTTACTTGCAACTCAAGAATTACAACTCGATACTTAGAAAAAAAATATGACTCTATATGAATGCCTCCGGTCGTGTACTAGGATGTGCAACGATCTAGCATATCAAGTGACATAAAAAACGAACAAGCCATGAAAACATCATACTAGCTATCTTACGATCATGCAAAGCAATATGAAAGTGATGGTGCGTGTCACAATAAACGGAACAGTGGAAGTTGCATGGAAATATATCTCGGAATGGATATGGAAATGCCATAATAGGTAAGTATGGTGGCTATTTTGAGGAAGGATATATGATGGGTTTAATGCACCGGCCAAAGTTGTGCGGTACTAGAGAGGCTAGCAAAAGTGGAAGGGTGAGAGTGCGTACAATCCATGGACTCACATTAGTCATAAAGAACTCAAATACTTAGTGCAAAAGTCTATTAATTATCGAAGCAAAGCATTAGACGCATGCCCCTAGGGGAGAGGTTAGTAGGAGTAAACCATCACGTGCTCCCAACCCTCACACAAAGGCTGACAATCAATAAAGAAATCATGCTCCCACTTCCTTACATAACAGTTCACCATACGTGCATGCTACGGGAATCACAAACCTTTACACAAGTATTTTTACCAATTCACAATTACTTCCTAACATGACTCTTAATATTACCATCTTTATATCTCAAAACTTTTGAAAGGAATCAAACACATCATATTCAGTGATCTACAAGTTTTATGTAGGATTTTATGACTAACCATGTGAATGACCAACTCTTGTTAACTCTCTAAATAGATATAAGTGAAGCATGAGAGTTTAATTATTTCTAGAAAAGATAAGCCCACGCTCTAAAAAATATAAGTGAAGCAAAAGAGCATTCTACAAATGGGGGTTTTCTATGTGTAGAGAAACATGCAATCCAAACTTCAAATGATATAAGTGAAGCACATGAAGCATTCTATAGAGCCATACTCAAAAGATATAAGTGAGGTGCAAAGAGCCTTCTATAAATCAACCAAGGACTTTCTCATACTAGAATGGTGCAGTATTAAAATAAAAATAAAAAGCACATGACGCTCCAAGATTTACGCATATCATGTGACGAATAAAAATATAGCTCCAAGTAAAATTACCGATGGTCGTTAGAAGAAAGAGGGGATGCCTTCCGGGGCATCCCCAAGCTTAGTTTCTTGGGAGTCCTTGAATATTACCTCGGGGTGTCTCGTGCATCCCCAAGCTTAGACTCTTTCCACTCCTTATTCCTTCATCCATTGTGATCTCACCCAAAACTTGAAAACTTCAATCACACAAAACTCAACAAAACCCTCGTGAGATCCATTAGTGTAATAAAGTAAATTACCACTTTAAGTACTGTTGAAAACCCATTCATATTTTTTTCATTGTAGATAATGTATTATAACTTCTTTATGGCTTATACTTCCTATAAAATCGATAGTTTCATCGAAACTTAGCAAAACAATGCATCAAAAACAGAATCTGTCTTAAACAGGATAGTTTGTAGCAATCTGAACATTCACCATACTTATGTAACTCTAACAATTCTGAGAACTTAGGAACATATAAAAACAATTCATAGCAGTACTAAGTAAAAATTTCAGAAACTTTTGACATTCCAGTAAAATATGTAAATTCACGCACTACAGCGAAAGTTTCTGTTTTAGCACGGCACACACCAAACAAGCAATCTAATCATCCTAAAGGCAAATATTGGCACATTATTTTTATAATACAATGGTTTTTTACAAGGGGATAATTATTTTTGTTGAAAAGTTTCTGTAATCAAGATTCACAAAGTTTCCATGGGCACGAACAAAGTTCAAGGCTAGCCCCCACGTCAACGTTCCTCGTCTTTCTCACTTTCGCTTTTCTTTTTGAAAGAGTTTTAAGTTCCCGACTTTGTTTTTTTGATTTTCAAATATATAAAAGCACACAAAAGAATAAAATGACTCTCTACAACTTCCGAGTTATCTCCTCGACAACGCTTTCTTTAAAGCCATTAAGCTAGGCATAAAGTGCTCAAGTAATGGATCCACCCGGATCCCAAGGTATATCAAAGCAAATTTTAATTAACAATGATTTTTAATTCAATAGTGAGCACAAAGTAACATATATCACGCAACAACGAAGTCTAACTCTCTTCCTATGCATCAGAATGTTATAAAAGAACAATTCATGCACTCAAAGTAAAGGCCAATGCATAGTATAAACAGTTTCTTGCAATTTTATCCTATTGGAAACATAGAGAGGTGGAGATGTAGTTCCTCTCTCATAATAATTGCAAGTAGGAGCAGCAAGCACATGCATATTATATCTATCAAAATCATCATGTGTAATAGTAAAAGGCAACCCATCTATATAATCCTTAATAAGTGCAAACTTCTCCGATATAGTGTAGTTGGGAGAATTCAAAAAGATAATAGGACTATCATGTGTGGGTGCAATAGGAACAATTTCATGTTTAACATAAGGAACTATAGCAAGTTCATCTTCATAAGCATAATTCATATTGGCATCATGGCCACAAGAATAGCAAGCATCAAGTTCATCAAAAAGGGATATTTCAAATGAATCCAAGGGATCATAGCAATCAACATGGCATTCATCCTTTGGTAAGCACGATGGGAAATTAAACAATGTATGAGTTGAAGAGTTACTCTCATTAGAAGGTGGTCATGGGTATCTAATACGCTCTTCCTCCTTTTGTTCTTTGCTCTCCTCCTCATCTTTTTCATCCAATGAGCTCATAGTGTCATCAATTTCTTGTTCCATAGATTCCTGCAAAATATTAGTCTTTTCTTGGACAGTGGAGACTTTCTCAACAAATTCATCAATATGGGTATTATATTTATAATTGGCATAGCACTAATGAAGCATAGCCAAATTTTGGGATCGGTAAACAGCATCATCATAATCTTCATACTTTTCAAACAAAACTTCAATTTCATAAGCACCCTTAAAAGCAACAAACTCTTCTATTTGTTCCACATCATAGTAATCATATATACCATTAGCATAAGAAGCCAAGGTTTCATTGTCATTAAATTTACATGAAAAGGGAAGGTGATTAGCCTTCATCCTAGAGAAACAAGTAATATCATATCTCAAGCACTACTGGAATCAGACATTTTGCCGTCTGCCAGCGCTTTGCCGTCTATCTTCCCAAAGCAGACGACACAGAACCAGCTAATGGCAAAGACCCTCTTTGCCGTCTGCAATTCTTTGCCGTCCGCTGCCGGACGGCAAAGACCAGAGTGGGCCCCACGAGGCACGACACTGGCTAGGTCAACCTCCTCACTTCTTTGCCGTTTGCCGGTGGACGGCAAAGAATTCTTTGCCGTCCGCCAGCGGACGTCAAAGAAGTGAGGAGGGCCCACAAATGTCACGGCGTGGGCGGGCTAACTACAAGGGCCCCACCCCACCTCTTTGCCGTCTGCTAGCGGACGGCAAAGAAACTTGGCTGTCCACTGGAAGACGGCAAAGAGAATAACTCCTATAACGGGCTGTTAAGCCCCCTCCTCTCTCTCTTCTCTCTCTCCGTCTCTCTCTCTCCCGCCGCCACCACTGCACTCCGCTCCCCCGCCCCTCCCCCTCCGCCGCCCCGCGCCGCCCCCCTCCGCCATCCCGCACCGCCTCCTAGCGCCCGCCCCGTTGCTGACCGCCCTGCACAGCCCCCCGCCCCCTGGAGCCTGCCCCGTCGACCGCCCCTACCCCACGCGGCCCCGGCCCTCCTCCCGCCACGCGCCGCCACCGACGCCCCCCCGACCACCAGCCGCCCCGCCGCCCCCGCCGCCCAGCCGCCCCGACGCCCTCGCCGCCCCGCCGCCCCACTCCGGTGAGCTCTCCGGACCACTGTTTTTTTCTTTTTTTGCTGTTAGTTAGGTTAGTTGCTACTGTTAGTTAGGTTAGTTAGATTAGTTCTAGGTTTGTTAGGTTAGTTCTAGGTTAGGTAGGTTAGTTTCTACGTTAGTTAGGTTAGTTCTTGAAAAAAAATTATTAGGAGAAGAAAAGAAGAAGAATAAGAAGAATAAGATGAAGAAGAGGAGGAGGAGGAGAAGAAGAAAAGGGGGGAGAAGAAAAGAAGACGGAGAAGAAGAAGAAGAAGAAGAAGAAGAAGAGGAGGAGGAGGAGGAGGAGGAGGAGAAAAGGGGGAGGAGAAGAAAAGAAGAAGAAGAAGAAGAAGAAAAGAGAAGAGGAGGAGAAGAAGAAGAGTAAAAAAGGAAAGGAAGAAGAAGAAGAGGAGGAGGAGGAGGAGAAAAAAGAAGAGGAAGAAGAAGAAGAAAAAAGAGGAGAGGAGGAGAAGGAGAAGAAAAAAGAAGAAGAACAAGAACAAAAAGAGGAGAGGAGGAGAAGAAGAAGAGGAAAAAAGGAAAGGAGGAACAACAAGAGGAGGAGAAGAAAAAATAAGAAGAGGAAGAAGAAGAAGAAAAAAGAGGAGAGGAGGAGAAGAAGATGAGGAAAAAGGAAAGGAGGAAGAAGAGGAAGACCACGACCCCGACCCCGACCCCGACATGACACGCCGACCCCGACCCCGACCCCGACCCCGACACCCCGACCCCGACCCCGACACCCCGACACGACACCCCGACTCCCCGACACGGCACACCGACCCCAACACCCCGAGACCCCGACACAGCACCCTGACCCCGACACCCCGACACGGCACCCCCGACCACAACACAGCACCCCGACCCTGACACGACACCCCGACACCCCGACATGGCACCCCCGACCATGACACAACACCCCGACCCTGACACGACACCCCCAACACCCCGACCCCGACACGACACCCCCGACACGCCGACCCCGACACGACACCCGACACCCTGACACGGCACCCCTGACCACGACACAGCACTCCAACCCCGACACGACACCCCCAACATCCAGACCCCGACACGACACCCCCGACATGCTGACCCCGACACGACACCCGACACCCTGACATGGCATCCCCGACGCCACTAACCCCCAACCTCCGACGCCACCGATCCTCAACCCCCGACGTCACCGACCCCAACCCCCGACACGACACCCCGACACCCCGACACCATGACACCCCGACACGACACCCTGACACGGCACCCCGACCCCGACACGACACCCCCCACACCCTGACCCCGACACGACACCCCCCACACCCCAACCCCGACACGACACCCCCCACACCCCGACACGACACCCCCACACCCCGACATGACACCCTCGACACCCCGACCCCGACACGACACCCCCGACGTCGATGGAACCCTAAATAGAAAGTATCGTTGGTGCGAGATACATGTGGCCGTCGGTGTCGCACACTGCATCCATGTCCCACAAGTTACGCCGGCGTCCGTCGTCCCGCAGCAATAGTTCTCGGGGTCGATGGCGGTTGAACACCTATGCGAATTTGTCTTGCAGCCTCTGCAATGACGATTAAAAGCCAGGTGTTGAAACTTGAAACACCCTATATGACTCAAGTCGGTTTGGTTGTTTGAAGTTTCAAAACTTGGCTTTGATCCTCATCGCAGAGGCTGCCAGACAAATTCGCATAGGTGTTCGACCATCATCGGCCCCCAGAACTATTGCTGCGCGCGGGACACCGGGCGCCGGAGTCACTTGTGGGATGTGGATCTAGTGTTCAATGCCGAGCGCCACATGTATCTCGCACTGATGATACTTGCTATTTAGGGTTTCATCGACGTCGAGGAACCCCCTAACCCGACACCACGACACGACACCCCCGATTCCCGACCCCGACACGACATCTCGACCCCGACACGACAACCCCGACACCATGAAACGACATGCCCGACCCCCGACACCTCATTTGGATGTTCCCGATGTCTATATTACGGCTCAACAGGCGACCCAAGTTTTCTATCTACCATGGGCCTGCCAACCGGATCCAAATTTGAAAGTTTGGGATGTTGTTTATGATGTGCCGCCACATTTTAGACCACCTCCCCTCAATGAAGATGATTATGAACCTCACATTAACCCAGACACATATGAAGGAGAATTCTTCCAAGAAACACGTCTTTCCAAAAAACTCTTCAAGAACCGCTCTACTTCACCCCAGAACATTGAGGTCGACGGCGACAGTGAACCCAACTTCACCCCTGAGCAGGAACAAGAAGAGACGGAAGAAGAAGAGGTTACTGCTATGGATGACCTGACAATGCTTGACCGATTACATAGAGGCCTTCCACATGTTGATGCGTTTATTGATGATGCTGATGATCACGTCATTACTGATAGTGATGATGATTATGCATTTATTGATCCCGAAGCATATATAGACGATGAAGATTAATATTAGTAATGTGAGGTATTCAATTATTAGTATGTACATATATATTATTAATTAGTTCATGTTATTAGGTATTTAGTTTTTTTATGTTGAACTAATTTTGTTCACTCTTTGTCATTGCAGGTGTTGACAGATGGTGGGCGGGGGTCGAGAGCGCTCTGAGCCTCCTTCCTCGGCGTGTGCTGGGAGAGCTGCTATTATTCCACCCCAGCAACTCCGGAGAGCACTGGTACACATCATGCAGACACCAGTGGGCGCTTCTTCTTCGACCGGGAGAGGTCGGGGGAAGATGAAGAGAGGTGCTATAGGTAGGAAGGCTACTGCGCCTTCCTCGCCGCCACCCCCAGCTGATTCTCCCGACCACAGGAGTGCTCCATCTCAGGTGGACCCATCTGACTTGTACCCGTCTCGGACTCCGGTCCACGAGCCTCGGGTCAACGAGCCTCGGGTCACCGAGCCTTCGTCCCAGGAGACTCGGGTCCTAGAGTCTTCGTCCCAGGAGACTCGGGTCCCAGAGTCTTCGTCCCAGGAGACTCGGGTCCCAGAATCTTCGTCCCACATGACTCCGGAGGCTAGTGGCCATGCTGATGGTGGCGAGGACAATTACTTGTTTTAGGACACCTATAGCGAGAGTGAGCTAGTTGAGGAGGGCAAGAAGGTCTACCAGCGTGGTTGTACAAAGCTATCTCCCGTGCTGACGACCCGTGAGCAGAGGTGGTTGATTGCGCCTAATGCAGAGAAGTAAGTGCATTTACTCTTTTTTAACCTTTTGCCTTCATGTTTCTTCAAATTAATATCTAATGTGTTAGCCTTGTCCTACTGCAGGGGTTGGAAATACGAGTGTGGAGGTGTCCACAGGCTCAACCAGGTCCTTGGTGTGCTTCTCCGGCACCACTTCCCGGGGAAGGTCTAGTTGCCAGTGAGGGTGAGTCTCCATAGGTAGTACTGACCTGGGAGCTGTACAAGGCTGCCCTGGCCCCGCTGGAGGAGATGGTCGACGGTGTCTTGTGCGAGACGGTGGCTGACATTGTGATCCGTCGCTTTTGGGTAATTTCTCCTTTACAAAATTAAAAATCAACAACACCTAGTGATTGTACTAATTAGTGTCTAATGTGTTGTCTTGTTTGATTGTAGACCTTCTATAGGTGTCTTGAGGAAGACGAGGCGAGAGCGGCTGTTGTTCTCGAAGCCGAGTGCAAGCGCCTACTTCAGAACTTACGACACGAGGCTCGGGTGCAGGCTATTGGAGACTACTACGCCTCGAGTAACATTAAGAGGGCCAAAAAGAAGTGCCGCGGAAATTATCTCAGTAAGGAGAAGTTTATGAAGGTAATTATCTATTCTTAAGGCCTTGTACTTAGTTTCTTTGATTTGATTCGTAGGCATAGCGCTGAAATTTCTCTTGTCTAACTTAGGTGCCCCCGAGATGGTGTGCGGATAGGATGGACTGTTGGGAGGCATTGGTGGATGAGTGGTGCTCTCCCGAATGGCTAGCCGAACACAACAAGGCCAAGGAGAAGCGTGCCCAAATGAGAGGTGTGCCACACCATCAAGGGAGCACCAACCTATTTGAGTATGAGGATAACTGGGTATGTGGTTTGCTTCACGATTCATGCAATTTCATTCTTCATGCTAGCTTGAGCCCTTAACTAATATTTTGTTCACCTCTTTTAGGCGCGAGAAAACAAGAAGAAGGTGCCACCTTTGTTCGACCTCTATGCCATGGCCCATACTGCCTCGTACAAGAAGGCCAAGGCATTCTCTGAGGATGACCTCGATCATCCAGAGAGCTTCAACAACATTTCCTCCCACAACAAGCTCGTGAGGTACAGAGATGAGGGGAAGGCGAGGAAAGGGGAGGACTTCAACCCGAGCCAGAGTCCTTTTGATCTAGAGCTCGTGATGATATCTGGTGGTGGGAGGCCCCATGGCTCGATAGCCATTGGGGATGGACTGATACGTTGTCCTAGAACTCTCCAGAGATCAAGAAGCGCCAGAGGAGCTCTGCTCCTGAGATAAGGCCTCGTCCATGGCCAATGGAGCTCGCCATTGAGGCTAGGGCCCAGGAGCTTCTGGCGGAGGCAAATAGGCAGGCGGCGTAGAGGGAGAGGGAGATGGAGGAAAGGACGACTAGGCAGTTGGAGGAGGAGAGGAACCGGAACAACGCGTCTCACCGGGCCCTATACGAGCTCCTCGTGGTAAGTTTCTCCTGCATATTTTCCAAATCATGCACGTAATGTTCGTTTCATCACTAACTAATATGAATGACTCGTGAAAACAAAATAGCTAGTTCATTTATGACATAATTAGCTCACTTAGGTATAAAATGGTATAACTACCTACGATAGCTTAATAATGATCTATAATTAGCTTAGTTAGTTCATTTATGACATAATATGCTCACTTAGGTAAACAATGGCATAATAACCTTGGTTTACCTCCAAAATGACCTATACTTAGCTTATTTTCCTCAAAAATACATAATAACCTTACTTACCTCCAAAATGATATATTCTACCTAGGATAGCTATAAAATGACCTATACTTAGCTTATTTTCATCAAAAATGACTTGATATGCTTAGTTAGCTAGAAATTGGTATATTCTACCTAGGATAGCTATAAAATGACGTATACTTAGCATTTTTTCCTCTAAAATGACTTGATATGCTTAGTTAGCTAGAAAATGGCATTAGTAGCTAGTATAGCTCAATAATGATCTATAGCTAGTTCATTTATGACATAATTAGCTCACTTAGGTACAAAATGGCATAAATACCTACGATAGCTTAATAATGATCTATAATTAGCTTAGTTAGTTCATTTATGACATAATATGCTCACTTAGGTAAACAATGGCATAATAACCTTGGTTTAGCTCCAAAATGACCGATACTTAGCTTATTTTCCTCAAAAATAAATAATAACCTTACTTACCTCCAAAATGATATATTCTACCTAGGATAGCTATAAAATGACCTATACTTAGCTTATTTTCATTAAAAATGACTTGATATGCTTAGCTAGCTAGAAAATGGTATATTATACTTAGGATAGCTATAAAATGACCTATACTTAGCTTATTTTCATCAAAAATGACTTGATATGCTTAGTTAGCTAGAAAATGGTATATTCTACCTAGGATAGCTATAAAATGATGTATACTTAGCATTTTTTTCTCCAAAATGACTTGATAAGCTTAGTTAGCTAGAAAATGGCATTAGTAGATAGTATAGCTCAATAATGATCTATAGCTAGTTCATTTATGACATAATTAGCTCACTTAGGTACAAAATGGCATAACTACCTAGGATAACTTAATAATGATCTATAATTAGCTTAGGTAGTTCATTTATGACATAATATGCTCACTTAGGTAAAAAATGGCATATTAACCTTGGTTTACCTCCAAAATGACCTATACTTAGCTTATTTTCCTCAAAAATACATAATAACCTTACTTACCTCCAAAATGATATATTCTACCTAGGATAGCTATAAAATGACCTATACTTAGATTATTTTCATCAAAAATGACTTCATATGCTTAGTTAGCTAGAAAATGGTATATTATACCTATGATAGCTATAAAATGACCTATACTTAGCTTATTTTCGTCAAAAATGACTTCATATGCTTAGTTAGCTAGAAAATGGTATATTCTACCTAGGATAGCTATAAAATGACCTATACTTAGCATTTTTTCCTCCAAAATGACTTGATATGCTTACTTAGCTAGAAAATGGTATATTCTACCTAGGATAGCTATAAAATGACCTATACTTAGCACTTTTTCCTCCAAAATGACTTGATATGGTTAGTTAGCTAGAAAATGGCATTAGTAGCTGGTATAGCTCAATAATGATCTATAGCTAGTTCATTTATGACATAATTAGCTCACTTAGGTACAAAATGGCATAATAACCTTGGTTTACCTCCTAAATATCCTATAAATTCTTCTTCTTCTTCTTTTTTCTTCATTTTCTTCTTCTTCTTCTAGCTAGTCTTCTTCTTCTTCTAAGTATATCTTTCCTACTTTGCAGATTTTCTATAGATGAGGAAGAGTGCATTGATGAACTGTACTCTTCTACTTCTGCTACCTTTATGTTTATGGAACACTTGTTGTTGGATACATATGTATGGATATGTTGCTGGAAACCATATTGTGTGTTGTTGGAAACTTGTATATATGTTGGAACTTAATTATTGGTCCACATATGCTTGTTTCAACTTATTTGGTATGCTTGTTGGAACTTGTTGAATGATATTTATGTTCTCGATATGTATATGTTGGATATATATGAATTTTCTGTCAAATTGGATGATTTTAAGAAAAAAAAACAGGGGCTATATGGCCACTTTGCCGTCTGCTGGCAGATAGCAAAGAGCTTTGCCGTCCGCCAGCATACGACAAAGTGGCCATGTGGCAGTTACCTGTGCAAACTAGGGCTGGCCTAGGTGGGTTCTTTGTCGTCTGCTGGCAGACAGCAAAGAACCAACCTAGGCCAGCCCCAGCTATAAAAGAAAAGGTGCTTTGTCGTTCGCTGGTAGACGACAAAGACCTTAGGTTCTTTGCCGTCCGCTCGCAGACGACAAAGAACCTAAGGTCTTTGTCGTCTGCCAGCGGACGACAAAGCATGCCGTTAAGCCCCCTAACGGAGCTAAGTGTCCACGTTTGCCATCTAGGCTCTTTGCCGTCCACTGGCAAACGGCAAAGAACCTAAGGTCTTTGCCGTCCGCCAACGGACAGCAAAGCGGCCTTTACCATGGACTATTCAGCCGGACGATTTGCCGTCCGCTGGTGGCAAAGCCTTTGCCGTCCGTGTTTCATGCCTTTGCCGTCCGGGATGGCGGATGGCAAAGTACCTGTTTCCTGTAGTGAAGCATAGATTCCAAGCATACCATTTCAACATATGAATTTGATCTCATAACAGTTTCCCTTTTTGAGTCAAGCGATAATCCCTAAAGTATTTACGTTGATCCAACGTGTATCCTGTTGGGGAACGTTGCATGGGAAACAAAAAATTTCCTATGCACACGCAAGATCTATCCATGGTGATGAGCATCTACAAGAGGGAGAGTGGATCTACATACCCTTGTAGATTGCTAAGCGGGAAGCGTTAAGAAACGCGGTTGGTGTAGTCGAACGTCTTCACGATCCAAATCGCCAAGCGTCCCGCGATCTCATCACGATCCGTCCCGCGATCCAATCACGATCCGTCCCACGAACTCATCACGATCCGTCCCACGATCCAATAACGATCCGTCCTGTGAACTCATCATGATCCGTCCCGCGAACTCATCACGATCCATCTCGCGATCTTGATCACGGTCCTTCCGATCTAGCGTCGAACGGATGGCACCTCCGCGTTCAGCACACGTACAGCTCGATGACGATCTCTGCCTTATGGATCCAGCAAGAGGGAGCAGAGAGGTAGATGAGTTCTCTGACAGCGTGACGGCGCTACGGTGCTGCTGGTGGAGTAATTCCGGCAAGGCTTCGCCTAAGCGCTGCAGAAAACCGATCTAGAGGAGAAACAATGCACTGGAGGAACGGGCAGCACGTGGTAGAAAATTCTAGTCCATAAACCCTAAAACCTCCCGTATCTATAAGAGGAAGAGAGGAGGAGGCTTGGCCCAAGGGCCAAGACTCTAGGAGTCGGCCGAACCAAGGGGAGGAGGTGGAATCCACCTCCAATCCTAGTAGGACTAGGATTCACCCTATTTTTGCCTTTTCCCACCTTTTCTCTTTGGGCTTTTTCTCCCTAGCCGCATGAGCTTTGTGTGGGACTTCCACCAGCCCACTAAGGGCTGGTATTCACTCTCCCACAGCCCATGTAGCCTCTTGGGTCGAAATACCCCTCCCGATGGTCTCCCGGTACACTACCGGCACTCCCGGTACACTACCGATGAGCCTGAAACTTTTCCGGCGACCAAAACAGGACTGCCTATATATGAATCTTTACCTCCGGACCATTCCTAAGCTCCTTGTGACGTCCTGGATCTCATCTGGGAATCCTAACAACCTTCGGTCACCACCATACATAACTCTATACTACCGAAACGTCACCAAACCTTAAGTGTGTAGACCCTACGGGTTCGAGAACTATGTAGACATGACCGAGACACCTCTACGGTCAATAACCAATAGCCGGACCTGGATGCCCATATTGGTTCCTACATATTCTACAAAGATCTTTATCGGTCGAACCTCTATGTCAAGGATTCAATTAATCCCGTATGATGTTCCCTTTGTTCTTCGGTATGTTACTTGCCCGAGATTCGATCGTCGGTGTCTCCATACCTAGTTCAACCTCGTTATCGGCAAGTCTCTTTACTCGTTCCGTAATACAAGATCCTGTGAGAAACACTTAGTCACATTGCTTGCAAGGCTTGTTGTGATGTTGTATTACGGAGTGGGCCCTGAGATACCTCTCTGTCACACGGAGTAACAAATCCCAGTCTTGATCCATGCCAACTCAACAGACACCCTCAGAGACACCTGTAGAGTACCTTTATAGTCACCCAGTTACGTTGCGACATTTGATACACACAAGGCACTCCTCCGGTGTCAATGAGTTGCATGATCTCATGGTCATAGGAACATATACTTGACATGCAGAAAACAGTTGCAATAAACTGACACGATCATATGCTACATTTGTAGTTTGGCTCTTGTCCATCACACCATTCTCCTAATGATGTGATCCTGTTATCAAATGACATCTCATGTCCATGGCTAGGAAACCTTAACCATCTTTGATCAACGAGCTAGTCTATTAGAGGCATACTAGGGACATGGTTTTGTCTATGTATCCACACATGCATCTAAGTCTCCGATCAATACATTTATAGCATGGATAATAAACGATTATCATGAACAAGGAAATATGATAATAACTAATTTATTATTGCCTCTAGGAAATATGATAATAACAAGGAAACGATTATATAATTGAATGGGGTTTTCTCAGGATTAGTGCATAATATCTTTCACATAACGAGCATTGAGGGTTTTAGGAGGTTCCCCATCTCCATGAATAGCAAGTACACCTAATTTTTTTGGTATGTCGTGTTCCATATGCATAACTAAAGATAGACAAAAAATTAGAAGAGCAAATGATATCTACACTACTACAAAATAGGCTGTTAGTGGCGCACCCGCTTTTGCTATTAATGGCGCACTATAGGTGCGCCACTGTTAACCCGCCACTAGTAACAAATAGTAATGGCGCACCTCTGGTGCGCCATTAGTATCCCAGATAATAGTGGCGCACCACAGAGTGCGCCATTACTATGTCCAACAGTGCGCCATTACTATGCCTCCTAGGGGGCCATATTTGCCTCCACCTATGCCCCCAGGTGTGCCATTACTATGCCCCAGAATGCGCCACTGGTATTTGGCCATGGTGCGCCACTAATGCTCAATATGGTGCGCCACTACTATGAATATTAGGAATTATTATTTTTTGCTTTTCTGGTATTTGCACAGGTTACAAAATACGTTACAGCGCAGAATATAAACATCACACAATAGAATTCATCATATTAGTCTCCAAAATCGAAATAGCGAACAAAGTTCAAACATTAGCCAAGTTTAGGTCTCGGGAGATTAGCAAAGTTCATCGTATTAGCCGAGTTTATCGTCAAATTACAAAGTCGATATCGATCATCTAAACTACCATCACATAGAAGAGAGTTGCGGTCACGATGTGCGTCATCGCGATGAAAATGGTCTTCATCCGGTTCTTCCTCCGCTCCCTCCTCTCTCCCGCTAGATAGCGCGCGTATCTAGCTTCCGCCTCCGCCCTAGTGGTGTACCCTTTGTAACTGTTACCACTGAAATGGTGAACCTGTCTTCGACACTCCTCCAAGTCATCGCAGACTCCGGGAACCTTACCCTTGTACACGACATACGACGGCATCTCTATGCACTAGACAAACAAAACGTTAGTAGCAATTCACAGATAATATATAAGCAATATATAAGTATGCAACAAAAGGATCAGAAGAGAAAAGCAACACATTAATAGCAGGATTCATGGTCCTACTAATAAATAGTATCGATTACATATAAGTTGAACGACTGTCCAAACTAAAGAGACATACAAGTTCATTAAAGTTTAATTACAACATGAGCTAAACTCTTCTTCCAGAACTACATAGCATCAATACTTTTGACTCGGCTCAGGGACCGGAGCGGGGATGAAGCCGCCATCTTTCGTGATGGTCATGAATGTGCGGTCGTTGTCAGCCTGCATTTGTAGCGTTGTTTCTATTTCACTGTTGGATGGTTGATATTTTAGGTAGAACTGTCCCGAGGTACAAAGGACATCTTGATAGATGATTTCCGCAATATCCGACTGGATGCAAAAAATTCTTGTCTGATGTCCGCATCTTGGATTTCCGACAAGCGTGCGGCCCAATCTTTGAGATTACTTGGTAGCATAAGGTGATGAAGGTCCCGTACGATCGCCCGCATGTGATGGAGGGCGTAGTAGGCATCCTTCTGACTGCCCAGGCGGCTGCTTGACGCAGGGGAACGTCGTTACGCGGGTGAACACGTGCTTGCCGTACCAACAAATTGTCCTTCTGAAGGTGCCTCCAGATTTGGCATAGTCGGGGAGAGCATCATCAAGAACTTTCTTGATATTTGTGTAGTCTTTCTTCGACTGGCGGTCTGATTCGAAATACGTGGGCATGGAATATTTCGGGCTTAAGAGGATGAGTGTGCAATGTGTGTCACTACACAAAACACGAAATGTTAGAAAAAAAAGAATGATCGAAATCTAAGAAATCATATGTTACGGGGCGGTGAGGGGATGACTTACTCGGGAAAGTAAGCCACGAGGAAGTTATCCTTATCTGGGTTCGCCAGAATGACGCCTTTGAGGTATGAACTCGCGACTTGCTGGTCCCCGGCACTGCCCAAGATCTTGGCACGCATGTAGAAGGGGTCGACTATCACGATGTCCGAGGTCTTGTCCCTAATGATCCGCATCTCCATACTGAGCGAAAATAGTCAAACGAAGGTGTAGTGCAGCGGATAAAGGTTAGCGAAGATGTCATCAAATCGCAGGACGATCATACGCCTGACGGTGCTATCGACAAAGCCCTTGCCCTCTGGCACCTTGGCCACGAAAACCGGGTATGCCACATCATTCTCGGTGAGACGCCGCTTCTCCATACTAAGAACACCTTCATGCAGACTTCGCATAGCACCGTTTGCAGCATTGAGCAGATTAGTCGGTAGCATCGGCCTACCCGCCACATGCACTCTCCTCAAGATATCCTTAGGTATTGGTGGCCCGTCCTAAGCACGGATCGTACTCGGTGCCGGCTGGCTTGCACCCTTGTTATTTTTTCTTTTCCGTGCCTTCTGCTTCTTCTGCTGTCATGGGATCGAGTTCTGCTCAGAGACCACCTTCTTGAGTGTGTTGGGGCTGATAATATTTCGCACCTCGGTTCTTTGAGTCTTGGTGAAGGCAGCAGCTGGAGGCGTCTCCTAAGAACTGAACAGACGACGCTTGTTGCAATTGGGTTTCTCCGCGGTACCAGCTAGATCCCGATCGTCTATTGCAGGGTTGGGTTCTTGAGAAAGAGGCCCCAAGAATTCGTCACCGTACCCATCTTCGTTGATGTACTTATCGATGTTGGAAAATGTACCGTCCTCTTCGTCCGGATCCTGTGCCATATGCATGTTCGGATCAGCTGATGGCGGTAGCGTTGCGGCAGTCTTGCCATGGCTTGGCACCGGCACGACTAGCGGTGTTGTCTATGGGGTGGTGTCCCCCGCCCCCAAACGAATCTGGCTCTTCGGCCAAAGCATGGACCAGTTTAAGCAGGCGCTAAGGGTCATCACAGCATCTTCATCGGCCATAGGGGGTCGATACGGAGGTAACAAGTCATCGCAGCCCCGCAGCACCCGAACCAGTTGAACCCTATACACGGTGGGTGGCATCGGATTACCATGGAACACGCGGTTGCCTGGTTCAATGATTTTGGCCTTGGCGACATCCATCAACTCTCCGTCCACGAAGTGCAGGAGAGTGCATGGAACGTTGGCGACGCCCTGCGAAAACATGTAGGGCGTCATGGATGCCCAGTCAAAGGAAAGGAGATGAAGTAGTCATCGGCCGAGGCTTAGTTACCGTGATGGCGTCGAGCTCGGATAATGTCGAGGCACCGCCAATGGAGGGCGTGCAAGTGATGGAGGGGCCGCTTGCTGCCGAGGTGCCGGTCAGCGTATTCTTCCCACACTCGGGTGCATTAAGGTCCAATACCGGCGCCGACGTCGGAGACACCAATGCCGCCTCTGCTGGAGACACCAATGCCGCCTCTGCCGGAGACACCAATGCCACCTCCGCTAGAGACACCATTGCCGGCGCGTTGTGCGAGTTACTTCCCGTGAAGCTGGGAATCAGGGGCGGCCCCTGTTGGCCGCCCGCAATCCACCTCCGCAGCCCCTCAAGCAAGGAAGGCATAATGGCGGTGATCGTCGCTCCCAGTTGTTCTCGCACTTGCTCTTCGACTATCTCGGGAATCCGCGCCACTTGTGCCTTGAGTTATTTGACCTTGTGCTCCTGGCTTTCTGAGCTGGTCTTTCTCTCCTTTCGCCCAACCTTATAGTATTCCGACCATTTCGTGGACAAGCCTTCGCCGGCCACATGACCAGCTGACGACGGTTACTGGACTTATCCTTTTGTTTCAGAGCGTTCAACGTCCTATTTAAAGAGGTGTCCCAAGGGGCAGCAGGCGAGGAGCTCTGAGACCCCGCGCTACTGCTTTCAGTTTCCTGCGGAAGGAACGTGAACCATTTAGAAATTTGGCTTCATTAATTAGAATGCAACCATATGGAGGTAATTATGCGGGGGTGTATTCCTTACCAGAACATGCTCAAGCTCCTTCACCTTCGGATCCGTGGTAAGCTCCCCTGTTACCGGGTCCACCTTGTACCGGGCCCTGACATAGTTCCTGGTCTGCTTTTCATGGTATTTATTGAAGATGGACGGTAGGCCTTGCGCGGCACGCTCCGCGTCCTCCTTGTCCCATTTAGATTCTGCCACTCTGTAACCACCGAGACCGAGTTTGTGGACCCCTAAGTTCAAGTCCCGCATATCTTTCCCCCACTGACTTGATTCTGCGAATGTGTTGCTCTCGCACTTGATCTTAAACTCCAGGTAGTCCTCTTCGTTGATCGAAGGATTTGTCACCTTGATCTTCTCATAACTATCACCACTTAGAATCCTTCTCTTCACCATGGCTCTCCAAGTAGCCAGGGTCGTGCTCATCTTCATGAGGGTGGCACTGTTCACTTTATTCCCTGAGAGGCGTGTGTTTGCGAAGTCACCGGGGAACTTGTATCGTTCGTGCATCTTCGTGAAGAGGAGGTTGCGCAAATTCCCTCGGTCAGGATGCCTTAGGTTCTCGGTGTTGATCGAGACGGTGCTCCGGAGAATACACCCGAGTTGTCCCGCGTACCTACAGACTAATTCTTTGGGCGCCATTGGATGCCCACTGGAGGACACTTTAGTAAATTCCTCCTTGACGGTGCCGAGCACGTTTGGGCGCCGGTCCTTCTGTTGCATCTTCGGTTGGCTGCCATCTGTGCATTCGCTGCCATCATTAGTGGTGGCATCCCCGGCGGCACCATCAGTGGTGTCATCCCCGACGCCACTAGGGGTTGTGTAGTCGGGATCGATGTCTTCCGTGACGTCCTCATAGCGGTGAGGTTCTTCCTCCATCAACTGGGACAGCTCGCAGAATGGCTTGCCCGAGCTGCTCGCCGCATCGTTGTTGGCCATGTTCACTCTAAATAGGAAAAAAGGCTACTCTAGAGTTATTGGATGAGATCAGGGTAGTATCTATTCTTCTCAGATTTAGAGGAAAACTGAGAATAAAACATTGTCTCTCAATGTTGATTAATTTTTGTTTCGGTTGAGAATCGGGCACCTTCTAGGTCGAGAAAATTGGGCATGACCTTTGCTAATTTTCTTGACCTAGGAGTGCCCCATTCTCAACCGAAACGGAAATTAATCAACATTTCAGGAGAAAGGGGTAACTATTTGTCCTGGCGTCAGATGTTCTGGAAAGGGACGTGGTATCTAATCTTCTAGGTTTAAGTACGACATATGCATAGACGTTACCAACAGCGCTACTAACCATTATTATTTGCGACATCTTGTCTTGCAAGAGGCTCTTCATGGTAGCCTTTACAAATTTAGGTGCATGTGGCCATGGAAAAGTAGGCACAAAACGATGAGAGAAATTCAAACCCGATAGGCGAATTGTTCTGCGGAATGGAAGTGGCAATGACATGTAGTTTTCATCGTCCAAAAGAAAAGGCAGCTACTAGTTGGTACTTGGGACAAGGACATAAAGCGCTTAAACGACAACGATAACACAAAGCATATACATACTCATGTGAACTCCAAATGAAAATTTATAGTAGAATGCAAGCAATGTACATACTCATGTGGTTCGGGTTTTTTTCTTACCCCAACTCGCACAATATGCAGAAGTTTCTAGGACTGAACTACAGAAATTATTTCTAGGACTGAATTAAAGAGGTTAACAAGGCAAGTATCTGCAAGATAGAAGCATTATTTGAACTCACATTATCCCTGTACATATACAATAACATGTGCCTACATCATAGAAGCATTATTTGAACTCACATTATCCATGCATGCTATACCCAAGAAACATATAGAAACAGGCTTTGAAAATACATTATCTGAATGTGCACATCCACTTTATAGACATTACATTATCTGAATGTGCACATCCACTTTATAGACATTCTTTCACTTTATTATAGGCATCCCTCCATTGGACATTCTTTCACTTTAATTAAGTTTTTGATGGTCTCATGAGTATTTCAGTACTCAAAGTCTCAGAGAATAACCATGATCAATGTGGAAACTGAGACTTTCCTTGTATTAAAAAACAAATCTTTGACCATGTATATATAGTAGTTAAGCCTTAACAACCTTGTCACGTCCCTAGGGAGTAGGAGTGGAAGGTGGTGTTGGGTAACGCAGCAGAAAACAAAAAAATTCCGACCTACGCACCAGCCCAGGACCACTATGAAGACTGCATACAAGGTTTGATCATTTTCATTACCGACTCGTCGCGCAGCGGAAGTAGAGTCGATGACGAACGGCGGTGCAGATCCCCGTAGCTAGGATTTTACAACCTCCCAACCACGAGGATGTATACCCTCATCTGCCCCGCAGATAGCCCTCCGGGAGGCGGTCGGATAGTCCCCCGGAAGGTGTCGCGGACAGCCCTTCGGGAGGACCTCCGAAACTTGGACTGTCACTCGGACAGCCCTTCGGGAGGACCTCCAAAACTCGGACGGTCACACGGACAGCCCTTCGGGAGGCACTCTCGAAATAAGACCGAAACTACGATCTCTCTACAGAGTTGCACACATACGGTGTCATCTATCCGGCAAGGCTTCACCGTCCAGAACTAGTTCCCACCGGAACCCAGACAGCCTTTCGGCTCTACGAAACTCTTTTCGTGGGAGGGAGAGAAGAAGCCAGATAATGCATGGCATGTGTATGAGAGTTGGAGTGGTGATGGAGAGCTCCTCTCCACCTCCTTTTATAGGTGAAGGAGGGGGTGGTGGTAGCTGAAATTTAAGCCACATGACAAGCACCCACAAAACAAGGAAGCATGTTCCCACCAAACATGGAGAAAACATGCTCCCTTGTCCATGGTGTTCCCCCATGGGGCCCCACCTTCCTCCCAACACTCTCCACCATTTGTGGAGGCTGCCCCCACCATGGGGGGTCCCCAAACACCTTTTGTCCAGCCACAAGGGGCTGCCCCCAAAAAGGGAGGCACCCCAAAACAGCCCACGAAACGTGGGATCTTGTCCCCTCACGTTGGGACAAGATGTTTTCCACGACTATTACTTCTGAAAAAATCTGGAAGGTCCCAGAACATTTCTGGCACCCTCTAAATTTATCTGGACATGCTCCAGAACATTTCCGGTATGGTGGTTTAATTTAAAACCATCTTCGTTTACCAGGTAAACAATTCCGACAGCTCCGAAAACCTTTTTCGGTTTATTCTCCGGAAAAATTCCAGAAATTACCAGACCACTCTGGCAACCTCCAAAACATTCCCGGTGCTTGCCGAAACCTTTTTGGATCAATGGTTTTATCCAAAACAACTTTTCGGTTTTACCGAAACTTTTTTGGTATTCTCTCCGGAACCTTTCTGTTGTCTCCGAAACTTTTCCAGTGACTTTCTCTCGGACTCCTTGTCTAGTATTTAGAAGTTAGATGACCCTTAAATGTGTGACCCTATAGGTTCGGTGAAGTATAGACATGACCCAGAACCCCTTCCGATCAATGATCAACATCGGAGCCATGGATACCCATATTGACCCCTATACCCACACGAATGAATATTCGAGTGAACCTCCAGTTGCCGTGTGCTATTCCTGTTGCTTCACGGTATGTTACAAATACCCAAGGTGAGACATGTTGGCATTCCCGTGGATCAACAACTTGTCCACTATGCTAGTTACCTCATTACCAGTATTGTTCTCTTTTCTCGTTCTCGTGTTCCGGCATCCCCGTGATCAAATCACAAAGTGTCTGGCCAGACGATGATGGATACCGTAACACCGAGAGGGCCTAGCGATACCTCTCCATCGTCGGAGGAGCAAATCCCAATCTTGAGCTATCAAGTTACTTGACATACTTTTCCATGAACCCGTAAGCCGCTGTAATAGCCACCCATTTACGGATGACGTTTAACAAACCCCAAAGTTCATGAAGCAAGCATGAAGAAACTGGATACTCTCATGGTCTAAGGAATTATGCAAACATTAACTTCTCTGTGTTATTAACCATTAACTTATGATGAATGTATCTCATAGCATAACATCAATTCGGGTTGATTCACCACAAATGTTCTTCTAACATTGTGCCCTCAAAATTGCCGGCATAGCCATGCCCATGATCAGGAAAACAGGATCATCATGCAATACTTGAGCCAGTCTTAGAGGCCAGACTAGGAATACATTTTACCGTTTATTATTCCACATGTGCATATGAGTCTTCCTTCAAGCCTCGTGGTTATTGTAGACTCGAGAACTATAGCAGTTATAGCATGGAACATAAACCTAATTATGAACAGGGAGATGATCAATAACATTTATTATTGCCTCTAGGGCATATCTCCTACAGACTCCCACTTGCACTAGAGTCAATAATCTAGTCAATGCTAATGCACTTCACACCTATGGCATACTGGTGTAAAATATGCTTCGCTTGTGGTATAGCCTCATGTTCAACGGATCTGACAACTTCAGCTCCGTGTGTAACTTTGCATATCCTTGCGTTTTCATGCTTCCACAAAATTCATATTTTGTGTGGACTTGGCTTTGCATATGTGTGAATCATTGCTCAAAACCTGATTCCTCATACTGAGCTATGGAGCAACTATCTGAAATAGTGTCCCATAGATCAAAGCCATCTTGGAACCATACTAAGTTCATGAATGAACTATATTATTCAACAACTTCTTTGTGGCTTCTAAAGCGTCAACTTACTAAGCCTTTTTTATAGAATTCGCCACAGTATCTTGTTTGGAACAATTTCCAACTACCGTGCCACCATATTGTGTATCACACAAAACCCTCAATTAAATCGAAAATCGTATGGAGAAATGGTGAAGACTGTATCGATGTAACATATTACAACGAACTCTTCATGATTTCTACTTGCGAGAAAAACAGTTCATCAGTACTACCTTAGTACTTAATGACATCTTTCACTGTTGTCCCATGATCAGTACTTTGATCACTTTGGTATCTATACTTGCAACAACTTTGGAGTATTGGACATATCTGGTTGTTTTACATACCATGGAATACATGATTAATCCAAACACAAGAGTGTGTGGAATCTCCATCATGTATTTTACTCATTAGTGTTTTGGGACACCGAGTCTTGCAAAAACTCTTTCCATGTGACTTCGGCAAGAATCACTCCTTGGCGTTTTAAATGCTAAAAAATTTAGCATCTTGTCAATATGTTTTCATAGCTTAGCCCCATTAGGTAAATCTATCTCCATAGATCATCATGCTTAATATTGAGGCTATTTAGCCTAAGCACTTCATCGAAGAACTATTTTCCAATGAAGTTCTAATTCATGTCAAGAAATTTATTTCCAATTAACAATGTGTCAAGTACACAAGGTTTTTAGAAATATTATTATGCTTCCACTTACTTTCTTGAATCACAAGCATCGTCGATACTCATTTGATGAAGTCAAACCCCTTTGACCATTCCATCAAAAACGAAGATTCCAACTCCACTTTGCTCTCTTCTGTCCATTGCTGGAACTCTGAAGTTTGCATACTTACTAGCATCCTCTGGATTGACAAATTACTTCGGACTGTATCACATACAAGTCCTAGGTTTCATTTCCATCAGATGGAAATCCTCTCGTCATCCATGTTTCATATCTCAAGTTTGAAATATGTATTAATTGCTAGTTCAACCCGAACCGACTTTAAGCATCACTACGGTGAATCAACCTCACCATAGTCACCTCCTTGAACTTGTTGTTTCAACAAGTCGAGCTATATGGATAAAACATTTTATCCGTATCAGTTTTAGTTCCATAAAATATTCGTTAGACTCTAAGTCTTCCGAAAGGTGTATCGAGATTTTAATCTTGAATCACTTTTATGGAAACTATCTCGGATTGTATTGGCATTTAGCCAATTCCGGTGTCAGGGCCCATCACCGCTTCCTTGTGTATCGTAGGTATACTGTTGTCTAACAACAATATCTCGTTTGCATACCTGAGAGGTCTGCACGAGCCTTGCCTACGAGGTTCAGCTGCAAGTTCGATCGAAGTCCATACATTTTATTGTAGAGACTTTCGTATCAGTCGTAGTAGGAAACCCTGGAATCACTTCCAAGGTTCCTTTCCTTTGAACTGATGACGAAGATATTGTTTATCTCGTCGAGTTGCAATGTTCTCCCACTCACCCCTTTTGAAAGAAATATTTCCTTCAAAAAGCATACCGTCCTTTGTGGCAAACCTATTTGCCTTAGTATAGTTGAGGGAGGAATACCCATTTTCTTGGGATAACCTACAAAGTAGCACTTGTCTGATTTGGAATAGGTTTGTAACCTTTTACACAAGCCCCATATTCCAAATGTTAAGAAAAGATATAACATGGTTGGGCGTACCATACCATGACGTCATTTCAACAGACCCGATGGAGCTCTTTTCAGTGTAAAAGCCACAGTCTCTAAAGCATCACCTTAAAAGCGATAATGGCAAGTTTATTTATGTCAACTTTGATCTTACCATGTCATAAATGGTTCGACTACATCTTCACAGACTTTCCACTTGCAGTGGTGTTCCGGGAGGTGCAAGTTATGAAACTCTTTTCACAACTCATCAGACATTCGCTAAACTTGTAACTCAAATATTCCTTTTTGCAATCGAAATGTAGAAACATAATTTTCTTGTTACAACAACTTCTACTTCAGTTTTGAAAGTAGACAAATCCACTATTTTCAACAACATTTATCGGACTAGATACATCAAAATGTATGATCACCAATAAGTTCTTTGGTCGTTCCTTATGGCATGTGAACGGTATTTTAGTCACTTCACTTTTCAGAGGAAAGTTGCAAGTGTCAGATGATTCAAAATCAAACGACTTCAAAATCCATATAATTGAATTTTCCGTGCGGGTTTCTCCAATGTGACCAAATGCAGTGCCACACATATGTGGAATTCTTTTAGTCTTGCGACATTTAGCGTCAGTGTTATGGATGTATCATATTACCATCAATATTCACAACATACATCCCATCCTTGATGGAAGCATGGCCCTTCATGTTATTCATAACACCGAACATAAAAAGTTCTCTTATGAACAACCTTCTTGCAAGATACCTTATGCAAAGGGCTAGAGTATATGAAACTCTAAATGAATTATAGAAGTAAATATAGAGGTAATGTATTATTTATCAATATGCATAACATAAATCTCATTCATAATGAAAGTATGGCCCTTATGTTATTCATAACACCGAACATCAAAAGTTGTCTTATGAACAACCTTCTTGCAAGATACCTTATGCAAAGGGCTAGAGTGTGAAACTCTAAAATGAATTATGAAAGTAAATATAGAGGTAATGTATTATTTATCAATATTCATAACATATGTCTCATTCATAATAAAAGTATGGCCCTTATGTTATTCATAACACCGAACATCAAAAATTCTCTTATGAACAACCTTCTTGCAAGATACCTTATGCAAAGGGCTAGAGTGTGAAACTCTAAAATGAATTATGAAATTAAATACATAGGGAATACATCGATGGAAGGCATAGTAACATTTACTACGTTCCCAGCATGTATCTAAACCTCATTCCTGGCTAGTCTTTTAGGCCATAGTAGTTCTTACATCGAGTTGCAACAGAATGCAATCAAGCAGGTATCTTTGTGATTAACTCAAAATACCCAAGAATTAGTGATTAACATGTTTAACCATAATTCCCAAGAACTATATCTTTGACCATCCTTCTATACATCAAAAAACCTATATGACATTCAACATGAGCTGGATATTCCAGTCTTCTTTTCTATTGCCATTATACTTCTAACAGTTTAACTTTCAGTATTTCTCCTACTCACAGAAGAAGCACCCAACTTAAGAGTGGCGATAGCCCCGGACTTCCTAGGCATGAAAGTTTCACTAACACCCTTCGGACACTTCATTTCTCTTTAATTGTTGTTTTATGCACCATCATCATATGACAGTCGTTCTTCTGGATCCCTCTCTTATCAGTCCAATGCATAGTAAACTCCTTTACTAATAGTTTGCAAACAAACATTGCTTTGGATATCTCATATCTTTTAGCCTTTGTGTGTCTCTAAAAATGATTTTCAGATTCCATGAATATCACATAACTATCCAAACTTTTGAAGTTCAGATCTCATGGAAGCAAACGTATTGCATTTGACTGAAATAGAATTCTAGCTTTTTGGATCGAAGGACGAGAGTCACATGATCCATAGCATTAGCGGGAGAATACCGAAAGCATGCGATAGGACAAAGTCCTTCTCAGCACACTTGAGGACAATCCTCACATTACGTTACCAACCGTAAAGTTTCAACCACATATTAAACAGCTTATTCAATTTTAACAGGGAAGGTGGAAACGCGAGCCATTTATTCTACAACTATTATGTAAACCATACTTTGACAGTGTTCAAAACTAATTGCACTGAGAAATAAACAAGTTAATTCTATAGTGCACTCCCACTCAAACCAATATCTCTCATAATTGATATTGAGTGATACAAGATCCAGACTTCAATTCATCGCCATAGAATCATCATCTCATGACGGGAATTTTAATCGGTAGGCCAACTTGCCGATCACATCTCCATGTGTCTCTTGTTCATCTTTCGATGCGTGTGTTCCGAGCTCATGACTTTCATGCCTGAACGTCAAGACAACCAAGTGATCTCGCTGTGAGGTCTTTACTCACCTGCCTCACACATCCCTAATCATTCGTACCCATGCATCCATGGCGCACCCCGAAAAGTTAGGTGCCGTGACGGTGCCACACTTGGGAGAATACTATCTACTTGATATTTTTGTGAGAGATCAACCTAATAAAAGCGACTACCGCGCAATCAAGAAGGGTGCAACATAAGGGATAAACATCTCAGGCAATTCATAATAGCATGATATGGTATAGGCCTTTCCGACGGGGAAGTCTTGTATTTCTTCGTCTTTGGCATTCGCGTCGGTGTTTACCTTTGCAAAGATTGCCACCACCTTGTTGATGCACCCGATAATATTGCTATCTCTATAGCAAAAAAAAAGTGCATTACATAAGGTTGACACGCAGGTCATTAAAGTGCAATCATATGGCTCCAGCCATCATGCCGAATCATGACACGCAGGTCATGTTAATCAAATTACATCATATAGTCATCTCATGCATAATCGAATTAATATGAGACTTGCTATACCACATCATCTGCACATGCAAACCATCCTGCAAAACCAAGTTAGATGCCTCTAATCGGTTCATGCAAAAACTTGTTTTACGTGGCTTCTAAGGTTTCGAAACAAACCGAAGCTACCAACGTTCATCATCAAGCATGATAATCCAAGTTGCTAGATTAACTTTCCAGGGTGTATGAAACACGAGATAATAAAATCTCGTGCCCCATACTAAACTTTGTCATACGCGTGACCCCTGTGCAGATCATATCTGCATTGCCCTTTCGTCTGCAAAACATCCATCTTTCTTATCTATGGTGGAACCCAAAGAAATGTTAGCACTTCGTTGATCTGTCAATCAGCATACTCAGGAGCAGCATGAAAGGAACGCGGATTGCCAGAACTTTGTGAGATTCCACCATGCCATTAAGATCAGGACTACAAAAGTTTCAGGGAAGCAACAAGAACATCGGGTAACAGATTTCATCTGCTACCCGCACAAATAATTTTCAGCAACAGATCTCATCTACTACCTAATTATATTGTGCAACACCCATACATCTCTATGTATTCTAGATCGCAACCTACATCTACGCATAGCACGGCTCTTGATGCCACAGTTGGGTAACACAGCAGAAAACAAAAAAATTCCGACCTACGCACCAGCACAGGACCACTATGGAGACTGCATACAAGGTTTGATCATTTTCGTTACTGACTCGTAGCACGGCGGAAGTAGAGTCGATGACGAACGGCGGTGCAGATCCCCACAGCTAGGATTTTTCAACCTCCCAAACGGGAGGATGTATACCATCATCTACCCTACGGCTAGCCCTCCGGGAGGCGGTCGGACAGTCCCCCGGAAGGTGTCGCGGACAGCCCTTCGGGAGGACCTCCGAAACTTGGACCGTCACTCGAACAGCCCTTCGGGAGGACCTCCAAAACTCGGACGGTCACACGGACAGCCCTTCGGGAGGCACTCTCGAACTAAGACCGAAACTACGATCTCTCTACAGAGTTGCACACATATGGTGTCATCTATCCGGAAAGGCTTCACCATCCAGAACTAGTTCCCACCGGAACCCAGACAACCTTTCGGCTCTATGAAACTCTTTTCGTGGGAGGGGGAGAAGAAGCCAGATAATGCATGGCATGTGTATGAGAGTTGGAGTGGTGATGGAGAGCTCCTCTCCACCTCCTTTTATAGGTGAAGGAGGGGGTGGTGGTGGCTGAAATTTAAGCCACATGACAAGCACCCACAAAACAAGGAAGCATGTTCCCACCAAACATGGAGAAAACATGTTCCCTTGTCCATGGTGTTCCCCCATGGGGCCCCACCTTCCTCCCAACACTCTCCACCATTTGTGGAGGCTGCCCCCACCATGGGGGGGCTCACAACACCTTTTGTCCAGCCACTAGGGGCTGCCCCCAAAAAGGGAGGCACCCCAAAACAGCCCCACGAAACGTGGGATCTTGTCCCCTCACGCTGGGACAAGATGTTTTCCGCGACTATTACTTCTGAAAAAATCTGGAAGGTCCCAGAACATTTCCGGCACCCTCTAAAATTATCTAGACACGCTCCAGAACATTTCCAGTATGGTGGTTTAATTTAAAACCATCTTCATTTACCCGGTAAACAATTCCGACAGCTCTGAAAACCCGACTAGGCGCTTATCGTAGGGGGGAGGGAGCAGGTAGGTAGGCGGCGAGGCGGGCTCCGGTGGTAGGCGGCGGGGGATCCGGCGACGGAGACGCAGTCGATGGCGACGAGGGCGGGGGTGGGAGGCGCCGGCGGAGCGGGGGTGGGAGCGCCGGTTGTGAAAACAGTGATAGGAAGGGGAGGAAGGGAGGGAGGGAAAAGGCCGTAGTGGGGGGAGGATTAGCAATGGCGCACCTTTCAGGGGTGCGCCATGAAAACAGTGATAGCAATGGCGCACCTCCTCCTGGTGTGCCATTACTAACATTTTTTTATTGGTATATCAATGGCGCACCTTTTAGGGGTGCGCCATAGAAACAGTGATAGCAGTGGCGCACCTTCTCCTGGTGCGCCATTACTAACTTTTTTTATTTTTTTGGATTTTAGTTTGCATGTAATAGTTTGGAATTATATGACATGGTATGATACAAAGTGTGTATGTTGGTGGTTGTTGTGTAGTTGGTTCACTATGATACAAAGTTATCTATTGCGTAGGAACCACATGTAGAATCCTTATGGTCAGGTGCTACTTAGTTAAAAAGAGTAGGGTTTTTTGCACACATGCAAAAGCATTGTGATTCGATCTTCGCTATATTTTCACAATCTTCTTGCCCTTCTTTCTCGCGGTTGAAGAATTTAGCCCTGGAACCCCTTGAGTTCTTCTCTTGAACGGACGTCCTTTAGGTAGGGTGGTCCTGCTTCTTCTTGTGGTGTACGGTACTTCATCATCGTCGTCATCTTCCACCTTCGGGTCGCCGTACTTGTAGAAGTCTTGCTCATTGGCGACTCCATCCATTCCGATGATGTTCCTTTTGCCTCTCCTCATGACAACACGACTGGGCTTTGACAGGTCGGTGATGAAGAAGCATTGGTCCACTTGGCAAGCCAGTACCCATGGCTCATTTTTCGCGGTGACGTTCGCGCCCGCGGTCTTGGATTTGGCTTCGGGTATAACCATGGTGGTGAAATGCCGATCTTCTTTTAGGACGCTCTTGGCCCATCTGACACGGAACAGCGGGACCTTCTCTCCAGCGTAGCTCAGCTCCCAGATCTCCTCGATCCTTCCGTAGTATCTGTCCTTGTCGTTACCGGGGTAGGATTCCATCGTTACCCCGGAGTTCTGATAATCGCTCTTCATGTCCTTTTCCTCTGTGTAGAATGTGTAGCCGTTGATATCGTACGCCTCATAGGTCATCAGGTTATGCTCGGCGCCCTGTGACAAGGCGAATATGTGTTTTCCTTCCGCGGAAGAATCCTCATGTAAAGGGTACGATAGAAGCCTGTCCTTGAACCAACGCGTGAAACATGAGTTGTGCTCTTTGATTATATCTCCGTCCGTCCTCTGTTGGCCTTGGTCATTGTACGTCTTCTCAATAAAGGTTTTGTGCTCTACGACCCAAGGATTGACCACGTCTATGTGTTGTAGCGCGACTAGGTTTGCTCTTTCAAAGTCGGCGAGTCGACCCTTGACGTCGACATGCATTTCGCGGCGACCCTCGCGGTGACCCCATCCAGCGAGCCTGCCGAGGTGCCTGTTGATGGGCAGACCAATGGGGTTCTCGATGCCTAGATAATTCGTGTAGAAGGAGATGCACTCTTCGGTCAGAAAGCCCTTGGCTATGCTTCCATCTGGACGTGCCCTGTTGCGAACGTATCCTTTGATGACACCATTCATCCTTTCGAATGGCATCATGTTGTGTAGGAACGTCGGCCCGAGTTGGATGATATCCTACACGATATGGACCAGCAGATGCACCATAACGTCGAAGAATGCAGGCGGGAAGTACATCTCAAGCTCACATAGTATCACCACGATCTCTTCCTGTAGCCTTTTGAGTTGCTTCACGTCAACCGACTTCCGAGAGATGATGTCAAAAAAGTTGCATAGGCCAAATAGCGTTTCACAGACGTGCACGTCCATGATCCCACAGATTGCAACTGAAAGTATCTGCGTCATCAACACGTGACAATCGTGAGACTTCATCCCGCTGAACTTCTGCTTCGCTGAGTCTAGGTATCTGCTTATCTTCCCCGCGTAACCGTAAGGAAGTTTTACTCCTACGAGGCAGGTGAAAAACTGGTCGATCTCCTTCTGACTTAGAGTGAAGCACGTGGGAGGGCATTCATATTCGATCTTCTTGGCCTTTTTGCCTTTGTTGCGACAACTTTTCGTGTCCTTTGCCTCATCATCATCATCATCATCATTAGGGCGTTTTGCGTGAAGCTCCTCCCTGATGCCCATTGATTGCAAGTCTGCCCTTGCTTTCAGCCCATCTTTGGACCTCTCTGGCATGTTGAGTAGGGTACCAAGCAGACTCTCACACACGTTCTTCGTGATATGCCTGACATCAAGGCTGTGAGGCACACGGAGGATCTTCCAGTACGGCAAGTCCCAGAAAACATACCTCGTTTTCCATACCTTCAGTAGCGGCTCTGGCGCCTTTCGCTTCTTTCCCGGCGGTGGACACTCTTTCCAATTTTTCAACAGCTCGTCTATTTCCTCGCTGCTCCTCGTACGTGGGGGTCTTCGGGGTTCGGTTTCACCATCGAACAGATCCTTGTGTTTTCTCCATGCATCATCGTCGCGAAGCCACCTTCGATGTCCCACTAACACGGTTTTCGAAGACCCGGGATCTCTATATAGCTGGCAATACGTTGTGTCATCCATGCACCTGACGCATGCACTAAATCCGTGGACCACCTGCCTCGTGACATATCCGTAACCAAGAAAGTCGTGCACCGTCGTGAGGAGTGCGGCTCTCATAGGGAAATATTGTTTCGCTGCGGTGTCCCACGTATTGGTTGGCGTTTTCCACAACGTGTCTAGCTCCTCTTTCAGCAGCCCCAAATATATATTGATGTCGTTCCCTGGTTGTTTCGGCCCTTCAATTAGCATACTCATGTGAATGTACTTCCTCTTCATGCACATCCAGGGGGGAAGGTTGTACATTCACACAAACATAGGCCAGGTGCTATGTGTGCTTCTCTAGCTGCCAAACAGATTGACTCCATCGGTGCTCGCAGCCAGCATGATGTTCCTTGGATCGTCCCCAAATTCTGGGTGTTCGAAGTTCAATGGTTGCCACTGGCTCGCATCCTTAGGGTGACTCGGCATCTTGTCTTTTTTATTTATCTCTGGATCATTTCCGTCATCTTGTCGCTTCTTCTCCTCCCTATCCGCGTGCCAACGTAGGAGCTTTGCTAGCTTAGGGTCCGCGAAATACCGCTGCAGACGAGGAGTGATCGGAAAGTACCACACCACTTTTCGAGGAGCTTTCTTCCTCTTCTTGTATCGAGTGACACCGCACACCGGACATATGGTAGACTCCGCGTGCTCGTCCCGATAAATGATGCAATCGTTCATATACACATGGTATTTCACTTGCGGTAAGTCCAGAGGACACACGATTTTCCTCGCCTCCTCCAAACTGGTCGGGCCCTTGTTCCCCTTGGGAAGACGTTCGTGCCAGAATGACATGTTCTCGTCGAAGCATGCGTCGGTCATTTTGTGTTTTACCTTCATCTCCAAAGCCATGAGCATTACTTTCAGGTGGGTATCCTTGGGCCTGCATCCTTCATACAATGGAGTAATCGCGTCTATCTCCAGTTGATCCAGCTTGGCTTTCTCTCGGGCGACAGCTCTTGCGTTACCCGTCTGCTTGAGAAGCAGCTCTTGAATATGAGGGTCCTGCACCCAGCCCATCGATGGTCCATCGTCGTCTGCTCTGGCATCTTCATCTTCATGATCATGCCCTTCGTATTGATCTTCCTCATCATCATGTCCGGCATCTTCTACATGATGACTATGTCCTGCATCTATTTTGTGATCATGTCCTGGAGATTCTTTGTATTCTCGCCCGCCCTCGCCGCTATTGTCTTGCTGCCCTTCCTTATTTCTTGCCCGGCCCCCATGGATGACTTCATAATCATCTTCATCACCTTGCCACCGATAGCCATCCATGAAACCACGCACGAGCAGGTGGTCCCGCACCTGTCTGGAATCCGGGTCCATAAGGCTCTTCATCTTGCATCTTCGACACGGACATATTATCTCCGTCTCGTTCTTTTGAAGCATCTCGGCCTTCGCAGAGCTCAAAAACCTATTCACGATGCCTTCGGTCATCGTGCGGACCATGGTCGCCTGCGGGGTAGAGCAAAATGATATTTTAGAACCAAAAAAATTGGCATGACTTTTCCTAAAAATAGGACCAAAAAGAATGCATAGTGCCAAATTCTCGCCGAAACGAAAATGAGTCAACATTCCAGCAAAATATTGAACATTTACGGGAGGGTCATCACCACAAACAATGGTGGACCACAAACATACGTAGATCTAGGCCATAAAAAGTGTGTACTTTGGAGGGAGAAAAAAGTAGATCTAGAACATAAAGAAAGCTTTCCCCTTACTTACCTATCAAAAACAGGAAATTTAACCACTTAATTTGGGTGAATCTATGGTGCAAATGAGGTGAGGAGGAGGAGGCAGCCGAGACCAAGCTTGATAGCTAGAGGTGGAGAGAATGAAGTGGGGAAAGTGAGTGTGGTAGGTGGCTGTAAAAAATTAAATATCTAGCTGCTCTCAGGTTACCAATGGCGCACCTCCTAAGAATGCGCCATTGGTAACCAGGGTTACTAATGGCGCACCTGGTGCATGGTGCGCCATTACTAGTTTAAAAAAAATTGAAAAAAATTGTTAGTAGTGGCGCACCGTATGTGTGGTGCGCCATTAATAGTTAAAACTAGTAATGGCGCACTTCCACCTGGTGCGCCACTGCTAACTCTAGGGAGGGGTGTGGGGCTAGGACACAACTAGTAATGGCGCACCACACACCAGGTGCGCCATTAGTAATATGGCCATTAATGGCGCACTAGTATCTGGTGCACCACTGCTATATAGCAGTGGCACACCACATACATAGTGCGCCAGTAATGTCTATATTAGCTATAGCCCTTTTCCTAGTAGTTCTACTTAGTGATAAAGCAAACAAGCACACACGAGAATATTCACCCCATGTAATTGATCCCCGACAACGGCGCCAGAAAAAGATCTTGATAACCCACAAGTATAAGGGATCAATTGTAACCTTTTTTCGATAAGTAAGAGTGTCAAACCCAACGAGGAGCTAAAGGTAGAACAAATATCCCCTCAAGTTCTGTCAACCACCAATAAAACTCTACGCACGCTTAACGTTCGCTTTACCTAGAACAAGTATGAAAGTATAAGTACTTTGTAGGTGTAACGGGATAGGTTTGCAAGATAATAAAGAGCACATAAATAAAAACTAGGGGCTGCTAAGATAAAGAAACAACTAAGTTATTTTAACAAGTGTGAAAAGTGGTGGTAGGAGTTGCAGAATTGTCCCTAGGCAATCGATAACTAGACCGGTCATCATTATTGCAATTTTATATGAGGGAGAGGCATAAGCTAACGTACTTTCTCTACTTGGATCATATGCACTTATGATTGGAACTCTAGCAAGCATCTGCAACTACTAAAGATCATTACGGTAAAACCCAACCATAGCATTATAAGGTATCAAGTCCTTTTTACTCCCATATGCAACAACCCAAATACTCGGGTTTATGCTTCTGTCACTCAAGCAACCCACCATAGGAGAATCATGAACACATTGAAACGCCCTACAACGAGGATCCCTCATGCTTGCGTGACATGGAGAGCACCATAGGACAACAACAATAAAAAAACATGCAACTCAAACTAATCATGATCATCAATCAACCCATAGGACAACAAAAATCTACTCAGACATCATAGGATGAAAACACATCATTGGATAATAATATGAAGCATAAAGCACCATGTTCAAGTAGAGGGTACATCAGGTTGCGGGAGAGTGGACCGTTGTAGATAGATGGGGGAAGGTGATGGAGGTGTTGGTGAAGATGATAGAGTTGTTGGAGTAGATCGTCGTCACGATGATGGCCCCGACGGTGTTCCAACGCCATCGGGAGAGAGGGGAAGAGAGCCCCCCTACTTCTTCTTCTTCCTTGACCTTCCCCCTAGATGGGAGAAGGGTTTCCCCTCTGGTCCATGGCCTCCATACGGCGGAGGGGCGACAGCCCCTCCGAGATTGGATCTCTCTCTCTTTCCTTCTGTTGCGCTCCCAGATTTCGGCCTTTCATCGTTTCTTAAATATCAAGAGATCCGTAACTCCGATTGGGCTGAAAATTTGAGGGCATATTTACCCAAAAATTAGCTTTCTTGTGGAGAAATGACAGCTCCAACCGACCTAAGGACTGGTCACAAGGGCCCAGGGCACGGACAGGGGGGTAGGTCGCGCCTGGCAGGCTTGTGACCTCCTCGGGCATCGTCTCACGTTGATTCTTTTTCCCAAAAATCACATATATTCAAAAAAAATCTCCATAAGTTTTTATTGCATTTGGACTTTGTTTGATATGGATTTTCCGCAAAACAAACAACATGCAACAAACAGGAACTGGCACTAGGCAGTGGATAAATATGTTAGTCCCATAAATAGTATAAAAAGTTGCCAAAAGTATATGAAAGTTGTAGAATATGGGCAAGAAACAATAAAAAATTATATATATGACAAAGACGTATCAGTAATCATACTCTATTGGATATGATGCGATCTATGATGTCTCTTATCAATTTTCCACTGTCGTTTGTTTAAATAGGGCACCATCTAAATTTGTTGAGATGACAACGCATGAATTGTGGTTTGGAAAGAAAACCTAAGTTGTCGTTTCTTAGAGTTTGGGTGCAAAACTTATGTTTGATAAGCTCAAACTCAAAGCGGAAAAGTTCATCTTCATAAGATACCCTAGGACAACAAATGGGTATAACTTCTATCACAGATCCGAAGGCAAGGTGTTTGTTGCCAAGAATGGTTCCTTTCGAGAGAAGGAGGTTCTCTTGAAATAAGTTAGTGCGAGGAAGCTAGAACTTGATTAGGTTATTGGACCTTCACTTGAATTGGAAAGTAGCATAATGAAGAAAGGTGTTCATGTAATGCGTACACCAATGAAAGAAGAAGCTAATGATGATGATCATGAAACTTCGGATCAAGTTACTACCAAACGTCGTAGGTTGATAAGAGGACATACTGCCCTGAGTGGTACAATGATCTTGTATTGGAAGTCATGTTGTTAGACAACGATGATCCTACAAACTATGAGGAAGTGATGATGGGCCCGGATTCCGACAAATGGCTAGAGGCCATGTAATCCGAGATAGGATCCATGTATGATAACCAAGTATGGACTTTGGTAGACTTGTCAAATGACCAGTAGGCCATTGAGGATAAATGGATCTTTAAGAAGACAGGCGCTGGTAGTCATGCCACTATCTCTAAAGCTCGACTTGTTGCAAAGGGGTTTTCTACAACTTCAAGGAGTTGACTATGATGAGACTATCTCATCCGTAGTGATGCCAAATTCTATTGGGATTATGTTAGCAGCTGCTGCATTTTTTATTACGAAATATAGCAGATGGATGTCAAACCAACATTTTCTTAACGGTTTCCATGAGGAAAGGTTGTATGTGATACAACTGAAAGGTTTTTTTGATCCTAGGGATGCTAAAAGGTATGCAAGCTCCAGCGATCCTTCTGGTACAATCATCTCAAAGTTGGAATATACAAAGTTTTTTGGGTTTATACAAAGTTTATGAAGAAACTTTTATTTACAAGAAAGTGAGTGGGAGCACTATAGCATTTCTAATAAGTATATGTGGATCACACATTGTTGATCGGAAATCATGTCGAACTTCTGGAAAGCATAAAGGGTTGTTTGAAAGGAGCTTTTCAAAGGAAGACCTAGGTAAAGTTGCTTACACATTGGGCATCAAGATCTATAGAGATAGATCAAGACACCTAATAAGACTTTCACGGTTCACATGCCTTGACAAGATTTTGAAGGAGTTCAAAATTGATCAGTCAAATAAGGAGTTCTTGCATGAGTTGTAAGGTGTGAAGTTGAGTAAGACTCAAAGCTTGACCACGACAGAAGAAAGAGAAAGGACAAAGGTCGTCCCCTAGCCATATGCTCTATAAAGTATGCTATGACGTGTACCGCACCTGATGTGCACCTTGCCATGTGTCTGTCAAGAGGGTACAAGAGTGATCCAGGAGTGGATCACTAGACATCGGTCAAAATCATCCTTAGCTACCTAAAGAGGACTAAGGAAATATTTCTTAGTTAGGAGGTGATAAAGAGTTCGTCGTCAAGGATGACTGTGAGTCGCAAACTAGATACGTATAGTGGAGCAGTCATTTGGAATAGCTCCAAGTGGATCATGGTAGCACCATCTACAATATGACATATAGATTTGCAAAGTACACACGGATCTGAATGTTCCAGACCCATTGAATAAAACCTCTCTCGCAAGAAAAACATGATCAAACCCCAGAACTCATTGGATGTGAATCACATGGCGATGTGAACTAGATTATTGACTCTAGTGCAAGTGGGAGACTGTTGGAAATATGCCCTAGAGGCAATAATAAATTTTTATTATCGTATTTCCTTGTTTATGGTAAATGTCTATTATCCATGCTAGAATTGTATTGACCAGAAACTCACATAGATGTGTGGATACATAGAGAACACCATGTCCCTAGTGATCCTCTACTAGACTAGCTCGTTGATTAAAGATGGTTAAGGTTTCCTAACCATATACATGAGTGTCATTTGATAACGGGGTCACATCATTAGGATAATGATGTGATGGACAAGACCCAAACCGTAAGCATATCATTTGATCGTATCACTAAGCTTATTGCTACTGCTTTCTTCATGTTAAGTTGTTCCTAAGACCATGAGATCATGCAACTCCCTAACACCGGAGGAATGCCTTTTGTGTATCAAATGTCACTTCATAGCTGGGTGGTCATAAAGGTACTCTACATGTATGTCTGAGGGTGTTCGTTGGGTTGTCATGGATCGAGACTGGATTTTTCTCACTCCGTTTGATGAAGAGGTATCTCTGTGCCCTCTCGGTAATACAACACCACAAGAAGCTTGCAAGGAATGCAACTAAGTATTTATTCACATGATCTTGTATGACAGAACGAGTAAAGAGACTTGTCGGTAACGATATTAAACCAGTTATGGAGATACCAAGGATCGAATCTCGGGAAAGTAACATACCGCTAGACAAAGCGAACTGCATACGAGATTGATTGAATCCTTGGCATCGTGGTTCAGCTGATAAAGATCTTCGTGGAATATGTGAGAACCAATATGGGCATCCAGGTACCGCTAATGGTTATTGACCGGAGAGGTGTCTTGGTCATGTCCACATGATTCTCGAACCCGTAGGGTCCGCACGCTTAACGTTCGATGACGATATAGTATTATTGGGTAATGTATGTTGGGGACCGAATGTTGTTCGGAGTCCCGGATGAGATCCCAGACGTCATGAGGAGCTCTGAAATGGTATGGTGTTAAAGATTTATATACGAGAAGTCATGTTTCGGCTACCAAAATCGTTTCGTTTTTTTGGTATTATACCAGGAAGCTTCTAGAAGGTTTTAGAAACTTCCGAAGGAGTATAGAAGTCCACCGAGGGTTCCACCACGTCCCAAGTGTTTGCATGGGCTGAGGAGAGGTGCCCTGGCCTTATTGGACTAGGCGCACAAGTCCCTCAAGGCCCATGTAGTTGGGAAAGGTGGAAAATCCACCTTTGTATGGAAGGGAAGGAAGAGGACTAAGATTCCACCTCCTCCCCCCTTGGCTGCGCCCTAGGGCTTGTAGGGGTTGTTACCCACACCCTCCATCTATATATAGAGGGGAGAGGCGCCCCAAGAGGACACACCAAGCTCTTGGCGCCCCTCGCTCTCGCCTTGCTCCATTACTCCTCCGTTCGTAGTTCTAGTAGCACTTGGCGAAGCCCTGCTCGCACTGCTACACCACTATCTTCACCATGTCATCGTGTTGGTTGAGAACCATCTACTACTCTGCCCTCGCTCGCTGATCGAGGAGGCGGAGAGGTCATTGAGCCGCACGTGTGCTGAACGCGAAGGTGACGTCCGTTCGACGCTGGATCGGATTGGACCGTGAAGAGTACTGCTACATCAACCGCGTTATATACGCTTCCGCTTAGCGATCTATAAGGATATGTAGATACACCCCCCTGTCATAGCTATGCATCTTCATGGATAGATCTTGCGTGTGCATAGGATTTTTTTTTTGTTTTCCATGCAATGTTCCCCAACAGTTGGGTGAGCCAGTGTGGGCCGGGTCCGACATGACACACGTGCTTGGACGTTCTCATATTCGTGCCATATTTGGGCTAGATATGGGAGGTGTCGGTCAGTCCGAGCATTTGAAGCCCGTTTGAGGAACCCGACTGGGTCATTTTTTCGCGACCGGGTGACCTGTCGGGGCGTTTAAGACAGATTTGAGAGGTCCGATTATAGATGCTCTTATTAATACCTCCACCTAACTCTATGATATGCGAGGCTAAGCCTAAATGAAATTGGTTTAGTTATGAATATTTTTGGGCTTGGAAAGAGTCTTAAGCACAAGAACGGAAGTGTTTGACCCAGCAAGATGCGTGTGAACAAACTCATTTGGGCCAAAATAATGGTTGTATTGACACTACTAAATAAAACTAGTTATTCAGTCTGTTTCAAGCCGAGCTTCACTTAGCTAGCTTTGGTATGTTCATGACTTTTTTTTGATAAAGGGCGATTTTACTATCTTAAAATGTAGCATCAAGCGGATATAGAACATTATGAGTAACATCCGGCCTCCATAACTAAGATGTACAGAGCCAATTCAAAAGTCAAACAAAAACATGAAATAAAACCGACATTTTGACAACAGTAGAGTCCTATAGACCGACACCATGTCTATGTCGAAGGTGGTGGTGGATTGATCCGAAGATTATGCTGCCATCCATGTTGGGAAAAAACCTCCATAGCCACCTGCTCCAACTGCGTACACACCGCCTTGAACAACGGTTGGTGCTCGTGTCGTTGTAGCATAGTCCATGTATCAAGTGACTGCGTACAACGCAAAATAACCTGTAGAGGAGAAATATTTTTTCCATTAAAAATCAAATCATTTCTACATAGCCAGAGCGGCCAAATTAAGGCATACGCTCCCACCCTTATAAGCGTTTTGAACTTATTTAGAATACCGTCCAACCAGTGACCAAAAATATTGGCGACACTTGTGGGCAGATATAAATTGGTCGCTATTTGGATGACTGACCATGTAGAACGTGCAAACTTGCATTGGAAAAAGAGGTGTTTGATTGTCTCGTCATGAGTCAAAAACCACACTTCTTACTCGCTTGCCATCGAACAAGGTTGTCTTTTATTAACACAACTCCCCTACGAAGATACCACATGAAATTTTTCACTTTTAATGGAATCTTGGACTTCCAAATTTTCTTATTATTATTCACTGGTACATCAGAATGCGTGAGCTCATGGTACATAGAGTCAATAGCGAAAGATCCTGATGTAGTAAGGTTCCAGCTAAATACATCCTTGCCTTGTGTCAGGTTAATCGAGTCCAGTCGGGACAAATGATTATGCCATGACAGAAGTCGGGGGCCAATCAAATCCTGCCTAAATGAAATATTCGGTGGGGATGTACTGAGCACTTGCGCAATAGTATCGTTTTTATCGCGAGCAATGTTATATAAGGATGGATATTGTTTTGTGAGACTGGCATTGCCTAGCCAGATGTCTTCCCAGAAACGAATTTGTGATCCGTCCTTTATCGCGAAAGACCCAAAGCGAAAAAGATGTTTTTTACCGCCATTAGGCCAGCCCAAAAGTGAGAGTCACCAGGTTTTCAATATGCCTGAGACAATGCTTTTTGGCCTAGATACTTGTTGCGTAACATGGTTTGTCAAACACCATCCTTAGTAAGAAGTTTGAACAACCATTTACTGAGGAGGGCCTTATTCTTGACTTGCAGGTCATGAATACCAAGGCTACCTTGGTCTTTTGGCCTACAAACCACGCTCCATTTGGCCAACTTGTATTTTTTTCTCCATCTCCTTGTCAAAAGAATCTGGATCTAAAATAGTACAGTCTTTGCAGGACCCCTTTTGGTAGTTGGAAGAAAGAAAGCATATAGAGAACCATATTTTTGAGGACAAAGTTAATCAAAACCAATCGTCCTCCAACTGAGAGCAGTTTGCCTTTCCAATTGCTCAATCGTTTTTCTAGACGCTCCTCTACATGCTTCCACTCCGCAATGGTGAGACGCTGATAATGGATCGGTATTCCCAAATATTTAATTGAGAATTGGCCATGTGCGCAACCAAACAGGTCAGCATAATCGACGGCTGCCTAAACGGCTTCTCCAAAGCAGAAAAGTTTGCTTTTATGAAAGTTAATCTTGAGACCCGATATTTGCTCAAACGCGGAAAGCAAGAGTTTTAGGTTTTGAGCCTTGTCCAGGTCATGTTTCATAAAAAGAATTGTGTCATCGGCATAATGCAAAATGGAGAGGCCGCCATCTACAAGATGTGGCACTACTCCTACTATCCACTCGCCCTGCTTGGCGCGGTCAATCAGAATAGCCACAATTTTAAATAACATTCGGGACATGGAATTACCCTGACATAGTCCTTTTTTTGTCCGAAAATAATGTCCTATATCATCGTTGACTTTGATGGCCACACTACCTCCAGTTACAAAATTTCGGATCCACTCGCACCATTTATCAGAGAAACTTTTCATTCTTAGGGCTTGTTGGAGGAAAGACCATTTGACCTTGTCATAGGCTTTTTCAAAGTCAATTTTGAGTACTACTCTACTCATATTTTTTCGGTGCATCTCATGAACGGTCTCATGCAAGGTTATTACACCATCGAGTATATTTCTTCCTTGCATGAACGCCGTTTGAGATGCTCGAACAACATGGTCGGCTACTGAGTTTAACCTATTTGTAGCCACTTTGGTGAAAATCTTGAAGCTAACATTAAGGAGGCATATGGGCCTGAATTGTTAGATCCGTTCGGCCTTCTTAATCTTCGGCAACAAGACAATCTCACCAAAATTAAGTCTGAATAGGTCTAGTCGGTCGGCATGAAGACAATTGAACAAATCCACAAGGTCAGTCTTGATGATATCCCAGAAATTTTGATAGAATTCTGCTAGGAAACCATCTGGGCCTGGAGCTTCGTTATGTTCCATTTGGAACACCGCCGCTCTCACCTCCTCTTCCAAGGATGGTGACGTTAGGATATCATTTTCTTCTATCGTGACTTGTGGAATATCTTCCGTTCGGGTCTCGTCAAGGGTGAAATTCCCTTCAGCTGGCGGTCTGAATAGAGATTTTTAGTATTTGGTTATATACTTTTTGAGCTCCTCTTGACCTTCGATCCGCCCTTCATCTTGTTGGAGACTGTAAATACACTTTTTTCTGATGTCGCCCATTGCTGACCATGGAAGTATCTTGTATTACTATCTCCCAGCAATATGAAATCAGCCTTGGATCTCTGGTAGTATTTGATCTCCTCTTCTCGCAAAAGACGTGCCACCTTCTCATTAGATTGATTTTTCAACTCAATCTCTTGTTGAGATAAGGTGTGCGTCTCTGCAATTTTGTCGAGGTCATCAATAATGGTACAGAGCCTCTGTTTTTCTTTTTTGTATATTCCGTTAGTGTGTTCCGCCCATCCAATGAGGTGTTTCCTTATGGACCTTATTTTAAAGTTCCATCTCTGAATATGCATACGACCAATGGCGGGCTTCTCCCAAATATTCTTGATTAAGTCTACAAAACCCTACCGATGTAGCCACCCCAATTCAAATTTGAAAGGGCGACCGGCGGTTGGGTTAGTAGAGGTAGAATCCAAAATGATGGGTGCATGATCCAATAACACCTCGATACGCTCTAGGGCTCGCACGGTTACCAAAGGAAATTTTAGTTCCCATTCGGTGTCCATGAGTACCCTATCAAGTTTCTCGTATGTCGGCATAGCTCGGTTATTAGCCCAGATGAACTGCCGCCCCGACATACTGGCCTCACGAAGATCCAAACTCTCTATCACAATATTGAATAAGAAAGGCCAATGAGTGTCGAAGCGGTCATTATTTTTCTCTTCCTGGTACCTAAGGATATTAAAGTCCCCTCCAATAAGCATTGGATATGGGTTATCCTTAGCCAGGTTCACCAATTCACGAAGGAAGGTCTGTTTATGCTCATCTTGGGCAGTCCCATATACTGCTACCAGGCTCCATGTAAAATTATCAGCTATGTTTCGCAAATGAAGTTTGATATGAAATTCACCGGTCGAAAAAGACAAGTCCATGGTAGTGGTTTGTATCCCCAGAAGGATTCCCCCGGACCTTCCACGAGCTGGTAGACTATGCCATGTGTAGTCGAAACCACATGTTAGGTGATCAAGGACATGCGGGCGAAAGTCACATTTTCCGGCCTCAGAAATTGCCACAAAATCCAACCCATGTTCGCGCACACAATCAGCGGAATGTTTATGTTTAGCCAAATCTAATAGACCTCTGCTATTCCAAAACATGCCTCTCATGTGGAAACTCGGGTTGGTGTGAAACATTTTGCCTTCTGAGATGGTTTTTGTTTCTTTTTAGACGAATGCAATTTAGATTTCTGCGAAGACGTTGTGAAGTCACAGAACATGGAACCAGGTCTTGCGTAATCCAAACCAACCTCGGTAACCTCACCACCAAGTGGGAGACAAGCAAACCATCATATTTGGCATCCGTTTCGTCATCCGCCTCAGTTTCGGAATAAGGTTGGACACTATTACACTTTGAAGAAACCTTTAAACTGTCAATCTCCATATGTTTGAGTGTCCTAACCAACATGTTAATTTCATTATCATCCATCCCCCCCCCCCACACACACACATAGAAATACCAATGTTCTGAAGGCTAGAGGAAGTGCGAGTATCCAAAACTGAAAGAAAGGATTTAACAGGCGAGGCACCTAGAGTGGAGTCCAAATTCCTTGAGGCTTGTCGACGCATCGCCTTAGCTAATGAATGTTCATTGGTCGAAAAGGAACCATCGACGGACATGGAGTGGCGGTTACTACGTCAAAGGGGCGAAGGCAAACCTCCGGACATAGTACCCGTCGGTGTCTTCGGTCGAGCTGTTGGCGTTGGTTGATGCGACATCGATGGGCTACGAACTGTCCTGGAGGTCGTCGGTGAAGCGGGACGCGCTGCAGGTCCCACAGGTAGGACCACAACGGGTGACGGGGCCGAGCCACTCGGACGATCCGCTGCTGGACCCAGAGGAACCATAGCAACCGGAGCAGGAGCTGAAGATGCCTCCACTAATTCAACCAAACATTGGGTCAACCAGCATAGGTCGGCAATGTATTTCATCATGTTACACTAGGATAAACACATCCAGATCCTTTCTTGACGCACATTGGCTGAGATACAAGAAACTTTTAGCAACCCCTAGTTAGCAAAATCGGTTTTGTTAACAGTCTGATGTTGAAACTGCACGAAAATGTGGACATGAAATTTCTGCTTCACAGCTGAAATGCAGCCTCGTAAATAGTAAAATAAAAAAGTAAACAATTTCAAAAAAAATCTGATTTTTTTTGGGCAAGAAATATTGTTCAATGTTCTACATACCTGTAAATTTTCTACGAAGAAAACATCCCTAATGCTCTGAAAAAATGATGATAAAGTACTACTTTTAAAGCATTTTGGAGAGCTGGTTTTATTATTTGTGCCAAGACCTACACGAAGATGATTTCATCACGAAATTTCGCACGCATGCAGAGAACTAAACAGTATTTGTTGTAAAAAAATGGTTTGTTCATTTATTTTATCGTTCATAAAGATGCATTCGAGCTCGCGATTAGAAAGACAATTTTGAAAAGGCGACTACTCTACGCAGGTCGACTGGCCCAAATTTGGGTCGGTCGCCTCGTAACCCTTCGATGCGATGCTCCACACCCATCGGATGAGCCAGCTCGGCAGCCCGTGACCTTTCTCTCGTCTTCCTCCTCACTTTGTCTCTCCCACGCTGCTCGCACATGCCCCCGCATGGCTCGCGCTCACCACGCCCATGCCAGCGAGCTCGAAGCACGTCGCCGGTGAAGGACTTCCATCCTCCGCCGTCGCTTGCCCCGAATAGCCGCACTTCTATCCATCGTCGCTGCTCACCTAACTCGCCGCACTATTGGTCCCTCGAGTCGTCGCCATCTCAAAAACTAATCGCCCGCGTAGCAAAAACGTGCCTCCCTCGCCGCACCCCTCTCCCATGGTGGTAGACGTCGCTCCTTCCCGGTGCAACCCCCTGGTTGCATCACCGATGGGGGACATTTCTATGGTTCCAGCAAAACTCGATGTGGGTAGTAGCATCTTGAGACACGAGATGTAGCTCCGCCGTGACGACACTCGGCCGGCTCTCTCTATGGTTCTAGCAAAAGAAATTGTTGGATGCAGCTCCGCCGCGTGCCGTCGGTCGCTATGGTGTTTGTCACCGCATCCCACGACCTCGGGGTTGCCGCATCCGTTGTAGCAAAATGCGCCGCTGGTTGAAGCTTTTTGGGTGGCTGGTTCCAGCTTTTGCCGGGGTAGAGTGATTGGTTGCAGCTTTGAACTCTCCGGTTGTAACATGCAGCGCCGACGGTTCCAGCAAATATTGTTGCCGGTTCCAGCATTCTTGGCACGCCGTCGCACGCTGCCTGTCCCGTGGCAGCTCCTCTTGTGGCCGGTTGCAGCTCTCCGCAACAATGGTTCCAGCTTTCCCTTGGCCGTTTGTAGCACGGACCCGTCGGAGCGCGCGCAACCGCAACAGATGAGGATGACGAGTGTATGCTGTGGCGCACGGCCAGGTCGTCGCCATGGTGAGGCGGTTGTCCGCCTACCGGTGCCGAACTCGCTCGATTCGCGGTGTCCTAGCTCGCTGGCCATCGAGCACGCAGCCCGCAGTCTCCCCGTCATCCCGACACGGATGACCTCGCCGGTGACGGTTGTACGCGAGGTGGTGCGGCGCGGCCATCATCGGCGAGCTGCTGGGCAGGTGTGGAACAATATAGAGGAGGAGGGGAGGCGCGCTGTTGGGCAAGAAGAATGAGTGGAACAGCGCAAGAAGAATGAGTGGCTCAGAGCGATTTGCGCGAGAGATAAAAATGGGATAGAGATACAGTGGTGGTGGGTCCTACTAGAGCACTAGGTGGATGTTGAATTGTTGAGCGAGCGAGCCGCGTGGCCACCCGAAGGCTTCGACCGATGCACCGATTATAAACGTTTCCCTTTTGAAAATATTCCATTTTGTGAAATGAAGTGCAGCCAAGGCGACTAAACTGGCGATTGCCAAGTGAAACCATCCCGGGCAAAAAGCAAGGAGCTGCTCCAAAGAGATAGGCTGACCGTGTGGCGGTGCCCGGTGGTCACGTCCGTCCGACGCTCGTTGCAGCTAGAAATGACCGGCTTTTCCTTTTCGCTCCTGCGGCCGACGAAGATGGTGGGCGCATATCGGTCGGCGCATTTCCCGCTTCTCTAGCTCTGCGGCGGCCACGGGCCAGGGTACTTGCGTGAGTAGAGGACATGCTTGGCACGGACGAGTACAGAAGAAAGGTGCCCGTGGACTATGTGATGGTGGGTGGGGGGAGGGCGGGGGGCAACTAGCTCTGCGTCCATCATATTCAGGCAAGAACTTGAACCTCCAAGTGCTGGCCGATGTTCACGCTTGCTCGATCCACTCCAAGGGCTGACAGACACCGCCATTGCATTGTAATATATCCTACTCTCTTTTTTCTGGTTAGTGTAAAATATCGAACTTAATAATCAAGTGTGCGTAAAGTCGTGACAGGTGAATAGGTGATGGAGCCTTTTGCTCGCGCAAAAATGCAAGATTAACTACCTCAACGGGTGAGGAAACTTGGACGATCGGTCGATCGTACCGGCAAGTGGATTGCTTTGTAAGAGCTTCTAGATGGGTGATGGTGTTTCGTTTTATTTACTGCACTAACACCAAGCTGATCGATGATTCCACGGCGCATAGGTGGCTGGCTGGCTTATCCCGGCGAACCCGAGGCTAGGGAAGCGACGCGAGTCCAGTTCATCCCCTGATCCAAGAAGCAACGAAGTGCATGGCAGCGGCCAGCGAAGCAAACGACACAGTAGACTTGTGTAGCAACATGAGTTGCTGGGCCAGTGTCCACGCACACACGTACTCCTACTAGGGGGCGACATGCAAACCGCAAGAACCGAGGCTGATTCACCTGCCCAGGCAGGTGGCGGTTCCTCTCTAGCTTCTACGTAGACGTAGGGATGAAACAACGAAGTGTTGCGTTAGCCGCGGGGCGTGATGCAGGCCACACGAACACCCGTATTCACCACGCCGACAACACAAACGGCAACGCATGATATCCCATGTGATGCGATGAGCTCGGCGTCGCTTGTGTGGGAGGCTGTGTACTTTGAGAACCGGAGTCCTCCACCATCCCTGTGACGCGGGAGCTATGCTAAGAGCATCTACAATCGGACCTCTCAAACATGTCTCATACATTTGAGCGGGCTGTTCGGTCAGTATCCGATCAAAAAAATTATCCCAGACGGACTTTTCAAACGGGTCTCAAACGTCCGGACTGACCGGCACCCCCCATATCCAGCTCCAACATGAGACTGATATGGGGGCGAACGGGCGCGTCCGCCTGACAAGCCCGGCTCACCCCGACCCTACCTTGTCCCACAAAAAACCCTCGTCCGGCGAAACCCTAGCTCACTCATTCTGGCTCCGTCCGCTCCTCTCCCTCTCCGTCCACTCCTCTCCCCTCTCCGCCCACTCCTCCCCCCTCCCCCGCCGACGAGCATGTCGAGCTCCGGCAGTGCCTCCGGCGACTCCGATTCGGAGTACAAGCTGGCTCTCCGCATCGCCTTGGAGCGGTCCAAGGTGGAGACTCGAGGCAACTCCGGATCTGGAGCGTCCTCGCAGCCGCCCGCTCCCCGTCGGCGCATTTCGGATGCCGGCTCGTCCCGTGCCATGGGCAGTGGCGACCGACGGCTAGCCCAGTCCACGCCGGCGGGGCGGGCTCCCTCTCGCCGTGCCCTCCCTCCGCCCGTCGCTGCTCCCCCTACGGGGCAGCGATGGGTGCTTGTGCCCGCCCCTCCGGCCTGGACGCGCCTCCAGCACGCCGCCCGCCGCGAGAGGCATCGGCGGAGGGAGAAGGAGGCCGCGGAGGCTCCGGATCTGGATGAGGACCACCTCCTTGCGTGGGTCTGCCGCCGGTCGCTCATGACGGCAGAGTCGGACGCAAGGAGGCTCCACCGCAAGAACGCCAAGGCCCTCCGGATCGCCCTCGAGGAGTCTGAGTGGCTCCTGGCGGTTACGGCACAGGAGCGGCCCAAGCTTGCCAAACTCAAGCGCCGGTAGGACCGGGCGGCGGAGCGGCTCAAGGGCCTCGTGATCGTTTCCGACTCCTCCGACGACGACAACGATGGCTCCTCCTCCTCAGACGATGACGACGACCAGCCCCTGCCACGGACCGCTACACCTACGCCGATGACCGCAAGGGGAAAGGTCCGCCCCGCAAGTACTAGTTAGATTAGTGTAGTTTTAAAGTTGTCCGCCATATGTATGAATTTATGTTGCAATGTGATGTTATGTGCGCTTTGATCGACGTATTTTAATCTGCGTTGCATGTGTAGTATGGAAATAGGGGTTCGGATATGAGGGAGACGGATGTGAACGAGCAGATTTGAGGCGTGCTTGGTCAGTCCCCGCGGATGCGTCCGGACGCGTCCACGGGTGTTTGAGGGGCCGGATTTGTCATATCCGGCTGTAGATGCTCTAACGCACGGAATATTTTTACAGGGTATTAGAGTAGAGCCGATTCAAATGGCCATGCGATTGATTTGTTTTATGTCCGTTTAAATTGGCCGAAGGGTGTTGATGTCCGATTTTTTATTTAGATCGACGCGTGCACCTAACGCAAGCATAGACGCATATTTGTAAACATGGACTTGAAAACATAGAAATATAAAAGCCTAAACAAAGATAATTAAACATTAAAACACCTATAGAACACCGATTCAAGTCCATATAAACATAATTAAAATGTAATCAAACAATAAAAAAAGTCGCCGCCCCGCGCATTGTCCTAGGTGTCGTCATCCTCCCCCGGGCACGTGAGGTCGATGAGCTCTGGTGTCGGGCCAACCCAGGGGAACGCCGCCTCCTAGGTCTGAGCAGCGTCCTACAGTGGCAACACCAACAGCTGGGGTGCAGGCTTTCGGGCGCACTCCTCTCCCTTCCTCTCCCGACTCCCCCCCCCCTCTTGCTCCCGCGCCCAACGATGCTCTAGCTCCATCTGCCGCTCGGCCTGGGCGTGCTCCTTCGCCAGCGCGCGAGCCTTCAAATGTAGGAGATATGTCGCCTCCTGCTTTGGCGTAGCGCCGAGCCACACGGGTGGCACGGAAACCGATTCCTGGAGATGTATGATCCGCTCGTAGCGGTCCTGCTCGGGCTCCAGCACCTCGATATTGGGCTCAGAGAGATCCTCCTCCTCATCTTACTTAACCTCAGGGAGTGGTGGTGGGACGGCGGGATTGATTTGGATGTCGTGGACGCGCTCCCTCTCGTGCTCCATGGCGAACCAAAGCTCCCAGTTTGGGGAGTTGGGCGCATAAGAAGGTTGCCGCTATTGCTCGGGTGTCAACAACCCGTGCTACCTGCGCACCTCCTCGGCATGGGCGTGCGAGGGCCAGGGCACCGTCGGCACGGGGATGCGGTGGGGATCCACATACCAACCATGCAGTAGGTTGACATCCGGATAGGGGAGTGCTTGCATGGACTGCTAGCTTGCATGGACTGCTAGTGCCACCTAACTTGGTGGACTGGGATGTACAGGCGCTTGCGTTCCCGCGGTGGCACTCCACGGTGAGTAGGCGGTAGCGTCCGGGAAGAGCTTGTGCGGGGGGGGGAGGGGGCGAGCTTGACCTTCTTGCTAGAAAGGCTCATGGTGGGTGGACGGTGGGCTAGCGCTAGAGCTAGGTTTTGTTGACGTTGACGAGGGAACAAGGTGGCCAGATGGGGACGGGGAGAAGTGGATGAGACCGGCTCCGCCGCACGCTTCCAGTAAAAAGGACGACGACCGACAGCTTCCAGCCACTGCCACACGAACCCGAGTTATATGGTCGCGTTTAATACGACCACGGCCGGTGGTTGGGCGACCGACAAGTAGGGGTGTAGCGAACACCTAGGAGACACACGCCATGTATGTTTCGTGCCCATGTGGGCGCAAATGCGATCCAAATTTGGGCCTGAAATGCATCCACATGGACATGGCACGAATGCGTTTTGGGTTTGGGTCGGCACATTGGACCAACGCTTTTATTTGTTTTGATCTACGAACACGGATGAATGATTTGGGTCGGTTTGAGTTGCTCTGACGGAGTCATTTACCTTGCTGATTTTGATTGGGTAGAAATAAACTGACGGGCCCACCCCCACTAAAAATTAGGGGGGAGAAGATTAGTTTGGAAATAGCTCGTAAAGCTCCGTAAACCGCCCGTGAGTCTATTTTCGGTGATGCGGTGCCCTGGCCCGAACCGGGGTCCCACATCGGTGTACACACGCGCGTGCGTGGGGAACCACAATGGGTGTTCTGATCCTTAGAGCTTATACAACTGGGCACCCTAAAACCGTCTCAAACGCCTGCGCAGACGGTAGGTCAGGAAAAGTCAATCCGAACGGGCCTCATACGCCCGAGCTTACTGGCATCCTACATATCCAGTCTAAATTTAGGGCGGAAATGCGGATGTCGGGACACGACTGGGTGCGTCCGCCACGTAGAACTGACGGTCGGGTCCCCACATAATCTCCCGGAAACCCAACAATCCTACGGGCGTCTCCTCCGTCGAGGCATGGTACCGTTACAGCGGGTCGTGTACCGCCGTATCCTAGCTATTTAAGCCGACTAACGACACCGAAACACTACCCATCCGCATTTCTCCCATCCCATCCGCCGTCACCACCACTTTTCGCTCGCCTTCCGCCACTTACCCCTCCTTGTCTATCACTTTCACCAAGTAGCCATGCCTCCATGCCGCCGGGCAAGGTATCTAGCATCAGAGCATCGGCTTAAGATCCTTAAGCGATTCGTGCAAGATGGGAAGCCTGAATCGTCGCGGGGATACCTTAGGATCCATCGTATCCGGAGGAAGGCTAGGAGGAGGAGGAGGAGCTAGGGGAGTAGGAGGACATGGGGGACGCTAGGGCTGCAGATCTATAGGCAAAACAACATTCGATACTCGATTCCCTCCGATCAAAATCGGCGATGGAGACCAAGCGACATCATCTGCAGGAGGCGAAGGCGGAGCACACCACAGACGTCGACGAGATGCTTGCGCATATGGACGAGCAGGAGGAACCGGATACCTGGCGGAGACGTTGGGGACATCTCCGACGATGAAGTGTAGTTGAGAGTAGTATGTTGGTTATCTTTTGCATGGTTTATATGAATCTAGAAGGTGACATATGAGGTACCTGGATGCAGAACAAAAAATATAAGGCGTGACCTATCATTGCCTATAGACAGTCCAGGTCACGTCCACGGGCATTTGAGGGGCCAGATTTATCAAGTCCGATTGTAAATGCTCTTAATGGTTGGGGCGAGAACAATGATGAATCGTTGGCAAATCAGCCCACTTTCCAGCCCGAGCAACATTCTCGGCTTCTGGTTCTGTTTTTTCTTTGTTTTCTTATTTTTTTTCTTTCTTCTTCTTGCTCGATTTCCTTTTACCGCCATTTTGTTTCATATTTTTGTAAATAATATTTAAATTCATTAACATTTTGAATTCCTAAACTTTTTCTAAATTCGTAAATTTTACAGTTGTGACTTTGTTTCAATTTTGTTAAAATCCACGAGCTTTTTCCAAATTCATATTTTTTTAGCCGTGAATTTTGTTTCAATTGCATGATATTTTAGCTGGTGGGTTTTAAAAACAATCATTAACTTTCTTCGAACTTAGTGAACTTTTTCCAATTTCTATTAAGTTTTTTTAATAAAAATCAAGTTCTTTTCAAATTCATTTTCTCATATCCATGTTTTTTTATTTGTATGAACCTTTTGAAATTCATGAACTTTTTGCAAATTCGTTAAATTTCTCGAATTCATGAACTTTTTCAATTTTACGTACCTTTTCAAATACGTGAATTTTTTAAAATCCATGAATGTTTCTCAAATTCGTGACCTTTTTCCATTTTCATGGATGTTTTTCAATTTCTACGAACCTTTTTCATTTTTTCTGAATTAATTTTCATTTTTTTATAATTTATACTGGATACATAATATATGTTAGTGTTGTACTAAAACAAGGGTCAAACAACACTGTTTTCTGAAATTAGATAACAAAATTGTGATATGGTCTAGCTATGGCCGTCGACGGTTGGCGTGTGGAGTTCGATACCCGTTGCATGCAAGCGCCAATAGCACTAACCGACACTAAAAGCGCCGAATAGGAGTACTCTGTACTGTACGTGTATCGCTTACTTGCTGTGATCGCTCGCTAGCACAGAAACATTTGCCAGCCCATCAGGGAATCCAAGCGAGCGGAGTCCTGATCTGCGGAACTGTTTTGGGAAAGTTCGACGTTGGTTCTGGTAACATTCTGTATGATTGTTTTTTTTCTTGTGGTTTTCGTTGTCACTTTGTATACCATTTTTTCACTGGTTTTACAGTTTCTTCTCTATTTTTATCTTAAAAATCATGATAATTATTTGAATTCATGATTTGCTAAAAAGATTACAAACGGTTTCTAAATTCATGTACATTTTTCACATTTCTAATCATTTTGTAAGTTCATGAATTTCAAAGTTGAGGACATTTTTTGAATTCAATAATATTTTTCCAATTTATGTTTTTTTCATGTGCAAAATAGTTTTTGAATTCATAACCATTTTTATAATTGAGGATTATTTTAAAATTTATAAACTTTTTATAATTGGCGAACATTTTTTTCTTGGACATTTTTAAAAAATAACAAAGGTTTTCAATGTTTATGAATATTTTATTTTCATAAAACATTTTTGTGCTTGTGTGCTGAGCCTGGCCCGTATGCAGGCTTCAATGAGCTATCATAGCACCGTACTCGCTATAGGTGACCTATAGAAGCGCCCGTGTGCGTTACATTGTTTTCTTTCGAATACTTATTAGTGCAACTGCACTAATTGGACATTCCGAGTGCGTTCTTCAGCCATTCATTGGCTCACTGCGTGCACGACCATCACCGCGTCTGCATTAATGTAAGGTTTCAAAAACTTAAAAAGTCATAACTTTTGATTTGAGTATCGAAATTCAGAACTGTTTTCATCGTTAGGTTTCTCACGTTGAATTCTTCAGAACTAGATCCCAGATGGATAGGTTTCGTTGAATTTTTTTGGCAACTTGGGATGCAGTTGAGGCAATTTTACTGTTATTGGGAAGCAACTTCTTTTTTTTCAGAGTAGGACTGCATATTTTGTTGGTTTGTATACAAACAAGAAAATCACACAAAACACGAAGCGACTTAGTGTTAGATACAAGCAACTTCACTACACTACGTGTACCTTTTAAGTTTACTAACATTATCGCAACTTTTCAATGAATTGTAGGCAACTGAAATAGTAATGACAGGCAACTAAGTGTCACCAGTAGGCAACTTCATAATGTTTGTAAGCAAGTTAGAAAAATAATGAAACAAAACTTCATAATATTATAGGTAACTAATGTGCAAAGTTAGGCAACTGAGCATCAAAGTTAGGCAACTAATTACCAATAGCAAGAAACTAGGCATCCATACTAGGCAACTTTAAAGTCTTTGTGAGCAACTGAGACTCAACCATAGGCAACTGACGAACAACGGTAAAAAATTGAGCAGACTTGATAGACAAGTTGGGATAATGTAAGCAAAAATCCACGCATACAAATAGCCGAGTGAAGTTGATTGCATGTAGGAGTAAAGGCGCCTCATGTTTCGTGTGATTTTTTCATTTCTACACAAACAAACATAACAGGCAGCCCTACTAGGCTAAGAAGAAGGAGTTGCTTCCCTATAACACTAGAGTTGCCTCCATTGCACACAAAGTTGTCCATAAAAAAAGTTTGTCGAAACCTATCCATATGGGATCTAGTTTTGAAGCATTCGTCACAAGAAAAACAACTGTGAAAACGGATCTTCATTTTGACATTTGGTTCAAAAGATATGAGAAAAGATAATGCCCACACGTGTGGGCGTTTGCAACTCGCCTACATGCATGGATAGTCGTCCATTCGTGTTTACACAAATCTTGATAAATTTTGACAGATTTTTTGTGTCACGTAGGCATCATGGTGTGTGTGGGCGTTAGAGAGTTCGCCCACACGACCCGTAGCGCGAGGTTGCCAGCTGCACTGTGTGGTCGAACCGGTTTCTGGCCACACATCGATCACCTAGTTCACCGCTTGTGGGCGAACTGCTCTTCGCTCACACATCCCTCGTACGTTGCTAGATGGCAACTGCAGTACGCGTACGTGACAACTACATAAACATACATGACAATTACGATTTGTTGCTACATGGCAACTGCAGTTGCGTGTACGTGACAATCAGGTAAACACACATGACAACTACGATTAACCATACATGGTAACTATAGTTGAACCACATGCGACGACTAGGTAAACACACATGGCAACTACTCCTGGATAACTATAGTTAACGAAAACAGGGAGAGTTGCCATGTTTTTATAACTATAGTTGTCATCCGGGATAACTAGAGTTGTCATCCTCGGGGGTAACTAGAGTTGCCATCCCGCGGGTAACTAAGGTAGCTACGCGAGGACGTGTGGACAGATTTGCTTCGTGCCACACACGCGGGTGGGGATGACTAGTAATTGCTGGGCGTGTGGCACGAAGTAGCCACGCCTACACGTGTGGGTAGTTCTATTTGTTTGCCACACTCGACCTGTGTGGGCCGCCTCCTGCGTATGCCACACATGGTGTGTGGACGCATGTCTAATATGCAACTCGTGTGATGAATATCGAAACCCAAAGATATAGCTTTTTAAAAAAAAAAATTGCGTTAGAGGAAAGAACCAGGTCAGGCTCGAGATTTGCTTTTTTTCTTTTTGGAAGAGCGCTCGTTCCCGTAAACAGGCACAGGAGCGCCAGCTAGTCACGTCTTTGTTTTCTTGGATCTGAAATTGACGTGGGACTGGGACAGTCAAGGAGGCAGAGCCAAGACTGATGAGCACGCCGCCGGTGCGGTGGCCGGCGAAAGAAAAATGTGATCGAGTTTTCACCGTTTAGTTTGTACACAGCTTTCCCTATACAATGCTTTGCATTAGAAGAACGGAGTAAAGTGCATAATTTTTCATGGATTCCAACAAGACTGTCATATTTCTTTAGAAATGTTCCTACCGTTGGTGATTTAATTACCGTCAACTCTAAGAGCGCAGGGTTTTGACTGGTTTTGTTTATAAACCGGTCAATTATCTTTTTCTAAATGGAAAGACAGAGCTCATTCCGGTTGGTCGGAAACAAAATACCACAACTTTGAGTGTCCTCGGTAGTAAGCATGTCTCTGAACGGAGGGCTACAACTTTACACTTGATAACACTGCATGAGCATCTCTGCTACGAACCTTCCAGCCGGCCGCAACTCTTTGGATGGTGATGTAGGCGCAGCACTACAGCACTCAACAACGATATAGTATCATAAATGAATAGAATACGGAGGACCGTTAGTTTTTTAAGTAGCAGGTATTCCATGTAGGCTGAGCGCTAATCTTCCTGGCTGCGGCTCTTTTGTTGGGTGCATTTGTTTATTTGTGAAGAGGAAGCAGCTACCTACCTGTGGTAATCTAAACAAGTCCTCTCGTCAAAGTTTGTGCTGCCTAGCTTGTCCAAAGCGTTGAGGGAAAAACAATATATAATCTATAATGACTTGATTACCTCTAATGTATTTGTTCATGTACCTTGAAAGATTGATCAATGGAATGGAGTTATAGAAGTTCCCTAAAAGAAGGGGATTGGAATTCTATATGAGCACTGATTGGCTGACAAGAAAGGATCAAAGTACACGATAGATGCTGCATGCTATGGCCCACACACTGAGTTGTCTCTAATCGTACGTGCATACGATGCAGTTTTATCGTACGTATAGCATTGCTCATACTTACGAAAATGATGTGCGTACAATAGATTTGGTCCAAAACTTATACGACTAGACACATGATAGATGTTGCATGCTATGGCCCACACACTAAGTTGTCTCTAATTGTACGTGCATACGAGGCAGTTTCATCATACGTATAGCGTTACTCATACTTACGAAAATAATGTGCGTACGATAGATTTGGTCCAAAACTTATACGACCAGACACATGATAGATGCTGCATGCTATGGCCCACACACTGAGTTGTCTCTAATTGTACGTGCATACGATGCAGATTCATCATACGTATAGCATTGCTCATACTTACGAAAATGATGTGCGTACGATAGATTTGGTCCAAAACTTATACGACCAGACACATGATAGATGATGCATGCTATGGCCCACACACTGAGTTGTCTCTAATCGTACGTGTATACGATGCAGTTTCATCGTACGTATAGCATTGCTCAGATGTGCTTACGATAGATTTGGTCCAAAACTTATACGACCAGACACATGATAGATGTTGCATGCTATGGGCCACACACTGAGTTGTCTCTAATCATACGTGCATACGATGCAGTTTCATCGTACGTATAGCATTGTTCTAATACTTACTAGTTCATGGAGTATATAACTACATACTCCCTCGGTCTTGATACTTATTTTGAAACAGAGGGAGTATACATTATCCGGCCGATTGCGCGCACTAGATTGGGACTTGCGCAACTTTAACCGGGAAAGACAAGGCGAGCCAATCAAAGAGACGGGGGACTAGAAAAATGCAGTAAATGGAAGTGATGATCACTTGATGAGCAGGCAATGAAGGAGGCAGGAAAGCCCCTGGCTGTCGTATACTCGCACTCTTCCTTTTGTCCTTTTGCCCGACCGGCATAACGACCAAAATTTTGCTATTAATATTAAGGATAGGAGCTAAAGAAAATGATATTTGGATAGCTCAGATGAATATGCCAAAAGGCATAACCACCCTCCTGAAATCCTGATCCATCTCAGGAAAACAAAAGGATAAGACTGATGAAACAGATAGTGGAGTGCTTGTGTGTTTAGCTTTTTAGGTGGTCGGCGTTTTACACTCTAAACCTACCTGAAACAGATTACCTCTAGCGTTCATTTGCATAATATAGTTCCTGGCGCTCCGTGCTACAGTAGCTGCTATATTGCACATATTTTTTTTGACTGAAGACCGTGAAACAATTATTCTACGGTAATTTCATCAATAAAATATTTGCAAACAAATTACAAGCACCACACCCCTCTAACCAATTCCTGCTCTAGGAAAGTTCATGATAAAGTTAAGTTAGGTGGGTCTCAATCCACTCCTTGAAAGCTTCCCTGTGTCTCACTTTTGTTTCTAACGAAGATCAACATAAGATCATTTCGGAGCAAGGACCTCCAGGATTGGTTAACATAGTAAGAAGTCTCGTGACCAGCAGAGTCTTACCAGCTGGTTTAACGTTTGACCTGAACAAGGTTTAACGATATTAAACGTTGAGGATATGTCGTCCTGGTCGTTCAGCCTTGGCATCTTGTTAATCTTCGGTCAACCAAGCCCTGGTTACAAACCTCCGCACCGGGTCTCTACGGCTAGTCGGTTAATTAACAGGTCCAGCTGGCTTATACCGGTTTGACCATCACTTCGTAGTCTCCTTTTCTGACCATCACTCCGTAGTCTCAACGGCTATTCAACAGATAACCGTGGGGCTGTTGCTCAAGATGACCGTGCTCCTAATTTTATGGAGGCTGCTATATATGTGGACTAGCCGGAGATGACTGCAATCAGAAAGGAGCTTTGTTCTTGCAGCTAATATTGTATGCAATAGCAAACCAACCTATGTTTGGATGGTTAAAAGAATAATGGTATTCCTAACCCCAACCCATCAGGGTTCAAGTCCTGTTGCTTGCATTATTTCTGATTTATTTTACTATATTTCGGCGATACGTATTCAGTGGAAGGAGATATTCCCGTCGACGACGTGATGCTACGGTGACTTTGTAAATCTCAAGATAATATGTCGGCTCAGTCTTTCGAAGGTGCTCATAAAGGTAGGGTGTGCGTGTATGCGTTCATAGAAGTGAATGTATGCGCGTGCATATGAGCGCCTACGTTTGTATTGTGTTCAACAAAAAAATATTGGATGCAACACATTGTCGTGCAGTCAAAATTGCATGTTTGCGGTGAAAGTTATAAATCAAATGACGTATTCCTTGGTCCAGATGCCACGAATAATATAGAGTGTAAGCAGCTTGCGATGGACTTTGCTAATGTTAATTTAGTTACTGCTTTAGGGAAACGAATGAAGCTGCCAACAGCTTAGCAAAATACATTTTTAGCAGTAGATCTTCTGATTTTTGGGATGCTTCGGTTCCTAACTTTATTTCTCACATTCTTGTAAATGTTATGCCTATCGTTTTAGAAAAATGAAGCCTAGTTCCTGTAAAAGAAAGCAGATCAAATAACCGGCCTAGTCACCGCTGCCAAAGGTCTCCTCCAAGCCGTCGTCTAGCCCCACGTCCCTCTCTCTCATGTCCGACGGCATAGGCGGCGGTAAAAGGAGTAGGGACCCATCCGTTTCAACTTTTTTGCTTAGGTTTTGTTCCCTAGTAGGATCGACGAGGTGGCATCGATGACGACGTGTTGGAATAAGGTGTCTTCGGCCTCTCCCTACCTTAACAAAGTCCGATCCAACACCGATGAAGGGCCTGCGAGAGTTCATGTCACCATATTTGTTGGCTCTTTGTGTCTATCAAGAAGAGCAATTGACTGGTTTGTGGTGTTGCGACATCGACATCTTCTTATGTGTTGTTCTGTGCATTCCAGATTATTGACTCTCTAGACTGGTGGTGATGGATTGCAAGGATGTAGTGGTGAGGTAATGCTCCCATCGTCTTTCTTCAGCGATTTCTAGATCTCGTCTCAAGCAGCG